>OZ010790.1:461737416-463135958 GCA_963932465.1 Maratus speciosus
TCGGAAGGGACATTCCAATGTTCCCCCGGGTCACCCCCTGAATTCAATACTAGGTTAAATCGTTATACTTTTGTTTTGAAGCCTAGTTATTTGGGTTACTAGTTTATTATGTTGTATTTTTCAAGTTCGCCCCTTCTAATCCTTTCCGCCCCCCCCCATCCTTCCTCCCTAATCTTAATTTACAGAGCCGTTCAAAATATGCATGCTATTTTAAAAACGCCCAATTCTCGTTCTATTTTATTATAAATCCACAATTTGAAACCTTGACCAGAGATACATTTGAGGTCACCCCTCCCACCGTTTGAGACTTACCTGTCCCCCCTGGAGGCATATTTATTGTTTATTCCAAACCATCTCGTGTAACATATTGTTGGAAAGCTTTTAATGTCCTCTTTTATTTTCTGTCCCCCCCCCCCCCCACTAGTTACACGCTCTTGGCACTTTTTAGCTCACAGGCTATCAAAGCCTGAGATCTAATGTGCCCGTCGGTTTTGTATGTATATACGTACGTAACGCGATAACTCTTGATAGAAATATCCGATTTGCTTCAATTTTTTTTCTATGTTCATTCTGCTAAGGCGCTTCCCTGATTAGTTTTGGGGGTTCATTGGTTAAGTATAAAGGGGAAACGGGGGGCTAATCCCCCCCCTTAGCTTAGATAAATGGGTTTTTCATGCAGATCTATCAGATTTTCTTCAAATGTTGGTATACCGGTTAATTTTGATAACGAGTTTCTCTGACTATATTTGAAGGTTCATTGTTATAGTCTAAAGGGGGGGGACGAGGGGATAATACCCTCTCTAATTTAGATAGATGGGTTTTGATATCCGATTTACTTCAAATTTAGTATACCAGTTTATTCTGATAAGGCGCTTCCCTAATTACATTTGGAAGTTCATTGGTTAAATATGAAGGGGGGAACAGGGGGCTAACATCCTTTAATTTAGATAAATGGGTTTTGCTATCCGATTTGCTTCAAATTTGGTATACCGATTTATTTCGATAAGGCGCTTCCCTGATGACATTTGGAGGGTCATTGGTTAAGTATAAAGAGGGGAAACGGGAATGGGCAATTCCCCTCCGCCCCTTAGTTTATTTTTCGAGGGGCATTATTCTTTGAAATAAGAGCACAATATACAGTTAGTGTGAATAGCCTGTGAGCTCAATGCCATCTGTTTAACTGGGCACTTTTCTTTTTAGCTCACAGGCTATCAAAGCCTGAGAGCTAATGTGCCTGCAGTTTATGTATGTATGTACATAAGTAACGTGATAACTCTCGATAGAAATATCCGATTTGTTTCAATTTTTTTTTCTAGGTTCATTCTCATAAGGCGCTTCAGTGATTAGTTTTGGGGGTTCATTGGTTAAGCATAAAGGACGGGGGTTATCCCCCCCCCCCCACTTTAGAGGTCTGCGCGGGCCCGGGCCGGGCCGGCGGAATGAAGGCGAATTTTCCAACGGGCCGGGCCTACAGACAAAATAAACGGGCTGGGCCGGCAAAAAAATTGAAAGGGCCTGCAGGGCCGGGCCGATAAAAAAAATTAATCGGGCCTATCGGCCCAATGTAAGACTTCAAGCGAAGCAGATAAAATACGAGCCATTTTCAATGAATATGATTTTCTCGAGAAGTATAAATGTGCGTCACGAGCCGATGCGAGTTTAACAACATCAATACAGATATGTAACATGTCCATCGTAGAGATCGGCATCGTACAGTTACAAAATGTCTGATTACGGGTTTAATTTTTTTTCAGCAGAGTCGTGCCGGGACGGAACTGGTCTTAATCGATCTCAGGATGTGTAGGACAGGTATTATGTTTTGTAAAAGTATTAATAGTGATAATGAACTTCTGTTAACAGTATCTTTGGAAATATACCTTAAGGGGTTATCATATTTACTGCTCAACAATGCGAAACTTTCAAACACATTTTCTGACTCATTTTTAACTATAAAGGTATAAAATTTACAGGCCTGACTATTGAAGGCATTTGGAAAGGAATAGCTTTCTCCATATTTGATAAATTACTTACAGAGATAACAGAGATTCTTGTCATGTGACTGTACGTTTCTCTCCTTTCCTGTGCTATCGCTTCCGGAAATTCGACTCATAACGCTAACTTTGGCAGTATTTTCAGAGAAAGATATATTGCTTTTATCTATGAAAAAGACGGCATTTTCATAGTTTCTGAATAAGAATACCTGCCAATCTTACGCGTTTCCGAAAAGAAATGAATTCTCAAATGTGTTGAAATGTAACTTCTTTCGATTTGAGAAAAGCCTTAAAAATGAGAGAAATATTTTCGCAAATCTACTTTTTATCATACAGCTTCAAAAGTATCATGTTTTTAATCCTTTATTCTGAACTAAATTAACTTTTTAATGAATCCTTATTGGAATTTCGAAATGTCTGAAGAGACGATGACTAAAACACTGTATAATCGTTATGTTTACTATTGTGTGTTTTCTGCTTTGCGAACACATAGTAATCTAAAATATACTGTAAAATTTTCCCATAAATATGTACGTAGTATTCATTAAAAGAATCTTAATTGTATGTCGAGAAAAAACGGATTTTTCTTGTAGAAATTGAATCGGACCGGTCCGGGCCTGATTTCACTAATTTTTGTACGGGCCGGGCCGAGAACTGTAAAAATGTAAATGGGCCGATAATTCTGATAAGACGCTTCCCTGATTAAATTTGGAGGTTCATTGTTTAAGTATAAAGGGAGCAACAGGGGCTAACCCCCCTTAATTAGATAGATGGGTTTTTCTATCTGATTTGCTTCAAATTTGGTAACCAGTTTATTCTCATAAAGCGCTTCCCTGATGAGATTTGGAGGCTTATTGTTTAAGTATAGAGATGCGACGGGGGGGGGGGGGGGTGTGCTGATTCCTCCTTAATTTATTTTTCGAAAGGCATTCTTTGAAGTAAGAGTATAAAATACACTTAGTATGAATAGACTGTGAGCTCAATGCCATCAGTTTAACTCGATATTTTTCTTTTTTATTTATTATTGTTTCAGTGAGTGCACTCTGCATGTCAGCGAATGAGCCAATAACTGTTTATAGTTTTTTGATTACTGCTGGAAAAAGAGAGGAAAAAAAAAGAAACATATAATCAAGGAATATACTTTTATTTATTTGTTAAAGAAAAGTATGTTATTTCATTGTTAATGGCTCTAGGATGAGAACATTTTTTTTTTCTTAACAGCTGAAAATTTGGTAAACATTAAAAAGAAAGATATTTATAAACTGTAAATCAGATAAGGAGATATATATTTTAAAAAGGGAAAGAAATTTTAGTTAAATATATTATAAAAAGGAGAATTTTGATTATTAATTGGGGGATAATTAGTATGTGATGTTTGGTTAATTACATTCATCACAGGTATTTTAAAAGAAGATATATGCTGCAATATTTGCAGTTCCCCCACGCTTATAGGAGAGCCTAAAAAGACTGAAAAATCATTTAACTTTTTGAATAAATTTAGAGCCTTCAAAATTTCGCTCATCTGGACATTTTTAAGACGTTTATACACGTTTTAGAGAGTTTATAGGAAGTAAGTCCCCATCTGTTTGGTTGAAGGAAATAAGAGTAGAAAGTACATCTTTTCCGGATAAAAAAAAAATCATTTCTTTCTTTTTTTTTTTTTATATGACCGAGATCTTTTTTAAAGATAAATTTAAATATAATATAAATTATTATCGAAATTACATTTTAAAAATAATAATTTTAAAAGTTAAAAAACCTTATTATTTGACTCAAAGGTCTGTAGTAGCTTACTTCTGGGCCGCTAACATTCTCTAGGGCCCCCATAAATGGAGGTGAGGGGGTGAGAGATTGATTCGCTACGTTTTGGAATTACTATTTTGCAGCTTATCTGTGTGAATCTGTGAACATCGAAATATCAATTCAAGTATCGATTCTAGAATATGGGAATCGATTCTTATTGCGATCGATTCTGTTTTATACGATGTCGATTTTAATCGATTCTCAAATTTTCCAGAATCGCCCATCACTACCTATTACTACAATTTGGGACATTCTAAGGCAATGGTTCCCAACGTGGGGCATACAACGCACCGGGGGGCAATTCCAAATTTATTACCCACCCATTGACTATCAGTTATTTATTTTTTTCGGGGGGGGGGGGATATGTTGTATGTATAAATTAACGGAAAACAAGCAAAATTTAGAAAACCAGCTTTTTTACATTGAATTTTAAAAATACTCCCAATCAAAAGTTTAAAATAGAATCGACACCAGAATAATTATATGAATAATCATTTAAAGTCTTTTGGCATATTTTTGTAGAATTAAAAATCTTTATAATTTTTCTGACTACTATTGTATTTTAGAATTTTTTGTAGCCCTTTCGATTATTTATTGAATGAGCTTTCAATTTCTATTCGGCTCTGCTAGTCATACGAAGAATCTTTTACAGATGAAGCTACTTAACACCTTGGGGACGAGCAATCAGTATTCGTGCCGCGTCAGGTACTCAGAATCTGTGATTATTCTCACCAGTAAAATTTTATTGTAAATTTTGCCTTATTTAATCCAAGCATTTTCAAGATTCAATTAGTCAAAAATTTCTGTTTTAAAAAACCGGTGATAAAAGATTAAAAGTTCTGTAAATGACGCTCGTCCCGAAGGGATTAAAAGTATATATAAATCTGACTGCCATGAACATATTTAATCTAAAAAATATATGAAATATCTAAACGAGTTACTACTAACTTTATAAAATTTATAAATCTTAAATATCATTAGAAAAGGAAATGGGTACATAGTAAACATCTATGGCTCTAGTGCAGGTCTTCTAAACAGTGAATAAATTTACATGACGACATATACATTTTAAAATCAGTTAATACATGGAAGACAGTTAAACGATATTGGGAAAGGGAAAACGAAGAAAGCATATTGTGATGTTGAACAATGATGTTGAAAAATTGATAAAGATTTGAAAAAAGTGAGAATCTTGTATTGTGTTATCCATAGGAAGTAAATTTTGTGTCCAAAGCTTTTTCAAGAAATCGTAATAAATTAGAAAAATGAATTATACATTGTGTGAATGTTATCAATTTTAATGCTAAATGTAAGTGTCACTTCAAGATATTTTGTGAAGGTAAAAATGCAGACCGTATAACACTTTTCTTTGACATTGAAGTAAGTTTGAAAAGTACTACAAAACTTTTTTTGGCATATAAGCGAAGATGTAGTACTTATAGAATTATGTTAAAAATGCATTTGTGTCAGAAGGTTCACCTTTATGAAAATTTAAAAAAACGTGAAATGAATAATTATTGTTAAGGATCTATTATCAGTCTACTGTATGAATAGAGTTCATATTTTAAAGAAAAAAAGGCATAATTTACAGCGTGAGAGAGGGGGGAGGGGCATAATGATTTTAAAGATGCTTTGGTAGGGCGTGGCCAATAAAAGGTTGGGAACCACTGTTCTAAGGCAATAAAAATTTCGTTACTCGTCATATTGACATCGCTCCCTGTATCCACGAGTGCTTCAATATTCTGTCCCAGTATACTTACAGTTCTCATTTTTTATCAGATAAACTAGAATTGTTACTGGCGGTAGCATTTACGTTTTTATGGGCAACAAAAGTACAAGAATCTGACTTATGTCCAAACTTTTACATTTAAAGCAAATGAGGTCTTCTTTTACCGTGGGCAATTTAACAATTTGTGAGATATATCATTGTAATTTAAACAATGAATTCTAGTATTAGAATTGCTTTCTGGGCGTTATTATAATTTTTTTCATTCGGTATACGGTTTACATCATTAAGATGAAATACTTTATTAGTTTTCAGCCCCTCGAGTCGGACGTTTTCTAAAATCACTATTTGGGTGCTTATTTAAAGTTTTCCTCGGCCTGTTACGAGCGGCCTCGTAATGATCAGATTTATTAATCAAAACTTCAACTTTCGTAACCTTCGGTAATTCGTCACGAAAATGTTCGCGGAGATCATGCGGTAATTTTGTTCTAATTTGATTAACTATTATTAAATCTCTAAATTCATCACATATCTTTATCTTTAATCCTGCTAAGCAATTTATCCAAAAAAGCGTTCATTTTGAACGCGAAATCACGCCAAGAGGATGAAACATCTTTATGATGTGCAGCGAACCTCTGTCTAAATTGCTCAAGTTATAATTTGTACAGTCGTGGAAAAAAAAGTAAACACCCCCCCCCCCTACTAACTCCTCAACAAATTATCGTAGACGAAAATTACTGGTACCGGACGATTGGAAATAAAGTCTACTTTTAAATGGTGTGTATAAAATTTGCTTAGAGGGCCATATACATATTAAAACGAATCCAAACTTCATTTTTTTCAATAGCAGTACCCAAATTTAACGAAATATTTCAAATCTTTGGTTCAAAATATGCCTAGAAACCAAATTTCAAGTCATTCGAATGATAAGTTTTTGAATTATAGACATTCAAAATTTAGTACTTCTAATGTTAAATTACATTTTCATATTTTTATTTATATATCCTGAAATTATGCTCCTAATGAGCTAATTTTTTGTGTGACAATAATACTAATATACCCAAACATAAATACGTTGAATTTGCAATTGTTATAATTTTATGATATGAATTATGAATTATGAAATTAATATTCGAAAAAATTATGTATTGCAACATACAATTTTTTTGATGGATTTAGATTTATTAAGTCCTGCTTTGTGGAAATCCGAAGTTTCACATTTTTCTTCCAAGTAGTTTTCAAATTATGCTTTAAAAACGGCAAAATGATGGTTTAAGGGGCCGCCTATGATAGAAGTGAGTAAACTTTTGAAATTTATTCTGCTATCTTGTAATCAAACAGGTTTCATTGACGCTTAAACGTGCCTTGATCAAGAAGGCGTATCCCTCGGTTAAGAATCGAGTTCGGAACTTCAATTTGGATACAGCCCTTAAAATACGCTCGTTTTAAAATAATTAATTTCTCAGAAACTTATGGCACGAAATGCATAAAAATTTGTTTATAGGCTAATTGAAAGGTGTAGAGTTCATTTATGCTGTCAGAATTGTGTACTGCTATTGAAAAAAACAAAGTTA
The DNA here is from genome assembly GCA_963932465.1 of Maratus speciosus. Taxonomy (NCBI): domain Eukaryota; kingdom Metazoa; phylum Arthropoda; class Arachnida; order Araneae; family Salticidae; genus Maratus; species Maratus speciosus. Next base: position 461,744,511 of record OZ010790.1, read on the forward strand.
TGGTTCGTTTTAATATGTAGATGGTCCCTTAAACAAATTTTATATACATCATTTAAAAGTCGACTTTATTTCCAATCGTTCGGTACCAGTAACTTTCTTCTACGATAATTTGTTGAGAAGTTAGTAGGGGGTGTTTACTTTTTTTTTCCACGACTGTACCTCTTTAGTAAGAATTTCTTGATATAATCATAGTCCGAGGCATTAGGATCCGTGAAATAAACTGAACAATCTCTAACAGTAGAAGCACCAGAAAATGGCTAAAGTCCGAGACATTAGGATCCGTGAAATAAACTGAACAATCTCTAACAGTAGAAGCACAAGAAAAGGGCTAACCCATTCTTCCTTATCCAAACCATTTCTACTGATTTCGCAATGATTAGGATAATCTACCGCACGTAGAAGTCTAAAAATGTGAGTGTGGATAGTCCAAAGCTAGTATGCACAGGAGGCTGACAATTTTTTTTTTTTTTTAGTTGTTGCTGTTAATTAACCGAAATATTAATTAAAAACCATAATAAACATCACACATCGTTATTTTATTGCGATTTTTAGAATTTTTTCGAGTTTCATGCTATCTTTTGACGGGTCTGAGGAACGCCGGGCGGTTCAGCTAGTTATAAATACATCTTAATTACATATTTTAAAAACATACCTGGATTTAATCATTGTTTGGAAAAAAAAACTATTGTCAATGTAATGTCAATATTCTTCAAAATTGTTATCAGAGAAGTAGACTTGGATTCAGTTAGTGGATAACAAATACTTAAAAATGGAAAAGAAAGAAAGAAAAGAGAAAAAGAATGTGTTTGAGGAGGCTTTTATGTGTTCATTTTACACATGTTTCCTAAAATTCGATGGTCCAATTTCATTTCGAAAAGGGAGCACATTTCATAACTTTCAATAATGTGAACTTAACCCATTTTCGAAACAAGTTATAGGGGACTGTTATGTACATTTTCTTCATTAAGGATTAAAAAAAATATTTTTCTCACACTCAACATAGCGAATTTACCTGACGCATTAAAGAACTAACTTTTTCCCTACTCGTCTAAAAATTTCAGGCTCTCACATTAATGCACCTTAGAATCGAATAGCGCTTTCCGTTTTCCTATAATTTCCATACATCTTGAGTTACAGCCAGTTTCTTCCTGGTGACTACCATTCCGTCATTGTCATATCACCAGTCGAAAGCGTCAAATTTGCCGCCATTTTCTAATAGATTGTTTATTGTTATAAGAAAACATAAAACACCATTCGATTGCTTAGTTAGAGGCCAACAAATTTTATACTTTTATCAATAATTATTTTTCGCGAACAAGTCCGAAAGTAGCTGGTTTAGATTTAAAAACAGCTTTATAAAACGTAAAACGCAGTTCAATTTTTTGAGTCTGAGTAACCATATCTATAAATTTTATACCTTTATTAAAAACGCAAATAAAAAGTAACGTATTTAAACTTGAAAACAGACTTAAATACAATATCCACTGTTTAAATGAAGAGATTTTGTCATAAGCCATATAAGAAACTTGACCGTATTCATACTTTTTCGCTTAATGTTTAATTGTTTAAAAAAAATTGAAATTTTTTTTTTTAAAGTCGAGAACAAAAGAAAAAAAATAGATAAAAGTTCAAAAAACAAGCAGGGATACGAACCTCTTCAGCTTTTTTAATATATACCTGCGAATACATGAAATAATTTATGGCGTTAAAGCAATGTTTTTTTTTTTTCCTTCATTCCTTTTTTTTATTGACAATCTTATTTCTTTGTAGTTTCTTTCTACAAATATTCTTGTTTACAGCGATATTTCACCGTTAACTAAATCTGCTGTCAGCTAAACACATGTTGCCAAGATGCAAGCCATTAAAATTTATTAAAGCATGCTTTTAGTAGCTACCACTATGTCTATTTCCTAAAATATCTCTATTTCCGTTTACCTTACCGCTATCATTGCTTTTAAAATGTCACTAACAAGATTCAAAAGATTATTTACTATCAGACTTGCAAAGTCTCCGACTTTTTGCACACCAGTATTTTCTAGAGAAAATGTTTTCTTTTTTTAAATCTCAGAATGACCCCGATTAAATAAAACAACATTTTCTGTACTAAAATTCTGGTATCCAAAAAGCCGGAGACTTGGCAGCTCTGATGTACTCCTTTGGGAAATCATGACTTACACCAGAAGCGCGGTAAGTAAAAATACTCTTCTGAAAGTTTCCTTTCTCTCGGCCTCTCTCTCGCACTTCGAGATATATTTTCTGCTGCTGCAAACTGTTCGTTTACCTCGAGGAGAGAACTCTCTCGATGGCAAACCTCTCGCTTGCTTCGAGATATCTCACCGATTGTAACTCACTGCTTGCCATTGCTATTCTCGTTTCTCGCTCTCTGTTCAACATTTCATATGACATTGTCGAGAATGAGAAATCAGTTTTCGTCCTTCCTCGAAATGTTACTCTCGATGATTGTCATTTCACGCTCGGGTAAGAAGGACCGAGATGAGATATCGAGGGGCGAGCTGGACAGAGAAATAAGCATGACAATGATCCGTGAAATGAAGCTTTAATTTTCAATGTTTTTCTTATTTTAGCCCTACCAAGCTGTCACATACCCGGAGCCCTCCGATAAATATTATTTATTAAATATAAAAATTTCAAAGAGGAAGGTGGGTCGGGTGAATTCCGAGGACGTGAGAGTGGGCGGGGCGCAATTATAAAAAATTTACCGAACTCTTCCTGCGACATATTATCGAAAAGCCCTTTGACAACTCTTTCATATTATGAACGAAAGTGAAATTCCCCCGAAAGTGAAATTCGGGGGTGGGGAGGGGGCGAACAAATTTTTAAAACCGTAGCCTATTTCTATAATAAATTTAAATATCATTTTAGATGTGGGTTTTTTGTGCAGTTTTCCGGTAAATATTATTTATTGAACATAAGAATTTTAAAGTGGGGGCTGCGTAAATTCCGTGGCGAAAGAGTGGGCCCAGGGGGGGGGGGGAGGGAGGGGAGCAATTTTCAAACTTTTTTTGGACCCGTCATGTGATATGTTATCGGAAAGCTCTCGAATGATTCTTTCATATTATGAGACTTTCTTCCTCCCCTCCCCAATTTGGCCCCCATTGCGGGGGGTAGTTTTTTCCGTTTTTATCATTTTAGATCGGATTTTTTTATGGAGCCCTCCGATAAATATTATTTATAATATATGAAATTTCAGGACACTTTTCTAAATTTAGCCAAGACCCCTCATGTGACATATCGTAGGAAAGGTTTGTGACTACTTATTGATGTTATGCACTTCCGGTGGCCGTCCCCCCACTTTGCCCCCCTGGGGGACACTTTTCCAAATATAGCCAAGGCCCCTCAGGTGAGATATCATTGGAAAAGTCAGTGACTACTTATTGATGTTATGCACCTCCGGTGACAGCCCCCCATTTTGCTCCCCGGGGGACATTTTTCCAAATTTAGCAAAGACCCTTCATGTGAGATATCGTTGGAAAGGTCTGTGACTACTCATTGATGTTATGCACCTATGGTGTCCATCCCAACCACTTTGCCCCCCCCGGGGGCACTTTTACCAAATTTAGCCAAGACGCCTCATGTGAGATATCGTTGGAAAGGTCTGTGACTACTTATTGATGTTATGCACCTCCGGTGACAGCCCCCACCCCCGAAGGACACTTTTTCAAATTTAGCCAAGAGCCCTCATGTGAGATATCTTTGGAAAGGTCTGTAATTACTTATTGATGTTATGCACCTACGGTGTTCGTCTCCCCCCACTTCCCCCCCTCCCCGGGGGCACTTTTCAAAATTTAGCCAAGATTTTTCACGTGAGATATTGTTGGAAAGGTCTGTGACTACTTATTGATGTTATGCTCCTCCGGTGACAGTCCCCCCCCACTTTGCCCCCCGGGGGACACTTTTTCAAATTTAGCAGAGACCCCTCATGTGAGATATCGTTGGAAAGGTCTGTGACTACTTATTGATGTTATGCTCCTCCAGTGTCCGTCCCCCCACTTTGCCCCCCTCCGGGGAGACACTTTTCCAAAAATATAGCCAAGACCTCACAAGTGAGATATCGTTGGAAAGGTCTGTGACTACTTATTGATGTTATGCTCCTCCGATGTCCGTCCCCCCACTTTGCCTCCCGGGAGACACTTTTTCAAATTTAGCCAAGACTCCTCATGTGAGATATTGTTGGAAAGGTCTGTGACTACTTATTGATGTTCTGCACTTCCGGTGACTGCCCCCCACTTTTCCCCCACGGGGAACACTTTTCTAAATTTAGCCGAGACCCCTCATGTGACATACTGTTGGAAAGGCCTATGACCACTTACTCATGTTATCTATCTCCCGCACCCCTCCCCCCTCTTTGCCCCCACGGGAAGGGCATTTTTATAAATTCAGATCCAGACCACTCATGTGACATATGGTTCGAAAGGCCTAAAGACCTGTGACGACTTATTCATATTATGCAGCTACTGTGCCCTTCCGCTCACTTTGACCCCCTCCCCCAAGAGATCTGGTTCGAAGTTCGTTCGTTTCGAGATTATATTTTTTTACAAGATTTTGTAGTGCGTGCACACCACGCCTGCTATACGGTGTCGTATATAGCGGGTAACCTGTTCGTGATTTCATATTACAAGATTACGTACAACTTAGGGGCCCCGATTAAAGGAGGGGCCCACTAGCGGGCGAAGTCACCTAGTCTTTTTTAACGCCGGCTCATTCCAGTTCACCCGCAGACGATTCTTGATAAATGTATGACGTATATAATATATGATGTATAAAAGCAATTGGCAAACTGGAGTCATCGATAAAAAATTTACACAATCGAAAAATATCGAGATGTCCATACAATCGAGAAAATCGAGAAAAACATCTCATTATCGCCCATCACTAGGACTGATGTCTTCTATTTTTATGAAACAGCCATTATAAATGAAGTGTTAGGTGAAGATGAAAGAGCAGTCGTAAAAAGTTAGAACTCTGATTTTCTGGTCAGTATGGGAAAAAAATGGCCAAATATATATTTTTGAATTGTGGCCATTTTTTCCCCCATTCTGACCAGAAAATCAGAGTTCTAACTTTTTACGACTGCTCTTTCATCATTCTTTATAATAGCTGTTTCATAATAGTGGAAGACATCAGTCCATCAGAAGAAAATGATCCATTCCAAAGGTATAAGTTCGATTGAAAAAAAAACTAGTTAATACTTTGAGCAGAAAGAAGAGGCTACATCTGCAAATTTCATGCCACTAATAGAATCACATAGTTGCCAATGTGTACGGTTTTGTTACCTCTAAAATTTAATACAAAATTTCTCCCTTTTAATCGTTGACAATAGAAAAGACTTTTTAAACCTAATTTACGGAAGTGACAGCCATATTGTTTCCTTGCGACGACATTTCTGTGGCTGTCAACTCGTAAAACTTAGCTAAAAATGCTAACTTTGACAACATGTTCTGAATGAATCTTAGCCTTCATAAGAAGATGGGAAACTTTTTAATTTCTTGGTATCTGAACAAAATCGGTAAATTTTATTTTTTTTTTACGAATATTAATGCAAGTTTTTTGTATTTACGAATGAAAATGAGTTCGCGAAAGTATCAGAGAAGTAATTATTTTGGATTTGGGAATAGCTTTCAATATAAAAAATTCTCATAAAGAGATGTGATCCCCTCTCACCAAAAAAAAAAAAGGAAATCCATGACCCGCCTCTAAATAGAAAGCTGTATCCGCCCTTGATTAAAACTAGTATTAAATATTACAAGGAATACCCCCTAAATATGCCTAAATGGTTTAAAAATAAGACAAGTGCACGTAAATGTAGGAATTAATAAAATACCAAAGTTAAATTGAAATAACACACAATTTATTGACTATAGATATAAAAATATTTTCAACAAAAGAAAATAAAAAATTATTATAACAATGCATTACTATGCAAATTGCCTTTAATTAAGATAAATCAGATCTAAAGTATTATTTGTTGAATTTACTGCATTCAGCAAATTCGCTGCAATATTTAAATTCATTTTAACTAGCCTTAAGATATCGCATTCGCAGTGGCAGGATTTTATCTTGGAGGGAGCCGAGCATTGGCAGCGAAACAAATAAAATTAGTGGATCCAAAATTTCTCTAGTTGTGATTACAGTAGGAAATTACAAAGAGACACTAATTAACCTTCGCTTTACTAAGATGGGACCAATTTGACCTCATTTGGACATTTTGCAGTTTTTTTTTTTTTTTTTTTTTTTTTTTTTTCATTTAGAATATGTATGCTAAAATTATTTTCTAGGAATTATCCCATAAAGTTCTTTTTCCTAATTTTGTCTACTTAGTAAGTTTAGCATAGTTAATTTTTTTGTTTATTTTTAAAAATTGCTAATGGGGTCACATTGACTCCACCAGGAATAAATAAAAGTTTTGTATCGTTTATTACGTTTCAAGAGAAAGAAAGAGAATTTTTGGCCTCCCGCCATGTGTAGTTCACTAGATGGCGCTGTACGTACAGCATTATCATGCAAGTGAGTGTAGGCGCCTCCCTCATTTTATTATTTTTTGTTCTTGTGTTTAGTTGTGTGTGAATTTCCACATTCAACGAAACGAATTGTCTCGTCGTATAAACATTATATTTACCAATGGGATCATCCTTTTTTAAATCTTAGGCATTTAGATAATTTTTTATCTTAGTACTACGAGGGTTAATCATCAAATTATCGTAAATAATTCAGTGTTTAATAATTGGTTATTTATTTTAATGAAAATGAATATTATTACACCTAAAATTTAATTTAATTAATAATTGAAAAAATTACTAATTTTTGAATTTGCAGAAGTTAAATATTTAAAGGGTTCCTAAATAAACATTTATAGAATTTCCTATTTATATCTATCTGATTGTCAGACATATTGTAGTTGAAGGAAAATATCCAAAATAGCCTTGACGAGATGAATTAGATGGAAATTTTGGGGCTAGTTCATTTAAATTGAACTCGTCAGTCAGAATATTACGGAAATTAATAAACTAATAGAGATTTAATATGTTTTGAGGCATCATATTTATTTCTTGTAAAAGCAAAACGCCTAGTCTTGGAAAGGGTAGATGCCCCCACTGCCTCCGTAACTCAAGCGACTGTGGGGCCAAGTTGAACGGATAAAAAAATCACTTAAAAATATTTTATACAATAAAATCTACTTATTTTTTCAAAGAATTGCTCCAGTCGCAGTTACATTAATTTCTGTGTGTATATAACAGATCGGCTGATAAGTTCCCGGTCTGACACACAGATGGCGCCACAAATACAGAATTAATATTCTGTTTAGTAAGTACTAACCTTAAAAAAGGTAGCTGTAAACATTTTATGACGTTCTGACGGTTGCTTCAAAAGTTACAGTGGTTTTAGTGAAACAACTTTTTGTATTTTCATAACAATGGGAAAAAAAAGAATTTCGTGTTTTGATAAAACATTGCTATTTGATGGGGGAAAACATCGTGGAAACAAAAGTTTGGCTTGATAAATGTTATCCGGACTCTGCACCAGGAAAATCGACCATTATTGACTGGTCTGCTGAATTTAAACGTGGTCGTACAAACATCGATGATGCGCCACGCTCTGGTCGCCCAAAAGAGATGGTCATACCGGAAAACATAAAAAAAAGTCCACAAAATTGTTTTAGAAAACTGTAAAGTGGAGTTGCAAGAGATAGCTGACACTCTAAACATATCAAAAGAACTCGTAGACTTTATTCTGCGTGAACATTTGTCTACGAGAAAGTTGTTTTCGAAGTGGGTGCCGCGTACCCCCCGCACCCTCTTACAGGTCTTTGGTTACGATGGTAAAATTGCACGAATTACGCTTCGAATTGCTTCCACTCCCACCCTATTCCTCCAAATTTGGCTCCCGTCGACTTTTACCTGTACGCAGACCTGAAAAAAATGCTCGCCGGCAAGAGATTTGGCTCGAATGAGGAGATGATCGCCGAAACAAACGCCTATTTTGAGACCAAAGATAATTCGTTATTCAAGAAAGGTATTGAAATGTTAGAGAGGCGCTGGAATGATTGTATCGCTCTCAAAGGAGACTATGTTGATGAATAAAATCGAATTTTACCAAAAAAGTTGTGTTTTCTTCATTAGACCTGGAATTTATCAGCCGTTGTGTTATATAACAAAGCCAGCACATTTAATCTTGATTCTGTCCCAGTGGATCTTAAGTAAGTTTTTAAAATGTGTAAGGTCAAAAATGACCTTTCGCTGAGACAGGTTGTAACGGAAGCGTTGATAATACTTTTAGTTATTTGTAAATTTTGGGGTATAACATTTTGTCACATTTCGAAACTGCTTCAATGGCATTCTTGCATCGAGTTATTAAAAGCGATATTTCAATTTTTCTATATCACAACTGGAATTCGGCATTCAAAATTTCGGAATTTATAGTAAACAAATTATGTGCATAAAATTCACACAATTAACAAAAATCTTTCATATCAATTGCTGTTGGAGCATATTTTCCATTATGTAGCAAAATGAAAGAAAAAAAAATAAATTGTTGCGATGCCGAGGGAAACGTTCATTAAGTTGAGCTAACATTTGATCTACGAATGGAATAAAAGTATTTCTCCTGAAATACTTTTCTATAGAATCGGCTGTAAAATTGGATCTTTGTGTTTGTTTTGATGCAGTCCTTAGATTTTTAATGTCATTATGAAAGTTATTGGCTTTCATACAATCTTCATCATAAATATCTTTGAAATAAATATCTGGGGCTTTACGAAGTGTTTAAGTGAGCCACACCATCGTAAACGAAATTTAAGGCAATTAAAAGGTCACTGTCACATTTTTGCAATAATTTTGACAATGGTAAAGTGTATGCAAATATATTCTGTAAGCTAAATAAATTAGGAAACCAAATTCACATAATGAATTTTTCAAAAGTTTTGCCTTAGAAGACGAGTCTCTGTCTTCCCTATTTGAGATTTTTCAAGACTATGAATCACTGCGTCATATAGTTCTACCATGGTCATGATGGTTTGTTCCCTTAAAGCCGAAAAGATTTTAGCCGAAACTCATTAAGAGGGGGAAATGTAAGGGGTCATACAGGAGTTGCATAGTGTCAACGCTTAGTTCTGATTCCCTCTGAATCTGAACAAAATCACGAAGAGTTACTTCATTTTAGAAAAGAACCCTGTGCGGTTTGCTGTTGCGGATTTTGTGGCTGTTGCGGTTTCGGCAGAATTTATCGTTTTATTGCTTTTTTCAACTTAGCTCAGTAGTGTTTTACTATGCATTGTATCATCTAACCAATAAAAGGGTAACCAGACAAAAAGATCTAGAAAATTCTGTCAGAATTATCTTCTCACAATTAAAAAAAAAAGAAAACATAATTTAACTTTATAATCAATGATTCGTGAAACTATAAAAATTTTCTACTGAATGAAATCTATGTCGAATTGCTAATTTGTACGGAATATTTTTTGAATTCTTAATTTTTAGGCGTAACTAATTTACAAATTCATAATTAGTGTCGACAATAAAGAGAGAATTATAAGCAACAGCAACAAAGTACGTGTGCTGTTTCTTTTATTATTTTAAATTATTTTCATGAAGCTTTTTTTTATTAATTTTTTTTTTCTGAATGCCATGTGACTATTTTTGGAAAATATTTATCTGTTTTCCTGGCGTCTCTCTATGCGTTACTCAAATTTTGTGGGCGCTTTAGCTCTTTTTAATAATTAAAAAATGTTTAATTTTTTTTGTACTGTTTCCTTATTTACTGATTTGTTTCCTTTTGTTTTGTTTGCCAATTTTCACATGAAAATCATTTGAGTAATACTTTATTATTTTAAACGTTTTGACAATGAAATTGATTTTTGGCTGAAAAAATAAAATCTTGCTAAGAAAGGATTCCATGTAGTAATACTTTACTTGTTTAGTCTTTCAAAGTTAGTTGGAATTGATTAGGGAATAGGCGGAATAGCTGGCCAATGAAATTGACACTATGGTTAAAGGAAAATATAGAATTTCATTCAAAAATTTAAAGTAAATTAATTAAATTCATTGAATACATTTGTTTTTCTTTTTATGTTCTATTATTAAAATTCTACTGTTTTAATTTTATGAAAATATGCACAAAAGTAAATTTTTAAATATATTATATTTAAATATACAATTATTAAGAAAAATAGGCGAAAATTATGCCACTAATAACACAATCATGTTGAGAAGCTTTCTGTGTACATTAAATTTAATCTATTATTTTAATCTAATTTAAATTATTTAATCGGCATTTATTTGCATAATCTACATATACATATATTTCAATGTATGTAAAAAAATATGACTATAATATTTTTGCATGTGTTTAAAATTCGGGTTTAAAAAGGGAAAAAATATATATTCTCTACTGAATATCACATCACTTTTGTATATAAAAGCATGCATTAAAGATTCCAATTTAATATACTTTATCGAAACATTTTTATTTTTCTTATTTAAGCTATGGCAACAAAAAAGAAAATGGAAGACAATTTTAAATTAAATGTATCATTTGAAATATTTATTCAAATAATGAAATATTGATATTTTTGAAAATTATAAAGAAATTAAAAAGGAACCTACCTATATCCTATTGCGCTATTTTGAATTATATTTTGTAATATAAATGATATATTTTTCTTCATTTACTTTTAAGGTTGGTTGTGTTTATTACGGCCAATTACCAACAGGAGGGATATGGGCCCTAAAGGGGGGGATGTCCTCCTTGGGGGTCTTTCTAAGGGAACCTAACCCGTATTTATGCAAGGAAATCCAAGGTTCTAAGAAAATCACGAAAACTCCGAACGATTAGGCCGACTGGCGCGATTGGGTTCATTTACTTTTAAGAAAAAGTAATATTCTAGATTATTGTCCAAATTTCGATCCCAGAAAATATTAATACACATAAATACCAGTTTAAGCCTAGTTAGTGCCCTTTTTATGGAGCCTTGAGACAATTGATACATTAAACAATTTAGTATATATATATAAAAAAAAAAACTATTTTTGCTTTTACTTTGGTTGTTTATTTTTACAAATCGATTGCTGATCATACCACAGAAGTTTTTACATTTAGTTTATACAGTTTTAATTTACACGGGAAGAGTTTTAATCCCCCCCCCCCCTCTTCTTTCTTCGCTGTTTCAGTGTCTATATACAAAAACATTATTAATGCAGTTATTTATAAATACACTTCACAAAAGCATATATTTTTATCCTTACATGTGCATATACGTCTTTTTGTTTGAAAAAAAAAAATCAAAGCACTTTTTCAAGGACTTTAATTTCTTATTTTGCAAGGAATAACCACAAGTATTTATAAATTATTTACTATTTTGTTATATTGAATTCATTTGTTAAAATGGTTCATTTTTACAAAAAGTTTGACTATATATATATATATATATATATATATATATATATAAGAGCAATAGAGATCCATGTCCATTGCACATATAGTTCCAAAAGGTTTAACATTTATTTTTTTAATTTACAAAAGAGAAACATTAAGAAAATTAAAAAAGAGAATAAATATATGTAATTTAATAAATCAAAATAATCATAAAAAAATCTTTGAAAGTTATTCTAAAGACTTTATACGTATGCAGCCGTTTAAACATTTTATTCATGTAAGGGGAAATAAAAAATAAAATTTTGATAAAATTATAAATTAAGTTTCAATTTAAATTATTTTTGATTTGTCTTCTAAAGTATATTTAGACAACCAAACTATACGTTTATTTTTTCAATACACTGATAAGTATATCACTTTCCCTAAACCTATATTATGCATTGAAATGTATTTATTGAATAATGTGGTTTATCTTTTGCGCCATGCTATCCGAAACCTTAACAAAAAATTATGTAAATTATTTCATTGCGTCATATTATCCATTCACATACATTTAACTTAATTTGGATACTAATGACGCAAAATAACCATTTACATATTAGGGTCAATCCAGTTTAAATCACCCAGGTGGTGTCGCTCGACATTTTTAATTTTCCCAATCTTTTTACAAAGATTTCTTCATAGTTTTCTGAGTTTAAAAACATGACTAAAAATTTTTTTTTATCATATAGTTTTTTGGAGGGGCCATTTTTAACAAACTACACAGCCATTTTTGGGAGAAAAACCTGTTTTACGGAAAATGCTGTAACTGCTTTATTTTTCTACCTGTCAAGAGGAATCTAAAACCAAAATGTTAAGCATAAAATTGTCGACATTTTATGTAATTATAAAATTTTCATTAGTCTTAAAATTGTCGACATTTTATGCAATTATAAAATTTTCCTTAGACTTAAGGATCTAGACCAAAAACATGCTTAAAAACCGAAGAAATAAAAGGTCAAACCCCACATTACGCTGCCATTGCTTTTTATGAAGGAAATGAGACTCACCTTAAATAATTTTTTTTTTTAAAGATCTCTTATAGGACTATTCATTTTTATAAATTTCAATCCTGAAAACAGTTTCTTTTTAGTACAGCTCATCAAAAACTGTGTTAAGTCTGCTTTTGGCAATTTTCACTAATTAATATCTCAAAAAGGACTGACTAAAAAATTCTGAAAACTTAGGATAATAAACATCTTTGTACTATAAAGTTAAATTGTAAATTTTATGACTGAGACTTAACTCGTTTTTGAATAACAGTTCACTAAAAATGCACCGCCCCCTCCCCACTTTCTTTTCCTTTTTGTTTTGTTCCAGATACATAGCATTACAGGTACTTTTTGCTTAGGTACGCTCAAATTGACGATAAAAACAAATTTTACGCATTATTGCTTAGTTAAATAGGGCAGTGGCCTCTTTTCAAAACTTTCTTGAATGGGGGAGGGGGGGGGGCGGTCTTTTGATTTTATCGTGCGCATCTGTGGAGCACCTGGTACAGTTTTATTCTGACATTTTTTGAAATTAGCCTAAATACTCGCGCTAAGAATTTTATAAAATATCTCGTTTGTATATGCCACTGCCCCTTGCCTTTTACGCATATTTGCCTCCCCCCCCCCCAGGGCCGAAACTAAGGGGGGCAGAGGGGGCATGTACCCCGGGTGCCAGAACGAAGGGGCACCAAATGAAGGATTATACCTTTGGAGTGGATCATTTTCTTCTGATTGACTGACGGCTTTTATTATTATGAAACAGCCATTATAAATGAAGTGTTAGGTGAAGATGAAAGAGCAGTCGTAAAAACTTAGAACTCTGATTTTCTGGTCAGAATGGAAAGAAAAAAAAAATGGCCATAATTTTTTTTGTCAAAAAAAAAAAAAATATGGCATCAGAAGAAAATAACTCGGTGAAAGCGGAAACTCGGTTAAGCAGGACTCGGATAATCGGGACTCTGACTGTATATTTCATTTTAAAAATGATCTTTAGAATATTTTTGTTGGTGTTCAGAGGGGGCTAATGACCCCCGTGACATCCGCCATTGTAGATTAAGTAGTTCAGTATTACATGTTTTATGCTTACATATTTTAAATTTTAAAATAAGTCGGCGATTAGAAAATTAGTAAAATTCTCTTTGTAAATATGGTTTGCGGAAGAGGGGGGGGGGGGGGGTTGCCAAAATTCATGTTTGCCCCGGGTGCAAAAAAGGCCTGTCCCCCCCCCTCCCCCCTCCAACACACACACAAAAAAATACCGGTTATATGAATCACTAATTAATCAACTTTATGCAACGTTAGCAACTTTTATGAATCAAATCTAATAATCTTCCATAAGGTAAGAGTTATTTGAAAAGAAAAAAAAAACAGTATGTGTCTTTTGCATTTCAGTAAGGAGAAAGAAATAGTGACCCTTCGTGACCTCGGAGATAAGGATTTGACTGGGGTGTGGAGAACAGTAATGGGACTGGGTTGAGAGGGAGGGTGAAAAGGAAATAAGAAGAAACTGGATTCCTTATCTCAGTTCCGTTTTTTAATTTTTAACAGTCCCCTGTATGTTTCGGCTAGAATTTTTTCGGCTTTAAAGGAAGTCACGGTCATGATGGCTTCATGGCGTTCCACCCACCTAATTGGAATTTTTTTTTGTAGTTTTTGTTTATTAATTTCCAATGTATGGTCATCAATATTACTGAGGAGTACGTCTTGTCTCTTAGGAGTATTGAAATATTGTGTGTCATTTCAATTATGCCAATGCAGTTTCTTATTCCGTCATAGATACAGCATTTCTAATTACTAAATTGAAACTATGTAAGGCACAATTAACATATAAAGTTTGCGGATATATAACTGATATGTGAGACTGAACACCGTTTAACTTTACGCTCATTGATGTGGCACCATCATAATCTTGCCTACGTAAATAGGACAAATTGATACCATATCTCTTTAATCCTTCTAATATTTTGTCGGAAAAGTTTTTTCCTGTAGTGCTTGCTACATGTATAAATTGTAAGAATTGTAGACAAACTTTGTTGTCATTCTCTTCATCTAATATACGAGGGTAAGTAATTAAGTAGGTCACAAACTGATATGATAGGGCGGAAATTAGTAGTAAATTGTTTCCAAATATGCCAATAGGTGGCAGCATAATCCAACTATAAGATGTTAATTTCGAATTTATGAGACAGCAGTTGTACAAGATGAGCAAGGTCGTTCAAAAGTTGTTGACGAAGAGCGGAGTGGTCATCTAATTGAGATTGTTGAAGAAGGAGTTAAGGAGTCTTGAGTTGAAGAATCAGTGCGGAAGATTGAGGAAATGGTTAGAGCTGACATGTGAACAACAATAGACAGCATAGCAACCATTTCCTCAACTTTCCGCACTTCGCTCTTCGTCAACAATTTTTGAACGACCCTTCTCATCTTTACAACTGTAGTCTCATAAATTCGAAATTAACATCTTATAGTTGGAATATGCTGTCACCTACTGGCATGTTTGGAAGCAATTTACTATTAATTTCCGACTTCTCATATCAGTTTGTGACCTACTTACCCTCGTACCTGACACACAAGGAAAATGTTCAGTAGTAGAAATGTCACATGTTTCATTAGCAAGAATTGAAAAAATTTTGCCGAATTGATTTTCTCTACCAAACGATTCAAGATGATATTATTACATGCATTGATACTTTGATTTTGTATGTTTCAGCTAATACAGCTAGCAATTTTGGCAGAATGTTTAAAATGTTCAGTGAGGTTTTTACCCCCGCATCGATTCTTGTTCTTAGTAAAGCTCAAAAGTTGCCTTCATCGGCGATTGGCTCTTGCTCAATCGAAAATTCTCCATAATCACGATGTCTTCTCAAGGTGCTGGTGTTGTTTATGACGGCCAATTATCTGCACGAGGGATATGGGCCCGAAGGGGGGAGGTGCCCTCCATGGGGGGTCTTTCTAAGGGAACCTTACCCGTATTTACGCAAGGAAATCCAAGATTTAAAGAAAACCACGGAAAACTCCGAACGGTTAGAACGACGGGTGCGATTGGGTTCGAACCCACCACCTTCCGTCTACCAGTTTTTAGAGTCTTCTCAAGGATATATTTTGCCGACCGCATAAAATTACAGTTTTTATAGTCGGTTCTAATCATTTCCAGTTAAGTGCTGTTTGTGATGCCTGACCCACATTAATTTGTCGATCGACTGAAATACATTTTCCATCGCGAATATTCTGTACTTTTTCATAAATTGTAATAGACCTGATAGGATATTGTTTTTTTTCATGATTATCAAATGTATCAATGGCTTTCTTCCAATTATTATAACCTTGCATGGCCAACTGCCCAGGTACTTCCGATTTAGATTTTCCTACGTTAGGAGGTGCAAAAATTCGCAATATTTACAATATGCACTATTTTCAACTGAGAATACGCAAGTCAAGTATATTTTTTAAATTATGTGTATTGAAAACTTCGTTCGTTATTTGCAGCTGTAGTCAAAGCAAATGGAAAAGGAATGGCTAAGGATTCAATCTAACCAAATGAGGGCTTTGGTCTATAATGATCCAATCCAAACCGAAGTGCATTATATTACATCTGGATCGTTCAGAATCTAGACTCCCCACGGTGAGACGTTTTGATGATGTAGGTGGACAAAATTCATTTTCTCGATTATCTCGGAATTAGACAAAACCGCGTGTACTGGTAGCTGAATGTCAGTATTTTCGAGATCCATACGAGTTTTGTCGAAAAAAATCAGAGGTGTCGATTAATTATGACCGTAAAGAAGCCATTTGCGCAGTTGGTTTAAGGGAATTTCAAAAGTTGCACTACCTTCCTCCAAGTTTGAAAGCACGTCATGACTATTCTGTTTTATTTGAAAGCACGAGTTTGCTGAACATACGTCACAGGTTTGTCAAGGTCAGAATTAACCCATTTTTGTTTGAAAATAAGCGATATTAAACCCACTTTACCGCTTTTTTCAAAGGTTGTAATTCTGGATGAACCTTGATGTTGTTTATAAATTTCATCTTGGCTTTTAACATATTATTCAGCATTATTCAGCAATAAGCATTTTTTAAAAAATCAAAGTGCCATTCCTAAAGTATTAAAAAATTAAAAAACTCCTGCAGATCATTAAGTTTTTTTTTAATAAACAAGCATCATATTAACTTGCAGTCCATGTATGTATGTATGTTTAGTTCAAATCTTGAAAGTCAACTTTAAACCACTTTTAATTATCCTATTGAGCCGAAACAATGAATACATGTGTAATTTGAATGGCAATACAATATTATTATAATTTAAAGAACGTAGAAGTTTGTTTAGAATAATGTTTCTACAGGGCTTCACAAAAATTTAGATTAAAATTTGCAAGTTAATTTTAAACCAATTTCAATAATCTGATTGAGCTGAAACTTTGCTCAGGATATGTAGTTCTGATGACAATGCAATGTTAATATAATTTATTGAACGTGGTAGTTACGCACCTAGATCGTCAAAACATCCCACTGTGCGCCCGCCGGATCTCAATTGTTCGCCAGGGAGAAACTTAAAAACAAACATGATTCAGCTTTAATCGCAGAAAGAGTGTGATTATTTTGGCGGTGATCACTTTCTTGGCAACTTTCTGTTTTCATTTTCGCAATAAATAAATTTTTTTTTTAAAGCTGCATGCATTAATGGCGGAGAGAGGATTGTACTTATACTCTAAAGCGAAAGCTGGGTTCCAGTGGGCGGTCATCCCTGTCATCCCTGCATTAATGGGGAAAAAATCTGTTGGTTTTTTTTTTTTTTTTTTTTTTTTAACTGCATGCTAACATTGCAATTTTTTCACAATAATAGTAACCAGCCAATGTTATGTAAGTCACCAATGATATATACAAATAAAATGTTGTCTCGCAAGCAAAAGCATTTTGCAGCTTGGGCTCCTGGAAATTGGCCGGGAGGACCCGCGTATTCATGGCGTATTTATTTATGCGTATTACGTATATATGTTTAATCCAAATTAACTTTTTACACACACGCACGCACAAAAAGTTAAAGAGTAGCCTTTAAGAGTAGAAACATTAAGACATGAGTAAAGAGTAGTTTTTAAGAGACCCCCTTTAAGAGTAACCAGCCAATGTTATGTAAGTCACCAATGATATATATTGGGTCGATCGGAAAGTCGTGTTGTGTTGGGAAAATCAATTCGTACCGGAAAATTCTGCCCGGTAATTATTAGGCATTAGATATCGGAATCAATGTCTAATAATTAAATGATAGAATTTTCCGGTACGAATTGATTTTTCCAACACGACACGACTTTCCGATCGACCCAATACAAATGTTGTTCCAATTAACTTTTTACACAAACGCACAGACAAAAAAAAAAAAAAAAAACGAACTTTGGTCTCGTAAATATTTTAGATATTTTTCTAGTGTTTTTCCCTTTTCCTTTGTGGGGGAGGGCAAGGGCCCCTTGCCCCCAGCCCCTTGGGTGCGCCCCTGAGATATCACTTGAAAGAAGATTCATTGTAGCTTTCTTATTTTAGTTATCAATATAAAATTAATGATTTCACCAATACATACAATTTGAAACAAATTTGAGTTAATGTCTCCGAAAAAGTACGGCGTCCCTAAAAAAAAATTTCATATCAGTTGAAAATGAGACATTTCAAACAAGAAATAACACTACTCTTTCAAGTTGATCACTGCGCCATCGGAAATGGTATTACTTATTATCTTTCAAATTGTCTGGAGATAACAAGTGATAAGAATGATAAATAATACGTTTTTAAATTACCACGAAATCTGAAGATCGATCTTATTTTGGTGAAATGTGCTCCTAACTTAAAGACCATATCGTCGCCTTAGAGCAACAGTAAGACATCTAGCAATAATCGAAAATGAGATGTCTGACTTACTGCCATGAAAAACGGTATCTGCATCTAGTGGAATTTTTATAAAACACATCTGAGATATGGGGCATTCTCACAATCTTTTGATTTTCGGGAATAAAAATCTGGTGAAATTAAACTTGCTAAAATAACATTTTAATCTGATAGACAAATGCCTTAATGATTCAAAATAAAGAAAAAATGGTCAGCAGCGAAAATTGTTTTATTTAACTCAGGTTTAAGTTAAACTTGCGAGTTTAATTTTCCTTACCCTTTTACCACTATAACTTTTTATTTTCTTCTAAATTTTTACTTATATTGAATTTGCATAGTACCCACAGGACATTCAAATAAGAAATAATAACAATGTAGAGTTTTTAGTACAAAATTTTGGTATAACATTGTCTTAAAGGGGTGTTAAGGCTGTTCTTAACTGCTCTGCTCAACGCGCTCAAAACGTTCTGACACGATTACAAATTCATTTTTTAACGGAAAGGTATGAAAGTGGAAAGCCTGGCCATGGAAGCGATTTGGAGTCGAACTGTTTTTTCCATTTTTTGATCAATCAATTACATATTGAGTTATAAACAATTTCGATCACGTGACAAACCCGTTTTTCGCCCGCTCTTGAGTGCTCTTTCTCCCTTCGCGCGGAATTTCGGTTCAAAACGCCCACTTTGACATTATTTTCTGAAAGATCTATTGGGTTTGCAAAAAAATGGAAAAAACAACTCGATGACATAGTTTTTGAACAACAACACCAGCTAGTTTCATGCATTTTCGAAGAAAAATAAATTAAAACTTATGTCAGGAAGTTGCCCTTTTTGATTTGAGAACAGCCTTAAGGGGTCTCAGGACTCTTAAAGCTCTAAAATTTTCGAAATTTTAATTTTTTTAGACGTTAAATTTCTATGTTTTCTGAACATTTTGATATAATTTTTATCTTGAAATTCTTATTAGAACAGAAGTTATGGCATATAGAATTATACTCGCCCAATAGCTGAAGCGGTGTTTTCGAAACTTTGAAGTCATTTTTTTCTAAATGACGTTTTTGGGCATAACGCGCACGATATCTCAAAAACATCTGAATATTTTTTCATGAAATTTTCAAAACATATGTTTAATGTTAGTCTGTATAAACTGAACCTAAAATTTCTTTTTTATTGTAAAAAGAAAATATTTTTTAGGGGTTTATATTGTTGAAATTTTCTAAATTTTGCATTAGCTAAATACAACTTTGTATTAAAAATATAAAAATGCTTTAAATATAAATTTATTTAGGTTCAGTGAAATTATTATAATCTGAGGTATAAGTAGGCACCAAAATTTTCATTCTAGTTGCAAAATTTATTTTGTAATTGTGCGCATAAGCTGTTATGCTCGTTCAATGTCTGATAGTTTGGAACTCCCTGTAAATGCTAATTCTGCATCTTGCATTTTTTCAAATATTTGAAATGAAAGAACATACTTGTATCTTTCAATCCCATTTAAAATTATGTCTTAATATCAAATACATTTTAAGATATTAAATGTTGAAAATGGTCGTTTTTTTTTAATTTTTTCCAATTTTAAGAGTCTTGAGACCCCTTAAAGAAGGAACGTTAAGGTAAAAAAAAGGGGACGGCACAGAAGAAAAGGGACGAAATGAAAAAAAAGGGACGGTAAGGATGAAACGGTAAGAAAAATTACCAAATTACCAAATTAGGCAAATCATTTTAAGACTAAGTGGTAGCCACAATGTTCATGGATTTTTAGAAACAATTATTTATATTGGATGAAATTTAAGAAAAAAATTTATTTACCTCGAAAAGGGCAGGAATAAACCTTGGGGACGTAAGACAACCAGTAAAGCCACGATGTTTGAAATTGATATTTAAATGCTGATTTAAATTCTGCAGTAAATTTCCTGTCAAATAATTTTAGACATTGTTTCTCTAGCATACTTCTGCATGAGAAAAAACTTGAAAAAAATTCTGTGGCTGCATCTGAAGTGATTTTCTGTATAATTTTAGAAGAGGGACGGTAAGGAATCTAAAACCCAGGGACAGAGATTAAAAAATAATAACAACCCTAAAAATGTGTGCAGGTTAAGTTTTTGCTACATATTTATATAAAACAGGAGTTCCAGTTTCGGAAAAAAATGACATCGAATTATTTTTATTGAAACAATTTTATACAGACAGCTCCAAACTTAAAAATCAGCATCAGGGACACGGGACGGTATAGGAGTTTACCTGGTATTTGGATCCCTAACATCGTCCAGAACTTATTTATCTCGTTCATATTGTTATGCAATCATGCAATGGGATGTTCCCCAGTATATTATATTAAAAAAAACACAAGAACATGTACTAAAATAAAAATTATTACTCAGGGACATAAAAGTCAAAAGTTTGTGAGAATGCCCCATATAGTATTAAACATAACTTTCTGTTTCAGAAGTTGTTCCACTAGATGCAAACACAGTTTCTCATAGCAGTAAGTCAGACATCTCATTTTTTTTATTATTACTAGATGTCCTACTGTTGCTCTGAGGCGACGATATATTAGCGAAATTCACGCTGACAATAGTGGGTTAATTCCTTTCTGTTAAGGAAGTCATGTTTCATTTTAAGTGAAAGCCGAGTTTTTGGAAACCATTGAGGCTACATCTACTTGTTGCTTTTTGTAATGGAAGCTACCTAAACTAGTATGTTGTGGCCATCACAAAGCTTTCTTCTATATAAATCACGTCAATTAAATCATTTAAATACTACAAGAAATTTTAGTAGGAGAGTTGTTGAACATTTTTGAGTAGGTATTTGAGGCACCCTGAAAATTTGTGCAACACTTCTTTTGTAATGCCTGAACACAAAATCGAATGTCTGGCTGAAGGATCATGGCCCAGAAACTGTGCCAGACACGTGTCAAGTGCCATTTTTTGACTACCCAAAAAAGGTATTTGAGGCACGCTGAGATTGAGGCAGAATAATATTTATGCTTAGAAAAAAATATTTTGAAAATGGCAGACACTTTAGTCGACTCAAAATCTGTGCCAGACACGTGTCAATTGCCATTTTTGGCACAGTTTTTGGGCCACGATCCTTCAGCCAGACATTCGATTTTGTATTCAGCCATTACAAAAGAAGTGTTGCACAAATTTTCAGGGTGCCTCAAATACCTTCCCTAAAATGTTTAACAGCTCTTGGACTATTACATCAATTTAGCACCAATTCGTATCAAAGTACATCTGAATTTGAAGTTTGATGAATTAGTTCTTGAAATAGAGCAATAGCGGAAGTTCTGAAAAATACAGCATAGCAGCACCACCTGTTGAGCGATTTAGGGTAGACCGGGGCTAGTTGGCCCGCTTTTTCTTCTAATAATTTTTTTAAAAAAATTACAATTCAACATTTTAAATTTATTTTTAAAAGAAGTCGCAATAGTAAAACTTGAAAATATTAACGATAACTATTAGTTTAGAAGCTCAAATTGACACGAAGTCGCTTGGACCAACCTGCCCCGACTGCGGGGTAAGTTGGCCCACGTCACTTTTCAATGTTCTGATAGTGTAGAAGTTTAAGAAATGATCAACATTTTACCAAATCTTAAATTTTTATTTCTTGCGAACGAAAACACAATATAGCCTCCAAAATTAAAATAAAAATTTTAAATATTGAAGCTGTGAGTTATTCAAATTACTAACTTCGACCAAAAATTGCTTTAAAAATTGATTTTATTTTCTCATAAAAAATATCTTTAATACATTACGGAACAGTAATAAATTTTAATAAAGGCATGCTAGGTGTTAAAATACCATAAATCTTACAGTACAGTAATTTAAGAAATCATTCATCCTTAATTAGGTGATTCATTATAAACACCAGATGATAAATAAATTGTATCAAGGCCTCTGTAGATCTGTTAAGTGCAATAATTCTTTTTTTTCGTTTATTATGTTTTTCTAACGCATCATTCCCTTCAAATTTCTGTCAGTAAAATGTAATATTGCTTCATGATGCTTTGGGTAATGACAGCTTCTTTGAAATAATGATAATTTTCGTTTATATAAAACTTTAATTCCTAATCAAGTACAAAAACCCCAGTTTGTTTATCATGAAATATATATATATTATTGATTACATTCATGATTTATTATTGGTATAATGAGATTTAGATAATCTAATAAGTTAGGATATAGCAATGTGGTTGATATAATTATGTTGGATGATATCATTTTTTTACATTTTTTGTTTGAACCTCTGATCTTTATTAACGGTTTAGGAAGTGCAGTTCTATTCTGTCTGTGGAAGGGACAACATGTCTCTTAAAAGAAAATATATTTTTTGATAATTATTTTTTTTTTCTCCTGAAACTGCACTTTTTATGGATTATGAAGACAGAAAGAATTATTTAGTTTCAACGAATAACTACCCAGGTAAAAGGTTTTTACTTCATAAAATGTGATGTTATTAAAGCATTATTTGTGGCAAACTCTTCTCTGGACGGGGAACAAAGGGATTTTATTAATAATTGAGAAATATCAGAATCGGGTAGATTTTGATTGTTAGATTTGTTACTTCAGTAGTATGTAATACTAGGAGGCCGAACTTTTAAGTAGATTTCGTAAGAAATACTACCTATTGCAATCTCCCATATGTTGTAATTTTTGAAAAACATTTGCAGATCTACACCGATCATGACCCCTAGAGCCCAAAACCACCTCCAGTTCAAAACTTTATCTATCTATATATATATATATATATATATTATATTAATTTTATTTTTCATGGGTTTTCAAAATGTATTAACTACATCCTTTGGTATCAATCACTGTGATTTCTTAACTGTTTTATTCACCTTAATCTTTACGATATTTTGGGAGCCATGTGCGTGTAGATATATTGAAAAATACTGAAATATTAATCGGTATGTTGTGTATTATTTCTATTTTATATCCTATAAATATTTAAACAGGTTTTATTGGTTTTTCCATTTCATATTATTTGTTTTTATTCTGTTTTCATTTTTAATCTATTCACTTGATTATAATGGTTGTTTGGGCACAGGGAAAAATAATTCTAGCTTTAGCTTATTTTTCTCACAGAAAACAACCATATTGCTTATATCATTGAATTCTGTGCCCTTGATAACGTAATTCAATATATAAGCTTTTCCATTATTTGTCGGTGCCCACTTTCTTCTTTTTTCTTCCATAATAATTCTTATAATAAATTATTTGGCACTTTTTTTATACTTACAGCTTTAATTCATAATATTACGGTTTTTGATGGTGGTAGGTTATGTTTAATTAATGGTTATATATATATATATATACTTTACTATGGTCAAGATAACGTATCCAATCAGTTTAAAGTTTTCAAAACAGGATAAGGGCAAAAAAAATTATGCATGACCGATTTTTGATAGATTTAAAAATGGCTTCAAGGAGTGCAAAAAATAGGGTTTTCAGGAGAAAAAAATCATAACTTCTTCAATTCACAAGATATCAAATTCACTTAAATTTATCATAAATCCTCATAATGTTATCTACAACTTTTGCATTGACAAGCTTTTGATAGGAGCAACTTTTACAGCAAAAAGAAATTAAAAACAAAAAAAGTGTGTATGTGGGGGGAGGTTGTATAAGAAAAAAAATCACATTTCCCTTAATCCGTTAAATTCTTGGTGAAATTAGTACTTAACTTCGAAATCTACCTGCACCTGTAGGCCAAGCCAACAGGATTTTTTTTATAATTGTGAAAGTTATAAATATTTTTGTACAACAGGAGCAGCTGATTTAATTTGAAGAGGAGGTAAACAACATTATAACTTCATTTTTTTTTAAAAAGATTGACTGGAATAACCAGGAATTCAATTAATAAAATAATTCCTTACTATTAATTAATAATAAATTAATTAAAATAATTCATCAAAACTATCAAAATTCCAATAACCCAGAGAGCCAACATGCCCCGTGCCAAATGGGTCAACTAACCCCGTATCTCCATTTTTGTTTTTCATGACTGTAAGGAATTATTCTGAAAGTATTTCAATAAAAAAAAACATGCCCTACAATAACTACGAACAATTATTTTTCTGAATTATTATATATTAAAATCTAAAACGTAATCCACAAACAAATAAGCGAATAAAAAAAACTCTTATAAACATAAAAAAACGATTATTTATAAGAGAGGAAGTTTACTCCCCTTTGCAAAATTTTGAAAATTCTCAACAATCCTTTAACGGACGCTCCGACTTCAATGGTGCTGCTGTTGGAGGAGAAAAGCGAAGTAACGCATACTTGGCTGGACGGACAATGTCATCTAACGCAAAGTTCAAAAAATATCGCGATTGGGCCAACATGCCCCTATGGTCAACTAGACCCGGTCTACCCTACACCAAAACATAAACAGCACTAATTGATATCAAGGTACACCTGAATCTGAAGTTTGATGAAAATTCGTGCATTAGCTCTTGAGACAGAGCTATAGCGTAAATTCTGAAAAATGCAGCATAGCAGTGCCACCTGTTGAGTGATTTGCACCAAAATATAAACAGCCCTAATTCATATCAAGGTATACGAGAATCTGACGTTTGTTGAAAATCCAAGCTTTAGTTATTGAGATAGAGCTATTGTGGAAATCGTAAAAAATGCAGTATAGCAGCGCCACCTGTTGAGCGATTTACACCAAAATGTATAGAACTTCCATTCATGTCAAGGACTAACTAAATCTGAAGTTTGATGAAAATCTATGCATTAGTTCTGGAGATAGAGCTATTGCTGAAATCGTGAAAAATGCTGCATAGCAGTGCCACCTGTTGAGCGATTTACACCAAATACTAATCAGCAGCAATTTATATCAGGGACTAACTGAATATAAATATTTATTAAATTCCGTGCATTAGTTCTTGAGATAGAGCGCCCACAATATTTGTGTCACATACAGACAGACAGACTCACAGACTCACAGACAGACATTTTGTAAAAACATATTTTTCGGAATCTCTGACCCCTAAAGCGTGTAAATCCGTCGAAAACAAAAAGTCGAAAATTTTTACGAATCCAATACTCTCTTCTTGTAAAGATAGAAGAAAGTAAAAATCGGCGAATGTGAAAATGTTCTGACAAAGGGACGGGACGACTAAACATTTTGGTGACCAATTTTGATGATTCTAAAGTACTATATTGTATAATTCTTACACTTAACTAGGTTGGTGAAAGGATTTCTTCAAATGGGCCTTACATCTTGAGAAATTGGGGGTCAAAGTTCAATATACTTTTCAAATACCAATTAATTTGTTCATCTCACTGCGGATTTCGCGGTGTCGAGGTAGAGTGCTCGCACGCCGGCTGAGGGCCAGCGTTCGATGCTACCTTCTTTTTTACTTTCTATCTTTACAAGAAGAAAGTATTGGATTCATGAAAGTTTTCGAATTCCGGTTTTCGACGGATTTACACGTTTTAGGGGTCAGAGAACCCGAAAAACATGTTTTTACAAAATGTCTGTCTGTCTGTGTGTGTGCGACACAAATTTTGTGGGCGCTCTATCTCAAGAACTAATGCACGGAATTTAATAAAAATTGATATTCAGTTAGACCCTGATACAAATTGATGCTGATTAGTTTTTGGTGCAAATCGCTCAACAGATGGCGCTGCTATGCTGCATTATTTACGATTTCCGCAATGTCTCTATCTCAAGAACTAAAGCACGGATTTTCATGAAACTTCAGATTCAGTTAGTCCTTGATATAACTTGACGCTGACTACGTGTTGGTGTAAAGCTCTCAATAGGTGACGCTGCTATGCTGCATTTTGTGCGATTCACTCAATAGCCCTATCTCAAAAACTAATGCACGAATTTTCATCTAACTTCAGATTTAATTAAATAATAACACAAGTTGTTACAGATTAGGTTTTGGTGTTAATCGTCCAATAGGTGGCGCTGCTATGCTGGAATTTTTATGATTTTCGCAATAACTCTATCTCAAAAACTAATGCACGGATTTTCCCCAAACTTCAGATTCAGTTAGACTTTGATATAAGTGGTTGCTTGGTGGTTGTGGTGTAACATAGGTATTGGTGTAAAGCACCCAATAGGTGGCTCTTCTAGGCTGAATTTTGCTGGATTTACACGATTTCAGATATAGCCATATCTCAAGAACCAATGCACGGAATTTCATATCTTTAGAATCCTCATGATGGGCATAGATTGCCGTTTAATTTTGTCAGTGTGATAGCGAATTTTCAAGTATTAACATGTATGAGATAAAAGAAAGTTTTGGGATTGGTACATCCGACTAGTTTCTTTTTAAATCAATTTCATATTTTTGAAACTTTACAACTTTTGAGCATAGTTATGAATCGCAGTTGCTTAAAAAATTTTGACATTTTTCTAAAAAAATATATAATTACGTTTGTGATTTTCTTTTCAATAAAATTTTATATTTTATCCAAATTTTAAACTAATATCTCTACTCACGAAAATCCAAACTATTTTATGTGAAGATTTTTTTTAAATTATTACTAGGGGGCTCTGCCCCCTACGAGCTACGCTCGTTAACCCCCGTTCAGACACCGCAGACTCTAACAGCACGATAATTTGATCGGCTTTAAAAAGATTTCGGAAGATTGAATTATAATTTGAATCTGAGAATTATAATCTGACGTAATTTTCACCAAACTTTTCTTTTTTTTTTTAATATTCATGTAAAAATACTTTTGTTAGAAATGAAATATTATGATCATCTTAAAATATCAAATAAATGTCTCGAGCAATTTTTAAATTTAAACTGTTTTGCAATATTATTTTTTATCCATTTTATATAATACGTGTAATGTGACGTAAATTCTCCTATTTAAGACTTCTAACGCATGTTTATGAATTTGTTATTTTACAATATTCTGTCTCTTTTAAAATTCACGTGTAATTATAATTTTTATGACGTAATTTCCAATGAGTTCCTGATTTTTATATTTTCTGTTTATAATAGTCACGTGTAAAATAAATTTTTAATTTAAAGTAAACATTATTGTTTGCGCTTTTTATACAACTGGCAACAGTTTAAATTAATAACATTTTCTAAAATTTGTAAAAAATATCTCTCGAAATGCTGAAAATTTGAATTTAAAATTGAAATAAAACCTCAAAAAATGAGTCAAATAAGAAAAATGAATGCAATCTGCACACCGGGAACTTATAACGTATAAAATGATCTAAAAATGATTAAATTCTCATGTATAGTTTTTGCTCCAATAAAACTTTTTTAATGGAACGATTTTGTCCAACTTTAGCATTAAATATCTCTTAAAATAATTCTTCGATTTGAAAACTGCCTGCATCAGCGTGTTTATCAAACATTTCTCTATAATACCACCGATTTTCATATTTGTGTATGCAACTGTTTTTTTTAATATTAACGATGAAAGACCATGCTTAAGCATTCAAATTGGATGTGGATCCACCCGGAATATCTACGCAGATTTTCATTGGTCCATTTCCAAATCAAAACTTTTTTTTATATATAGAAGGATTTACCTTTTTATACTTTTATATTTTAAGCAAAGCTCTAAAATAATACATCTTTTTTTTCTTTTTTAAATTTAACTTTATGGAATTCGAAGTGAAAATTTACATAGTAGACCAAGTCCCTTTGAAAAAAAAAATGGTATAGTCCATTTAGAAGGTGCATAAAATCTGTTTTACCCACTCCCACAGTGAACCAAGCATGTAAACAGATGCCATATATGAAAAAGTATGTGAAAACAGGCTCTGGGAGTAGAAAAACATATTGACTATCTCATTTTTTTTTTTT
The DNA here is from genome assembly GCA_963932465.1 of Maratus speciosus. Classification (NCBI taxonomy): domain Eukaryota; kingdom Metazoa; phylum Arthropoda; class Arachnida; order Araneae; family Salticidae; genus Maratus; species Maratus speciosus. Next base: position 461,772,602 of record OZ010790.1, read on the forward strand.
ACTTTCTTCTATCTTAACAAGAAGAAAGTATTGTAGTCGTGAAAATTTTCGACTTTCGGTTTTCGACGGATTTACACGTTTTAGGGGTAAGATATTCCGAAAAACATGTTTTTACAAAATGTCTGTCTGTGAGTCTGTGCATCTGTAAGTCTGTCTGTCTGTATGTGACACAAATTTTGTGATCGCTCTACCTCAAGAACTAATGCATGGAATATAATAAAAATTTATATTCAGTTAGTCCCTGATATAAATTGGTGCTGATTTGTTTTTGGTGTAAATCGCTCAACAGGTGGCGCTGCTATGCAGCTTTTTTCACGATTTCAGCAATAGCTCAATCTCCAGAACTAATGCACGGATTTTCATCAAACTTCTGATTCAGTTAGTCCTTGACATGATTTGAAGTTTTGTACATTTTGGTGTAAATCGCTCAACAGGTGGCGCTGCTATACTTCATTTTTTTACGATTTCCGCAATAGCTCTATCTCAACAACTAATGCTTGGATTTTCATCAAACTTCAGATTCAAGTATACTTTGATATGAATTACTGCTGTTTGTGTTTTGGTGTAAATCGCTCAACAGGTGGCGCTGCTATGCAGCATTTTTCAGAATTTGCACCATAGCTCTATCTTAATAACTAATGCACGAATTTTCATCAAACTTCAGATTCAGGTATACCTGGACATGAATTGACGTTTTATAGATTTTGGTGTAAATCTCTCAACAGGTGGCGCTGCTATGCTGCATTTTTTGCAATTTCCGCTATAGCTCTATCTCAAGAACTAATGCTTGGATTTTCAACAAACATTAGATTCAGGTAGGACCTTGATATGAATGAGTGCTGTTTATGTTTTGGTGCAAATCGCTCAACAGGTGGCGCTGCTATGCTACATTTTTCAGTATTTCCGCTATAGTTCTATCTCTAGAACTAATGCATGAATTTTCATCAAACTTCAAATTCAGATATAATTTGGTATGAATTGATGCTAAATTGATGTAATTTTTTGTACTATTTAAATGATTTAATTAACGTGATTTATACAGAAGAAAGTTTTGTGATGGCCACAACATACTAGTTTCAAAATGGACTTAGTTTGGTCTACTATGGTTGCGAACCCCTCAAATAATTATTGATGTCAAATACTGGAAATGCAAAAATCGTTTGCGGAGCATACATAAAACTTATGATGCATATAAAAAATATTTTTTTACAAATCGTCAGCTGGCCATTCTTGATAATATCAGAATGAATAATTTTTTTTATTGATACTAGGGGGGCTCTGACCCCCTGCTCGCTACGCTCACCAACCCCCAGCGTAATCGCTTCGTAATTCTATTCGGTGTCGCGAGGCAATCCCTATTTTCTAGCCAATCCCAGACATAATTATTTCGCGTTTCGATTCAGGATCGGTTCGCGATCCCTCATTTTCTATGCATTTAATAATTTGTAGTTACAGTAAATAATCTTATCATATAAATCTCCTCTCCTCTGAAATTTTCACTTCGCCACCTTTTCTCCGCCAACATATATGTGTAAAATTATATATATACTGTTACGAATATTGTAAATAGTTAGTGATTGTGCTTAAAAATAATTTAAATAGTTCAATTAAACTCTGTTCATAAACAGTGGTGTAGTCGTAAAAATAACAGAGGGTATACGTTATAAGCAGAGGGTATACGCTCAAGGCAGAGGGTATACCCTAGTGTATATATGCTATAGCTTTCTTGAGAAACAGAGGATATACGGTGTTCCTCAAAAAAATCCAGAGGGTATACGGCGTATACCCCAGTATACCCTCCACTACATCCCTGTTCATAAACTAATATTAGTTTTTGTTGCATTGAAATATCTCAATTTGTTGATTTTCTGCTAGCAAGTAAAACCTATTGGATTTCAATGGGAGTCTATGGAAAAGTGGCGAAATACTGGAAATTGCGCCAAGTTGGCGTCACTTTTGACGACTAATTTTGGTCGCTAAATTTGGCGATATATCGCCAAGTTAGTGACAAACCTGGCGGCGTTTGGCGACAGGGGCGGATCCCCCCTCTTGGTAACTCACCTTATAGCAGCAGAAAGTTCTAACCAATCATATGCTTTTCGCGATATCTACACAGATTTTCATTGGTCCATTTCCAAAGCGTTACTGTTTTTTATACTTGGGAGCTCCGCCCCCTACGAGCTATGCTCGTTAACCCCCGTTAAGACACCGCAGACTCTAACAGCACGCTAATCTGATCGGCTTTAAAAATATTTCGGAAGATTGAATTATAATTTGAATCTGACAATTATAATCTGACGTAATTTTCACCAAACTTTTTTTTCTCTTTTTAATATTCACGTAAAAATACTTTTGTTAGAAATGAAATATTATGATCATCTTAAAATATCAAATAAATGTCTCTCGCAATTTTTAAATTTAAACTGTTTTGCAATATTATTTTTTGTTCATTTTACGTAATAAGTGTAATGTGACGTAAATTCTCCTATTTAAGACCTCTACCGCATGTTAATGAATTTATTATTTTACAATATTTTTCTCTTTTAAAATTCACGTGTAATTATAGTTTTTATGACGTAATTTTCAACGAGTTCCTGCTTTTTATATTTTCTGTTTATAATAGCCACGTGTAAAATAAATTTTTAATTTGAAGCAAACATTATTGTTTGCGCTGTTTATACAGTTGGCAACAGTTTAAATTAATACAATTTTCTAAAATATCTAAAAAATATCTCCCGAAATGCTGGAAATTTGAATTTAAAATAGAAATAAAACCTCAAAAAATGAGTCAAATTAAAAAACTAAATGCAATCTGCACACCGGGAAATTCTGACGCATAAAATGATCAAAAAATGATTAAATTCCTATGTACAGTTTTTGCTCCTATAAAACTTTTTTAATGGAACGATTTTGTCCAACTTTGGCATTAAATATCTCTTAAAGTAATTCTTCGATTTGAAAACTGTCTGCATCAGCGTGTTTATCAAACATTTTTCTATAATACTACCGATTTTCATATTTTTGTATGCAACAGTTTTTTTTAATATTAAAGAAGAAAGGCCATGCTTAAGCATTCAAATTGGATGCCGATCTGCCGGGAATATCTACGCAGATTTTCATTGGTCCATTTCCAAATCAAAACTTTTTTTTATATATAGAAGGATATAGAAGGATATTGTAGCTTCTTTTGTAAGCAAGTGCTAAGCTAGAAGTTATTCCATAAATCGGAAAATTTTTCGTATTACTATTCCGTTTTGAATATTTTTACGATATGTGTCACACGATTAATTGCATATTTACTAAACTAAAATGTCAATGTCAATGTCCATGGAGGAAAGAAATAGATGGAGATGCAGTATGCCGTAAAAAAAGGTTTGAAATGAAATATAAAACCATTTATCGCTCAAATTTGAACGTTCACAGTAAACCGAAACAAAACAAGCAACTGTAACAGGGACCGAATTCTTTGATATCACCCGTGCATTTCCCCCTCTAAATGAAAGTGGTCTGCTTATTTTTAAGCATTCTGAAGAAACATTCCATTGTATTATGAATTAAAACTGTATTATTAAAAGTTTTCTTCTTTTTTTCGTGAAAGAACGTGCTTGTGTTTGGGTCTACTGTAGCGGATTTTAGGCATACTTTTCTGACGTCACCCCCAGAAACCTTACTGCATCTCTATCTATCTGTTTCCTTGATGGTCAATGTCAGTAATAATAAATATTTCTGTATTTCATTACTTTATACATATCATCATCTGTATCTCATCATTTCATACGTATTTTAATATATTGTTTAGAACCAAGGCATACGAGGTTTATAAGGCAATCCCATTTGCGTTTAATGCATGAAGTCAATCGCCAGAGGACACTGATTCCTTGCCCAAGTAAATTCTGACCAATCATGCAAACCCTGAACCAAAACTCTGACCTGACCATGTGGGCAGAATGGACCCTATCTATATTATAAAGGACAAACATATCTGTGCGTAACGCATACGTCATTTTGCGAATGGCAACACTTTGAAATTTGAAATAAAATTTCGGTTTTGCAATTTTCTCTACTGAAAATTTTTAAACTTCTAAACATCGCACAGTTTCAATTTTTACACCGTCGTATGAGGAAAAAAATGCTCTTTTAAATGCAATTTGTTTGAAAGCTGTATCTCAATCTATTTTTGAGATATTAATTTTTTTGTAGTTTTTAACACCATTTTTCTTATCGTGGCAACAAAAGTACCCCATTTCTATTGAAAGTAAAGGAAAAATAGTCAAAAATAGGAGATTACTGTATCTTTTTGTTGCCATTTACGCATAAAACCTGAAAAAAAAGTTGAAATTAAAATACGGGCTATGTCAAAAATATTGTATGTTATTCCGCGATAATGACGTCATATGCATACTTTTCTATAGACGAAGTTTAAGGCTGGATTGTAAAAGTGGATAGCTTTATCGGATGCAAATGACGTCATTTTATAATAAAAGCGTGTACTTTAATTCTTAAAACTCAATTATGGTTTGTAGGAGTGCGTTATTTTCACTGCCAAGCTGCTTTGAAATTCTTCACAGGTGAAAATGCTTCACTTTTGAAAATAATGTAATCGAAATCACACACTGATAAAACGCAATGTTTTACAAAAATTTAGAGTGTCTTTATAAAAGAGAGGTGACATGCAAATAATAGCGATTTATATTACAGAAATTGATGATTCTCGCCTTGACGGATTTGCTTCGCCGAGTTAGACAAGCAAACAAATTATTCGTGGTTTAAAATAATATTATGTTCCTGAAGTTTTTGTCCAAAATTCTCTCAAATAACAAAATTTTAATGCTATTCTTTAGGACATTCTACTATAATTTTATCAAAATAACATAATTTGCTTAATTTAATTTTTTCCTGAAGTTTTTGTCCAAAATTCTCTCAAATAATAAAATTTTAATGCTATTCTTTAGGACATTCTACTATAATTTTATCAAAATAACATAATTTGCTTAATTTAATTTTTCCTAATTTTATATAATCTATATATTTAAAACATAAGTGTGTTTTTTAGTCATCTGCCCTGATCTTTCTGCTGAACCAATTTTACTAATATATATATATATATATATATTTAACTGAAAGCTGTTCATTTATAGATGTGATCGCACTATCTATGTTTTTTTTAATTCCCACTTTTCTATTTTAATTTTAAAAGCATTTTATGAAATTTCTTCAAAATGGTGAAAAATAGATAGCTTTCATTATTGCAGACAAGAGCGAAATAATGAAGTTTATTTATCTTTATTCATGAAAATTTCTGATAAAATTTCAAAATTGTTGATAAAAATTGTTGTATAGGGTTTAGTTTATAGGGGCATTTTTCCTCATAAATTTTCTATATCGTTTTTCCTTCTGCATGTGTACTGATACTAAGTTTCAGACATTAGGCGAAATGGTTATTTAAGTGAAAATGAAGTCATATTTAAAAGAAAACGATCATTTTCTTAGATAAAACTAAGCATTTTAACACAAATGCGTCTAAAAAACATAAATTACGGAAATTTTTCCCTCCGGAATTGAGATTAGAATATTAAGTAAAGAGTGCGTCTGTTCACATAAAAGATGTTGCTGATAATTGGGACTTCAAGTTTTGAGTTAAAATGATTTTAAAATGATTAAACAAAATACAAATTTTTTAAAAATGATGAATATGGATATGAGAAGTGTGTATGTAAATTTTGAAAAGGTGAAAATTGCTGCTTTTCATTCCGGAATACCAAGCAGAAGAACCTCAATTGATAACCACATCCTAATAACTGATCTTTATTATATTTTACTGATTACGTATGTATATTATAAAGAACAAACTTATCTGTGCGTAATGCTGGCGTCATTTTGCGAATGGCAACACTTCACGATCAAATTTCGGTCTTGAAATTTTCGCTACTGCAATTTTTTAATCTTCTGACCATCGTACATTTTCAATTTTCGTCGCATAGGGAAAAAATATACTTTCAAATGCAATTTGTTTAAAAACTGTATCTTAATTGACTGATGTATTATGTTTTTTAAAATAATTTTTGAACATGATTTTTTTTAACTTATCTTATCACGTGACGGTTTTAATACATAATAATAATAAACATTTTGCGCATAAAGCAACAGACATTGTTCAGCATTTGTTTCTGACTGTTTTTGCATAACAAAATTAATACTTCCGTTATAAGCAAATAAAAGAATAATATTGAAAAAAAGACCAATCTAACATATTTGGGAAAGTAAAATTAACGAAATTAATACTTCTTTTACGAACAAATAAAAGAATAATATTAAAAAAAATACAAATCTAACATATTTGTAATCATACTATTTAAATTTTTAGATTACCAAATAGGATTTTTTTTTCTTTAAAATGGAATTTGTTTGCAAACTTCATCTTAGTTTAATGATTGTCTATTGTTTTAAAAACAATTTTAAAGCATGGAATACTTTTTAATTTATCTATATCGCGGGGAGCTCGATTACGGAAGATTAATCCTTAAAACAAAATAAAGAGTTCATCATTTTCTTACGGTTAATATCCGTTAAAAAAAACTTCCCTATGAATAAATAAATAAAATAATATAAATAAAACACAAATTTAACAGACATGTATTAGCTCTGAAATTACCAGAATATAAAAGGATGCCGTAAGTAGCAAGATCTTGGTCAAATAACTCTTAGCATGCGGCTAATCAGAAAATATCGCTTTTGATAAATTTCAAAAATTTATTTTATTGTGTAATTCCTATTTTTCATATGAAAAATGCTTTTTTAATATAAGTGGGCAATCTAAAAAATTTATTTCACATAAAAAATTATTAGTTTTCAATTTTAAAAAATGTTTTCGTCTATATTCTGTAACCCGGAAAGCCCGGGTACGATCCACTAGTTCTATTAATGGACAGGGATGATCCCGGTTCGAGTCCGAGGCTGTAAAAAATCAGCTGTTTTGGAAAACATTGGAAAATCGTTCCATTGGAAACCATTACGGTCTTCAAGAATTCACTTAATGTTTATTCTGCTACTGAAAAGATTGACATGTATGTAATAGATCTGAATAATATAAGGAATATTCACAGGTAGGGATAGATTTACAATTTTCCTGAACAAAAACAACTGAATCAGCACATTTGTACTCGGCGTTCGATGTAACGACTTTCTCATCATACCGACCAATCGAAAAAGCCCGATATATGTAACAATTCAAATAGCATTATGTTTCGATACACATCGAAACATATGCACATCGAGCAAACGGCCAGTTAGTCTAATATAAGAAGCCTTTCCAACTTTTCTACCAGTAATTATTTGAGATTCTTTGTGTGCTAATCTAGAGAATATTTAAGAGTTTTTAAAAAGGGAAAAAAATTCTATTTTTATTCTTAATCTCAACAATTCTCTTTCCATTCATGTATGTAAAGACTTATTAATGTCTAGCTGTTCTGAGAACAATGAATTTTCTGTGCGCAGAATTGAAACAGGTGTTTGAAAAAGGTTTAATGCATATCAAACTGCACGTTTCTATACTTCTAAAGCAGTTCGATAAAGAGTACTTTGAAATTTATTAATGAAATATTTATGCAACAGCTATGCGGATAGCTGGCCGAACACTTTTAATGACTAAATTCTAACCGCCGGGCTCATTCACAGTTGCCCAATTTGAATCAGTCTATAACCGGAAAGGTAAAACAATATTTTTCATGGTTTTTTTTTTTTTTTTTTTTTTTTTCCTTACGCATTCGTAGTAAAATATTTAGTTTAATAAAGTAAAATTTTTGTTTTCTTTTAAATACAGTGGCTCCCAAAAGTGTTCATACACTTTAGAAATTTATAGTAAAAAGGAATTTCTCTGGAATTGAATTCGAATATGAAGTCCAATATTTTCCCACATCATCTTTATGTTATTCTAAATAATGCTCAACATTTCTTTTTATTATTGACTGATTTTCTTTTTATATAAAAATGAAAACGGAAGGAAGCAGAGAAAGAATACGCCACAAAAGTCTTCGTATACTGAAAAATTTTCGGATAAATTCATAATTAAAATTATCGTCTGTCGTATTCTTTTTATTTGTGCATTGTGGGGACATTTAAAAAATCGTCTGGCTTTAATTTTTGCTTGCTTTCTCCGTAATATTCTATTTATTATTTAAAAATGGCTTGTAGTCGTAAGAAACAGTGGTTGCCAGATTGGGGATTTTGTCCGCATTTTGGGGATTTTGAACCTCTAGGGGAATCTTTTGGGGACAAGTAGTTCGTGGGGAAATTTTTGGGGACTACAAAAAGTTTGGGGAAAAACTTGGGGATTTTTTTTTTTTTTTTTTGCTATTTTCCGTAAAGATTTCTTTTAGTCCTGTAGAAAAACTGGATCTGTCTCGAACTCAATTTTGATTTGAAAGACAAAAATACAATCTAGAAATCGGAAATATCAATCATTATTCTCTTGGATGTGGCCTTGTTCGTTGTTTACGACATTACAGTTTACACATATTACAGATGCATCAGACCCTAAAGCAGCTTAAACCTGCACGTGACTAAATCTGCAGGACTTATACGAAAAATTCTTTCACCATACTTAAATATATATATACGAGTATATATATATATTTAAATATGTGGAAAGCAGATATTTTTCTCTTATGATATTCAAAAGCATATCGATTGATACAGCGAAAATAGTTTGCATTATGATTATGTACTTCTATAGGGATGACAAAAAAATTAAAACAGCGTACCATCTCGAATTCATTCAAATCCCAACTGATAAGAGATTTCTAAAGATATGGAGCTAATGTAACAATAATCCAACATTGTTAGACAATACTTTTAAAAACAAGCTTAAAATAACTTGTCACTGCAAAATATATCTCACATTCTCTTAATGTAGCTACAGACTTACTAACAACTAGACAAACTAACTTGTCACTGAGCTGCAGAATAGAAATTCAGCCCAGTTTAAAAGTTTGTTTTTTGTAAATGGGGAATTTTTTCAAAAAAAAGGGCTTGATTTGGGGGAAAATTTTGAGCTTAAATTACTTTTTGAGTAAAAACCGAGTTGGGGACTTTTGCGGGAAAAAAACACTGATTTGGGGAAAATTTCAGGAATTTTAGGGAAATTGACTTTTGACTAACTGGCAATACTGGTAAGAAACAACTTGCAGCATTCAAAAATTGATCATCTTTCATCATAGTAGTGGTAAATCAGTTCGGAATCTTGCTAAATTAGTTTATTTAACCCATTCTATGGTGCAGTATGTGATAAAACGCTTTAAAGAAGAAAATCAGATGGAAAACAAGGTAAGAAAAGGTGATGTAGCAATTAAAAAAAAAAAAAAAAAACTAGTGAAATCTATTCCTAGACGTTTAAAAACTGTTATTTCTACTAACGGATATTATACTAAGTACTAATTTAACGACATTTACTAATACGAGATTTTTTTAAAGTGTACGAAAACTTTTTTGAGGTAACTTTTTTGTTATTTTTTAATTATTGATTTCTTAAAAATAACGTTTTACTATGTTTTTAAAATATTTTGAGTAGTTTTGTTAAGAATAAGTTGTAGTTCTTATTAATAAATACTCTTTCTGAAATATTAATTTTAACTAATGGATATAACACTATTTCATTGAAATTCGTAAGCGTACGAACACTTTTGCGAGCCACTGTATAGCATCATTTTCATTCAAAGGAGCATTTCGACTCCCTCTCAGATTAGTGCATCAAACTCAGTATCAGCTGAAGGAAAAAAATATTGAAACGCAACAGCTTTATGGGTGAAAATGCATTTCTTAAAGTTCTTTTTAATTGTAATAGGAAAATGACAAGAATAAAAATAGATCCCATTATTTTTGTTTCTCTGTAACAAAGGACTGCCATCGTTTTATTCTTAAAAAACTCTTTAATTAAAAATAAAGTATAAAAATGGAGTATTTAAAATATAAATAAAAGTAAAAATATTAAAAAAAAAAAACTCTCTTTTACAAGCATTCAATGTTCATCTTGAATTACCTAATTTTTTGACTACACACGTAATTTTTTGACTGCAATACATGTTTTTCTCTCAAAATTTTCCGTTTGAGTGCATTAATTTAGCGTGGTTCGAGCTGGACGGGAGTGCCGAAGTCTATTATGGAAAATTCATTTTTTTTTTACGTTTTGTAGAAAGCGCAAACAAGTGAATTTGTTAAAAAATAAATATTTTTTTGCTGTGTTTTTTTTTTTTTTTTTTTAAGATAAGACAAAAGGAAAGGGAAAAAAACATTATTTAAACTATATTTTTAGGATTTCTAAATTGATTTCAGTCGTTAATTAATTATTATTAAACAATTAATTGATAAAAGCGCGTTGTTTTAAATATTAAACTCTTCATTTTTTATTTATAATTTATTTTCTACTATTTAGCGCTTAAAATGCGCCATTTGGCCTATTTTGCGTACAATTAAACCCTTTGTCGTTTCATCTTGTACACAATGGTACGAGTTATCAAGAATATTTGGCGATTTATCATCTTTGACGGGCTAACGGAAAAATGCCTTAACATTAGTGCATTGGTTTATAATTAGGCTCTAAAAATATTGAAATGCTGTATTGTCATCGGAAACACACCTGTGAGCTTTTTTATAATTCTAGCGCATCAGGAAGTGAGCTTAGAAATCAATTACTAAATTCCATCTTTACTTGCAAGAACCAGATTGAGTTAAATAAAAGAGTGTAAGAATAACTAGTGCTGACTCATCTACAAATGAATAGCTCTTAATTAAAAAAAAATAATTATTAGGTTGAGCAAAAAGTTCTGGGAAATTTTTAATAGTTACCAGAATTTGTATCGTATATAGGAGCACTAGTGGTAGAGTCAAGACGTAGTTCCATTCGATCTTTGCAACCTTTTTCGATCAATGCAAACAGCACCGTGCGAAAGGGGGGGCGAAGGGGGCGGCCGCCCCGGGCGCGAAATAGAGGGGGGCGCCAAATTTTGACTATCAGCCTTGGTTTTATTTTTTTATTTTGGCCGTTGATCATTTACTGTGACTATCGTAGCAGAACGTTCTAATTAATTTATAAGTATCATTAACTTATTGGATCTACTGCTTTCCTTGGATTATATTAGTAAGTTCACATTTACTTTTCATTAAGTTCTTTAGATTTGATGGTTTTATAATATAATTGTAAGATATCTTATTGCAGTGATTCTTTTCACTCAACTTTTTCACTCTGCGTCCCCCCCCCCCACTTTTACATCATCTACTAATGTTGCGCCCCCCACAGCGATTATGAATTTTATCTGTTTGGGGAAGAATTTTACTTTCGTTTGTTTAAGGAAATAATCTTTTTAGAAAATAAAATAAAAATTTCATCAGAAATTTCAAACCGTCCCCGATTTTTTTTTTTTTTTTTTTTTTTTTTTGACTATGTCACTGCGCGCGAGCCATGGTATATCAATATAAAAAATGGCTTGCAGCCCCATTGCGTTTAACACCTCTCAAATACGCTCCAGTTCAAGGGTAATAAGATTTAGCTTGTTAATGTCAAATAAAATAAGTTATATTCAGCAAATTTTAAGATTTAAAAAATAATTTAATTTTTTAATCTAGTTTTGTAATGTCTCTTTTCCTATCTATTTTTTGCTTTTAGTGATCGTCTACTTAAGTTATCGTAAGTACCCATAAAAGTAACATGGCAAAAAAATCTTGAGCTTGTCTTTGTAAATTAGGAAAACAGCAAGAAGAAGAATTGGCAAAAATGGTAAATAACAACCCAAACACAAATCCCAGATATGCTTCTCCAACTTCAAAAGAAATAAACGGTCAAGTGGCAGTATTACTCGCTCTCAGAGGGTTCCATACAATAAATATATGAATTTTTAACTGTATTAAAAAATCGTTGCTAAAAGAAAAATAAGACTTTATAAAAAAACTATAAAATGTAGGGTTTGGTATAGCTGTATATATGCTAGAAAATTATGAATGGGTATACCGTAGAAATTCAAAGAGATATGAAGCCTAAATAATATCAAATATTGCTATTCTGTATAACTCTTATTTAAATCTTATCCTAATCTGTTTATGATGAACTTAATTCGCAATAAAAGTAGTGCATATTTAAACTTTATTTGACATTTCATAAAACTAAATTCAGCATAGTAATAATCTTTTATTTTTACAGTGTAGCTAAAACAAAACCCTTTTTCAAAGTTTAAACTTGGCATTTTGCTAAGCGCGCTTGGAAAGGAGGTCGCAAAGAAGTAACGCTGCCTAGGTCCATGCCGCGTTTTTCCAGTTAGGGTTTTAATTAACTTTTAAAGACACGGGAGGCGTATCGAGATATCCACACAATGTTAACTAGTCGCGAATTCCATACTATTTATGTGATTAATTCTAACTAAATTAGTCTGTTTTTTTAAAAATTTGACGTTTATTGCTTTTATATTGCTATGGACATCGTATTATACAAATGTATCATTAAAAGTTGTTATTTAGACTTTAAAAGCTGATGGTACATAGAGTACGCCGCCATTCCCATTATGTATGTCCAAACCGTCCTTGCCTTTAAGGGTTAAAATATCGGCTAATTACCGACGTTTTTTTGGGTTTTTTTTTCCCCAAAAAATCATTATCAACGATGCCTTTATACTTCTGCTGCGATAGGTACCTCCAGAGTTCCTCAACGCCTTTACTGAATGCCCGAAAATCGAAATTAGTGTGTAGCGGTAAAATGCGCTTTTCTCAAAAACTATGTGACCTTGGATAATCGCTATAATTTTCCTGCAAGGTTTAAATTAACGTCTACTACCTCTAATTTTTTTCATAATTTTAGTTTCAGTAAATTCGAAGTAGATGGAGGGGAACATATTTTTGCACTACATTTTCGACGATATCTCTGAAAATTTAACACCTAAAATTAAAAAAAGTGTATTTTTGTGATCAGCGTTACAAAAGCTTTCACATGATACCCCACACGATATGCAAAGAAAAGATTTTGTTTCTTCAAGTAACTTAATCACCCCCTCTATATTTTTCCTAAACATATTTGTAAATATTTAATATGTAAATATGTGGGTCAATAGTCCTTATTATTTCCCCCAATTTGAATTTTCTACGTTCCATAGTTTTCGAGTAAAATGGCTGTGACAGACAGACACAAGAGTAATCTTATAATGGTTCCATTTTCATTTTTTAACTATACGGAACCCTAAAAAAAATAAAAAATAAATAAAAAAAACTTACTCTCTGAGATTGAAATCGTAGTCTCTAAAACGGAAAACTTTTCAACAACAGGATAATGATAATGCATTAGAAATTATCAAAGCAAAGTGATTACTTAAACCAAATATTACCGCAGCTGCCACAAAAATTACCGCGGATATTCTGAGAGATCAATGGAGTGAAACTAAACACAAATTGCAAACCTACTCTAATCCAGGTACACTTGTGCATCCTTATAGATATTCTGTCATTACTTTGCATGTGCAAAAAGACCAGCACAGGGTTGATTGCATGAAATCTGCGGAAGCAGAAGAACAAAATTTTCCAAGATATGGCTTCAAGAAATCTATGGTTTAACGGTGAAACAATTAGACGTACTTGGGTTATATATAGCCGAATTAAGAGATCGCTATTTTATTTTCCCTGTTTATTATTCGGCATTTATCATAATTGCCCTCCAAAGTTAGCCAATCCAGATTGTGCATTTTCCAAGTGGAAAAAAAATAATCTTAAAATTCCTAAACATGAAATTGCTCCGGAACACTGTCATTTTCATACATTCGCTGGAAGGAACTTAAGAGGGATGTGGGTAAAATAAATTCATGTAATCGACAGCGAATTTGAAAAGAGTATCGAAAGGAAAAAAATAAATAGCGAAATATATTAGAAACATCAATAAACGTTATCCTTCATTGGGCTGAGAACAATTTGGTATTAAGAGGCACGTCAGATGAGATAAATAAAATAAATTGCGGAATTTTTTCGCAATTTTTAAAATAATTAAAAAAAAAAAAAAGACAAAGAAATTCACGTCGAGATTGCAACATAGCCAGAAAGCCGCATATCTTACTTTTCGAATAACATTCAGAATGAAGTTACTAACCTTCTTGCTAATGAATTAAGAAAAATGATTGTAGAAGAAATCCATAAAGCAAAGTATTTTTCAATTTCATCGATTGTAGTCCAGGTACATCCCCAAAGAACAAATGATGCAAATTACATGTGAAGATAACCGAAAGTAGAAATTATTCAATCGAAGAAAGGTTTCTTGACTTCGTTAAGTCAAAAAAAAAAAAAAAAAACAGGAGAAAATTTTTAGATAAACTAATGGCCGACATTCACTACTATAGAACTCAGTGATATTTTATGGTTTATAAATTCACTTATTTTTTAGCACCTTCTAAACACTCTATAAACAGCTCTGCACGCTCTCTAATGCTTGAGTTCATGTTTCTGGTGTTCCGAAAATTATGACATTTTTCGGAACTGTACAAAATTTATTTGTTTTTCTCTTCGTCTCCTGAAAAAATGAAGGAGTGTGTGTGTGTGGGGGGGGGGGCGCCAAATTTAAACTTTGCCCCGGGCGCAGTTTTCTCTTCGCACGGCCCTGAATGCAAACACTTTTTCAAGGGCCGACGATTTGAATCCTTTAATGAAGTTGAAGAAGCACGTCAAGAGTTTTAGGATTCCAAGGAGCCGCCAAGGTACTTCCAGCAAATCCGGAATCTGGCAGTACGATGGCAGAAAGTCGTGGACTATGATGGTCTCTACTTTGAAGAATAGTCTTTGTTGCTTTTGTTGTTAATTTGCGCATAACAACGCAACTTTCTCAAATTTTCCAGAACTTTTTTCTCAACCTAGTATTAAATTTGGTTCAGTAGAAAGTCGAGGGCAGATGATTAAAATATATTATATATACCCGGCTTGTGTTTTAAATATATAGATTACGCACTGTACTAGATAAATGCAGATAGCATATTCGAGTAAGAAAGGGCAATAGGTATGAATGAAATAGAATCCCATTCCTTTACAAACGCATTAGAGTTTATATAGGATATTCCAGTGTTATGGAATAGCCGAGCAATATGGGATACTTCAATATCTGGAACGTACGGTACAGCAGCCAAAAGTAAAACTGTTAAACGACTTCCTAGTACTCCCATGATGCATTGCAGCGAGTTGTTCGGATACATATTGTTGGAGTGAGGCGGTGACATCAAATCTTATTCTAAATTGTTGCAGTTTTTTGCAGGCAAGTTTTATAAAATTCATAAATTATAAGACCTCTTCGTCAGTGATGTTAACCAAGTTCAGTTTTAAGTTGTACAGTTATATTTATTGCTGCGTTAGTCAGTTTACTTCTATGCTAACTTGTTGAGGAGTGAATAAGTTATTTTTTTAAGATGGCATGCCGTTTAATACGGAATATCAGCCAGACAACTGTTTCAAGACGAGTTTAGTGAAGATGAACAATTGTTCCACTCCGACGTGTAATCTGAGATGGGCCATGTGGAACTGCGGTAGAGCCGAAACAACAGACTACATTTGGGATTTTTGTAAAAATTAAAACATTCTTTCGAAGAATCTGATGATTTGTATGTTTTACTGCTGTTTACTCGTTAGATAATCTTGGTTATTCTTGTAAATCATGTTTTTTCTTGTAAATTTTAATATCTTTTATAACCCTATTCCACATTACCCAACTGGTTCATATTGCCCGAAAATGTAATTATCTTTTAAATTCTAAATATTGATATGTATTTTTTTTTTTCTTACACTTTAAATGCATTAAAATCAACTTTTGACACTTTATTTGAGTTCCTCGGACCAATGCCGCCCGAAAAAAGGAATGGCTTGTATATATTTTCTTAAATCGTCATGGACTTTTATGAGTTTTACTTTTATGAGTATTATTGATTTTATGAGTTAGGTGTTTATCTATAAATTTTGAAAGATAAAATTAAGATCTAAAAATGAAAAGCCCCTAGAATGCACGATTACTTACCAAAAAAATTATGAAGAATTTCTGCGTCTAAAATAAACTCGCTTTATATGAAGGAAGATTCGATAAAATATTTCACGTTGTTTTCTAAGATTTTCTTTTCAGGCGATCGCTTAACCCTAGATCTACCGGGAATTTTATTCAAGTTTTAATAAAACGTTCTACACCAGAATTTTTATTTAAAACTATTTAACTTATTTATTTACCTTATTTTTGTCTGGTTTATATACTTAGTTTATTTTAAAGAAATTTCTGGTTTGAGTGAATATTTTGTATGTACCTGTCGGGTCCAATGGACCCGTCTGGTAGACGGAGGGTTAAGATCGTCGAAAAGTTAAATTTATCTATATATCGTAATCTAATGATTGGAATGAGCTGTAAATTTACACGCCCGTGTTTTTGACGAGTTTTGTTCGCCTAATGGTAGTTTAATGTAGGTCGTCATTCTTATATTTTTTTAAAAATATGAATTTAAAAAAAATTCATGATTGAAAATATGTTTTTGTATAAAAAAAGCCGCATAGAATATGTTTGAGTCTATTCATTGTATATTATATATATAGTATCTATATTATAAGGACAAACGTGTCCGTGCGTAACGCTGACGTCATTTTGTGAATGGCAGCGCTTCACGATCAAATTTCGGTCTTGTATTTTTTAAACTTCTAATTATAGGACATTTTCAATTTTTACACTTTCGAATAGAGGAAAAAATATGCTTTCAAATGCAATTTGTTTGAAAACTGTATCGCAATTTACTCACTTTTTATTGTTTTAAAAATAATTTTCACACATGACATTTTTTTTATCTGTCTCTATCGCGTGCAGAAAATTACGAAAGATAAACCCGTTTGCACTTAAAATTATATGAAAAGCTCATCATTTGTTTCCAGCTTACATTCCATAACGAAATTAAAACTTTCACCAGTCGATAAATAAAACACAAATTTAAGATATGTAATCGAACTATGCGGTTAATGATCAGAATCAAAAAGGCTGATTGTAAATAGTGATCCATAAGCGATTTTTTCGGCTATTAATTCTTGGAGCGAGGTCAAAACAAAGGAATTGTTTTCAATATATTTCCAAAACTTCATTTAAATGCATAATTGCTATTTTTTATACAAATATGATTTTCGCTATTGTTAGTAGGCATTCTAAAATATCTATCTATCTATATTATAAAGGACAAACATATCTATGCGTAACGCATACGTCATTTTGCGAATGGCAACACTTTCAAATTTAAAATGAAAATTTGGTTTTATAATTTTTCGCTTCCGCAAGTTTTTAAACTTCTAAACATCGCACATTTTCAATTTTTACATCGTCGTATAGGGAAAATAATGTACTTTTAAATGCAATTTGTTGGAAAGCTGTATCTCAATTTATTTTTAAGATTCTTTTTTTTTTTTTTGTATTTTTGTATTTTTTAATAATTTTTTTGTAATCGTGGCAACTGAAGTACACCATTTCGATTGAAAATAAAGCGAAAATAGTAGATTACTGTATCTTTTTGTTGCTATTTTCTCATAAAAACTGAAAAAAAAAAAAAAAAAAAAGAAAAGAAAAGAAATCAAAATACGTGCTATGTCAAGAATATTTGTTATCAAACACGGTGGATTTTGGTCTTATTTCGTTTTTATTTATCAATTAAATGATTTTAGTTTATTGCAACTTACTTTACGAACGATACAACACTTTCTCTTTGCAAAAATGTATTTTAAAGGCTATTTGTGTGACTTTTTTTCTCCGCATTTATTTAATTCGTATCAAAAAGCTGAAAGAATGCAATTTTATTAATCGTGTGTACAGTGTTAAAAAAAAAAAAAATCCGTTAAAATACAGAAATTGTACAGGCAAACGAGACGCCGGTACTATTTCCGTATTTTAACGGAATTTTTTCTCGTAAATTTTGTGAAAAAACGGAATTTTTTCTGGGAGTTATGGAAAAAAATTCCGTTAAAATACGGAAGTATTGGCGCACAGTGTAGTATTTGACCCTAAATCCTGGTCAAAAATATTTTTCTATGTAAATATAGTTCGATTGCCTTGAAATTCTTATGTTATTGGGTATCGCTATATGGCATGTTTGGTATTCTAAATGAAGTCTATAGCATTTACAGTTCATTTACAGTGACACTCAAAAGAATTCCCTTACATTATGGACTATGAGAAAATACCGTTTGCCCTGTATTTTAATGATATCCCACTATTTTAAACGTACTGAAATTTATATACATCACTGAGGTGTTCTAAGGTACTTATTGTAGAATATGATGTACATAGAATATATCGTTCATTTACAGGGACACACAAAAGAATTTGGCTGAAGAATAAATTTAACTATTGAAGTCTATGACCAAAAATTGCTGGAATTGCGTTTGTAGTTGTGATATGCGTTTTAAAATTGAACAATTTTTTTTTAAATGTTACTTGGTGTGGATACATTCTATAGATGATATACAGTTCTGAACAAAAGTTCTCAAGTACATTTCCGTTTATTCACGGGAATGGCTGAATGGAAAATTTAAACTGTGCTATGCGTTTCACTGAACTAACTTTTAGCATACTATGTAGTATACATACAAATCCATAGCTTAGTTTAATATTTATATCTTAAAAGCTGACGAATTGTAAGTAAGATTTTAACGCTTCACATAATAATAAGTATACATTTTATAAATATTTTGACAACTAAGAAAACTAGTCGGATGTACCAATCCCAAAACTTTCTTCTATCTCATACATGTTAATACTTCAAAATTCGCTATCACACTGCCAAAATTAAATGGAAATTTATGCATCTCATGAGGATTCTAAAGATATGAAATTCCGTGCATTAGTTCTTGAGATATGACTATAGCTGAAATCGTCTAAATCCAGCAAAATGCTGCCTAGCAGCGCCACCTATTGGGTGATTTATACCAAATCCTAATCAGCAACAATTTATGCCAACGTCTGACTGAATCTGAAGTTTGGAGAAAATCCGTGCATTAGTTTTTGAGATAGAGCTATAGCGAAAATCGTGAAAATTCCTGCATAACAGCGCCACCTATTGGGTTATTAACACCAAAACCTAATTAACAACAACTTGTGTCAACATACAACTAAATCTGAAGTTAGATGAAAATTCGTTCATTAGTTCTATAGATAGAGCTATTGAGGCAATCGTGAAAAAGGCAGCACAGAAGCGCTACCTGTTGGGCGATTTACAGCAACACATAATCAGTAGCAAGTCATATCAAGGACTAACTGAATCTGAAGTTTGAGGAAAATCCGTGCGTTAGTTCTTATGATAGAGCTATTGGGAAAATCGTGTAAATGCTGCAAAATTCATCATAACAGCGCCACCTGTTGAGCGATTTACACCAAAACGTAATCAGAACCAATTCATATCAAGGACTAACTAAATCTGAAGTTTGATCAAAATCCGTGCAGTAGTTCGTGAGATAGAGCTATTGCGAAAATAGTGAAAAATGCAGCATAGCAGCGCCACCTGTTGAGCGATTTACACCAAAAACTAATCAGCATCAATTTGTATTAGGGACTCACTGAATATAAATTTTTATTCAATTCCGTGCATTAGTTCTTGAGATAGAGCGCCCACAAAATTTGTGTCACATACACACAGACAGACAGACAGACTCACAGAGTCACAGACAGACATTTTGTAAAAACATGTTTTTTGGAATCTCTGACCCCTAAAACGTGTAAATCCGTCGAAAACCGGAATTCGAAAATTTTCATGAATCCAATACTTTCTTCTTGTAAAGATAGAAGAAAGTAAAAAAAGGATACATCATTTAAGAAGAGCACAAAGAAAAAAGAAGTTAAAATATTAATTTACTAAGTAGATATTTTAAAATACGAATACATCACATGCCCATAGACTTAACATTACCGAAGGGAATTTGGAAGTTGAGTGATCAGCAGCCTTAAATGTTTACTGTTTATGAGAGAAAGGTAATTGTTGATAGATTGTTTTATTTACTAGCAATGTTTAATTAAATGTATTTAATTTTACTATATATAAAATTTATTATTTACATTACTTTAATAATAATTATTATATTTATATTACATTTAATAAAGATTATTCACATTTGATAAAGCTACATTTAATAATATATTTAGTAAAGTGGAATCTCTACAGTATATAGATGCTAGTTTTACAGTGTATTTAATAGATTACCGGCTTCAATCTGATTCTTCAGAACTCAGTTTTTCATCATTTTCATCACTCTCTTTTTGGCCTTTATTAGGACTACCATGAGACCTAGATGGAAGAAGAAGTTGTAGGATCTGGCTACTGTATGGCTTGCCCTTTTCCTTTGGTCTTTGTCTAGGGCAGCTTATAAAAGGATCACTGCTTAAAAGAAGCCACTTTGGGACATCTCCGTTGCAAACTTCTCCATTGCACATTCTTGAGTACTTTTTACGGTACTGTCTAAAGTGTTTGTTTCTGGCATTGGCAGCTTCTTCTGATCTATGCTTTGGCCAATAGGTGCGACTGCTTTCTTAATTACACTGGTACCCTGAACAAACAAACCGGAAACTAACAAAAAGCTCTTTTTAAAAACTTTTAAATAGTAAATGATTCTTTAAAATGTTATTTGACATAAAGTTACTTCATATATAATAGTGATATTTTACTGTCTTCTTCACTTTATTTAACCTTTAACTGATGTTACCGGTCTCGCAGACCGGTGCTTTTTTCTATTTTCATAGTTTAACTTGCAAATTTCAGTTTATTTACAAACAGTACTGAAATTTTGTTTCGTTTGGAATTTTAGCACTAACACCAGAGACTTTTGAATAGGTGAATTTTAATAATAAGACTTACAAAAAGTTTAGTACAAAAACAACATCTATGAGTTAATCGTGGCTTGGCTTTTATTCATCTTTCGATGGAGCGGTCTCACAGACCGCTTCACACTAGTTATGTGACAATTTCTGTGACATCAGTTAAAGGTTAAATCAGTAAAGTATGCGAATAATAAATGTATAACTATATCCTGTATATCACTGCAAACATATAAAAAGAAAAAGAAAGAAAAGCAATTGTTAAAAAAAAGGACACTGATAACATTATCATTAGGAAAGGGGGGGGGGGCGGTTCAAGAACTGATAACGTATGATATCGTAAGGCGTGGGGGAGGTGATCCAAAATTGCCTAAATGTTGATAACTTTAAATATGTACAGCGTCAGCATAATTCACAACGGAATTTCTCTCGCATGTCTCTGAAGTAAAAGGTGCTTTTTTTCCCCCTGTACAAAATATTATACAATACAAAATACCCCCAAATATAACATTAGCATTTTAGGGGGGAGGGGGTCTCTGGCACATGATATCTTAAGATATCGATAGGGGGAGGGGGGATTTGTCTTTTAATATCGATATCATTTTTCACCCAATCAAAATTTACTTTTTTTATTTGTAACTTGTTCTTTACATCAAAATTGTATGTTATCTTTTTTTAGTCTGTTATCTATTTTTATGAGAATACAAAGTTATTTATTAAAATCTTTAAATGCTTAAAAACTTATTTAATTCCGAAATATGTAATACCCCGAAGTTTGGCATTTCTATTCTTCTGTCATATATGTATGCATATATAATCCGCTGTTCGAGAAACCGTATGCGAAGTACGTTTGAAATGATACTTTGTGTTTACTAGTAAATAAAAGAGAAAGAATTTTGTCTGTCTTTTTTGTTGATAAGAAGTTCTGTCCCCCCCCCCCCAACCCCCTGTGTGCGGGGTCAAGTGCTAAAAGGCATATTATTACTGTTTAACGCATTATGCAAAAAAAGGCTATTATTAAATTCTTTTAAAAGGTAACTATTTCTTTTAAGTGTTATTTAATTTGATATAAATTTATTTCATACATAAAATGATATTTTATTGACTTCTCTTCATTGTGAATCAATAAAGTATGCTAAAAATAAATGTAACCATATTTGTATATCACTCCAAAATTCAAAAGAATGTTTAGACATTGATAGCGATATCATTGCCGGGAGGGGGGGGGGTGGCAGAGGGGTTCGAGAGATGATAACGTATGATATCGTAAGGGGGGGAGGAGGTCCAGAATTATCAAAAAGTTGATAACGTTACATAAGTACACCCCCTTTCTTTTTAGGATCGTGATAGATTTTGTCACCACTGATACACAGTTTTCTCGATGACTGAAAGCAATAATCAACTCTGTTGCTTAAGGGTGTTCTCAAATCCAAAAGGGCAACTTTCTGACACAAATTAATACTGTTTTAATTTATTTTTGTTCGGAAATGCACGAAACTAGCAGGTGCTGTTGTTCAGAAACTATGTAATCGAGCTATTTTTTTCCGTTTTTTTGCAAAAGCAATAGATCTTTCAGAAAATAGTGTCAAAGATGACGTTTTGAACCGAAGTTACCGAAGAAAGCAGAAAAATCAGTCCGTGAAGGGCGAAAATCGTGTTTGTCACGTGATCAAAAACGCTTATAACTCAATAGGAAATTTATTGATCAAAAAATGGAAAAAACAGTTCAACTCCAAATCGCTTCTATGGCCAGGCTTTCCAATTTTATATCTTTCCGCTAAAAATGAATTTGTAAATGTGTCAAAACGTTTTGCGCTTGTTGAGCAGAACAGTTAAGAACAGCCTCAAGACTGTCACTCAAACAATATTTTACCTCGCTCAAGAACGCAAAACTTTCTGCCACATTCATGAACTTATTTTTGAGCGTAAAAGCACAAACTTGGCAGGCATGATGACTATTAAAATAATTTATTATTCATTTAGCGTTTTTCATTGTTTTACCCTTTCCAACATAATTGAAACATGTTTATGAATTCGGGTTGTCTGTCTGTGTTTTTAACTCACATAAATATAATCGGATTGCCTACGCTATCAATTAATATATGTTATTGATGTTTACTATAGCGAATTCGGGGTTGAAAATGAAGTGTGCGGTATTTGTAATTCATTAACAGGGACACTCAAAAGAATTCCGTTACATTATGGTCCATAGGAAAAAATCGTTTGCGGTGAATTTTAATTCATTTTTGTTGACTTTTTAGGTGTGTTCGTAATTATATAAATACGTAGCACCTATAGTCGTCGTTCGGTCCGTCTGCCTGTCCGTCCTAACAGAGCAAGAACTAACCAACCGAATGGTCTGAAATTTCAAACATATAATTGTTGCAACATTTTGTCGAGTCGTTTCGAATTATATGAAAATCGGATGTATAGTTTAATTACAGGGACAGTCAAAAGTTTTTCGTTACATTACGGCCAATGGAAAAAGGATATTTCAAGTGCATTTTAATGATGTTACAGCCTTTCGAACAGAATGATATTGATATGCATGCGGTGCAAAAAATATGCATAAAACTAGTTATAGAACCTTCTTTGCCACGTTTGACGTGCAATTTCCAACTTCTTTTATTTATCTGACAAATTTTTTATTTGGCTCATCTTCAAAGTCTACCAACACCTTTTAGTAAATCATAAAAATGCTTTATGTGTTTTTTGTTCATTTTGATATTAAAGTTATAACAATGATTTTTAGATTTATATTTCTTAATATTCCTATTCATCTTATAAACGCATGTTTCCCTACAAGTACAACTGAAAAATAGCTGAATGCTTCAACGACATTACTCCTAAGACATAATAGAAAGAAAAGTGAAAAACTTTAATATGTTACTTTTGTTTTCTTTTTCGGGGAAAAACCTACCCAAATGCTTTTCAAAGACCAAAACAATCCTGCGAGCAATTCGTGTTTACTTGAGGGTTATTTTGTTTTCTCTTTGAATGATTTCCTTCCACGTGACTTAGAAAAATAAGCCTATATACTCGTTAATGTGTAGAAAAAAAACTGAAATAAAAAACCCCGTAATAGAACGGTGTAAATTTCGGAATGGGGTCTGGGGCAAGGTTTGGATTTGGGGCATTGGCCCTTACATAACCAGGTCAGCAGTCTAGTTCTCTCTTTCGCTATTTCTTTTTCCTTGATGGTTACCCAGCGGCTTTTCAAGATTTTGAACGTAACAGAGTTGAGTTGCGCTTAGAAAAGTAACTCAGCTTGCGTGCTTTTAAGAGAAAGAAAAAGTTGTCTGCAATTGGTGTTTTGATTACGTTATGGAACGCCACATTTAAAATCGATTTTGTAATTATTTTTCGTTTTCTTCTGGGATATAAGTATTAAAAAAGGTGAGTCATTTTCATTGTTTACTTTTTAACATCTAAAAGTTTAATTAATTTCAAATTAAAAATTTTCATTATTACTAATTATATTAAACAATTATTTTGAAATTGTTATTATAGATGATCGATCATATTCAATTATCGCTTGAGCTGTAGGTATATTGATGGCGGATTCTAATATGATATTGAAAGATAAAAATGGAGATTATGTTTGAGATAGAGAACCATTTCAGTTTTAATTTTTTTTCTCTCTTAGCAAATTAATGTTTTTAATGTTTTATTGAAAGATTTTTGTTATTGTTAAGTAACGTTTTTTAGTTCTTATTAATAACATAAGTTTTCAGATTTACTTTTTAGAAAGTATAATTTAAAAAAACACTCACCTTACTGGCAGATTTTATTTGTGTATCAGAGTGGATAATATTTTATACTTTTAAATAACATATCTTCATGGTATACGACAATATAATGACAATGACGATTATTATAGGATCGCTGGATGGGTAGATGTTACAGTACGGAGGAGGGCGGAGTTGTCTGGATAATTATACGCAATAGCTATAAAAAAAGAGGGGCATACGTATAATAATTACGTTGAAATAATACACATTTTATTATGGTTGTTGATTCAGCACACTTCAGTGCATACACGAATAGTTCTATTTATTTATTTGATATATATATATATATATATATATAAATAATGTAAACTTCACTTTATAACCCAATACGGGCAATTTCATATTAATATCTCACACATAAGTGTATCTCATACAACGTGTTCTATCACAATAGCATAACTGCATGCAATCATTATAACTTTTTATTCTATTTTCTTTCCTCTGCCCCATAATTATGTATTTTAAATTTTATGCAAGTTTGAGGTCACTTTAATTATTATTTATTATTTTCAACATTTTAAACTAATTTAGATTTAATAAGCAACGTAATTTGTTTCATTTTATTTATTTAAGTGATTATGCACTGTTGTGACAGATATTTAAATACGTTATACTATAATTATGCACACTTATTTACAACGAATCATTATTTAATCAGTCATCTATCTCATAATTTTACTTATTTAATTCTATGCATTGGAATGAATTTATATACAAATTTTAATTCATCTATCATATTAACATAATACAATTAATGATTTATGCTTATCCACTATTAGTTATTAATATTTATCAATTAGTTTTCATTCTCCTAACATGTTTTTTCCTAAAAAAACATTCTTGTGTAGTAAACTTTAAATGTATTATTTAAATTTTTAGGGCTACACTCAATATGATCCATTAGTGAATACTTTGAAGTCATTAATTGTATTATTCAACGATAGAGGGCATCACTATTTATGTTCCATTGGTGAAAATAATGGAATTTTACTATTCCAACCTGCTTACACTATATATTTTGCTCCATGGTTTATACTCATGGATATTTAGTTAGATATTTATGGCAACATGTGTAAATCATTCCTTATATCTTTTATGCTGTTTCATTTATGACATGGATGGATCTTCATTTAGTGATATGCTTATTTTTTAATCCATTTTTATTCTTTGTATTTTTATTTAATTATTCTTATATAGTTGTTATCTCCGCTTTTTAGGTAGCTTTCATTACAAAAAGCTACCTATTGCAGCCGTTCGGAGGAAAGCGATTTCAAAAACTTTTGGTATATTTTCATCGATCATGACCCCCAGACTCCGAAACCACCCTCCGTTCAAAATTGATATATATATATATATATATATATATATATATATATATATATATATATATATCTGACCTATGTCAAACTCTAACTCTCGTAATTATGATCCGATTTCGATGGAATTCGGTGTGTACATAGTACATACCAATGTCTCGACCGAGTTCGTTAAACCAGCTTCATGCGCCGTTTTGTTTCAAAATGGCAGCCATTTAAAATTTTTAAAAAAATTTAAAATTTGAAATGTGGTACCAAAAAATTAAAAATGGAAAAATATTTTTTCTTATGTATTTGACCTTTATACAAAGATTCTGGAGCAGTTTTTGTTTCGTCTATATCTTAAAAAATGGCTGAGTTATAGCATTTTGAATTTCTAGCGTGGCTGGCATTTTGAAACGTCCTGAATTTTGTCACGCGATAAAAGGCGTATTTATGAACCGATTTCGATGTAATTCGGTACGTACATAGTACATATCAATGTCTCGACCGAGTTCGTTGGCCAGCTTCATCCGCCATTTTGTTTCAAAATGGCGGTCATTTAAAATTTAAAAAAAAAATAAAAATTTGAAATGTGGTACCAAAAAATTGAAAATGGAAAAATATTTTTTTCTGATGTATTTGACCTTTATACAAAGATTTCGGAGGAGTTTTTGTTTCGTCTATATCTTAAAAAATGGCTGAGTTGCAGCATTTTGAATTTCTAGCGTGGCTGACATTTTGAAACGTCCTGAATTTTGTCACGCGATAAAAGGCGTATATATGAACCGATTTAGATGTAACTTCGTTTATATATAGTACATACCAATGTCTCGACCGGGTTCGTTGGCCAGCTTCATCCGCCATCTTGTTTAAAAATGGCGGCCATTTAAATTTTTAAGAAAAATTTTAATTTGAAATGTGGTACCAAAAAATTGAAAATTGAAAAGATATTTTCTTCTTATGTGTTTGAACTTTATACAAAGATTCCGGAGCAGTTTTTGTTTCGTCTATATCTTAAGAAATGGCTGAGTTATAGCATTTTGAATTTCTAGCGTGGCTGACATTTTGAAACGTCCTGATTTTTGTCACGTAATAACAGGCGTATTTATGAACCGATTTGGATGTACCTTGGTGTGTACATAGTACATACAAATATCTCGACCGAGTTCGCTGGCCAGATTCATCAGCCATCTTGTTTCAAAATAGCGGCCATTAAATAAAAAAAAATATATATATTTAAAGTGAGGTGCAAAAAAATTAGAAATTGAAAAAAGTTTCTTTCTTAAGTATTTGACCTTGATATAAGGATTCAGGAGCATTTGTTGTTGTCTTTACCTTAAAAAATGGCTCAGATATAGCAGTTTCAATTTCTATTGTGGGTGACATTTTGAAAAATCTGATTTTTTGCATGCGACAGCACTCGTATATATCAACCGATTCCGATGTGAGTGAGCATGTGCACAGCAATTACTAAGATCTCGACCAAGTTCACTGGTTAGCCTCATCCACCATGTTGTCTTAAAATGGCAGGCACTTTAAGAAATCGCCGAATTTGGCAGCCAAATATAAGTTACTTTAAAGAAAAGCAGCTTGGATAAAGCTGATTAATTTCGCGAAATTCTCATTCATTATATTGATAAAAATTAGTATTGAGTCTCCTATATTCGGTTTCCACTAAATTGAGCTTCGTGTGTTTGAATGATATAAGTTGGCTTTTTTAAAATAAGGAATATGAAAGCTACCTCTTCCTCCCGGCACTGGCCGGAAGGACTTTTTCTGGATTTTTTGTGTACGGTATCCCTTTTTTTCATTCTTTAGCTTGTTATGGCTAATGCAAAGATGAAACCATGCTTGTTAATTGTGGTAATCAAGGTAATTAGGGGCTGATGATTCTGCCTTGGTTCCACAAATATTTCCATTTATCCAATGTTTACTGCATTTTCAATTCCATATTGCTCTTGTTATAAGGATCTGTTTCAATGAATTTTATAATGGTTTATACATCACTTTTAATTTGAGTAAATTCCTTTATAATTTATACATTCACATTTATTGTTGATAATTTGTATTGGTTTATAATGGTTATACACACATACACACACACACACATATATATATAAACTTTTTGTACAATATATATATATATATAGAGAGAGAGAGATAATATAAAAATACAGTGGCGGCTAGTGACTGTCATATTTTGGGACACTAAATGCATGGCGGACAATTTTATTCTTTTCTTACCATAATTGTTTAAAAGAAATCTTTAACTTTTTTAACGGTACACCAGTCAGCCATAAAATAAAACTTTCTCTTAAAGAAATAGTGGTAAGAGAAGAATAAATTTCACAGCTATAGATTTAGTGCCCCCCCCCCCCCCAAAAAAAAAAAGTCAGTCACGAACCGCCACTATAAAAATATATTTTGAGATTGGCATAAAAACAAAATATATATTTTAAAATAAAATGTAAAATAAATCATTATAATGCAATTACAAGAAAAGCATGAAATATCTAAAATGAAATCATGTATTTAATTTAAGTTTTTAATTAATTGCTCGTATAAAAGTTTGCTCTAGAAATTTTCTTTAAATAAGACATAACAAATTCCTTAAAAAAATTAGTAATTCATCTAGAGGAGTTGAGTTTTAAAATTTAGAGTTCAACTAGAAAGCATCTGATAGTTCAAATGATTTTTCCATTTGTCTTTGTTTAAAAAATTAAAACATAACTAGAGAACAGAAATTGTGCTTTTTCAGAATTTAATGTCACCCCCGACATTTCCATTACTTCATTTTCTTCTGGTAGACTGGTGGCTTCTGTTATTATGAAACAGCCATTATAAATGAAGCGTTAGGTGAAGATGAAATAGCAGCCGTAAAGAGTTAGAACTCTGATTTTCTAAAAATTATGGCCATTTTTTTCCATTTTGACCAGAAAATCAGAGTTCTAACTTTTTACGGCTGCTCTTTCATCTTCACCTAACGCATCATTTATAATGGCTGTTTCATAATAATAGAAGCCACCAGTCCATCAGAAGAAAGTAACTCGGTTAAGCGGGACTCGGAAAATCGGGACTCTACTGTAGTGCAAAACATATTTCAATTTTAAGACTTAAAGCACACGCTTTTATTTTATGTAAAATGACGTCATTTGCATTAAAATATATACTTAAAATTAAATATAGTTTATAATAGCTCCATGTTTTATCATAGATCATTCATTTATATTTTTCTCAAAATAGCACGTATTTTAATTAATTTTTTTTCAATTTTTATGGGGAAATGGCAACAAGAAGATATAATTGCTATTTTTCAACCATTTTTTTTTTTTTTACTTTCTACAGAAATGGAGTACTTGAGTTGCCAAAAAAAAAAAAACAAATGTCGCTAAAAAAAAAAAAAAAAAAATTAGTATTTCAAAAATAAATGGAGATGCAGTTTTCAAACAAATTGCATTAAAAAGTACTCCCCCCCCCCCCCCCCAATACGACGGTATAAACATTAAAAATGTGCGATGCTTAGAAGTTTTAGAAAATGCTGTAGAGTATTTAATCTCACAATGAAACGTCGGCTTTTGTTTTACGGCTGGCTTATACAAGGTAACGTTATTTATTGGAGACAAAATAAGCTGGGAGAAAGAAATAGCATACCAGGGACTAATAAATTCGAAGCTGCACTGTTAAAAATTTGCAGCAAACTGTCCAGTGATTCGACCATTCATAAAGCTTACTTAAAAGTTACTTGACCCTATTATGAAATGTATCTGACCATATTCTGGACAGAATAGAGTTAAATAACGGTTGTATAACCGTTTTCTACAAAAACGGTCAAATGACTGGACTGTTTGCTGCCAATTTTTAGCCCTTATTGGTCCTATATTACTTACCACATGACGTCGGTACCAGCATCTCTTACCAGTGGTACCAGCTTAAATGGGCCCGTAGGGCGCGAACCCACCCAATAATTTTATCTCTCGCCCACCGAATTTCCATTGATTTATTTCGTTATTTATTTATTTATTTAACTGATGAAATAAAGTTTGGTTTTACTGACGTTTTCAAAATAATTTTGTTTAGAAAATAGTAAAGACATCAATTAGACTTAGAGGAGCGCTGAAAGCCCCTTCAGCGGTAGTATAATAAAATTTCTTTCAAAAACAAATTTCCTGTATATTTTCCTCTCTGTTTTATATTCTTGAATCGATAAAGCACTTAGGTGACTAAATTGTACACATTTTTCTTGACATATAGTTTTTTTGCACGTTCTATAACAATTTTTATGCTATTTATTATACATATTAATGTAACCTATGCTATGTAATGTATGCTATGCTATGTCCTTATGCTATGTATTTATTATAAGTATTAATGTATTTTCTTCCTCATAAGAGGAAGAACTTATGAGAATACAATTTAATAAAATTGTTTATCAATTTCAATAATTTCATATTTTACTTAGAAAAACTATAATTTGACTTTGAATTATCCTTCGAAGGATAATAATTAGCTCCTCCCAAGTCCCTCCCAATATTTTTCAAAAGTTGGCGCTGCTATCTCTTACACGAATTTTATTTGATTGGCACCACTTTTTTTTTTTAGAAACTAGGGGGCTAGAACCCCCGTTCAGACACCGCAGACTCTAACAGCACGCTAATTTGATCGGCTTTAAAAAGATTTCGGAAGATTGAATTATAATTTGAATCTGACAATAATAATCTGACGTAATTTTCCTCCAAACTTTTCTTTCTCTTTTTAATATTCACGTAAAAATACTTTTGTTAGAAATGAAATATTATGATGATCTTAAAATATCAAATTAATGTCTGGCGCAATTTTTAAATTTAAACTGTTTTGCAATATTATTTTTTGTTCGTTTTACGTAATACGTGTAATGTGACGTAAATGTAACGTAAATTCTCCTATATAAGACTTCTAACGCATGTTAATGAATTTATTATTTTATAATATTCTTTCACTTTTAAAATTCACGTGTAAATATAGTTTTTATGAAGTAATTTTCAATAAAGTTCCTGCTTTCTATACGTAATTATTTAATTCTAATTTGAAAGTTTCTTTTTCTGTTTATAATAGTCACGTGTAAATAATTTTTTAATTTTAAGCAAACATTATTGTTTGCGCTGTTTATACAGTTGGCAACAGTTTAACACGTTCACGCCGGCGCGGTGGGTCACACTCGACTGTCTCAGAGTTGTCAAGTTTCCGGCTTTTTGCACACCACTATTATTTTAGAGAAAATGTTGTTCCTTTAAATCGCCCAATTGTTCTAATTAAATAAAACAATATTTTCTGTATTAAAATACTGGTATCCAAAAAGCCAGAGATTTTGCAGCTCTGAGACAGTCGAGTGTGACCCACCGCGCCGGCGTGAACGTGTTAAATTAATACAATTTTCTAAAATATGTAAAAAATATCTCTCGAAATGCTGAAAATTTGAATTTAAAATAGAAATAAAACCTCAAAAAATGAGTCAAATTAAAAAACTAAATGCAGTCTGCACACCGGGAAATTCTGACGCATAAAATTATCTAAAAATGATTAAATTCCTATGAACAGTTTTTGCTCCTATAAAACTTTTTTAATGGAATGATTTTGTCCAACTTTAGCATTAAATATCTCTTAAAATAATTCTTCGATTTGAAAACTGTCTGCATCAGCGTGTTTATCAAACATTTCTCTATAATACTACCGATTTTCATATTTTTGTGTGCAACAGTTTTTTAAATATTAACGAAGAAATGCCATGCTTAAGCATTCAAATTGCATGCCGATCTGCCGGGACATCTGCCTTGGTAAGTTTCCAAATCAAAAGTTTTTATATATATATAGAAGGACACTTTTATTTGTACTTTGACAACATGTGCAAGAGAAATGTAGTACAAAATTTATTTTTAAAATATAGTGGTGCAAATAGAATGTAAAAATAGTATCATGTATAAAAGCCAGTGTCCGATAATAATTAACAGCTTACAAAATTTTTTATGTGCTCAGGTCTTTCGTGTGTTATGAACTAGAATTACCAATATCCGTTTTGTAATCAGACACTCCGTTTTCACAGTGATTTTTTTTATTCGGTTTCCATTAGGTTTTTTAAAGAAAAATAACCCATTTTATTCGAAAACTAATAATAATTAAAAAAATGTCCCAATTACTTTTTAAAATTATCCTTTTTGTGCGTATATTTATAACACACATTTTTACAATGATTTTCTTGTGATTTGGCTTTAATTTTGTCATTTTTCTTAAAGCAGCTTTAGTTAAGGACAGATTTAAGAATGCAAAACTTGAAAATAAATATTCACTTAAATGTGTGTGAGTAAATTTTATAAATTTTTCATGTAAATAATAGGAATAAACGGTAGTAATAAAAAGATTTCTTTTATTTTTCTCTTGTGTGCGAGTATTTTTTCCAGAAATTTTTCTTTTAATTATATTAACATTAGTGTTATAAAGCATAAAAAATACTATGAAGTAATAAAAATATATAAGGATACATTCACATATCGTTGGCTTGGAACAGAAAGATTTTAACGGATAAATTTGTTTAAAATGACATGAACTTATCTGCTGAAAAGTATTGCCTACAATTTGACCTGACATAGACCGCATTTCAATACGTATTTCGAGAGTTACCGAAATTCAAAATATCATAATTATAGTTTTGCCTATGGAGAAATGAAAATTAGATGTCGCTTTTCCCAAAACAGTGTCAATGCAGTTAGAATCTGTCATTCTAAGGTTTCAAGGAATAATATATTAATCATAATTTAACTTGACAAAACCTTTCTTCCTTTCCATTAGGCTTGTTAGGTCAATCAAAGTCGACCAGCAAAAATTTGAATGTCGTCCGATTTTTTTTTTTTTTTTAAGCTTGAAATTCACAGTTACCAGAAACGTCTTCGGAGCTAATCAGTTAAGAATGTGCAATTATAATCTTATTCAGGCACATTTTCAGTGATATGGAAATTTGATCAAACTTTTATTTCCCGGCGGCATATTTCAGACATGTATATCGCAGAGACGATTACAGCTTCTGAGCCAATCAGCGATCGTTACCGATGTCAACATCAACACGCTCATCGAGTTACTCCGCCCACTGTCAAATAGAAGCGTTTTCCTTCGGTTTCACAACAAAAAAATTCTGGCAAATCTCCTGTCTGTTTACGCTTTGTGTATCAGCATGCATCCTTTCAAAACACTAAATTTAACTTTTTTTACTTAAAAAAAAAAAAAAAAAATCTACAAAACAAAATAAAATGATTATTTTCACATTTTTATTTAAGAAAAAAAAATGCGAGATGGGAAAATTACATTAAAAAAACAAAAGGCATATTTATTAAAATTGTATTAAATATAAACCAACTGCTCATTTTACTTTTGTAAAATTTACTATACACCTCGAGCTAACGAAACCGGCAAGAATACAAGTGTTGACTTAATTTTCAACCAATATGACAAAAATATTTCAAGTACCAAATTAAAAAAGAAATTTTTTATCTTTTTTTATATATTTTATGCATATTATATCTCCTTTGCCCTTCTTGTTATTTTAAAATTTAAAATTGTATTTAAAAAAATGCATAAAAAAAGAAAATGTTAATCTGATCATTAAAATAATAATCTGCTCATTTATCGATAGATGGCAGCACTAAACAATTAAGGTAGGATAGTAGCAACTTAAATGCTGACGGTTTATGCCTTATACCCAGAGTTGAAAGAAAGTTTATTGCGGAAAAAGCGGCTAAATTTTGCCCATAGATACATAGACAAAGTCCAACATAAGTATAATTTCTAATTGAAATAAATCCAGTTATTCTGAAAAAAAAAAAAAAAAAAAAAACTTTCATGGCGGCCACTGTAAATAATAAACACATACGATCGATCGTCCACGTGTTCACTAACAATCAAACTGTCTGGGCGTGTATGTGACTGCGATGATGACGCTCGCTGATTGGCTTAGAAGCTGTAATCGTTTTAGTGATATACATGTCTGAAACATGCTTCACGGCGCGGCGCAACGATGCCGATTCTTCCAGGTCATTTTGGGTTCGTTGTTCGTCTAATTTCCGCTAAAGCTTCGTTCACACAAAACATATCTCCACATTCGCACAAGTGGGTGTGGCCAGATTTAGTACCGCTGACTTGAACATATTTATACGTAATTGGTCACTCTCACTTAAAATTTGTTCCACCTCTAAACTGAGGCACTTTTGGGTGATACAACTTCTAAGAACAGTAACATTGCAATGGCTCTGCTCCATCCAGGGTTTGGTACTAAGAGGTCATAGGCACAGCAGCGGCGTAGCTAATCGTGGAGGAATTGGAGCAAACTGTTCCAAGCACACGAATCATAAGTGCGCAAAATTAGAAAGAACGAAATAAAGATTTGTAAATATATATATAGATAATTATTATTATTATTGTTAACAAGTTAGTATGGATTGATCATGCTTGTTGCAATCGGCATTTTCACATCATATTTTATCTTCTTTTGGACCTCAACTGCTTCTATTTTAAACGCGTTTTTAAATTCTTTTAAAAGGAGTTAATATTTCTATTCACAAAATTTTAATTCACGTTACAAGAAACTTCTCTAACCTTATTTCAGTATGCCTGATTTATTTATTTATTTATTTTAAGTTTTACTGTTTGCGGCGACAGCAATACAAAAATTTCAAAACTTATCTAAGTCTACTATCTTGTCACCATAGCGTTTCAGCTCTATGGTCACTGTATTAACTGAAAAACAAAACAAAACAGTATTTTGTTGATTTAATCGGGAAAAAAATAATTTTACGAATGAGAAAGCAGGAAAACAAAAATTTTGGAAGATTTTTTTTTAATGTGGAAATTAAACGTGCATTGTCGATACCTGTTATAAAATACGTAGTCAGTCAGAGTCTGATTTAGGGGTATGCCATGTGGGCTCGGGCCCAGGATGGCAACTACAATTTTAAGAATATCGTCTTTCAATTCGAATGTATTGAAAGTTTTAAATGTTAAACTTCAAAACTTTAAATTTGAAACTTCATAAGCATTTTCTATCAAAAACAGAGAAAAGGTTTCACTTCAAAAATACTGAGCGTAATTAAGTAATTATCGTCAGTTAATTACACGGAAAGGGAATGTTCAACTTCTCAAATGTTGGAAATTTTATTATATTGTTTAGAATGTATCGCAGAACTTGGACCTTTTTACCGAAATAGAAAAGATGATTATGGGAAAATAACTGAATCCTTTAAAATGATTACGATTATTATGAAAAATAAAATCTGTTTGAAGACTGTGCATTTACTTAAAACTCCATTGCGAGGGCCAGCTTATACCATGTTTTATTTCACAAGCCCGACATTTTATCCAAGATTTACTGAATCCATGTAATAACTCTCATGTAAAATTATCGTTAATCATACGAAAACCGAAAAAAAAAGCATATTTTCTAAAAAACTTTTTGAAAATTGAGACGTAAAGAATATTTCATATACTACATTTGCAGGGTTCGAACGCCTCCTGGAATTTTGCAGGCCAGAAACTGCTTCGGTACCAGTATTTTTTCATAGAAAAATGTCTCCTTAAAAGAAGACGAAATTTTACCTGTTAAACTTAGATTTCTTTTTCTATAAAAAATATTGATAACACTCCTGAAAAAATGCCTCAACCGTACGAACCCTGCTTTTGGTATTGATAATGCATGACAAGAAGAAGTGCCTAATAGCGAAAAATTGATTTTCTAGAAATACAGTAAACTCTCTGTAAGGCGGACTCTGTGTAAGACGGAAATCTGTCTAACTCGGAAAGTTTTCCGAGTCCCTGAGTATCCATAAACATAGAGTAAAATTTGTATAAGGCGGAATATTGTCTACTACGGAAATTTTTCTCGGTCCCGATCGATTCCGCCTTAGACAGAATTTACTGCATTCCTTTTTAGTGTTAACCTTTTCAGAAGAGTGGCACGTACGTATACGTCCCGCATAGTGTGCGTATAGTTTTTATTTTTTTTTATACCAAAATATTTTAGTTGTAATCTTTGCCTTGTGTTGTGGCAGAATTCGCAGAAATCCTTTTTGTAAAAATTTGGCAAAAATACTGTACAGGATTACTACACTGTTAAAAATTTGCAGCATTCTGGGAGGTCATGTGACCGTTTTTTCCGAAAATGGTTACACAACCGTAATTTAACACTATTCTGACCATATTATTGGCCATTTTATGGTCAGAATATAATTAAATTATGGTTATGAAACCGTTTTTTCAAAAAACGGTCGAATGACCTGCCAGAATGCTGCAAAAATTTAACAGTGTACACTGTTAAAAATTTGCAGCATTCTGGCAGGTCATGTGACCGTTTTTTCCGAAAACGGTTACACAACCGTAATTTTAACACTATTCTGACCATATTATTGGTCATTTTATGGTCGGAATATAGTTAAATTATGGTTATGAAACCGTTTTTTCAAAAAACGGTCGAATTACCTGCCAGAATGCTGCAAAATTTTTAACAGTGTAGTAATAAAAAATTAAAATGTCGTTAAATGACGCCTGTACTGAAACGATTAATAGTAGGCTGCTGTGTATTTAAAAAAAATCTTTGATAAATCTATGATAAATAGTTTTAACCATGTATCATGTCTTTATATTTCATCCAGAACCGAAAAATTGCTTTACAGAATTTTTTTAAAGGAATTTTAAATACAAAAGAAAAAAGTAATTAATCTTGGTTTTCATGTTTCTTTTCTTTTTTTTTTTTTTGACTTTTAGAAGCCTAATTATGATAATAATTTTAAATTTTGTCAGCAAGAAAAAAACAATAGAGTAAAATTGATTTCTATTCATATCACTTGATCTGCACAAATCACAACGACTAATGTTTGTTTAAGATTTACGATTTTATCAAGCAGATTTTCATAACTCGCATGATTTCCTTTGTCTGTATATTTATTTATTTATCAATATTCTTTTTTTACATAAGAGCGTGATAATCGAATAGGTATTTTTAACACACATATGCAATAAGAAACTAAATAAATTGGCCTTTCAGTTTCCAATCTTCTTCTCATGCTTTATTGCCTATTTTTTAAATTATTTGTTTTGGAATTTTTAAAGGCAAATCACATGAAACAAACTAAGCTAGGAAAATATTTAAATCAGTAATTTTTTCAAAAGTTAGTTGTTTAAGAATTTAATGCGCATTTCATTTCTAAATTTGTTCAGCACATTTTAAAGTATAAAAATATCTCTCTGATGCTAAAAAGGATTTAGTGCCTAAAAAAATTACAAGATTGGATGAAAATCTTAATAATTCCATTTTCCGTAATCTTTTTTAATGCCGATCAAACTAGCGTGTTTTTAGAGTCTGAATGGGGGTCGGCGAGCGTAGCTCGTAGGGGGCAGAGCTCTCTAGTTTTAGAAAACAATATCAAAAATTAAGATTTTCATCCAATCTTGAAATTTTTTATGGACTAAATCGTTTTTAGCAGCAGAGAGATATTTTTAAACTTTAAAATGTGCTGAACAAATTTAGAAATGTGCATTAAATTCTTAAACTACTAATTTTTGAAAAAAGTTACTGATTTAAATATTTTTCCAGCTTAGTCTGTTTCATGTGACTTGCTTTTAAAAATTCCAAAACAAATAATTAAATATAGGCAATAAAGCATGAAAAGAAGATTGGAAACTGAAATGCCAATTTAATTAGTTTCTTATTGCATATACACTATATTAGCCATTACTGACCGGACACTTTCAATTTTAGACATTTTGTCGAATATTTAAAAATATATTTGTCGGATTTTTCTAGAATTTCAAGATTATGAAGAATATGTTCTACGTCATATTTAAGAACGGCGATTTTATCAAAAGGACAATTAGGGGTAAAAAAAAAAAAAAAGAATAATATTTTGGATTACATTGTAAAATAAAATGCACGAAATGATCCATCGTTATAAATTACGAATATATGGATATTGTAAAATATATGTATTCATTTGCGGAAGAATAGAACGTATATTTATGGAGATATATAGATTCTTCTTAGAAGTTAAAAAAAAAAATTGTTTATATTATGCAAAGTTTTTTTTTACTAAATTTAACGCCAGTTTCAGAAAGTTTGACAAAATGTAGTAGAATTAATATCGTGTAATTAGAATGCAAATATATTAAATATTTGAGGAAATATGAGCAGTTGAATGAAATATTTTTTATCTGCACATGCGCGCACAATAAAAAATATTTTTTTTTCATGATTTGATAGTCAACTCTATGGAGCAACTCATAAAAAAAAAGCCAGTCAGATATCGTGAAAATTCAGAAAGATATAGGCAATAGACTGAGCTGGTTTTTAGTTTTATCTAAAAACAGCTAAATGATAAGGGGTTTTCCATAAATTTTCTTTTTTTATGTTTATTTTTTTTATTTTTCATTTTTTATGATGCTTTAGATCTTTTTGGAAAATCACCAGAACGAGCCTATTCCAAGAAAAAAAGAAGTATCAAAATCTAAGCATTTCTTCTAAATCTACTCGTTGACATTCATTAAGTACAAACTCCTTTGCTGAAAGCCAGATAATAAAAAAATGACTATTTGTGGAAAATCCCTTATCATTCAGCAGCTTTTAGAGAGCAACTCAAAATTCGCTCACTATACTGCCGATATTTTTCTGAATTTTCACAATATTTGACTGTTTTTTTATGAGTTGCTCCATTGAGTTGACTATCAAATCATGAAGAATAAAAAATATCCTGCGATCATGCGCAGTTAAAAAATATTTCATTCAACTGCTCATATTTCATCAAATATTTAATATATTTACATTCCAATTACACCACATTATTCCTACTATACTTTGTCAAATTTTCTGAAACTGGTATTAAATTTGGTAAAAAACTTTGCATGATATAAACAAAAAACATGCAAAAATTTGTTGAACTTTAAAAAAAAAAATCGATATATCTCCATGAATTTACATTCTATTCTTCCACAAATGAATACGTATATTGTACAACATTCATGTATTCGTAAGCTATAGCGATCGATCATTTCGTACATTTTAATTTACAGGATGATTCCAAACATTATTATTTTTCTTTGATTTTTTGTTGGCCCCGTAATTGTCCTTCTGATCAAATCGCCGTTGATAAATATGAAGTCCAACATATTCTTCATAATCCTGAAGTTCCAGAAAAATCCGACAAATATATCTTTAAATATTCGACAAAATGTCTAAAATTGAAAGTGTCCGGTCATTAATGGACATATAGTGTATGTGTGTTAAAAATACCTATTCCATTATCACGTTCTTATGTAAAAAAATAATATTGATAAATAACAAAAAAAAAAATACAGACAAAGATAATAGTGAAATCATGCGAGTTATGAAAATCTGCTTGATAAAATCGTAAATCTTAAACAAACATTAGTCGTTGTGATTTGTGCAAACCAAGTGATATGAATAGAAAACCATTTTACTCCATTTTTCTTTTGCATTTAAAATTCCTTTTAAAAAATCTTTAATGCAATTTTTCGGTTCTGAATGAAATATAAAAACATGATTCATGGTTCAAGCTATTTATAACATATTTATAAAAGATCTTTTTGATAATTATATATACAGCAGCCTATTATTAATCGTTTCAGTACAGGCGTCATTTAACGACATTTTAATTTTTTAATACTAGT
Source organism: Maratus speciosus (assembly GCA_963932465.1). Classification (NCBI taxonomy): domain Eukaryota; kingdom Metazoa; phylum Arthropoda; class Arachnida; order Araneae; family Salticidae; genus Maratus; species Maratus speciosus. The sequence continues at coordinate 461,812,198 of OZ010790.1, forward strand.
AATCCTGTACAATATTTTTTGCCTAATTTTTCAAAAATAACTTCCGTAAATTCCGCCACAACACAAGGCAAAGATTACAACTAAAATATTCTGGTACTAAAAAAAAGAGAAAACTATACGCACACTATGCGGGACGTATACGTGCCACCCTCCCTGAAGGGGTTAATACTAAAAAGGAATATTTTTAGAAAATCATTCTTTCAGCTGTTAGCCACTACTTGTTATCAGGGCCATCGCTAAGACTTTTTCCTCAGGGTGGGAGTGGGGGGGAAGGGGGGAGGGGAGTGAACCTTAAATTGCCAAGTCAAATCTCAGTATTTGCCAATTAGTTTTATAATTTTGCCAAGTTACCACAATTAAAAAATGTAATATAGTTATTATTTGTAAAAAGTTTAATAATATTCCCAATTATATTTGTAACTTTTGCCAAGTCTATCAAAATAGAAAATGTATCATAGTTTTTATTAAAGTTTTAAAGAAATTTGCCATTTAAGTTTGCAAATTTGCCAAGTGTAACAACATTCGCAAACTTTTTTTTTGTGGGGGGGGGGGGGAGCCCCTCCCCCCTCTTAGCGCGAGGCTCCTGCTTGTCATGCATTATCAATACCAAATGTAGTTAGTATCTTTTTATATTGTTTACTAAAAATAGAGGGCTCTGCCCCCATCGAGCCACGTTCGTCAACCTCCGATCAGATTCGAAAAACACGCTAATTTGATCGGCATTAAAAAAGATTACGGAAAATTGAATTATACTAATTAAAAACCAGTGCTGATATCCCTGTAAACAAGTTTCCATTCATTTCCCTTTTACTGAGGAATTTTAAGGCCGAATCAGCTGCTGTTATAAGGTGTTTTCATGTTTGATTAAATAAGGTTAGTTAAACATTTGAATATCTTTATGAGCCTTTGCCTTGAGGTATTTTTTAACAATGCTATAAGAAAACTGTTTTAAATAAGACATTTTAAATGTACCGTTTTAAATCTGACGTAATCTTCTACAAAATGTTCTTTATTAGCCCCCGATATACTATTTCTTTCAGGCAACAACTAAAGTGGCGTCACTAAAAAATAACGTTACGTTACATAAGCCAGCCGTAAAACGAAGCAGATGTGTCATTGTACGGTTAAATACTGATAATCTCTACTGCATATTTTTTTTTTTTTTTTTTTTTTACTTATAAGCATCACACATTTTCAATGTTTACATCTTCGTATAGGGGGAAAAAACGTACTTTTAATTGCAATTTGTTTGAAAACTGCATCTCAATTTATTTTTGAGGTATTAATTTTTATTTTTGTAGTTTTTAATGTCATTTCTGTATAATAGTGGCAACAGCAGTACTCCGTTTCTGTAGAATGTAAAGGGAAAATAGTAGATTACTATATCCTTTTGTTGCCATTTTCTCATAACAACTAAAAAAAATTATAATTAAAATACGTGCTATTTTGAAAAAATATAAATGAATGATTTCTGATAAAACATGGAACTATTATAAACTGTATTTAATTTTAAGTGTCCATATTAATATTACAAACAAATGAAGCCATATGAATCATTAGATAGCCGATTTTTTTTTTTTTTTTTTTTTTTTTTTTTTTTGTCGAGTTTATGACATTGCTTTTTGCAGTGTTTGTGTATTATTCCGCGTAGTGACGTCATATGCATGTTATATAACTATTTTTACTCGCGACATTTCTTGAAATTATTCTAATTTTCCGGCATATTCATTATTTCCACATTTCTTAATACTATCTGTTATTTATTCCTATTTAAATTCCCTTTTAAATTTAAACACGTATACAGGGTACTTATTACTTAATGACAGAAATGCTGAGATTTAATAAAGCAAAGAATACTATTAAAATTTAGCGGTAGTAATCGGTCATTTGGGTCGGAGCGCTCTCATCCCTGCGTATATTAATAATTACCTTATTCAAAATCTTAATCTAAAGCTTTTAATCCCTTCATAAATTCCATCAGCTATTCAATCTATAATATTCTGAGAGAAGCTAGTTTTTTTTCGACTGTTTTAAAAAGCCCTTTTGTTATTTTTATTTCCAATATTTATTCCACGAATCTAGTTTCCCGCGCCTCTCGACGCTAGACTTTTTACCTAAAAAACATTACTCTACTGTGTAAGGGATTCTTTCGCCTTATGCCACTCCCCTCTCGCGTCATTAACTTAGCGGCTCATCTTCGGGAGTGCGCTTTTCACTGATTCGTTCATTTGGATGCTAGGTCGGTATTTGTTTCCTTCCGCGAGTTTAACAAAAAGCCGATGCACTGAATTCGGAGCGGAGATTCTGTTTGTTTTTCAAGTGCTAAGGAAGATGTTATTTGGTGTCTCTTAAATCTTATAGTATTATAAATTGCTCTTTAAGATCTTACAGCATGACATAGAGCCTCGTGAAGCCTGAAGGCTTCACGGAACTTTTATTACAATGCAGGATTTGTTTAAGTTTTTATGGCTGATGAATAAACGCCTTCGAACGACAAACTGACTTTGTTTTCTTTAATGGAGAAATCACTGGATTCCTGGATTCGTTGCCTTGTTTACACTTACGCCATGACCGTATGAATTGATAATACGACTGCAAACGACCGTATGAATTCATAATACAGCTGCAAACAGCCACCATGTTTATCACTTCGAGCTATATTTTAAGACATCGCATTATTCTTCCATGGATCGAATAAATTAGCTTCCAAAGCTACGATTCCACTACTAAAATGTTCGACCTGATACTGTCGAGCTGTTACCAACACACTTCATATGCATACTTTTCTATAGATTTTGTTTAAGACTGGATCGTAAATGTGGAATTCTTCAGCAGATGGAAATGACGTCATTTTATATAAAATAAAAGCGTGTATTTTAGTCTTAAAACTGAAATATGTTTTTTAAAAGTGCATCATTTTCACTCCAGCGGCTTTGAAATTCTTCACAGGTGGAAATGCTTCACTTTTGAAAATAACGCAATTGAAATCACACACTGATAAAACGCAAAGTTTTACAAAAATTTAGAGTGTCTTTATAGAATAGTTGTGACCTTTAGGATACAATAATATTTCTTTGAGAGTGAGACTAACCAATATAAGATGCATTTTTTTAATTGTAACTAATTTTGTAGGTTTGTTATAAATTAATGAAACAGTTCCTTCTTAAACATTTTCTTTCGTCAAAATTCGACGGGTTCCACCTCGTAATAATAATAATAATATTTTTTTGTTTTGTTTTTTCTCATCGGGGGCGACACTAAATTCTGAAAAAGTAGAATTCCTCCTTCCTGTTTGTCTTTTTAATATTCACGTGAAAATATTGTTATTGTTAGAAATAAAATATTATTATTTCCGCTGTCTTAGAATTGGCAACAATAGTTAAAAAGATACTCTCTAAATATGAAATAAATATCTCATGTAAACATATTTTTAAATTTAAACTGTTTGACTATGTTATTATTTGGCCATTTTAAATACTACTTTATTTCCCCCATTTACTGCTTTTAACTCATATTAATAAATTCATTATTTTTAAGTTTTCTTTCTTTTTATAATATTCACCTGTATATACAATTTTTATGACGTAATTTTCAATATTTTCCTGCTTTTAACATGTAAACGTTCAAATCTAATTTGAAAGTTTTTTCCTCTGATTCTAATAGTCACGTGTAAATAAATTTTTAATTGAAAGGAAATATTATTCTTTGTGCTGTTTTTACAATTGGCAACAATTTAAAATAACTTTTTTCAAAATATGTAAAAAATATCTCTCAAAATGATGAAAATTTGAATTTAAAATTGAAAAAAATTCTCAAAAAATTAATCAAATGATAAAAAGGAATGCAGCATGCACACCAGGAACTTATAATGTATATAATTAGAAAAAAATTACTAAATTCATATGTATAGTTTTGCTCCTATAAAATTTTTTTAATGGAACGATTTTGACCAACTTTAACATTAAATATCTCTTTAAATAATTCTTTGATTGAAAAACTGTCTGCTTCAGCGTGTTTATCAAACATTTCTCTATAATACTACCAATTTACATATTTTTGTATACAGTAGTTTTTTTTAATATCAGCGAAGAAAAGTCACAAAAAATTCATTTACGGCGGTAGCGGTGGCATGCGTTAGTTACTTTTTTTTTTTAGAATAGAGAGATAATGCGTTATTGTCTACGTTTCCCACAAATGTCACTGTTTTGTCTTTATCAGAGCGCGCTGTTTTATACATACATTTTTTGCAACCATGAGAATTTAATAGCATTTATATCAGTTTTATTTCCTTTCAGTTTTATTTTGACCCCAGAAGCAGAATTTTCTGTATCAATCTGCAGCAAAAATTTATCTGCGACCCAACAGTGCTAGACTAAGCCTACTAAAACAACAATATCCAATAATAAGAAAAATTTGCTTTTATAAAAAAAAAAAAAAAAAAATCTCTCTATTCTAAAAAAAAGTAACTTACGCTGTCACCGCCGCCGCCGCCGCTGACGGTTTTGAATTTTTTGTGACCAAAAGGTCTTTCTCCGTTAATATTATGAAAAATATTGCATACAAAAATATGAAAATCGGCGGTATTATAGATAAATGTTTGATAAACACGCTGATGCAGACAGTTTTCAAATCGAAGAATTATTTTAAGAGATATTTAATGCTAAAGTTGAACAAAGTCGTTCCATTAAAAAAGTTTTATAGGAGCAAAAACTATACATCGGAATTTACTCATTTTTAGATCATTTTATACGTTATAATATCCCGGTGTGCAGAATGCATTTATTTTTTAAATTTGACTCATTTTTTGAGTTTTTATTTCTATTTTAAATTCAAATTTTCAGCATTTCGAGAGATATTTTTTACTTATCTCTCTATTCTAAAAAAAGGTAACTACCGCTGTCACCGCCTCCGCCGGTTTTGAATTTTTTGTGACTGGAGGTCTTTCTTCGTTAATATTAAGAAAAATAAGGCATGCAAAAATATGAAAATCGGTGGTTTTATACAGAAATGTTTGATAAACACGCTGATGCAGACAGTTTTCAAATCGAAGAATTATTTTAAGAGTTATTTAATGCTAAAGTTGGACAAAATCGTTCCACTAAAAAAGTTTTATAGCAGCAAAAACTATACATGGCAGTGTAATCATTTTTAGATCATTTTATGCGTTAGAATTTGCCGGAGTGCAGATTGCATTAATTTTTTTATTTTGACTCATTTTTTCAGGTTTTATTTCTATTTTAAATTCAAATTTTCAGCATTTCTAGAGATATTTTTTACAGATTTCAGAAAATTGTACTAATTTAAACTGTTGCCAACTGTATAAAAAGCGCAAGCAATAATGTTTGCTTCAAATTAAAAATTTATTTACACGTGACTATTATAAACAGGAAAAAAACTTTCAAATTAGAATTAAATAATTACGTATATAAAGCAGGAACTTATTAAGAATTACATCATAAAAAGTATACACGTGAATTTTAAAAGAGAAAGGATATTGTAAAATAATAAATTCATTAACATGCGTTTAGAAGTCTTAGGAGAAATTACGTCATATTTACGTCACATTATAGTTATTACATAAAATGAACACAAAATAAAATTGCAAAAAAGTTTAAATTTAGAAATTGCGCTAGACATTTATTTGATATTTTGAGAATTAATTTAAAATGTCTCATTTAAAAGAACTTTATTTTCTCTTTGTTAAAAAATACCAGGAGACAAAGACTCTCTTTACTTAATTCCTTTTATATTAGCTTATTTTGAAATGTTGTTACACGTGTATACGTCATCAAGTTATTTTTATTTCGACGTTTTATTTGTGTTTTTATTAATGTTGTACGAATTTATTTGTTCTTTTGTTATTTAAAATAAAAATTATATCAATTTGTATAATTTGGCGAGTGGTTTGGCGATTTATATAATTTGGCGAAATTGGTCGACAGGATAATCAAGTAGTACCGCAGCGGATTTGGCGTTAAAATTCCCCAATCAAAGAGAAATGAATAGAAATTCGTTTATAGGGAGATCGCCACTGTTTTTTAAATTATAATTCAATCTTTCGAAATCTTTTTAAAGCCGATCAAATTAGCGTGCATTTAGAGTCTGCGGTGTCTGGACGGGGGTTGGCGAGCGTAGCTCGTAGGGGGCCGAGCCCCCTAGTTTTAGAAAATTGTACTAATTTAATATGTTGCCAACTGTATAAACAGCGCAAACAATAATGTTTGCTTCAAATTAAAAATTTATTTACACGTGACTATTATAAACAGAAAAAAAAACTTTGAAATTAGAATTAAATAATTACGTATAGAAAGCAGGAACTTTATTGAAAATTACTTCATAAAAACTATATTTACACGTGAATTTTGTAGTGTACCCCCTAGTGTAATAAAATTATGAAACAAATAACATAAATCTAGACACTTTAAGTAAATTTCAGCTATTTTTAAGCCCAGCCTTTCTCTTTAAGCTGGTGAATTAATCTGCAAGGTTTAAAATAATCTGCAGCGCCCGCTGCCGTGCTGGAAAGTTCTGCTACTGGGATTTTGACGCGTCCTTATTTAGCTTAACTTGGTTCATTCACTATGTAAAGATGGAATTTCGGAATGGATTTTTCACTCACTTCCTAATGTGCCAAAATTATGCAACAGTTGTGTGTACGTACCGATGATGTTACAATATTTTCAGAACTTAATTATCAATTAAAATTTTTATTATACAGTAAAGCGCCGATTATCCGAACTCCAATTAACCGAACTTCCAATTATCCGAACAGCCTATTTCTCCCAAAATTTTTTTAACCGAACTCCCAATTATCTATTGGATTCGAATAAAATTTTAAATAATAAAAAAAAAACTGATAGTGGATCAGAAAATGAGGAATGTAAGACAATAAAGAAGATGGGAAGAATCCTAAGCTATGAAGAAAATGAAATTAACGAGCGGTTAAACAGTGACGTGCATAACACTCGATATCAGATTTTAAATGATGATGAGATTGTGGATGAGATTCAAGTTGAAAAAGAAACTGAAGAAAAATGAAAACGAATGCTTTGAAAATGACCCGGGTCCATCACCTAACGAAGCCTTTGAACGTATGGAAACAGCTATGAAATGGCTCGAAGAGCGCTGATCCTATTCAATTAACGTATTTAACAAGAATTTGAGATATGGAAACATTGAAAAGAATGTCTTATTTGAAGCAAGCAACAATCAAAAGCTTCTTTGCTTAAATTATAATCTCTGGAATTCAGAAAACGATAAAAAGAGAAAAAAAAAATTTTAATGATAAAAATGTAAAAATAAATAAATAAATAAATAAATAAAAAGACAAATAAATAAATAAACAATTTTTAAACAAACCAGCACTAACTGGCGCTGCCAGTCCTAAACTTAGATAATGTGTGAAGTTTTTAGTATAGTCAGAAACATCTCTTAAATAGTCTGTCTATTTATCCGAACTTTTGCTTATCCGAAATAGGGTCTGTCCCGATTTGTTCGGATAATCGGCGCTCTACTGTACTTTGAAAAACAGTTTTAAAATCTTAGACATTTTAAATAATTTTCAGGCAGAACTTATTTTAAATTATGTGTTTATTTCAATAACGCAAAATAACGCTTACAGTAATATAAAAATGCTTCCCCCCCTACCTGTTGCCCCATCTTCAAAAGAAACGGACCAAACATTAATTTTTTTTAATAGAATTCATTTTCAACTTTTAAAATGTATATTTTGTACACGCAGGGGTCGCGTTATATAGGGAAAATTTTATTGTTCCTACCACTATTTTGAAAATAATATCTTCATCTTCATATGTTAAATAAAATGATCATGGAGATTACTGATTAAGAGTTCTGGTAGCAACAATAAAATTTCCCCTATATAATGCGACCCCTGTATACGTCGCCTCAGATCAACAACAGGACATCTAGTAATAATAAAAAATGAGATGTCTGACTCACTGCCAGGAGAAACTGTGTTTGCATCTAGTGAAACAACTGCAGAAACACAAAGATATGTTCAGTACTCTATCTCAGACAAAGGCGTTGCGATGGGGGTTATGGGGGGGGGGGGGAGGCTCCCTCTCCAATGTATGTGAACTTGGGAAATTTGGAGAGTTGGGAAATTCTAGATTTTCTAAACACTTTTTCTTTTCTCTCTATTCTAAAAAAAAGTAACTACCGCTGTCACCGCCGCCGCCGCCGGTTTTGATTTTTTTGTGACCGGAGGCCTTTCTTCGTTAATATTAACAAAAGTAATGCATACAAAAATATGAAAATCGGTGGTTTTATACAGAAATGTTTGATAAACACGCTGATGCAGACAGTTTTCAAATCGAAGAATTATTTTAAGAGTTATTTAATGCTAAAGTTGGACAAAATCGTTCCACTAAAAAAGTTTTATCGCAGCAAAAACTAGACATGGCAGTGTAATCATTTTTAGATCATTTTATGCGTTAGAATTTGCCGGAGTGCAAATTGCATTAATTTTTTTTATTTTGACTCATTTTTTCAGGTTTTATTTCTATTTTAAATTCAAATTTTCAGCATTTCTAGAGATATTTTTTACAGATTTCAGAAAATTGTACTAATTTAAACTGTTGCCAACTGTATAAAAAGCGCAAGCAATAATGTTTGCTTCAAATTAAAAATTTATTTACACGTGACTATTATAAACAGGAAAAAACTTTCAAATTAGAATTAAATAATTACGTATAAAAAGCAAGAAATTATGAAAAATTACGTTATAAAAAGTATACACGTGAATTTTAAAAGAAAAGGATATTGTAAAATAATAAATTCATTAACATGCGTTAGAAGTTTTAGGAAAAATTACGTCATATTTACGTCACATTATAGTTATTACATAAAATGAACGCAAAATAATATTGCAAAAAGTTTAAATTTAGAAAATGCGCTAGACATTTATTTGATATTTTGAGAATTAATTTAAAATGTCTCATTTAAAAGAACTTTATTTTCTCTTTGTTAAAAAATACCAGGAAACAAAGACTCTCTTTACTTAATTCCTTTTATATTAGCTTATTTTGAAATGTTGTTACACGTGTATACGTCATCAAGTTATTTTTATTTCGACGTTTTATTTGTGTTTTTATTAATGTTGTACGAATTTATTTGTTCTTTCGTTATTTAAAATAAAAATTATATCAATTTGTATAATTTGGCGAGTGGTTTGGCGATTTATATAATTTGGCGAAATTGGTCGACAGGATAATCAAGTAGTACCGCAGCAGATTTGGCGTTAAAATTCCCCAATCAAAGAGAAATGAATAGAAATTCGTTTATAGGGAGATCGCCACTGTTTTTTAAATTATAATTCAATCTTTCGAAATCTTTTTAAAGCCGATCAAATTAGCGTGCATTTAGAGTCTGCGGTGTCTGGACGGGGGTTGGCGAGCGTAGCTCGTAAGGGGCCGAGCCCCCTAGTATTTTAAATAAAAAGTAAAAAAAAAAAAAAAAAAAAAAAAAAAAAAAAAAAAAAAAAAAAAAAGAATTTTTTATTGTTTTGCTGATTACCTTCAGTAAACTAGTTAAATTTTCAAAAGAAATACAAAAAGCAGCCAGACTCAATTTGTCATCGCGTTTTTCTGTGCTACGAAAATATCATGCATCTACCAGACCTGAATTTCCCTACTTTTGTACATCAACAGCGTCTCTAATCTATTTCCGCCAAAAATTTGTTCCTTACTCAAAAATCTCAAAATATCATAAGGCTATTTTCATATGAAGTACGATTATGACTCGTACACAATAGAAGACAAAAACTTTCATTAAATGAACTTATATTTTTTATGTTTTTGTTTCAGTATTTTTCTTTGGAAAGAATTCTTTTTTACGTATAAATATCATTATCATTAAACACACATTGCACATATCATTTTAGTTGGAAAATAGAGCAATTTGTTTCAAGTTGGGAAATTTTTGAATTCTCCCCCCCTTCTCCCCCCAAAAAAAATTATAGCTACGCCCCTGATCTCAAATGTGTTTTATAAAAATTCCCTACCGTTGCACTAGATGCAGACACAGTTATTCACAGTAGTGAGTCAGACATCTCATTTTCGATTATTACTAGATGTCCTACTCTTGCTCTGAGGCAACGAATGGGAAAGCGAAGTCATAACGAAAGTCAATTTTCATTTATAAAACATCTATATATATATTTCTCTTGCGTGGCGCTAAAATAGGGCTGAATTTGTATCTGGCCGTTTGGCAACAATCGCAGTAACACAATTAATTTGCCTTATTACATTCCACCAATCAGAAGCGTGATTTCACCACTTAAACTAACGTCATATTTAAAAGAAAAATTTCAATTGTTAATTTTAAATTAGGCGTATTTCCACTTTTAAATGCACTAATATAAGTTTTTATTTATTTATTTACTTTTATAAAATTGCACATACAGTTTGCCACGTGTTGGGTTTGTAAATATGATTCCGCATTTTATTTTCAAAAAGAAAGTGTGTGTGGTGGTGGTAGTGGGGGCGGGGGGCGCTGTGTCGGAGGGCAACTGACTGCGTACCGAATATTATTTTAACATAAAATGCCCACTGAATCTTACATGATATTTATGTCGACTAGTATTCGAAGACAGTTTTGTTTAATATTCGCCAGTGACGTGACGCGAGAAGTAAGAGACACGCGTTTGTCTGCTGTGCACTTATGGTCTTGCATCGCATCGATTCGATTGATGTTGACCGAGCTTCGCTGATATTGACCTCGCGTCTGAAAAAGTCTACTTCACTCGGCACTGGGCAATGGGGTACAGTCGGCTTTCGTTAATTCGAACTCGTCGGGGCCACAAGAAATGTTCGAATTACCCAGAGTTCGAATTATGGAAGGTATGAGAAGAAAACGTGTTTAAAGGGGGTACTATTACAAAGGAATTAGTGTTATAGTATTTTTTAACTTTATTTCGGCTCCCTATTATCGTTAGAATGTGACTTAATATTAAATAAAAAAATATAAATACATAAACTAATTAATAATATTAAAATAATATAAATAAAACATAAAAATTAATAATTAATAATGCAGTATAAAACAACTTCATTTAAAATTTTTTATTAATTGTACTATAATTTTCTTACCTGAAATTAGATGAACATTTAAGAAATTATTTACACTATTTATCTTCACTATGAAAAAAAAAATTATCAATTGTTGTTTGTTTAGTCCTATTCATTTTTTACTTTTTAGCCAGTTTTTCTATTTGTAACAAACAGTTACATTCTTTGTCCGATGATGGCTGCGTCAGGATAAATGTACGCAAACACTCAATTGGTTGTGCAATTGACTTTTCTGTGGGTAAGGAAAGCAATTGGGACATAGTAGCAGAGTCGCCAGAATCTGACTCCATCTCCTCATTGCATTTTTCGTGAATTGTTTCAACAATTTCTTCCGTAGTTATGGGCCCAGATACTTCTAAGCTATTGTCAGCTGCTACATACTCTGCGAACGTAATATCACACTGGCACTTTTCAGAAAAGTTTGGAAATTCTATTCTTCGAAAGGTTAATCGTTTTCGTCATTTGCATTACAACCACACTTTTTAGACGAATGGATAAATCCGGCGGGTCGAAAGCATTTTTCTATTGTTTCAGGTTGTGCAGCATCCCACGCCACATATAAATCGTTGATGACCGTGAGTAATGTTTTTGTCGTAGCTTTCTTTAAGATCAATCGAAAATAAAATTTGTTCTAGAACCCTTTTACGATAATGAGTTTTCAAATTTTGGTTTATATCTTAGTCCATCGGCTGCAGTTGTGCTGTAGTATTAGAGGGGTAAATCTTTAACCTTTATAGAGCTCAGTGTTGCTAATTTACAATGACTCTACACATTATCTACCAGCAATAGAATTTTTCTGAATGTATTCGTTCTCTTCATTATGGCCTAATTACATGGTATACAGGAGTTTCCGTGTTAAAACGCCACTTTCATCATGTAAATTCTATAGTTACAGCTCGGATGAATGAAAGTAGTGTTGCTGTTCGCAGCCATGTCCAACAAATAAGAGTGAATTATGCCAGCCAGGTATCGTCTGGATAGCTTAACAGGTAAAGCAGTGGCACGGCACGCCAAGTAACCAGGTTCGATTCCTGGTCTGGACATTTTTCGCTCTGTTGGAATAAACTTCAACTGTGCTACTCCAGCCTTGAATAAGAATAAGAATTGCTCTGTTTTGACGAGAATTTTTTTTTATCCAGTTCTTTTAACCAACTGATGCAGATTTCATAAGTCATCCAGGCCTTGGCATTTGACACAATTTTAACTCCTTTGAAGCAACGTAGCTTAGTTGATTTACCAATAACTGACAATTTTAACTTCTCACTTCCATCTATATTGGCACCTACCATCACAATTATCTTGTCTTTTCTAAGTTTGTCACTTGTGCACGTTTCACCTTTAAGTGTTAAAGTCTTATTAGGAAGAAATTTATAAAACAACCCTGTTTCATCAGCATTAACCCTTTATCTACTGACTGTATTTATAAGTACCATTAAAATAACGTCATAAAATTCATTGAATACATCGATTAGTTGTAATACAGTTTAGAATGAGTTATAGATACTTTACTTTATCTTGTTCCAAAAGCATTATGGGTTACACAAAACAAAAATATTTTTAAAAGGATGATTACTTTTGTATTTGCATCTTTTCAGCTTTCTTGGAGTCGATGGGAAGAGGGGGTGGGGGATTTTAAATTCGGAAATATTCCTATGTTTCTATTGTAAGAACATTATATTTGTACATTTCCTAATTCTACAAAATACTAAGAAAAATATTTAAAATAAAAGATTTGAATGGGGTTATAAATATTGCACAAAATCCCTATAAATTCAGTTTTTATATAGTTTAAAATGTAATTTTAAAAGAAATTGAAGGAACGATATGTAGAAACAAAAATAACAATAACAATAATAATAATAATAATAAACTATTTTTATTGACAGATTATATTTACGAGCCATCACAGTGGACAACATTAAGAGGGGATTTGCTTCTAGAAGGTCGAAAAAAGGTTGTTGTTTTTGCAATTTGTTTTCTGGAAAAGGAGTAAAGATTTTAGCTCTAGGTTTTTTTGTATGTTATTTATTATTGTTTTAAGAGCTTTCCGAAAAAAAAAACAGAAAAAAAATTGATGATGTGGCTCCATGGGTCGATGTCTTAGCGTGCGCGCTGTGCACTTTAATATGGCGGGATCCGGGAGATCACCAGAGTCATTCGCCATCAATTTTGTTAAGGATTATCAAAATAGATAATATTGTCTGGAATTTCAAGCACTCTGTGATCAGAACGTTGAAAATCAACAAAGTGGCAGTCTTTTGAAAAAAAAGGTCTATTTCTGACACCCCCCCTTTTTTTTTTTTGCACTTTGGTGTGCTTCAAAAAATATTTATTTTTTGTAAAAATGACTGAAAGTGGTCCAGGCTACAATAAATTATATTAACCTTAATTAAAAAAAAAAAAAGCACGGTCGGTTTAATAGTTTTTGCATTTTGATCCCGCCCAGTTTGAAAAAAGTCACTAATAGGGAGTCATTAATAGTCAGGGATAATCTGTAGACTATAGGGAAAAGAAAAAAGAAAAATAAAATTGATTTTTTCAACCGAAAAAAAGCAAATCCACCCTTAATAAGTAGTTTTAAGTTTTAAACTGAATTCAAACTGAATATCTTACACGTGGCAAATTATCTTTATATTATAACATGCATATACCCATACGTAGTATAACAATTTTCCTTTCATATAATGAGTATAGAAGCTCGTTATTCAACAAATGAAAGTAATAGTGATTAAAGAGGAGTCTTCCATAATCATAATCCTGATTTAATTAAAACCTTAAATGTCTATTAAACTAATCTACCGAAAGAGTTGGTAGCGTGTAATTGTTTTGTGGGTTGAATAGCAGATGAATAGAAATGAATCCGTTCAAGATTCTCCTTCGTAATAGTGTTAAGATGTAGGTTTCGTTGCATGATCCGGATGTTTTTATCATAAAAAACACAACATTTTTTCAATGATTGAAAGCAATAAGCAACTCTGAAATTCACAGAAATCGAATTTTAAATTTCGAAACAAAAAGTTGATGGAATAACTGAAATTAATTAAGTAGATAGCGCATCACATTTTAAATTTATAAATTTATTTTCCTTCCATTGTTCAAGTTTATTATGAAAAATAGCAACTGAAAAGAACTAAGAAAAGAATGAATATTTTATAATATTGGAGTAACAAGGCTTTTATTTTTTTTCTATTGAACTATTATAATTAAGGATCGACCAAGCGAATTTCGGTAATTTTCGGCTGAAAACGAAAACTAAAAAGTCCAAACTATTTTTAAGTAATTAATACGTACGTAAATATACATAATTATTGAATTAATTATGTATGTATATTAAATATCGATAATTATTAATTAATTATATGTGTTTATTAAATATACATAATTATTGATTTATTATACGTGAGGCCCAAGTTGGCTCCTTGTGCCTCTGACAAAATTTTTATATTTACTTTTAAAATAAAATGCAATTAATTCATCAACGACACAGAATGATTTTCTAATTATACGAATTTCATCTAATTAAAAAATGTTTTTATTATACATACCTCGATTTACAGTTTATAATATTTGTAAATGATCATCTGTTATACTAGAACTTTCTCAAAGAGTATTCGAAACACTTCTGAAGTTTCAAACTAACAATTTTCTATTACTGTTAAGTCTGAATCTTTTAATGAGTACACGAAAAGCGTCTTTAAAGTTTAGTCAGATATGCATTGCTTGCTTTATAATTTGCGGTCACGTCTTGAGTCAGTCATGTCTGATAATTATAAACAGTGAAGTTCATAGCAATAAATAAAAAGGTGTCGCATTTGATCCTATACAGCTCGTTATCAATGAGTAACGTTGAACATTTCCGAAGGAAAAAACGAGATTTTTGGAATGCAGATAGTTTCGGCAGAGTTTTCTGCAGCATTTTCGTCGAAAACGAAGTTTCGGCAGGACTCAGATTTTGGGCAGAAAACGAAAACGAATTTTCGGTCGATCTCTAATATAATTTAGAAAAAAAAATGCCAATCAGTACTTGACCTTTAATTAACATTTGTGGATAATTTTTTTACTTCTTTAAAAGTTTGGAATTCTTAGCTGAATTATAGTATGTATACTCCTCTTCCTTTGGAAGCGGCCATATCTTTGAATGTGGAAATTATTTAATTCGTAAAAGTACATATGGGAGAAGCAGTGGAATTGCTCGTGTCCTTTAGTTAATTCAAACTAGGCTAGAAAAAAAAAGTAGGAAAATATTCCTGATATTTATGTAAAGGGCATTCTTTATTTCGTTACTACACCATGTTATAAAGGTGTCTTGTATTATGCAACAAGCAATTATTTTCATTTGGAAGAACATTTTTCCTTATCTCATAAAATAATTACTACGTCAATGTTTGATCTAGTTTTGTATGTGTATTCGCTTATTTGTTCAAGACATGTTTTCTTTTCTCCTTCATAGATCACGCAACCAATACTGAACTGCCAAAATGTATGATTATTCAGAAGTAAGTATTTTATATATTTTTTTCCTATTTTTAAAAACTCTTGTATTAATCTCTTTCAAAATTGTGTATTAATGCATTTGTAACATGTTTAGAAAAATCAGCAGCGTAAATATTAATAATAGTACAGTCAACTCTGTGAAATCCGCACTCATAAGGACCGAGTGTTTTGCGTATTATAGATTTTTGCAGATTATAGATCACACCTTTGTTTACATTTTATTTTTTAAAACCTGATTACAAATTAGAAAAAAATCTCTCTATTCTAAAAAAAAGTAACTACCGCTGTCACCGCCGCCGCCGGTTTTGATTTTTTTGTGACCGGAGGTCTTTCTTCGTTAATATTAAGAAAAATAATGCATACAAAAATATGAAAATCGGTAGTATTATACAGAAATGTTTGATAAACACACTGATGCAGACAGTTTTGAAATCGAAGAATTATTTTAAGAGATATTTAATGCTAAAGTTAGACGAAATCGTTCCACTAAAAAAGTTTTATAGTAGCAAAAACTATACAACGGAATTTAATAATTTTTAGTTCATTTTATACGTTATAATTTACCGGTGTGCAGAATTGATTTATTTTTTTAATTTGACTCATTTTTCGAGGTTTTATATCTATTTTAAATTCAAATTTTCAGCAAGTCTAGAGATATTTTTTACAGATTTCAGAAAATTGTACTAATTTAAACCGTTGCCAACAATATAAAAAGCGCAAGCAATAATGTTTGCTTCAAATTAAAAATTTATTTACACGTGACTATTATTAACAGGAAAAAACCTTTCAAATTAGAATTAAATAATTACGTATAAAAAGCAGGAACTTATTAAAAATTACGTCATAAAAAGTATACACGTGAATTTTAAAAGGAGAAAGGATATTGTAAAATAATAAGTTCATTAACATGCGTTAGAAGTCTTGGGAGAAATTACGTCATTTTTACGTCACATTATAGTTATTACATAAAATGAACACAAAATAATATTGCAAAAAAGTTTAAATTTAGAAATTGCGCTAGACATTTATTTGATATTTTGAGAATTAATTTAAAATGTCTCATTTAAAAGAACTTTCTTTTCGCTTTGTTAAAAAATACCGGGAGACAAAGACTCTCTTTACTTAATTCCTTTTATATTAGCTTATTTTGAAATGTTGTTACACGTGTCTACGTCATCAAGTTATTTTTATTTCGACGTTTTATTTGTGTTTTTATTAATGTTGTACGAATTTATTTGTTCTTTCGTTATTTAAAATAAAAATTATATCAATTTGTATAATTTGGCGAGTGGTTTGGCGATTTATATAATTTGGCGAAATGGGTCGACAGGATAATCAAGTAGTACCGCAGCGGATTTGGCGTTAAAATTCCTCAATCAAAGAGAAATGAATAGAAATTCGTTTATAGGGAGATCGCCACTGTTTTTTAAATTATAATTCAATCTTTCGAAATCTTTTTAAAGCCGATCAAATTAGCGTGCATTTAGAGTCTGCGGTGTCTGGAAGGGGGTTGGCGAGCGTAGCTCGTAGGGGGCCGAGCCCCCTAGTATTTAAAAAAATTGCATTAGAAAAGGAAAATATAACGCAAAATTATTTTAATATTTAATAACTAAATTTATTTAAAGAAAAATTAAATCCTTCTATCTCTCTATTCTAAAAAAAAGTAACTACCGCTGTCACCGCCGCCGCCGCCGGTTTTGAATTTTTTGTGACCGGAGGTCTTTCTTCGTTAATATTAAGAAAAATAATGCATACAAAAATATGAAAATCGGTGGTTTTATACAAAAATATTTGATAAACACGCTGATGCAGACAGTTTTCAAATCGAAGAATTGTTTTAAGAGATATTTAATGCTAAAGTTGGACAAAATCGTTCCACTAAAAAAGTTTTATAGCAGCAAAAACTATACATGGCAGTGTAATCATTTTTAGATCATTTTATGCGTTAGAATTTGCCGGAGTGCAGATTGCATTAATTTTTTTTATTTTGACTCATTTTTTTGAGGTTTTATTTCTATTTTAAATTCAAATTTTCAGCATTTCTAGAGATATTTTTTACATTATTTTAGAAAATGGTATTAATTTATACTGTTGCCAAATGTATAAACAGCACAAACAATAAGGTTTGCTTCAAATTAAAAATTTATTTACACGTGACTATTATAAACAGAAAAAATCATTTGGAATTAGAATTAAATAATTATGTACAAAAAGCAGGAACTTATTAAAAATTACGTCATAAAAAGTATACATGGGAATTTTAAAAGAGAAAGGATATTGTAAAATAACAAATTCATTAACATGCGTTAGAAGTCTTAAATAGGAGAAATTACGTCATATTTACGTCACATTATAGTTATTACATAAAATGAACACAAAATAATATTGCAAAACAGTTTAAATTTAGAAATTGCGTTAGGCATTTATTTGATATTTTGAGAGGATCTTTTCAACTATTTTTGTTAGGAAAACGCAAATAATATTTCATTTCTAACAAAAGTATTTTCACGTGAATATTTAAAAGAGAAAGAATAGCTTGGTAAAAATAACGTCAGATTAAATACGATTAATTTAAAATGTCTCATTTAAAAGAACTTTCTTTTCGCTTTGTTAAAAAATACCAGGAGACAAAGACTCTGTTTACTTAATTCCTTTTATATTAGCTTATTTTGAAATGTTGTTACACGTGTCTACGTCATCAAGTTATTTTTATTTCGACGTTTTATTTGTATTTTTATTTATGTTGTACTAATTTATTTATTCTTTCGTTATTTAAAATAAAAATTATGTCAATTTGTATAATTTGGCGAGTGGTTTGGCGATTTATATAATTTGGCGAAATTGGTCGAGGGGATAATCAAGTAGTACCGCAGCGGATTTGGTGTTAAAATTCCCCAATCAAAGAGAAATGAATAGAAATTCGTTTATTGGGAGATCGCCACTGTTTTTTAAATTATAATTCAATCTTTCGAAATCTTTTTAAAGCTGATCAAATTAGCGTGCATTTAGAGTCTGCGGTGTCTAGACGGGGGTTGGCGAGCGTAGCTCGTAGGGGGCCGAGCCCCCTAGTAAATAAAGTAACGATATAAAAAAGTAACGATTTGGAAATGGACCAATGAAAATCTGCGTATTTGTTCCGGGTACTTACCGGTAGATGGGCATCATATTTTTTGTGAATATGGATGCCCATTTTCACCTTTCTTCGTTAATATTAAGAAAACTGTTTCATACAAAAATATGAAAATCGGTGATATTATAGAGAAATGTTTGATAAACACGCTGATGCAGGCAGTTTTTAAATTGAATAATTATTTTAAGAGATATTAAATGTTAAAATTGGTTAAAATCGTTCCATTAAAAAAGTTTTATTGGAGCAAAAAATATTCATAGTAATTTAAATATTTTTAGATCATTTTACACATTAGAAGTTCTCGTTATGCAGACTGCATTTATTTTTTTAATTTGACTCATTTTTTGAGGATTTATTTCCATTTTAAATTCAAATTTTAGCATTTTGAGAGATTATTTTTTACACATTTTAGAAAAAGGTATTATTTTAAACTGTTGCCAATTTTAAAAACAGCGCAAAGAATAATATTTCCTTCAAATTAAAAACTTATTTACACGTGGCTATTATAAACAGCAAAAGAACTTTCAAATTAGAATTAAGTGATTACGTCTTAAAAAGCAGGAAAATATTGACAATTACGTCGTAAAAACTATAGTTACACGTGAATTTTCAAACAGAAGAAAATTTTTAAATAATAAATTCATTATTATGCGATAAAAGTCGTAAATCGAGGAAATGACGTCATATTTAAAAAGGCCAAATAATTCCCATAGTTGGCAAAATAGTTTAAATTAAAAAATATATTTGCGCGAGACATTTATTTCATTTTTTGATATAATCTTTTAAATTATTATCCTGAATTCTAAGACAGCACAAATAATATTTCCTTTCTAACAACAAAAGTATTTTCATGTGGATATTAAAAAGAGAAAGAAAACTTTGGTGAAAATTACATCAGATTTAAAAGGATACATTTCAAGTGTCTTATTTAAAAGAATTTTCTTATAGCGTTAACTCTATAAGAAAGTTAATAACAGTCATAACAATCTTTGTCTCTCGGTATTTTTTAACGGTCAAAGACAAAGACTGCCTACTTAATTGATTTTACATTAGGTTATTTTCAAATTTTTAACTATTTTTTTTTTAAATCAAAGAAAATTTAAATATAAATTTAAATATGAGCTTTATATTTAAATGAAGTTTGGTTTTTATTTTTGGCTTATTACACAAGTTTTGAAGCTTGGAACATAGTGATATTTTTTTACTTTTTCGACGTGTTCAAAGTAGAGGTCTGCACGGGCCCGGGCTTGGCCCGAGGCCTGTACCCGGACCGGCCCGCAGGCCGGGCCGGGCCGGCGGAATGAAGGCGAATTTTCCAACGGGCCGGGCCGGGCCGGCAGAATTAGGACAATTTTTTCAACGGGCCGGGCCGGGCCGGCAAAAAAATTGAACGGGCCTGCAAGGCCGGGCCGGGTCGATAAAAAAAATTAATCGGGCCTATCGGCCCGATATAAGAATTCAAGCGAAGCAGATAAAATACGAGCCCTTTTCAATGAATATGATTTTCTCGAGAAGTATAAATGTGCGTCACGAGCCGATGCAAGTTTGACAACATCAATACAGATATGTAACATGTCCATCGTAGAGATCGGCATCGTACAGTTACAAGATGTCTGATTACGGGTTTAATTTTTTTGCAGCAGACTCGTGCCGGGACGGAACTAGTCTTAACCGATCTCAGGATGTGTAGGACAGGTATTATGTTTTGTAAAATAATGTATTAATAGTGATAATGAACTTCTGTTAACAGTATCTTTGGAAATATACCTTAAGGGATTCTCATATTCACTGCTCAACAATGCGAAACTTTCAAACACATTTTCTGATTCATTTTTAATTATAAAGGCATAAAATTCACAGGCCTGACTATTGAAGACATTTGGAAACAAATAGCTTTCTCCATATTTGATAAATTACATACAGAGATAACAGAGATTCTTGTCATGTGACTGTACGTTTTTCTCCTTTCCTGTGATATCGCTTCCGGAAATTCGATTCATAACGCTAACGTTGGCAGTATTTTCAGAGAAAGATATATTGCTTTTATCTATGAAAAAGACGGCATTTACGTAGTTTCTGAATAAGAATACCTGCCAATCTTACGCGTTTCCGAAAAGAAATGAATTCTCAAATGTGTCGACATGTAACTTCTTTTGATTTGAGAAAAGCCTTAAAAATGAGAGAAATATTTTCGCAAATCTACTTTTTATCAACAACTTCAAAAGGTATCATGTTTTTAATCCTTTATTCTAAACTACATTAACTTTTTAATGAATACTTATTGGAATTTCGAAATGTCTGTAGAAACGATGACTAAAACACTGTATAATCGTTAATGTTTACTATTGTGTGTTTTCTGCTTTGCGAACAAATAGTAATCTAAAATATACTGTAAAATTTTCCCATAAATATGTACGTAGTATTCATTAAAAGAATCTTAATTGTGTGTCGAGAAAAAACGGATTTTTTTTTTTTTTTTTGTAGAAATTGAATCGGGCCGGGCCGGGCCTGTTTTCACTAATTTTTATACGGGCCGGGCCGGGCCGAGAACTGTAAAAATGCAAACGGGCCGGGCCGGGCTCGGGCCGAACTTTCAATTTTTACACCGGGCCGGGCCGGGCCAAGATAGCTTTCGTTCGGGCCGGGCCGGGCCCGGGCCTGGAAATTCCGGCCCGTGCAGACCTCTAGTTCAAAGGTATCAAAATGTTAAAACGATTTTCATTGTTTACATTCTAACATGTAATGTGGATAATATATGCTTGCGGATTTCACAGAGTCGACTGTAATAATAATCAATGCAAAAGCCCTTAACGGGTTAAAAGTTTGTGACGCAGCACTTTATCTTATGCTCTAAGAATTTTAAATATGGAACTTAAAAATAATGATATCAAATTTTGAGTGACGCTATGCTATTAATTATAATCTCTCTATATATTATTTATTTCATCTTTTTATTTTTTTATAATCGCATGTGCAAAAATTATGTTCAATTTAAAAAAAATGTATAAAAGTTTATTCATTGATGCTTTAACATTTACACCTCTCATAAATTCCAAGTATGAGTTTTAAAAGATATGATATCAAAATTTTAGTGACGCTTTGATGTGGCTTTAAACGATTTGTTTTAAAATTAAATTTAAATTATTTTTGTTTTGGCTAAGATATATTCACACATCTAAATAATAGTTTTAATTTTCCAATATGCTTTAATTATGTCACTTTCACTGAATTTATCTAATGCATTTAAATGTATTTATTTGAATAAATTGATTTATCCTTTGTCCAATGCTATTAAAAATTTAAAATAAGATTTGCGTAAATAATTTTTTTGCCTCATAGTATCCATTTGAACAAATTTCCCTTAGTTTGGATACAATGACGCAAAAAAATTATTTACGCAAATCTTATTTTAAATTTTTAATAGCATTGGACAAAGGATAAATCAATTTATTCAAATAAATACATTTAAATGCATTAGATAAATTCAGTGAAAGTGACATAATTAAAGCATATTGGAAAATTAAAACTATTATTTAGATGTGTGAATATATCTTAGCCAAAACAAAAATAATTTAAATTTAATTTTAAAACAAATCGTTTAAAGCCACATCAAAGCGTCACTAAAATTTTGATATCATATCTTTTAAAACTCATACTTGGAATTTATGAGAGGTGTAAATGTTAAAGCATCAATGAATAAACTTTTATACATTTTTTTTAAATTGAACATAATTTTTGCACATGCGATTATAAAAAAATAAAAAGATGAAATAAATAATATATAGAGAGATTATAATTAATAGCATAGCGTCACTCAAAATTTGATATCATTATTTTTAAGTTCCATATTTAAAATTCTTAGAGCATAAGATAAAGTGCTGCGTCACAAACTTTTAACCCGTTAAGGGTTTTTGCATTGATATCATTACTTTTTTGAGGTTATTGAAAAAATAAATAAAACAATAAACACACACAAAAAAAAAAATTAAAGACCAATACAAAGAATTCATAGTCAGGATTTCAATTCACCTTCAATCTCTCCCCCCTCCCTCCCCGCAAAAAAGGATGACCATACTTCAATTTTAAAGAGCATCGTGCAATGAGATTTTTATAAGAACTCTTTGGTAAGATATGGAAGTAATGTACAACATGCATGTTTAGAGGGTATTTCTGTTGGTTTGCTTCAGAGATATAAAAAGCTATGTTAAATTTTACTATATAAAAAAATTACTTTGTTAAGAAAAATAGCAAGAAATATTACTCTTTAAACCTTTATATATATATATAACAATCATCGCTCACTTATAAAAGTAATTCCATACATTTACATTAAATCCAAAACTACAAATATCTGCTTCTCCCTTTTCTCATTCCTAGTGCAAAAAAATTAAACATTCTTTAATTTTATATAAAATAATCTTTCACCATCCCTATTTAAAATTCTTTATTAACAATAATAATAAATCATATAAAATAATCCCCTGAGCTCCGAAGATTCCACTTCTGCTTTTGCACCCACCTCTCCAGCTTACCTAAATAATAAAATCTTTCAAAAATCAGTTTGAAAAAAAAAAAAAAAAAAAAAAAAAATCTGCAACATTTGTTGCTCACTAACATAAATAAATAGATAAGATCTAACTTCTCTAATGTACAGTCATGGAAAAAAAAAAAAAAAAAAAAAAAGTAAACGCCCCCTACTAACTCCTCAACAAATTACCGTAGAAGAATGTTACTGGTACCGAACGATTGGAAATAAAGTCTACTTTTAAATGATGTATATAAAATTTGCTTAAGGGGTTATCTACATATTAAAACGAACCATAACTTTGTATTTTTTCAATAGCAGTACACAATTTTTACAGCATAAATGAATTCTACACAATTTAATTAGCCTAAAAACAAATTTTTATGCAATTCGTACTATAAGTTCCCGAGAAATTAATTATTTTAAAACAAGCTTATTTTAAGGGCTGTATCCAAATTGAAGTTCGGCACTCGATTGTTAACCGAGAGAGCCTCCTTCTTGATCAAGGCACCTTAAGCGTCACTCAAACAGTCAATGAAGTTTGCTAAATTACAGGACAGCGCAAGACATTTCAAAATATCTAGTCACTTCTATCATAGACGGCCCCTTAAACCATAATTTTGCCGTTTTTTAAGCATAATTTGAAAACTATTTGGAAGAAAAATGTGAAATTTTGTATTTCCATAAAGCAGGACTTAATAAATCTAAATCCATCAAAAAAATTTTAGGTTACAATTCATAATTTTTTCGAATATTAATTTCATAATTCATATCATAAAATTATAAAAATTGCAAATTCAACGTATTTATGTTTGGGTATGTTAGTATTACTGCTACACAAAAAATTAGCACATTAGGAGCATAATTTCAGGAGATATGAATAAAAATATGAAAATATAATTTAACATTAGAAGCACTAAATTTTGAATGTTTATATTTCAAAAACTTATTATTCAAATTACTTGAAATTTGGTGCCTAGGCATAGTTTGAACCGAAGATTTGAAATATCTCGTTAAAATTGGGTATTGCCATTGAAAAAAATGAAGTTTGGATTTTTTTTAATATGTAGATGGCACCCTAAGCAAATTTTATATACATCATTTAAAAATAGACTTTATTTCCAATCGTTCGGTACCAATAACTTTTGTCTACGATAATAATTTGTTAAGGAGTTAGTAGAAGGTGCTTACTTTTTTTTTCCCACGACTGTACATTTCACCTCTTCTCCCTCCCCCTACTCCCCAGCATTAAAAAAATTTAAATCTTTATTTTTATACAGAAAATTCTTCTATATAAATTATCCTCCTATTCCTCAAAATTACGACTTTCCCACTTCAGCCTAGAGATTTCAATCTTTAAAGCTTTTTAGAAAATCGAATCTGCAAAGTCTGTTGCTTAATAATAAAATATATAATCATGTACACTTTTAATTATTTTTCACACAATCAATTGATGTCATGATAATAGTTGTTCTGAGCGAATATTGTGTTGGCTGGGCTGTCGTACAGTTAGCTCAATTGGAAGAGTACTGGCAATTAAAGCCAAGTGTTATTAAAGTTCACTGTAATTCAAGATGTTTAACCCCTTCGCGACAAGAGCCCTTTGGTTAATTTTTAACCTTTTACTACAGGTTTTTAAAAACAGAAAATTTTCTGTAATTGAATCACAGAAATGCTCCCATTAAAGAAGGTAAACTTTACAATTAAAAATAAGTGGTGAGAATAATGAAGGATTCTGAACACCTTAAGTGGCCAAGTTCACCGGTCGCTCATTCCCAAGGGCTTAAAGATGCTTTTTTGCTATTATAACCTTTAGGATTTACAATATAAAAAAATCTTAATCACTTCTGAGGTAAATAAAGACAGTGGAAAAAATCAAGATGGCAATGTTTTGATTGGCAAATTCTAAGCTGAGTAATTTGTGCTACAGAATGAAAAAAATATAAAGTTGTAATAATGTCTTCTTACAGATACTAAATCTTTAAGGTTTTTGATGTGTGAACTACATATGAATACAGTAGAAGATCTTTATAATGCACACCTTGGTATGAGAAGTTGTGCGTATTATAGAATTTTGCATTATATAGATCATATTTCATACATCATTAAATTTACTTCGCATACATGCTTTAAATTACATTCCTTGGAACCAGAAAATGTGCAAATTATGAAATTTTACATAATAGGTATAGATCACACATTATTAAATTACCTTAAAGATATTACCTTGAAATATAACATCCAAATATGACTGGGCAAAATCATTATAAACAGTGGTAAACACTAAATGTATGGCTGGTCAATTTATTCTTTTTCACTATTTTTAATAATGAAATCTTTGCCTTATTTTTAGCAGAATTTTCTTCCATTAAATAAGGCAAAAATTTATAATAAAAAAAAAAAAAAAAAACTTTTGGAAAGCATGCATTTTAGTGCTGCAAGAAAAACCTGTCATGAGCTGCTCTGATTATAACACTCATTTACAAAAAAATTTAATATAATAACAATGTTTTCATTACTCCAAAATAATGTGTTAAAGGCGATAATGTATCATATTTAGTGTTCCAAGAAATAGCAATATTTGTAAAATACATGTGCTTCTTAACTGAAAAATTTATTGTTTATATCTGAGAAATACATTACATCTTCTGCATTAAAATTTTTTAGTGGCAGGCTTTTGTGATTGAACAAGGACTGCTTGCAGAGTACTTTTAAGGATTTTACAATATAAAATTATGGCTCTTGAACTACTATTAATCAAATACAGTAATAGGGATAAAAAAAAAATCATTAAATAGTTTATTTTAAAAAATTACTTGTATTTTCATCAGATATACTGATTATTACTACCATATGTTATGTGTAACATATTTATTAGAAAAGTTACAACTATTTTCATGAAGTTTTGGATTCCCCCACCCCCCTGACATACTGTCAAATTTCGCGGTTTTTTTTTTCTTGTGATGTTCCTCCCCGACCGAGAATGGAGCGGGTTTTTTTACAATCAACTGATTAATTTTGTTTTTCTTTCATTGCTACTTTTTTATGTTAGTGTGGTGATCTTTCAAATGCTATTGCACAACGAGGCGATAAACGCGCTATTCTGTAAGTGGCACGGCAACCCTCCAGTATACAAGTGGAATTGATAAAAAGAGTTTTTGTAGTCGGAATATGCGGAATGTTACAGAATAGTGACTGGTTTAATGAAAGCAGAATAAAAACTTAATATTTAATTTAAGATGCGAGTCAGATTAATATATTAATTGAAATGGTTACTGAGTAATCACTTTATTAGTTTATACAAAGTCTAATTATCATGACAGCTACAATGCAGCTGCTAATGAAATTTTGTGAAACCAATCTTTTCTAAATAGTAACATGTTCTGAATTGTTCTTATTTACAATTATACTTCATTACCACAAATACCATATAAGGGAGCTGGCTACTTTTATATTTTTTAAAAGTAAATTATTTAAAGCTTTCTTTTAAGCATATTAACTTTAAAATTAAATAAAAACAAGTATCTTACTTTTGCAAAAAAGCTGTTTTATCTTATTTATCTATAAACTTTAATTACTAAATAAGGAAAAGTATCATGATGAAAATTTTTACTTTTAGGAGCTCAAAACAACCAGTCAGGATAAAATGGTTCATTTTGAGCTAATCGTGATAATTTAAGTATATAAAGTAGAATTTACTATCAGTCAAAAATATGTCCAAGACTGAAATCAGTCCTGAGACTGAAGGTCTTGCACCCATGGCTGTAATCAATTAGCCTAAAAGAAATGCTTCAGGTGTTTTTTTTTTCTGTTTTTCTTTTGTTACAGAGATAAACGGCAATAAGAATTCCCCCCTCCCCCCCTTTAGGTTAAATTTTATAAAAATAAAATACTACGATGCTTTAATTTTTGAAGCTGAAAAGAGTTGTATAAAAAAAAAAATAATAAACGAAAGATGTCATTTTAAGTCAATTTTCGTTTATAATATTATTAGAAACGATTCGCAAATGAATCATTTTATAAACGGGATTGGAAATCTTAATTTTGATTTCGTCATACCTTTTATTTAAATTGTGCGTTCTTTAAAATTGAAAGATTTTGTTTAATTTCTTTAAAAGAAAACTCAAAATTAAATTAGTAATCTATCTGTATTACACTTACATATCACAAGAAATACCTATGCCACACACGAACGTTATTTTGTAAGGAAAACAGTTATAAGTATTGTTGAAAATAAAAACAATTCAGAACATTATACTAATTAGAAAGGATCGGTTGCAAAGAATGCTGTCTGGATAATTAGAAATTGTACTCACTTTCTCCCCTTGGAATACCATTTCAAGATCTTTGATATTTCTTATTTCTTCAGTCAACTTCGCGTATCGCGTAGTGATACATGGCGAAGTCTTATGGCGAACGCGATGAATTTTCATTTCGATACGAGAATTTTCGATAAATATCGAATTTCGATACGAGAATTTTTTTAAAAATGTGAAATATTTTCTCCTTAAAAAATGTTTACTTACTATGAATAACAATGAAATAAAATACCTATAATTACAAAATACTGCTCCATTTTAAAAAATCAGTCTAAGTATTTTAAAGCACATAATAAACTGTTTTCGTAGTTTAAAAAAAGATTTATTGCCAATATTCAGATTTTTAACTGTGACCTAAACCGCGCAAAACCGATGTGCAACGTTCTGTCTGCTAGCCCATAGAATAACATGTAATCCGCGATCCTAAGAAGTCCATTTTTTCATGCGGATTATATAAAAATTAAGAGTTTTCCTAGATACTGGGTTAGTCTTATCCACTTCGTCAAAAACAGATTCATTTTATATATTAATGTTTTTAAAAAAATCTAGGCCGTTTCGGAGAAAAAAAAAAGACAAACTTACACCATCGAAATTGCTTTCAAAATGGGTTTACAGATCTGAAAATATACTGCACGTAGAATTGTAAAAAATTCAGAATAGGATTAGACTGCAGATATAAGACTGTTTTTAAAAAATCAGAACAATAGGACCTATATTTGATGAGTTATTAACAGGCGGCTTTTCGCATTTTCTTTGATGTCGAGTTAGCTGTATATATGAGTTCCGCCATCTACGAATTCTACGATACGATTTAGGCTTAAGGCTGCGTCACTCGGAATACTACCGTCTTCCATGATAATAATAAACTTAGTCTTCAATGCTATTTTTTTTTTTTTTTTTAATTTTTTTTTTTTTTTTTACAAGGACGGAAAGTAGATAGATGAATTTTCAAACATGAAAAACAGGAAATATAATGAAAAGAAAAATAATGGTCATGAAGTTAACAAAAAAAGAAAGAAAAACTATAAACGACACTATAATCCGTGAAGGATAGCCTACTGCGTCTAACTCAGCTTTCTTGGCTATGGGCAAAGAAGTGTTATTTATAGCAAATGATCAGTGATCAGTCTGACGCGAAACTCTCAATGTTTAGTTCCCAATCGCGCCTGATATTCACTTTATTGACTTCGAAGGGATGAGTGTCGAAGCAGGAGGAGAACCTCGGACTTGTAGTGTAGCAGCTCAATGTAACTACTGAGTGTCAGTTACGAAAAACTTGCATACATTTTGACCTATTTAATGTGAAAATTCTAGTGCTAAATTCACCTTGAGTAAATAATTAAAATTCATATAAAGTACGAATAAAATGTACTAAAATTTCTTGTAGGTGCATACATATAATATGAAATTATTTAAAATACATTAAAATACCTTAAAAATAGATTAAAATTCCAAAAAGGTTTCAACCAAATTCACACGGCCATCTTCAGTGGTTATTAAACAACATTTAAATAACCACTGTAGATGGCCGTGTGAATTTGGCTGAAAACGTTTTGGGATTTTAATGGATTTTTAATCTATTTTTAAAGTATTTTAATGTATTTTAAATAATTTTATGTTATATGTATGCTCCTACAAGCAATTTTAGTACATTTTATTTGTGTTTTATATAAATTTTAATAATTTAATGTGACTTTTAATTTGGTTATAAATTCGTTATTAAATCGTAAGTTATATCGTCGTAAATTTATATTTAAAACAGTTAAATCGTTACTGGTTTAAATATAAATTTAGTATGAGTTTTAAATAAACGTTTATGTTGACACGGGTCTAAAAACGAAAGTAATTGTTACAAAGTAGTTTGTTGTAAAGTAATTGTATATAAAGCATTTAATTAATATATGGAAGTTCAGTACTATGTTTTAATGAAGCTATGAGGTAATTGTTAGATAATCAAATATTTACCAACATTTAAAAAATATTTTAGCATAAAACTTTTTTAATCGCAAGAGGAAATTGTGTTTTTTAGTTAAGCATTTTAAAAGGTATTTAAAATTCGCGTGTTAGTTAGATTATTAAAATAGGGAAAAAAATAATAATTTAATTATGTCTGTTGTCTAGTTGAATGTTATCGAATTTTACACACATTCAGGTATTCTCACGAGAATCAGAGCATAGAAGAACAAACAACGGGCAATGTGAAAACAGTTTTCTTTTCTTTTCTTTTTTTTTCACCGTTCAAGTTGACAGAGTCTAACCAATAAACAATTTATGACTCACTCTTGAAATATTTAATTTTAAAATCTTGAATAACTTTCTCTTATGATTCAAAAAGTGTTAAGCTGAACTCTTCATGAAAAATTGGCTCGCAAAACTACACCAGTCATCACTCAATATATATGGTGTTCTTAGGCTAATGTCAGACGGACGTCTTTTTGCACGCTTTTTTCCTTACGTATTATCCCTACACAATTCCGCTAGCATTGTGTAGGGAAAATACGTAAGCAAAAAGGGTGCAAAAAGACGTTCGTCTGATATTACCCTTATCGTTTATCAATAGCTAATTCTTAAATTATTAGTTTTAGAGGTATAGTTCCAATTGCAAAAATGTTTCAGATGTTGTTCTCCATCATACCAGAAGTCATTTACGTCAAAATAGTTGCAAAAGTTAAATTTTTATCCGTTTCCCGGGTCCTATAAATTATGTTTGGAAAAACTTCATGCTCTAGGTCTAGATAAAACATTAAAAAATAAAATTTTGTGCGACCAAAACTTATTGAATTTTGATACTTTGAATCTTATAAATTTCCGTTGTTTTCTAAAACGGAAATTGATAACTTTCAAAATTTTACAATAATTAAAATGGCTCCGAAATTTCATAAAATTCGAAGTATGCTAACCCGGTGAATTTTGGTCATAGAACAGAATTTTTCTCTGTTTTACTTGTTAAGGGCTGTGAATATTACTGTTTTTATAAATTGCTCGTTTGTGAGAATCTTTCATTAAAAAAAAAAAAAAAAAAAAGGAAATAAATTAAATTCTGTGGTTTCTCTTTGTTGTTTATTCAATCTGACTCTCGTGCAAATTCCTAAAATGGAGATAGGATCTGAATATATTAATAAAGTATATTTCTAAATGTCCCCTTTATACTATTTAAAGCTGCAATTAACCTAACAAAACTTTACTCCACTGAGATGAAATTTTGAAAGTTATCACTCAATCGTTAAGGCCGCATTATAAATTTCGAATACATAATTAATTTTAGTGGGACAGCTTAATTTGAATTGCGTTTAAGGAAAATTGCTCAAAAGAAAGAAAAGAAAACAAGTGAAATACAGGTGTATCTTTGGAAGATAGTTCTTCTACAAAGAGTTCTAAAATTAAGAACTCTTTCAAATCAAAACTGGCACATCAAAATTGGTCTTGCATTAAAATATAAATAATTCATTATAAAAACTTTAAAGTAAATGCATTTATGAAGGAATGATGGATTATTGATTATTTTCAAATTGATTATTTTCTTTTTTTTTTATTTTATTTCTTAGGAATACGTCTAAAAAATGTATAGGCTTAGAACTCTAATTAGAATATGTCGGAAAGAGAAAGTGGTATAAAATGAAAATTTTTATTCCTAACACTGTGATTTTAACAAGATTTGGTCAAAAATGGGCGATTTTCCCCCGACATTTCATTCCACGTGCATTAAGATAAAAATCTTTGTTCTAGCTAAAATAGCGGTTGTTTGTTGTACGAATTTTAGATGAGTTCGGTCGCTTTTTTGGATACCGAGCCTGATATCGCAAATACGCAATAGAAAATTGTTTCAAGAATAATTTTCTCATTTAAAATCTCTTTTTACATAGAAATAAGTATTAATCATAAATATATTTCATTCCTCATGACAACGTTTTGGGATTTTCACATACCTCAAAACTGTTTAAAATATAGAAAATTGTTAACAATATTTAAAAAATTGTTTCAAAATTAATTCTCTTTTTTAAAAATATCTTCTTACATAGAAATAAGTATTAATCTTATATATACTCCACCTCATGA
Organism: Maratus speciosus; assembly: GCA_963932465.1. NCBI lineage: Eukaryota > Metazoa > Arthropoda > Arachnida > Araneae > Salticidae > Maratus > Maratus speciosus. The sequence continues at coordinate 461,843,809 of OZ010790.1, forward strand.
CAACGTTTTCTGATTTTCATGTCCCTGAAAAACTGTTTAAAATAGAAAATTGTTAACAATATTTTAAAATTGTTCCAAAATTAATTTTCTCTTTTAAAAATCTCTCCTTACATAGAAATGCGTATTAATCAGAAATACTCCCTTATGACGACGTTTCATGATCTCCATCTCGATGAAAAACTGTTTAAAATAGAAAATGTTAACAATATTTTAAAATTGTTTCAAAATTAATTTTCTCTTTTAAAAGTATCTTTTTACATAGCAATAAGTATTAATCAGAAATACGCCTTCATGAGGACGTTTTGTGATTTTCATGCCCCAGAAAAACTGTTTAAAATAGAAAATTGTTAACAATATTAAAAAAATTAATCCTATCTTTTAAAAATCTCTTCTTACACAGAAATATGCATTAATCATAAATACTCCCCCATGACAACGTTTTGTGATTTTCATGTCTATGAAACACCGTTTAAAATAGAAAGTTGTTAAGAATATTTTTAAATTGTTTCACAATAAATTTTCTCTTTTTAAAATCTCTTCTTACGTAGAAATACTTATTAATCATAAATACTTTCTCATGACGACGTTTTATGATTTTCATCTCGATGAAAAACTGTTTAAAATAGAAAATTGTTAACAATATTTTACGAATTGTTTCAAAATTAATTCTCTCTTTTAAAAATCTCTTCTTACATAGAAATACGTATTAATCAGAAATACGCCCTCATGAGGACATTTTGTGATTTTCATGCCCCTGAAAAGCTGTTTAAAATAGAAAATTGTTAACAATATTTTAAAATTGTTTCAAAATTAGTTCTCTCTTTTAAAAATCTCTTCTTACATAGAAATAAATATTAACCCTATATATACTCCCTCATGACAGCATTTTGTGATTTTCATGTCCCTGAAAAACTGTTTAAAATAGAAATATGTTAACAATATTTTAAAATTGTTTCAAAATTAATTCTCTCTTTTAAAAATCTCTTCTTACATAGAAATGTGTACTAACCAGAAGTACGCCCTCATGACAACGTTTTGTAATTTTCATGTCCCTTAAAATAGAAATATGTTAACAATATTTTAAAATTGTTTCAAAATTAATTATCTCTTTTAAAAATCACTTCTTACATAGAAATATGTATTAATCAGAAATACGCCCTCATGAGGGTGTTTGTGATTTTCATGCCCCTGAGAAACTGTTTAAAATAGAAAATTGTTAACAATATTTTAAAGTTGTTTCAAAATTAGCTCTCTCTTTTAAAAAATCTCTTCTTACATAGAAATACGTATTAATCAGAAGTAAGCCCTCATGACAACGTTTTGTAATTTTCACGTCCTTTAAAATAGAAATATGTTAACAATATTTTAAAATTGCTTCGAAATTAATTCTATCTTTTAAAAATCTCTTCTTACATATAAATAAGTATTATTCCTATATAAAGTCCCCCATGACAACATTTTGTGATTTTCATGTCCCTGAAAAACTGTTTAAAATAGAAATATGTTAACAATATTTTAAGATAGTTTCAAAATTAAATCTCTCTTTTAAAAATCTTTTCTTACATAGAAATAAGTATTAATCCTATATATATACTCCCTCATGACAACGTTTTGTGATTTTCACGTCCCTGAAAAACTGTTTAAAATAGAAAATTGTTAACAATATTTTTAAATTGTTTCAAAATTAGTTCTCTCTTTTAAAAATCTCTTCTTACATAGAAATACGTATTAATCATAAATACGCCCTCATGAGGACATTTTGTGATTTTCATGTCCCTGAAAAACTGTTTAAAATAGAGAATTGTTAACAATATTTTTAAATTGTTTAAAATCAGTTCTCTCTTTTAAAAATCTCTTCTTACATAGAAATACGTATTAATCATAAATACGCCCTCATGAGGACATTTTGTGATTTTCATGTCCCTGAAAAACTGTTTAAAATAGAAAATTGTTAACAATATTTTAAAATTGTTTCAAAATTAAATCTCTCTTTTAACAATCTCTTCTTACATAGAAATATGTATTAAGGCTCCGCTGCACTAAAACTCCCCGATCGCGAAATCCCATTTTAGCCTATGGGAAAACTTTCATTATGATTCGTTCATTTCGATGATTCATTACCTAATATAATTATTACAATACCGTTTACACCATCAGAAAGTAGACGTCAGATGCAGATCATGTGCGTTTTTAAAAATTATCTCGGTAAATTTTAAGTATATAAAAAATGGTTATAAACTTCGAAATTTCCATTTAATTAAATTTTATCATCTTCTTAAAAATACTTAAAATTTATGTAGACCATTTTTTAAAACGCACATCATCTGCATCTGACGTCTATTTTCTGATGTTGTAAACGGTATTTTAATAATTATATTAGGTAATGAGTAATCGCGCTTGAAAGTTTTCCCAGCCATAGGTTAACATGGGATTTCGAGTTCTGGGAGTTTCAGTGCAGCGGCCCCTTAATCAGAAGTACGCCCTCATGACAACGTTTTGTAATTTTCATGTCCTTTAAAATAGAAATATGTTAACAATATTTTAAAATTGTTTCAAAATTAATTCTCCCTTTTAAAAATCACTTCTTACATAGAAATGTATTAATCAGAAATACGCCCTCATGAGGACGTTTTGTGTTTTTCATGTCCCTAAAAAGCTGTTTAAAATAACAAATTTGTTATTTATGTCCAACGATTGGCACAAATTTTCAAAACTCACAATTATTATTATTTAATTACACTACTGGAAAACTGTGGCAGAAAGATAGGAGTTCTATTTTCGAAATAATTCTGGAAAGGGATTTCAAACAGAAAGCAAGTATAGACAAGGGATAGTGATAGACCATGACTTCTTTATGTTACTAATTCTGACATGCAAAGGCTTCAAAATCATATGGAATATAGATTTCTTCTTCTATCCCATCAATAACAATTAAATTCCCTTTCAATCTTGATTTTTGAAGTATTGTAAATGACACTTTAAGAGATTTACATTGTCTGTCCATTAAGAGGCTACTTCAGTCAAATGAAAAGACGCGTTCGCTAATGCTAATCCTATGGAAGAAATTTACAAAGATATCTCGGTCAATATTTTTAAATGATTTCTTTTGCATTGAATAGTTGAGATCGATATGTATGCAGGCCGTTTTTTACTTTTTTGATTTTGTTTACAGGTATTTCTTATGAGGACACTTTCATTTTCGGAACCGGTTTCGAAAGTAAAAGCATCCTCATAAAAAATATCTGCAATCAAAATCGAAAAAGTAAAAAACGGCCTGCATACAGATCGATCTCAACTATTCAATGCAAAAGAAATCGTTTAAAAATATTGAAATGCGACCGAGATATCTTTATAAATTTCTTCCATAGGATTAGCATTAGCGAACGCGTCTTTTCATTTGACTGAAGTAGCCTCTTAAGTAATGGGACTGAATTTTTCTCGCCAAGCAGAAGGCCAAAGGGACGGAGTTTGCAAGAGATACGTGTGGTGGAGACTGTCAGCTACATATTCTTGCGGAAGTAAGTTGACCTTGAGCCTTTGCAGCCCACAAATCGCTCGTGAAGCAGACACGTGTTTGAATGAGGCGTTAGGTTTTCAGAATGACGTGGACTGTCGAGTAGAGATACGCCATAAAATTTTGTATAAAATTAAACAAATCGGCTACTGAGAGGCTTCCCATATTTCAAGAAGCCTAGGCGAAGGAGATTTTGTCCAAGGCTCAAATGTTTAGGTGGCACAAAGACTTCAAAGACAGAAGAGAGGACATCGATAAAGAAAAACGTGCTGGGCGTCCATCAAGTTCTCGAACTTCAGACAATGTGGCTAAAATGTAAGTGCTTTTGGTCTCTGACAGTCAAATGAGTGTTCGAATGATTGCGGAGACATTGGAACTTATGAAATCGATTGTGCATCAAACTGTCACGGAAGAGCTTCAAAATTTGTGGCAAACTGGTTGCAGCACATCCTTCAAAGTGACCCAGTCTTGACAAAATACAGCATTACAACGCTGGCCCAACCATAGATTAACATACAAGATGGGACATTTCCATAGAGCGTAATGGTAATGCGATTGCGATCGTAGCGCCTTTAGTGACAATGGGGAGGAAACTCCCCATCCTTGTAAAATGTCTATCATTGAGCATCTACCTTGTTGTGATCTTTCTTTTTTTAATGTTTCATGTTTACGTTTTCAATGGAATCTTACACCAATATATGAACATAGAATAGATATTCTATTTTATAAATCTAATATCAATTCTATGTTCATGCACGGATATATGCTTCTTTTTTTTTCTACATGATGAGTGAACGATATTAGCGCAACGAAAAACAGGGTACAAATTTCGTCTTGAATGCTATATATGAAGTAAATATGATATAATTGGATTAAAAGCTACATAAAGTAATGGCGTAATATAAAAATATACGAAGTATTGCACTCTACAAATCCCAGAAAATTTCATAAATATTCTCATTCGGTAGGAAAATTTTTATAGCGGATGTTTTATTAATTTATGAAGTTTAACGTATTAAGCAATCGTTAGAATAATCTTTTAAAATTTACGCATTTTCACTTTTTTACAGACAAAATACAAGTATTGTTTTTAACCCCTTAATTTTCGCTCCCGTCATATTCTCGGGCTGTGTCTTTTACTCAGATTGTTTGATTCCCACCAGTTTTATAAAATAGTAAAATTGGCTATATTTTAGTATCGTTTTACCTGTCATTAAATAAGGTAAGTATTTTTTTTTCATAAAAGTGGTGCCAATAAGCAATTTGAATTTTTAAACCGCAATTTATTTCTAGCGTTAAGGGGTTAATGTAAATAAAATACAATCTGTTCAATAATATTTATAATATTTTAACATATAACAAATTATAATAAAATTACAGATAGGGAAAAAAAATTTCGACAAATTTTTAGAATTATATAAATCTAGCAGTTAAAAATAAATAGAGGTACTGACATTACACTCAATAAAGTTTTATTCGATACGAATAAATTAACACAATACCTGAATTTGGTTTTTTACAATTTAATCTCATAAACTTACATATTTATGTAATTAACAGAATTTTCCAGGTTTTTTTCTTTTATATTATTACTGCAATTATCATTTTGTAAGTTAAAGTTGGCCAATACAAGTACGGTTAAAAAAAGCAGCTAAATAAATAAAGCAAGCATGAATAGAATATCGTCTGACACCTACTTCGTTTTAAGAAAGAATAGATATTCAAAGCATAGAGGGTAAACATATTTCTTCAACATAGGTTAATTTCGGAGGCTTGTTAATTCTTCCCCTTGTCGGTAATGACGCTAGTACTGTTGCCATTACAGATTTTGCCGTAAATGCCCCATCTTGGTCCTTAATCTATGGGCCCAACTTCCTTACAGTCGCAATTAGCAGGACATCGTTTTGGCAATCTGGAGAACTTGCAAAAAAACGTAACGCGCGTTCTGAACAGCATTCTAGTTGAAGACTTTTAGGCGGGCGTAAATGGGTGGCAGAGTTGTTGGCAACAATGTATTAATGCAAGAGGAGGCTATTTTGAGGAATATTAAGTGTTTGTAAAAATATCTTAATATCTTTTGCAGTGTATTTTAATGACGTTACGCTATTTCAGATGTATTAAAATTGTTATAAATCACTGAATTTCACTACAAGATTATTACAATAGAATAAGGCATTCCTAGTATTTATCGTTCATTTTCAGGGACACGCAAAAGAAATCGGTTACAGTAATGTTTTTGGACAATAATTGCTGGAAGTGCGGTTTCAATTTCAGTATGCACTTTTAAATGTAACTGATTTTTCTTTTCATGTTACACGTTGTGTATAAATTCTATACCTCGTATACAGGACTGCGCAAAAGAATTCACGTACCATTCTCCTTATTATGGAAATTACTGAAGGAGAATTTTCAGCTGTGGTATGTATTTCCTAACTGAACTAAATTTTTGCATGCATGTAGTTTATAGATTACAAATCTATATATCATATACAGGGATGATCAAACAATTCGAATAATGTTCTGTGACTGTAGATGGGAATTTCTGAAATTGGGTTTTTAAATGTGTTAAGGAGTCTCAGGACTCTTAAAGCTCTAAAATTTTCGAAATTTTAATTTTTTTAGATTTTAAAATTCTGTTTTCTGAACATTTTGATATAATTGTTATCGTGAAATTCCCATTAGAACAGAAGTTATGGCATTTAGAATTATACTGGCTCAATAGCTGCAGCGGTGTTTCCAAAATTTTGAAGTCATTTTTCTCCAAATGATGTTTTTGGGCATAAAGCGCACGATATCTCAAAAACTTCTGAATATTTTTTCATGAAATTTTCAAAACCTATGTTTCATGTTAGTCTGTATAAACTGAACCTAAAATTTCATTTTTATTGTAAAAAGAAAGTATTTTTTTAGGGATTTATATTGTTGAAATTTTCTAAATTTTGCATTAGCTAAATACAACTTTGTATTAGAAATATAAAAATGCTTTAAATACAAATTTATTTAGGTTCAGTGTAATTATTATAATCTGAGGTATAAGTAGGCACCAAAATTTTAATTCTAGTTGCAAAATTTATTTTGTAATTGTGCGCATAAGCTGTTATGCCGATTTTCTGTTCGTCAAATGTCTGACAGTTTAGAGCCCCCTGTAAATGCTAATTCTGCATCTTGAAATTTTTCAAATATTTGAAATGAAAGAACATACTTGTATCTTTCATTCCTATTTAAAATTGTGTCTTAATATCAAATACATTTTAAGATATTAAATGTTGAAAATGGTCCTTTTTTTTCATTTTTTTTCAATTTTAAGAGTCTTGAGACCTCTTAAGCGGTTCCAAACGATTCAATTAGGCATCATATTTTAACTTATTAAACGGCGAAGTTTTGTTTCATTAATCTGAATGTCTTGGAACGTGTTTCATAATCTATGCTTGACGCATGATTTTTTCTTTCTGGTTTGAATATGCGAATAAATAAATTTCCGCTTTGAGCCCGTGGTTTGGTATAAAAATCGAGCCCGTGTCTTGTCTAGTGCATATGTTAATGATGGACTTTAAATAGTAAGAATGGGATACCTTTAAATTAAAATAAAAGCAAGAATTTAAATCCTTATATATTCACCTAAACATTCCCATTGGAGAATTGGGTAGAAGACAATAGGAAAACTGGTCAAATACTGTCAAAAGTGAAAGATCACTACTTAATAACTATAATTCTGGAAAGGGACTTCAAACAAAAAGCAAAGATAGACAAGGGATAGCTCTTGACTTCTTTATGTTATTAATACTGATATTGGAAAAGCTTCAAAATCAGATAGAATATTTCTGCTTATAGGGGAGACTAGGAAGGGTTGACACACTATTTACAAAATTATTTTTTATTTTTTAAATATTGAACGTAGAATAAAGTTTTATATATAATTTTATTCGTTATACGCTCAGTTATCAAAATAAAATTGCAACATAAGTGTAATATATAAGAAATTTGAAAAATGATTGATTTTAATCATCAGAAAATAATGGGTCACGGTCAAGGCTCCCCACATATGGGAGGCTTGACCCACTTTGTTTTATATTAAAATATTTTTGAAGAGAAATAAAATCAGTTTAAAAAAGCAAAATAACTTTATGCTACATGCTATAAAAAAAAATATTTTTGAAAATATGATGCTTAAACAAACCTGTTTAAAGGCAATTGCAAGTCAGAGGAGAAATTTTTTTAAACAGAATTTTGTCTGAGCAGGTATAATTAATTGTACAGCAAGGAAAATGAAATTTTAACATTTAAGACAGCATTCCGTTAGAGACAGGTTCCGTTTTCATAGGGTTTCATGTATTATTATGACCGGGCTTAGAAGCCATTGTCCCGCTTTTTTTTTGTCTCCTTGTCCTACTTTTTGATGACACTCGACCTGACAACTCTAGTTGTCACACAGTGTGGCTTCATCTCACGGTATTCATCCTGGTGCAATTTGGCTACTTATATTCCTAAAGTTTTTCGATCAATGCTATGTTCTTTTGTAACCGCATGAGCACTTAACTTATCATTAACATATTTTAACCCTTTCAGGGGCAAAGTACTTTCAGTACTAAAATGTTGAAATAAATGACCGGAATTTACGAAAAAATTTATTTTGAAATAAGGAAAAGGCTATATTTTACATACATATTAAATCTAAAAGATTTTAGCAAAATTCTGGTGCCATTGTGGCGTTTTGAAATTAAAATTAAGTGGTTTCATAAACATACCACTGCCCCTGAAAGGGTTAAGACTGCTGCTTTCATACTTTCTAGTCTTTACCACTGTTCCTATTTATTGTAAGTAATATTTAAATGAAAAAAAGTTTATATCTACTTTCCCATTTATATTTTATTAAATTTTTTCTTGCAGTGGCATTTCTCACATCCTTCTTTAATCAGTTTTAAACATTTTCTTTTCCACCACTCCATTTTACTCTAGCTTTACTGAATAAATTTACATTCTTTTTTTATATATAACCATAAACCTTTCATTACGCACAGTATATAATAAAAATATTTCCAAAACCACTTAATTAAGGGAGCCTTGAGCATCTGGTCAACCCTACCTCACATTGACTGGGTCAAGCCTCCCCACATAGCCCTTTTCTAAAGAACAGCACATTGTTATGTTAAGCCTAACTTACTGTACAATCTTTATGCCTGAAATGAAAGCTCGATATTTCTGCAGTGCTAAAAAACCTAGTTTACTTAAATTTCTATGATATATTTTATCTGAAAAAAAGCTTACAGAATATTTCTAAAAAACACAACATTTAGGTTGAAAACGTCTCACAATTGATTTTTTCACACCTATTTCGATTATCTGTATAAAACAAAGACTGTTGTTTGAGCATTCCAATAGCTTTGGTTGACACCTATTGATAAAACTCTGAAAATTTTTTAAATATGAAAACTGATGGGTGGAGCCTCCCTTATGGTCAAACCTCCCTAGTCTCCCCTATCACATCACTAACAATTAAATTCCCTTTCAAACTGATTTTTTAAAGTTTTGCAAAACATTTGAGAAATTCAGACTACTTCTCAAAAAGAAAGTTTTTTTCCCCTTTTATTGAATCTGCGAATAAATAAAATTCCCACTTTGACCCGAGGTCTGGTTTAAAAATCGAGCCCGAGACCGTCTCATCTCTAGTGCGCATCTATAAAGGACAAGCGTATGTCCGTGCGTAACGCTGACGTCATTTTGACGGTGGCAACAGCAGACGATTAAATTTAACTTTTACATCAATTTTTTAAAAACTTCTAAGCATCGTATATTTAAAATTTTTAGATGGTCAAATAGGGAAAAAATGTACTTTCAAATGAAATTTCTTTGAAAACGGTATCGCAGTGTGTTTGAAAAATGTATCGCCATTTACTCAAATTTTATTGTTTTAAAATAATTTTCAAGCATGATTTAAAAAAAAAAAAAAAAAAAAAAACTATCTCTATCGCGTGCAGACGATTACGAAAAATAAATCCGTTTGCATTTAAATGAATATAAAATTAAATGTTCTCCTCGAATCAATTCATCGACATTTAACATGACATACGACACAAAAGCATGAGACACGAAGCAATTTCACCCTGTTAACAAAGGAAAAACCTGTTTGAACAGTAGAATTTGTCTCCTGTCTCATTGTTTTTGCGCATGTTTCCCTGGTGTGTGACGCTCGGTTACCTCTATAATGTCAGGCATAGATAGTCCAGTAGCTGTGAAAGAAATAAAATTTAGAGCAATGGAGGCTTTACTTATTGATTCAGCCTCGTATTTCACTAAGACGTTGTTACACTTTAAATAATAATGGAATGCCTTTAAATTAATATATAGCAAAAATTTCAGTTCTTATATTCACCTAAACATACCCATTGGATAATTGGCTAGAAGGCAATAGGAAAACTAGTTAAATAATGTCAAAAGTGAAAGATCACTATTTAATGACTATAATTATTTATCTGAGACTAGCAGGAATAAATTAAATATATTTAATTGCTATTTTTTGTGTGTCATGTTATCACATGTTATCACACATTCTATTCTCAAGAATTAAAATGTGCGTCGTTTAATTGTCAAAAGCGTAGGTAGAGATTGTGCGTATAGGCATTATATACACATCTGCGCAAAAAAAAAGGGCTGCCAACAACTTTTTTTTTTTTTTTTTTTTTTTTTTTTTTACAATGCATGCAAAATGCAAATAGCAAAAATACAGTTTTGAGAAAAGCACCTGCAAAGATAAAAAGTCAATTGGAGTCTGTTTTAAAGTACTTATTATAAGTATTCAATTGACACGTTCTGATTAAAATATTTTTATGCGGTTTGTTTTGTTCGATTAAGAAATGCACAACTTAAAAAAATAATAATAATGAAATCGATTTTCTTTTATGTTTAAAGCTGATGTCTTCTCTTCAGAGGCTATTCCACTCACGCGAAAACACCCACTCGCTAATGCTAATCCTATGGAAGAATTTTTTTAATATCTCGTTCGCATTTCAATGCTTTAAATGATTTTTTTACATTCAATAGCTGAGGTCAATCTCTACAAAGAACCTTTTGTTTTAAACTTTTTCAATTTTGTTTAGAGTCTTCTAACACTTTCCAACAAAGTTGAAAAGTGTTTATGAATTTAATTTGTCTGTTTGTCCATGCTCTAACTCGCGTAAATATAGTCCGATTGCCATGAAATTCATAGATGTTATTGGGTATAAGTATGGCATGTTTGGTATTGGAAATGAAGTGTATAGCATTTGCTGTTCATTTCACTTAAAAAATTCCGTTACATTGCGGTCTTTGGGAAAATCGTTTGCGATGTATTTAAAGAGTGACTATTTTAAACGTACTGAAATTTATATATATATATCAGTGAGATGTGCTACAGCGCTTAATGTGGAATGTGGTGTACATAGAATAAATATATCATTCGTTTACAGGGGCACACAAGAGAATTTGGCTACAAAAGAAATTTAACTATTGTAGTCTATGAACAGTAATTGCTCGGAGTGAGTTTTCAGTTGTGGTACGCGTTTTAAAATTAAGCATTTTTTAAAAAATATTACTTGCTGGAATAAATTCTATAGATCATATACAGGGCTGCACAACAGTTCTCAAGTACTATTCACGGAAATTGCTGAATGGAAATTTTCAACTGCGCTATTCGTTTCACTGAACTAACTTTTAGCATACTATATGGTATACATACAAATGCATAGATCATATATAGAAGGCTGCACACACACACACACACACAAAAAAAAAAAAAAAAAAAAAAAAAAAAACGTATTTTTTCGACTTTATTGTAATAATGTTTTCAAATGCGTTAGGAGTTTTTCAAATTGTTTATTTCAATATCATATTTCATCTTAACAAACTGTGAAGTTTTGTTACAGTATACTGAATGTGTTGGAAAGTGTTACATAATCTATGCTGGATGCATGTGTGCACGTGTTTTCTTTCTTATTTTTTTACTAAGATACTTTCTCTTCCGAAAGGGAAAGTATTCTCATTAAAAAAAAAAAAAAAAAAAAAAAAAAAAAAAAAACCTGCAAACAACATCGAAAAAGTAAAAAACGGTCTTTGTAGAAATCGACCTCTTTATTAAGGGGCTAGCTACTCAGTGAAGCAGCCAGTTAATAAAGTTATTAATGCTGTAATGAAATCTGTTATAACGAAGGGCGCTTATAATGAACAATTTTCATGCTCTCTTTAGCTTCATTATAAGCGGTTTGTTTCTGTTGTAGTTTGTTAGTATTAATCCCGCTTTCGATCTTGGAAATTTTCTTTCCATTACAGTTGTGCGTCTTTGCACGTGTTTGTTTGACATACATTGTTGAGATAATGTTTTTTTGAGGATGACAAGTTTCTGCCGCGAGGCATATAGATTTCTAAAGTTACTGTTTCCATAGCTGATGTTGAGCAACACCCGCTGTTTCTTCTGGACAACAAACTTCCTAAACCAGGTGAAAGTGCACGGAAAGTTTTTTGCATAATTGTGTTCCACTTCGATGAAAATTTAACGTGGTTCCTGTTTTTGATGAATGGCATTGATCTATAGAGAACGAGATCACGTTGACGGGACGCGTGTTTTGATTATAAATGAGAAATGTAACTGAACTTTAAATGATCCGATTTTTCGAAAGTGAAGTAGCTAGCAACATTGTTGCAAAATGAAAAACCGTTTCCTATCGGGTTTCTTCTTCCGTTTTTTTTTTCCCAACTTTCTTTTGGACGCATTTTTCGATTCATCTTGCGTAAAGTTTATTAATAATTACTTCAGCAATTCACTATTAAGCTAATGGGAATGCCCTTTTAAAATATCTCGTTTGCATTTCAAAACAGCCTTTATAAGATCGAGCTCAACTATCAAAAGCAAAAAAAAAAAAAAATATATCGAGATGCAAACGAGATATTTTAAAAGAACCCTCCCATAGGTTTAACATTAGCTTGCGACTGTCTTCGCGTGACTGAAGTAGCCCCTTAAGCCAACGAATTGGGTATCAAGGATAGAAATCAATCGAAAATGTATTAAATAACGAAAATCTGACTGAAAGAAAGGGGAAAGTTAAGATCGTATCGCAGCATGGTTGAAATCACAATTAACTTTTCTTTAAAATTTGAATACCAGTATTTCCGAATGGTAATCATCGCCAGCTTATTTAATGCTAGCTCATTAATCCCTCGTAATTTTTACTAAGCAGTTTTAGGGTTAACAGATGCTTCATGCTTATTGCATAAATTCACTATATTCCTTCCTTACTTGGAACACATAACTTAAATATTTTTATGAAAGGTTACTGAAACATTTTCATTATTGTAGAGCGAGGGGGGAGGTAGTGTAAAATAAATTATATTTTAAAAGTTAAGTTAAAAATTTGGCATGTGAGATTTGCTAAAAATTTAGTCGCCCCTATTTTCCGCCAGGGAACGTTGTAAACACAAAAGAAAATTTTGTTGAATCTGTGCCACCTACTTTTAAATTTAGTATAGCTATCATACAGTGAAACACACACAAAAAAATCAATTTTAGTTAAATTTAATTACCCTTTTTCCTAGCATGAGGAAAAAAAGAAAAAATGTGGAATCTGCATTACCTAATTTTAACCCAAATGAGAAAACATAAGAAAAAAAATCCATTTTAAAGTATTTTTTATGCATTTTCCCATAGGAGCTCTGCCAGTCTAAAAAGAACTATCCCTGGAAAATTTTTTTAAACATATAAATTTCACTGTAGCTGAAACTTATTCTGAAAACTTAATAAAACATGAAAAATCAATTTTATTGAAATTTAGTTATCCTATTTATCGCTATGGAACGTTCTAAACACAAAAGAAAAATTGTATTGAATCTGTAGTGCCAACTGTTTTTAACTTCAGTACCTCTGACATACAATAAAACGTAAAAAAATCAATTTTATATAAAAGTTTGGTTATTCTATTTACTCCCAGAGGGCGCTAGAAACGCAAAATGACATTTATTGACTCTGTATTACATAATTTTTACTTGAAGTATCGCTCCGATATGAAAAAAAAATTCATTTTGTATAATTAGTTATGCATTTTCCCATTAGGCGCGCTACCAGCGTAAAAATAAGTTGAGTTTAAATTATTCTGTGTAACTTCAACTTCGAGTATCGAAAAATCTCATATGTTTCCTATAAGAGAAAACATAAAAAAAATCATTTAAAATTTTAGCTATACAATTTCCCACCAGATGCACTTCTCCTGTGAAAAATTAATGAGAAAAATTTCATCAATACATATATTTGGCAATGACGGAAGCTTTTCTGAAGATTTATGATAACTTCGTTCATGGGAAGTCAGCTTAAAATACGTTCGAAAAATTAATTGACGATACAGTTATACATGAAGCATCAAACGTTAAATAAATTTCATAGAAAATAGTTCTTCACAATAGGATCTTTTTCTATTTCTGTTAAAGCTCATCAAACTCTAAATACTTGTCGTGGTGTAATATCAGAACCAGAACTTTTACTTTCCAGAAAAGAAGAACTTCTAACAAATTTAAAAGATCAAAATATCATAGATGCACGCTGGATCACTATCCGTCGAAATGGTCATGTACTTCCTACAAAACACATTATTCTAACTTTCAATAGCCCGACTTTACCAACCAGACTTAAAGCTGTCGTGTCCGGCCCTATATCCCTAACATGCTCCGTTGTTTTAAATGTCAACGTTATGGCCATACAAACACTATCTGTCGGGACTCTGATACCTGTGTATGTTGTGCAGAAATCGGACACGACAGTAAATCTTGCAATAATTCTGAACGCTGTGCAAACTGTAAGAATGACCATACTGCATACTCTCGCTCTAGTCCAAACTGAATGCGTGAAAAAGAAATTCTTGCAATTAAAATAACCCAAAAACTTTCTTATCCTGAAGCTCGTAAACTTGTTGAATCTAGTACCCCGTCTGCCGGGATTTCTTACTCGAATTTACTCAAACGACACTCAAAATCCGTAAGACACATAAGCACACAGACAGAAACCTCATTTCCCCCAAGTGATTCACCTATGACACTACCTTCCAGCATTTCAAGAAAAAAAACCCGTGATGTCTCCTCTGCCACTACCGGAAAACTTACATCAAAACTAGAACTTTGGTCGCCATCATCCGAAGCTGTAAAAATAGAATACCTAAGTAGCCAACCGCAGAAATCTTCAAATCAAATAAAAAAGTCAACCCAACATGAGACTGAAAAAAACCCTGTTCCATCGGTATTTAATTTGCAGAAACCTGATACTTATGAAACTGTGAAACCGAGCCAAAAACTTGTGTGTACAGAAAGGGAAAAAGACAATTCGGAGTTCTTCGCAGTGGAAAACTATGAAGAAACAGAAGAAATCATGTCATAGCCCAACTTATACTAATTTCAAGGATATCAAGCAGCTGCAAAGTTACGTTGAAGAGGCTATGGAGTCATAATCTTTTGACTCGAGTGCAGATGACGATGATACTGTTTTTGAGGAGATTTTGCCTAAATAAGTTTACATTGTTTTTAAATTCTCTGTGTTTTTTAAACTTGTCTTTTACACAACATCTTATACTTTGTTCACTTTTAGACAATTACTGCTTTATAACTTTTACAGATGATTTTAATTACAATAATTTTGTCTTTTATCTTTTGTCTTTTAAAATGATTTTAATTATATACATCGTTACTGTTTTTCATTTAATTAATTTTATTTTTATCATCTTAGTGTTAGTTATTTTTACTCTGACATTTTGAGATTTTGTTAACCCTTTCATGCATAAATTATTTTTCATTATTTTCCATTATTCACAAAAAATCTTTTTTTTTGTGATAAATGAGAACCCATTATAAAATAATTTTATTATTGTGCTGCATGCTAGTTATTATCTGTCCACAAGTCAGATCTCCATAAATGAATACTGATTTTTTTTTTTTTTTTTTTTTTTTTTTTCTAGGGCAATACTTATTTGTCCTCATATGAGGACTTTCATTCGTATGAATGAAAGGGTTGAGTTCATACCTTTGTCTTGTCGCAGCATGTCCTAAAAGAGACTTTGTGCCATTAAAATTCAATCAACCAACCAACCAATCAAATAACATAATGGCACTAAAATGCTTTATGAGTATTTACGCCCATACGGGGTAATGTAATCGAATTCTTTTGTGCGGCCCTTACAATAACTATAAGTGCTATATACAACACTCTTCAATTAAAAACATTTGTAGATGACTGTAACAACATACTAAAATTACATTACCATCCCCGTTCTACAAACCTCGTGCTTAACATTATATTCGTTTCATAAAATCGTTACATATATTCGAGGAAGGATAACGTATGATATCTTAAGGGGGGGGGGGGGACAAATTACGAAAAAAGTTGATAACGTTATATATGTACAGTTACAGTTCCATATATTCGTACTCCTTTGTGCGGCCCTATAAAATAACTATAAATGCTATATACACCCTCTTCAAGCAAAAGCATTATATACAGGGTGCAATATGTTATCTATCGCCGGCCTCTAATTTCTCAGCCGTTGGTCGTAGACATATAGTTCCAATTACAAAAACGTTTCAAATGAGGTAAATATTCATGTTGTGGCATTATTTAAAGTAAAAAATCAATTTTACAAAAATTACGAAATCTAACTTTTAATACGGTCCCCCAGTCTCTATAGTTATATTTAGTAAAAGTTTACACATATCATAACAGATATAACACAAAAAGTTTGACATCTGTACTACAAAAATTGACAGAGTTATTTAATTTTAAAGTTTGAGATTTTTTTCGCATGATTTTCTCTTTCAATGAGGGATCAGTTAAAAGATTAATTAAAGTAATTCGAGATCAAAATCAGGGTGCAATGTACTTTTTATGGCGAAACCACCTTTAGCCGGTATCGCCAAATTAGGGTATTACCAAAGAGGGTTGTTTCATTAAAAATTTTTAGATGACTTTTAGGGGTCGTATACAAAGCGAAGAATGAAATATTGAAATTAAACTGAAAAATAAATATCAATTTATTATACTATCAGAAAACGGTCTACTATAAAAAATGAATATGTCAAATGACGGAATCTACTAGAGATACTGCTCAAAGTGTTGTTTAACTCTTTTATGGGTCGAACAACTTTCAAACGTCAAAGTAGGTAGAAACGACAACTGGAAAACAAAGCATACTCACTAAGGACTAGATAATTGGCAGCGGAATAAAAACGACCAGCCGAGCTATAGCGAGCATGAAAATTGGGATTATGCAAATTACAATAGTACCGCAGTGCTCTAGTAGATTCCGTCATTTGATATATTCATTTTTTATGGTATCGTTTCCTAATATTATAATAAACTGATATTTATTTTTCAGTTTAATTTCAATATTTCATTCTTCGCTTTGTATACGACCCCTAAATGTCAGTTAAATTTTTTTAATGAAATAACCCTCTTTGGTAATACCCCAATTTGGCGATACCGGCTAAAGGTGGTTTCGCCGTAAAAAGGACATTGCACCCTGATTTTGATCTCGAATTACTTTAATTAATCTTTTAACTGATCCCTCATTGAAAGACAAAATCATGCGAAAAAATCTCAAACTTTGAAATTTAATAACTCTGTCAATTTTTGTAGTACAGATGTTAAACTTTTTGTGTTATATCTGTTATGATATGTGTAAACTTTTACTAAATATAACTATAGGGACTGGGGGACCGTATGTAATTTTCGTAAAATTGATTTTTTACTTAAAATAATGCCACAACATGAATATTTACCTCATTTGAAACGTTTTTGTAATTGGAACTATATGTCTACGACCAACGGTTGAGAAATTAAAGGTCGGTGATAGATAACATATTACACCCTGCATATGACTGTAACAACATACCAAAATTACATTATCGCCAGCGTTCTTCGATTCCTGCATATCTATACTAATATTATAAAGCAACTTTTTTAGTTTTTTTTTTTGTTTATTTGTGGGATAATCTCTGGAACTACCGAACCATTTTCAAAATTAATGGTGGCAAATTGATGGTGACAGTTTCTGTTCCAGCAGAAGCTATATTTTATGGTGATACCACTACCGTCAGGAGGTTGCAAAAGCAAAAAACGTTCTAAAAGGCGATTTTTGTGATACAGAAGGGCCTATAAACTTGAAATTTGGCATGCCAAATTATCTAATAATTTGGCCAAAGTAACTATCGATAGTTACTTATAAGATGTAAATGCTCTCAAAGAACAGTTTCTTAAAAAAAAAAAAAAAAAAAAAAAAAAAAAAGAAAAAGAAAAAAAAAAAAAAAAAAAAAAAAGAAACTTAAAAGGGTGAAATGAGCGAAAAATGTTCTAAATTGCGATTTCTATGGAATCTCATGAAATATCAAACCGATTTCAAAAGTAACGGTTCCAAATTGATAATGGCAGTCCCTGCCCATAGGTTATATTTTATGTCGGCGCCACTACCACTGGCGGGTTGTAGGAGCAAAAATCGTTCTAAAATTGCGATTTTTGTGATATTGAAGGGCTTAAAGACGTGAAATTAGGTATGGTTTTTAGTTTTAAGAAAATGCTCTCTAAGAACAATTTCTAAAAATTCGAAATTTAAAAGAGCGAAATAAGCGAGAAGAAGCGTCCTAGAAATTTCTTAAATTTCTATTTCTATGGAATTGATAAAGATTAAAACTTGGAATTTGGCATGATAGTTACTTATAAGATTAAATGCTCTCTAAGAACTGTTGAAGAAAAAATCAAAATTGGAAAGGGTGAAATAAATGAAAAGCGTTCTAAAAAATGTTCTAAATTACCTTTTCTATTGAATTGTTAAAGAAAGAAATTTGAAATTTGGCATACCAGATATTTATAAGATGTAAGTAATCTCTAAGAACAGTTTCTAAAAGATTCGAAATTCAAAAGGGTAAAATGAGAGAAAAGCATTCTAAAAACTTTCTAAATTACGATTTCTATAGAATCTCAGGAAATAGCAAACCAATTTCAAAAGTAACGTTGGCAAATTGATTGTGACAGTCCCTGCTCCAACATAGACGCCAACATTTAATGTTGGTGTCACAACCATCAGTGGGGTGCAGGGGGCGAAAAACTTTCTAAAATTGCGATTTTTATAATACTGAAAGGGCTAGAAACTTGAAATTTGGCATAGTTGATAAGATGCAAACATAGCTTATAATAGGGGTGCACAACCTTTTTAAGAGAAGGGCCACTTACAAAAATGTTTGTGTTGTCGATGGCCAGATCAGTAACACAGAGAAATTTCTATATCGGGGAGGTGGGGGGGGGGTTAATAAGTCTTTATTCTTGATGAATAATTAGTTTTTGTCTATAACAAAAATAAACAAACGGAAATAAATAATAGTATGCAGGAATGCAGAGTTTCTTCGCATCTGAATGAATAACCATACAACACTTTATAAAGATTAACGGTTCCTTCTTCATAAATGGTAACTTGAAGAAGAAAAATTACACAACATTTTTAAATAATTGAACGTTATTGAAAATTAAAAGAAAAATTTATTGAAGAATAACTTCGTTTAAAATAAAAGGAAACTTATTTCTGAAATAACAAGGCATGATGGATTAATTATGCTATTTTTTCTGAGGACTATTAACAAAACTTGTTTTTTTTTCTTTTGTCAATCAAGTACGACTGACTGACGAAATTCGCGTTTGACAGATTTCGCGGTAATTTTCCATTGCCGATTGGCAAAATTTGCAATCTTTTCAACCAACCAATTTGCGATACCTGCGATAAATTCACGAAATTCACGATATTTTTCAGCGATAAATTTTCAAAATTCGCGATTTTTTTTCACAACGGATCAACGAAAATTGCGATTTTTTCCGCCCCCAATCGAATTATTTCGCGACTTTTTTTTCTGCGATCGATCTTCGAAATTTGCAAGTTTTTTCATGAACGATTGACAAAATTCGCGATTTTTTTTCATGAGTGATTAACTAATTTTGCGATATATTACGTGTCTGATTGACAATATTTGCAATTATTTCCCAACGACCAATCGACGAAACGTAATTTTTTCCTAATGTACATTGATGTAATCTGCGATTTTTTTCGCGCAGTAAATTGGCGAAAGTCGCCACTTTTTTACGCGCATAATCGATGAAATTTGCGATTTTTCCTGCGACCAATGGATTTCTATTTCATGATATTTTTTGGGACCGACACACAAAATTAGTAAATTTTTTCCATGCGATATCCACAAAATTCACGAATTTTTGAGGAAATTCACGATTTTTTTTACGAGCGATTGACAAATTTCACAATATTTTTACGACCAATTGACAAAATTTGTAATTTTTTCTATCAATTATCGAAATTCGTGATTTTTTTTCTCGCGATAAATTGACAAAATCACGATTTTCCCCCAGCCGATCAACGAAATTTGCAATTTTTCGTACCTCATCGACAAAATTTTCAATTTTTCTGTGCCCGATTAATGAAATTCGCGATTGTTAAGTGACTCTGGTGAAATTTGTAATTTTTCCCACGGGGAATTGACGAAATTTGCGATTTTTTCTCGCAATAAACTGGCGAAACTCACGATTTTTCCGCAGCCGATCAAGAAAGCTTGCAATTTTTCCTCAGCTCATCGACAAAATTCGCGTTTTTTCCGCGTCCGATCAACGAAATTCGCGATTCTTAACTTACTCTGAAAAAATTTGTAATTTTTACGCGACAAATTGATGAAATTTAAGATTTTTTCTCGCGATAAACTGACGAAACTCGCGACTTTTCCGCAGCCGATCAACAAAATTTCCAATTTTTCCGTACCTTATCGACAAAATCGCGATTTTTCCTCTCGCGATCAACAAAATTCGAAAATTTTCCGCGCCCAATAAACGAAATTTGCGATTCTTAACTGACTCTGACGAACTTTGTATTTTTTCCGGCGGCAAATTGACAAAATTCCTATTCCTATTTTTTTTCACGATAAACTGACAAAACTCGCGATTTTTCCACAATCGATCAAGGATCACAAAATCGACAAAATTCGCAAATTTTACCGCGAACGAGCGAATCAACGAAATTCACGATTTTTAACTGACTCTGGCGAATTTTGCAATTTTTTCCGGCGATGAACTGACAAAACTCGCGATTTTTCCCCAGCCGATCAACGAAATTTGAGATTTTTCTGCGACTCATCGATAAAATTCGCCATTTTTCCGAACTCTATCAACGAAATTTGCGATTCTTAATTGGCTCTGATGAAATTTTAAATTTCTTCCCGAGGTAAATTGACAAAATTCGCGATTTTTTTCCTGCAACATATGGACAAAAATTGCAATTTTTCCAGTTATAAATCGACGAAATTGTGTCAAAAAAAAAAAAAAAAAAAACGAAGAAATTGTATAAATTGTGATCGCGGGCCACAGGTTGTGCATCCCTACCTTATAAGATAGCTTATAAGATGTATATGCTCTCTAAGAACAGTTCTAAAAAAATTTATATTTAAAAGTGTGAAATGAGCGAAAAACGTTCTAATTTACGATTTCTGTGTAATTAATACAGAAACTTGAAATTTGACATTTGTTACTTTTAAGACGCAAATGGTCGCAGAGAACAGTTAAAAAAATAAATCGAAATTTAAAAGGGTAAAATGCACATAAAATGTTCCAAAATGTTCTAAATTACGATTTTTATGGTATTGTTAAGGATACAAACTTGAAATTTGACATGAATGCTACTTTTAAGACGTAAATGGTTGCACAGAACAGTTTATAAATGAAATCGAAATTAAAATAAGTGAAATAAATGTACGAAAAATTTTATAAATTATAATTTCCATGGAATTGTAAATAATAGAAACTTGAAGCTTGGAATGGCTGCTACCTTTAAGATGCAAAAGCAAGCACAGAATATTTAAAATTCTCAAATTAAATGCATTAGCTTTTTACGTTTCATAATGAATAAGTTGAAAATATTTTTTTATACTCTACGGAAGGTTAAACTTATGTAATTTAAATTAAGGGGAGGGGCGGTAGAAAAATTGTCAACAGTATAAGAAAATTATTTTAAAAAAGAAATAAGCATGGGGATTGTATCTCTAGTCTAACGCTCCGGTATTAATCGTTTCAAATTTTGTTGTGAGAATGATATACTTAAGGAATTTCAGATTTATATTTTGTATTTAGATTTCCATTTAGTGCCCATATATACCGATATAAAGAGAGGGAATGTTCGGAATGTGTGAATTAAAATTTTCTGAGCGTAGCTATAAATACAAAACACTTAAATATTTTTCACTTAAAAACGTGAGGGAATTACAACCTTTTGAATCAACTATCTGAAATGGAACAAACGTATTGCTTCTTTCGGAGCCGATTTTTTTTAAGTTTGATTACAAAATTACTTTTGCTTTAATAATTTTAATCGTAGCTATCCAAATATATTTACTGAAGTTTAAAGATTATCTCATTGTCTGTAATCTAACGGATGCACTTATTTTGTACACTATTCAATTCAAATTAATACGATAATAGGGTAAGAAAGAATTTTTGGAGACGTTTGAAAAATATCGTATTACAACAGGGCTTAACAGATATTACAACTTTCTAATGCTTTTTGTCATTTATCACTCATGATTCGTTCAAAAAAGTAACCTATATTTTAAATTTAAAGAGTGAAATATATGTACAGGCATCCCTCGATTTACGTAATACTCGATTTACGTAATACTCGACTTACGTAAATTCGACTTACGTAAGAAATTTCGAAAATTACATTTATGAACATACTAGCGCGTTTGATACGCATTTGCATACTTTTGATAAATGTTTTATATGCAGATAAAAACCACAACAATAATATAGTTTTATGTATTAGATTAGGAGGGCTCCGGCCCCTGCTCGCTACGCTCACCAACCCGCCTAATCGCGAAGCAATCCCTATTTTCTAGCCAGACTATTCGCCAGACTTTAACGCTCAATAAACAAATGGAAGAATGTTGCCAATCTAAAAAAAATATAGTTTGGCGTGTCAATAGTCTTTTTCTATGAAAGTAGTCGCCGGGATAACGGGGAAGTTCCTAATTTTGTTAAGTCATGCCGAAAACAATGTTAACTAATTTTGTTAGTCATGCCGAAAACAATGTTAACGAATTTTGTTAGTCATGCCGAGAACAATGTAAAATGTAACCTACATCAAGTTATAGAAATACACTAATATTTTGCTATAATTATTTCACAGGTTGTAAATGAGGCAAGAAATGCTTTTAATCGCGAAGTGACGAAGCCCCTTGATTTTCGAATAAAGCAACTACATGCTTTTCACAAGCTTCTTGAAGAAAACGAAGAAGACATAATCGCTGCTATCCAAAAAGACCTGAAAAAGGTAAGTTTAAATCTATTTATATTTATGTTTTATACAAGTATATCTTTGTAAGAAGAATATTAATAATATAGACTTTCGTTTGTGCGTTCATAATAGACTTTTACATTTTCGATCTAAAGAACTTCCAGTTAGAAAGATTGGAAGTTAAAAAAAAATAAATAAGAGAGAACCATGAATACATTTTCAATTTTGTCATTCAAATTAAATTAATATACCGGGTGTCCTAAATTTGACTGACTGATTTTAAAATTCAATAACTTTCAAATGGTGACAGATATTAAAAAAATTCTTGCATGAGGTTTATGTAAGATGAGTTTTGTTTTACTGCTATTCCTGGTTTTAGTTCCAAATAGCAGCGATAGATGGTGCTTGAAACAATAGGCGATAAATCGAGAGTCAAAACCGAAATCACCCAGCATTGAACGAAGTATGTTAAATATACGGAGTGGGTCTCATTCTGACTGATTTCAGAGTCGGGCCTTAAGAACAAGACTGCGTAGGCGAATGAGACCCGCTCCATATGTTTAACATCCTTTGTTCGTATCAATGGTGAGGAAAATCACACTAAAAAAACTCCTGACATCTTACGTAACCCCCCTGCAATAATTTCTTTAACAGCTGTCACCATTTGCAAGTTATTGAATTTTAAAAACAGTCAGTCCATTTTAGGACACCCGGTATAATATTTCTCTTCTCCCCAAAATAGTAAAATAATACATTCAATATTTCTTAAACTTCAGTACTTATATTTTGCCAGTAACATAAAGTATATTTCGTCAAAATAGTATTCTTTCTCTATTTTAATATCCTGTAATATCATTTGTTTTAAACTAGTAAGAAAAATAGGTCATGAAAACACAACTGGCAAAGAACACGAAATGTCTGTTCATTTTATCAGTGTGATAAAATTAGAAAGAAATGTTCCCTTCGATTCTGAAAATGAAAGTACCCTCATAAAAGAAATTCGCAAGCGAAATCGAAAAAGGGAAGAACGGCGATAGTAAAGATTGACCTCGGCTGTCCAATGCAATTTTTTTTTTTTTTAATATTGAAATCAAACGATAACTGTCCCAAAGGATTAACATTAGCGAGCGGTTGTTTTCGCGTGAGTGAAGTAGCCCCAACCCTTAATTACATTCAATAATTGATTACGCATTAGAGGGGTTTTAACCCTTTATGTCCCAAATTATGGATTCATGAAAATTTCATCAATTTTTGAAACTGCATTTGAATATTTATACAATCATTTAATAAATTTTAGAAGGATTTTGTCAATTAAAATTAATTAATTAAATTTGACTTTATAGGGATTTTGTGCAATATTTATAACTCCCCTCAAATCTTTTATTTTAACTATTTTTTTTTTAGGATTTTGTAGAATTAAGAAATACAGTCGTAGAAAAAAAAAAGTAAACACGCTCAACTAACTCAGCCAAAAATTATCGTAGAAAAAGTTACTGGTATCAAACGATAGGAAATAAAGTCTACTTTTAAATGATGTATACAAAATTTGCTGTTGTTGTTTTTTCAATAGCAAGGCACAATTTTGACACCATAAATAAATTCTACACCCTTCAATTAGTCTAAATATAAATGTCCATTAAATTTGTACGATTAGTTTACGAGGAATTAATTATTTTAAATGGGGTTATTTTAGGGGTTGTATCCAAATTGAAATTCGGTACTCGAGGATTGTTCAAAAACTACAGATTGACAAAGCTGCTTCTATTAGTGTATTATTTCTTGACAATATGATCATTTCACTTACTTAATATGCTTCGGCTGTTGTTATATGCTCTTTAGTTCATTTTATATTGGTGACAATAGTTGAATTATGAGATTTAAAAAATATGGAAGTTAATTGTAATTACAATAGTTTTCGAATAAGTGATTGTGATTGGAATTTTATAAGTGTTTCTATAATGCTTTTTTTTTCATATTTTGAATTTATTTAACTCACAGTTTTTTATTTATTTATTGGCAGAAATGTAAAGAATATTGGCTAATGCAAAATTTAGAATAAAAAAAATAAATAGTATAAAGCAGCATAAGAAATTGGTGTAGAAAAAAACCAGACAAATTGCTTTTTTGCCTGAAAATAAATCCCAAAGCGATTAATAATGCTATATTTTGAAGAAAAAAAAAGTGTGTGTGTGTGTGGGGGGGGGGGAGTATTTGAAGAGTGGGTGGGAGGGATTGATACTTGTTAGACCTTTTCAGATATGTGCATGGTTTATATTCAGATTTATAGATTTTTTTTTTCAAACTACTTCCGATTGCCAAGAAAACTTGCCTATCAGAAAGTCATAAAAATAACTTTTTAAATATTTTTAAATTAGCCCGTGTAATCGAATAGATTTAAATTTAGAGCTATGGAAGAAAACATTTAATTATTTAAGGCTCTTTATTAATGGGTTAAAACTTTACATCGGTACTTATTTGTAAAGATTACAATTTTTGATCAATATACAAAAGTTAGTAAAAAAATTATTAGCAGTTTTAAATAAGAATAAAATACGTTTGTGGGAATAATTCATCCAACAGATATTCAGTGTAATACAGAGAACAATTTAAAAAGTAAATTAAATTAATAAGTATAACTATCTCAGTGATTTACATTATGGATATAATAATGGTTTATATGATGTAAAACCTTTTTGATAAAAATTTTATTGCTATCAAACCCTAGAATTAGATTAATCATTTGCCGTAAATACATCGGCATCTATTTAAAAAGGAAAAAAATCATTTCATGTATTCTTTCATTTTGTGGAAAGCGTTGAAATCAATAACTTCATGTTTACACTACCAATTAAGCTTTGCCCTCTGAAATTTCATGTTAATGTGATCATCATAGTTTCTTTCGTTAAAATTAAACAACAACCAAACACAAACAAGGACAATCTAGGACATAATAAATATAAATCCACCAAAAAAATTGTTCATTGCAATTCATATTTTTTTCGAAAATTAATTTCATAATTCATATCAATTTCTTTTTAATTAAAAATTCAATTTATTTATGTTTGGGTTTTTTTTAATACTATAACTGCACAAAAAAATTTTCACATGAGGATTATAATTTCAGGAGATATTAATAAATATATGAAAATGTAAATTAACATCAGAAACTCTAAATTTTGAATGTTTCTAATTTAGAAACTTATTTTCCAAATGACATCAAATTTCGTTTCTAGGCATGGTTTGAACCGAAGATTTATAATATATTGTCAAAATTGGGTATTGCCTTTGAAAAAAAACAAAGTTTGGACTAGTTTTGATTTATAGATGGTCCCCTAACTAAATTTTATATACATCATATAAAAGTAAACTTTATTTCCAATCGTTTGGTACCAGCAACTTTCTTCTACGATTATTTGTTGCAGAATTAGTAGGGGTGTTTACTTTTTTTTCACGACTGTACCTTCATACTCAAAGTGTGAATGGATGTCAGAAATTGTGGGGTTTGAGAGACCCCAGCGTGTCATCATGTGAGAACTGACAAAACAAAAACTCAGTCATTTTAGGAATTGACAAAACAAAAACCCGTGGGGTTTGTGAGATTCCAGTGTTTTATTCTGGGACTAATTTTGCCGTGAAAATAAACGAAATTTTAATAATACAGTGAAACCTCCCAGTGCGACCACCTCCCTGAACGACCATATTTCATGGAACGAAATTTATTCCCATAGGCTCAATACTAATTTTACCTCTATTCAGAGACCATCTCAGTTGAACTCCCTCCATGAGCGACCAATTTCTTTGAAGAAAATGAAACAAATTCCGTTTTTTCCTGGTCGCTTGAAGAAGGTTTTATTAGAATAATAGTTCCGGAGAGCGTATTATTCATCAAACTTTTAAACTAAGTTTAGAATTTTTATTTATTCCGGTAACTTTTAAGTGTTTATACCCATTTGTGCCTTTTTAGGCAATGAATTTAACTCTGATGACAAAGTAAGGATGACGGTCAATAAACTCCCTTGCCCTAATCTGTCAAGAAACTCTCAAAGAAATAGATAAATTAATGAAATAGTAAAAAAAAAATAATGGCATTTATTTACTGGACTTCGAAAGGACTTGGAAATAAAAGTTATAGAAGATAAAACCGTAAAATCAAACCAAACGTCAATGTATTCATTTTTCAAACTCTGCACTAATTAACTTATGTAATTAACTTTTGTTTTGGTACTTAAATTTTCATATTTTTTCCTAAAGTGAAAAATAAATTTCAGTAACATTAATTGTTACCTTTTTTCAGCAATTAAAATCTAGATTTAAACATGACCTCCATTAAGAGCTCACCTCTCGGAGCGACCATTTTTTTATTGGAACGGAACGTGGTCGCTTTAGGGAGGCTTTACTGTACGTTATTCAGACGATTAGAAATGTTTTTCTGCACGAATCTTCAGTAAACCGAAAAACTTTTTTTTAAAGGAATGTGTATGAAAAATATTCAATATTTCTCCATTGGAAAGAAAATAAATATAGCAAAATGACAAATTGTTATGGTAAGCTATTTGAAACTTAATTTATAACTTTCCAAGAATGTTCTTATCATTATTTTAATACTCTATATCCATTTTGTTTTCTTTAAGCCTTACACAGAAGCATGGCTAGAAATTGAAGCTGTTAAAAATGAAATCAAAGGTGCTTTATATGATATACACAACTGGGTGAAACCCGAAAAAGTAAGTAATGTCTATTATCTGTTTATGAAATCTGTATTTATGACGATGATGATAGAATGAAAAAAAAAAAAAAAAAAAAAAAAAAAAACAATTTAACCCTTTACAGATCAAAAGACTGGGGCATTAATTTCAAGTCAATTTTCGATTTATTTCATTTCACGAGAGATATAAAAATATGAACATTACCAGTATCTTGGTGTTTTCCTTCTTTTCAAGCAAAATATATGGCGGGAAATTATTATCCCATAGCCCATTTAGTATAGGTGAAAACTGGGAAAATGAGTTAGTAGCCAGTGGCCGGTAGACTCAGTTTCATTAGTGGCCACTTTTTAAAGTTAGTGGCCACTATAATGTTTCAAACTTTCTTGACATCTAGATAAACTATAATCGTTGTATATATACATATTTTTCTATAAATCAGACTTTTATACCAGACAACTATTCACAATAAGAATAGGGAAGCAGTCGAAATTCAAGAAAATTGCTTTAAAACCACAAAATCTGTTATCATATTAATTTTTTTAGAATTTATTTTTGGATAATTTGTATATGTTCATAAACAGCATTATCAATCAACTTCATTTTACTTTCTTTATATAAAAAATAACTAATTCCAACAGCTAGGTGTATTCAATTAAAAAAAGAAAATCAAATAAAACATTATTTTGATTTTATTTAATAAATGTGTTATTAACATGCTACACACATTACATACAGTTGAAGTCTAAGCTGGTGACTGTATTTCGCAGGATTAAACAGTATCTCTTGAAGAAAAATAATCTGATCTAACATATTGAAGATATTGCAATGTCCTTAACCCTTTCATGTCGGATTTTTTTTCTTCAGTTTTGATAATAAAATTACTTTTATTTTAATAATGCTAATCGTAGTTATCCGAATAGATTTACTGAAGTTTAAAGATTATCTCATTGTCTGAATTCTAACGAATGTACTTATTTTGTGTACTATTCAATTCATATTTATATGATAATAGGAAGGAAGTTTTTGGAGACGTTTGGAAAATATCATTACAACAGAGTTTAACAGATATTACAACTTTCTAATGTTTTTTGTGTTTTATCACACATGATTTGCAAAGAGAAATTGTGCAAAGAGAATTAAGCAAACTTTTATTGTTATTACTAAATGTCCAAACATAAATGAAATCATAATAAGAAAGGCATAGCCATATACTATCATTACTATATGTAGATAGTAGCAAAAGTAATTGTTAAGACAAAACAATACTCGATGAAAAGACATGTACTATTAACAGTACTCCAAACCCAGAAGGGTTAAAATGCACTTGCATTTTAAAAGTGAAAGAAAAGGAAAAGGCGGTGAAAGAAAAGAAATAAATTATTTGAAACGCATGTGGAATCAAAGCTGATGAATATATTTTGCAGAATAAAACTGTAAAAAAAATAATCCAACTGAAGAGCAAGCACTTGGCAAGAAAATGAAATATTGAAAATGCAGCTAAATCATTGAAATCTGCTTGCATCCGGTAGGAAAAAAAATGAACCAGTTTGCTAATTAGATGTAATCAAAGTAGAGATGCATATTTTCATGAAAAAAGTTTTATTTCAGTTGGCGATCGATAACAGATTTTTTAATCGCCATTTGGCGAGTGGCGACTATAGTGGCGATTGATGGCCGATTTTTTAATCGCCACTTTTACAACTTTAATCGCCACGTGGCGAGTGGCGACCGCTAATTTACACCTATACCATTTAGTGCTACAAAATGACTTCGAGAAGCACTTGGATAAATAATTATCGCTTTTTATTTAAATATGCACTCAAATTGTATTTTTTTAGCAAGTTCTGCAGTAAAAATTCAATGACTATGTAAACAACAGATCCAACAGAGCAAAATGTTTGTTTGTAAAACAGCGGGAGAAATACTCCCCGCTTCCTGCAAAATATGCTCATACAAGCACATAGTATGAATGGTTTTTGAGGTGGTGCTAACAGTTAGTGAAATCTAATAGTACTACATTGCATTACGGAAGTGGAAACATTTATCTATGTGCCCCTTCTTTACGTCTATGGTGGGAAACAATTATCCCAAAGACCAATAAAGGGTTAAAAACTTAAATTGTTTTATTATTATCAGGAGGGATCCAACCCGAAATTCACTGTTTATGGAACATACTGCCCAGTGGTAAATTTCCAGAACGAACAGTACCCCACTACACCTTTTCCTCCCTCAAAAAACGAACTATGTTATATATCAGTTCCAATTAATGAAAAAAATAAACGGAAATTATCGTTTTAATTCGTATTAACTTATTTATAGCCGCATGCGATTTATTTTGTCTTAAGAGATCATCTACATATTAAAAATTGCACCCACTTTAATTTTCAAATGGTAAGATCCACTTTTGACACTATATTTGAGTTCCTTGGATCCAAGCAGTCCGAAAAAGGTATAGTTTATGTATGTTTTCTTAAAACTTCATAGAATTATCAAAGAAAATGCCTTAGGGATTATCCATAATTTTCGAAAAGTAACATTAAGATCTGAGAACTATCTATAACTTCACCTGAAAGATTTTTGAGATAATCTGAATATACTTATACTTTAAGCTTGGATGACTTTGACTTGGATGAGAAAATGAGCAGAGTTCCTAACATAAAAAAGTCCATATCTCTAATAGAACACTGATATGGAAAAATACAAATCCTAATTTTATGCCCAAAACATAAGGGGCGAAAAACATGCCCACCAAGAAGCTGTTCCAAGAAAAAAAAGAGGCGATTTTCAAAGCCATAGAGTATTAAAAATACAAAAACACAATTGGAATACTAAGAAATAATTAATAAAATATTAAAAAACATTGCAAAATGTATACAAAGTTAAAAGAAAAATAAATGAAAACTGTTGGATTTGACCTGCAACTTTCTTAGCCAATCAGGAGAGAGATGCCCGGCCAATCCGAAATTATCAAAGAAACTGATAGAACTTTTTAGGAAAAAAATAAAAAGAATGAACTTAAACTATATACAAATTTACAAATACGAAATAAAGTACACCAATTGAAGGTCAGTAATATGAATAATTGTAAAAAAGACAAAGTAAGTTATTTTGACGACCGATATTCGCAAATAAGCGAATTATCAGTCAGATTTAGAGCATTAGTGACAGGGATATCAAGTGTAGAAATTAATTTGTCGATATTTTCAGATTAACAACTGTCTTCGATTGGGTAATAAATGAATCAATAGCAATATTAAAATATCGGGGAAATTAATTTTGTTCAAGTCAGGAGCACTTAGGGGAGAGGATAAATCACTCTCGGAGAATTTGTCAGATTCAGCGGCGGCCGCAGTATCAAAGCTATTCAATTTCGAATTTTTTGTTTCCTTCGATACGGATGCAAAGGAAAAATTCGGAGTGAGCTTAGTAGAGGGTAGAATGTTAGAGGAATCTTTTATAGACAGAGTTCTGTCAATTTTAGAATTTTTAGGGTTTTACAGCCACTTACTCTAGTTGGCGGGTGGTTGTCAGAATAGTTTGCACATTGAATATCCTTTTTATCAGAAATATTGCAATCTTTGGCTTTATGCTTACCAACGCATTTAATGCAAACTGTTTGTAATCCGCACGTAACGGATGAATGATTAAAACTCTGACAATTATAACATTGTTAACTTTCAAACTCAACCTTTAAAAGGATAACTTTCAACAGTAACAAAAAAAAACCGAGAAAGGTTTTAATAGAGGCAAAATTGGAGGTAGGAAAAATATTAATTAAGAATATTGGTAACGGTAATTTGGTGTTCAAAAATTTTAACTGTCCTACAGAATGGATGGCATATTCTAAATTAACAAGTTGAGCTTTAATTTCATCAATCTTTAGGGATACCTGCAATAAGAATTTTTCGAGGTCTTCCCGACTTAAGGGCAGTCGGAATCCCTATACCTGCCATGTTAAATTAATGTACCTTTTTTCATAAACTACTCATGATATGCAGTTAAAAAATTGTTATGCATAAAATAAACAATTGTTTATAATCTGAAGTTAAATTTATAATTAAATAAAGCTTAGATTTTTTTAAAAATATGAAGTAGAAACCCCTTTCAAATTTTAAAAAACATGCAATTTTTTTCAAAGATAATGATAATAATAAAAAAAATTCTTTTTATGAGTTTAAACAATTCACCTCAGATTAAACAGGGATATGTACAGAATGTTCAAGCAAAATTTCAAAGCATAATGTACAACAGTTTTTTCAAAAAGGTACATCGAAGTTAAAAAAAACAACATTTTGAGAAAATCAAGTTTAAAGTAAATAAACGCACTAGCAGTAAAGTAGCTAAACAAACAGAATTACTAAAAATTTTCCAACTTCTGGTTGCCGTAGAAACAAAAGTAATATATCAGTAGAAAGAGGAGAAATGGTAGATTCAAAATATTGAAAAAATCGAAAATTCGATATATTTTAGGTTTTGAGCTTCCAACTGCCCTTAAGGCTGCTAATCACTCAGTTTCCGAATTCCCCTCTGTAATGTTAAGTCAATAGGCGTTTGATGCATTCTTATATTCAAAGCATCTCCTCAGGAAATTAATATTTTTAAATTCCTTTTTCTGTGTTTTCTTCTTAAAGGATGTCTATTTTTTTCTTATTTTTTAAAATATTTCTAAAATCTACGGTTAATTTTATATGAAATGTTAAAATTTTATCCCCAGTTCGTCAATATGAAATATTAAATGAAGCATAGACTTTAGAAATATTTTGAAAACTAAGAAAAAGGTGACATCCTTTAAGAAGTGAACACTGAAAAAAGAAGTTAAAAATGTTAATTCTCTGAGGAGATATTTTAAATATAAAAATGCATCAAACGCCCATAGACTTAACATTACAGAGGGGAATTCGGAAGCTGAGTGACTAGCAGCTTTAAGTTGAAGTCCGTAGAATTCTAATTGTGAATCGATGAAGAAATTTCAAATTTTGCTATAATTGTCTATAGAGTTGGAAAAGAAACCAAAGGCGTCATTATTAACATCAACTTTCTTATTAACATCATCATCAGTTAGAATACTTATTCTCTTAATAATTTCACGCCTGTTTATAGTCATTTTGAGGTTGATAGGCTCAGGTTTAGGAGTTTTCTGCTTGCAGAATTAGAATTTTCTTCATCATTATCAGTTTTAGTTTAGTCCATAGAATCATTCGTAAGGCAGGAGAATTAGTAAGACGAGAGACAGGAACATTGTATTCCGTAGTTTCAGGAGTAGAAGCACTAGATGTGGAAGCGATTACCTTGTAATAATGCTTATTACTTATGCCTTGTAATAAATATAGAACATTTTCGAGATCGTGTTCCTAATGTCGTTTATAAAGTCAAACATCGGCAAACTTGAGCAATTCACTGTTGTAACCCTGACGTGTTTTCCTTAGTTTCGCATATCATATGAGCCAAAGGTGGTCAGCGTTCCTAAGGTAGCCCACGCCCCCAAAACTAGAATTAATTTCATTTTTGTGGAAAAACCACAACTTTCATTGATCAGACAAGAAAAAAATCACGAATTTGGTCGATGAGGCGCGAAAAAATCACAAATTTCATTGGTCGGACTCGAAAAATCGCGAATTTTGTCGATCTGGCGCGGAAAAATCGCAAATTTCGTAGATCGGACACGGAAAAATTGCGACTTTTGTCGATGAGGCGCGAATCAATTGCAAATTTCATTGATCGGGCATAGAAAAATCGTCAATTTTGTTGATGATCCGTTGAAAAATTGCAAATTTTGCTAATCGGCTGCGAAGAAAACCCCTCTTTCGTTTGTTTATCGCGAGAAAAAATCGCATATTTCGTTCATCGGCGCTGAAAAATCACATTTCTTCGATCAGGTGCGGAAAAATCGCAAATATCGCCGGTCGGGGGCGAAAAAAATCGCGAGTTTTGTCGATCGGGCTCCGAAAAATCGCGAATTTCGTTGGTTGGGCACGAAAAAATGGCGAATTTTGTCGATTAGGTGAGGAAAAATCGCCAATTTCGTTGATCAGGCATGGAAAAATTGCTAATTTTGTCGATAGGGTGCGAAAAAATAGCGAATTTCGTCGATCAGGAATGGGAAAATAGCTAATTTCGTCGATCAGGTGCGTAAAAATCGAGAATTTTGTCGATCAGGCGCTGAAAAATCACGAATTTTGCTGATTGGCTTCGGAAAAATTCTGAATTTTGTCGATAAGGCACGAAAAAGATCGCAAATTTCGTTGGTCGCGAGCAAAAAAAATTCAAATTTCGTTGATTAGCTCCTCCTTCCCCCTTCGTTCATAAAGTTCATATTTTTTTCGGCACCAACCACTTCCATGCCTATTTTTGTGTTTTAGCACTTTTAATAAAGCAAAATGTACTCCCACAAATAAAATCAATTAATATTATAACTTCTTGAAAATAATCATTGATATATCTGGTATATATGCAAACTTAAACACTGTCAATATATCCTTACCAACTGAATTGGATATGTTGATTGGGTAGGGGAACCTAGAGGGGTAAAACTCCTCCCCTCTGAAATCATGTTTTTTATCTGGTCATAGGCCATAGATAACCTCCTCGAAATAGAAATTATCTCCGTGTTATTGATGTGGCCCCTTGACAACCCAGACATTTTTGTAAGTGGCCCTTCCCTTAAAAAGGCTGCTCACCCCTAGTATAAAGTGACCAGATAGCCTGTCATTCTCAATGTTTTTGAACCTGTAAAATGCGACTATCCATTTTTCTGCATGCCGAAAATTTACTAAAAGACTAAAGTGACCAGAAATTTTTATTTTCATCCATAAAAAAGTACAGGAATTTGTTTCCTATAGTGACCCCCTGCTTAATGTACAATGTCCTTTATTGTAATGAAATTTTCCCTTGTCTAAGGTGATCTTCCCTTCTCATTTTTCTCTTGAACTGAGAGAGAAATGACAAATTCCCCCCCCCCCCCACACACACACATACTGATGTATCCTAGGATAGGAATGCTTGCGCCTGCTACTCATTGGGCTAACTAAGTTCTACGTTAATACTACGTTTATCTGATGAGGCGACTTAGCGATTGTTTGGGTTTGTTTTAAAAAAGATACCTTTGCCATATGTTCTCAGAAATTCTAAGAATAAACCTGCACATGTTCTTTCATCGTACTGATTGCAAGATTTGTAACATTTAACATTAAGTTTTAGTTGTATGAACTTGTAGTTTTCTTATTGCTTTGGTTGTTTTTCAAGTTTTTATTTTTAATGCAGTTATCTTTTTCCTTAAAGTATGGTGCATAAAAAATCTAAATCTAAAAATTGTAAACAGCATAAAGAGTTGTGTTTAAAAGATAAAACTGAAGTTATTAATTTTTTTAAAAATAATAGTCAAAGAGCAGCAGCTGAAAATTTTCAAATCAGTAAAACTTGTGTAAGCAATATTTTGAAAAGAAAATCGGAATATCTACAAAGATTTGAAGAAAATAAAAATGACTGTCTAGAAGTCGGAAAATTCGAAAAACCAATTATTTCGAAGTAAATAAAGCAGCTGTTGAATGGTTTAAAAAATGCTGGAGCTTCTGCAAGAGTTTAAAAAAAAAACCCAATGTAGAAAATGTTATTGCTTCTAACGGCTGGTTAGAATCTTTGAGGAAATAACATTTCTCACAAAATTTTGTGTAGAAAATTTCAATTGGCGTTGATATGGAAACAGTAGATTCCTTTAAAAGACAGATTTCTGATTTACTGGAGAATTACAAGAGAGAAGACATATTCAATGCTGATGAATGTGATTTGTTTTATCGGGCAATCCCAAACAAAACATTAGCAATGGCTGGAGATAAATGTAAAAATGGAAAGACTTCTAAAGAGAGAAATGCCATTTTGCTTGCTTGCAGTTCAACAGGAGAGAGCTTCTTGTGATAGAAAAAGCCAGAAACCATGCCGTTTCAAAAAGGTTAACATCAAGAATTTACCAGTCTCGTGGTATGGAAATAAAAAATCCTGGATGACATCTTCTATTTTTACTGAATAGGTTACACAATTAAGCAAGCAGATGAAACAAAGAAAGAGAAAGTTTCTATTGTTTATAGATGATTGTTCAGCCCATCCTAGTGATTTGTCGTTTTCAAATATGAAAGTAAAATTTCTACCACCTAATACCACATCGCATTTACAGCCAAAGAATAATCAAAGATCAAGGAATAATTCAAGCTTTCAAGCTGCATTATAAAAAGTTCTTGCTATAATTTCCAGAGCAGAAGAATGCAAATCAGCAAATGAAATAGCTTTATATATATAAACATCTTCGATGCCATAATACAGTGATGGAACAGTGTAGCAGCAGAGAATCAATTGACACCACTAAATTTTAATTGTATTCTTCGTCTTATTTCAGGATAGAATTTGCAAGATTTATTCAAGTCGAAGAATACTATAAAAATTCATTGGTGACAATCGCTCAACTGCTGCGCCACTGTTCCATCACTGCATAACGTGGTTCAATGATTCATGGAATTTGGTACGTCAGAGTACAATTTCAAAATACAGGGGGTCCATAATTAAACGACCCTACTTTAAAGTTGTCTACAGACAAAACTATTGTTCATAAAGTTGTGAAATTTTGTGAAAGACATAATAAACGGATGGGAATTTGTTTAAGCTAAAAAATATATAAATAAAAAAAAAATGTAAATAAAAGTAGTTCAAAATTTCGCCCCACATTTAGCATTACGATAGTTTAGAAATTTTATTTATTCCCTTAACCTTACTCTAAAGACAGTATTTCACGACATTTTCCTAGCTTTTCCCTGAACATACTGCGGTCAACTGTGGAACATGCTATCTTACGATTTCAGATGGTATCTGAAAATGATGAAAGTCATGCAGAACATGCTTGGTTATAACAAAGTTTGTTAAACTATCGTAAATGTATGCTAAATGTGTCATTAGTTAAAAAACGGCCTCCTTATTTTTTTCTCTCTCAAGCATATTCTCATACTTTTATTATGTCCTCCAAAAAATTTCACAACATTCTGAACAATAGTTGTCTGAGCGAAGCGAAGGCTAATACTCAGCGAAATATTACTGTCCGGACACTTTACTACTACGATGGATATTAACGCCATGTCCTACTAAAAAAAAAGCCTAATAAAAACCTTTCGTCAAGCATAACTCAAAAAATATTTGTCGGATTTCGTTTCTGATTGCACCAGAAGGTACCTATGAGGGTCGCCTACTGAATGCACCTACTATGAAAAATAAGTTCCAAACCGTTTAAAAATTATGTAGAAAAAACTCTTAAAAAAGCACAATTTATCTGCATACGTCACAGAAATTTAGTGTGCGTCACTTTCACCGGTTGATATTTTCGTAGACAACTGGTTTGAACACATGGAGCAAATAAAAAAAAATACGCACGCAGTAATATTGAATAGTTCAGTTTCAACCACGTGATCACAAACCTTGCAACAACCTGTGGCAACCAGTTTTGGTGGGCAAACAAATAATAATACACTATTCCGTACCACGGTGACCGTTTTTAGCCTGTTGTATAAAATCTGGCATGTTGTATGACATACAATTGTGGATGATTAAAACAAAAGACATGACTGTTTATTGATCCGGAGGTTATCTTTCTCTGGATGTCTGTCTGTCTATCATACAGCATGCAATTTTCTTGTAAAGGATGATATTATTATGCAGTAAAACCTCCATAACGGACACACCCGATTAGTGGACACCTCTATTTAGCGGGCATTTTTTCGATTACCAACCCTTAAATAACTGAACATTTTTTACTCTCAGTAGCGAACACCTCCAAATAGAGGACAAATTCTGCCCTCCCGAGGTTCGCTATTCAGAAGTTTTACTGGCAAAACCTCCATAGCGGACACACCCGATTAGCGGATACCTCTATTTAGCGGACATTTTTTCGATTACCAACTCTTAAATAACTGTACATGTTTTACTCTAAGTAGCAGTCACCTCTAAATAGAGGACAAATTCTGCATTCTCGGGCTGCATTCTCTATTCAGAGGTTTTACTGTATATAATATTGATAATTATTTTACAGGGCCGCACAAAAGAATAAGAATATATGAAACGAATATAAACTAAATTCGGGATTGATAGATCGCTGATGGTAATGTAATTTTAGGATGTTGTTACAGTCATCCGCAGCATGTTTTTAGAGTTTCGTCCATCTAACGAAACCCTACCTGTCACACTCCTTTATCTGTCTGTTTGTCCGTCTGTCACAGAGCCCGTTCTCAGAAACTATATATGTGGAAGACTTGAAAATTTGCATACTTATAGCTGAACACCACACATCAAACGGCAAATAATAAAATTTTGAAAAAGTCTAATATTTAACCCTCTGGGCTCTAACTTGTGTATTTTAAGCAATTTTTCTAACTCAGAACCTAATTTAATTAAGTTGGAGACATGAAATTTTGCATACTTATAGCTGAACACCTCACATCAAACGACAAATAATAAAATTTTGAAAAAGGTTTAATATTTAACCCTCTGGGCTCTAACTTGTGTATTTTAAGCAATTTTTCTAACCCAGCCCTAATTAAGTTGGAGACATGAAAGTTTGCATACTTATAGCTGAACACTTGCGATAACACGATAAATCATAAAATTTTGAAAAAGTCATATTTAACCCTCCGGTCTCTAACTTCTGCATTTTAAGCAATTTTTCTAACTCAGCCCCTAACTAAGTTGGAGACATGACATTTTGCATACTTATAGCTGAACACCTCACATCAAACAGCAAATAATAAAATTTTGAAAAAGTCTAATATTTAACCCTCTGGGCTCTAACTTGTGTATTTAAAGCAATTTTTCTAACTCAGCCCCTAATTATGTTGAAACATAAAAATTTGCATACTTATAGCTGAACACCTCACATCAAACGACAAATAATAAAATTTTGAAAAAATCTAATATTTAACCTCTAATATTTTGTCTCGCGCAATTTTTAAATTTAAACTGTTTTGCAATACTGTTTTTTGATCATTTTGCATAATAAGTGTAATGTGACGTAATTTGTTCTATTTCAGATTTCTAACGCATGTTAATGAATTTATTTTACAATATCCTTTCTCTTTTAAAATTCACATGTAAATATAGTTTTTATGGTGTAATTTCCAATAAGTGCCTGCTTTTTATACCTAAATATTTAATTGTAATTTGAAGGTTTTTTTCTGTTTATAATAGTAACGTGTAAATATTTTTTTTATTTGAAGCAAACATTATTGTTTGCGCTGTTTATACAGTTGGCAACAGTTTAAATTAATACCATTTTCTAAAATATGTAAAAAATATCTGTCAAAATGCTGAATATTTGAATTTAAAATAGAAATAAAACCTCAAAAAATGAGTCAAATTAAAAAAAAATTAATGAAATCTGCAGACCGGGATCTTCTATTGAATAAAATGATCTAAAAATGATTAAATTCCCATGTATAGCTTTTGCTCTTATAATTTTTTTTTAATGGAACGATTTTGTCCAACTTTAGCATTAAATATCTCTTAAAATAATTCTTCGATTTGAAAACTGTATGCATTAGTGTGTTGATCAAACATTTCGCTATAATACCACCGATTTTCATATATTTGTATGCAATAGTTTTCTTAATATTAACGAAGAAAGACCTCCGGTCACAAAAAATTCAAAACCGGCGGCGGCGCTGACAGCGGTAGTTACTTTTCATAGAATAGAGAGATATATAAAAATGAAAACTTGTCTATCTGTCTGTTTGTAATTCTATAAAAAAAATCCACAATTTAGAAGCCAAAATTGTGAAGAGATACGTACATGTGTATTAAAACATGGCCGAGACAACTAAAGTAATCCGGAATCGAAATAACTTATAGTTAATTTTTAATTAATAAAAAACCACTAATTTAACAGCAATTTCTTATCAAATTTAAACATTTTTCGTTATAGCAGTTGCCAACAATTAAAAAACACAATAAAATTATTACTACAACAATTAATTTTCTACTGCAAGATTTCCACGTGAAAAATGAAAATGAAATAAACAGTTTGCCGGATTTAAAGAAAAAGGTGAATATTACGTCATAACTTTTCTATTGCAAGATATTCACGTGAAATATGAAAATGAAATAAATGGTTTGACGAATTTAAATGAAAGTGAATATAACTTCATGACTTTTCTATTTCAAGGTTTCCACGTGAAAGAGGAAAATATTACGTCATATTGGAAATATAAAGGGCATGGTGGATATAGTATAACGTCATATGAGTGTGAAAAATGTATTGAAGCATAATAAAAACCCGATTAGGGAAATATTGGCGTATTTTAACATTATTGCT
Source organism: Maratus speciosus (assembly GCA_963932465.1). NCBI lineage: Eukaryota > Metazoa > Arthropoda > Arachnida > Araneae > Salticidae > Maratus > Maratus speciosus. The sequence continues at coordinate 461,883,694 of OZ010790.1, forward strand.
CCAATTATAAATTGAAATAAGTTCATTTATAGCTGTCTTCTTTTGCGTCTGTTATATACATTTATACATTTTTATATAGCGTTTTCATATGATTCATTCAACAACATTTCGACTGCTTTTTTTAATGTTTGTTTTGTGTTGTATGTTAAATTTTGAAATTGATTTTTCAGAACAAACATCCTTCAAATTCTGGGCAACGCCCGCACTTTAGCTTGTAACAGATAAATGGCTTTTGTATCTGTACATCTAATGCTAATATTATAAAGCGTTATAATATTATAAAGTATATAATATTATTAATGCTTGTACGTTTGTGAGGTGTTATCTCTGAAACTACATAGCCAACTTCAAAAAATGTTGGTGGCCATCTCTGCTCCGAAAAAAAGACTATTTTATGTCAGTGCAAGAACCTACATCGCTGCAGGAGCAAAAAAGTTTTAAAATTGTGATTTCTGCGATATTGATTGGGTTAGAAACTTTAAATTTGGTGCGGTAGTTACTTTTAAGATGTAAATACTCGTAATGAACGCTCTCTAAAAGGTTCAATTTGACTGATAAACGTAAAAATTTCTAGAAAGGTTCTAAACTATGATTTATTTGGAATACTGAAATTTTTGGGCAACTGTTGGGGTTAGAAACTAGAACTTTGGCATGGTAGTAATTAATAAGATGTAAATGCTCGTTGTAGAACGAATTCTAAAAAATAGAAAGACTAAACAAAGCGGACAAAGATCTAAAGATGATCTAAGTAACGAAGAACATGGAGCTGTTAGGAATATAAAAATGAAAATTGACATGGCTGTATTTATCATGACGTAAATTCTCGCAATAGAACAATTTCTAAAAATGTCGCTACAAAAAACAGTGCAGAAACAAAAAACTTTCAAAAATTTTCTATTTCTCTGTTACTGCTGAGCCCAAAATCTTGAAATTTTGCTTCGGGTTAGTTTTAAAATATACCATTGTCTCTATGAATTGTTTCTAAAAAATTTAAAATTTAAAAAGATGAAATTAACGGAAAGCGATCTCAATTACCATTAATTTGGAAATATTAGGTACAGCAACTTTAAATATTTCATAATGCTGCATTTCTTCCGCAAATCATGCGATTTAAATGCAACAAAACTGATAGATACCCACCTAGCATTAAATAAATTGTGTAAATATTGAATAAAGACCTGTATGAAACAGTGAGTAGGTTGCCCGAAAGTACTTGTTAAAGTGTTCCTTCTCTAGGCTTTTCTCTCTCTCGCCAAGGCCACTAACAGAGGGAAGTGCCGTTTTAAATGTGATATGAATTTTTTATCCGATTCATTTTTCTAGACATTTTATCATAAGGTCATATTCTCAATTATCATTAGTAGATTTTTTATATATTAACTTATTCTGGTGAAATTTTGTAATCGGGTTCATATTGGCGTATGTTAGCTTGCATGATTTGCTGAATAAATATGTATGGATTTGTAAATTACTTCAAATGACACTTTGACAGCTCAAAAGTTATGCAAACGATATATTCAGATCTTGTGTTATACCTCATGTTGTAATCATTGCCGATTTCTTTTATTGAATACATGCTAAATACAGCTCAACTTGTGCAGAATATGTTTGAAAACAAAACAATACAGCGTATGTAGTGGCCAACATACACTCATCATTTAAATCCGATCGAGCATATCTAAAACACACTCTAACGAAGCATTGCATGCCACTTTTGATGTATTCGGTACTTTGATACTGTATTAGATTTTGAGAAGAGAATTCCTTAAATGTTATCGACAACCTCATTGCATCCGTGAAAAACAGATATTGTACAATATTAACTATTCCGGGGGAGCACACACCATATAAAGTATAGTCCATTCTTTTTAAACATCATATATTTGTCATTTAAAGTTACTCAAATTGGTGCGGAGCGTCTGCTTATGCTCTTGACATTATTTTATACACTTAAAATTCCGATATAAGTAAATTAGTGTTTCATTTTCTATTTTACTTTTAATATATTGCGTACTTTCAATTTTATATCCATGCATGGCTGTCTTGAATGGTTTGATTTCCCATTTTTTTAAACAGTGTATACGAATTTATATATAAGATTTTGTAATTCTACAATTCGTTTATTTTCATCCTTTCAATTTTTCGCAGTATATGGACAATTAAAGATAACATCTCATTTTCTTTTCTTCCACATGTTATTATTAAATCTATGTTCTCAGTAATATCGCTCAGACTAATCCCTCTGAGGGAAGTCCTAGTTTCGTCTGTAGACAACTTTAAAATAGGGTCGATTAATTATGAATATCCTGTAAATAAAATTTCTAAACTATCTTAATGCTAAATATGTCATTTATTAAATATCGCCCTCTGGTGGTGAAATTTTAAACTATTTGTATTTATATATTTTTCAGTTTAAACAAATTCCCATAGAAAGATACACCTCACACAGGATATTAAAAATATAAGAGCACAATACCTAAATTACATAAAAGGATCCAAAACATTATAATATTCACAAAATACCAAATCACAGAACCAAAATATTCACAATGTTAAAGCATCTAAGGATGCAAACAGATTAGGTTAGGACTATTAGAACATGTGGTCATGAGTTGCTGAGAATCAGAACATTACTGCCATCATGCCATCTGGTGTGAAAAAGGAAAACTATATTGTAATTAGGTTTATTAAAAAGAAGTGTTAAGTGCTGCCATCTATACCCATAAAACAGAAATGAAATTAATTTAAGAAATTAAGAAATGATTAAGATTTATTTAAAGTAGAATGAAAAAATAGGAATAAAGTTAATAAATACTGAGTAAATATAAAATAAAATAAGTAAGTATATAAAAATAAGTAAATAGAAGGGCATTGATTAATTTAACTAGTTTAAAAACGAATATTATAAAATAAAAAATGAGTATATAAATAACATTTAAAAAACAATGAGGATTATTTTGAGAAATAAAATATGACCTTGTATTATGTAATACCCTTGTATAAATGTAAATGACCTTGTATAAATAATAATACGATGATAATATTACATTATTCCCATTGCCATTATCAAATTATTCTTATTGCTAATGAAAGAAAAAATATTTGGGAAATAATAAAGTAATATACAGAGATTTGTAGTCAAAAATTATATCAGAACATATTTCATTTTATTAATTTACATATAGTTTATTTATCTTTAAATATATAGCTAAGAATTGTTAAAAATGTGTTGCTTTAAATATAAATTATATAATGCAGTTCATAATATATTTAAATATTAAGAAGACTATATCATACTTCATTATTAATTGCTGTATTATAATGTATTTAACTGTTATTTTTTCAGACAGACACGAATATAATTCTAATTTTCGACAAGCCTTACATTTTTCCGCAACCTTACGGTGTTGTTCTAATAATCGGAGCCTGGAATTATCCAGTATGTGTATTACTACTTCCATTAATTGGAGCTATTGCAGCTGGAAATTGTGCTATCATCAAACCATCGGAGATATCTCCTACAACCGCTAAAATCTTTTCAGACCTTATTCCAAGTTACTTAGACAAAGTAAGTTTTTGGCTTTTTATGTCATTTTATCAGGTTGGTGAAAAAGTTTTTTCCAGATTAAAAATTCAATTAAAAGAAAAAGGTTATGCAAACTCAAAATTAATGAGGATAGTAATCTCTATTCAGTTCTACGATTTTCTGCCAGCGTTTTGGCAATTTGTCAAATCCCTCTTGTCATAACTGTGATGATCGCGACTCAAGAAATACATGGACCTCAGAAATAGTTTCTGCTGTCTAAAATTGCTCTCCCCACCCCGGGATTGCACTGGGTTCCCGGGGTGGTCATTCCTGTCATCCCCGTCTAAAATTGCTTCAGATGTATCATAAACAACCATTTTTTGATTAAATAGTTACGTGTGATAAAAAAATGTGTATATTATAACAATACTAAAAGAAATGTTGGGCGGTTTGAGCCTGGTTAACCTGCCGACTACATCGTAAGAAGATCGCTCGCAGACAATAAAGTTTTGCGATGCATGTTGGGATTATTGTGGAATCATCTAAACAGAGTATCTGAAAGCCCGTCGATAGTGAGATCATTGATAGTAATACGTATTGTGATATTCTTAATAAAGTCAATGCCGAAATAAACCAAACACGAAAAAAACACAGATAACATGAACATTAGCAGCAAGTTTGATTTTTTTTTTCTGATATTATCTTGCCGTGACAAATTGGAATTGAGAAATTCGCAGCAAATCTCCCGCAAGGTATGCCATCACCCACTTGCATGAGTAGTTTGTTATGAAACTGATAGCACGACTGTCTTTAATTCACGAAAGTGACGAAAGCAAAAAATCCCTCTGTTGAGAGAATAGACAATCAGCAGATATGCAGAAATTTTATTTGGTTGGCATCGCTTTTTTTAAACCCTATACTTATCAAATACCAAAAAAGGCTCGAATTGAAAAGTACAAATATTATCCTAACTTGTTTATAGTGGTAAAAACGATGCATGCACCTTAACGGTGCATATGCATCAATAGACCTGATTAGGTCTATGGACCACTTCGAAGGGGTTAAACTTATAGTGTAATAGTTAATGTGGAATGGACAGATTACTACTTTGCGGTAAATTTGCAGTATTTTTGATTACTTGTTTGCCGTTAATTTGCAATAAATTTGATACAGCATGAATTTAACTTGCACGACAAGTTAGCTGCAAGTTCAAAGTGTGGTGATCGGCGTTTTCATTATCTTGCTGCAGTCTTGTTATGAACTTTCAGTCTTATCATGCTGAGCTTGCTGCAACTTTGCAGGTTTTCAAAGCAAAACTTCTGCAAATTTTCTGCAAACTAAAAATGCTATGTGGGAAGAATCATCGAAAAAAAAAAAAAAAAAACAGTTCTTTTTCACCAGGAGAATGCTAGACTGCATACAAGTGTAATCACCAGCTGGAAACTGCACCAGCTAGAGTGGAATCTGACAACACATCAACCTTACAAACCAGACTTTGTCTCTTCGTATTATTATCTGATTTTGCACCTAAGCTTTATCTTCCAAATTCAATTTTCAATTCAACAGAAGAAGCCATTTCTAAGGTCTAATCATTTTATATAAACCCTTTTTAGTTTCAAAATAAAATTTTGAATACAGAAAGAACTTCACCAGCCTGATATTTTGTTTTCAATCTCACAAGGAGAGGGCCAACCTTGTTAATCATAGATTTTGATTATTTTAATATATGTTGTAAGATAGAGACCCCTTAGTCTCAGGTTCAACGGATTTTATCCAACGCTCCTTAGTTCTTGAGAAACCGGGGGGGGGGGGGGGGGTCTAATAGTAGTACACAACTTAAATACTTACTTTGTAACAGAAAGGATAGGTTGGTCGTAGCTCAGTTGGTACGGCGTCTGCTGGCTGATCTGCGGGTCTGGGTTCGGTACCCGAACGCGCTACATTTGTTTTTCTCATTTTTTGTTTTATAAATATACTTGTAATTATAATTTAATAATTTAAATTAAAACAATATCATACATTAATTATAATGTTAACAAACTTAAATTTATCATTTTTTATTTTTAAACTATTATTTCTCATCCTTTAAAGAGATTTAAAAAGAAATTGGATCTATTATTGAAAGATGAAAATTCCAAAATCGTGACAAAACCTGTTGTGGCGTCATCTAGTTATGATAAAATTAAAGAATATTCAAATAAAATAAAAATAAAAGCAGAAAGGATATAACGGGCTCAAATAATTGAAAGTGCAAGCATCCGTATTACAAATTTAAAAATCTTTAATATGTGAAAAGTCGGTTGTAATTTAATTCTGATGCTAATTTTTAATATAATTATGCTTGTTACTTTAAAAACAGAATAATAATATTATCGCATTGACTTCCTTTGTTAAAGCAATACGTAAATGATGATTCTTTAAAATCACGAATTGATACAATTGCTCATTATCATTGCATCGATAAAGAATATATGAAATACATTTCTAAAGTGATTTAAAAAAAATTAACAGTTTTATGATGTTTTATACAGCTATTTAGTTAAAAGTAAAAAATTAAATAGGTTAAAATTATAATTGATATACAATATTATAAATTTTAATTGACAATCAGATTATTAAGTTATACTTACGAATATATTTATAAAACAAAAAATGAGAAAAACAAAAGGAGCGCGTCCCGGTATCGAACCCGGGCCCGCAGATCAGCCGGCAAACGCCATGCCAACTCAGCTACGACCAACCTATCCTTTTTGTTACAAAGTAAGTATTTAAGTTGTGTACTACTATTAGAGCCCCCGGTTTCTCAAGAACTAAGGTGCGTTGTATAAAATCCGTTCAACCTGAGACTAAGGGGTCTCTACCCTATGCCATATATTAAAATAATCAAAATCTGTGATTAACAAGGTTGGCCCTCTCCTTGTCAGTAGTACAGAGACACACAGTCAGTTCAATGTTTACAATAGAAGATAAAATATTTAACACTTAGCAAGTCTTCCAGTATCCTAGAAAAAAACATCATTATTTTTATTTTTTATATTCGTAGAAGGCATATCTATCCTTTCATTTGTGTAAATTATTTTTCCTGAAGAATTCTTATAATCACCTAGTTTTCTCGGTTGGAGTGTTATTCCTAATAGATCGGAAGCCAGCAGCATAGAGAATCACCTCATCGAGTTCGCGGATGAAATTCTAGGATTAGTTAAATCTTGATTAGCATATTAAAACGCAATCGGTTTGTCAAGTCATATCTTGGTGGAAAACACCGGAAAACCCGATTTTAGCGGCTGACTCGTAGATTTACCATTGTGTTTTCCTGCACCAAAAGGTATGAAAACGTGGAGGACTTGGAGCAGGAAAACACAATGGTAAACCTACGAGTCAGCCGCTAAAATAGGGTTTTCAAGTGTTTTCCACCAAGATATGGCTTGGCAGACTGATTGTGTTTTAATATGCGAATCAAGATTCAAGTAATCCTAGAATTTCATCCGTGAACTCGATGAGGTGATTGTCTGTGCTGTCGAATCCCGGTCTATATGAGATAATATTGGATGATAGTCTTAGCTTAATCATGAAATAGTGATCGATGAGCTGTCAAAAAATGTTTTCTATGTTTCACTTACATATACAATGGCTCACATTTACATTGGAACAATTACGCTTTTGCATACTTCGGAAGAAAAAAAATCTACTAAATGTTGAAGGATCGACTCCAAACTTTTTAGACGTGTTCTCTTTTGTATGTACAGTTGTCAATAAAAAATAAAATAAAATAATAATAATAATAATGATAAGAGAGGGAGACCTCGCCCCCTCCCCCCAATAACGTTATTCTATTTTATTACTTTATTTTCTCAAAGAGATGCGAAAAGTGCCATTGACAAGGAATTGTGTCTACTTTCCAAATATGAATGCGATTTTTGAACGTCTGCATATTCGGAATCGCATATCAACGGAGATTTTTACGTCGTAGTAATATTAGGTTGAGCAAAAAGTTCTGGGAAATTTTTAATCTAATAGTTACCAGAATTTATATCATATATAGCAGTACTAGTGGTATATCTATAGGAATTCAGGAATTTCGGCTCCAAAATGCCTATTGAAAAGTATGATTTGCGTGTTTTGATCCAGCCTTATTAGAGAAAAGATAGAGCGATTCTAAAAGCCGTTATTGAGTTTGTACAGTTGGACGGCGACGAAATTCTCCCACTTCCCGCCTACAGTCCAGACTTGGCTCCATCCGATTATGGCCTCTTTCCATCAATGCAAGACTTTTTCAAGGACCGCCGATTTGAATCCTTTAATGAAGTTCAAGAAGCATTTCAAGAGTTTTTCGATTCCAAGGAGCCGCCATGGTACTGAAGCAAATCCGGAAACTGGCAGAACGATGGCAGAAAGTCGTGGACTGTGATGGCCTCTATTTTGAAGAATAGTCTTTGTTGCTTTTTTTGTTAATTTGCGCATAACAATGCAATTTTCACAAATTTCCTAGAACTTTTTGCTCAACCTAGTAAGATGAGTGTTTTATTTCTGGTCATACCCATTATTTTATTTTGATCAGGTTACTCTACTTTTATTATCCAATGTTAAAATATTTTCAACTCAGCAGTGATATTTTAATTGATATGTCAATGGCTTCATGAAAAATGCTAAAGGAAATTCAATTAATTAATTATTAAATTAATCTTAATTTACGTTGATCTTTATTGAGTAGTTCTTAAAATTATTTTTGTATTTACCTGATGTATTAAGTCCTCCTCGTTTCAAATCTATTTCTGCAGGATTGTTATCATGTAGTTACGGGTGGCGTTCCTGAGACAACTGCTTTGTTAAATGAAAGATTTGATTATATTTTTTATACTGGTTCGCAGCCTGTTGGAAAAAAGATAAGAGAAGTTTCCAACAAATACCTCACTCCTGTTACACTAGAACTTGGTGGTAAAAGGTATGTCTTTTTAAAAATTGTTTTTCGAATTTCCTTAAACTTTTTTTTAAAGATCTTGTTTTATATTTCCAATTGAGAACATGATTTTTCAAAATTCTTTTTTAAACTCGTGTTTCAATTAAAAAAAAAAAAATGTAAAATTATTATAGTTTTAAAAGTTGTAATAAAGAGACGCATACGATCAAATTTTCAGTCCCTCTAACTCCAATTAGCGGCGTCTTTTAAAATCGGTATAGAAATGCTTTCGAGTTGAACACACATAATTGTTATCATTATGCACGTCTAAATACTTCTGACATGGGACAATGCTCGTTTTATGTAAATCTGTAGGTAAATATGTAGCACTGAGTGGTAGGTTACGGATATACACTATATGGCCATAGGTGACCGGTCAGTTGCAATTTTAAACGTTTTGTCAAGTAACTAGAAAAATACATGAGGAATCAACCTGAAACTGCAGGTGTGTAAACAGTATAGTATAAGTCATATATTTCGACGAAGATTTTTTCCCGAAACCCCATAGGAGACCGTCAACATATTGAAAAAGAACGAAAGTCTTTTGGATAACCCTGTAAAAACAAATGCAGCAAAAGCGTTCAAACTCGAGATTATTAATAAGTGGCTTATTGTAATATACTGTGTTCATTTTTATAAGGATAGAATGTATACTCGTAGAGAAATTAAGGGTTTTATAAAAACAGCCCCAAATTTCGCCAAGTTTTTTTGCTTATAATTTGCAGAGTTCTTAATATAACAAAAAAGTTCTTTTCAGAAAATATGATAAACAACATTATGCACAATACCCTTCAATCAGAATGAAAAAATAATAAAAATTGTTTGCAAAATGAGCAGGTTTACTAAAAAATGCTTCACTGCGCATGCTCGAACGTAATCAAATTATACTTTGCATAATGTGTTAGCTAAATGTATAGAGCAACTTTTGTGAAAGTCTCAAAAACATAGTTTGAAAAGTCTGATAATAATCGTTTATAGAATAAGCTCAAAATCCATTATTTCTAAAAGGAAGCAAAAAGATGAGGGGCTGTATCCAAATACAGTAGTACGTGTAATATTGTGTATGCTATATTGGCACTAATCAATGGATATATGGATACAACCCCCCATCTTTTTGCTTCATTTTGGGAACAACGGATTTTGAGCTTATTCTATAAACGATTATTAACAGACTTTTCAAACTATGTTTTTGAGACTTTTACAAAAGTTGCTCTTAGATAACACATTATGCACATTATATTTTGATTGCATTCGCGCATGCGCAGTGAAGCATTTTTTAGTAAACCTGCTCATTTTTCATCCAATTTTTATTATTTTTTAATTCTGATTCCAGATTATTGTGTACAATGTTGTTCGTCAAATTTTCTGAAAAGAACTTTTTTTTTTTTTTTTTTTACATTAAGAACTCTGCATTTTATAACCCAAAACTTGGCGAAATTTGGGACTGTTTTTATAAAAACCTTAATTTCTCTACGACTATACATGCTATCCTCATAAAAATGAACACAGTATATTACAATAAGCCACTTATTAATAATCTCGAGTTTGAACGCTTTTGTTACATTAGTTTTTACAGGGTTATCCAAAAGATATTCGTTCTTTTTCAATTTGTTGACGGTTCCCTATGGGGTTTCGAGAAAAAAATCTTCGTGAAGTTCTTTGTATTTTTCTAGGTATTTTACAAAATGTCTAAAATCACAAGTGACCGGTCACCTTTGGCCATATAGTGTAGTAGCCTATGCATTAAAAGGTTAAATTAATGTTCATTGCGTAATATCCAATATGTTTTTCGACACGCAAGTTATCCTCATATATATTAAAATGCAAAGCTATTCTTGTAAGATCAGAACTCAAATTCGACACAATTGCGCATGCGTCAACTTGTTTCTGAATCTCTTCAATTTCGAAGGAACTGGAATACCTTCCTGCTAGCTTAGTGGGCTAAAGCAACAGTTTGAAGCTATGAATTTTTTAGAGGACGCAGGTTCGAGCCCAAGCTCGGCAAAATGATTTCTGTAATATTTTTGTCGATAATTCATTTTAATAATGACATATTTTATTAAGAAAAGAAGTTACATGACTTTTATTTTATTATTATTGTTATTTGAATGCTTTATAATTAAATAAAATTTAACACTCAACAATATTTTGAAAAAAATAATGATTTTATATTTAAAATATTTAAGATAAAATATTTTGCATGTAATTATCAATTAAATAAATCGAGCTAATCCACAATTTTTGTTATATTTTCTGAATATTATCAAGAAGAAGTAGAAGCGTGTGTGTCAGAAAGAAAAGTTTGTCATTCTTCAAACGGGAAAAAAGAAAAACATTCATATCAGAACTTTAAAATAAAATTACTTGATATCCATGGTTTAATATTTAAAAAATGTATCAAAATGTAAAATAAAATACAAGGAATAAAAAATATATATTATAAATCGTTAGCCGCACCAAGTTTCAAACTTAGGTTTTTAGAGACTGAGACTGATGAAAGTAAAATTCCTGGCAACTGTTAATGGTCGTGCAGTTTAAATATATATATATATAAATAAAAATAAATATGGTTACTTGAAGAAAAAATATGAGGCCGTAGTAAGTAAAAATAAATTTTCTACCCAGTATTTTTAGGTAAATTTCTGATAAAAAGCAAGTATAATTGGTTGTAAGTTATAAACTTAAAATTCTTTCACTTCATTGAATAGGTTAGACTGACAGCGCAATATATCGCGAAATAGGAATCACTTATGCAGTGTAGAAATTTGTCACGATTTTAATAATTAATTGAAAAGCAACTAATTAAAAATTCAAGAATTTTTTTAATGAAACATTCAAGTTATTTACCGCTAAATCTTGACGGGCACTATCTAGTCAATTATTGTAAATGGAAAGCGGCAGAAGTTGCAAATTGAGTTGAAGGACTCAAAAATATGAGTTTATCGGAATTATGGTTATTTACACCCAAATCGCTGCACGTCTGAGGGAAATTTCAACGCCTATTATTTAATGTTGCGTAACAGTAACAGGTAGAAAGGATTCGATTAATCTCTGAAATTAGGGAAAGCACGGCATCATTTTGGAGCCAATTTTCATTCTAGGAAAAGTTTAGCTGTAAATATTATTCCCGAAAGTAGCTTATCAGAATTCACAATTCATTAAACTTTTTTTCATGTTCTTTTCTTTCTATGAAAATATTATGGGGTATATTTTGTAGCATACATAGTTGTTGTATGTTTAATCACCCGGGCGATTTCAAATCAGGACACCAGCCTATTGTCTACGTGCAGATTTTCAGAAGTAGTGTAAGGTTTTTTTTTTTCATAAGGCAAACTTTCTAAAGAAATAAAAACTTTAAAATTGCGATATAAATCTGTAAAAATGGGAATTTGATGACCTATTTTACAGTCATTCTGGAGTTTCTGTTAAATTTTAGAAGAGAAGCTAGTGCTCCATGTGCGTTTTTAGTAAGTAGGCCTTGGAAACAGACATCACTTACATTCTAGGGGAGTAGACCATCGGATTAGAAGAACGAGATGTACTGATCTTTATTCTACTCCGAAAGAATTTCGGCGTTACGAACCAAAATCAGGAGGTACAGCATTGTCTATACAAATCACCAGAAAGAGCTTGAACAATATTGGACTATGAAACGATTTTTAAAGGCATTCGTTATCATACAGGAAGCAAAATAAACTAACATAATGTTCTATTTGCACCACCGATGAGAAGGAAATTCTGTTTTGACTCTAAAACTGCGTTCACATTATGAAAGTTGAGTCACTTAACTTTTTGAACCGGACAACCCGGAATTAGGCTTCAAAGTTCACATTACCAAATATTTTAAGAGATGCAACTTATGTTGAATTTGTAACTACAACTTCTGACCATACAAAGTTTATTATTGTTTTTATTCTTTGCGACATGTTAAATAAATCAACGATTCAAAGAATCATTCGAAAAAGCTGTTTCGAATCTTTATAGAACAGAACTCGAAATTTAAGAATAGTTTCAAATAAGAAAAAGAGTTCAAGGGGCAATTTTCAACTCAACTCATAGTTAAGAGAGTATCGAAAAGTTAACTGAGTTTCAGAAACTTGCTCAAGTCGAAAATTTGGATTCCGGATCGTCCGCTTCAGAAAACTTCAAGTTAAGTGACTTATCTATCATAATCTGAACGCGACATGAGAGGTCCACAACCATAGTAGACCAAGTCCATTTTGAAAAAGAAAAATGAGATAGTCAGGCTGTTTTCACTGTGGGAGTGGATAAAATAGATTTTATGCACCTTCTAAATGAACTATCTCATTTTCCTTTCAAAATGGACTTGGTCTACTATGGTTGTGAGGCCCTCATTTAATCCTTATGCTACATGCGCATACAACATGACAGCATTAGTACTGAAAATTTGCCGATCAATAAATTCAATATAATGCGAGCTCGTTCTGGTAGTTTGTCTAGAAACTGAACTTCTGGATATTGCTGAACTCCTTTGGTATGTGACAATCGCAGTAGTCAATCGCAGTAGAGTAAGAATCGCTACCGCCCATTCAGATAAATCGATGTCTGTTTTATATTTAGCTGTAAGTTCGACTTTATGCTTGCAACTAGTAGTATATGCAACGTTGAATAGTTTTAACATTTTAGTATAAATATTTAGCCACTTGCTTTGGTGAAAAATCAACATATAAGTGCTGAAGAATCTATCCCTCTCATTTTACGATGGCTAATGTTAACATGTATATTGATTATCGATGAGCACCTGGCAATTTGCAATGAAGCCACATGTTTTATCCTCCTCAGACCCGATGTATTCTATAGGATACACATCTTTACAATTTTTTTTCAAGTATATAAATAATGTTTAAAAAAAAAAAAAAGAAAATTGGTGTATATGGAGCCTTATGGATAGCAGAGCTAAATAAAATAGCAATTTCTTTCTTATAGTGCTTTTTTTAGCAAGATACGTGTTATATCAAAATGGCTTGCAGCAAAAATGCCCGAAATTTACAAAAACGAAAACGTAAACAGTTTTTCAGTACGTTAAAATGCCATTTGTAGAGTCCATTAGAAATAAAAAATTATTAAATGTATAATTATTTCACGTTTTGCATTGTTTTTTCAATGCAATGCAAAAAAAAAAAAGTAAAATAAAAAATCCTAACAAACTGTCAAAAAATGTACTTTTTGGGTCCCCATGTATCATCAAATTTTATGTACAAAAAATACATTTTAATTTTTTTCGCTTTTCAATCTTTCTTAGTTATCAGTTTCTTAACACAAATTCATAACTAAAGTTAAAAAAATATATAATAATAAACCCTGGGGTCTGAAGAGGTTTAAACGAATTTTTGAAGTGTTATATGTCAGAAAAATCTATTAAGCTTTTGCTTAATTATGCCCCTCTTACTCATCGCTATTTAGAGATAGAAGCTTTCAAATTTGATTTTTTTTTTTTTTTTTTTTTTTTAATATCTCAACTATACCTACAACAAGTCTATTATTCCTAAATTTACGAGTTTTTTTCTTCGTGCAGTTGCAATTTCAGTATTGAGAAGTGTAAATATAGATATATACATAAGTGCTCTATTTAATTCTTAAACCGTTTTCATAACACATGTTGAGTGCTTTTTTTTTTAGTCCAGTGTATATGGATGAAGAAGTAGACATGGAATTGGCTGTCAAACGCATTATCTGGGGAAAGATGCTAAATCTTGGTCAAACTTGTGTAGCCCCAGACTATGTTCTTTGCTCTAAACGGACAGAACTACAGTTTATCGAAATTACCAAAAAAGTACTCAAAGAATTTTTCGGCAGTGAGCCACAAAATTCCCCAGACCTTGCCAGGATAATCAACGAACGGCATTTTGAGTAAGTATTTTTTTTTTACACTCTCTTATTTAATTTAACATGATTCATGTATGTAAAAAAGGAATTTCACGATCGATTTTTCACTCATCTCCTGATATTTATATTGTATAATTATAATTTATATACTAGGGGTGTTCAAAAAGCAAATTACACTTGAACAATGTAGGTCAAAAAACACTTTATTGCTAAATGCACTACAATACAATAAGACACACATACACCACGCTATTTCTCTACATAATCAATCTCCCAGTCTTGGCAGACGGAACGTTGCACTATTCATTCGATGCCCTGACGACAGAAAATCGCTCCTTGGTTCTGGAGCTGGAGCCAGTGTAGAACAGCTGTCTGAACCTGGTCATCGTTGTGAAATTTTCTTCCACCCAAATGTTCGTTGAGCTTGCCGAACACGTGAAAGTCGCGGGACGCCAGATCGGAATTGTACGGTGGATACTGCCAGACCGTCTGTGCTACTGTCTTCGAATTGCTGGCACCATTTCACAATGGATGGACGTGGCATTGCATGCGGTTCATACACTGCCGATATTTCGCGATGAATCGCCGTACTCGTGAAATGTTTTGCCCAGAAAAAACGTACTGTTCTGCGTACTTCAACACTGGAGTAAGTTTCTAGCTGGTGCGCTATTTTTTCTCGAACTTTGCAGCAACGATTGCCACTATCCGAATGAAATTGGTACTGTTGGAAGACGTGTAACTCAATTATCGTCCGCGCAAGCTTCGCTCTTGTTTCGCAATGCTGCCATCTTCTTTTTTAACTAGTGTAACTTACTTTTTGAACGTCCATTGTATATATATATATATATATATATATATATGTACTATAATTATAGTATATGGATATATATGCGCACAGGTGTGTTTTCTATGGTAATGCAACATTTTAATCTCTTCAGAACTTAATTATAAATCAATAAATTCATTTTAAAGCATTTTCTGTTAGTCGGGCGCCAGTGATACATCGCCAAATATTCTTTAGGGGAACAATAACAATGGAGTTGATTGTGTGCTAAATTACGCTTGCTAAAATATACCAACTGGCTATGAAGCTCCAACAATGAAATATTTTAAACATTAAAAAGTAAATAAATAAATAAATAAAAATAAAGAGTTTTATACTTTTATTTTTTAACTATGCTTTTATTTATTTATTTATTTTTCAAGTATCTGACAGTTATATCGTAAAACCATTTTATGTTATAGGGAAATTATATTTCCACCATTTCTCTTTTTTCTTTCTTTTTACATATAAAAAATTACCATTGAATAGATTGTCATATATATTGTTTCTGAGCAATTCCACGAATTTCCATGCCTTTAGAAAAGAAATTACCCATGAAATTGTGTATCCATTTATAGCATAAAAATTTACAAATCTAATGCAATAAAAAATTTCACGGTCTTCATAAGTTTTTCAAATATTAGTCTTTTAATTTGTATTTCAGTTCTATAAGCTTACGAGCATTAACAAAAGCGAAGTATTTACGAGAGTGTATCAATCAATTTTTGCCCTTACATAGAAATAATTGAGTGAAATTTATGAAATTGCTACGTTGTATTAGTTCTTTTCTATACATTCACCGTGCACAATAACACATTTCTGCAAACAGTATTTCAAAGAGAGGGGGGTAGGATGTATTCAAGGAGGCGCGAAAGTAGACCTAAAGGGGGCATTTTTCTAACTTTTGCCGGCTCCCACATGTGACATATTGTTGGAAAGGCCTGTGACCACTTATTTATGCTATGCACCTCCCGAGCCCCTCTCCCCAAATTTTCCCTCCGGGGGGGGGGGGGGGGGCACTTTTCTAAATTTTGAGAACATCATTCATGCCTCCATTCATCATCCATGTATAGACTTAATTTTATAGGAAGTGTTAAAATCTTATTCACAGTTCGCCCGCTTTTAACACATAAAATATTCAATTCAGCATAGATTTTAGAAATATCTTGAAAGCTAAGAAAAAAAGAGACATCCTTTAAAAAGAGTGCACAGAAAAAAGATGTTAAAAATATAAATTTCACGAGAAGGTATTTTAAATATACGAATGCATCAAAAGTCCATAGACTTAACATTACAGAGGAGAATTCCGAATCTGAGTGACCAGCCCCCTTAAGACCTGACCTATGCAGCAGTGTAGGTGATCCTAAAGAAAAGGAAGAAAACATTTTCATCTTTTTTATGCGATTTAAATTCGAGCCTGCAGCCACAGAATTGTTTCGATCCTCCGTCGGATAACCTGACATCGGATATTTTTACGAATGTTTTCTTCAATCGAATATGATCCTATTAATTAGGGGGAAACCATAAAAACTTTTCATTTCAGCGAAAAATCTCCCGGTCTTAAAGGGTTAAGGCCTATTCCATTCACGTTTGTGAGAAGCTCCTGTGGATACCTAAGCTGGCCACTTTACTCAGGCTAGGTGGGCAAAGTGGCCATTTTGTAGTTTTCCCTTAAAAGTAACGTGTACATTTTTTTTTAAGTAAAAACGCTGAAGCTAAAATTATTTTAGTTACTAATGGTATTTGTTTCTATAACTGTACTAATTAAAAAGGTATAAAAATTCATTAAATCTTAGAGTGGCCACTTTACCTTTCCCTCCCTCCATACCATACATTTTTTTCAATTTAAGATAGGATTTTGTTATAGGCAGGTTCGTTTTTCACAGATTCTACTGTATATAAAAATAATTTAACTAGGGTAACCGAGCGAGTAGGTGATCAAATAAGGTCGGTGGTACGAGTTTTTATTATATTTCCTTCCTTTTAAGTTTTAGAAGAAAGATAACATAATTGCTACAACCCTTAATCAATGTCTTATAATGGGCAAAAATAAAATCTGCTGAAATTAAATAGCAACAAAACTATAAATAAGAAGTTTCTTTAATTTCTATTTTCCCAGTAGTTGATCAATCGGAGAAATCAGTCGAAAAGTCAAAAATTAATCTTTAAAATATTATGCTTGAGCTCTGATTAACAATAAATCATATAAAACTATTATTTGAAACAAGCACGATGGAAGTGGATTATTTTAACTTACCGTAAGCGTCTCCAATTAATTAAAAACTAAATTTTTACATTTTCTAAAAAAAAAAAAATAATAATAATAATAATAATTATTATTATTATTATTATTATTTTTCTTACAGTAGGCAGCTGACAACAATGCAACAGGTGCTCTATCATTCCAACAAAGATATTGTGTCTCGTGTCATGTGTAAAACTCATTTCCACCTGAAATGGCGCAATATCTCAAAAATTTGATCAACTACTGGAGGGGTATCAACTACTGGCGCAGTCACCCTATCACTCATTCAAAACCTTCTCTTCCAAAAAACTTGAAATTTGACAAGCGAGTGTCACTTTAGTAATAGATTAAAAATATAGTATCAAAAATGGGTATTGCTCTTGGAAATTTAAAATTTTCCCTTATCGGGACGCCCTTCAAACATTAATTATGCATATTATTTAGTCCGCATTACTCCTAGCCGAATAAAACAAATATCATGTTCCCACAATTATTTATACAAAATTTAATTAGAGTTCGTGGGCCCCCGCACAACAAAATCCAGGCAATGGCAAGAACAACGTGCGCATATTCAACTGTAAAGACACCCTCCCCTTTTAACATAATTCCCTCATTCTGTGCTGTAACTCTGGTAAATATATTCGCATTACCATATAATTTATATATCTGTTATTAATGATAGAATGTTTGCTATTGAAAATGAAGTATGTAGAATTTATAGTTCATTTACAGAGACACTCAAAAGGATTTCGTTACATTTGGTCTATGGGTAAAATTAATTGCGTTACACTTTAATGGCATTAAAATACTTCAAACATAATGAAATTGGTATGGATCACTGAGGCGCAGATTATGTAGAATATAGCATAAACATTTATCATGCAGTTACAGAGACACGGAAACAAATTCAGTTACAGGAATGAATATAATGAATATAAACAGGAAACAAACTAAGCTAAGAATTTCTTTCAAACTAAGTTAATACTTGCTAAAAGTGATAAAAATATGCTTACAAGGCAAATAAATACCTTTATTTATTCAGATCGACGTGTCCGCTCAGACGACGACATTCTCAAGGTCTATAATGATACCGATATTTTCGCAAATAATCTTGAGAATGTCGCCGTCTGAGCGATGAAACATGTCGATCTGAACAAATAGTGGTATTTACTTGCCTTGTAAGTGTATTTTTATCATTTTTAGCAAGTATTAACTTAGTTTGATGATTTGAAGCGATTTTCATATATAATTTTATAAGAATTTTTTGTCATAACCGCATACAAGACAAACATGAAACATATTACATAGAAAATAATAGAGGGATGTAACAATAAGGCATTAAGAATTACAAAATAATCTTGTATAGGCTTTGTTTTTAAATGAAAAATTGAAGCAATTTATTAGTTTTTCATAAGAGAGAAGGAACTCCACTGAAGTCGCCCCCCTCCTCATTTAAGGTAGTTTTTAAGCACATAATTGGGGGGGGGGGAATTCCCCCATCCTCCTGATGAAAAATAATTCATTTATTTTTCTCTTAACATTTAACTATTTTAAATTTTGAGAATAATATACATATATATATATATATATATATATATTACCATTAATTAAACATAACCTACCACCGTCAATTATTATGAATTAAAGCTGTAATTATTTAAAAAAAAATTATTATTATAAGAATTATTATGGAAGAAAAAAGAAAAAAGTGGACACCGACAAAAATTGAAAAGCTTATACATTGAATTACGTTATCAAGGACACAGAATTCAATGATATAAGCAAAATGGTTGTTTTCTGTGGGAAAAATAAGCTAAAGCTAAAAATTATTTTCCCCTGTGCCCGAACAACCACTAAAATCAAGTGAATTGATTAAAAATGAAAGCAGAATAGAAACAAATAATATGAAATGGAAGAATCAATAAAACGTATTTAAATATTTATAGGATATAAAATATAAATGATAAACACCTTACCGATTAATATTTCAGTATTTTACAAAAATCCATGTGCACATGTCTACCAGTATATCAAAAAGATTAAGGTGAATAAAACAGTTAAGAAATCACAGTAAATGATACCAAAGGATGCAGTTAATACATTTTGAAATAAAATTTGAAATACCTTGTAAAACACATTTAATCTATTATAAAATAAATAGATATTAATTACATTATTTAAAATGCACTATTAAATTAATAGATAACAGTTTAACAATATCGTCAAAATTTAGCTAAAAATACCCCCTGGTGTATAAATTATAACTGAAATGGAGCTAGAAAAATTAAAAATTAGAGAAATCTGAAAGAGACAAATTTGGTGCTGCCATCTATTATTACTTATATTAAACATCTATCGCAAGATAAATATTTGTAAGCATTTGAATGTAAATAACTCTTTAAACAGCAAAACCAAACAAATCCTTATATATAGAGAATTATAAACCTAATATAAATCACACAATGTATTTAAAAACTATTGTTAATAAAATTTAAAAGCATACAATATATTCTATTAGCTAACTTATTTAAACTAAACTAAGAGTTTAAATAATTCTAGAACATTGATAATATATAGCATATAGCTATATGCTATCAAACAAAATAAATTCAGTAATAATTAATATAAATAATTATTAAAAATAATATAAAAATTATTTTTTAATGAATTATATATAAGATATTTATAAAATGAACAGGAAATAAAAAACATGTGGAAGTATATAGAAGGTTAAATGATACTTAAATTCCCATTACTTAAAAAGCACAAATATAGAATGTGGATTATTTTCAGACATCCATAAAAATCCATAAAGTATGAATGTGGGACATTCAAAAACATATATATATTTAAATCATGAAAGAAAAGAAAATTCAGTTAAATTTTGAAATCCGAGAAGAGGCATTGTTTTAACCTGCTTCCCACTTTTCTCACCCATAATGGATGTGTTCTCTTCTTCTCTAACTTTGTAACCTAAGAGTACACCTTTGTGAGACCCTTTGTAACTTTTATTTTCTCTGAAGACTATAATACTCTTTAAATCTAGTATAGGACATTATTTATCAAATTATTTTTACATTTTTCATTAAAGGAGAGTACTGAAATTTTTAGAATGTGGCAAGGTAGCGATTGGCGGTGATTACGATCCAAAAGACAGGTACATTGGTCCAACTGTCCTCATCGATGTCAAGGGTTCTGACAGTATAATGCAGGAAGAGGTGAGTAACATCAAAATTATAGTACTTCTTTTGTAAAATTATTACGACTGCAGGTATGATAATGTAAAAGTGATAAGTGATAATTACGTTTGTTCTCATATTTCTGTCTCGGAACATCGGTGAATTCCTGCATGAAACTTGTTATTTTAATAAAATAATAATAACGAAAAAAGAAAATTATATTGTTTATTATATAATATAGTAATAGGAATAATTTTATTTCCACATAGCCATTCTAACATGTTGCAAAATTTAGAACCTAATTGTTGAAAGGAAAATTTATTATTTCTACAACTTTCTGTAACTAGGGGTGAATTAATAATGATGGAGCACTAGATAATTGTTCTTCATCTAAAATTGCGAGAACAACGTTTTTTTTAAACTGTACACGTGCATTATCGTTTATGGAAAAAATGATGCTGCGCAGACAGAATTTGTACCGTTAACATATCCAATGCAATTTTTTTTCCGTCACAGTTTCTGTAAATTTATATTTTGGAGTTTGTCTGAGCTTTTATAATAGGTTCATTGATATGTCATTCTGCAGCTTGAGTCGCCAAAAGTTTTCAGCTTAAAAGCAACTTATGTGACCTTTAATTTTCTCATGTTTTCCTACAACTTTGTACAGATATTTTGAAGCGCAGAACCCCCCCCCCCCCCCACTTGTCCACACAAACACCGTAGTTACGTCTGGCAAAATATCCCATTCATATCAGGGAAATCTGTTAATTAGTATTTTCTTATAATAATTTTTGATAAATGGCATCTGTAAAAATGTCTTTCATTCTTATACATACATCGCCAAAAGATTTAAAAGCTTGGGAGTCGCCCATCTTATTATCATTATCTGTAACTTCAAAATAATTAATTTTTAAAGATGTTTTAAATAACTTTTAATTCATTAATTTTCGGCAGCCATATAAATATTGATAAAAGAAAGACACAATATATGAAAATTATAAAAATAAAAGAAAAAGAAAAAGAAGGAAAAAGAAGCAAGCGAAATAGTTTTAAAATCAAGGAAGATCGAACACATAAATTTTATATGTTAGACCATCATCATGTTAAGATCATATGCATTATTTGGGAATAAATTCAAATTTTATTCTCGTACAAAATACTTGTTGGAAGATTATTTAAATGATAAAGTTTTTTTGAATAAAAAACAAATATTAACGCTCCCTTAGGTAACCTTTTCAAGAAAACTATAAGTTCACTTAACTAAAACTTTTCAAAGATTCAAAAACACAATACATGATATAGTGAATTAATTAATTTGTTTATTTGTTCAATTATATACTTTTAAAAACCATAATTGAAAAAATAAACAAATTAATATTTTACTATGTCATACATTGTGTTTTTGAAACTTTTGCATAAGCTCGTGGTAAGTGAACTTATAGTTTTTGTTTTTAAAGCGTATACCTAAGCGAACATTGACATTTTTATTTATACGAAAACATTTTATCATTTAATTAACCTTCTGAAAAGTACTTTCTTTTACCGAATAAATTTCAATTTATGCCTAAATAATCCTTATGGCCTGTCAGTGGCTGGTTTTAGGCTTGTTTACATCATTTTAATAACATTAAAATGCATTTTTATAGGCACTTTGGTCTAAATTTAATTCTTGACAACCACAAATTGCGACTACGGCGAGCTTTTGGCCAGTTTTATTTTAAATGGCCATTAAAAAAACGAATGTGACCAATTTGAGGCTATCTAGCATTTTAGATAAAAAGAACTAGTGGAATGATTGAGGGTATTTTCATGTATTTGCGGCCAACTGTTATGCAGCATCATTGCGGCCGGCGTGACATTTTGTTTTTGACGGAACCATTATGGACAATGATAATGAGCAATACTTTAGGCCAAACACTTTAGGCCAAGACTAAGGTAGTCGCCAATGGCCCACGAGTTCTGTGTTTTTTTAGTTCTTTGGAGATCCGAATCGCAACATCAAGATAAGAGGATCTAATATAATATTTTTTCTTTCTAGTCATCAAATTCATCTTTCAAAGAGATTACATGCCGAAAAGCATAATGGTAAAAAATCTTGTAGAACTTTGAGGGCATCTGACTCATCTGAGAGCACAGGGGGAATCTATGAGAACAGCGAGTGCTCGTTGAACATTTTGAGGTTTTTTAAACCAAGAGGGAGAATTATTTTGCTTTTTGTTTAAAACTGGATCTGAAATTGAGTTATGATTTTAGCAAAAATTGTCCTTTTATGCTTAATATGTTGTTGAGAAAGATTTTTTCAAAATTTCAAAGTAGTTTTGTCTATCTGGGTTTACTTAGATCCCTTCAATATCCGCCATTACGAAATATGTTTTAGAGTGCCATACACTCTCTTGAACGGTGAAACACCCTGTAGAAGCAATTAATAAGAATGCTTTGGCTAAAATATTTAAATTTCGAATTTCAGATTGTGAAAATACGGAAAATATGATAGAGCAGTGAACGATTTATTAATGATTTTCTTTTTTTTCCTTTTTATTTTTACCATATTGATTTTTGTTATGAAAGATTTTCTTTTTTGCTTTCATCATTCTCATTTCAGTTGCTTTTTCATAGATATCTGGGCTTATTAACGTAAAATTGAAAGGAATTTTTTTAATTAACTTTCTTCTTTTCTTTTCCTTTTATACCATACTAGAGGGCTCTTCCCCCTACAAACTACGCTCGCCAACCCCCGTTCAGACACCGCAAACTCTAAAAGCACATTAATTTGATCGGCTTTAAAAAATTTTCGGAAGAATGAATTATCGTTAAAAAAAACCAGTGGCTATCTCCCTGTTAACGGGTTGTTTTCGCCTTTGATTAAAACAGATCAGTGAAACATGTGAAAATAAGCTTATGTAAAATGATTTAAGTAAACAGAGTCTTTGTCTCCCGGTATTTTTTAACAACGCTATAAGAAAGTTTTTTTTAAATAAGACATTTTAATTGTATCGTTTTAAATCTGACGTAATTCCCCCCCCCCCAAAAAAAAAAAAAAATTCTCTTTTTAATATTCACGTTAAAATACTTTTGTTGTTAGAAAGGAAATATTATTTGCGCTGTCTTAAAATTCCCAACACAAGAGCAATGCAACTCTTGTAGGCACTTCAATAACATCTGCATTGGTTCAAAATATTTCATTATGTTGATTTTCTTTGAGCAAGTAAACCCAATTGGTTTACAATGGAAGTTTATGGGAATTTGGCGAAATATTAGAGATATCGCCAAGTTGGCGTCTCTTTTTGCGACTAATTTTGGTTACCAAATTTGGCGATATATCACCAAGTTGGCGACAAACTTGGCGGTATTTGGCGACAGAACAGGGTCCCCCTTATGGTAACCCCCCCCCTTATAGGTATGAAGATGAATTAAATGCTGTTCAATAACCAATGAGATGTGTTTCATTCTCTCGTTGCCATTAAACAATTAAAAAATAATCGCGATTTCTGTGCCACGTACGATAGCGTAATATATACCTATATAGATTAGTTTTAAAATATTATCTCAAAATATGAAATAAAAGTCTCGTGAAAGTATATTTTTAAATTTAAACTGTTCGGCAATATTATTTGGCAATTTTAAATATGACGGTAATTTCCTCCATTTACGTCTTTTAACGCATATTAATGAATTTATTATTTTACAATTTTCTTTCTCTTTTAGAATTCACGTGTAAATATAGTTTTTATGACGTAATTATCAATATTTTCCTGCTTTTAATATGTAATCATTTACTTCTCATTTGAATTTTTTTCTGTTTATAATAGTCACGTGTAAATAAATTTTTAATTTGAAGGAAATATTATTCTTTGCGCTGTTTCTAAATTTGGCAACAGTTTAATATACATTGTAAAAAATATCTTTCGAAATACTGAACATTGGAATTTAAAATAGAAGTAAAACTTCAAAAAAATAAGTCAAATTAAAAAAATGAATTCAGTCTGCAATCTGCACGCTGGGAACTTCTAATGTATAAAATGATCTAAAAAGATTAAATTCCTATGTATAGTTTTTGCTGCTATAAAACTTTTTTAATAGAACGAATTTGACCAACTTTAAAATTAAATATCTCTTAAAATAATTCTCCGATTTGAAAACAGTCTGCACCAGCGTGTTTATCAAACATTTCTCTATAATACAACCGATTTTTATTTTTGTATGCAATATTTTTCTTAATATTAACGAAGAAAGACCTCCAGTCACAAAAAATTCAAAACCGGCTGCGGTGTGGCGGCGACAGCGTTAGTTACTTTTTTTTTAGAATAGAGAGATTGATTCTTGGTATGACAAATACCCCGATTTTCTCATCACTTCATTCCTATTTAGTTGATCTTTCATATATATTTGAACCTATTAATCTAAAATTGGGATAAATTTTCAAAATTATACTTATATATGTTTTTATTATTATTTATTATTATTTTTTATTTATTTATTTATTTATTTTACCATATTGATACTTGTAATTCCCCAATTTTTCTCATTATTCTTATTTCGTTGCTCTTTCACAGATATTTGGGCCTATTAACTTAAAATTGGGATAAATTTTCGAAATTATATATTTTTATTTTTACCATATTGATTCCTGTTATAAAAGGCTCCCGAATTTTTCTCATCATTTTTATTTGGTTGCTCTTTCATAGACATTTGGACCTATCTTAAAATTGGGATAAATTTTCGAAATTATATTTTTTCTTTTCTTTTCCTTTTTTTTATTGTTACCATATTGATTCTTGTTATGAAAGATTTCCCAATTTTTTCATCATTCTTATTTTAGTTGCTCTTTCATAGATATTTGGACCTATTTTACCTATTATCACAGTAAACAGTCCAGAAGAAGCAATATCTTTTATCAACAAAAGGTAACAGATAATATACTTCTTTTAATTGCTAAAAAGTGTAAAATGAAAGCTTTAAAAGCAGTAAAAAAAAGTTTTATTAGACTGTTTACATGTTTCGGCTCTATCGAAGCCATTATCAAAACTAATAATAATATTCTATAGTTGCAAGACTTATGATGTAATAATTTATAGCTGTAAAAGATAAGTTTAATAACACTGAACAACAAATTTGAACTTTTGCTCTGCCACAAAAGCGAAATTCATTGTTTCTTATTCAGATTTTTGCGCTGATTCCGAATCTAGTTTTAGATTTTCTCCAGCACATTAAGTTTTTGAGATATTATATATTTCTATTTATGCAAATTTTGGAATTTTTATATCTAATTGAAAGCATAAAACATTATCACGCTGGTTTTTTTTTTTTTTTTTTTTTTTTGTTCTGATTACTGTTCAGTTTATTTTACAAAAATGTTGTGTCCGAGATTATACTGCCATGTGACCGTAAAATATTGTGCCTAATTTGCATATTTTTAATGTTTTCTAATAACGTTTCTTGGTGTCTGAATATTTCTACCACATAACTACGCTAATATGTTTTTAAACTAGTTTTTTGCGCTGATTTCAAATCTGATGCTGTTCCATTCTATCACGTCTAGTTTTTGAGAAAAAAAAGCGAAATTTTATTTTTGATCAAAAACGCGAGAAAACGCTTTTTATGCTACTTTGTGATGTACAGTCGTGGAAAAAAAAAGTAAACACCCCTAACTAACTCCTCAACATATTATCGTAGAAGAAATTTACTGGTACCGAACGATTGGAAATAAAGTCTAATTTTAAATGATGTATATAAAATTTGCTTAGGGGGCCATCTACATGTTAAAACGAACCCAAACTTAATATTTTTTAATGGCAATACCCAATTTTAACACGATATTTCAAATCTTCGGTTCAAACTATGCCTAGACAGCAAATTTCTAGTCATTGTTTTTGAATTATAAACATTGAAAATTTAGTGCTTATAATGTTAAATAGCATTTTCATATTTTTATTAATATCTCCTGAAATTATACTCCTAATGTGCTAATTTTTTGTGTATCAATAATACTAAAGTACCCAAACATAAACACGTTGAATTTGCAACTTTCATAATTTTATGATATGAATTATGAAATTAATGTTCGAAAAAATTATGAATTGCAACCTACATTTTTTTTTTTTTTTTTTTTTTTTTTTTGATGGATTTAGATTTATTAAGCCCTACCTTATGGAAATCCAAAATTTCACATTTTTCTTCCAAGTAGTTTTCAAATTATGCTTAAAAAACAGCAAAATGATGGTTTAAGGGGCCGTCTATGATCGAAGTGAATAGATATTTTGAAATTTTTTATGCTATCCTATAATTTAGCAGTCTTCAATGACTGCTTGAGTGACGCTTACGATACTTTGATCAATAGGGGGGCTCTCTCGATCAACAATCGATTACCGAACTTCAATTTGGGATATAGCTCCTAAATTAGGCTCGTTTTAAAATAATTATTTTCTCAGAAACTTATCGTACAAATTGCATCAAAAATTTGTTTTTAGGCTAATTGAAGGGTATAGAGTTCATTTTTGCTGTCAGAATCTTGTACTGCTATTGAAAAAAAGAAAACAAAGTTGTGCTTCATTTTAATACGTAGATGACCCACTAAGCAAATTTTATATACGTCATTTAAAAGTAGACTTTTATTACCAATCGTGTGGTACCAGTAACCTTCTTCTACGATAATTTGTTGAGGAGTTAGTAGGGGTGTTTCCTTTTTTTCCACGACTGTACTTCAGATAGTTTGCATAGATTCTACTATTTTTTTCAATTGTTTTTTTTTTTTTTTTACGCATTGTTGTTTATGTTTCCGATAGGAATCTGACATTGGTCACCATTTTAAAAATGAGGTACATACCCCTAAAAGTATTTTATATAAAACTTGTGACAATACCATGCAAAAACAGAAATTCATTTTACTCAAAAACTATAAGTTATATTAGGAAGCGGATTGTAGATTTGAAATCAGCATAAAAATTTAGATTCAATCTGACATTTATTGCTCCAAACGTTTGTATAAAATGGCACAAAAACGTTTAAATTCTCATAAATATAAACATGCAAATTTCTCAAAAAACGGGACCATGTAGAAAAGAAACTAAACATATGTTCGGAACCAGCGCAAGAAACTGTTTTAGAATCAACTAATTTCAGTTCGTGGTAGAAACGTTGCCGTCCTGTGTAATATGAACAAACATACGGGGTGCCCAGTAATTAACCAAAAATTTGAAACTCCAATAACTGTTTATTGGACGTCATTGTGACATAACATTTGGTGACTCAACATGCGCGGTTTACAATTTACGAAACCAGAACAAACAAATCCTTCTAGACTCCACCCATTTAAAGTACCACACTTTATTCCTTATTTCCACGGAACCAACATTTTATTCCTTATTGCCATGGAATGAACTGTGTTGATGGGTTTGGTTTATGAAAGATGGCGCCTGATTCCATAGAACAAAAGAACATTTTGAACTTTTAGCGGAACATTTCCGTGACAGAGTTTTGGGTTTGAATTGTGCTGACGCAACAGAACATGAGATTGATTGGCCTGCCTATTCCCCTGATTTGAACACCCCTGGACTATTTTCTGTGGGACTACTTGAAGGACAAGGGTGTTCAAAAATCTTTAACAGTCATTAGATGTACTCCAAGAAGCCATTTTTGCTGAAATTTCAGGCATCACACTGCCAATTCAGTTTTGGACAACTTTGATATTGGGCTTCGCCATATTGTTCCAAGTAATGGGAAGCACTTCGAAAATCTTGTGCCTTAAATCGGAATAATTGTACTTATTTGTGAAGTAAATATTTTTCTTTTATCTCTTCTCAAACTCTTTTACTAAGCAATTCAAATTTTTGGTTAATTACTGGGCACTCTGTATTAATTAGATTTACGTATAGAAGCTTTTTGCAATTATTATAGAAGATCATTCCGAATTGGACACTATATATTAAAGTGAATGCTTGATTTAAAAATTGCCAGTATTTATTAAAAAAAATAAATAAAAATAAATAACTAAAAGGAATTGAAATAATTTGTTAAAAAAATTCAAATAATTAATATTAGAAGTAATTACGTTATTAGTGTTTTAAATAGTTGATATGGATCCAAATCAGCGAATCTTCAGCGAATCTAATTTAGAAGGACATTATAAATAACTTTTATATTATATTTTAATTATTTATTTTTTTACCGGAAGACTACAGGGTGCCCGAAAATCCCGACACATTTTAAAATCCAATGTAAAATCAAGTAATTGTTATACATGAGTGCGATTTGAACTAAAATGCATCTCATGATGAAAAGTTTTCTTCAAGTGAATGAAAATAATTAGTTCCAAATTTCAATCGTAGATGGCTCCACTTGTCGTATGTTTGCTTTCAAACGCGTTTTTTTTCGTTTTTTTTTTTTTTTCGATTTTCAGATTGATTTTTACGCTATGACACAGAAATGACGACTCTTAGCACTGGAAGTCATCTCATTTCTGTGCCTGAAAAGTTTTCTTCAAGTGAATGAAAATAATTAGTTCCAAATTTCAATCGTAGATGGCTCCACTTGTCCGTATGTTTGCTTTCAAACGCGTTTTTTTCCGTTTTTTCGATTTTCAGATTGATTTTTACGCTGACACAGAAATGATGACCCTTAGCGCTGGAAGTCATCTCATTTCTGCGCCACCGCGACAAAATAATCTGAAAAGTGGAAAAGTGGCGCCATCTACGATCGAAATTTGGAACTAATTGTTTCCATTCGCTTGACGAAAACTTTCACCCTGAGACGCATTTTAGTCCAAACCGCATCCTGTATGACAATTACTTGATTTTATATTGAATTTTAAAATGTGTCAGGAATTTTCGTACACCCTGTATTTCTTTATACAGAATTTACTACTTTTTTATCAAAAAGAATTTTTTTAATATTGTGATAAATTTATATATAAAAAAGTAAATCATATTTCTCCATGTCGTCCAAAGAAAAAAAATCCCAATAAGGAAAAGGTTAATTTTCCAATGTATAAAAATTTTGTTTCAACTTACTTTTATTGTACCAGAAAATTATCGAGATTTTGATAAGGATTATGATATCTGTTTAAGAATTAGCATTTCTATGGTATTATGCTGGTTATTTTTACAGTTTAGCTGTGAATTAACATATTTTTAATACACATGAATCCAGCATAAGGAATTTCCTATATATTTTCTTACATTAATTTCTTATAATATACATTGGTGAATGGTTCTTTCAAAAATTTTATGTAATCTATTCATATTGTAAATAATTTCAACTAACGCGGGCGGGGGGCTAATTTTGTAAGATTATTATAACATTAATTCATTATTAAAGTTAATGGAAATTAAGATTTTTTAAAGAAGGAAAATATTATTACAATGTCCTTACATATTTTAGTAATATATTAGTTTAATTGCCTCTCAAATTTTTGAAAAACAAATTTGAGAAAATATCCAAAGGTGCAAAAGTTAATGAGAAACTGAATAAATTAAGCAATAGAGTATTAAGTCTAAAGTTCGGATACCCAAAGTTCGGAATTGTCTAAAATTCAGACTTTGCAGCAGCAAGACTCCAGAAAGTAGGGAAAAACAAAATTGTTGAAACAAACAAAACTAGTCGGATGTGGCAATCCCAAAACTTTCTTTTACCTCATGCATGTCAATACTTTCTGAAAAATGCAGCATGTAAGCACCACCAGTAAGATGATTTACACCAAAATCTAATTATCAACAACTTTGACAACTTCTAACAAAATCTGCAATTTGATGAAAATCCGTGCATTAGATTTTTAGATAGATCTATTTCGGAAATTGTAAAAAATTCTGCATAGCAGCGCCACCTGTTGGGCGATTTACACAATAAACTAATTAGGACCAATTTGTACCAGGAAGTAACTAAATCTGAAGCTTGACGAAAATTCATGCTTTAGTTCTTGAGATACAGCTATTGCGGAAATCGTGAAAAATGCAGCACAGAAGCGCCACCTGTTGGGCGATTTACACCAAAAATTAAACAGCACTAATTTATATCATGGACCAACTGAATCTGAAGTTTGATGAAAATTCGTGCATTTTTTCTTCAGTTAGAGCTATTGCAATAATCATGAATAATGCAGCACAGCAGCGCCATCTGTTGGGTGATTTTCACCAAAAAGTAATCAGCACCAAACTATATCATGGACTAACTGAATCTGAAGTTTTCTGAAAATCCGCGAGGTAGTTCTTCAGATATAGCTATTGCAGAAATCGTGAAAAATGCTGCATAGCAGCGCCACATGTCGGGCGATTTTCACCAAAAACTAATCAGGACCAGTTTATATCAAGGTCTAATTGAATCTAAAGTTTTGTGAATTTCCGTGCATTAGTTCTTGAGATAGAGCGCCAACAAAATTTTTGTCACACACAGACTCGCAGAGTGACAGAGTGACAGACAGAGTGACGGACAGAGTGACAGACAGAGTGTCAGACAGACATTTTCTAAAAACCATCAAATCGTGTTCAGGACATTCTAAAACGTATAAATCCGTCGAAAACCGGAAGTCGAAAATTTTCACGAATCCAATACTTTCTTCTTGTAAAGATAGAAGAAAGTAAAAAGGTGTAGAGCAAAGAAGCTTTATTACTGAATCAGAACTCATATCTATGTACAGAATAAAAGAAAACTTCTTAACGAGAATCTTAAATTAAGAAACCAGCGCACATTAACTGAAATATTGAATTGTTAAGTAAATTACAATTTGTTCTTAAATTGTATATTCCCTTAAATAAATGTTTTTGTTTTATTTTTTATTTTTTATGATTTATTTAATGAAAATGGTTGTTTCATTTAATATTAATAGTTTTTATATGCAATTTTTAACATATGAACGTCATATTTTGCATTTTTAAATAGTGACATTTATTTTACTTTTTATTGGAAAAATAACATTTTTGATAATGCAAAATGCGGAAAAATCCGAAGTTCGGACTTGACAAAGTCCCGAGGATTCCGGACTTTAGACTTTGTACCCTATCAGGTTTTATGCAATATTCAAAAGATCATGATGCTGTCTATGGTTCTGAACAAAACATTATATAGCATTTCCCAACTTTAAGTTCCTCACATAAAAAGCACCAAGTTAAAAATATTTTTCTTTTCTTTCCGTAAAAAAACCTACACTTATACACTTATATACTTATTTAGATCCCTGATTTTTAGTACATATATTTTAAAGATTTTTAAACTTGCATTAAAAACTATGATGCTATGTACGGTTCTAAAGAAGACGTTTCTGTACGTTCTCTATCAGCAATTTTTTCTTCAGACAATAAAATTTGAAAAACTACGAATTATTTGAAGAGCTCGGATGATAAATGTAAGTAACGCAATCATCATTTAAAAAAAAATAAGCTGTAAAGTTCCAAATATGTATTTGCATTTATTGCCTCCTTTATCAAGTAAAATATCTATGTACATTAGGTTTTTTCAAATCGTAATTTAACAGATGGTAGAGGGCCATTAATTGTCTTCAATCATATGATTAACTCTTTTTTTTTTTTTTTTTAAGTTTGTCACATCCACTTTTATCACCTAAGCTCTTTCTTTGTTTAGAACTTTTTTAGCCGATTTAATGCTACAGTTCTGGAGATTTTAATAGGTAACATAATCATTCTATTAAGGATCCATTGAGTAGAAATCTATCGCCCCCCCCCCCCCCCCACACACACACTACCTTCACTTTTCTTTTCTTCCTCAAATCGAGTGACTGCATAGCATTCATTGAATTTCTTTTGTGTTTTATACTATCTTTCTTACATATAGTAGGAAATACAGCAGAAAAAAGCGGATTTGGGGCTTACAGTGCAGATGAATGTAACTTTTGGTTAACATCATTCGCAAACTACATTTTTTAAAAATTTAATGCTGCATGGTCAATCAATGTCTAATTACAGTACCTTATGACGAATACTGCATTTAAAATCAGTCGAATTAAGAGTTTACAGAATAATAAGGATATAAACTTATGCTTGGAATTAATGGCAATAAGGCCTGTTATTTACTATATATTTTAAGTTATAATCACTTTGCATTCATCTAATTTCTGAAAAATTTAAAAATAGTGCAACATTCAAAATTTCATTATAGTAAGGAGATATTAGTGGTTTCATGGAATTCCTTTTATCGAAACTCGACTTTATTTTTAATTACTACAAACTTTCTGTGGATCTTTTTAATATGAAATTGAGAAATCGCAACATAATTGAAATGGCATTTAGAAAAGAATCATTCATCGATAATTATTTTTTTACTTTGGACTCACATGAGTACAATTTTAAAAAAGTTGTTTCTTTTTTCTTTTTAAAGGGACGTATTAAGTCTTTATGAATAATAAATATAGTGCATTTACAAAGCCATTTTCAGAAAGAAAAAAAAAAACCAAAGAAGTGGCAATTTAAAGCATTTATATCACCGATATCCCAACTCATTTTTCCTGTAACATTATTTACACAGGAATAATATTCCCACGCATTTAATCGGTTGCTGGTTAACAAGTGTAAACAACGCTATAATTTGTGTATGAATAATTAACAATAAAATAAAATTTTCTTTTTTCTCCCATTTTTTTCATTTTGTTTCAAATAAAATTAAGTTTATTCCTAATTTTTTTCTAATTTCTGGCATTAATGTCTTTTCAACATTGTATTAATATTCTCTGTTTCCATATTATTTCTCGCGGCCTAAAATATTACCTATTAAACCTTTTTTCTTTTTTTTTCTTTTTGAGAAATAATGGAAAGTTAAAAAGGAGTTAAATCAAAGAATTTTAATTATTTATTATTTGCTAATTAACTTATCTGTATAAAGATGTTTTATTATTTAGTTTATTTAAATGCTCGTGCTTAATTAGATGATTATGATATTTGATGTTTATTATACGAATGTATCAAAATATGCATTTTTCTGGTTTTTTTTTCACATTTTTATTACAAGCTAGGAATTTTCCATAATTTTACTTTTTTTCTTTGCTTTTTTTTTTTCATTCCATTTTTCTTAATATCTATATTTAAGAATGTATTCTATAATTTTTGTCTCTCATGCATAATTTTGTATACTAATTTTTAGGGAAAAACCTTTAACTATCTACCTCTTTACGCATAAAAAGGAATTAATAGATCAGTTTGCTATATCTACCTCAAGCGGAAGCATGTGTGTTAACGATACAGTGGTTCAACTTTCTGGTATGAGTTTTTAATATCTATCTATGTCCTATTCTAAAAACTAGTCGGATGTACCAATCCCAAATCTTTTTTCTTTCTCATGCATGTTAATATATTTCAAAAAGTTGTTACACATGTTAATACTTCAGTGTTATAACTTCAATTCTAC
Source organism: Maratus speciosus (assembly GCA_963932465.1). Lineage (NCBI taxonomy): Eukaryota > Metazoa > Arthropoda > Arachnida > Araneae > Salticidae > Maratus > Maratus speciosus. The sequence continues at coordinate 461,917,615 of OZ010790.1, forward strand.
AACTTTGATTTTTATCTTAAGTTTCTGCTTCATTTTACTAATCGGAGTAAAAACAAGTTAATCCGCTGCCATCGTAATACTCAAAGCCAGAGGACACGAGTTATGACGTAATCACTAATCGACCGATTTCTCACTGGTGTTGCAATTCACACCGGATAATTTTGTATAGCAATTTTATTTTATTTTATTTGTGGAATATCTACCATCATATAAAACAATAATAACTATTTAATCTTGCTGGTGAGAATTTGGAATCACCCAATAAAAAATCAGCCAGATGCGGCAACACTGACATTCCGCATCTGGCTGAATTTTTATTTAGGAATTCCGAATTCTCACCAGTAAGTTTAAATAGTTATTATTGTTTTATAAGATGATAGATATTCCACAAATAAAATAAAATAAAATTGCTATTCGAAATTTTCCGATGTGAATTCCAACACCAGTCAGTCGATTAGTGATGACGTCACAACTCGTGTCCTCTGGTCTTGTGTATTTCGATGGCAGCGGTTAATCTCGATCATAATATTATATAAAATATTTTTTTGTTGTTGTTTTTATTATTCTGTTGTACATCAGCTGTTTGAAAATTGATGGGTTGAACAGCGGATATAACCTCACATATACTAACACATTGAAAAATTTTTACGAAATATCATTTATAGTACCGGGGGACCGTATAAAAACTTAAATTCGGTTACTTTTTACGAAATGTTTTTATTGATCGAAACGACTTTTAAAATAATTTCTTATCTCATTTAAAACATTTTTGTAACTGGAACTGTGTATGTCTATGACTAATGTTTTAGAAATTAGCCGCATTGGGCATCATTGAGAGTAGACACTCTGAATACAAGTTACTCACTGAGTTACTCACGATTCTGAAAAGCGTTCCTTTATCTTCAGAAATATCGTAAACCAATAGATTTCCGATATTTAAAAAAAAATTTCAGTCTCTTTTGCTGATCGTAATTTTCGAAAAAATTACAAAATAGTTGTTACAGTAAAGTAGAGAAGAATGTCCAAATACTGGCTACCCCTTTTGTTTTAAATCTAGATCATACAATTTTCAAAATTAGTAAAAGAAAAAGTGACAGCAGGATACCTTGACATGTTTTACACCTGTTTAGAGAAGAAAAAATCAGTTTAAAATGCGTTTTCTGTTTATAAAAAGCAAATTCCAAAAGTCTTCAAATTTTGAGTTTTAAAAATGGGGTCTAAATACCAGCTACCTAAGTTTTTTCCCCCAAAACTACACAAATAGAGCTAATGACAATTATTAAGCAATAAGAATAATATTTAATAAATTTTATTGATTAATAATATTTCTTATGCACAGAAAAATACGTAATTTTCAATAAACAAACATTTTTGTCAAATTTATAAATTTTTTAACGACTATCTCTCGCAGTCTTCTTTCCATTATGTTTCTAGTTTCTTTTTTAACGTATAAAACAAACAAAAAAAAGCTTGCTGATTGAAATGAGAATTATTTTATCTGAAAAAAATTACAAACATAATATTATTCTCTGCGTCGGTGCAGTCGCTATAGGCCCACATATCGCATTCGTAACAGTGAACCAGAATCGCCTCCCACATTCTTGTCTGCAGAGAAAGCAACCATGCAGAAGACACAAATTGCATCATCTTTCTCTGTTGGATATATTCCTTTTTCACTTTTTAAAATCCAATTTCTGCCCCTTTCGTCTGTTTTTCTCCGACATTTTTCTTTTTTCTTTTCGCATTTATTGCAGGCAATTTTGGAGTGTCCAACAGCGCTTTTTTGTGAAGTGATCCAGTAACCCAGTGTCGCTCCTGAAAAATTATAGCGTCGAACCCAAGTGGAAAATATGGTCCATTCCAAATTTGGCTTGTACTGAGGTATCCTGTAATTTATGACTGAATGAGTGGATAAAGTTCCTATACAAAATGATTTTGCTTTAACATCTGTTACCATTCTTAAACGTCTGTTCTAATAATTTTCAGGCGTCCCAGTCCCCTTTTATTTTATTCCTGTATAACATATAAATATTTATGTAGAGAAGACTGGGGGGGGGGGGTGACCCAATTTTTACAAAATGATTTTTTATTTGTTAAATATTGAACCCAGAATAAAGTTTCATGCATTATTTTATTCGTTATATACAGTCAGTTATCAAAATAAAATTGCGACATAAGTGTAATATATAAGAAACTTAAAAAATGATGATTTTAATCATGAGAAAATAATGGGTCAAGGGTCCCCACATTTCGGAGGCTTAACCCACTATATGGAAGGCTTGACCCATTTTATTTTATATTGAAATATTTGCCAAGAGAAATAAAATCAGTAAAAAAAAAAAACAGAATTACTTTATGCTACATTATTATACATTATTTGGGGAAATGTGATGTTAAAAAAAAAAAAAAAAAAAAAAAAAAAAAAAAAAAAAAAAAAGCTACTGAAACGGAATTCAATGCAATGGAGAAAAATTCCGTTTTAAATATCTACTTTTTGTGATAATCGACCTGGCAACACTACTTGCACATAGTTTGGCTTTATCTCATTGTGTTCATCTTGGTGAAATTCGTCTACATACTTTCCTAAAGTGTTTTAATCAATGTTATGCTTTTTTGCAGAGGCATGAACACTTAACATTTCTTAAGACTGTTGCTTTCATCCTTTGTAGTTTTTTCCATTCTTTTTATATAACTACTACGGGTACAATTTAAATAAAATAAAAGTTCCTATCAACTTTCCAATTTATATTTCATTCATTTTTTTCTTTTTTCTATAGCCATTTTTCACACCTTCGTTTAATCAATTTTAAACATTTTTCTTTCTATAACCCCAATTTACTGTAGCTTTACAGAATAAATTTACATTATTTTGGCAGTATAACCATTAGCTCTTACTTTTGTACAGTGTATAATTAAAATATTTCCCAAAACACTTAATTAAGGGAATTTTGCCCATCTGGTCAAACCTCCCCACATAGCCACTTTTAAAAGTATAGCACATGGTTATGTCTAGCCTAACTTACTGCACAAATGAATGCTTAATATTTCTGCATTACTTAAAACCTACTTACTTAAATTTCTATGATATTTTTTATCTGAAAAAAATCTTGAAAAATGTTTCTAAAAGATACACTTTTTAAGTTGAAAATTTTTCACAATTGATTTTTCCACACTTGTTTCAATTATCTACATAAAGCAAACACTATTGTTTGAGCATTTCGGTAGCTTTGGTTGCCATCTACTATTTTCAAAACTTTGAAAATCTTTTAAAAATGAATACTGAAGGGTGGGTCAAGCCCAAGGTTATTAGACATACTGCTGTAAGTAGTGAAATTTTTGGCGATTTCTTCGGCTGTTAACTACGGGCATGCATTTAATCAAATATCGATTTTAATAAATTTCAAAACTTATTGAATACATTACTGTTATTTTTAATATAAAATGCTTTTTGTTGTTGTTAGTGGGGAATCTAAATGTACACATATATTAAATGTAAAAAATCTATTTAGAGTTTTCTATTTAAAAGATTATTTTTACCTATGGACTAATCTGGTAGGCCCGAGTTGGATACCTTAGTATTTTTAAATATGAGCTTATTAATAATAATTTTTATAAATACAAATATGTTTTTGAATAAAAGTAATGCCTAGATTATGTTTGGGCTCATTCATTGTATCTTATTTAAAACGAAAAACATTTCAATCGGATGATTTTTTGGGAAGCTATAAATTAAAATTTTTCACGTAAGTTTAACTTTCGCATCTTCAAATTTTGAATCCTTTTAACTCTATGAAGATTTAAGAAAAAGTGTATAAACTACATGCTTTACATAGTTACTTTACTCAAGTAAAATAAGCTGTCAAATGTGGGTATTAGCATTTGCAAAATGAAAGTTTGTACAATTTTTATTAAATCGAAACTCTTATTTTATCTGAAATTCTTGTGACGTATGACCCCTCATAGCAACGAGAGTGGGTGAAGCAGAGTCCATATAGTAACGGGTCAACCTATATGTCTAATAAACTTGGGTCAAGCCTCCTCTATGGTTAACCCTCCCCAGTCTCCCCTATACGCATTATGCGCAAATGATTTCGTTACTTGTCAGCAACTTATGCCTTCGCATTCGCATACTTTTGCAAACCTGATGAAAGCTTGGGGTACTTTCCAAGACAAAAATATCACTGTTACATTAGTTAATATCATAATCATAATGTCCTAATAATGATCTTATGATACTTCACGTCTTAATTCTTAGCTTATTTCTTTTTCTTTAAGAAAAGAATTTCTGTTGGATTACATTGGACAACAATGGTTCTTTCACAGAACAGGAATTAGTTTATTCTGGATCAGGTTTTTGAGCTGATTCCGGATACGTTTTCCGTTTTCTTCTAGCTGGTCCAGTTTTTGAGAAATTTGAATATTTATGTTTATGCAAATGTAAGCTTTTTGTGCTATTTTATGTAAATTTTAGACACAACGAATGTCATATTGAATTACCTTTTCTAGATAATGACTACTATTTGCTTTATATTAAATGTCACGATCTGCATATTCTTAGCATTTATCGGTCAGTTATTAAGGGGGTAGGATACCTTTAAACCTGCAAAGTTTTCGAAATTTTTTTTTATACATATTTTGATTCCGTAATCATTTCTGAACAATATGCAAAAAACCGCATTAAAAAATTCCCATTAGCTTACTAATTATGGCTATTTTATTAAGACTAAATATTAAGACTACATAGGATAACTAAACTTTGCATTGCGTTTATTCAAAGGATGAATTTTGATACTGAGCGCAGTGTTACTAAAAAAACTATGCATGGCAATCAAAAAAACTTTTCACCACATATTCATTAATGTATTATCTACAACTTAAAACCAGAAAAAGATAAGATTTTATTTAATTTTTTGTTTTTTACTTTGAAAATATTTTTTAAAAAGGGAAAATTTTTAATTTTTTGTTAATTTTTTAATTTAGTCAATATTTTTTTACAAATATTCTGGTTTTAGTATGAAGGTAACAGTATTATGTATTTATTTTTACCAAAATTTCCTCTTTTTATGCATATTTTCAGATTTTATCATGCGCGCAAGATTTTTTTTCTCTCATTATCATATATTTTTAAACTTATCATTTCAATATTTATTTATGAATCTACAAGTATATATATATTTTTAAATATAAATATTAATATAAATGTGAGCTTTATATTTAAATGAAGTTTTATTTTTATTTTTGACTTATTACACAAGTTTTGAAGTTTAGAACATAGTGGTATTTTTTCTTTTTTCGACATGTTCAAAGGTATCCTACCCCCTTAAGCATAATTTGCGTATTTTTCTCAATGGTGTAATGTTTACAGTTGCATTACTATCAACTTTAAAGTAGTTGCCACAAAATTGACGCAATGCTTTCCTAGACTAGACTTTTATGCTGATTTCAAATCTGCAATCTGTTTCCACATATCACGGCTAGTTTTTAGTAAAACTAATTCTACTTTTGTATATTAACAAAAGTTTGATATAAGATGCTTTTAGGGACGTATACCTCATTGTCAAAAGGGTGAATAGTGTTATATTCCTATCAAAGACATAAACAACAATTTATATAATCGAAAGAAAAATTAAAAAGGTAGTAGAATCTATTCTTTATTGAAGTACAGTCGTGGGAAGAAAAAAAGTAAACACCCCTACTAACTCCTCAACAAATTATCGTAGAAAATAGTTACTGGTACCGAACGATTTGTACCGAATTTTTAAATGATGCATATAAAATTTGCTTAGGAGGCCATCTATATATTAAAATGAACCCAAACTTCGTTTTTTCAATAACAATACCTAATTTTAACAAGATATTTCAAATCTTCGGTTCAAACTATGCCTAGACACCAAATTTCAAATCATTTGAATGATAAGTTTTTGAATTATAAACATTCAAAATTTAGTGCTCCTAATGTTAAAGTGCATTTTCATATTTTCATTAACATCTCCTGAAATTATACTCCTAATGTGCTAATTTTTTATGCAGCAATACTACTAAAATGCCCAAACATAAATACGTTGAATTTACAATTTTTATAATTTTATGATATGAATTATCAAATTAATATTTAAAAAAAATTATGAATTACAACCTACAGTTTTTTTGATGGATATAGATTTATTACGTCTTGCTTTATGTAAATCCAAAATTTCACATTTTTCTTCGAAGTGGTTTTCAAATTACGCTTAAAAAACGGCAAAATGATGGTTTAAGGGCCCATGTATGATAGAAGTGACTAGATATTTTGAAATTTCTTATGCTATCCTGTAATCTAGCAGTCTTCAATGACTACTAGATTACAGGATACTAAAATACGCTCGTTTTAAAATAATTAATTTAAATTAGATAAACTTATTGCACGAATTGCATAAAAATTTGTTTTTAGGCTAATTGAAGGGCGTAGCGCTCATTTATGCTGTCAGAGTTGTGTACTGCTATTGAAAAAAAAACAAAGTTATGGTTCGTTTTAATATGTAGATGTCCCCCTAAGCAAATTTTGTATACATCATTTATAAGTAGACTTTATTTCCAATCGTTCGGTACCAGTAACTTTCTTGCCCGATAATTTGTTAAGAAGTTAGTAGGAGTGTTCACTTCTTTTTTTTTTCCACGACTGTATATCACAAAGTAGCATAAAAAGCTTTTCTGGCTTTTTGACCCAAAAATAAAATTTCCCTTTATTCAAAAACTAGGTGTTATAGAAGAAAACAGATACCAGATTTGAAATCAGAGCAAAAGACTGGTTTAGAAATATATTAGCGTACTCGTGTGGCAGAAATATGTGGACGTCATAAACGATTATAAAAAAAAAAAAAAAAAAAAAAAAAAAAAAAAAAAAAAAAAAAAACATGAAAAATGCGAAAATTAGGTACAATATTTCACGGTAACATGTCAGTGCAATCTCAGAAACAATGTTTTTGTAAAGTACACTAGACGGTTATCATAACATAAAACAAAAAAAAGCAGTCTGATAATGCTTTATGTCTTAAATTTGCATATAATTGTACAAAATGTACAAAATTTGTATAAATCGAAATACGTGGGTGGTTCAATAATTATTGTCCCTAATGTATATAAAATATTTGTACTGCGATGGTTGATGTGGAATATCGACGCCTAATTTTTTAAATGCCTATATGCTCAATTTCAGAACCGTAGCTGCTATATTAACATAGTTTTGGAGGGAGAGGTGAAGTTTTAAAGACCTATATTTTGGGGAGTTTTTAAGAACGGGGTGGGGTGAGGGTAAAATGCTGGTTCGGAGCTTATGAGGCTACATTTGGACAGTGGATGAGATGTGGCTACTTCACTATAATCGCGAGTCCAAACGACAATAGTTACGTCTCATCCACTGTCACAAATCTAGCACCATAAGCTAAATATCAGCCTTTCACTCCCACTCCACCCCTTTCACTCCTACCTCCAAAACTATGTGACTATAACAGCTACGATTCTGAAATTGAGCATATATTCATCTAAGACATTAGTCTTCGATATTCCACAACAACTATCGCAGTACAAATATTTTGTATACACTAGAGACAAAATTATTGAACCACCCTCGTATTCTAGCATTCAAATCAATATCGCAATTATCTCAAAAACAAGACCTGCTGGAATAAATCTAAAATTAGATTCGGAATCGGCACAAAAATCAGCATAAGAAACAACTAATTTCGGTTAAAGAGCAAAAGTTCAAATTTGTTGACAAGTGTGATTTACAAGGTCCGTCTAAAAAGTTCGGTGAATGGATGGATATCTCATAAACAACGCGAGTTAAAAATGCTTCCTTGCGCATGCGTAGGTAGAGACCAATGGAGAGACGGCACGTAGAAAGAAGATCAAGAAACCAAGGCAGAATAGTCTGCTATGGGCAGTCGAACGGTGTATGTTTGAAAACCCGCGTTATATTGAAATGGAGCAACGGATAAACATCAAGTTTTGCTATAAATTAGTAAAAAATGCCACATAAATGCATGCAATATTGGTCCAGGTTTAAGGAACAGACGCAGTGAGCAAAAAATGCGTGTACGATTGGTTTAAACGTTTTCGGGAGGGAAAGGAAACCGTGGATGACGAACCACGTTCAGGTCGACCCTCAACAAGTGTGACTACAGAATATATTGGTCGGGTGCAACAGATGCTGTTAAACAATCGCCGACGGTCTTTACGATGGATATTAGAGTAATTGGGAATCAGTAAGGATGTGTATCCGTCGACGTGTGGCATCTGTGCTTCGGTCGATCCCAAAAGAGTGCTTCGCTGACTCATTCCAGGAGCTTTATCAACGATGTCATAAGTGTATTGTGGCCAACGAATGTTACGTTGAGGGTGATTAAAGGTTTTTTGCTTCCATGTTTTGTTTTATTTGTTTTATGCTTCCATTCACAGATCTTTTTAGGCGCACCTTGTACATATTGCCGTTTTCAGCAATTTTTATTTACAGCTGTCGAAATTATACCTTTCACTTTTAAACACTTCTCATACTCATCTTCTTTTTCTAATGCAGTGGACACACTTCCTATTGGAGGCATTGGAATGAGCGGAATGGGCAGATACCACGGCAAATATACTTTTGAAACATTTTCTCACAAAAGATCTGTTCTGGTGCGGTCTTTCAACACTGTAGGAGAATACTTTGGAAAGTAAGTAAGAATAAATGTCCTATGTAAACAGGTTTACCACTAAATTTATCGACTCAACCTGGGACGCTTTTTAAAGGGCACCCTGCAAAAGAGGATTCGTTTAATTGTAAGTCTTTTTTAGCTAGGTTAAAAAAAATCATTTAATTTATAGCTTTTGAAAATTATTTGAATGTTGCTTCTCACTCCATTGCCCTTCTTTCATCAAAGAAATATATAAATAAATAAATAAAAATAAAATAAATACAGTCGGACCTTGATATCTCGAACCTCTTTATCTCAAAACCCTTGATATCTCGAAAAAAGAAATTTCCCCTGCATTTCCTTCAAAATTCGTATGTATTTTCCATAGTTATGTCGAAATATGTTTTCCAAAATCCAAATATTTTCCACGGAAATTAGTTTGATTTTTTACATTTGGCTATTATCGGCAGTAGAACCAGTTTGTTGTGGATGCTGTTTTCACATTATTTTATCTCTTTGTTGATACAAAGAACTTAATGGGTAAGAATGCAAGACTTTTGAAACCGTAAATAACGAAACAGTACAAATAGCTACGCTGAAAAGCACGATGAAAGGAGAGATCCAACCACACGCTTCCTACATTACGCCCGACTGCGTTTAAAGGTGACAAAATGATTGCGTTTAAAGGGAAAGGGAAATCCGAACCGTAGCTCCAAGCCTGATGGAGTGTTTTCATACGGACGGCCGAAACCCATTTGTTAGTCCATCCTTTTGGCAGCAGTTAAAAAGAACTGTTCAATGTTTATATTTACTAGGGGGCTCGGCCCCCTACGAGCTACGCTCGCCAACCCCCCGTCCAGACACCGCAGATTCTAAATGCACGCTAATTTGATCGGCTTTAAAAAGATTTCGAAAGATTGAATTATAATTTAAAAAACAGTGGCGATCTCCCTATAAACGGATTTCTACTCATTTCTCCTTGATTGAGGAATTTTAATGCAAAATCCGCTGCGGTACTACTTGATTATCCCGTCGACCGATTTCGCCAAATTATGCAACTTGACATAATTTTTATTTTAAATAACGAAAGAATAAATAAATTAGTACAACATTAATAAAAATACAAATAAAACGTCGAAATAAAAGTAACTTGATGACGTAGACACGTGTAACAACATTTCAAAATAAGCTAATATAAAAGGAATTAAGTAAACAGAGTCTTTGTCTCCTGGTATTTTTTAACAAAGCGAAAAGAAAGTTCTTTTAAATGAGACATTTTAAATTAATCGTTTTTAATCTGACGTAATTTTTACCAAGCTAATCTTTCTCTTTTAAATATTCAAGTGAAAATACTTTTGTTAGAAATGAAATATTATTTGCGCATTCCTAACAAAAATAGTTGAAAAGATCCTCTCAAAATATCTAATAAATGTCTAGCGCAGTTTCTAAATTTAAACTGTTTTGCAATATTATTTTGTGTTCATTTTATGCAATAACTAAAATGTGACGTAAATATGACGTAATTTCTCCTATTTAAGACTTCTAACGCATGTTAATGAATTTATTATTTTACAATATCCTTTCTCTTTTAAAATTCACGTGTATACTTTTTATGACGTAATTTTTAATAAGTTCCTGCTTTTTGTACATAATTATTTAATTCTAATTCCAAATGATTTTTTTCCGTTTATAATAGTCACGTGTAAATAAATTTTTAATTTGAAGCAAACATTATTGTTTGTGCTGTTTATACATTTGGCAACAGTATAAATTAATACCATTTTCTAAAATAATGTTAAAAATATCTCTAGAAATGCTGAAAATTTGAATTTAAAATAGAAATAAAACCTCAAAAAATGAGTCAAAATAAAAAAATTAATGCAATCTGCACTCCGGCAAATTCTAACGCATAAAATGATCTAAAAATGATTACACTGCCATGTATAGTTTTTGCTGCTATAAAATGTGTTTAGAGGAACGATTTTTGTCCAACTTTAGCATTAAATATCTCTTAAAAGTAATTCTTCAATTTGAAAACTGTTTGCATCAGCGTGTTTATCAAACATTTCTGTATAAAACCACCGATTTTCATATTTTTGTATGCATTATTTTCCTTAATATTAACGAAGAAAGACCTCCGGTCACAAAAAATTCAAAACCGGCGGCGGCGGTGACAGCGGTAGTTACTTTTTTTTAGAATAGAGAGATGCTTTAGTAATTAAAAAAAAAAAAAAAAAAAAAAAAAAAAAAAAACTGTAAGATTCTCAGCTGAGTAAAGCCGAGGTGGCAAACAGAGTAAGATTTGTGCAACTATGCTTTTGGCAGTAAATCAAAGTAAAAAAGAAAAACTTCCGCTTCTTATGGCAAAACGATCTGAAAATCCGAGGTACGTTGTTAAAATTAAGTCATTTCCAATGTTGTACAGTTCAGGTATAAAGCCTTTGATGAAAAACGCAATTTTTGCTGATTGGCTGATAGGAATCAATAAAAAAAATAGCTAAACGTAAAAGATGCATTCTCCTCTTGATAGGCAATTGTGAAGCCTAATCTTCCTACGCTAAAAAATATCACTGTTAAGATTTTTCTGCCAAATACGACTTCGAAGTTACAGCCAACTCGACCAAGTGATAATCCGCAGCTTCTTAGTCGGTTATCTTGCGAGAAGTGGATAGTATTGGTGAAGGTAAACCTTCTAGCGTAACCTATCAACATCTTACAGTCAATGCGAATGGCTATGCATGGAGAAATGTTCAGAAATAACAATATGAAATCGTTTCAGTAAATCAGGATTTTTAGAAAATGTAACTTCCAGTGAAACAGAGGAAGTTGATTCCATTAAGCAAGCAACTGAAGAAGGAGAACTGAATCCAGAACAGTGAGAATCGATACAAAAGGTGTGTCACACTGACATTTCATTCGTTGAATTCGTGAATGTAGACAATGAGCTTGAAACGTGCGGTACTATAACAGATGAAGAGATAGTTTCGAGCATTAATGCAGAAATTTCTGATTGAGGAATCGAAGAACTAGAAGATCAATAAGAGCAAGGAAAAATTACAGTGAGAGAAGCCTAGAAGGCAGTTGACCTTCTGCCGAGATTTCTTGAATCCAGGGTCGTACTGGCCCACCGGGCAACGAGGCAAATGCCCGGTGCGCCCATCGTCACTTTTTTCTTTTTTTTTTCTTTTCTTTTTTTTTTTTTTTTTAAGCACGCATTTTGAAAGGCATAAAATTTTCAAAAATTTTCATTTGGAAAATTAAAAAGTAATGCTTTTTATTTTTTAAAGTATAGCATAAGCAAACTATGTGTGATCAAAGACAATTAGATAAACCAATTTCGAGATAACATAAGTTATCGACAATCAGATATGCCATTGTTACACATTGCATCCAGGACCAGACTCTGTTTCAAAGCCTGTATTAATGATAAATTCTAAGAAAAATAATATTAAGTACTCACTTATTTAGATATACGCCTAAATAATTTCTGTTCTAGGAATGCTTCTAATAAGTGTCTAATAAGTCTGCGTCTAATACGTTTGCATATTTTCTGCGTCTAAGTATTTAGCGCCCCTGGTGTTGTGAGGTATTTTTGTATTTCTGCCTTTTGTGCAAGTATAAACGACGAAACACTGTATAAGAAACATATCCTCATTTTAAATGGATTCATTCACAGAGACTTTGATAGTCATGGCGCTCTGGTCCAGATTTTATTCAGTACCCCGAAGTATAGTAACTTCTACATAAATTAATATTGGTATTAATGATGTATTTAGTATATTTTCTGTCAAATATTCAGCGCCCTGTGTGGCTGCCCGGTAGTTTGGTATTTCTGTTTTTTGTGAAATAACAAAAAACAAAACAAAAAAAATGCCAATTTAATACAGCTCATTTTCATTTTAATTTCATTTGGTCCCTTTGTCAGAGGCGGCTTTGGTAATCATGGCGCCCTTGGACAATTTTTTTAGCGCCTCTGTAAAAATAAGTTTAAAAAAAACTGATATTGTGTTTTCGTAATAATGGCGCCCTTGGTCAGATTTTTTCAACGCCTCTGTAAAAATAAATTTCAAAAAACTAATATCGTGTTTTTGTAATCATGGCGCCCTTGGTCAGATTTTTTTCAGTGCCTCTGTAAAAATGCTTTTCAAAAAACTATTATCGTGTTTTTCTAATCATGGCGCCCTTGGAGAGAATTTTTTCAGCGCCTCTGTAAAAATAAATTTCAAAAACTTAATATCGTATTTTTTAATCATTTAGTCAGATTTTTATTTTCAGCGCCTCTGTAAAAATCCCTTTCAAAAAACTGTCATCGTGTTTCTCTAATCATGGCGCCCTTGGACAGATTTGTTTAGGGCCTCTGTAAAAATAAGTTTTAAAAAAGACAATATCGTGTTTTCTTAATAATGGCGCCCTTGGTCAGATTTTTTCAGCGCCTCTGTAAAAATAAATTTCAAAAAACTAATATCGTGTTTTTGTAATCACGGCGCCCTTGGAGGGAATTTTTTCAGCGCCTCTGTAAAAATAAATTTCAAAAACTACATCGTGTTTTTGTAATTATGGCGCCCTTGGACATATTTTTTTTTCAGCGCCTCTCTATGAAAATAACTTTAAAAAAACTAATATCGTAATTTTGTAATCATGACGCCCTTGGTCAGATTTATTTCCAGCGCCTCTGTAAAAATAACTTTCAAAAAACTAATGTCGTGTTTTCGTAATCAATGCGCTCTTGGTGAGATTTTTTCAGCGCCCTGTAAAAATAACTTACAGAAAACTAATATCATGCTTTTGTAATCATGGCGCCCTTGGTCAGATTTTTTTAGCGCCTCTGTAAAAATAAGTTTTAAAAAACTAATATCGTGTTTTTGTAATCATGGCGCCCTTAGTCAGATTTTTTCAGCGCCTCTGTAAAAATAAGTTTTAAAAATCTAATATCGTGTTTTTGTAATCATGGCGCCCTTGGTCAGATATTTTTCAGCGCCGCTGTAAAAATGCCTTTCAAAAAGCTATTATCGCGTTTTTGTACTCATGGCGCCCTTGGGCAGATTTATTTTTCAGCACCTCTCTGTAAAAATAACTTTCAAAAAACTAATATCGTAATTTTGTAATCATGCCGCCCTTGATCAGATTTATTTTCAGCGCCTCTCAGTAAAAATAACTTTCAAAAAACTAATGTCGTGCTTTCGTAATCAATGCGTTCTTGGTGAGATTTTTTCAGCGCCCTGTAAAAATAACTTTCAGAAAACTAATATCATGCTTTTGTAATCATGGCGCCCTTGGTCAGATTTTTTCAGCGCCTCTGTAAAAATAATTTTGAAAAACTATTATCGTGTTTTTTTAATCATGGCGCCCTTAGAGAGATTTTTTTCAGCGCATCTGCAAAAATAAATTTCAAAAACTTAATATCGTGTTTTTTAATTACGGCGCCCTTAGTCAGATTTTTTCAGCGCCTCTGTAAAAATAAGTTTTAAAAAACTAATATCGTGTTTTTGTAATCATGGCGCCCTTGGACAGATATTTTTCAGCGCCTCTGTAAAAATCTCTTTCAAAAAACTATCATCGTGTTTTTGTAATCATGGCGCCCTGGGACAGATTTTTTTAGCGCCTCTGTAAAAATAAGTTTAAAAAAACTAATACCGTGTTTTTGTAATCATGGCGCCCTTGGTGACTTGGCCAGATTTTTTTCAGCGCCTCTGTAAAAATAACTTGAAAAAAGTAGTATCGTGTTTTTGTAATAGCTGATTATTTGAAGAAGGTATTCAACTTTTATCGTAGAAAAATGCTGATTTTTGATAATTGACAAAAAAAAAAAAAAAAAAAAAAAAAAAAAAAAATAAATAAATAAATAAATCCTTAATGCACTGCATAATTATATAAGAAACTAGGGGGCTCTGCACCCTACGAGCTACGCTCGCCAACCTCCGTTCAGGCACACCAAAATCCAAAAAGCACGCTAATTTGATCGGCTTTAAAAATATTGAATTAAAAAAAAAAAAACAGTAGTGATTTTTCTGTAAACGGGTTACCATTCGTTTTCCTTGGATTGGGGATTTTTAAGACCAAATCTGCTGCTGTTAAGAGATTCAATGGCTGTTTACGTATTTAATTAAAAAATTAGTTAAACATTTGAAAATAAGCTAATGTAAAATGAATTAGGTAAACAGTGCCCTTGTCTCCCGGTATTTTTTAACAGCGCTATAAGATAGTTCTTTTAAATAATTCATTTTAAATGTATCGTTTTAAATCTGACTTAATTTACACCAAAGTTTTATTTCTCTTATTAATATTCAGGTGAAAATACTTTAGTTGTTAGAAGGAAATATTATTTGCGCTGTCTTCGAATTCACGATAACAGTTGAAAAGATTATCTTAAAATATCTCGCGCAAATATATTTTTTAATTTAAATTGTTTTACCATATATTTTGGCCATTTTAAATATGATGTAATTTCTTCTCTTTACAAGTTTTAGCACATAATAATTTTTTTATTTTAACATTTTGTTTCTCTTTTAAAATTCAAGTGTGAATATGGTTCTTATGACGTAATTTTTCTGCTTTTAACATGTGATCCTTTAATTCTAATTTTAAAGTTTTTATTTCTGTTTACAATAGTCACGTGTAAATAAATATTTAAATTGAAGTAAACATTATTGTTTCGCTGTTTATACAATTGGCAACAGTTTAAATTAATAACATTTTCTAAAATATATAAAAAATATCTCTCGAAAAGCTGAAAATTTGAATTTAAAATAGCAATAAAACCTCAAAAAAATGAGTGAAATAAAAAAAATAAACGCAATCTGCCCACCGGGAACTTATAACGTATAAAATGATCTAAAAATGATTAAATTCTCATGCATTCAGTGGTGTAGTCGAGGGGGGACGCAGGGGGATGGCGTCCCCCCACTTTTTTATTTTATTTCAAGCGTCCCCTTACTTTTTTTTTTTTCAAGGGGACGCTAAGGGCGCGAGGGGACGCAGATCTTCCTGATTTATTAAATGTTTAAAATAAAAAGCACTTTAATAAATTAAGAATTTTATGAAGTAAAGAATTGATTTTTAAAACTATTTGAGTTTTCTTTGAGTATTCAGAAAACAAACTGAAAGGAATTGGGAAGAAAGGGATATTTACTTGCCGTTTCACCATAATTAACAGTAGTGAAACACCTGAAATACAGCGCTAACATTAGTTCCTTCAGATGCATATACATTAGTTTTACTTGGAATTTTCTAATCGAAAACTATTATCTTCCTCCTTTTCCTAACATAAAGACCACAAAAGCGCAGTCTCCGTTTAAAAAATATCCAGATGTTTCAGTTTTGAAAGACTGGTCATGTTTTTCTCACATGGTAATTAACAACAGCATGTTTCCATTAGTCAGTAAATAAGGTATTTAAAGACGTTCGGGGTAATTGTCATATCTGTCACATAGTGTTGATTAGTAGGGGTCACTGGTACGGTGTCTGCAATCGAATACAGAATAAATCAACAAAAGGGACACCAATGTAGACCGACAACTTCTGATATATTGCAGTGCCAAGAATCCCACAAAATCATTATCCCCCTTTCTCCTATCTTCCTGTATCATTCACATTGACAATTATTTCTTGGTTTACTATTCGGGGATTACTTCTTTAGACAGGAATAAACTACAAGCATTGGATTATTTTGAATTCCAGCGAATATCTCTGAAGTATCTGTTTTTTAAATTCTAGCCATAAGTATTTTACATCAAAATTTCAATTTTTGAAGGAAAAAATAACAATGAAACGATATAGGCAGCCAAAATTGGAAAGTTTTATAATTTTTTCGAAACGTTGGTCGTCGATGATAGTATAACAATGCTGTGATGATAGATACGAAATTATCGAGCACAATTGAAGATCAAAAGTCCGATGCAAGAGAATCGTAAGCATATTTTGAGTTTTGATCAATAATATTTTTAATTATATGCTATGTTATACCATGAATCTTTGATAAGGGTTTCATATTTTCCAAATATCAATATGTTTTTGTATAAAATTATATCTTTTGTACAATGGGATGGAAAGGAAACATAGGTGCCAGAAATGGTAGTTGAGCAGAATTGCCCCTCTTTAGATTTTCAAATTTAATTAACTAAATTTTCTTTCCCTCTCGAAAATTTCAAAAAATAACAAAGTTTGTTCTTCACATAGGATTTAAAGTAATTGAACAGTAAAAGAAAGGATATCAAGAATTATTTATCAGGGAGAGGGTCTGTCCTCCTGAAGCCCCCGTAAAAGACTATTTTTAGTTCTGTGTTTCTTTTATGTTTGTGTATTTTTTTTTCTAAACCACCGATTAAAATATATCAGGTGTGCAGAAAAAAAAATAGTAATATGTTTCACTAGTTCCTTTTATAAAAAAAAAAAAAAAAAAAAAAAAGCTGATAGAAGTTTAATTTAGGAGTTTTTAATATGCGTTTTATTTGTTATATTTCTAAAATACTTTGTTTTAAAATAAAATATAGATTTTATTTAATAACGGCAATATTGTTTGAAAATGTCTGCAATCTCAATAAAATTTGCAGTAGCATAAACAATACAAAATTAAACTACAACATTTTAACACTTTCTAACATAGTTGAAAAGTTTATGACTTTGGTTCGTCATTCCGAATCCCCGTAAATAAACTTGGATTGCCACTCTATTTATATACATTATTATTATTTACTACTTACTACAAAGATTCTTTAATGAAAATGAAGTGTTTAGCACTTATAGTTCGTTTGCAGGTATACATAGAAAAAATGTTCCGTTAAATTATGTCCTATGGAAAGAAAATTCTTTATTTTGTATTTTAATGATGTTGCACTACTTCAAACATAAAGAAATTGATATACACCACTGAAGGGCACAACAACACGCTTAATATAGAATACGTATCGTGTAGCTTCTTTCGTTTATTTACAGGGATATAGAAATAAATTACATTGTATTAATCTCGGATTACAGTAATCAGTGTTGAATTCAGACACTTACCTCGGGGGGGGGGGGGGGGGGGAGGGATTTCTGTGGCTCTGAGGGTGACATTATAGAGTTCCGAGGGGGATTGCACTTTTTGACCATTCAAAACACGAAATCTCAAATATTCCGGGGGAATGTCCCCTCCGGGCCACCTCCTGAATTCACTAATGATAGTAATTGTTTGAAAAGCGTTTTTTGAAATTTATATACGTTATTGAAGAGGGAGATAACGTCATCCACAGAAAGCATAGGGAATATATCATATCAATTTTCTTTAACAGTCTATAAGCAACATTGTAAGACGTGCTTTTTCAATCTCAACTAATTTTTATTAAATTCTGTGGAATGAATTCTACAAATTATATGCAGTGCAACAATTCAAAATATTTAAATTGTGTGGGCGGGATTTGATGAAAATGCATTTTCAAGAGTGTTATTTGTTTTTTAGCACAACTAAGTCTTACTGTGTGAATATAATATAAATAAATTCATACATAGGACTGCACAAAAGACATGGATACACAAATATTGTCGTCAATGAACGGTAAAAACCTTTTTTTTAGTGAAAAGCATTGTTCTATTTAATTAGACTTTTAGTTTTACTGTGTGGTATGCATAAAATACAAGGATTATATTACTGAAGATTTTGCATGTTAACACACGCAGATTTTTTTTCTTTTCTTGTTTGACTTTTAATATTTGTAAAAGATTTTTTTTCATTAGATAGCTGAGGCCCTCTACAAAGGCCGAATCTTTTTTTTTTTTTTTTTTTTTTTTTTTTTTTTTTTTTTTTTTTTCCCGATTTTGTTTGTATTTTTTTTTTTTTTTTTTTTTTCAATTTAGATAATTTTACTTTCGGAACCGGTTTCGAGAGTCGACCTATCCTCATAAAAAATGACTGCGAACAAAATCGAAAAAGTAAAAAACGGGCATTATGAAAATCGACCTTGGCTATCCAATGCAAAAAAAAAAAAAAAAAAAAAAAAAAAACATTTAAAAATTTTGACATGCAAACGATATATCTTTAAAAAAAATTCTCCCATAGGTTTAGCATTAGTAAGCGAATTCAGTTCCCGTGAGTGAAGTAGTCCATTAATGTCTTTAGGAACTACTTCAGTCTAGACAGTAATTACTGAGATAAGGCTTTTAACTTTAAGTATTTTCTAAAATGTCTATTAACGCATCGCTGTCCCTTGTATGAAAAAAATAATTATAATAAAATATTTTTGATAGTATTAGAAAATATTTCATATTCTATGCATGGCGCATGATTTTTATTCTAGTTAAAGTTGCATTTGGAATAAAAAATGTAAAATCGTTGTAACATAAATTACGTTTAATGAATTTCTTTTTCATTTTGAATAACTGTGTATAAAAAAATAAATTAATTATTTATGTAAACAATATGTACCATTTTCAAAAATTTGAAAGAAAATCTTATCTATAGTTCGATGTTTAAAACTAAGATTGAAGTAACAGATGTTATTAGTACTAAGAGGCGCAAAACTTATTTATTTTATTAAATGGGAATGTAAGTAACAGATTTTACATTTTTCTATTACAAATGCTGAATTAAATTGCACAAAATTAAAAAATAAATATTTTA
Source organism: Maratus speciosus (assembly GCA_963932465.1). Classification (NCBI taxonomy): domain Eukaryota; kingdom Metazoa; phylum Arthropoda; class Arachnida; order Araneae; family Salticidae; genus Maratus; species Maratus speciosus. The sequence continues at coordinate 461,936,857 of OZ010790.1, forward strand.
ATTTTAATCAGAACACATTTATGAAACTATTGAAACTGTTAGTTACACTGAAACCGAAAAAGATGGTATAACTTTTATTTAGTAATATAGTTTATTAAAGTTGCGTCTAGGCATTTGTGATTTGCACCACGGGTGGATCCAGCTTTCCTTGTAGATGAGGTGGGGTCTGTGTGTCATGTGCCTCTTTTTGTAGGGAAGGGTCATATCGGTATAATATCAATTTTTATATCTTACGATTTTTCTTCGTCCACAATTCCAAACTGGCTGTTTTATGACACGTTATCAAAATTATATTTTCTGTTTGTAAATGCATAAAATTTACCAGTTCTATTCAGATAATAATAGTTAAAATAATCGATTAGGGAAGTGCTTTATGTAACGTGGTCTGGTTCAAATATGAGCACATTTTAAATTTTAAACACATTTAAAAAGTGCAGTAATTTTCGAAAATTACTTTTTAGTCCCCGGTATGCTATTTCTTTCTCCCAGCTATTAAAGTGTCGTCTCAAAAAAATAACTTCCGTTGTATAAGCCAGACGTAAAACAAAGCAGATGTATCATTGTACGGTTAAATACTCTACTGCAATTTTTTTAACTTTTAAGCATCGCATATTTTCAATTTTTATACCGTCGTATTGGGAAAAAAAGTACTTTTAAACGCAATTTGTTTGTAAACTGCATCTCAATTTATTTTTAAAATATTAATTCTTTTGTAGTTTTTAGCGCATTTGTTTAATCTTGGCAGCTCAAATATTCCATTTATGTTGAAAGTAAAGGAAAAATAGTTGGAAAATAGTAATTATATCTTTCTGTTGCCATTTTCCCATAACAACTTTTAAAAAATGTAATTAAAATACGTACTATTTTGAAAAACTATAGATGAATGATTTCTGATAAAACATCGAGCTATTATAAACCAAATTTAATTTTAAGTATCTATATTAATATTACAAACAGATGAAGGCATATGAATCATTAGATAGCTGATTTTTTTGTCGAGTTTCTTGAATGACATCTCTTTTTTCGAGATTTGTGTATTATTCAGCGATAGTGACGTCATATGCGTACTTTACTATAGCTCATAAATTAACATACGAGATGGGACATTTATGGCGAAATCTGTAATGACAACAGTACTAGCGTTACTACGGACCGAAATTTACATATGTTGAAGAAATATGTTTACGCTTTATGTTTTGAATATCTATTCTTTCCAAACGAAGAAGAGGTAAGGCAGATGATATTGTATTTACGCTTTATTTATTTAGCTGTTTTTTTTTTTTTTTTTTTTTTTTTTTTTTTTTTTTTATCGTGCTTGTATTGTTGTTACTTTTAATTTACAAAACGATAATTAGAGTAATGATATAAAAGAAAAACCCTAGAAAATTCTGTTAAGAACGGAAATGTGTAAGTTTATGAGATTAAATTGTAAAAAAATCAAATTCAGGCATTGTGTTAATTTATTCATATCGAATAAAATTTTACTGAGTGTAATGTCGGTACCTCTATTTATTTTTAACTTTTAGATTTATATAATTCTAAAAATTTGTCGAAAGAAATTTTTCAAAATCTGTAATTTTATTATTATTTCTTATATGTTAATATTATAAATATTATTCAATTGGTTGAACGTTATTTACATTAAAAGCAATATTTTTACTTTATCTATAAGAAAGTGAAAATACGTAAATTTTAAAAGATTGTAACGATTGTTTAATACGTTAAACTTCACAAATTAATAAAACATCGGCTATAAAAATTTTCCTATTAAATGGGAATATTTATGAAATTTTCTGGGACTTGTAGAGTGCAATATTTCGTATAGTCTTATATTACACCATTGCTTTTGATATATAGCATTCAAGATTAAATGTTACTTTGTTTTTCGTTGCACTTAAATTGTTCACGCATAATGTTAAATAAAATAAAAATAATGCGTATATCGGTACATAAACATAGAACAGATATTAGATATATAAAATAGAATATCTATTCTATGTTTGTATTGGTGTAAGATTCTATTGAAAACGTAAACATGCAACATTAAAAAAAGAAAGATCCCAATGAGGTAGATACTCAATAATAAAATACTACAGGGATGGGGAGTTTATTCCCCATCGTCACTAAAGGCGCTACGATCGCAATCGCATTACCATTACGCTCTATGGAAGTGTCCCATCTTGTATGCTAATTTATCCTGTAGATGTTGTTTAAGACTGGATAGTAAAGGAAGAATTCTCTAGCGGATGCGGATTACGTCATTTTATATAAAATAAAAGCGTGTATTTTAAGTCTTAAAACTGAAATATGTTTTTTACTATCTATATTTATATACATATATATATATATATTTTATCGGGGGTGACACTAAATTCTGAAAGTGTCATTTCTTTTGTTCAGACATGAAAAAGGTTTAATTTTTTTTAATTCTACAGTAAGCCAACAAAAAAAAAAGAACCTTTAACTAAATTAATTTTAATTAAATTAAAATTTTTAAATTTAATTTTTCATTTACTTTTCAATGCAGTTGAAAATGTGAAAAGCAAGAAAGTTTGCCCTATGGGTGATGTAAGACCCTAATGTTCGAAACTATGAGCGTCCCCCCACTTTTTTTCCAGGACTACACCACTGGTATAGTTTTTGCTCCAATAAAACTTTTTTAATGGAACGATTTTGTCCAACTTTAGCATTAAATATCTCTTAAAATAATTCTTTGATTTGAAAACTGTCTGCATCAGCGTGTTTATCAAACATTTCTCTATAATACCACCGATATTCATATTTTTGTTTGCAACAGTTTTTTTTTAATATTAACGAAGAAAGGCCATGCTTAAGCATTCAAATTGGATGCCGATCTACCGGGAATATCTACGTAGATTTTCATTGGTCCATTTCCAATTCAAAGCTTTTTTTTTATATATAGAAGGAAAAAGCTGACAAAATTAGAAGTGAAAAACAATTCAGTATTATTAAAGTAATTGTGCCGTGGTCATCTATTAAAAAATGCAATTTTGAAAAAAAAAAACTAGTTTCAATTTTATGTTATAATAATAATAGAATGCTTATTGTATTTTTTTATTTTTTTTACTTACATAGAATTGTCTATTCCACATTCTGGCCACATAAAGAAGTCTCAATTCCGTTGATAAAGCCGCTAAAATAAAAACTCGATTTTCCGAAATTTATAAGTTATGATTACGTGTAAATCCATAAAGCGGTTCTCAAAAAAAAAAAAAAAAAAAAAAAAAAATTAACGTTCAATAATTCGAAAATTTCTGCTCATTTACAAACATAAAAATAGTGTTCGAAAACTGAATTTTGGTTATCTTCCTAGTATCGACTGAAAACGAAAGCGAAATTGTTTTACAAATAAATTCCAAGTAAGTAACATAAACATACATATACGCATGTTATCTGAATAATGTTTTGCGTAGAAACGGCAGTACATAATTAACAAAATAATTTGATTGAAATAAAATTAATTAAATATAAGGTGTTATAAACATAAAAAATATATTAAAAAATAATTTAATTTAAAAATAACGAATTTAATCCATATTAGTAATACCTTCTAGATTTATCTCCTTGTATGTGAATATATAGTATGTACGGCTCTTTGGATAGGAGTGCCGTTTGGGGGAGGCTAGGGAGGGGCAGTTATAGTAATACCGAATATACGGCAGTATTTTCGCCGAAACTAGGATTTTGGGCTGAAAACAAAAATGAAACCGAATATTCGGCCAAACTCCACATAAAAGAATGAGACTTGTAGGCTTGGTTATTGAAGTGATTTGTAATACAATAGATTGTGTTCTTTAAATTAATTACATCTTGAGTTAAAATTGATTGTTGTCTCATGACAACAGTTTTCTTTCTCTTCCTCCACTGTCGCGTCCGGAAATTCGGTTCAAAACGCATTATTTGGCAGGATTTTCTGAAAGATCTTTTGTTTTTCTCAAAAAATATAAAAGATAGTTTAATTAAAAAGTTTCTGCTGGGCAATAAAAAATAATTGGTATTTTCAGCCAAGTAAAGCAGTCAGCAGTTATAATGAAATTTAATGAAAACCTTTAAAACAAAACTATCATGCAATAAAATTCAAGTAATACTACTTTTCAAAATAATACATTCAACGTAATACTTTTAAAGAATGTATTACTTTTCCAAAGATTTTCTGCCCCCCCCCCCCCCCCCCACCCACCCTGCGTACACACATGAATCGCGGTAAAAAAGAACAAGATCTTTGAAAAACAGAAACAACTCCATTATTGGGCACAGCCTTTGTAAGTTTGCTGATTTGAAAGCAGGGCCGAAATTAAGGGGGGCGGACGGGGCATGTGCCCCGGGCGCCAAATGAAGATTTTGTTTGTCGATTTTTTTCGCATCTGCCTTTTGCACGGTATTGTTAAAATCATTCTGTCTGGCGTATGACAAAACATAGAAGAATCTAAAGATGATATGGCATAAGGATCCTGTATAAAGCGGAATTTTTTTCGATTCCGTTTCCGAGATTTTAATCAATCAATATTCGACAAAGTCAAGAACGGATTCAGCTCATCATTTAGAGGGGGTCATGGATTTCCTTTTTGGGGGTGGGGGGCGATCACATCCTCGTTATGAGAATTTTTTATATTGAAAGCTATTCCCAAATCCAAACTAACTACTTTTCTGATACTTTCGCAAAGTCATTTTCATTCGTAAATACAAAAAAATTGCATTAATATTCGTAAAAATATAAAATTTGCCAATTTTGTTCAGATACCAGGAAATTAGAGTTTCCCATTTTCTTATAAAGGCAAAGATTCATTCAGAAAATGTTGTCAAAGATAGCACTTTTAGCCAAGTTTTACGAGTTGAAGCCACAGAAATGTCGTCGCAAGGGAACAATTGGCTGTCACTTCCGGAATTTCAGTTTAGAAAGTCTAACAATTGTCAACGGTTAAATATGGCAAAAATATGTGTTAAATTTTAGAGGTAACTAAACCGTACACATTGGCAGCTATGGGATTCTATTAGTGTCATAAAAATTGCAGGTGTAGCCTCTTCTTTCTGCTCAAAGTATTAAATAGTTTTTTTCAATCGAACTTATACCTTTGGAATGGATCATTTTCTTCTGATGGACGGGTGCCATCCATTATTATGAAACAATCGTTATAAATGAAGTGTTAGGTGAAGATGAAAGAGCTGTCGTAAAAAGTTAGAACTCTGATTTTCTGGTCAGAAAAGGAAAAAAAAATGGTCATATTTTTTTTTTTTTCTGGTCAGGATGAAAAAAAAATTGCCATAATTTTGTTTCTGATCAGAATGGAAAAAAAAAATGGCCATAATTAAAAAAAAAAATCTATGATATCTTTTGAATGTTGAAAAAATAAAGAAATAAAACATATTTTTAAAATATTTCACGTAAAATAGACGTCACTCTTGAACTAAACAAAAATAACTTTCCTGAAATTTTATACACCATAATTAGTATTTGTATTCTAGAGATTGTATTATATAAAATATTATTGAATTGTATTAAATAATGTTTTGCACTTTTGAGTTTTGACCCAACGAAATTGTTTTTGTTTGTTTTATTTCAATATTTTATTTTCCATTTGGAGATAATTGTATGGAGATTGTTATTGAAATATTCGGGGTAAAGTTTGAATTAACTCATTAGATATGGTGAGCGAAATTCGAAAATAGAGATAGCTTTCTTAAAAAAGTGTGGTGGAAAAAAATACCTCTAAATTGGCAACACTGATCTAACATCAGATTTTTTTTTTAAGTGCAATGTCTTGCGGGGAACTATTTTTGTGCATATTACATTTCTGTAGTGTAAAATACTAATTTGGGTGACATAATTATTTTAGGAATAAAGTTTTCGCTATAGCAATATGCTCGTATATATTTTTAAAGTGATTTTTTATGCATAATTTATATAGTATGTGCGTGTGTATGTGTATGTATATATATATAAACATTTGCGCCCTTTTGTAAGGCAATCGGCGCCCTTTTTATCCATTTTGCCACCGCCCTCTCAGTTATGCCAGTACGACCCTGCTTGAATCCAACGAAAATATTAGAACTGTAGTGTTTCGTTTCATTGCTACGTTAGAGAAACCTGTGCAATTGCAAAAAGTTTCTGTGAGATGGCAAATTTCAATTATGGTCTTTTCCTTCCGAAACAACTGAATGCTTTCCTTAATGAAGAATTGGATTTTATTTAATCAAAACAGGCATGTGTATAACACAATTTTAAAATTATCAAAACATTGAGAAGAGTAATTTGTTAATTATTAGTAGATTGCGTGTCGTTTTGATGAATCATATTTTCTAGAACAAAAAGCAGTTTGTGACATTACAATTTTTAATTTTCTCAAAACCTTGATAGCTCGAAACCTTTGTATGTCGATTTTTTTCCTCTTCCTCTGAGATTTGAGATATTGAGGTTGTACTGTAAATAAATGAATACGTAAATTTACAAGGTGGCCATAATTAAAGTACATGTGTTTGAAGGGCTCTACAAGTTAAACGATTTGAAATATTTTTACAATTTTTGGCATTTATATTTTTTAGGATATGCGAAAACGATTTATGCAGCAAAAAAAAATTAGTTTGAAATGTTACCGATAGATGTCGCTTAAATGTCATGTTTTATTAGCAAATATAAACAAATATAACTCATTTTAAATCAATATGTTTTGAGATGACGTTATTCTTTCGTAACAGTACTATAATTACTATCATTTTGATAAAAATACTATATTATGCGAAATTTTCCATAAAAAGTTTCAAAATATAGCTGGTAGGAAATTATCCCTTTTTTCTAGATTTACACAAACTCTTATTCAAGTTACTAAATGACTGATGTTTTGTTGCTTATCGTGTTCAATCGTATCGTACAATTTACACCACTCTATTTTTTTTTAGAGGTAGAAATCTTCTATGTTTAAGGAGCTTTACCCCTTTTTATGAAATTATATCGAAATCCTCCGACACACAAAAAAATTTCCTTCCGTAGCAATAAATAATCATATAACCCCACTTCCACCTTAAAAAAAATACCATTAACTCTTTGGTCGTTACCCTTTGAGCACCAACACACTAGTTAAATTTGTTATAGTTCTTTTTTTTTTTTTTTTTTTTTTTTGTTTAATTTGTAATTTTGAAGTAACAGATAAATAAATAACCATTTAAATAACCTTTGCTTTCCAATGTTTTCACTTCTACTTTTTTGCTCCCTCCCCAACTCTCGTATTTTAAAATCTTTAAAACGTTTTACTTTTGAAAATTCTGTATATATATCTGTTACGGTGTTGTAATAATAACTAACCAATCGTCTAAATATTCTCTCCTCCCACCCCCTCGCCAAAAAAAAATAAAGAAATAAAAAAAATAAAGAATTTGCTTCACCCTCAGCACATAAAGTTTGAAAGCTTTTAAGATGTTTACTTATTTATTTATTTATTTTGCTCTTATTTGTTACATTTTAGCAACAGTAAGTACTCAGTCATCTAGATTATCCCCTTAAAGGAATCTCCCCCTGGAAAAAAAAAAAAAATAATAAAAGAGAGAAATTTTTTAAGCATGTCGGGGTAAAGTAAAATTTTTTCACTTTTTTTGTAATTTTGCTGCTTTCAGCCCCCTTTAGAGATACATTTCCCACTCATTACAGTTCCCTTCAGCATCCCAAACAGCAGCCAAAACACCGGTGTTTCACTACGAATCTATTGTGCTAACTTTTTTTGGCGGCTGTTTTTTTGTTTTTTTTTAGGGGGGAGGGGGGGATGCTAATTAGTCAAATTGCTAAGGTTGGCCAAAAGTGAGCAGCAAACCCGATGATAGGCCTACATAAATGCCCTTTCTGTTTGAAATTTTTATTATTAACTGAGATTTTATTATATGTAACGAGGGTTTTCACGCTTGATGAAGCACAAAAATATTGCGTTATGTTTTACATCATTTTATTATATTTTTAGTTCTTCGATGAAACATAAACACGTGCATACTTAGCTATATTTATACAAATATTTTACAATAGGAATTGATACGTTTTCTTTCTTTTTTTGAACAGCCACATTTAATCTTTTGTTTTACTTCAGTGATCCGCATCAAATAATAGAGTGAAATATACTCCGAAGGGGAGTCGACATGTTTTACTAGCTTTATGTTAGTTGTACATCATTCTCACTGCCATAATTAGTATGCAGAAATTGTCATAAACAACTTTTAAGTGATCTAAAAATTCTAGTAGATGTAATTGAATCGTTTATTTCAGTAGATCAGAATTTCAAGTTTTGTGATTTTTAATAAAATCTGTCTAACCCAGTTAAAAATAAATATTTTTTTTCACGAAAAGTTTCCATAATTTAAAGATTTGGCTTTCTAGATCAATTAGTAAAGTCATTTATAGTTTCGGGGAACAGGATTTAAAAAAAAAATCTCCCACAATCTTACTTAAAAGGCGACTAATGTAATGAAAAAGATATTACAAGTTTAAAATATGCATTTTATTTCAAACTTCTTAGTACTTTCAAGCCTTCCAGGCTCATCATCAGAGAATATCTTAATAAATAAATGTTGTTTATTTATACAAATACGTCACTTTGTTTTGAAAATGAGAGAGCCAATAATTACTAGAGTTGAAAGTAGCAGTAGCAGTTTCTTGAATCGAATTTAATTAGAGGAAATATATATTATTATTATTAATTGCAGTTCCATTTATTTTATGACATCACTTTGTTTCTCATACGTCACTTTCCATGAGTAGAAGAAAATATTTAACTTCTGTACTTTAAATTTTATTTTATTACGTCACTTTGCTCAGGTTTTCAGGATTTATTTTCAGGATATTGAACCACAAACTGGGGACATTGTACAATAGGGCGTCGTTACAAACTTGATTACTTTTACACAGGATTTCTATTGATTCTCTTATAGTGGATGCGTAATAATTGGATGTTGGGAATATGATTTTTGCCTGATCAAAATCTATTGCTATATTCTGATTGAAACTTAAACGAGAGAGAGCTGTGGATTGACGACAAAATTTTATGTTTGATTTGTGTTCTTTTATTCTTTCTTTGAGTTTTCTTTTGATCATTCCGATGTACTCCATTAGTCTATTGCTGTCAGTTCTAAAAGGAATGGTATATACACCAGCTAATTCAACTTTCGGTGTTGGATCTATTTTCGTACAAATTAACTTTTTCAATTTTCTTGGTGGCCAGGTCATTAAATTTATGTTGTGTTTCAGTAGAGCATATGTTAATTTTTCGTACAGACCAGGGAAATAGTTAAACTTTTTTTATATCATTTCTTTATGGTTTTCTTTTTTGATATTGCAATGAAAACGGAATTCATAGATAAGTTTATTGATGAGGATTGTTGAAAAGCCGTTTTCCGCAGCGATATCTCTAATAATATTAAGCTCTTTTCTAAATATTTTTATGAACATACTTTAAAAGCTCGTCTAATATAAAATTTGTAAGCTGCAATTTTATATAAAAATGGTGATGAAATATTATATGGGATCTTATTATTTGATCTCATCGGTTTTCCTATATGGGGCATTCTCACAAGCTTTTGACTTTTGGGAAAAAAAATCTGGCGAAATTAAACTTGCTAAAATAACATTTTAATCTGATAGACGAATGCCTTAATGATTCAAAATAAAGAAAAAATGGTCAGCAGCGAAAATTTTTTTATTTAACTGAGGTTTAAGTTAAACTTGCGAGTTTAATTTTCCTTACCATTTTATCCCTATAACTTTTTATTTTCTTCTAAATTTTTACTTATAATGAATTTGCATAGTACCCACAGGACATTCAAATAAGAAATAATAACAATGTAGTACTTTTAATACAGAGTTTTTGTATAACATTGTCTTAAAGGGGTGTTAAAGAAGGGACGGTAAGGTAAAAAAAGGGTATGGTATTGGAAAAAAGCGCCAAAATGGTAAAAAAGGAGACGGGAAGGATGGAGTGGTAAGAAAAATTACCACCTATTTTTAGTAAAATCATGCTAAGACTAAGTGATAGCCACAATGTTCATTGATTTTTAGAAACAGTTGTTAACATTGGATTAATTTTTTTTATTATTATTATTTACCTCGAAAAGTGCAGGAATAAACCTTGGGGACGGTGAGACTACCAATAAAGCCACGTTGCCTGAAATTGATATTTAAATGCTGATTTAAATTCTACAGTAAATTTCCTGTCAAAGAATTTTAGACATTATTTCTCTAGCATACTTCTGCATGAGGAAAAACTTGAAAAAAGATTCTGTGGCTGCATCTGAAAGGATTTTCTGTATAATTTCAGAAGAGTGATGGTAAGGAATCCAAAACCCAGGGACAGAGTTTAAAAAATAATAACAACCCAAAAAATGTGTGCAGATTAATTTTTAGCTACATATTTATATAAAACAATAGTTCCAGTTTCAGAAAAAAATTACATCGAATTATTTTTATTGAAACAATTTTATACAGACAGCCCCAAACTTAAAAATCAGCATCAGGGACACGGGACGATAGATGAGTTTTCCTGGTATTTGGACCCCCCACGTCGTCCCAAACTTATTTATATCGTTAATATTGTTATGCAATCATGCAATGGGATGTTCCCCAGTATATGAAATTTAAAAAAAAGACACAAGAAGTGTATTAAATAAAAAATTATTATTCAGGGACATGAAAGTCAAAATATTATGAGAATGCCTCATATATATTTCTGTCAAAGTTGAGGTTTTCGTTTTTTTTTTAATTAAATTAACGTCGAGAAAAGGTAAAGTTCCATCTTTTTCAATTTCAAGGGTGAATTGTATATTATCGTCAAATTCATTTATTTTATCTAGGAAAAGGTGTAATTCATTCAAACTATGTTCCCAAATAATAAAAATATCGTGCCATACTGTTGGCTTTAAATCAAAGTCAGCTAAAATTCTCATTTCTAAAGGTCGTAATTTAATTTCGGCAAAAAGCCCAGAAATAGGAGAACCCATTGGAACTCCTTCTAATTGTTTATAATATCTTCCGTTAAAAATGAAAACATTGTTATTTGTAATGAGGTTTAAAATAATTTAAATTTAATTGAGAAAGATGGAAGTTTACCTTTTCTCGACGTTAATTTAATTAAAAACAACGAAAACCTCAACATGGACAGAAATATATGCAGAAAAACCGATGAGATCAAATAATACGATCCCATATAATACTTCATCACCATTTTTATATAAAATTGCAGCTTAAAAATTTTATATTAAACGAGCTTTTAAAGTATGTTCAGAAAAATATTTAGAAAAAGAGCTTAATATCATCAGAGACATTGCTGAGGAAAACGGCTTTTCAACAATCCTCATCTATAAACTTATCTATGAATTCAGTTTTCATGACAATATCAAAAAAGAAAACCATAAATAAATGATGTACAAAAAGTTTAACTATTTCCCTGGTCTGTACGAAAATTTAATATATGCTCTACTGAAACACAATATAAATTTAATAACCTGCCCACCAAGAAAATTGAAAGAGTTAATTTGTACGAAAATAGATCCAACACCGAAAGTTGAATTAGCTGGTGTATATACCATTCCTTTTAGAACTGACAGCAATAGACTAATGGAGTACATCGGAATGATCAAAAGAAAACCCAAAGAAAGAATAAAAGAACACAAAGCAGACATAAAATTTTGTCGTCAATCTACAGCTCTCCCTCGTTTAAGTTTCAATCAGAATATAGCAATAGATTTTGATCAGGCAAAAATCATATTCCGAACATCCAATTATTACGCATCCACTATAAGAGAATCAGTAGAAATCCTGTGTAAAAGCAATCAAGTTTGTAACGACGCCCTATCGTACAATATCCCCAGTTTGGTAAAAAGAATTATGGATCTTTACCAAGAATGTCTTTCATAATTTCTGAAAACGATACGAAAGCTATTGAGCTTACATATTTTCTAATAGGCCATATAAAATTTGGTCTGTTAAGGACCAACTTTTTAGTTGATAATTTACAGTAGGATTTGGCAAAGAACGATAGAACAATATGCAATATATCACCTCCGACAAATTATGTAAATAACAATGCAAGTCTCATCAAAATCCGTTCAGTACAACTGTTTAAAAAGGCTAATCTTTTATAAATGAGTTCACTTGATTATAGAATTTCCCCTCATAATTCTATAACTAAGCTACGTAAAACGATATGCAATAAACTAAAACCAACCCTGAAAAATTATCTAACTTATAATGCAAGTCTCACCATCATCAAAATCCGTCCTTTGGAACTTTTTTCAAAAAGCTAATCTTTCATAAATGGATTCATCTGATGGAAGAATTTTCTCCCATAATCCTATAACTAAGCAACTTAGAAAATATGCAATGTACTAAAACCTTCCCTGAAAAAATATCTAGCTAAAAATGCAAATTTCATCAAAATCCATTCAGCAGAATTCAAGTTATAAACAGCCGGAACGATATTCCCATTTGCACTTTATATACCAGGGAAAGTCAGTAAGTAGGTTACAAAAGCAAATAAAGAAAAGGGCGGGAAACCAATATATACTCTTGAAAAGCATGTTTATTTCTCCCTATAATCGCCATTTACATTGATACATTTGTCCCATTTTTTATGAGTTTCCCAATACTTGCTGCATGAAAGTCTTTGGACTGCTTGCTCTCTTCTCTTAGCCACATATGTACCTCACATTCAAGGTCTGAATCACTCGTAAAACGCTTTCCGTCCTGATGCAATTACAGGGAAGCAAACAGGGAAACAGCAACAGGTGATAATAACTTGGAGCTAAGTTTGGGCTGTAAGGTGAATGTTGAAAAAACTGCCACCGAAGAAGCACGCCTTTCGAAAATGCAAGCAATCATGCATGATGCTGTATGCTAAACCATGTGAACACCCTATTGCAGTTGCTGTACTGTCTATTGTTGTTCGCCTGTCAGCTCTAACCATTTCCCCAACCTTCCGTACTGTTTCTTCTGTCGCAATCTCAATAGAGTGACCACTTCGTTCTTCCTCAACAACTTTTGTACGCGCTTCAGAAAATTTCTTGACCCAATTGTGGACCGCTTGACGGGACAAACAATTTTTACCGTAGACAGGAAGTATTTCCTGGTGGATATAATTTGCTGGAAGTCCTTTTGCCCCCAAGAAACCCACAACACTTCGCTGCTCTTCTAGTGTACACCACAGACTTGTCATGTAAGTAGACCCCAATTTGGGAACCTTTTCTTGACGCCTACATCTCTGCCCTCCGTCACTTGATGGAGGACAGAGATGCTCGCCAAACCGGTTTTACTCCCGACAAAACTCTCTTCGGAACCTTGAGTTGACCGAGAATGAAATCCGAAAGTTGCCAATAAAGGGATCACTGCCAAAAAAGACATCCTTTTGGCGATGAAAGAGCGAGAACATGTTGGATTCAAAATCTGGCTGAAAGAACAATGGGGTTTGGCCTCTACTCTTATTTTTCCTCTGAGGTGTACACTTGTCGAGCACAGTCGCCATTTTCAAATGCAGCTGCCCATTTTGTACAACTGTTGTATCATGAATTCGAAATTAATATATTACAATTGGATAGTCTGCCACTTATTGGCATATTTGTAAACAATTTACTACTAATTTCCGACCTCTCATATCGGTTTATAATCTACTTACTGATTTTCCCTCGTATATAGCAGAGATAGATTAGGGTTATTAAGATTAGGATTATTGACAAATAATTGGATTGATTTTATTTTTTTAATCACGTCCTACTTGTTATGTAATTCGGTTTACTGCAGAATAATGGATTGCCTTACAATTGAATCATGTTTTTCATAACTGATAGAAATGAAGCAATGCTCTCAGTTTCTGGCAAAAAGACGTGTTCGTGTCACAGTTGTTAGCCAACAACTGCTGAAATTGGGTTTATAGTACAGTTATCGAAAAAAATTAAATTGAAAGGTAAAACACAAGAAACGCAAATGATAAAAAAAAGACTTTGTTTTCGCCTAATTAAAAGAGTTGTAACTTCAAAGCGTGACTGAAGTTGTAACTCCATTATAATACTGTCATTCATTGAAGAATCTTACACATAAGTGAGATTCCTCATCACTTTCTTTTCGAAAAATCTTTCCTGAAGGCTTGACATACTTTTAGGGCGACTACTCGTAAGGCTGTAGATCACACCATTCTCCGTTTTCCTTTCTCTATATTAAAGCTATATGACCGAAGGACCTCCTTTTTCTAAGAGGATATCCCACAAAGAAGTAAAAATACAGCTTTTCGAATTTCGTTTTTTAGATGCAATTGCTTAAGCTTGTCGCTCTTTAATGACGTTTATGTTTTTTTATTAAAAATGAAGTTAAATATTTTACTTAATGTAAAATACTTAAAGCATAAAGAAAAATAACTGCCCTTCAATAAACTGACATTTTAGAAAAAAATATAAACAAGGACAAAAACTTGATTTTTTATTTTATGCATTGAGATAATAATATTTTATTTGAATGTATTAGAAAAGTAAATATTTTTGATATAAAACAGACTTTTTAATTTTTCTTTTTTCACGTTTCACTTCTTTCTCTTTCTAATGTGATCAATCATTTCGCAAGAAATCATCCTCTCATTTTGAAGAGTCGATGAGTTAACCCAGGAAAGTCTTTGAATAGAGAAGTTTTCAACGATTGCTAATTGATTTTTTACACCTCTAACATTTTGAGAAAGAGATGGGGTCTTGTTCTCTGACAACAGAATGCAATTTTTTTTTTTCAGACTGACTTAAGGGGACATACGACCCTTAAAATCCTTAAAAAATCGATTTTTTGCTTTTTAATTCATTTGACAGCTAATGTTTTTCTGAACAATTTGCCAAAAACCGCATCAAAATATTCCTAAAGTTGCGCTCGTTATAGCAAAAAATTTAAATTAGCCTTAGTCTGTTTCAAGCAAAACATTTATGTTTAACCCCTTCACGGTCGCTTAATATTTGGAAAAATCATCAAAAAAGTACCTATATTTTTATTACAGAAATTGAATAATTATAAGGTTTCTAAATAAAATATGCAATTAGTTTTTTTTCTTTTTTTTTTTTTAAGGCGAAAAAAAAGATGTTAAAGAACAAATTCACATTTGATGAAAAGCCATTATGCGAGAATTCTGTGTCTTATTGTTTGTTTTAAACCATACAAATTAATGAGAATAAGACCTTTATTTTTCACATCTTAGATCTTTATTTATCATCATAACCTAAATTTTTACAAATAATATTTGAAATAATATATATACATTAAATTTTGATTATTAATATTTTTTTTTGAGTGTGATATATTTCGAAACATGCAATGCAAAGTCCAACATCACAAACAGCGCTAGTAACCAAACCCAAACGGTATTACTCTAACACTTCACACGGAAATGCTAGTTAATTTTTTCTGGTTTCAGAAGTTTTTTCCAGCAATTAAATCTCCAGCCCTGAAATAGGACGGGCACGAGAAATAACAAACGACACCTCAGCCCGCGATATTGACGGGAGCGATAATTAAGGGGTTAAATTGATTTTTCTCAAAATCGATATTTTGCTACTTGTGCGCACGATAACTCCAAATGTATTAAAGGTAATTATTCGAATTTTTTTTTTTTTCAAATTGAACTAATCTAAGAAATTTAACAAAAATTATTGAATGTATGGGTATTCGAGTGACAAAAATTATCAAAATTTTCATATTTTTATTTTGAAAATCAAAAAACTTTAGATATTATTTATTAGATTTTAGTAAATTTTATTTTTGTAATATTCTTAAACTTATATTAAAAGTTTTAAAGTTCTAGAGGGTATAAATATTTTTAAATCCTGCGCGCAAGCTATATACATGATCATTAATTTAAAAAAAACATATATTAAGGAATAATTATTATCAATTAATTATACGGTGTTTAATGCAAATTATTTATTATATAGCATGGAGAACATATTATAGTATTTACACACACACACACACACAAAAAAAAGGGTGATTAGTGCAAAAATGAGTATTTTTCGCACTTATATATTTTATATGAGCAGTTTAACTATTTGTCTCCGAAATAAAATTTTTCATCTGTTTAAGGGGGGTCCGAGACAATTTTAAAATAATTTTTATTTATTGAGTTAAAATTCTGAATTTTTTTGTGATGGTTAATCTTATCATTTGTAAACAAAATCACATGATAAAACTTCTCATATTTAAAAAAAAAAATTAAATTTTAAATTTTATTTAAAAAGTGGGGTAAATTAAAATCGTTATAACTCGGAATATTATTTATAGAATTTCATTTTTTTAATTTAAATAAACAGAAACATATAAGTTTTAATTTTGATTCAGCATTTTAAAAAATATTAATTTATAAAAAAAATAATTAAATATTTAACGAAAAAATTTTAAAAAAAAGTGGCGCAACTTTAAAAAAAAAAAAATCATATTTTCAAAAGTAAATATTTCTTTCAAATATGCTGAATCAAAATTAAAGTAAAACAATTGAAAAAGATATGTTCCAAGTTTGAACCCGTTATCTTTAACGGTTCTCGAGTTATAAGAATTTAAATACTAGAAATAGTGAAAAAATCTAACGCATTTTTACAAAAAGTCGTTTCCATGACAGCCATTGCTTGAAAGCTAAATTTTGAAAACAAACCAAAACGAAAAAAAAAAATAATATTTTTTGTTCTAATTCAGATAGAAACATGATTTAAATGTCATTTTAAGCAGGAAAAAACAGAGAAAATTTTAACGAAATAAAATGTTTTTTTTTTTCAAAATTTGAAGATTTTTATGTCCCGGACCCCCTTAAAAGGTCGTATGTCCCCTTAAAAGACTACTTCACTCACGCGAAAACACCTGGGCTCTAATTTTAATCCTATGGGAGATTTCGCTTGGTTTCGAAATTTAAAGTATCCCCATTAAAAATAAATCAGCAGATAAAATCGAAAAAGTAAAAAGATTTAAGAAATAAATTATTGATGTTTTTGTTTTACTGATTGTTAAAAAAAATTATGGCACAATGCTGAAATGAAAAACAAATTGCATGTATAATGTTTAATGCCTGTTTATCCTTTTTTAGAGCACGCTATCCACCATACAGCAATACAAAAAACAAAATTTTAAAAAGGTTCCTAAAGAAGAGGCCGAACATCATCCCTTCATTTTTACCGCATTTGCTCATGTTTATTTTGGGAATAATTACAGCCCTGATGGTAAAAGAAATGTTTACTGTAAGTATTTTTCAAGATTTCTAAGTCATATTTCATGAATATGGTAACTTCGACTATTCTTGAGATGGTTTTTATATAATTATTGGAAAATCTATTTTCTCTATAATTTTTTAATACAATGTATTAATATTACAATATATGGACACAGATGTACACAATGCAAATACATAATATATGTGTGTCCTATAAGAAACTTTTAAATATACCGTTTGCTTTGTGAAATGGAATTTTCAAAAGTCATACAAATAAGTCTGGGAAAAATGTTCTAAAAGAATCTTATAAGAAAAGGTGTTTTAATTAGGGTATCAATGATTTTAATTAAACGATTTTTTAAATAACTGAATTAAAACTTAAACTAACTGAGAAAATGAAAATAACTTAAAATGAAAATAACTTAATTAAAATCATAAATTTTTATAATTACAAAAAAAGTATTAAAATCTAAGATGAACATAACTTGGGAAGTTTCTATAAGTAATAAATAAACAATAAATAAACAACTGATAAATAAACAAAAAAGGCCTTAAATATTCTTTATAAGATTAATTTCTTAAGCTTGTAAAAAATTAAATACAGTAAGTTTGTAAATTATCAAGTTTTTATCTGGCAGAAAAAGTATTTCATTTAAAAAAGATATTTAATTAAATCTATAATCGCGATGTCATAATTTCCTTTGAATAATCAAATTATTTATTCTTTTACATAAAATAAGCCTAGCAAGTATAATGAATTTCTGCAAGTAAAGAAATATGTAGTCAACCTCTTATTTTCTCACTTTACCTTTGTAAATAAATATATCGTAAATTGGAGCTAAAGAAGAATAAAAGAATGATGATGATATCTGCTCAACAGCTGTTGTCAAATTAATTGGTGTAAAAAATGTTGATCATAAAGTTCTTCAGTATAGATTGATTTTTTTTTTTTCTTTTGAACTCATACACTCCAAAATAAGAGTTGCAAATGATATTTGTTAGTTGCGTTATTTTTACTACTAACTAATAAAATCTCTTATTTGCAGTTTTTATTATTTCTATAATTATTAATCGTACTTTTATTCATGAAAGGATAAAAATGTAGATTATGTTCTAATTAGAAAATTATTTTTTAATAATTATTAATTTTGTTAACAATTTAATATTAAATGCAGTTATTAATAATTTTAATGTAAATAGCAGAGGTATTTAATGTAGGTTTACACAATTATTACAAAATATTAATGTACATAATTTGCAATTTTATAATTTCTGCAATTACTAAGTATAATTGTATAATCCTTTCCGGCACGGAGGAATTCTCTTTGTAAAATGATGAAGACATCAAATGTAGTAGATCTACCAGATCTACAAACGAATTTATTCGAAAACTAGCAGACCCACCCGGCGTTGCCCGGGGTCCGTAAATAATAACCTTAAACAAGACTCAAGTTTCTATGATTTTATATCTTTTGAAATTCTTTTAAATGAATCTAATTTCGGAGGACCCATTGCCTTCCGCATCGTCTAGTGCGTTCCCAACAAACTTCTTTCCGAACGAACCTGTAACCTGGGTCCACGCTACATAAGGCAGCATGTACCGGAAGTGCGCCGCACGTGCCGGAGACTATCAAAAACCAAGTTGAGTAAGCCAAACCTTGTAGTAATCAAGCGCATAGAATCGAAAATAAAGAATGCATCATGAATGTTAGAAAATGTTGGTAACTGAAGTCTAAGATAAAATTTCATAATACAGAAAGTAGTTGCAGTTGTAATCTAAGTTGAATGAACCAAATCCCGTTGAAATTAGGCCCTTAGAATTGGAGGAAAGAATGCGCCCCCAAGCGGTCGAAGATGACCTCTCCCCTTGTAAATTTCATGAATTACTTTTAACATTAACACGATATGTATTAAACTGATGAAATCCATTTTCTAAAGTTACCTTTAAATTAACACGATTTTTAATGTATGGCTGTAGTGAGTAAACGTAAGTTGATGCTAAAAAAGGAGATTAATGTTCGAAAAAAGTGGTAACTGAGGTATAAAGAAAGACCGGGCCCTGGTGGCCAGAGTGGTGCAACAACTTCAAGGGGGGCCAGGGACATAACTGGCATGTAGTTGGTCATAAAGATATTGTTATTAGCTTTTAAAGTAATCGGAAGACGCTACAACTAAGTTAAAGAAAATTGCAAGCAATTCGGAAAATTTTTAAAGAAGCTGCACCAAGGGCCTCCAAGAAGGCGATTAATATTCAAAATTGGTGGTAGCTGAAGTCTGAGAATTTTTTTTTGTCTCTCATATAGTGTCTGGAAGACCTAAGAAGTTGTTAGAAATAAAAGCTTCTGAATTGAACCATTTTTAAAGGAGCTGTAAAAGGGGGCCCAAATGGGGCCAATTGATAATTAAAAACAGGGCCCTAACATGAAAAATGTTAAAATGTCTTAGTACTTAGCGCTTTAGATCTTCAATTAGTTAAATTAAGCATAGGGAATAATATGAATTATTCGTTAAAATAATATTTTAAAGAAATGCACCAAAAGGGGGTAAATGTTTGAAAAAGGGCCCTGGGGCCTTGAGGGTATTGGTCTGGGAAGAAGACTCTAAGACTCAATTTTAAAATAATGCGCTGAGAAGCCCATAATAACATTCTTAAATAAACCGGAAATTTGTATCGCAGGTCGGTACAGAATGGGGCGGGGGAGGAGGTAGAGACTTTGCAAATTACCAGGGCCCGACTCATGTTCAGTTGGAAAGTTTGAATTTTTATTTATCTCACGTTTTAAACTCTTTTATTTAAAATTAATTGGTGAACTCAATTAAAATGTAATTATGTTTTTAATATTTTAATTTTTTATTTAAAATCTTTAGATGAAAAAGTAATTACAAAAGCATCCGAAACTGTAATACTGAAAAAAGAAATAATAAAACTGCAAGCAAATATGCTATATAAATTTTTAAAAAAGGTACTATCCAGTAAATTTATTTTCTAATAGAGTAAAGCCTGTTTAAAACGGAATCCTCGGAACATTCTTTCACTTTAGATACCCTTCAAAGAAAAATAAAATCCTTAAAATAGAACTATCTACTAATTCAAATTTCAACTTTGCCCTACCTAGTTTCGAACCTGGGTCTGTTCGTACAGAAAAACAAGGGGTTAATCCACTACGCCACAACTGCTACGAAAAGTTTAGTAAATTAACGTTCCATATCGGAACGTAAATAGTTTCTGCCTTTATTTTTTTCCGCGTCCCGTCAGTTTCATTAGCATAATAAAATAAATAATTATTGTTGTCCGAATTCTCTGAAATTTTAATGGATCGTAAATATTACTAAAACCAAGCCCTTTTTAAAATTTCATAAAAAATATGCATATTTTAGATGATAAACATTTAACTGAAATGTAAATCATCTTTATGAGGCGGAAAGTGACCTGCATTTGGCGGTGTATTTGAAAGGGTTAAAATTAAAATTTTTAAAAACCAATTACACCATCGTTTTGAAGAAGGATTCAACTTTATAATCATATATTTGA
The DNA here is from genome assembly GCA_963932465.1 of Maratus speciosus. Lineage (NCBI taxonomy): Eukaryota > Metazoa > Arthropoda > Arachnida > Araneae > Salticidae > Maratus > Maratus speciosus. The sequence goes on from OZ010790.1 coordinate 461,957,590, forward strand.
TTTGTCAGTACCTTTAAAATTGCATCCTAAGGAGGTGTTGTAATAAGGGAGAAAAACGTTTTTCAGAAAAACGATCCTTTTTTAACTTTTTTTTTTCAAGGGGTTAATTGCAATATATTTTTTAATTGATCGCAGCATTTGAGACATAGGAGCACAATCTTTCAGAACATGTCTCCGTTTTAAACTTTACTAAGCTGTTTGGACGATGTTAGTTAATAAATAGTGACAAAATATCGCCGAAATATTTTTTTCCGTTCTTCATTTGCGTATCAGCGCCTTCAGCGCATGCGTCAGAGATTTTCCCTTCCGAAATGGATTTTTAATCAAAGTGAATGACGGTTGATAATTAATAACTGAGCTGTTAATTAGAATATTAAAATTCTGAAGCTATGGTGCATCATGAGACACTTTGGGCTAGCTTCAAAAAAATTTTGAGCCTCGTACGTTCCGTAGATTTTGCTAGCCATCGCACACAGACAGACAGAACGATTTGTTCTTTTATTAGTATAAATAATAACTTACTTATCTTTCCGTACTTTATAAAAGAAAATTTTAATTAAATATTCTTGGTGCCAGTACTCTTAAAATTATGTGTTCTTTTTTGTGGACACCGCCCACTAAAGGGTTAATTAAAGTATAAAATCATCGATTATGTTAGTGATTAGATAGTGATTAGAGTGATTAATTGTTTTGGAAACCTACAATTCTTGATAACATTTCAATATTTTAAAGAAGGGAGGGGGGGGGGGAATCATACACATTCAATTTAAATAATTTAAAAAGCGATTTTACTATTAAAAAAAATACGATAAAAAATCATTATTATTATTATTATTATTTTTTTTTTTTTTTTTTTTTTTTTTTTTTTTTTTTTTTTTGCTCCCTAGTTTTAATTGACTTTAATACCTTTACTTCTACGTCCTACTTTTTATGTCTACGAATAGGTGTCATCGAAGTAGAGTCCTGTCGCAGGTCAGGTAACCCGCTTTTACCGGAAGCCGACCAAACCCGCATTTCGGGTCGATTCGGTTTGGTGCTATACTTTTTTCCTTGCGGGTCGGTTTCGAGTCGAGTTGACTTCTACTTTTTTTCTGAGGGCAGGGTTCGGGTCGGATTCGGCTTAGGTTTTAACTCTTGTGGGTCGGGTTCAGGTTGACACAAGTTTTCAAAAGAATGTCCAAAATATTTTTTCAAATGAAATATTTATAAGCAAAAATCCTCCATAACGGACAATCCCGACACAACCTTTTTCAATTTTTAATACTTATATGGCTGTAAGCTTTTATTTCTGAATAGTGGATTCCTCCGAATCCACACACATGTAACATGTGTATGTGTGTGTGCATAAACTATCGCAAATACGATACATGTGTTTTTGTGTTCATCAAAAACGAAATGTTGGTAAAGTGTTCATCAAAAACGAAATGTTGGTAACGAAATTTTCCTATTCGGATAAAATAAAAAAGGGTTCTTAACTGAATAACTGTAACTAGTAGGGATGACTGAGCTAAACTCGGTCAAAATTTGCTTTGTCTTCAATTCGATATTTTATTCGCATTGTATCATTCTTGCTGTTTAGGTACAATTGGTATGATCCTGAGACATAGTAACCCAAAATGACCCACTAACCGCATTTTTTCGAACATGCGACCTAACCAATGCTCTTCTCGAACCCGAAAACGATAGAATACAAAATTTAGTCAAAATCGTTAAAGTCGTTTTATAGATAAAATTAGCTTTACCCACGGTAACCCAAAAGGAACCCACTAATCTAAATTTATCGAACATGTGTGTCTTCTCGTGCTGGGAAACGATGTAATAAAAAATTTTGTCAAAATCGTTTGAGTCGTTTTTTAGATACATCTAGCTTGACCCACAGTGACCCAAAAATGACCCACTAATCGAATTTGAGCATCGACTTAGCCCAATGGTCTTCTTATGCCCAGAAACGGTATAATACAAAATTTTATAAAAATCGCATGAGTCATTTTTCAGATACAATTATCTTGACCCACAGTGACCAAAAAATGACACACAAATCGAATTTTCTCGAACATGTGATGTATCCCACACGTCTTCTCATGCCAGAAACGGTGTAATACAAATTTATCAAAATCGTTTGATCTTTTTTAGCTACAATTAGCTGGACCCACAGTGACCCAAAATGACCCATTAACCGATTTTTCTCGAACATGTGACTTAGCCCAATGGTCATCTCATGCCCGAAAGTGATATATTACAAAATTTTATCAAAATGCTTTGAGTCTTTTTTTAGATTCAATTAGCTTTACACCTGACCCATTGTGACCCAAAATGACCCACTAATCGAATTATCTTGAACATGCGACTTAGCCCAATGGTATTCTCATGCCGAAAACGATAGAAAGCAACATTTCGTAAAAATCGTTAGAGCCGTTTTCTAGATAAACTTAGCTTGATCCATAGTGACCCAAAAATGACCCACTAATCGAATTTTCTCTAACATGTGACTTAGCCCATTGGTCTTCTCGTAATCCAAAACAGTAGATTACAAAATTTAGTCAAAATCGTTAGAGCCGTTTTTTAGATAAAATTGGCTTGACCCGAAGTGACCCAAAAATGATCCACCAATTGAAATTTCTCGAACATGTGACCTAGTCCAGTAGTTTTCTCGTGCCCCAAAACGGTTGGATATAAAATTTAGTCAAATCGATTGAGCCGTTTTTTAGATTATTTTAGTTTAGTAGCCGTTCTTTTTAGTTTTTTTTTATTAGCTTGATCCTGACACATTATGACCCAAAATGACCCACTAATCGAATTTTCTCGAACACATAACCTAGCCCAATGGTCTTCTCGTGCCTGAAAATGGTAAAATACAAAATTAATAATCGAAAAAATTATGAATTGCAACCTACAATTTTTTTTAAGGATTTAGATTTATTAAGTCCTGCTTTATGGAAATCCAAAATTTCACATTTTTCTTCCAAGTAATTTTCAAATTGTGCTTAAAAAATGGCAAAATGGTGGTTTAAGGTGCCATCTATGATAAAAGTGACTAGATATTTGGAAATTTCTTATACTATCCTGTAATCTAGCAATCTTCAAAGACTACTTGAGTGGCGCTTAAGATGCTTTGATCAAGAAGGGGGCTCTCTCGGTCAATAGGCGAGTACCGAACTTCAATTTGGATACAGCCCCTAAAATATGCTCGTTTTAAAACAATTAATTTCTAGGAAGCTTATCGTACGAACTGCATAAAAATTGGTTTTTAGGCTAATTGAAGGACGTAGAGTTCATTTATGCTGTCAGAATTGTGTACTGCTATTGAAAAAAACAAAGTTGTGGTTCGTTTTAATACGTAGATTGCCCCCTAAGTAAATTTTATTTACATCATTTAAAAGTAGACTTTATTACCAATCGTGAGGTACCAGTAACTTTCTTCTAATATTTTGTTGAGGAGTTAGTAGGGGGTGTTTACTTTTTGTTTTCCACGGCTGTACATACATACATACAGAACCGGCGGGCACATTAGCTCTCAGGGTTTGATAGCATGTGAGCTAAAAATTAAGGTAACTTGGATAATCCTACATGAAAATCCATTTATCTAAATTAAGGAGAGGGGACTTTCCCCCCTTTCCCCCTAAACAATGAACCCCCAAATCTAATGAAGGAAGCGGCATATCGGAATAAACCGGTGTATCACATCGAATAAATCTGCATGAAAAACCCATTTATCTAAATTAAGGGCGGGGTAACCCCTCCCCTCAACTTATACTTAACCAATAAACCTCCAAAATTAATCAAGGCAGCTCCTTAACATAATAAACAGGTATACCAAATTTGGAGCAAATCGAATAACTCTGTATGAAAAACCCATTTATCTATATTAAGGGGGTGTCTAGCTCCCCTTTCCCCCTTTATACTTAACTAATGAACTTCAAAATCTAATCAAGGCAGCTTCTTAAAATAATAAACTGGTATACCAAATTTGGAGCAAATCGAATAATTCTGCATGAAAAACCCATTTATCTGAATTAAGGGGTGGTAGCCCCCTTCCCCCCTTTATACTTAACTAATGGACTTCCAAATTTAATCAGGGAATCTCCTTAACATAATAAACAAGTATACCAAATTTGGAGCAAATCAAATAAATCTGCATGAAAAACACATTTATCTAAATTAAAGGGGTGGACTAACCCCCTTTTCCCCCTTTATACTTAACCAATGTACCCCCAAAACTAATCAGGAAAGCGCCTTATCAGAATGAACGTAGAAAAAAAAATTGAAGCAAATCGGATGTTTCTGTCAAGAGTTATCGCGTTGCGTACATTCATACGTATGTACAGTCGTGGGAAAAAAAAAAGTAAACACCCTCTACTAACTCCTCAACAAATTATCGTAGAAGAAAGTTATTGGTACCAAATGATTGGAAATAAAGTAAATTTTTAAATGATGTATATAAAATTTGTTTAGGAGTCCATCTACTTATTAAAACGAACCCAAATTTCATTTTTTTTCAATAGCAATACCCAATTTTAACGAGATATTTCAAATCTTTGGTTCAAACTATGCCTAGACACTAAATTTCAAATCATTTGAATAAGTTTTTGAATTATAAACATTCAAAATTTAGTGCGTCTAATGTTAAAATACATTTTCATATTTTCATTAATATTTCTTGAAATTATACTCCTAATGGGCTAATTTTTTTGTGCAGCAATGATACTAAAATACTCAAACTTAAATACGTTGAATTTGCAATTTTTATAATTTTATGATATGAATTATGAATTCTGAAATTAATGTTAAAAAAAAATTATGAATTGCAACCAACAATTTTTTTTTATGGATTTAGATTTATTAAGTCCTGCTTTATGGAAATTCAAAATTCCATATTTTTCTTCCAAGTAGTTTTCAAATTGTGCTTAATAAACGGCAAAATGATGGTTTAAGGAGCCGTCTATGATAGAAGTGACTAGATATTTGGAAATGTCTTATGCTATCCTGTAATGTATAGCAATCTTCAATGACTACTTGGGTGGCGCTTAAGATGCCTTGATCAAGAAGGGGGCTCTCTCGGTCAATAGGTGAGAACCGAACTTCAATTTGGATACAGCCCTTAAAATATGCTCGTTTTAAAACAATTAATTTCTCGGAAACTTATCGTACGAATTGCATAAAAATTGGTTTTTAGACTAATTGAAAGACGTAGAGTTCATTTATGCTGTCAGAATTGTGTACTGCTATTGAAAAAAAAACAAAGTTATAGTTCGTTTTAATATGTAGATTGCCCTCTAAGTAAATTTTATATACATCATTTAAAAGTAGATTTTATTACCAATCGTGTGGTACCAGTAACTTTCTTCTAAGATATTTTGTTGAGGAGTTAGTAGGGGTGTTTACTTTTTTTTTCCATGGCTTTATATACATACATGCAGAACCGGCGGGCACATGAGCTCTCAGGCTTTGATAGCTTGTGAGCTAAAAATTATTGCATTGAAAGTAAATCACTTTATTCTTTTTCAATTAAAAAATCATAACAAATCTACAAACGTGAACCGCCTCATACAATAAAGGATCATTTTAATTAGCTACCTTCCTTTCTTTTCCGCTTCTCTTTTTTGTAGACGCCTTTTTTCAAATTGTTTCTTACTTTTCACACTTTCCTTGTGCTTAAAATGAAATATAGAAAAGTATAAAAATACTGTACAATTATTTCTAAATCTCAATAAATAATTAGTACTTTTATTTATAACAAATCACTATTTTTAATAGTATAAATTTAAAGCAAAAATGCAATTTTCTTTTACTGAAATAAAACGATATTTTGCCCATAATAAAATTCTTACGAAACACAAAACCCCAGTAAATATATAGGTAGACAATATAATATAAAAGTTTAATAGCTTCGTAAACAGATTATGTTATAAAGAAAATAGTTTTATTCTAAAAACACACCGCTTATTTTAAATAGAAAACTTATAGACTTATAATTTTACTTTGTTATATATGTGCATGTTTTATATTATATGAAATAAATAAAACTAAAGAACAATTTTCAACTATTAAAATAAGTTGGTATAAATTCACTGAACTTCGTGGCTAGTTATATCAACTCACTGGTCATCTTATGACATGGAGTTGATGTCCATGCAGTTGAAAATATCCGGTTTATATCTGCCTAGTCCCAATAATTTAATTCCAATGAGCACATGGTTTAAAATAGGTGTGCACAACCTTTTTAAGAGAAGGGCCACTTACAAAAATTCTTGGATTGTCGAGGGCCACATCAGTAACACGGAGCGAATTCTATTTCGGGTGGGGGGGGGGGGGTAGTTGTAATCTGTGGCCTATAATCAGATAAAAATATGGCTTCGGAGTTGTGGGGGGGGGGGGGAGGTTACCCCTCTAGGCTCCCCAACCCAGTCAACATATCCAATTCAGTTGGCAAGGATATATCAACAGTTTACGTTTGTACATATGTCACAGATATATCAAGGATTATTTTCAAGGAGTCATAATATTCCTTGATTCTATTCGGAAAAGTGAATTTTGTTTTATTAAAAGTGCTGTAAAACAAACATAGGCATGAAAGTGGCTAGTGCCGAAAATAAATATGAACTTCTTGAACCAAGGGGAGGGGAGCCGGTGAACGAAATTCGCGATTTTCCCGCGCCTGATCGACAAAATTCGAAATTTTTTTAAGGCAATCGACAAAATTCGCTAGTTTTCCGCGTTTGATCGACAAAATTCGCGATTTTTCCGCGCTCGATCGACAAAATTGGCAATTTTTAAGTTCTTTTTTTTCCATGCTCGAACAACGAAACTTGCGATTTTTCGAAGCCCGATCGACAAAACTCGCGAGTTTTCCATGCCGGATCGACGAAATTTGGGATTTTTTCGCCCCTGGTCGACAAAATTTACAATTTTTTTGCGCCCGCTCAACGAAATTTGCGATTCTTAACTGACTCTGATGAAATTTGTAAATTTTTCCTGCGGAATATTGACGAAATTCGTGATTTTGTCTCGCAATAAACTGAGAAAACTCGCAATTTTACCGCAGCCAATCAACGAATTTTTTTATTTTTCCGGGCATCGTTGACAAAATTCGCGATTTTTCAGTACCCGATCAATAAAATTCGCGATTTTTCGGGCCTGACCAACGAAATTCGCAATTTCTCGAAGACCGATTGACAAAACTTGCGACTTTTCCGTGCCCGAGCGACGAAATTTGCAATTTTTCCGCGTCTGATCAACTTAATTTGCGATTTTTCGCGCCCGATCAACCAAATTCGCGATTTTTAACTGACTCTTACGAAATTTGCAATATTTTTCGATTTGAAAAATTGACGAAATTCCCGATTTTTCTCGCTTTAAGCAGACGAAACATGCTATTTTTCTGCAGCCTATCAACGAAATTTGAGATTTTTCCTCTTCTAATCGACAAAATTCACGATTTTTTTCCACCTGATCGACGTAATTCGCGATTCTTACCTGACTGACGAAATTTGCAATTTTCCCTGGGCAAATTGAGGAAATTCCCGATTTTTACTCGTGGCTGACGAAACTCGTGTTTTTCCGCAGCTGATCAACAAAATTTGCAATTTTTCGCGCATCATCAACAAAATTGACGATTTTGCCGTGCTCGATCAATGAAATTTGAGATTTTTCCACGCCTGATCGACAAAATTCGCGATTTTTCCGTGTCCGATCAACGAAATTTACGATTTTTCCGAACCTTATCGAAAAAATTCGCTATTTCTCCGCACCCGATCAATGAAATTCGCGATTTTTTTGCGTCCGATCAACGAAATTCGCGTATCTTAACTGACTGACAAAATTTAAAATTTTTCTCGCGGCAAATTAACGAAATTGATGATTTTTTCATGCGACATATGGTCAAAAATTCCAGCTTTTTCCACTTACAAATTGACGAAATTCGAGGGCCACACGTTAACCCATCGCGGGCCACACGTTAACCCATCGCGGGCCACACGTTAACCCATCGCGGGCCACAGGGTGTGCATCCCTAGTTTAAAAAGTACTTATGGGTACATCTAAGAAATATACTAAAATAGATATTTTATTTTTTATTATATTCTTTAAATAGTTGGAGTGGTCATGGAGTTCATATTATGAAAACATAACCTTACCTTTTTAATTAGTAAAAGCTGCTTTGTGAAAATATAACAGCAGTTACCCATCCATTTCTGAAACAATAGCAATATGGTACCCTTCTTCTTCAATCAAACAGCAAACAATTGCTACAGTGCCTCCACTTATAAGTTTTTATGTTACTTAAAATATAGGCATGGAGTTGATACAACACCCTGACAGTAGATGTTCAGACATAGATTTGACGTTTAAAAAAACTGGAACACACACAACAAAAATATTTCGCTCTTCATAAGAAACTCATTGACTCACCTATACAAAGTAAAAAGAAAAAAATATTTAATTTAGGCTAAGTGTTGAAAACAATGTGTTTTATTTGTGAACTTTGATATGGTTACAGTCCATGGAGTTGATATTTACCTTTAAATTAAAAATTAATGAGTCATGTATGGAATCAATACCTCTAATAATACTTCTGCTATTGCATGCAAACATATCACAAAACGTTGCAAAAATTTACAGTTTTGCATACAATGAACGGTGTTTATTGAACACTGGTTACAACAATTGTCCTAGTTTTGAAGAATGACCTAATAATAATAGTCTAAGATCGGGGTGCACAACTTTTTTCAGAGAAGGGTCACTTACAAAAATGCCTGGATTGTCGAGGGCTACATTAGTAACACAGAGATAATTCTATTTTGGGGAGGTGGGGAAGATCTGTGGTCTATAAAAAATATGATTTCAGAGGAGTGGCAGTTTTACCCCCTTTAGGTTCCCCTACCCAGCCAACATACCATACCCAATTCAGTTGGCAAAGATATATAAAACAGTTTATGTTTATATATATAACAGAGATATAGCATAGATTACTTTCAAGGAGTGAAAGTATTCCTTGACTTTATTCGGGAGGAATAAATTTTGCTTTATTAAAAGTGCTAAAACACAAACATATGCATGAAAGTGGCTAGAGCCGAAAAAAATGTGAACTTTATGAACGAAGTTAAATTGACGAAAGTCTCAATTTTTCATCAACCGATCGACAAAATTTTAGATTTTCCCGCGTCTGATCGACAAAATTCGCGATTTTTTCACACCTTATGAACGGAATTCGATTTTTCCGCGACCAGTCAACGAAATTCGCGAATGTTGACTAACTGATGAAATTTTCAATTTTTCCCCGTGGCGAATTGTCGAAATTCACAACTTTTTCCCGCGATAAACTGCCGAAACTCGCGATTTTACCGTAGCCGATCGACGAAATTTGCAATTTTTTCGCTCTTAATCGGCAAAATTCACGATTTTTCCTCTGCCCGATCAACGAAATTTGCGATTTTTTCTCACCCGATCTACTAATTTCTCAATTTTTCCGCGCTAGATAGACAAAATTCATGATTTTTCTGCGCCCTATCGACAAAATTCGCGATTTTTCCGCGCCCGATCGATAGAACTTGCAATTTTTTCTTGCCCGGTCGACGAAATTCGCGATTGTTAATTGACTGAAACCTTTGGCAAAATTCGCGACTTTTTCTCGCGCTAAACTGACGAAACACGCGATTTTTCCGCAGCTGATCAGCGATGACAGCGATGACCACCTCGGGAACTCAGCTTTCGCTTTAGAGTGTTAGTGCAATCCCGAGGGGTAGACCACATCCACTCCTCCCGACTCTCAACCAGAGTCTGAGAGGGAGCGTCGGGTCCCTGATCAAGCTGCTGAGATTTATTTCGGTTACTATGAGATTTACAATTACAATCACAATTGGTTACCCAAATTTTCTGGGCGAACCGAAGATTTCACATCGAAATATATAACGAAATTCGCGATTTTTCCGTGACCGATCAACGAAATTTGCGATTTTTCCGCGCCCGATCGACAGAAGTCACGATTTTTTCGTGCCCGATCGATTTTTTCCCCCGGCAAATTGCTAAAATTTACGACTTTTTCTCGCGATAAACTGACGAAACTCGCGATTTTTCCGCAGCCGATCAAAGAAATTTGCAATTTTTCCTTGCCGATCGACAAAACTTGCAATTTTCCCGCACCCGATCGACGAAACGCGCTTTTCCCGCGCCCGATCGACGAAACTCGTGATTCTTAACTGGCTGACGTATATTCAAATTTTTTGTCGAAATTCACGACTTTTTCTTGCGATAAACTGACGAAACTCGCAATTTTTCTGCAGCCGATGAACGAAATTCACAACTTTTTCATACCGATCGGCAAAACTCGCAGTTTTTCCGCACCCGATCAACGAAAGTCGCGATTTTCCCGCCCCCGATCGGCGAAATTCGCATATTTTAAATGACTGACGAAATTTGCAATTTTCCCGCGGTCGGCAAAACACTCGACTTTTCTGCGCACGATTGACAAAACGCGCAATTTTTCCGCGCCCGATCGATTCTTTTCAGAAAACATGACAAATGACATTGTACACAATACAATACTCTGCAAAAAGTAATAAAAATTGGATGAAAAATGAGCAGGTTTACTAAAAAATGTTTCACTGCGCATACGCTAATACAATCAAAATATAATATGCATAATGTATTAGCTAAGAATATAGAGCAACTTTTGTGAAAGCCTCAAAATCATAGCTTGAAAATTCTGAAAATTATCGTCGATAGAATGAGCTCGAAATCCGTTGTTCCCAAAAAGAAGCAAAAATATGAGGGGTTGTATCAAATATCTGTTGATTAGTGCCAAGATAGCGTACACAATATTTCACGTACTACTATATTTGTAATCTAACAGCATTTTAAAATATGTATCATTTTTGTAAAGAATTGAGGCTGTTGTTTTTCATACTTTTATTTAACAAAAATTCTGTTATTTTTATCCTCTTATATGTTCAGTACTTTGCAGTAATATATCACAATGATTAAAGATTTCAAATTTATATTGCAATGCTAATTTTACTCCCAACCATTTCTTTAATATATCTGACGAAATTATATTTCTACTAAATTTGCGAATGACCCCTAAATTTCAGCAAAAAATATGCCTCAACTTTAAACAGCTATTACTCGGTCAATTTTAATCGTAGAATAACGGGACTTTTTTTTGACTTACTTGTCAGTGTAACAGTTAAATTTTACTAAATATAAGTTATAGGACCGGGGGACCGTATAAAAATTTAGATTCTGTAATTCTTCGTTAAATTGTTTTTTCGCTTCAAACTTTTTTAATCTTAACTCTGCACCTAATTATGACCACTTTTGTAATTGTAAGTATGCATCTAAGACCAACGGTTGCGAAAATAAAGGTCGGTCAGGTTATACGTGGACACACTGTATATATAATTATATTATATAATTATAGAAGACTCCAAGACAGTGGTGTAGTCGTAAAAATAACAGAGGGTATACGTTCTAAGCAGAGGGTATACGCTCAAGGCAGAGGGTATACCCTAGTGTATATATACTATAGCTTTCTTGAGAAACAGAGGGTATACGGTGTTCCTTAAAAAACTCCAGAGTGTATACGGCGTATACCCCCGTATACCCTCCACTACATCCCTGCTCCAAGATTCCTAATCAAAAAGCGCCTTTTGATCTATCTGCGACAATTTGACGTTTAAAAGTGTGTAAGATCTTTCGGCCGACTGTACATATTCGTGTATCTGTTTCTAAAGATTCCCCAAAAATATTTCGCATTTTTCATCTCTCCTTACCAAAAAATGGGGGATTACAAAGTTTCGATTACAAGGTTTCTGAATAAGAGCATCTACACGTGTGAAGGGCAGGGAATAGGACATTTAATTCGATAAGTTACTGAAAAAAAAAAATATATGTATTTAAATTATCTCTTCAGTGTAAAAGTTTCACAGATTTTATGCAAAAATGAAAATGAAAGCTGATCTTTCTTTTTTTTCGCCCTATCTGCAAACATTTTTTGTTAAGTATTTTATTTGAGAACTGATGTAGGGAAATATGATATCTATTTGTAGAAATCAGTAGCGTGCCGTAAGTGTGCCAGGTGCTCTTTGAATTTGAGAAGCACTGACTTAGATAAATAAAATGTAAACATTTAACACATTTTTACTTTTTCTGATAAAATCTTCTTGGAATATTCCTCAACAACAGTGGCATGTAGACCAAAACTTGTGATGGAAAGCTCTCGAAATATGACAGAAACCTTGCTCTTTCATCTCTTTCCGCCAAAGATCGTATTTTATACTTTATGCTTAAAGAAAACAAAACAATTTTGGTAAATATCATTATGAACGTATTTATCAAATTCGATGACAGAAAATTTATTTCAAATACTATTAATAACATCCCTTTTCCTAAAATTCTACCTTAAGGCGGTACTCAAAAAAATACCCCCCCCCCCTCCCTCCTCACTCAAGAACCCGAGCCTTTCTGAGATATTTTCGATGATTATTGAAGCCATTTGTAATCGAAAAGTTTTTCATTTTTCGATACATCAATAAGATCTTGAGTTATAAGCGATTATTGTCTCACGACATCAGTTTTTTTCCCTTAACCGTGCTGTCGTCTCCGAAAATCCTGTTCAGAACGTCAAATTTGATAGCATTTGCTAGTAAGTCCCCTGTACAAAAAAAGAAAGAAAAAAAAGTTCGATTGCATAATTTTTGAATAAGAACATCTATACCAATTCCATGCGTTTGCGAAAACAAATGAATTCAAAAAGGTGTCAGAAAGTAGCTAGTTTGGATCAGGGCCTGATTACCGCACAGGCCAAATGATAGAAAAAAAAATCTTAATATTGCAGTTTCTTGCAATTATTTTCTCAAAAATCAAAAACGATTTTGGTTAACTTGGCAACCATATGGTAATCTAATGATAACTCTTCAAATACTCCAGGGGGGGGGGGGGAAACCTATCTACTATTTTAGTGCGAAGGGGCCCCAAAAAAGTACTGGGCCTTGGGCCTCCTACAACCTTAATCGGGCTCTTTGGATTTCAGAACGTTCAGCCTTAATTTAAGTAGTGGTGTAACGAAGGCTTTCGTTTGGGATAGAGCTTTAGTTAATATGGAAATGATTAGATTTTTAGACTCCATTTTAGTGTCATTTAGTCAATACAGAAATGATTAGATTTTTAGACCGTTTTTTAGTGTTTCACTTAGATTAAAAGACTTGATTTTTTCACTCACTGTAAAAAAATTCAAGAACTCTTTTGGAAAATAATAAGCAAATAATTGCTAAAAATGTTGAAGACCATCAAGCTTCTTCAAAATATTAGAAATTTTCTGAAGCTCCAAATCAATAGAATTTGCATATTGTTGCTGTCAGCTTTGGTAAGTAATATTTCAGATTAGAAAACTGGGATTTGTCATTAAATTGCTTTTAAACAACCAACTGTTCACTATTTCCCAAAAACGTTCTTGTATTTTTTTTATATTTTTAATAGATTACAGATGTTGCTGTTATTCCAAATGCAGTAAAATCGTAAGGGCCTGGGGAAAATATCCGTTTTAGACAGGTTTAAGTGTTAGAATCTACCGTTCTTATAACTGTACTGTTTTTCTTTTCATTGGGTCGAAATTTTTTTTTTATTATTAAAGACAGATTTTTATTAAAGACAGGTTTCGTTTTCACGCGTTTTGTTTATTTATTTATTTATTTTTCGAGATTTCTCTGCAAGTTTGGGCACCAAGTTTCCCCCTAATGTTAGTCTTCCGCCAATGACCAGGCAGTCATTTAACAAACAAATGAAAAATCTGTAAAACTACTTGTCCAGCAATAAGAGAAGCCACGCAGAGTAACTATTTCCAAAAAAAAAAAAAAAAAAAAATCACCATATAAATGGCGTTAAATATTCCTGTGTTAAGAACTTTGTTTCTAGACAATGTAAAACAATGAGATACGACGTACAATTTCCGACTGAAAAAACAGCCCTCTTCTTCATCAGATATGATTTTTTTTTGTCCGAAATGTACATTGTATTTTAAATGGATTCGTAACCGAGCTCTTAATCCATATTTAATTGTTGGTTTCTTAGATTCTTATTGACGCTCATGCTCTTTTACCTTATAGCCTAAGAGCTAGCAACGTTTTCGTCACTTGATTTTAGCAATACTCATTTTTCTATATCCACTCCCTTTTTACAGTGTAGTACGTACACTATATGGCCAAAGGTGACCGGTCGCTTGCGATTTTAGACGTTTTGTTAAATATCTAGAAAAATACATGAGGAATTAACCTGAAACTGCAGGTGTGTAAACAGTATAGGTCATATATTTCCACGAAGATTTTTTCCCCGAAACCCCATAGGGGACCGTCAACAAATTGAAAAAGAACGAATATCTTTTGGATAACCCTGTAAAAACTAATGTAGCAAAAACGTTAAAACTCGAGATTATTAATAAGTGGCTTATTGTAATATACTGTGTTCATTTTTATGAGGATAGCATGTATACTCGTAGAGAAATTAAGGTTTTTATAAAAACAGTCCCAAATTTTGGGAGATTAATAGATTAATTTTGGGTTGTGCCATATTTTTTAGCTTTTGAAAATTGATTCACGTGTATTTTTTAGCTCTGAATCCGAAAATGACATTCATTTTAAACCATCACGTCAGAATTTTTCTCAAATAGCAAATTTCAAAGTTAAAAAGCCCAAAGTTAAAATTGATCCCCCTTCCCCTCCCAATCGCATCGGACCCCTTAGCTGTTTAGCTGTGAGAAACTCAGTATAAGCCACAAAATTGAATAAATTATTGAATTAAATAAAAAAGTCTTACATCTATTTTATAGTATCATATTTTTCGCTATTTTTTACCCTTGAAACTTACGATTTGCGAAAAACCCTGACATGATAGTTAAAAGTGGAGGTAATTTTTTTATTTAGCGTTAAAAGAAAAAAACATAAAACTTAATTATAAAAGTTAAAAAACACAACCATCGCAGGTTTATGTTATCTAATTTAAAACCATTTCTTAAACTTGTTGACGGTAATCTATCCGAATTTTTTTGTCTTATCCTCGAATATAAGTATTTATAAGATGCTAAGCATCAAAAATTATAATAATATTACATTGTAATCGGATTTAAGTCAGTATGTAAAATTTTAACTTCGATCGGACATTTGAAAGTCAGTTAAAGTACGAGTACAAATTTTAAACTTGAAAGACGATCGTTGCAAGTTAAATGAAACCTTATGAAAATAACATAATTTTTGTTAAAAGAAATCATAGCCTCAAATCCTTACAAAATACAACATATGTTAAAATACAATTATTTTAACTAATCTGAAACTTAACTAATAAAGTTAACTCAATCGTAATAGTGGTACGATTTCTTTCAAACCTCAGATACCTTGAAATAAGTTTAAGTACTTTATATACGACCCCTGAAAGCACGGTCGAAATCATCTGTTTTGATATGCAAAAAAGTGGTATAAGTCATGCATTTCAAAGTTTTATAACTCGGTCAATTTTAATGTTAGATGAATGGGACTTTTTCAGTCTTACTTGTTAGTGTCACAGTAAATTTTTAATAAATATCACTTATAGGACCGGGGGACCGTATAAAAATTTAAATATCGTAATTTTTTAATAAATGTGCTTCTTGACCAAATCGCTTTAAAAATAATTCTTTACATTATTTAAACCATTTTTGTAATTGGAAATATGCATCTAGGACCAACGGTTGCGAAAATAAAGGTCGGTCAGGTTATACGTGGACACACTGTATAATGGCGCAAGGTGTATAACGCTTCCGGAGTGAATTCATCCGGATCTTGATAATCTTTCGTTAAAATCAGCCATTTTATTTCGGCCATGTTAGGCTTAAGCTTTCCGATGCCGTATTATAAGTCGAACAACTGCCTTACTTAATCTATGTTGTCCAGCATATATCCTTCTTCAGTTTTTTAAAGCCTTCAAAAACTATAAAATCATCATATATATTAAAACGCAAAGGTAAAAATTTTAAGTAGACCCATTTCGGGACATCTGCACATGCATCAACCCTGTTCAATTTAGAGGAATTGAGAACGAGTTCTCGGTGGCTGAGCGGTCTAAAAACAGCAGTTTAAAGAGCCGATATTTTGTAATGGATAGCAGGTTCGAATCCAACGCCCGGCAAAATGATTTCTGTAATATTTTTCGCGATAAGTTATTTCTATAATGACATATTTTATTAGGAGGAGAAGTTATGTTATTTTTATTTTATTATTATTATTATTTGAATGCTTTATAATTAAATAAAATTTAACGCTGAACAATATTTAAAATAATAATAATAATAATTTTATATTTGAAATATTTAAACTAATATATTTTTAATGTAATTATAAATTAAATAAATTGAGCTGATCTACAATTTTTGTTATATCTTCTGACCATTATCAAGAATATATGTGTGTGTGTGTCAGAAAGAAAAGTTTGCCTTTCTTTTTCTTAAAAAAAGAAAACGGAAAGAAAGAAGTATATTCATATAAGAACTATTAAAAAAATTACCTTGATATATATCATTTAGTATTTAAAAAATGTATAAAAATGTAAAATAAAATTCAAGTAATAAAAATTATATGCTGCACCAAGTTTCAAATTTGGGGCTTTTAGAGAATGAGACTTACAAAAATAAAATTCATGGCAGCTTTTCATGGTCATGTAGTTAAAAAATCATAATAAATAAATAAAAATAAATACTGCTATTTTTTAGAAAAATGAGACCATAGCAAATAAAAATAAATGCTCTACCCACTATTTTTAGTTAAATTTCTGGTAAAAAGAAGCATAATTGGTTGTAAATTATAAAGTTAAAATTCTGTGAATTCATTGAATAGGTTTGGCTGACTGTACCCTCTACCGCTTTAAAGAAATAGGAATCACTTATGCAATATAGAAATTTGTCACAATTTCAATGATTAATTTAAAAGCAATTCATTAAAAATTCAAGAATTTTTCTAATGAAACATTCAAGTTATTTACCGTCAAATCATTTGACGGGTACCATCTAGTTCATGAATAAAATGGATTTATTATATCATTTATTTATTTATTTTCATATTGAAATATAAGGAAACTTTAAAAAATTCAATACAGCACTAACATTTGTTTGTCTTTCAATATATCTATTCAAATTTCTCTAAACTATAATTATATTTTAAATAACTTTAAAGCAGACATATTTCCCTATCGAATGGCTATTTTCGATAATTTACGATTTAAAGTACGGGTCTATGTATCTTTCTGTCTTTCTTTCTTTCTTTTTTTTTTTTTTTTTTTTGCCTACTTACATGCAATTTTAATACTGAAAAATGTTATTTCACTGTATTAACTAAATGTATTACAGGGTTACTGCTAGGGATGCACCGAATATTCGGTATCTATTTGGTATTCGGCCTATTCGGCCATGTTACCGAATATTCGGTTTGGCCGAATAGCAAACTATTCGGTATGCCGAATATTCGGCTCGGCCGAATAGCAAACTATTCGGTATGCCTAATATTCGGTTTGGCCGAATATCACTGAGCCGAATACTTAAAAAGAACTTTTTAAACATATTTTTAAAAACCTTATACAACTTCTACATTTAAGAATCAACTTATAAAGATATTCAGAATAATTAGAAACAAAATCATATTTAAATAAAAGAGAATGTTTTTACATTATTTATTTGCTGTTTGTTAAGTATTATTTAAGAAAATTAACCAATCACGAGGATTTTCAGAGGAAATAATTATGTACAAAAGCAAGTTGCTGAACATTATCCAGTAAATAATCTGCTTTTTGCTAAGATTTCAGAACACCGTTTACAATCTCTGAAAATGATTGCCCACTCCAGACACCAATCTAGGATGCATTTAAAAGCTTCCTTGCTTAATCAAAGGGAGTAGAACGGTTATTCTTGCTAAGTTGCCACCATATAAAATTTGAATAGATTGTATTATTTATTTACTTTTACTTTAGTCTCTTCCTGACAAACAAATAATATATGATCCTGTACAATTTTTCTTCCAGTTTTTTCACAATTTCTCTTTGATTTTAAAATGTTTCTTTTAGAATTCAAGAAAATTTTATTCATCTGTTTTAATTCTCAGAAGAAGCCATAAAATTTAAACATTTTTTAATTAAAAAAGTTTTATAACTATCCTCTTCTTAAATAACTCAAAGCAGATTTTTTTCAGCATAAAGTTTACTTGACAAAAGATCTTAAAATAAAAGTTCCTGTTTTAAATATTATGTAAAATTGTTTTAAAATGTAACATTTTAGTGCCTTTAAACTTTGAAATATAAAAGTATCCGGCAAGCCGAATATTCGGTATTCGGCCTAGCAGTTACTATTCGGCTAGCCGAATATTCGGTATTTGGTTCACCTGTTGGCCGAATATTCGGTATTCGGTATTCGGCCAAAATCACTATTCGGTGCATCCCTAGTTACTGCTTAAGGCACTAATTTACGTGTTTATAAATTAATTCTAACGGCAAAAGCAAAGACATGTGTGGTGGAAAATACATATTCATATCATTAAAGTAGTTTTGTTTTCACCACGATTGAGAGAGGATGATATTCTTTTCATGTGTCTGTATATTTTTAAAAAGTTTTTTTTTCTTTTTTTTTTTTTTTTCTAAATTTATTCCCAGATTTTAAATGCGATTATAAAAAAGAAAAATCAGGAGGTTTGGGAAAAAAAAAGGCCTTCGCATCAGCATCTGATTTAAAGTTCTTTTCGGTCAAATTGCACATCTTTTACGAATTTTAGTATCAACACGAGCACACATATATATGGGGCATTCTCACAATCTTTTGACTTTCATGTCCCTGAATAATAATTTTCGTTTTAATACACTTTTTTGTGTTTTTTTAATTTCATATACTGGGGAACATCCCATAGCATGATTGCACAACAATATGAACGATATAAATAAATTTTGGACGATGTTGGGTGTCCAAACATCTGAAAAACTCCTATACAGTCCCGTGTCCCTGATGCTGATTTTTAATTTCTTCTGTCTTTACAAGAAGAAAGTATTGGATTGGTGAAAATTTTCGACTTCCGGTTTTCGACGGGTTTATACGTTTTAGAATGCCCAGAACACGATTTGATGGTTTTTAGAAAATGTCTGTCTGTGAGTCTGTCTGTCACTCTGTCACTCTGTGAGTCTGTATGTGACAAAAATTTTGTGGGCGCTCTCTCTCAAGAACTAATGCACGGAATTTCACAAAACTTGATATTTCGTTAGACCTTGATATAAACTGGACCTGATTAGTTTTTGGTGAAAATCGCCCAACAGGTGGCGCTGCTATGCGGCATTTTTCACGATTTCTGCAATAGCTATATCTCAAGAACTACTGCACGGATTTTCATAAAACTTCAGATTCAGTTAGTCCAGGATATAGTTTGGAGCTGTTTACTTTTTTGTGAAAATCGCCCGACAGGTGGCGCTGCTATGCTGCATTATTCCTGATTATCGCAATAGCTCTAACTCAAGACAAAATGCACAAATTTTCATCAAACTTCAGATTTAGTTAGTCCCTGATATAAATTAGTGCTGTTTAATTTTTGGTGTAAATCGCCTAATGGGTGGCGCTGCTGTGTTGCATTTTCACGATTTTTGCAAGAGCTGTATCTCAAGAACTATTGCACGGATTTTCATCAAACTTCAGATTTAGTTAGTCCTTGACATGAATTGACGTATAAATTAGTGCTGTTTAATTTTTGGTGTAAATCGCTCAACTGGTGGCGCTGCTATGCTGTATTTTTTGCGATTTCCGCAATAGCTTTATCTCAAGAACTAACGCTTAGATTTTCAACAAACTTCAGATTCATGTATACCTTGATATCATTTAGTGCTGTTTAATTTTTGGTGTAAATCGCTCAACAGGTGGCGCTGCTATGCTACATTTTTCAGAATTTCCGCAATAACTCTATCTCAAGAACTAATGCACGAATTTTCATCAAACTTCAAATTCAGATATACTTTGATATAAATTGGTGCTAAATTCATGTAATTTCTTGTACTATTGAAATGATTTAATTGACGTGATTTATATAGAAGAAAGTTTTGTGATGGCCACAACATACTAGTTAAGTTTGGCGTTGTCTGGATAAAATTGTTTCAATAAAAATAATTCGATGTAATTTTTTTCTGAAACTAGAACTACTGTTTTTTATAAATATGTAGCTAAAAATTAACCTGCACACATTTTTAGGGTTGTTATTATTTTTTAAACTCTGTCCCGGGGTTTTAGATTCCTTACCATCCCTCTTCTAAAATTACACAGAAAATCATTTCAGATGGAGCCACAGAATTTTTTTCAAATTTTTTCTCATGCAGAAGTATGCTAGAGAAATAATGTCTAAAATTCTTTGACAGGAAATTTACTGTAGAATTTAAATCAGCATTTAAATATCAATTTCAAGCATCGTGGCCTTATTGATAGTCTCACCGTCCCCAAGGTTTATTCCTGCACTTTTCAAGGTAAAAAAAAAAATAAATAAATAAATAAAATAATAATAATCTGTTAACAACTGTTTCTAAAAATCAATGAACATTGTGGTTATCACTTAGTCTTAACATGATTTTCCTAAAAATAGGTGGTAATTTTCCTTACCGTTCCATCCCCTTTTATACTTTCTTCTATCTTTACAAGAAGAAAGTATTGGATTCATGAAAATTTTCGACTTTCGATTTTCGACGGATTTACACGTTTTAGGGGTCAGAGATTCCGAAAAACATGTTTTTAGAAAATGTCTGTCTGTGAGTCTGTCTGTCTGTCTGTATGTGACACAAATTTTGTGGGCGCTCTATCTCAAGAACTAATGCACGGAATTTAATAAAAATTTATATTCAGTTAGTCCCTGATATAAATTGGTGCTGATTAGTTTTTGGTGTAAATCATTCAACAGGTGGCGCTGCTATGCAGCCTTTTTCACGATTTCCGCAATAGCTCAATCTTCAGAACTAATGCACAGATTTTCATCAAACTTCAGATTTAGTTAGTCCTCAACATGAATTGAAGTTTTGTACATTTTGGTGTAAATCGCTCAACAGGTGGCGCTGCTATGCTGCATTTTTTATGATTTCTGCAATAGCTCTATCTCACCAACTAATGTTTGGATTTTCAACAAACTTCAGATTCAAGTATACCTGGATATGAGTTAGTGATATTTATGTTTTGGTGCAAATCGCTCAACAGGTGGCGCTGCTATGCTGCACTTTTCAGAATTTCCATTATAGCTGTATCTCAAGAACTAATGCAAGAATTTTCACCAAACTTCAGAATCACTTAATCCTTGACATGAATTGACATTTTGTATATTTTGGTGTAAATAGCTCAACAGGTGGCGCTGCTATGCTGTATTTTTCAGAATTCCCACTATAGGTGTATCTCAAGAACTAATGCACAAATTTTCATCAAACTTTAGAATCAGTTAGTCCTTGACATGAATTGACATTTTATACAGTTTGGTGTAAATCGCTCAATAGGTGGCACTGCTATGCTGTATTTTGTGATTTCCGCAATAGCTCTATCTCAAGAACTAATGCTGGGATTTTCAATGAACTTCAGATCCATGTATCAATGTATCCTGGATGATCCATGTATCCTGGATATCAATTATTGCTGTTTATGTATTGGTGTAAATCACTCAACAGGTGGCGCTTCTATGCTACATTTTTCAGAATTTACGCTATAGCTCTATCTTAAGAACTAAGAATTAGTTCTTGAGTTAAATTTGCATGAATTTCAAATTCGTGCAAAATGATGTACGAATTTTCATCAAACTTCAAATTGAGATATAATTTGATATGAATTGGTGCTAAATTGATGTAATTTCTTGTACTATTTAAATGATTTAATTGATGTGATTTATATAGAAGAAAGTCTTGTGATGGCCACAACATACTAGTTTACCTTACCGTCCCTTCTTTAACGCCCCTTTAAGACAATGTTATACAAAAATTCTGTGTTAAAAGTACTACATTGTTATTATTTCTTATTTGAATGTCCTGTGGGTACTATGCAAATTCTTTATAAGTAAAAATTTAGAAGAAAATAAAAAATTATAGGGGTAAAATGGTAAGGTAAAATTAAACTCGCAAGTTTAACTTAAACCTGAGTTAAATAAAAAACTTTTCGCTGCTGACCATTTTTTTTTTATTTTGAATCATTAAAGCACTCGTCTATCAGATTAAAATGTTATTCTAGCAAGTTTAATTTTGTCAGATATTTTCCCCAAAAGTCAAAAGGTTGTGAGAATGCCCCATATATATACGAGGACGTGAGTTTCAAAACTCCTCTTAGCCATAAAATCAAATTTTGGGGAATCGTGAAAAACCTTTAGCTGCATCCATTGATGTTCATTGTAAACCATCTTTTTTACGATGTCAGAAATACACAATAATAGTTTTTTTTTTCTTTGCAGATTTTAGTGTTTTTGCAGTTCAGGTTTACCAGTAGAATAGATTGATGGAGTAAACATAATTTTTTTTCTTTTTTTTCTTTGATAAGGCGAGTTTTGAAACTCACGTCTTCATGTACACCGGGCGTTTCAAAAATTCGGTACGAAAGTAAAACGTGATAAAAAAAAAAAGATCTATGGGTTGGAGAGATATGCGGTTTTGCAAATAAATATTCAGCGTGGTACGGGATTTTTTATGGCAACAACGAACAATTTAGTTCAAAATCTCGACAATAGGGGGCGCTATTGCAGATAAATCCGTGGAATAATTTCATATTGCTTACACAATGCAAGATTTAGATACAAAAAAGTGTACATGCAGTATTCTCTATTCTTTTTGTATTCAAATCGTGCGTTGTGTGAGCAATATGGAATTATTCCATGGAATTAACTGCAGTAGCGCCCTCTATTGTCGAGATTGTGAACTATTTTTTTGTTGGTGTCATAAAAAATCCCGTACCACACTGAATATTTATCTGCAAACAGCATGTCTCTCCAACCGATAGATCTTATTTTATCGCGTTCTACTTTTGAAACACCGGGTATATTACCGAACCAACTTTTAAAATAATAGCGGGAATTTGATAGTGACAGTCTTTGCTCTAAAATTTGATATTTTTTATATCGGTGCTTCCCACAGGTGTGGCTAGGTGAAATTTTTTTCTGAAATAACGATTTTTTTTAAATTGTTAGAGATAAAAAGGTGGAAATTGGCATGGTGATTACTTTTAAATGGTAAATACTCATTATCAACGGTTTTGGGGGGGGGGGGGGGAAATCGAGATTGAAATGTACAGAAAATGTTCTAAAGTCACAATTACTCCAAAAAACAACCAATCTAATTCTAAAAATTATTTCAGTATTATAATCATGACTATATCTACTTAAACATTAGATTACTTTTATCTTGAGATGAGATTTCTTACTGACAAAAGAACAGAGAAAAACATTTTAAAATTACGATTTCTTAGATATTTTTAGAACTAGGGAGGTTTATTTAAAATATTCGAAGTTTAAAAGAGTGAAATCAGCTAAAACCTTTCTAAGATCACGATTACCAGTGGCGGATCATGCCCTATTTCACAGGTGGGGCACCTATGGAATAAGTGTGTCATCAGTGTTGTAGAACTCAGTAAATTAGAGTCATATACTATATTTTCGATTATAGCGCGAATGAAGTGTGTACAGAAAACAAGATTTGCGCTCGCAATGTGGGAACTAAATTTCGAAAGAAAGAAAAAAAAATACGTTTTACAATTTATCAAAATTCTCGGGAATATTTATTTTACGTACTAAATTACTGAAAACGTCTAGATACAAACATTCATCAAGTGATTGATGATTTTGAAAGTAAAGAAATAGAAATTGAAGTTTGGGATTTTCCGTCTCATGCATTAAAGTCACTGCCACACTTATTAAAAAATATTTCTTTTTCTTTCCTTATAGAATACGGACATATCAAAATGCGGTAAAAATGCGGTACACTGAAAAAATATAAATAAAACTGTCAAACTGACAGAAAAAAAAACTATAATTTCGGTGCCAGTGGTAAGCCGCTTGATTTACAGAAAATAGTATCTGTATTTTTCTTTTTACAAAAAACAGTTATTTTCTGTAAAAATTACAAAATCCATATTTTTTACAGAAAAAACTGTGTTTTCTTTAAACAGTCAAAAGTTTTCTATTACATTACGGCTAATGGGAAAAAAATATTGCAAATGGATTTTAATGGTTTTACAGCCTTTCGAACAGCATGAAATGGATATGCATTTATGACGTGCACTAAAATGTACATTCAGTACAACATGCGGTGCAAAAAATATTTATAAAACTAGTTATTACGAATGTACCTCATTTGCCACGTTTGACGAGCAATTTCCAACTTGTTAATATCTTACACTGAAAGAAACTAGTTGGACGTCGCAATCCCACTATCTCATACATGTTAGTATTTCCAGGAAAATAAAGCATATCAGTGTCATCGGTTAGGTGATTTGAACCAAAATCTAATCAACAACAACTTATGTCAAGTTGTAGCTGAATGTGAAATTTGATGAAAATCCGTGCATTAGTTTTTGAGGTAGAATTATTGCAGAAATCGTAAAAAAATCTACATAGCAGTGCCACCTGTTGGTCGATTTACTCCAAAAACGAATCAGGACCAATTTATATCGGGGGTTAACTGAATCTGAAGTTTGATGAAAATTCATGCATTAGTCCTTGAGATACAGTTATTGTGGAAATCGTGATAAATGCAGCTTAGCAGCGCCACCTGTTGGGCTATTTACACTAAAAAGTAATCAGCACTGAATTATATTAAGGACTAACAGAATCTGAAGTTTTATAAAAGTCAGTGCATTAGCTCTTGAGATATAGCTATTGCGGTAATCGTGAAAGATGCAGCATATCAGCACTACCTGTTGCGCGATTTACACTAAAAGTAATCAGCCGCAGTTTATATTAGGGACTAACTGAATCTAAAGTTTTATTAAATTCCGTTCGTTAATTGATTAGCCGCCCACAAAATTAGTGTCACACACACACACACAGACAGACTCACAGACAGACATTTTGTAAAAACATGTTTTTCGGGTTCTGTGACCCCTAAAACTTGTAAATCCGTCAAAAAGCGAAATTCGAAAATGTTCATGAATCCAATACTTTCTTCTTGTAAAGATAAGAAGAAAGTAAAAACATAACTCTTTCATCTAAAACGAATAGGTAATCATTTTCTAAATCCTTGAACTAGAATATAGATTTCTGAGTTATACGAATAAGGTAAACAAATAAACTGAATAGATGAAATGATCGAGAATTTTTAGTCTATATTTTTCTAGGTAATGAAACGATCCATTATATTATGAATCGCTTGAATTGCGAGAAATTATCACTTGATTTCTAGAATTAATTCATAAACTAGAATTATAATTATTAAAACTCACTTCTTCTGTTCGCATTTATATATTTGTAGAGATTTTTGACCAGGATAATATAGGAAAATGCTCTTAAATTTTAATAGGGATAACTAGAACTCTCTAGCAAAGGGAACTAGAATTTATAAGGATGACATGGAACTATTTTTACTAGAGCCACAATTTATTTTCTAGACGCCAGTGGCAGAATTTTTTTCCAGTGTACAAGTCTCCGACAAGTAATTTATAACTTACTTCTAAGAAGTCATTCTGCATTACAAAAATAAAATCAAACACATGTCAATAACTATATCGCCTTCTACTTAAATTAATTGTTCAAGCACAGTTGTGAATCGTATAAGCACGCCATTGATTTGCAAGTTTTGGGGGCGCCCTTAACACAATGTTGAATATTTCATAATTATTGCTTTTTCGCAATTCGATAAAATGTAAAGATTATTCATATAAATTACATTAGATATTTAAACAGCTTTAAAAATTATTTTTGTCCTCTAATTTCAAATTTCGTAGCCCAGTGGTGTAGTGGTCAGAGCATCTATCTGACTGCCGCACCGCAGGACAAGAGCTCGACTCCCGACTGGGCAAGGTTCACTCAGTACTTCATCCCCTTGGGGTCGGTAAAATGAGTACCAAGCTTACTTGAGAACTCAACACCGAGGATCTCACGTTAGGCTGACCACCTGGCCGGGACGCACGCTGCATAGCACCTCGGGGCCCAGGGTCAGGGTCAAGAAAACAGAGACAGGCACTGTCGTCCCAGATCCTT
The DNA here is from genome assembly GCA_963932465.1 of Maratus speciosus. Taxonomy (NCBI): domain Eukaryota; kingdom Metazoa; phylum Arthropoda; class Arachnida; order Araneae; family Salticidae; genus Maratus; species Maratus speciosus. Next base: position 461,983,761 of record OZ010790.1, read on the forward strand.
CATGGATTGTATAGCCACAGAGTTTAGTTAAATTAAAATTTCTTTAGTGCTGCACCGGATCGGCGTATACACGGGGAAATACGATAGACCGACATTTCACCCAGTCGCGTGCATCAGAACATCCAAACAGTTGTAGACCAGCCCAAAAGATAGTATTATAGTCTCGGCCGATTGCCCGGCATCCAAAACATCCGAAGGGGCCAAAAATGCGCAAAAATATTGGTTAAAACTTAATGATTTCATTGGAGACGTCACTCACAGGGGATCTGCGGGGGGGGGGGGGGGATGCTCTGTGCGCTATGACTTGCCTTGATTAAGCCGGTGCTGCAAATTCTGTTTACTGCAGGGGCTGGAGTCTTTCCGCACGATAACTGTTTAATACAAACATACATACAGCTACAACTGTCTAATCGTGATTTGAGCAGCATGACCACGAAGTCTAGAATTATATCTTATTTAACCCTCACAAACTCCTGACCTCAGTGTTACAGTGGTGACCAAAATTGTGGACATTTTTTTAATTTTTCATGTTTTATAACTTTGTGTGCTTATAGAATATAATAATTTTCACTTAAATACAAATGTTTATGTATCAAATTCAAAAAATTTTAATGTAGAATTTAATTAGAAGAAAAACAGAATTAAAATATCTGCATTACAAAAAACTTTAGTCAAAATACAAACACAATTAGTCATGAATGCTGAAGTGTATTGTAATAAAAGCTTCCCAGCCAATCACAATGACTGTTTTGAGAACCAATCAAATGTCAGTAACTAAACTGTAGTATGTTTTGATTTGTAAAAGCGGTATTTTGCTGGAATGAATTTTGCAGAAGGGTGAATACTAGTGTAACTAAATAGAATAATGTTTTTTTTTCTATTTTTTTTCTTAATGCAAATAATTTAAAACAATGTCATCAACAACAAGAACTGATTGGACACCTACAAAAAGAAGCAGAATTGTCATATTGAGAGAAAATGGTCTCTCTTATGCTGAAATTGCAAGACAGGTTGGTGGTTCAGTCACTTTACCTGGCGTACTAAAGTTGTGCTTACATTATAAAGAATTTAAATCAGTGATAAATAAGGCAAAATCAGGTCGAAAAAAAATGCAGAAGCGCTTCTGACGATAGAAAGTTAAAAAGGATATGCCTCAAAGATAGAAGAATTTCATCAGACGCCGTTAGATGTGAAATGACTGCAATGGGTATTTCAGTTAGTTCAAGAACAATAAGGAGAATATTAGCAGGTTTTGGACTGAAAGGTAGAATTCCGGAAAAAAAAACATTTTTAAATCTTTAGCAACGCAAGAAACCAGTTCAGTGGGCAAAATAACACATTAATTGGTCATAAAATCAGTGGAAGCAAATAATCTGGAGCGATGACAGTAAAATATCGCTCTCTGGTAGTGATAGGCAAAAATATGTGATACGTAGAGTATAGGGGAAGAGCTGCATCCTGATTGCATTGAGGATTGAAGCAACTACAAAGAACCCAACAAATGTCATGATTTGGGCCTATGTATGTCTGCAGATGGTGTGGGCCGCATTCAAGTGATTGACAGCATTCTGAATGCAAAGAAAAAAAAATACATCGAAACTGTCCTGGAACCAAAATTGATACCTTCCATCAGGGATCTCTTCCCCAATAAAGCACCATTTATCTTACAGTTGGATTCAGCTCCATGCCATACGGCAAAAAATATGCAAAGAATGGTTTAAAAATAAAAGCATACAATTATTACCCTGGCTGGAAACAGCCCTTATCTGAATCCTATAGAAAATGTGTGGCAACGTTTGAAAATCTTTGTACAAAAAAAGCGTCCATCTAATAAAACGCAACTTATTGAAGCTATAATTGATACTTGGCATCATGTGATTAAAAAGGATGAACTCCAAACACTAGTTCTCTCAATGAAAAGACGCTGTGAAGCTGCAATAAAAAACAAGGGTTATCCTACGAAATATTGAATGTGAAAGTGTAACTTTAAAATACAATGAAATCTAAGATAGATCTTATTTTTTGTAAGCGTAACTTTTTTTGTAATGCAAATATTTTAATTATGTTTTTTTTTATTAAATTCTACATCAAAATTTTCTTGAATTTGATATATAAACATTTGTAATTAAGTGAAATTTATTATATTCTTCAAGCCCACAAAATTATAAATGTCCACAATTTTGACCACCACTGTATTTAGTTACTGTTATGTTGTCTGCTTTGGAAAATAGAGTTCTGAGTTCATATCCACTACCAACTAAGAAAAACTCTCTAAAGGAACTTTCACAAAATTTCCGCGAGTAAAGGCAAAATATACCGTTAACCACCCTCCAAGATTCATACAATTCAATTTCTAGATGAATTCAAGCCAAATTATATACTAAAAATGGCTCTACTGGCTATTAATAAAGATATGTCTTCTATTTCTAGGTGTTTCTATTATTTTTATCACTTGTATAATAACGTATGGAATATTACATACAAAATTAGCTAATATGCTTTTTTAAAAAATCATCCCTCTGACATGAAAATTTTCGAGGGTTTTTTTTTTTTTTTTTTTTTTTTTTTTTTTTTACTACAAGAATTATAATAAGTTTTCTTAATGTGATTGAAATTTAGAAAAGTTGATATATGCAAAAACGATTGGACGTAATCGAAGCGTATACAAAAGAATTAAACTCGAATTAAGTCCATTTAAGAAATATTTCAATTTATTATTGAAAAGAAGTTGAAACCTCTTTTTATTTGTCCTTTCTTGGTAATATATACTTTTGTTCTACTTTTTTTCTTTTACAGAAATAAAACATATTTGTTTATTCCGAATACACGAACTTTAAAATAAAACAGCAATTAATATCAAGATAATTCAAAAGATATGCTTTAGAAAGTTTCTGTTCGTGTTCATATCTGGAAGTCCTTTTTGTAACCCTATATAAGCAGTAATGCATTGCTAAAGTTATACCAGAAAACTGTTATACTTAAAATTATGATTAAATGATGGTATTGATATGATTAAAACGTCAAAAATAAACGCGGAATCTGAAAGATACCGCTGCTTTGTAATTATTTCGTCTGCTTCAAAAGAAATATTTTATCTTATTTATCTTTCTGTGATGCACTAGGGAAATCCTTCTTTTATAAATAACAAATATATAAATGGTAAAATTTTACTATAATTAATCAGATAGTTTAAAAAAAAAGAAAGAAAGAAAAGAAAAGGAGAGAGAGAGAGAATTAAAAATCAACATTAAAGACACATTATCATATTATGCCTAATACACACACTGTAAATTAAATTGTTGATTTTAGAGTATAATATTGGCAGCTGAGGCGCCAGTATAAAAGTTTTTCCTCGTAATAATTTAATTACTTTTTAATAGGACAATATTTAATATTTGGGCATTTTACATATGAGGTAATTATCACCTTCAAATGCGTTTCTCGTGTTATATTTTTACTATTTTCAAGTTTTCGTACTTTTTCAATACTTACATGTAAATATTTTGATATAATTTTCCCTATTTTCTGCTTTTGGCACGTGATAATTTGTTATTTTAAAATTTTCTATCTGGTTTTAATAATTTCACATTTCAATTTGAATTTGAAAATGACGACAAAAAAGAATCTAATAATCTCTTTTTTGCTCCCCCACAAAAATGGATATATGTACATACATATTTTTTATGTCTATGAAATTTATGTCAAAAAATGTAGGTGATAGACGATTTTTTGTTTCTAAAATAAACTGATTCCTGACGATCGAAATGCGAAACATAGTTTTTGCTTTTTCAAATTTTCATGAAAACCATAATTTAATCAAAATATTGCGTTTACTATCGATTGAAAAAGAAGAAAATTTCAATTTCAATTTGAAAATGACGAAAAAGAAACCTAATAATTCCTACGATTTTCATTTTTTCCCTTTTTTTTTTTACAAAAAATGCAGTAATTTCGTTGCCATTATTAAAGAAATGTCACTAAAATTAGAAAAAAAAAATTAATATTTCGAAAACTAATTCAATTTTTGAAATTCTAATACCACTTTTGACACCCGTGGATCAATACGGATAATTGGAGATAATTTCACAGCCAAACATTCTATATTTTAGGAGAAAAAGCTGTGAAACGAAATCAGTCGTTTCATAAAATCGATTCATTAGGATTTTGTATATATAGGGTAGGTAAATGCACATAGATATAGTCAAAATATGTAAAGAAAAAATTATTTTCCTGAAGACGAAATGGATTTAAATTTTGTAAATAATTACGAAATATAAATATGCTGGCGTATGGGGTGTATGGCACTTAGTTGTTATTACTGCAATATATTAGAGCTCCTGTACTTTTCTTTTGCTTGAAATTAAGCCCTGCGTATAACCTCCGGATCTTTTAAGAAGCTCCGTATACCCTGTTCAGGTAATTCGATTTCACCCAAGTGCGACTAGACCGACCTCGAGACCGACGCTTGAATCAAGTTGAGATTGGGTTGACACATTTTTTTTTTACTTCACAAAGGGGCTTTGTCTGCCCCCTACGAGCTACGCTCGCCAACCCCCCTTCAGACACCACAGACTCTAAAAGCAGATTAATTTGATCCGTTTCAAACAGATTTCGGAAGATTGAATTATAATTTTTTTTTTTTTTTTTTTTTAAATCACTATCTTCCTGTAAACGGGTATCCATTCATTTTCCTTTGATTGCGGTTTTTTAATGTCAAATCAACCGCTGTTAAGAGATACAATAACTATTTTCGTCTTTGATTAAAAAAAGATTAGTTAAACTTTTGAAAACAAGCTAATGTAAAATGAATTAAGCGAACAGAATCTCTGTCTCCTGGTGTTTTTTAACAACGCTATAAGAAAGTTCATTTAAATAAGACGTTTTAAATGTATCGTTTTAAATCTGACATAATTTTCACTAAAGTTTTTTTCTTTTTAATATTCACGTGAAAATTTTAAATAAGGGGTAATGTCCTCCATTTACGACTTTTAACGCATAATAATGAATTTATTATTTTAAAATGTTCTTTATCTTTTAAAATTCACGTGTAAATATAGTTTTTATGACTTAATTTTCCATATTTTCCTGCTTTTAACACGTAATCATTTAATTCTAATTTGAGAGTTTTTTCCCTGTTTATAATTTCCCTGTGTAAATAAATTTTTAATTTGAAGGAAATATTATTCTTTACACTGTTTTTAAAATTGGCAACAATTTAAAATAATATCCTTTTCTAAAATATGTAAAAAAATCTCTCGAAATGCTGAAAATTTGAAGTTAAAATGGAAATAAGTCCTCAAAAAATGAGTCAAATTAAAAAAATAAATGCTACATACCGGGATTTTGATTAACTTTAACATTAAATATCTCTTAAAATAATTCTTCGATTTAAAAACTGTCTGCATCAGCTTGTTTATCAAACGTTTCTCTATAATAACACCGATTTTCATATTTTTGTATGCAGCAGTTTTCTTAAAATTAACGAAGAAAAACCCCCGGTCACAAAAAATTCATTACCGGCGGCGCGGCGGTGACAGCTTTAGTTACTTTTTTTTTAGAATAGAGATATTCTCTTTCCTTTTTCCTATTTTGAAGGCTGGGTTGGCTCTAACTTTTTCCGGTTTTGGTTCAGATATAGAATATTTTCTAAAAGAAAGACGAGAACACTCTTTCATGGGAAAAAGACTATAGTGATATTTTTTAATATCACTAAGTATATATATGCTCATTTTTTCTTTATAAAATATAAATTTAATAACAGAGACATGATTGTCGACAATTTTTCTATAAATACTTTAAAATATTGCATTATTTTTCTTTCATTTCGGGTTTTAAGTCGGTTTTGGGTTTTAGGACTTAGAGCTCGCGTATGGGCATATGCAGTGAGGGCTTTGGCCTCCTCCTAAATCTTTGGATATTTTAAAATACGAAGGAAGCTAAGAGACTGGATAAATCCAATACCATCACCCCTGACCCTTAATGAAAATCCTGCGTAAGCCTATGTTTGTGTTGAAGTGTGTCGGGTTCGGATTAAATTCAAATGCAATTTTCGGGATCGAGTCGGGTATAACCAGACAGACATAAGCTGGACTAATATAGCATAATCTTTTTATGAAAAAAATAAGTTATGATATGAAAGTAATTGAAAATTATATAAAATGACAGCGATTCCTTCCTTTCTTTCTAAAATAAATAAATAAATAAAATGCTGCGGTATTAACCCTCTACTGCCCATGGTAACATATTTGCTACCATCAGCGTTCACGATTTAGTGGAATTTTTTATTCAGTTATTCCGTATTCACACCTGAAATTTAAAATAGAAATTTTTAATCTAATTAATAGCAGACATTTTTTTATTAATTAAATCGAAAGTTGTTATTAGATTTTCTGGTATGAATTCCGATTCTCTGAACTACGCAATTTCTGGAACGCATTTTACCCTGGGAATTAGAGGGTTAAAAATAGTTCACTTCGCATTTCATTTCAGAGTGCATCATTTCAAGTTTTGAAATTGCATATCCAATTTACTTTATCAAAAATTCACCAAAATAGCATACTTATTTATTAAAGCAAAACAAATAAGATTTAATTTATCAAAAGTCTACAATTATTGTAACGTATCTCATTATCTTTGTTCCTTTATATGAGCAGTTACTAAAAAAAAAAAGAAAAAAAAGAAAAAAAACAACAAATGTAATATGGAATTTCAGATACTAAAATATAATATTTGCTTTTGCTTTACAGATAGCTCAGCCCAACGGATTTCATCCAAAACTTTTGTGATGCAACACGTGACAGAATCGCTCATTGGATGATATTTGTGAGGACTGTCAAATTAATTTGACGATACCACTCCTCCTCTCGGAACCACTTGAAAAAAATGGATGAAGAAAAGTGCAGCAGAAAAAACTATTTATACTGGCAAAATCTGATATAATTTTTCATTACAAATATCCTTTCGTAACAATGGGTCACGCTAGCATTTGTGCACAGATTGGTTATAATATTTCATGGACTGGACACTCTATATCCCCATGGCAATATGCCTTCATGCCTCGTAGTAGTCCCAGATGGGGATATCGCAACATGCCTTATAATCAGCAATATTGGATGTGAGTAAAACGACTTTTTATTTAATTAAAGTCTTGTAATAAGTGGAACTCGTTTATAGCAAGTTCGAATATAGTGACAGCTCGTTTTTAAAGTATAAAAATAGAAGAATGGTTAACGTAAAAATTCATCTTAAAAATCTTAGTGTTTTAACGAAGGAAACTTAGAAGTAGGAAGGTAGAATTTTTTTGCAATGTTACAAAAAAATTTCTAATTTTTCCCTTTTTTTATAAACAAGACGAATCATTTGCTATATTCTATACTTTTGCGAAATTAGAAGGAAAATCTCGAAAAATATCGATCTTTTCTGCAGTCAATCTTTTTTTAATTTTAAATAGATTTTTTTTTTTTTTTATGAGAAAAAGCAAATGAGTTTTTGTCTTTCATTCTTAAATTCATTGAATTTGATTAGAAGAAAAAGATATGATGTGAAGATGACAAATCCGAAAAATCCAAATTAAATAATATAAAAAAAACTTCCTTAAAATAGTAAATATAAATAAATGGTTTTAGTCTTTTTATTATTTATTTATTAATGCTGAATTGAAAAAATTGGAATTATAACTCTTAGATTATGTTTAGACATTCCATTTCATGCTGCTAATTTAGGAATGTAAATTACCTCCTATAAAATTCACCATTCCTCATTTTAAATAATTCAAATTTATTTTCTGAATTTTATAATACGAGTTCTTAAATATAATTATTGTTACCCTTCTTTTATATTGTGCAATGGTGGGGATTATTTTGCCCTTCTTATTATAGAGTTCGTCGATATGATTGTTGCTCAAACTATTGCAGTTTTGAATGACTATTTCCACATAATCTTATTTTGAACTTTGCATCATTTATTTATTTTTTCAATAAGGTACTGTTTAAATATCACAATTAATTTTTATGAAAACTCATTGTAATTGCCGTTTTAAATTTTGAATGTTATTTTTTAATTTAAAAGAACTATCTTAAGAGTTATTGTATTTAATTTGTTTGAAAATAAAAACTCATGAAATCCCCCTCAAAAATGTTTTAAATCTGTACATTAAAAAAATTACATTAATTGAATGGGCGTTTTCAAGAAAGGCCTATGTTACAAATTTAAAATTTTACAGAAATGAGGAAAAAAAATATTAATTTCATTGATTAAAGATGTCCTGCATTGTAAAAAAAAAGTTACTAAAATTTTTCTAGGAAACTCGGTTTCCTAGAACTTTTTATGTAGCAGCAACAACAAAAATTCATGGAACAGATACACTTTTGCACCGTAAATTAAAAAAATCTATAAGGTTACTAAGAGTTTTTTAGGAAACCGGGCTGCCTAGAGCTTTTTATATAACTGCAACTCAGGTTACAGATAAAACTAGTAAGATTACTGTAATTTTAGTAGATTCTTTTGTAAAGCTACAGAAATCTGTAGCTTTACAAAAACTAGTTTTGTAGATTTACATCTTTTTTTGTACAGAGTACAGATAAAATTTTAGTACGCATACAGATTTCTGTAACTTTACATCTGTAGAATTACAGATTTTTTTACAGTGTGAGTACCTAGTGCGACATTAGGTCTTCATTACCGTCTGCTTTTGTGTTCGAGCTGAGCCATTAACGAGTAATAAAAAAACTAGTTGTGTGCATAAGAAAAGTAATACATAATATTATTTTTAGTTAATTGTTTTAATTTTTTATTTAAAATAAACAAACTTGTATATTATGAAATTGCAATTCTTAACACTGCGTAATCTTCAATCATTCCACATAGGCTCTTTTTCCAACCAAAAAAAAAAAAAAAAATCCAAAATTTGTAACATTGGCACTTGTTTCGGAGACACCTATTCACTTGTCATTTTATTCAGTTTTCTTTTCTTCTTTTGAAGTATCTTACCATCTCGCAAAACCTCTACAAAAGAGGGAGAAAATGTTATTTGATTTTATGATATTTTCTGTTTATGTCAAACTGAGAAGAAATTTAAAGCTTTATAAAAAAAAAAAGTGTCCTAGCTTTAAATACGTTGTTATATTTAAATCATGTAATGTATGTAAGTAATAATAAATGTATCTTCTTTATATTTACAATTTTATATCTACAAAGAATTTAAATTATTTTTTTCTTTAACGCCAAACAAAAATTAATAAATGAACCAAAAATAAAAAGAAAATGTATGAGAGAATTACATTTCTCTTTTTTTTATTAGCTTTAATCTTTTCCGATATCATTTATCATTGTTTTCAATTTCTTTCTAATTTTGATTATCATTGTGCAATTTTAAATTCAAATTTTGGCAAATTTCCTTTTAATTTTTACATCTTTTATTAGATAAAATTCATCAAATTCATTTCAATATCACAAACAGCTTTGTATTTATCTGATTCAGAAATGTCTTTCAGTTTCAATATTGTTGACTTATTGTGAAGTATTTTTTCTGTACATACGGAATATTTGTGCATGATTAAAATTTATTATTTTTGAATTTATGTTTACTTGATGTATTATTACTGAGTTTAAATAAATATGTTGTATTTGAATTACTCTATGTTTTATAATCATAATATGATTAACATTCATCGTGTTAAATTTGGACAGCTGGAAGTTGTAGTTGACACTTAATTAGTTTTTGTGTTTTATTGGCAACATATATTGAATATTCTGCAACAACAGTCAATTAATAATATTTTTTTTTATTTTTTGATAACTGCTTTTTAGTAAGATTAATTGCTTTTGATGAGAAACAACTGATGGGCAGTAGTTATCCATAGTTGAATGCAGACATTTTACTTCGGGGGGGGGGGGGATTTATACTTTTGAGCCATTAAAAAATTCAAAATCTCAAATCTTCCGGGGGATTTTGATGTTCTGCCCCCCCCCCCCCCCATGGTGGCGGGCCACCCCTTGAATACATCACTGAGTTATGTTTTGTTACTATCAAACATCTTAGTTACCACATTTTCTTAAAAGGAATCGTGATTAGCAGTAAATTAAATTCTAAAATTTTCCACGTAAACAGAATATAAATGAACTTTGTTATCAAACAAATCTTACCTTTTTTTTTAAATTAATTAATGGAAAATCATTGTTTCGAAACTATGTAAAAAGTTTAGATTAAACTTCCTATATATTAATCTTATGACAGTGATATGAAAGTTAAATAATCTTCTTAATTCATCATTTTACTCCTTTAAAGACAAAGACATCTTCCTTTAAAAGTTGAGTAAATTTGTGAGCTATTATTTTGAAACTTTGTCAAGATTAATAGGAATAGAAAAGTTTTAAAACATTAGTTTTAGCTATTTTGAACGAATGTAAAAAGTATTTTCAAATTTAGTATGATTGTCTTTATTTTTGCGCTCCAATTTTCAAAAAGAAAGGAAAGAAAAATTAATAAAGAACATACTAAAACAAAGTAACATTTTTTACGAAATTAGAATATTTTTGTAAAAAAAAATAATAATAGTAATAATAATAATAATAATAACTTCTGATAAAATAACTAAAATATATTTTATCTAACACAAAATTAGGTAAACATTAAAAAAAAATTATAATAATAATAATTTTAATTGTTTTTAAAATATCGGAATCCTGTGCCTGTTTGTCTTCCCATGATTCTTCTTCTATGAAATTGTGTTTCATCAAGTAAGATATAAAAACAGTACTTTATCATAACATAGCGTTGAGGCTAATTAATTTTAATGTGCTTCTGTAATGATATTTCGAAAGACGTTTTTCAATATAGTCAATTATTTATCAAATTATTCATCATTAATATAATTTGAATCAGTTTAAATAGCATTAAAAAATATTTTTGAGATAAGGTGACACATTTATCAAACGTTACAATTGAAATTGTTTTAGTTATTTTAGAAATACAATATTTTAATGTGAACGACCAAAAAAAGTTTGTCCGGCCTAGACCGAAATTCGGTCCTCATCCGAGTTTCAGTCAAAAAAGAAAACAAAGCTCTCTCGGATAAAATATTTAAGCTATTATTTATTGTACTCCATGCATAAAAAGATATGAATTATTCATAAACGCAACATGGTTCTTATGTATATGCCTGTGTGGTCATGTTTTTTTTTTTTTTTTTTTTCAACAGTTTTTGTTTAAAATCGATAATCATAAAAAATTTGCATTTATTAATAATTTACTATTTGCAACTAGAATAAAAATATTGTACGAGGTTTCAAACTGTTTAATATTATGCTTATAATTTGTTCGAAAAAAGGTGTTTAAAAATTATGCTTTAACCCTCTGGCTGCATAATTGTTTTATCAAAATAGCTTCAAAAATTGCGCATTTAATTCGTTCGCGACGAGCGTCTTTTAAGAATTTTTATTCTTTTGTCACCGGTTTTTCAAAACAAAAATTTTCGTCTGATTTAATCGGGAAAATGCTTCGATTAGATAAGTCAAAATTTACAATAAAAAGTAACTGGTGGGAATGATCAAGGAGGGTTAATTAGACGGAAAAAATGCATCCCCGATGAAATCTCGGGATGCGCAAATTTTGCTACTTTTACGTTGCCCGAGAAACTATTGGGTTGTGCAGCGAGAGGGTTAAAAGAGTAATCGAGCATTCTTTCTTGTAGGGCGGAACAAAAAAAAAAAAAAAAAAAACAATTTTCAAATGTTATTACAGTAGAAATTAAATAAGATACCCTTTTTGTTTAAATACGATTTTATACTAAAATGATGAAGATACATGTTATTGATGTTTTATATTAATTTCAATGCAGTGGCCTCTCATTTATGCGCGGTTGACGGGAACTGTACGACGCCGACGCATAAAGGAGAGGCTGGTGCATCTTATCTTAATTTATTAAACACACATATTTTATTTAAAATTAAAAAATAATAATAATAATATTTTACTTCGAGAACACAGAAATATGCATAGTAAGTATTTATGCACCTTATGCATCTGATAAAAAATCTTATAGTATCATAAAATAATAACATTTATCTATTTAATTTATATTTTAATTGTTTATTTACAAAGCCTAATATACAGAGTGATTAAAAAAAACGTTGACAAAATGACATGGCAAATCAGGCATACAACAAAGATAAAAGATCACATAGGAACATAGGGTCACAAACCACTTATTGAGCAATGGCGGATCTAAGGGGGGGGGCGAGGGGGCGATTGCCCCCCCCCTTGGGCTAATAAAGGTTTGCAAAACGACATTATGCATCCTTACGAGTAATGACTTGGGGTGAACCGACCCGACCCGACCCGGGTCGCGCCTGCTTAAGTCCACGAGAGTCTAGGTCAGGTGCTATCTCTTTTAGAGTCGAGCCGTGCCCTGATCTTACCTTTTTCTGCAGATTCGGGTCGGGCCAGATTTCTTTTTCTTCCAGGTCGAGCCTGACTTGGACTTCATTTTTTCTAGATGTCTGCACTGGCCAAAATGTCCAGATCGGGGCTCGGCCCGGAATAAAATCTAAACAATTCGGTCCGTGTCAGACGGTATGATAAGCATTATTGGCCCGACCGTGATCCGTGCACTCCTCTAAATTCTTCCCCCGGGTAAAAGTTGGTCTGGTATCTTACTTATTTGTTATCCGTTTTAGCGAAATCGTTAGAAATTTAAATTATGATTTTCTTTTATCATCCGTTTCTTTCATTCTAAATTTACATAATTGCCTAAATAGTCATAATATTATTGTATTTTTGTATTCATGAATTTCGAACGTAGTCAGAAAATAAAATAGGAGCATAAAAGTAAATGCGCTTTATGAATAATTTTAAATGCAAAATACAGACTGGGCTGATGTCGATTTTTTAGCTTATATACTGGGTCGGGCCAATAATTATTTTTATATGGGTTAGACCTGGGCTGGAGACTGGAAATTTCAGTCCGGGTAAATCTCTAACTGACACATCGAAGTCAGCTTTAATTTTTTTGTAAATGCTTCTTTCAGCCATATCTCATAGCTACTGAATATACCAGTTGTCCTAAAATGGACTGACTTATTTTAAATTTCAATAACTTGCAAATGGTGGCAGCTATTAAAAAAGTACTTGCAGGAGGGTTATGTAAGATGTCAGGAGCAGGGGTGATTCTGTTTCGAATTTTCCGAAAATTTTTACAATTTAACTGCGCATCCCGCGATTTCCACGGCCAAAGTAGAAGTAGCAAAATTTGCGCAATCTGCAATTTCTGCAGCAAATCTCTTTTTTTTTTTTTTTTTTTTTTTTTTTTTTATGACCAAATTATTTTTTTTAAACTCTTTCACAAAGATTGTGGACATATTTTAACTGTAAAAATATGCAGATTTGAAATATGTAATAAAATAATGCGCAATTTTTGAACCTATTTTTATAAAAGAAAGAAAAAAAAATAATTACGCAGCGAAATGGTTAAGACATTCGGTTCCGAAAATTAAAAAAATTCATCAATCCGAAAATTCGGACATAAAAATAATCGCGAATTTTGACAAATGGACGCCATAAAAAATCTATTTCGTCAATCGTTCCGAAAATAACTTTAATTTCGCCAAAGGATAGAAGAAAAATGCGAATTTGAATAAAGGGACGCGTAAAAAATGCGAATTTGGTGAAAGGGCCACGGAGAAAACACGAAATTCTTCAAATGATCACGGAAAAGGCGAATTTCGCGAAAGGGCAGCGGAAAAAACTCAAATTTTCTCAAAGGATCGCGGAGAAAATGCACATTTTGTCAAATAGCCGCGAAAAAAAGCGAATTAGGTCAAAGGGTCGAGAAAAAAATGTAAATTTTATCAAAGAAATGCGAATTTCGGCAAAAGGTCGAGAAAAAAAATGCGAAATTCATCAAAGGATCGCGAAAAAACTCATATTTCGTCAAAGGATCGCGGAGAAAACGCGAATTTCTTCTAAGCATCGCGGGAAAAAGCAAATTTCGTCAAAGAATCCCATAAAAACGCGACGTTTGTCAAAGGATGGCTGAAAAAAGCGCGAATTTTATCGACGGGCTGCAAAATTACACTAATTTCGTCAAAGGGCTGCGGAAGAAGCGCATATTTCATCAAATGATCGTCGAAGAAATGCGAATTTCATCAAAGGGTTGCGGAAGACGTGATTTTCATCAAAGACTTGTGGAAAAAACGCGAATTTCGACAAAGAGTCGTGGAAAAAAATGCGAATTTCACCAAAGAGTCCTGGAAAAAATACAGTGTTCTCTTTAGAAAACAACACACATACATACATCTATGTTTATTATTATAGGTATAATTTTTAACCTGAAATAATATACTGAACTAACTTTTGAAGAAAACGGGTTAACCTAAACTGAGTTTGTAGGCATCTACACTCAACCTGAAATCGACCCTAATCGAAAACAGCTAACCCGACCTACAACAAAAATAATTAGTGGCAGGAGGGAATCCCCACCCGCCCCCTGTGCTGTAACCTTTCAGGAAATTTTCTTTGAATTTCAGAATTTTTTTAAACTCAGAATCACACTTGATCAGGAGTTTTTATTTTACTGCGATTCTTGCTTTTTGTTAAAAATAGCAGCGATAGATGGCGCTGCAAGCAATAATCGCTAAATCGGTGCCCAGAGGAGGAAAGCCATAAATCGGGCCCCTATTTAAGGGCTTCTGTTTGGAGCGACATCTATCGCTGCTATTGTAAAGTAAAATAAAGAATCACAGTAAAAAGCATCCTGACAACTTATATAACCCTCCTGCAAGATTTTTTTTTAATCGCTGTCACCATTTTTAGTTAAAGAATTTTAAAATCAGCGAGTCCATTTTAGGACATCCGGTATATTTTTTAATAAGTTTCAAAGCATTTTTTAGTGAAATACAACTTATCTTAGATATAGAGAGACAAGCAGTCTTATACCAAATTAGTATTTTTTACATAATCCTGAAGGTTAAAAACTAAATAATTTTTTGGCAGTGTCCGTTATGGAGCTTTTACTGTATATAGGTTTTATCAAAAATCGGGTCAACCCGAACCCTTCTCGCAAGAGTGAAAACCCTTGCCCCAAACTGACCTAAACCCGAAATAATGTATGCCAATCTGCCCCAAACCTAACGCGCTAGGCGCAGCTAAAAAGTAGAAGTCAACCCGACCTGCAGCAGAAAATTAGAAGTCAACAGGACCCAAATCCGACCCGCAGCAAAAAGTAGAAGCCAACCGGACCCAAACGCGACCCACAACAAAAACGTAGATGTAACCCGACCCGCAGTGCAAAAAATTAGCCCGACCTGCGCATCAGATTGGAGTCTCCAAATTTCTAAAATCGCCCCCCCCCTTGAGGACTCTCCAGATCCGCCCTTTTTATTGAGTCACAAATACAGGGTGTTTCATCCTAACTGAACTCGGGTCGACGGTCATAATTTCGAGAAAAATTAAAACATTGCAATGAATCTGCAACGATATGGACCTTGTTTTGTGTGAAATGGGATCACATCATGAAAAGTTCTGGAAAAATACGTTGCTCAAGCAATCGATGATACCGTATCATTACAGTCCAAAATGTTGGGCGTCCAGTTCATTCTGCTGGCGCGTATACTGCAAACTTCTACCACTTTTGTTTGGTGTTATCCCATTTACAACAAAGGTGAGAATGTCTGTTAAATGTCTTTCTATAATATACTTCAGTTTTCTGAAAGTTATGACCGTCAATCCAAATTGAGTTCGGATGAAACACCCTGTATTTGTGACTCAATAAGTGATTTCCGACCCTATGTTCCTATGTGATTTTTCATCCTTGTTGTATGCCGGATTTGCCATGTCATTTTGTCAACGTTTTTTTTAATCACCCTGTATATTATACTAGGGGACCCAAAACGAGCCTCTCGATTTACATAATATCTATTCAAACCATTTTTTTTAATTGAAAACTCTAATACATTTTATATATTTAATATATATATTTTTTAGATTGTCACTAACAACACCAGAAAACATTTTTCTATGAAAAACATCAGTTATGCATTCAAATAAAGTTTTGAAATTTATTAAAAGTGATACTTTTCTATTAGTCGCATGCCAGGAGATAATAGCCGAAAAAATCGCCAAAGATTTTGCCACTTAGGCCAGTGTCAGACAGGCGTATTTTTGTCTGCTTTTAGGTAGCTTTCATTACAAAAAGCTACCTATTGCAGCCGTTCGGAGGAAAGAGATTTCAAAAAATTTTGGTATATTTTCATCGATCATGACCCCCAGACCCCGAAACCACCCTCCGTTCAAAATTGATATATATATATATATATATATGACCTCTGTAACTCTCGGAATTATGAACCGATTTCGATGTAATTCGGTGTGTACATAGTACATACAAATGTCTCGACCGAGTTCGTTGGCCAGCTTCATCCGTCGTTTTGTTTCAAAATGGCGGTCATTAAATTTTTTTTTTTAATTTAAAATTTTAAATGTGGTACCAAAAAATTAAATATGGAAAAATATTTTTTTCTTATGTATTTGACCTTTATACAAAGATTCCGGAGCAGTTTTTGTTTCGTCTATATCTAAAAAAATGGCTGAGTAATAGCATTTTGAATTTCTATTGTGGCTGACATTTTAAAACGACCTGATTTTTGTCACGCGATAACAGGCGTATTTATGAACCGATTTGGATGTAACTTGGTCTGTACATAGTACATACTAATGTCTCGACCGAGTTCGTTGGCCAGCTTCATTCGCTATCTTGTTTCAAAAGGGCTGCCATTTAAAAAAAATTAAATTTAAAATTTAAAACGAGGTATTAAAAAATTGGAAAATGAAAAAGATTTTTTTTTATGTATTTGGCCTTGATACAAAGATTCTGGAGCAGTTTTTGTTTCTGAAAATTTGTTCTTTTGTTTATATCTTAAAAAATGGTTGATTTATAGCACTTTGAATTTCTAGCATGGCTAACATTTTGAAACGATCTTGTATTTGTCACGCGATAACACACGTATTCGCCTATTTCGATGTAAGAAGGCATGTGGATAGTATACATCAGGGTCGGCGAACCTATGGCACGCGTGCCACTTCTGGCACGCAAAAGAATAATTTTGGCACTGTGCGACGTTGATTGAGTTTTTAAATCAGGATACAGTGATTTTACACAAAATACACGAACTTAGATGATCTGATTCGATAATAAATTCGATTAATTGGAAATGGAAGAATTTTAATCTTATTCAATATGGTTTCGAAAATGCATCAAACAAAGAAAATATTTGGAAACTATCAAAAGGGAAAGATTGTTATATACTAATAGAAATATCGATGGTAAATGGCAACTTGGAAATTAATTTTAGAACTATTTAAATAAACTGCCTTTTTTCCATTTTGGTAATTTTTCCTACTATTTATACCTGTAAGTCATTATTTTCGCAAATGAATATTATAAAAAATCAAATAGAAACAGTTCGTAGTTCGTAGAAAACAGTTGCCAGATAAATACATTTTAGTTTGCATTCTGTTAAAATTAACTGAGCATGAACATGATATTAATTATTTTTCATCCAAGATATAACACAATTAATCACGTTCTTTTTTAAATTAATTTTTAAAATATAATTGTGTCTGTAATTATTACAATACTTATAATATATACATGTATGTTACCCATTTTAGAAAAAATTTAAGTAATTTTCCAGTAGTTTTGATTCATTATTTTTCAATCCACTAAATTTGTTTTTTAGTTGGCACGCCAAGGTCATGTAAGATGCTTTTTGAAAAAAAACTCGGCACGCGACTATAAAAAGGTTCGCCAACCCTGGTATACATCAATACCTCGTCCAAGTTCGCTGGCCAGATTCATCAGCCATCTTGTTTCAAAATGGCGGCCATTAAATTAAAAAATATACATATATTGAAAGTGAGGTGCAAAAAAATTAGAAATTGAAAAAGGTTTCTTTCTTAAGTATTTGACCTTGATATAAGAATTCAGGAGCATTTTTTGTTTGTCTTTACCTTAAAAAAAGGCTCAAATATAGCAGTTTCAATTTCTATTGTGGGTGACATTTTGAAAAATCTGATTTTTTGCATGCGACAGCACTCGTATATATCAACCGATTCCGATGTGAGTGAGCATGTGAACAGCAATTACTAAGGTCTCGACCAAGTTCACTGGTTAGCCTCATCCACCATGTTGTCTTAAAATGGTAGGCACTTTAAGAAATCGCCGAATTTGGCAGCCAAATATGAGTTACTTTAAAGAAAAGCAGCTTGGATAAAGCTGACTAATTTCGCGAAATTCTCATTCATTATATTGATAAAAATTAGTATTGAATCTCCTATATTCAGTTTCCACTATATTGAGCTTCGTGTGTTGAATGATATAAGTTGGCTTTTTTAAAATAAGGAATATGAAAGCTACCTCTTCCTCCCGGCACTGGCCGGAAGGACTTTTTTACTTACGTATTATCCATTCACAATGCTATAGCATTGTGAATGGATAATACGTAAGCAAAAAAGCAGGCAAAAAGACGCCCGTCTGACATTGGTCTTAGATTCTAATAATTTCAGTGGTTTAAGTGCGTAGTTCAATGAAATATCTATTAAATTTGTGTGTTATTTGTATTTGTATAGTATTTTTTTTAGTAATACAGTTTCAATTTCGTTATGGAATATCAGCAGGAAATGTTGAAAAATATATGTACTTTTAAGCGCAAACGGGATCATCTTTAGTTTATTTTAGTTTTACAACTGATTAGGATAATCTGGCTACGTGATCAGTTTATCCTAATTTCAATCGATGAACCATCACTTCAATTTTTCTGGAGAAAAATATCTTCAAAATGCTCAGAAAATGAGAACCTCTGGTCACCTTATGGTAAACGAATCTAAGATATTGAATTCTTAGATTTTATATTAAACTAGTATCCATAACCCCTGTCAAAAATGACGGAACGTTGATCTGCGTTTCATTTTCATAAAGCTTCAAACAAAAAGACAGCATGAAAATTTAATTATTGAAATATTTGTGTTGAAAAAAAGTATGTATTAAAAATGACAAATGATTTCAAATACAAATGATGAGGATATTTTTTTTTACTCAATATTCAATTTCTGAAATAGTTCAACGATCAATAAAGGCTCCTATTTTAATCTTTAGAATTTAGAAATAAACTAGTCGGATGTACCAATCCCAAAACTTTCTTCTATCCCATAAATGTTAGTACTTCAAAATTCGCTACCACACTGCCAAAATTAAATGGCAATCTATGCCACTCATGAGGATTCTAAAGATATGAAATTCCGTGCATTAGTTCGTGAGATATGACTATCGCCAGGCTCGGATTGGCCCGCCGGCCCATCGGCCCGAGGGCCGGTGCGCCCTCTTCCACGGAAAACTTAGCGCCCCGAAATGCCTAAGCCGCCCCAATATTTTCATCCTCTTAGTACACATACCTTCTATCTAGTGTACTAAATTTAGAGAATTCGTTTAGGGAATAATCATCGATCAATATACAGACAGCACAAGAGAGGTATTTATTATTATCACAAGAAATTAAAGATAAATCGAAGCAATTTCAGGATCGGAAAACAAAGTGGGCATCTTTGCGTGCGATTGAACATTCACCCCAGCGTCCTGAGCTACTTTCTTTCCATCGCTTCTTTGAATGATACCTTTAGATTTTAACCAAAGTTTTTGTATAATTTCAGTCTTTTAGCTTTTAGTACCTTGTCCCCCAACCCCTCTTTATAAGCCGGCCCTGAATGCACCTATAATTGAAACCGTGCTTTTTGAAAACAGCTTAAGAAAAGAGAGAGATAAACATCAACAGGTAAAAAACTTTTTGTGGGTATTTTGTTGTTTAATGGAAACAGGACCTGTCTTTTCGAGGAATACAAGCTTGATGGCACTTCTGGATTAGAATCCTGAAAGCTGGGGATTCCCGTGGCCAGCGTTTTGTCATTCACAAAATCTATGCCATAATTTTTTGTTGGTAATCTTCGTTTTATTTAATGACAGGCTTTCTGTGGTTAAATAAATAGTAAGAAATTCTAGTATGTATTTTAAATAAAAAACTGTTTAATTTAATCTCGGGGAAATCTATCATTAAATAAAGCGATGAATAAAAGAACGCTGGCCACGGGATCCTGAAACTTTCATGAATGCAATTCCTGGGCTCTTTCTCTTAATTATGGAAAATTAAATTTTTCCCCTGATCTCTAATTTTAAAAAGAATTTTGCAAATCATGGGAAGAGTGTGCTGAGAAAAGTAAACTCAATTATTTTAGTGATTTTAGACTAACAAAGCAACTTTTTTGGTGTTCTTTTTCTGTAGAAACCTTTTAATAGTGAAATATTAATTCAGATATTTCATGGATACATAAAGCCCCCTTTTTAAGGATACACAATACCTCTTCCTACAAAATACTCGCAAAAGTAATTGCTGTCAGATTCCAAAGAAATTGAATTCATCTCAGTTTTTACCGACTGATAACTAATTCATATTACGTTTAAGAAATACACTTAAAAAAAAGTTGCAACACTTAGCTACACCGCAGCAATTCTATTTGGCGTCTGTTGTATAAAACCTTGTTAGTTTTTCCACCGATTTCCATTGGGTCATTGGTAATACGTACTTAAAAGTTGTTACCCCTTACTAATTCCGCTAAAAGTAATCATAAAAAAATATAGAGGAGGCATTCGAATGGAAATAATGTCTATTAAATATTGTTTTGCATAAATTATGCTTCGAATTTTAAAAATTGTACCAACTTTGAATTTTTAAACAATAACACCCATTTTTGACACCTTCTTTGAGTTTCTTGGATCAAACATCTAGGAAAAATGCATTGTAAATACATATTATATTAAATCTTAATAGAGTTAGAAGAGTTTAAATTTGATGATGCTAAAGCAGTGTTGCCAAATTGGGGGCTTTTTTTGTGCCCAGATTGTCAGGTGTGAGGAAATGCATTATTTTACTCGACACTGGCGAGTGAATTTTCTGACAGGGTGGGTGAATTTTTAGGTAGTCTTTGAAAACTGACTATTAGAGATACGCGAAAACTTTTTTTTTTAGTAGTTAGCTATATTTTTCAACTTTCTTAATTACTGCGATGTAAATATGGTACTTACTACTAAGTTCTATTTGATATTAAACTTTCATCTCTTGCTTATATTTCTTAATTTTATAGGAAAAAAAAATATGAAAATGCGTTATAGTAATGTAACAGTAACCAACTATTTTTGAGTTGCGTAAATTTTGTCAAAAAAAATTTCAACTATACGTTGCATTTTACTGGCTTGTGAAATAAATCCTTGGCTGGTAACATTTTCTAGAAATTCCCCACCCCTGCAGATTGTTAATTGTCACCGCTTTTTTGAAATAGAAATATTCAGCCTATTTAGAAATATATTAAAAATTCTGAAAAACAAGGCGAATTATATTATTTTAAAAAATTGTGTCAGTTACATAATCTGAATTAAAAAAGTCCCCAATCTGGCCACACTGGACTAAAGTTAAATTAATTTGAGAAGCATTAATTTATATCTTCATAAAAAGTCATCTGATTGATCTTTTATTAATTTATTAAAGAAATACACTGAATAGACCCAAATATAATACAGATTTTGTTTCTCTATTCAAAAACATTTTTCTAATTATAAAAAGAAGTAATAAATTCATATTAAAAAATTATGAATTAAGATCTACATTAGTTTTTGCGTACAAAAAACCACAAGTGCTAAAAACATCGAATAACTTAAGGGGACCGCCTTCTTTTATTAAAATAAACAAACAAAAAAAATCATAGACAATTACCCCCAACACTATAAGACTTTTATAAATTGTAAAGTACGTTTATATTAAATTCAAAATTCCTGTATAATTTTATTGGTGACTAATTGAATGTTTTCGGTACTTTTTCTTATAAGATTTCCATTTTATTTTTCGAAATTCATGGATAAACCCTTAACAATTTTTGTTTTATAACTGTATTAAGATTTAAGAAAAGTATATAAACAAAAGCATATAAACCATATATCTTTTCTGGCTGGCGAAGAATTCAAATAGAATGTCAAAAGTGGGTGTTACCATTTGAAAAGTAATCGTTCGTGCATTTTTTAATATGCAGACAATCCCCGAAGCAAAATATATGAATAGCATTTAATAGTAGATATTATTCCCAATTAATTGGTACCTATGTCTTTTTTATACGATGACGTGAAGAGAATCGGTGGGGGGTGATCATTTTTTTTCCGTGACTCTTATAAGGTATCTATTGATAAAAGATTAAAATAAGAAAGTCCTAGCCTTGATATCAGTCATCTACTGCAAATCTGTGTTCAGCTTGCTGGAACTTTTAGATATTACACGATTTCTTTTAGAAAATAGCGTAACATTGTGTAGATTTGATGGAACTTTAAACATGCAGGGGGAATATAACGGTCTTCTATGTAGACTCAGAGATATAATATTAAGCCATTTTTATATTTTGTGCTATGCAAATTTGTTAAACCTTGTCAAACCATATACAATATAAGCAAGTTAAATTGACGTGAGTTCGTTAACATTTTTGCGCCCTCTGAAAAGCCAAGGTCTGCGCCCTTTTCCCTGACCCAGTCCGACCCTGACTATCGCTGAAATCGTCTAAATCCAGCAAAATACAGCCTATCAGCGCCACCTATTGGGTGATTTATACCAAATCCTAATTTATACCAACAACTTATGTCGCAACGTCTAAGTGAATCTGAAGTTTGGAGACAATCCATGCATTAGTTTTTGAAATAGAGCTATTTCAAAAATCATGAAAATTCCAGCATAGCAGCGCCACCTATTAGGCGATTAACACCAAAAACAATCAGCAACAACTTGTGTCAACGTCTAACTAAATATGAAGTTAGATGAAAATTCGTGCGCTAGTTCTTTAGATAGAGCTATTGCGGGAATCGTGAAAAAGGCAGAACAGCAGCGCCATCTGTTAGACGATTTACACCAACACCTAATCAGCACCAATTCATATCAAGAACTAACTGAATCTGAAGTTTGATGAAAATCCGTGCATTATTTCTTGAGATAGAGGGAGCTTGAGAGAGCTATTGCGGGAATCGTGTAAATCTTGCAAAATTCAGCATAACAGCGTCACTTGTTGGACGATTTATACCAAAATGTTACCAGCACCAATTCATATCAAGGGCTAACTGAATCTGAAATTTGATGAAAATCCGTGCATTAGTTCTTGAGATAGAGCTATTGCGGAAATCGTGAAAAATTCAGCATAGCAGCACCACCTGTTGAGCAATTTACATCAAAAACTAATCAGCATCAATTTGTATTAGGGACGAACTGAATATAAATTTTTATTAAATTCCGTGCATTAATTCTTGAGATAAAGCGCCCACAAAATTTGTATCACATACAGACAGACTCACAGACAGACATTTTGTAAAAACGTGTTTTTTGGAATCTTTAACCCGTAAAACGTATAAATCCGTCGAAAACCGAAATTCGAAAATTTTCACGAATCCAATACTTTCTTCTTGTAAAGATAGAAGAAAGTAAAAATTAGTGAAAATTATGTCATGTTGACACAATTATATCAATTGTTCTCCTTAATTTTATTAATGTTACAAATACATTTCAAGCTAAGCATAATAGTCCAGGCAATAGAGACCGTATAGGGGCTCTACCTAGCAAAATTCATGGTAGTTCTGGAAAAAGTCTTACTATATGTTTTTTGGATCGCTGAATCCGAATTTGTAACTTCCCACCAAAAATTCCCTCGGCAACCCCCCCCCCCCCAAATTTTGGTAAAAAGCCCCCCAAAAAAAGTTTTTATTAAAAAAATCAATTTTTTTAGTGTTTTCGGGGAAAAGTATCTAGAAATTTAGAAAGCAGACAAAATTGGCAACAAATTAGATATATGACATTATGACTTAGGATGAAGGAGAAGGAGGGATCTGCCTCGGAACATGCGCGCGGTGCTGCATGAAATAAGTTGCGCAATTCCACTTAACCACTCACACGTTTACATTCGCCCTTCCACTTCCCTCCGAACATTCTATATAAGGTTTACTTTTAAGTTTTTTGGGTCGCTGAATCCGAATTTTTAATTTCCCACCAAAATCCCACCCCGAACCCCGCCCCCAAATAGTTGTTTTTAACTTAAATTTCTTATTGTTTTTAAAGCATTACGAAATTCAGAAACTAGACAAAATTTGCAACAAATAGGATATATGACATTATGACGTAGGATCAACGGGGAGGGGGAGGGCTACCTCTGAACATGCACTGCGGCGCTACGTGCACTAAGTCATGAAGTCCAGGCAATAGGGGATTTTACCTGGAAAAACTGATACTAGTTTTGGATTTCGACTCACTTTATGTTTTTTGGGTCGCTGAATCCGAATTTGTAACTTCCCACCAAAATTTCACCCGGCAACCCCCCCCCCCCCCCCCCAAAAAAAAAATTGATTTTTGGAAAAAATTTGGTTTTTGAGAAAAGCGCGCGGGGAATGTTCCGAGGCAACCCCCTCTCTCCCCGTTTATCCTACGTCATAATGTCATATATCCTATTTGTTGCAACTTTTGTCTAGTTTCTGAATTTCGTAATGCTTTTCCCCTAAAACAATAAGAAATTTAAGTTAAAAACAACTATTTGGGGGGTTTCGGGGGGGGGGAATTTTGGGGGTAAGTTCAAAGTTCGGATTCAGTGACCCAAAAAACTTAAAGTAAACCTTATAGAGAAAGTTCGGAGGGAAGATGGGAGGGCTAATGTAAACGTGTGAGTGGTTAAGTGGAATTGCGCAACTTAGTCCACGCAGCACTGCGGCGCATGTTCCGAGGCAGATCCCCCCTTCCCCTTCATCCTAAGTCATAATGTCATATATCTAATTTGTTGCAAATTTTGTCTACTTTATGAACTTCTAGCTACTTTTCCCTAAAACAATAAAAAAATGGAATTTTTTAATAAAAACTTAAATTAACAAAAAGGAAGGCTTTTTACCAAAAATTGGGGGGGGGGGGGTTGCCGGGGGAAAATTTTGTGGGAAGTTACAAATTCGGACTCAGCGACCCAAAAAAAAACATAAAGTAAGTCGATTTCCAGAACTACCATTAATTTTGCTAGGTAAAATTCCCTATTGCCTGGACTATAACGTCACAGGCGCAAACTTTACAATCATACTTTATATACGTACTTTTATTCTTAACCACAGTAGCCAATATTCTCATATGTCGCAATAAATATGGATTTTTATTAACTTATTAAAAAATGTAGACGTGCATAAATATTTTTACCGAAAATAACTTGCAAATGTAAAAATACATCCAAAAATGTCAAATTGTCTGAATATTTTTCAGTATTTTTTTTTATCCGCAACAATGGAAGTAATCCGATTGTCAACGTTTTGAAAAAATTTCATAAAAAACTTTTTAAATTAAAATTAAAACATAAAAATGGTAATATTTTAAAAAATAGCTAGTGCGGGTGCTTCGACAAATGAACAGCTTTCGTTAAAAAAAAATAATTAGCGAAATAGGTTTAGTAGAAAGCTCAGGGCAGATGACTAAATAAACAGCCTTGTGTTTTAAATATATACATGAATGAGTTCGCCCCGGAACGGTTACCTACGCTTTGCTACACTTTGATTTTATATAAGTAGATTGGAGATATTTCAGTTTTACACATTTTGTTAGGAAATTTATTTTTATATGCCATTTTGTTTCAAAAATGCCACACAATGAGTGAAAGTATCTCTTTATGTTTTCCTTAATCCAAATGTTTCAAACGTTTTTATCGGAGATTACTACTTTTCATATTCTGTGAAAAATTATTTTACAACCATTGTATGAAAATTCTTGAGAATTATATTTTTAAAATTAAATCCTTAGATTGGATCTAAAGTTATTTTACATAACTAAATATTTATCATTTAAATTTCAAAATTAGTATGAAGATATTGAGTAATACTCAAATTTTCACACATTTTCGGTCAAATTTACTTTTTTAATTTTGCTGAAATATCGCCAAAGTTTTAGTTCATTTTACAGACAGTTGTTACAATTATAAGTTAAGAAAATTTCAGATTATTTCATTCAACGGTTATGATGATATCTTGCACCTAGTGTCATAATTTATAATCTGACTTAAAACCTTTTAAAACTTTTAAGTTATAAAGGAAAAACTTATGTGATTGTAATCATTCTTTGGTTGATATTTTTTTACACAATTTTTAAAACAATTACAGAAACATAAATTTGGTATAAAAATGTTCAAAAGAAATATTAGGAATGCACCGAATAATGATTTTGGCCTAATAAAGAATATTCGAGACACAGGTAAACCGAATACCGAATACTCGGCACACAAATAAACCGATTAAAAAATATTCGGCCAGACGAATTGTAACAATTCTGCCGAATATCGAATATTCGCCTGGCTGAATATTGAATATTAGCATGGCCGAATATTCCTATATTTTAGTGCTTAGAGACACTAAAAAGTTACATTTTAAAACAATTTTACATAATATTTAACACAAATGTTTCCATTTTGATGAACAAGATCTTTTCACAAGTAAACTTTACACACACACATAAAAAAGGGGGGGGGGGGACTGTGCTTTGAGACGACAACCTTAAAACTTTTTAATTAATAACACTTTAAACTTCATGGCTTCTTCCGTAGATCCGTCCATTTTCTTACATTCTAAATAATATAATTTTAAAATCGAAGCGAAAGTTTGAAGCAATTGGAATAAGAAAATTTACAATCATATAGTGTTTATTTATCAGGAAGGAACTAAAGTCAGGGCCGAAACTAGCCTTTTTAGCACCCGGGGCAAACATGTATTTTGCCCCCCCCCCCCTCTCCTCTCTTCCAGAAAGTATATTTACAAAGAGAATTTTACAAAATTTCAAATAGCCGACTTATTTTAAAATTTAAAATATGTAATATTGAACTATGTAATCTACAATGGCGGATCCAAGAGGGAGGTCACGGGGGTCGTGACTCCCCTCTGAACACCAACAAAAATATTCTAAAAATCATTTTTTAAATGAAATATACAGTAGAATTCCGCTTAACCGAGTTTCCTCGTTAACCGAGTTTCCGCTTTAACCGAGTTATTTTCTTCTGATGGACTGATGGCTTCCATTATTATGAAACATTCATTATAAATGAAGTGTTAGATGAAGATGAAAGAGCAGCCGTAAAAAGTTAGAACTCTGATTTTCGAGTCAGAATAGGAAAAAAAATGGCCATAGTTTAAAAAAAAAATTATGTCCATTTTTTTCATCTGACACTTCATTTATAATGAATGTTTCATAATAATGGAAGCCATCAGTCCATCAGAAGAAAAGGATCCATTCCAAAGGTATAATCCTTCATTTGGCGCCCCTTCGTTCTGGCGCCCGGGGCGCATGCCCCCTCTGCCCCCCCCCCCCCCCTTAGTTTCGGCCCTGACTAAAGTAGAATAAATAATATAAAAATAAATAATACAATAACTTCAAATGGTCGCAACTCAGTAAGACTAACTATTCTGCTCCTTTTGATTTAGCAAGAAAATTCTTAAATACACCAGAAAGTAATGTCTGGAGTGGCAGTGGGCGATCGTTTTCAGATATTTCAAATATACAAGGTGTTCCTAAAATCTTGGAATAATCTTTCAGTGAAGACAATGCTGTAATGACAAACATTATGTGTACAGGAAATCAGCATTGCAATCCAATTATTGTATCAAAAATATAATACAGGATGATCATAAAAAAACTTCCCCGATATATATACCCATAGTGACCTAACCGCTCAACCAATCGAAAGGAATTTCAGATTTAGTTATTTGAAAGTATCATGCTGATTTTAAAGAATAGAGTTCTCACGGTTACGGTTACAGTGAAAAAATTTCGAAATTTTCGAATGGCACACCCTTTTATATCCTGCGCAAATGTATCAGGGCATTGAAAAACCACAAATGGCGTTGGAACGATACACGTGTGAATAAAATTGCCGGTGTAACATCGTGGTACTCAATCATTATCAGTTCCTATGTAACGTAAAATTCAGCACTCTAAAACAAATTATTACATTTTTATTTTCACTATGTGTACACAAACACAATTCAAAAACACATTTTAAAACAAACCGTACAACATTATTCAGTTCACAAGTGAAAAAAAATAATCGGCTACTGAAAAACATGCCTTGTAGCAGCTCCTTTGTTCCTCAGAGTGGTGTTTTTTTGCAAGTGTTTTACCCCGGCAAGTTTCATCGTAAGTGTATCATTCCAACGTCATTTATGGTTTTTTAATGCGCTGATGCGTTTGCGTATGAAAAAAAATGTGTGTTGCCATTAGAAAATTTCGAAATGTTTTCACTGTAACGGTAACCGTGAGAGCTCTATTGTTTTAAATCATCACGATCTCAAGCGCATACCTTCAAATAAGTATATCTAAAAAAAATTTCGATTGGTTGAGCGGTTAGGCCACTAGGGATTCATATATCGGGAAAGTTTTTTTATGACCACCCTGTACATTCAATCAAAAATACAGGTGTGTCACTGCAAGATGAAATCGAATTTCCGGTCACAAGTTTAAGAATAATGGAGATATTTTTGGCAGATTTTTAGCAAATAAACTTTCTTGTGTGAACTGTGATGGCATCATTGAAAGTGACCGAATTTTGATTAGTGACAAAATATATGTTCTGTCAGCTGCTTTCTGAATAATGCAATGTTTAGCTCAGTGTTGCTAGGATATGAATAGTGGCAATTTCCAGCACTTCTCGTATTGTCATCAGATTTTACAGAAATCAAAGTAAGTCTGTTGTAAATATCATTATTATATCTTCATTATTGTTAAAGCAACACCCGAAAATCAAAGTTCGGCCGGGTGTGAGATACACTGTATTTTTTTAAATTTAATTATTTTAACACAATCCAGTGATTGGTAAATAAATTATACGCATAGTAATTTTTCCAACTGTGAAAATGTGTCTAGGCCGAGGATTGGAACCCAGAACCTTTGGCTTTAATTGCCAAATGCCCTTCCAAAACAGCTATCTGGTGACATTCCAGCCAACACAATATTCACTCAGATAACCTTTTGGAAATGATATCTAGTCTCTTATTCGAATCATCTCGACAGAATAAACCTCAGTTAAAGGAATTCCAATAAACTATGGATGTGTTACTATAATTTAATTATTTTAACACTGTAAACTGATTGGTAAGTAAATCATACGAGTAGCAATTTTTCCAACTGAGTGAAAATATGTCCAGGCTAAAGACTCAAACCCAGAATCTGTGGCTTTAATTGCCAGTGCTCTTCCAAAGGAGCTATCTGGTCGACATCCCAGCCAACACAATATTCACTGATACAACCATTTGTTAATGACATCTGGTCTATTATTCGAATCGAATCATCTCGACAGAATAAACCTCAGTTAAAGGAATTCCAATAAACTATGGATGTGTTACTATAATTTAATTATTTTAACACAGTAAACTGATTGGTAAGTAAATAATACGAGTAGCAATTTTTCCAACTGAGTGAAAATATGTCCAGGCTAGAGATTCGAATCCAAAATCTGTGGCTTTAATTACCAGTGCTCTTCCAAAGGAGCTATCTGGTCGACATTCCAGCCAACACAATATTCACTGAGACAGCCATTTGTTAATGACATCTGGTCTATTATTCGAATCGAATTATCTCGATAGAATAAACCTCAGGTAAAGGAACTCCTATAAACTATGGATGCGTAATTACAATTTAATTAATTTAACATAATGAACTGACTAATAAATAAATCAAACGAGTAATAATTTTTCCAACTGAGTTAAAATGTGTCCTCCAAACGGCTATACAGAGGAGGAAATATGCTTGTTTGAGGCAGTTTTACATATAATGGGACAACTCCAATGGTATTTTAAATTATAAAATTAATTCTGATGCATATCCAGATATTCTTGTTGAAAATTTACTGCCAGAAGCTCCTCTCATTGCATCTCCAGACAAACAAATTTTTCAACAGAATAATGTCCCAATCCATGTATCCCCATCATAAAAATCATATTTTAGAGTAAATGAAGTCACATTGCTGAACTGGCATTCAGCTGAACATTGCTGAACATTGCTGAATCCAGTACAAGCCTGCGGGGAATATTGGTAAAAAATATTTACACAAAGAGTAAGTGTTGTGCCAATGAGGATGAGATAAAATCAGCTATCAAAATATTCTGGAAAATTTTTTCAAAGATATTCTTAAATGACTCTCTGAAATCTGGAAATTATAAAAGTGATTTAAAATATTAGTAATTTTTAAATTACTAGCTTTATTTTGCCAGAATTCTACTCTGTCCCTGTCCTTTCAAGCCTTCTTCCAGCACCAAACAAAGCCTGATAAAGTTGTATAAAAGCAAAACTACGCACTTTTTTGTCGAATGTTTGGCATAACGAAGATTTTTAAGTGTATTCCCTGTTGTAGAAATAGAATAAATTACATCAAATACTAAAGTGCTTTAACCCTCTAGCTGCGCAACCCGAGATATTCTCGGGCATGCATTTTCCCGTCTAATTAACATTATTTGGTTATTCCCACCAGTTATTTTTTAGCGAAAACTTTGTCTGATTTAATCAGGACATTTTCCCCGATTACAATTGTCAAAAATTTCTGCCTTAAAGAACCGGTGATAAAAGATTAAAAATTCTGTAAAAGACGCTCATCGTGAAGAATTATTTACGCAGCGAGAGGGTTAACACTAGAAAGCCCGGAAGGAGTCGATTCGACTCCGACCGTATGATTAAATGTCAATTGGAACCAGAAATTCTTTCACAAAATAAGTTAAATTTTAAAAACGTAGATTTACGTTAAATAAATTAGTTAAATAATTTTAAATAAAAATTCTGGTGTAAAATATTTTTATGAAACTTGAGTAAAATTTCCGGGCGTTCTAGCATTAAATATGGCAATTAAAATTTTTTCCCTTTTTTTTCAGCACTGTATTTATCAATTTTATCGTTTATGTAGAAAAGGAATGCATATAATGTAAAACTTTCCATATCTTTTTATCATACAAAAATTTCATAAAATTCTGATAAAATTTGGTACTGTAGCTATTGGTTGTGCTAATGCATATATAATAATGCTACAAGTAATTTATTGTTGAATATTCTCACTCAGATATACAATATAACGATTAAAAATAACAATCCACATGGCTTAGAAAATAGCTTTCAGCTTATAAATAAATTACAAAATATAAATTCTGCAAAACACATAAAAACATTTGATTTTAATGTTCTGTTAAAAAATATAGATGCCAAAGATTAACATAAATGTATTTAACTTTTAAAGAATGCACATCTTAATAGAGGTCTGCACGGGCCGGAATTTCCAGGCCCGGGCCCGGCCCGGCCCGAAGGAAAGCTATTTTGGCCCGGCCCGGCCCGGTGTAAAAATTGAAAGTTCGGCCCGAGCCCGGCCCGGCCCGTTTACATTTTTACCGTTCTCGGCCCGGCCCGTACAAAAATCAGTGAAAACAAGCCCGGCCCGGCCCGACTAAATGTCTACAAAAAATTCCGTTTTTTCTCGACATACAATTAAGATTCTTTTAATGAATACTACATGCATATTTATGGGAACATTTTACAGTATATTTTAAATTACTATGTGTTCGCAAAATAGAAAACACACAATAGTAAACGTTAACGATTACTTACAGTGTTTTAGTCAACGTCTCTACAGACGTTTCAAAATTTAAATAAGGATTCATTAAAAGATTATTGTAGTTTAGAATAAAGGGTTAAAAAACATGATAACTTTTGAAGCTTATAATAAAAGATAGATTTGTGAAAATATTTCTCTCATTTTTAAGGCTTTTCTCAAATCCAAAGGAGCTACATTTTGATACATTTATGAATTCATTTCTTTTCGGAAACGCATGAGATTCGCAGGTATTCTTATTCAGAAACCAAGTAAATGCCGTTTTTTTTTTAGATAAAAGTAATATATCTTTCAGAAAATATTGCCAAAGTTAGCGTTTTGAATCGAATTTCCGGAAGCGATAGTACAGGAAAGGAGAAAACGTACAGTCACGTGACAAGAGTCTCTGTTATCTCTGTACGTAATTTATGAAAAATGGAAACGCTATTCGATCCCAATTGCCTTCAATACTCAGCCTGTGAATTTTATGCCTTTATAGTTAAAAATGAGTCAGAAAATGTGTCTGAGAGTTTCGCATTGTTGAGCAGTAAATATGAGAACCACCTTAAGGTACATTTCCAAAGATACTGTTAACAGAAGTTCATTATCGCTATTAATACTTTTACAAAACATAATGCCTGTCCTACACATCCTGAGAACGATTAAGACCAGTTCCGTCCCGGCACAAGTCTGCCGAAAAAAATTAAACCCGGGATCAGGCATCATGTAACTGTACGATGCCGATCTCTACGATGGACATGTTACATTTCTGTATTGATGTTGTTAAACTCGCATCGGCTCGTAACGCACATTTATACTTCTCGAAAAAGTCATATTCATTGGAAATGACCTCGTATTTTATCTGCTCCTCTCAAATTCTTACATCGGGCCGATAGGCCCGATTAATTTTTTTTATCGGCCGGCCCCGGCCCTTCAGGCCCGTTCAATTTTTTTGCCGGCAAGGCCCGGCCCGCGGGCCGGGCCGGGTACGGGCCTCGGGCCAAGCCCGGGCCCGTGCAGACCTCTACATCTTAATTAAATAGAAGGAAATTTGAAAAAAAAATGAATGGAGGAAAATCGCGTGAAAAAACTAAAAAAAAAAATTGGCCAGAAAATAGAGGAAAAAGTTGGCAAAATATTAGATTTCTTTTATTGAAAATAAATAAATAGGTGAAAATATCATAGAAGAGCTTTAAAGCAATTGTTCCCAACTTTGTTTTAACCCCGTACCACCTGAGCATATCTAAAATTATGATGTCCCTTTCTATATGACATACGAGGTTCAACTACGAAAAAGTTTCCTACGGCCCGTAAAAAGAAACAAAACATAATTACCTGGAAAGATTTATTACAAAAGGTGCAACAATGTTTAATCTACTTCTCCACATAACAACCACCGAAACTGTAACACTTGTCATAGCGTAGCGTGGGATAAGTTTTTGTAGTTCAGTGTTATGGAAGTCTGCCGCCTGGGAATGGAGCCACTTGTCACAATTTTCAACCCACGTCTCATCGCCCGTAACGATCCTGTTAAGGTATTCGTTGCCCCCATCGTGATATCGCTTCAGAAAGTCAATGCTGCTGTTATGCGTTTGGTTTTGTGTTCGGGTGTAAGGTTCTTCGGCACCCACCTGACGCACAATTTCCAAAACAACAAGTGTTTCGTGATGATTTCATGCATTGTCGATCTTTTCTGCTGCGATAACAGGATATGGGAAAAGAGTGCATCAGCAGAACCGTTATAGGTGATAAGACGTGGGTTGACAGCTGTGTTCCCAGGCGGCAGATTTCTATCATACTGGACTACAAACACTTATCCCGCGCTATGACAAGCGTTACAATTCGGGTGATTCTTATGTTGAGAAGTAGCTGAAACTTTCACAGAAGTGAATATTCTGTCACAAATGTGTTTTAGCACAATTCTATAAATGCAGTGAGGCTATACACATTCGCCTTTATGCATAAATGCGTTTTGTCTTTCCTTTCTAACTTACCTCAGTGTTAAGCATGAGTCTATGGTCTGCATTGTTATCTTCACAAAATGCTCAAAGAGATTCTCACATTTAGCATTAAAATTGGTAAGATTGGCACATGTTAGTAACATATTCATTTTAGTAGCATATAAACAGTTGGTGAAAAAGCTTCGGATATTGAATTTTCTTTAAGGATAACACAATACCCAAGAAACATTTCAAAATTCTCCTCTTTATCAATTTCAAGTAGTCCTTATTCCCCATCAAAACACATTTCTCTGTTCTCTCTTTCCCATTACCATTAATCGACTGTCATATGTACACTTCTATTTCAAATTTAAATTGTGTACCTGTCATATACAGTGGTGGCCAAAATTGTGGACATTTTTTGAAATTTTCATGTTTTATAACTTTGTGTGCTCATAGAATATAATAATTTTCATTTAAATACAAATGTTTATATATCAAATTCAAGGAAATTTAATGTAGAATTTAATAATAATTTAAAAAAAAACAGAATTAAAATATCTGCATTACAAAAAAAGTTGCACTTAATTTAGTCTAAAATACAGACACAATTAGTCATGAATGCTGAAGTGTATCGTAATAAAAACTTCCTAGCCAATCACAAGGACTGTTCGGAGAACCAATCAAATGTCAGTAACTAAACTGTAGTACACTCATGTCCAAAATTAAGGTCACAAACATAAAATCCTTGAAAACTGATGAACTATTCACTGTGTTGCCACGAAATTTGGAACAGAGGTGTATGATAATGCGAGAAAGAATAACCCAACATAAAAATATGGAAAAGACTTTAATTGTGAATTAAGAAACAGGGTACATCAAAATGTGTTAAATCATGAATCAGAGATAAAGCTTTTATCTCGGGAAAAGTCTGTCTAATATGGAGTGTGACCACCGTGCACTGCTGTACAAGCATCACAACGAGCTCTCATACTGTTTATGAGGGTGTCAATAAATGTTTGTGGCAACAAAGCCCATTCTTCCAAAAGCGCGGCTTTTAAGTCCTGGTGGGTCCTGGGAGGGGTGTTACGATATGCAATGGCTTTTCCTAGACCTTCCCAAACATGTCCAATAGGATTGAAGTCCGGAGACTTCGAGGGCCAATTCATATAGCGAATATTCTCTTCTTCTAGAAAATCATCAACAATGTGAGTTCTGTGTGGCTTCGCATTATCGTCCATAAACATGAAGTTCGGGCCTACAGAACCCCGGAACAACCTCATATAGGCTTCAAAGAATTCATTCCGATAGCGATGTGCGTTGGCAACACCCGCATCGAAGACGTGCAGTGGTGTACGATTGCCCAACATTATGCCGCCTTAGACAAGGATTCCTTTGCCACCAAATCTGTCGATTTCTTTTACGTAGGAGGGATGATAGCAAGCTCCACGTTCTCCCCGGATGAAGATTCGAAGAGAATCACTCTGCGTGGTGAATCTCAACTCATCACTAAAAAGAACATGCCCCAATTCTTGTTGTTTCCAAGACTGATGTTTTCGGCTTCACAACAACCGGGCCGCCTGCTGGATGTAGTTAAAGGGACACACAATATTGGACGCCGAGCGTTAGAGATGGGGTCCTTGAGCCTATGTGAGGTTGTTCCGGGGTTCTGTAGGTCCGAACTTCATGTTTACGGACGATAATATGAAGCCACACATAGCTCACATTGTTGATGATTTTCTTGAAAAAGAGAATATTCGCCATATGATTTGGTCCTCGAGGTCTCCGGACCCCAATCCTATTGAACATGCTTGGGATGGTCTAGGAAGAGCTATTGCACAGCGTAACACCCCTCCCAGGACCCGCCAGAAGTTAAAAGCCACGCTTTTGGAAAAATGAGCTTTGTTGCCGCAAACATTTATTGGCACCCTCATAAACAGTATGAGAGCTCGTTGTGAAGCTTATATAGCAGAACACGGCGGTCACACTCCATATTAGATAGACTTTTCCCGAGATGAATGCTTTATCTCTGATTCATGATTTAGCACTTTTTGATATACCCTGTTCCTTAATTCACAATTAAAATCTTTTCCATATTTTTATGTTGCTACCTTCTTTCTCACATTGTCATACACCTCTGTACCAAATTTTGTGGCAACACAGTGTATAGTTCATCAGTTTTCACAGATTTTATGTTTGTGACCTTAATTTTGGATATGTGTGTATGTTTCGATTTATAAAAGCGGTATTTTGCTGGAATGAATTTTGCAGAAGGGTGAATACTAGAGTAACTAAATAGAATATATAGGGGAGATGGGGGCACATGTGAACAGTTCGCATAAATATATCTTTTTCTCATAATTGGATTAATTCTTATAAATAAAAAGTAGTCAGTATAGTAAACAGAACTTTCTTTTACACATGGAAATTTTTTTTTAATCACTTGTATAGTTTTTCTTACATTTTTTAATAGTTTTATAAATTCAAAAAATTGTTCACATGTGCCCCATCAGCGGGGTAGTTGTGAACACTCGTGGGGCACATGTGAACACAAGGAAAAAATATCCTTTGACATGCTTTTTCTAGTGTTATTAATTTGTTATCATAACCATTATTTATATTATCAGTTAAATTCACCATAAATAAAATAAAAAAAAAAAAATTTCTAGTTTCTGAGTGACATGTTTAAACAAAAGATTTTAAAATGAAACTAAATATGTATAAAGCTGTTCTGACACCATACCCAAGAATTATATTAGTTATCAATTTGAAAATTTTACATTTTAAGAATGTTACTGATATCCATCCCAATTCAAATTATCCTATTCATAGCTGTTGTTTGAGAGATGGAAGTAAGCCATCACAGCAAGTTTGAGACAAATGAAAAGAAAAAAATACAAAGTTGTTTGTCATAATATTCTTTGTATTAACAATGCATAAAAAATATTGTTTTAAACCGTTTACTAAAATAGTACATAACACTTATTGCATTTTAGGAAACATTGAATTTATTTAAATTATAATGAACTCAAATGAGCTTCTTGCTCTTTGTGTACTTCCTGACAAATGTGAAAGTGGAAGTTTCAATACAATATCACTTTTTTGTATGACAGAAATGTCTACTATTTCAGGGAAATTATATGAATTGGATCTGAGATTCTTTCTCAGGAATTTAACATACATTTTATCATTATCAATTCTTTCTATTCGCACAACAGAGAAAGATTTTGATTTTTGTGAACTGTTCATATCTGCCCCAACTAGTCTGTTCACAAGTGCCCCGCATGGCTGCTAGAGTTAAATTGATAAATAATTAACATTTATCAATTTTAGGGAACAAAACAACTTTATCCAAAATATTCAATAGTAGTCATAGTATATGTTAAAACATTGAAATTCGAATAACTAACTAAATAAATAAACTTTATCACTTACCAAAGTTAAAACCGACATTTTACATTTGACATCTACAAACAGTGTTTTGGCTACTAAAGACAAACAAAATGTCAAAAAGCTTCAAAAAATTTTTACCATACGTCCACAGGTGCTGCCATCTTTGGTAATTTTTTTCAAATAAAAAAACTTATAATAACTATTGAAAAACTGCGATGTTCACATCTGCCCCCTGTTCACATGTGCCCCCATCTCCCCTATATATATATATTTAATATTTCTATTTTTTTCTTAATGCAAATAATTTAAAACAATGTCATCAACAACAAGAACTGATTGGACACCTACAAAACGAAGCAGAATTGTCATATTGAGAGAAAATGTTCTCTCTTATGCTGAAATTGCAAGACAGGTTGGTGGAACAGTCACTTTATCTGGCGTACGAAAGTTGTGCTTACGTTATGAAGAAGCTAAATCAATGATAAATAAAGCAAGATCAGTCCGAAAAAAATGCACATGTGCTTCTGACGATAAAAAGGATATGCCTCAAAGATAGAAGAATTTCATCAGATGCTGTTATTTATGAAATGAATGCAATGGATATTTCAGTTAGCTGAAGAATAATAAGGAGAAGATTAGCAGGTTTTGGACTGAAAGGTAGAATTCCGAGGGAAAAAAAACATTTTTAAATCTTCAGCAACGCAAGAAACGAATTCAGTGGGCAAAAGAACCCATTAATTGGTCAGAAAATCAGTAGAAGCAAATAATTTGGAGCGATGACAGTAAAATATCGCTCTTTGCTAGTGATGGGCGAAAATATGTGATACGTAGAGTATAGGGGAAGAGCTGCATCCTGATTGCATTGAAGCAACTACAAAGAACCCAACAAATGTCATGATTTGAGCCTGTATGCCTGCAGATGGTGTGGGTCGCATTCAAGTGATTGATGGCATTCTGAATGAAAAAAAAAAGTACATCGAAACTGTCCTGGAGCCAAAATTGATACCTTCCATCAGGGATCTCTCCCCCAATAAAGCATCATTTATCTTTCAGCAGGATTCAGCTCCATGCCATATGGCAAAAATATGCAAAGAATTGTTTAAAATTAAAAGCATACAATTATTAGCCTTGCCAGGAAACAGCCCTGATCTGAATCCTATAGAAAATTTGTGACGACGTTTGAAAATCCTTGTACAAAAAAAGCGTCCATCTAATAAAACATAACTTATTGAAGCTATAATTGATTCTTGGCATCATGTGATTAAAAAGGATGAATTCCAAACACTAGTTCTCTCAATGAAAAGACGCTGTGAAGCTTTGATGAAAAACAAGGGTTTTCCTATTAAATATTGAATGTGCAAGTGTAACTTTAAAATACAATGAATTCTAAGATAGATCTTATTTTTTGTAATGCAGATATTTTAATTATGTTTTTTAAATTAAATTCTACATCAAAAAGGTTTAGTTGTTTAAAAACTGTGTTAAAAAATTGAAAGAGCATTAAAGATAGAAACTAGCATAGGTGTTTAAATTTTAGGGATAAAAAGTTAAGGTTAAGTTTAAGAGATAGAAAGATAAATTAAAGTTATATTTAATTATAGGTAGAACTTTAGAAGAAAGGGGAGAGTTGTTATATACTTTAAAAAGGGGAGAGTTGTTATACACTTTAAAAAGGGGAGTGTTGTTATAAACTTTAAAAAAATTATTCATATAATTATTCTGGTTCATTTTACTTTTGAATTTCGATTAAGAAAGTTTTATAAATCTTAAATTTTATAAATTCAATAAAAAATAACTTATTTTCTTCATTTTAGTTTCAAATTTTGTATGCATTACTTTTCCAAAAATAAAACTGACAGCGAATGGTAAATTTGGAATTCCCCGCCTGAAAAGTCAAATTTCCTCCAGTGGGGCGTACGCTCCACGTTGGGAACCACAGGATTAAATCCTTCAATTTCTCAAAAAATAAAGAAAGAAAGAAAGAAAAGAAAAGAAAAACCCCACTGTTAAAAATATCCCTAAAACTACGGACAGAGGCCGGCAGCAGAGATTCCAGTCATACCCCGTACAAAATATATATATATATATCCATACCCATCATTTTGTGTCAACATGTACACCGTAGCGGAGGAAAATGTATGGGGTCGTACCGTATTTTTTTTTTTTTTAGTGTATCAGACCGTTTTCATCAAATAAGGCTGTTTGTTGGCCGTGAAAATTAAAGGGCAAACGCTCATAAATTTACAGTTTTTTCTGAGAGTGCCTGTAAAGCGCACTTTTAGGGATCCAAAACACTAAAAGGTCATAAAAGCAAAGTATCATAGCTTAATAAAATATAATTTTTAGTTTTTCTTCTTAAAACAGAGAGAAAGTTGTTAGGGATTATACATATAGAAGGTGTCCATAATTAAACGACCCTACTTTAAAGTTGTCTACAGACAAAACTATTGTTCATAAAGTTGCGAAATTTTGTGAAAAACATAATAAAGGGATGGGAATTTGTTTAAACTAAAAAAAAGTAAATAAAAGTAGTTCAAAATTTCGCCACTAGAGAGCGTTTTTAAATAAATTACACATTTAGAAGTACGGTAGTTAAGAAATTTTATTTTAGGTAGCTTTCATTACAAAAAGCTACCTATTGCAGCCATTCGGAGGAAAGCGATTTCAAAAAATTTTGGTATATTTTCATCGATCATGACCCCCAGACCCCGAAACCACCCTCCGTTCAAAATTGATATATATATATATAATATATTTCGGTAATGTTTAATTAATGGTTATATATATATATATACTAGCAGATCTACCCGGCTTCGCTCGTGTCAATAATAATGGTCCACCCGGGTAAAATACATTAAAATGAAATAATACGGCAGTGACAATAACTGAGATTGGTGCATTACCGTCCACGAATCGTTAAAAGACCGATAAGAAATACAAGTAAAATAGTTTTAATTGCGTCTACTATTAATTATACCATAATAATGTATATTCCAAACAAATGTCATAACATATATTAAAGTACAATTATTTGCTTAAAAAGCGTCATTTAAATAATAAAAAACATTAAAAATATTAAAAAATTACATGTTTCGACTCTTTCATTGAGTCATCTTCAGAATATATATATATATATAAAACTACAAACACAATGCCAATTGTGACATTATACTGATGATGACAATGACCTAACCCAAAAATTTTGCCATTACTAAAATTTTTTTAACTTATGATCATCATACAATTTCGTTTTTCACACTGTCGAGTAGAAAAAGCTTCTGTCAAATGAAATTTATTTGAAAATTGTATCTCAATTTTTTCATGTGAATGGATTTTAAAGTAATTTTCAATCATGGATATTTTTGATTTGCATGCAGCCAGGGATAAGATTTCCGCATTTTTTCACACCAGTATTTTGTTAGAGTAAATGATATTTCATTTAATCGGGACGCTCTCTTGATTTAACAGAACAACATTTTCTTTAAGAATATACCGGTGTGCAAAAACATGGAAATCTCATCCCTACATGCAGCCCAATTACGAAAGATATACCTGTTTACTCTTAATTCAATATTATAAAGTAAAGACATTGATGAACTATGAGTAACTCTAGCATCATATTGTTGGTGGCAATAACCTAACCCAACCATAAATTTAACTTTTACTGCAATTTAACCTTTAAACATCGCACATTTGATTATTCCAAAATCTAATAGAATACAAAAAGTACTTTCAGTAATTTTTTTTGAAAAGCTTATCTCAATTTACGGATTGTTTATCCATTTTAAATTAATTTTCAATTACGGATATATTTTTAAATATACCTGTAACCCAATTCAGAAAGATATATCCGTTTGCTATTAATGCAATATTATGAAGAAAAGACATATCTATAAGTATCGCCTAGCACCATATTGTTGGTGGCAACAACCTAACCGTACCATAAATTACGCTTTTACTGCAATTTGATCTCTAAACATCATGCATCCCATTATTTCAACGTCTAACAAAAAAGTCTGTCAGTCATGAAATTTTGTTTAAAAAAGAAAAAAAGCTTACCTTAAAAATTAGTAGCTATAATTTCTATTTAATATAAATCGTACAAAAATCGTATTTTATGTAACCGTATTCGATACAAATCGTAGAATGTTATCACTGCATTTCAGGTATTAAAACATTTATCTAAATGATATAATTAAAGATTACAAAGAAATAGGGAATAAATTGTTGCATCCAGTTTTTAGAGTCAGTTTGAAATTATATTGATGACATTGACGTCATATCTAGCAAACGTTTTTTTTTTTACTATTATCATTTTCCTTATTTGATTCTTCATATTGAAACGACTTCATTAAAATAGATTTTTTAACATTCAACTAAAGTACTTCTAAGGTCATTTTAAAACATGCTTAGTTAAAGTTTTTACATAAATATATGAAAAATGTGCATTTTCTGATTAGAATGACGTCGATTTCAAAAATGTAAAAATATAGCAGTCGAGTCTGAATTTTTATTGGCTAATAAAACAAAGTACTCGAGTTAACAATTTTTTTTAATTATTGAGCAATTTTTTAGATGTGTGGCAACAGGAAAGAAGCTATTGAATTTGAAAATTTAAAATGAGATATTGCTATAATGTTAAATTATGAAAGATGATAGAAAAAAGGGATAAATATTGGTCTGGTGATTTTTTAAAGGTGACAGAGATCTATACCACGTTCTAAAGCCTATGTACAGCAAGTTTCGTGCAAATCGGTCAAAAATTAAAGATTTGTATAAAGGACATACACACAGAGAACGGCTTATATATATATATAGATATATATCTGACATTTGTCACACTGTAACTCTCGTATTTATGAACCGATTTGGATGTAATTCGGTGTGTACATAGTACATACCAATGTCTCGACCGAGTTCGTTGGCCAGCTTCATCCGCCATTTAGTTTCAAATTCGCGGCCATTTAAAAAATTTAAAAAAAAAATTTAATTTGAAATGTGGTATCAAAAAATTGTAAATGGAAAAATATTTTTTTCTTATGTATTTGACTTTTATACAAAGATTCCGGAGCAGTTTTTGTTTCGTCTATATCTTAAAAAATGGCTGAGTTATAACATTTTGAATTTCTAGCGTGGCTGACATTTTGAAACGTCCTGAATTTTGTCGCGCGATAAAAGTCGTATTTATGAACCGATTTGGATGTAACTTCGTTTATACATACTACATACCAATGTCTCGACCGAGTTCGTTGGCCAGCTTCATCCGCCATCTTGTTTAAAAATGGCGGCCATTTAAATTTTTACGAAAAATTTAAATTTGAAATGTGGTACCAAAAAATTGAAAATTGAAAGAATATTTTTTTCTTATGTGTTTGACCTTGATAGAAAGATTCGGGAGCAGTTTTTGTTTCGTCTATATCTTAAAAAATGGCTGAGTTATAGCATTTTGAATTTCTAGCATGGCTGACATTTTGAAACGTCCTGAATTTTGTTCCGTGATAACAGGCGTATTTATGAGCCGATTTGGATGTACCTTGGTGCGTACATAGTACATACAAATATCTCGACCGAGTTCGTTGGCCAGCTTCATTCGCCATCATTTTTCAAAAGGGTTGCCATTTAAAAAAAAAAAAAAAATTTTAATTCAAAATGAGGTATTAAAAAATTGGAAAATGAAAAAGATTTTTTATGTGTTTGGCCTTTATACAAAGATTCCGGAGCAGTTTTTGTTTCTGAAAATTTGCTCTTTTGTTTATATCTTAAAAAATGGTTGAATTATAGCACTTTGAATTTCTAGCATGGCTAACATTTTGAAACGATCTTGTATTTGTCACGCGATAACACACGTATTCGCCTATTTCGATGTAAGAAGGCATGTGGATAGTATACATCAATATCTCGACGAAGTTCGGTGGCCAGATTCATCAGCCATCTTGTTTCAAAATGGTGGCCATTAAATTAAAAAAAATTATATTTAAAGTGAGGTGCAAAAAAATTAGAAATTGAAAAGGTTTCTTTCTCAAGTATTTGACCTTGATATACGGATTCAGGAGCATTTTTTGTTTGTCTTTATCTTAAAAAATGGCTCAGATATAGCAGTTTCAATTTCTAACGTGGGTGACATTTTGAAAAATCTGATTTTTTGCCTGTGACAGCACTCGTATATATCAACCGATTCCGATGTGAGTGAGCATGTGCACAGCAATTACTAAGGTCTCGACCAAGTTCACTGGTTAGCCTCATCTACCATGTTGTCTTAAAATGGCAGGCACTTTAAGAAATCGCCGAATTTGGCAGCCAAATATAAGTTACTTTAAAGAAAAGCAGCTTGGATAAAGCTGACTAATTTCGCGAAATTCTCATTCATAATGATTTAGTATTGATAAAAATTAGTATTGAATCTCCTATATTCGGTTTCCACTGAATTGAGGTTCGTGTATTTGAATAATATAAGTTGGCTTTTTAAAAATAAGGAATATGAAAGCTACCTCTTCCTCCCGGCACTGGCCGGAAGGACTTTATTAACTTAACCTTATTATAAAGACAGCATTTCACAACATTTGCCTAGCATTTTCCAGAACACACTGCGGTCAGTTGTGGAACAGGCTATCTTACGATTCCAGATGGTATCTGAAAATGATGAAAGCCATGCAGAACATGTTTGGTTATAACAAAATTTGTTAAACTATCGTAAATGTATGCTAAATGTGTCATTCGTTAAAAAACGGCCTCCTAATTTTTTTTTCGCTTAAACAAATTCCCATGCTTTTATTATGTCCTCCAAAAAATTTCACAACATTCGAAACAATAGTTTCGTCAGTAGACAATTTTAAAATAGGATCGATTAATTATGAACATCCTGTAAATAAAATTTCTAAACTACCGTAATGCTAAATGTGTAATTTATTAAAAATCGCCTTCTGGTGGCGAAATTTTGAACTGTTTTTATTTATATATTTTTTATCTTAAACAAATTCCCATCCGTTTATTATGTCTTTCACAAAATTTCACAACTTTATGAACAATAGTTTTGTCTGTAGACAATTTTAAAGTAGGGTCGTTTAATTATGGACATCCTGTATATAATGAATGAACAGCTAGAAAAAACATTTATAAGGAAAATTTTCAGAAAATCTTAAGTGCCAGGATTTATTTATTTATTTATTTATTTATTCATTTTATCATGCAGCAGTTTCTGTTCATTCCATCTATCAAAAGAGAAGTTTGGTATCACATAAAAATATACTTCATACTTAAAAGGATTCTTATATTTTTTTCTCCCTCAACATGCAAATCTGGTATTCTTCCCTTGTATAT
The DNA here is from genome assembly GCA_963932465.1 of Maratus speciosus. Lineage (NCBI taxonomy): Eukaryota > Metazoa > Arthropoda > Arachnida > Araneae > Salticidae > Maratus > Maratus speciosus. The sequence goes on from OZ010790.1 coordinate 462,028,101, forward strand.
TTTTACATTACACAATTAAGATAGATATAGACTTAGGACAGCAATAGAGTTAAAAATTGATTATACTCAATTTTCACCTTATATGAATTGGTCCTACATGGCATTTCTTATTGCTACAATCACTTGATATATTAAAATTAGTCCGAGTTATTCAGTCTATATTATTAATCAAATTATCATATGTTTCATCTTACACTTCTAAGATTTCTGAATTATCATCCATCAAGTTGCTTAAAATATTAATACTACTGTGTTTATAGTTCTATTGATACATAGCCTACATGAATATAATCTTTAATTTTAACATTTCATATTTTAAATGAACTATTTTCAAAACTAAACTATATGAATTTTTACTACATCACTTATCAATATCACAGAATGATTTATGCTTCACACTTTTCTAATAATTATCAGATTCTTAGAACATAATTTCTTGATAACATATATTATACTACTGATTTGTACGCATGAGTGAGTTGTCACGTGATCAAAACGATTCAGAATAATATAAATTTTCGAAAAGCAGCGCAGTATTTCTCATTTCAACTGTTAAACTTGGAAGAGAAGGTGACTTTAAGTGCGCAACTCTGATAAATTTCCAGATTTTAATTCAAGTGAGGAATCGATTTCTTTGTTAGTGAATAAAGTAAGTTTTAGTATATCATTACAACATATATGTATTAATAAAAATAAATAAATAAATGATTACTTATATATTAAACCTTTCCGCAGTATATAAATATATTTCTTTTATTGACAGATGTTGCAGCAAGATGAATCAAAACAGCAGTATTATACAGCAGTATTATAATGGTTGGCAACCATTATACACTATATTTAAAATATCATTTTTTGAAAATTTTTCATAACTTTTTTGTAAATTTTTTTCAAACTTTTTTGCAATTTTTTTTCACAAATTTTTGTAATTTTTTTTTTATTATTTTCATGTTATGATTTTTTTTTCTTTTGTAATTTTTTTTTGTAAAAATATTTTTTGTAAAAAAAAAATTTGTAAAAAAATTTTTTGTAAAAAATTTTTTTTGTAAAAATTTTTTTTGTAAAAATATTTTTTTTCACTTTTGAAAAAAAAAATCTAAGTGTAATTTTTTTTCCCTACTTTTCTAAAAACTCACATGTGTAAGCAGAAAAAAATGTTATGTTGTATTTTTTTTTTAATTTTGTGAAATTTTGTCTTTTACTCTTGCAAATTTTTTATTTTGTAAACATTTTTGTAAATATATCTAGAAAACTTTGTGAACATGCATATTTTTTCATTCATCTGTTAATTTTTATCTGTTCTTATGACATTTTTTAAGATGGAAAAGCGTTTTTCGTTTAAAATGTTAGGAGATATAAATAAACACGTCGATAAATGCAGATAAAAGAGTATTTATTATAACAATTTAAGGAATACATTATGAATAATATCAAATTCATTGTGGTTACGAGAATCATGGGTAACAAAAATTTCTTTACATCCACCGTGTGCCTTCGAAATTTCAATTTTGGGATAATGTGGTAACTCTTATGCAAATAGGTTGAGTACATAGTCTAAATCTCTTCCTTGATTGTTAAATTCTTCAAACGTCTGGTTATTTCTTGAATATCTTCACAAAGTTTACATACAGCTGGTGATAGACTATATGATGTAGTATGCATTTTTGATTCATATTTTCTTGAAAACGGCTTTTGGCAATCTTCACAAGTATAGGGTTTTTCATCTGTATGGATCTGTGTATGTTCTTTTAAATTCCATTTACTTAAAAATTGTTTGTAGCAAATAGAACACATCTGTGAGAGAAATAAATGTAAACAATTAGAATTCTCTTCAATGATATGGATAAAAAACATTTGTTAAAGTACAAACAATAAAATATATTTGATTTTAAATTTACTCTAATTACGTTTCATACATGAATTATAGTATTTCATATCTAAGTACTTACATATTTATTATTCTTTAACTCTACATGTGCTAAGAGCGAATCATTCAGATCATCCATTTCTGATAAAGAGGATTGCTGCTGTTTTGATTCATCTTGCTGCAACATCTGTCAATAAAAGAAATATATTTATATACTGCGGAAAGGTTTAATATATAAGTAATCATTTATTTATTTATTTTTATTAATACATATATGTTGTAATGATATACTAAAACTTACTTTATTCACTAACAAAGAAATCGATTCCTCACTTGAATTAAAATCTGGAAATTTATCAGAGTTGCGCACTTAAAGTCACCTTCTCTTCCAAGTTTAACAGTTGAAATGAGAAATACTGCGCTGCTTTTCGAAAATTTATATTATTCTGAATCGTTTTGATCACGTGACAACTCACTCATGCGTACAAATCAGTAGTATAATATATGTTATCAAGAAATTATGTTCTAAGAATCTGATAATTATTAGAAAAGTGTGAAGCATAAATCATTCTGTGATATTGATAAGTGATGTAGTAAAAATTCATATAGTTTAGTTTTGAAAATAGTTCATTTAAAATATGAAATGTTAAAATTAAAGATTATATTCATGTAGGCTATGTATCAATAGAACTATAAACACAGTAGTATTAATATTTTAAGCAACTTGATGGATGATAATTCAGAAATCTTAGAAGTGTAAGATGAAACATATGATAATTTGATTAATAATATAGACTGAATAACTCGGACTAATTTTAATATATCAAGTGATTGTAGCAATAAGAAATGCCATGTAGGACCAATTCATATAAGGTGAAAATTGAGTATAATCAATTTTTAACTCTATTGCTGTCCTAAGTCTATATCTATCTTAATTGTGTAATGTAAAAATATACAAGGGAAGAATAAAGTCCAATGTCGATAAATATTGTGGTATTGGTTTAAAAAATGAAAAATCAACGAATTTCACTGAATCAGAAAGTATAAAAATTTGATTACATAATGTTTTGAGTATAAAAATTAAGTTAAAATGTGATAAATTATGGAAATTAGTTTGAAACTCTTATTTTTATATGTACAATCATGAAAAAAGAAAAACATTAATGTGAAATTTCCAGTTAAATAGTAATGTTTGCTAATAAGAAGGGATTATAGAATTTAATTGGGTAGATAAAATTTAGACGGAACATAATAAAATTATATGGTAAACGTTAGGTTTTTAATATGAAATTAATAAAATATAGTTAACTCATGTTTCATTCGATAAGAAATTTAAAAAAAATTATAAACTTAAAAAAATATACAATATGTATTTTAAAATTTTAGTAAAATCGTTTTGACTTGATGAGATAGAGTCAAGAAAAATCACAAGCTGATATGGCAAAAATAAACGACAAAAGCTTTTTCAGTTAAACAATATTTATTCATCATTTTCAACAGTTATAGGAGGACATATACATTTTTAAAATATACAGGTATTCAAATCAAGTTTATGACTTAACAAAGTTTGCATTTTTCATTTATGCATGTTGATCAGATGATGAATAAACTCCCTCTGGAGATAAAAGATAATTTTACAGTGTTTACAACTATATTTCTTAGGGTGAACTTTTTTATGATGTAAAAATTCAACTTCATCGTACAATTTAATGTTGCAGTATTTACATTCATATTCCTTGGGATGAACTTTTTTATGTTTAGTTAAAGCAGACTTTGTTAAAAAAGAGTTGGAACATTTATCACAATCATAAAACTTCTTATGAGATCTCTTGTGAATTGTTAACAGACACTTTTGTAAATAATCTTTGCCGCATTGATCGCATTTATATGTAGTAGATGTCCTGGAATGAGTTACACTATGTCGTTTTAAATCACTGCTTTGAATGAATGTCTTTGAGCATATTTCACATTCAAAGGGCTTTTTCTCCAAATGGGATATTTGATGTCTGTTTAATGTATTCTTTTTGGAATAGGATTTCTCGCATTGATTGCAAGTAAAAGGTGGTTTTAGTTGTTCTGGTGAAGAGGGTATTATTTCAATGTTCGAAGCATGTACTTCTTGGCTGGGTATAGCTGATTTCATATCCTTTAAGTAAGATTGACTTGAATCTTCCTCTGTTAAAGACATTTCTTGCATATTACTCATTTTAGTTAAACTAGAGAATATAAGCTGACGTCTTCATATAAAGAAAACAGCAAACAGTATGAAAAATTCCACTCGTTTCACTCATCACTATAAAATTATAGGAGGCGCTGTTGTTTTTTAGCTCATAGGATTAGTTTGAAAAGCGAAAAACGCTGAATTTCGTTAAATCTGAAAGTACTGGATTTGATTAAATAATGCTTTGTGTATAAAAATTAAGCTCGAATATAGAAAAATCCAGTTAAATGTAATAGAAATAAGGATATTAATTTGTAAACTCTCATTTTTTATGCACATTCATGAAAATATTTTTTTAATGTGAAATTTTCAGTCATTGATTAGATTAAAATTAATTTATTTTTGTTTAGTAATGAGTATTTCTTGAAGTGTGTGTTATTGAAAGTTTAAAATTCTACATAGCTAGCATCTAAAAGGATGATAAAATCTCAAACTATTGTAAAAGTTAATCAAATTCGTTTAAATTCGTCTTTTTCATTAAAAATCATATTTTCCTTTTGTTATTTGTTCAATTATTAAAATTCATTAAGGTAATGGTTGTTCAAATACTAAAATATATGTTTAACGTTCCTCATTTAAGTTATTATTCTTATCTTGTAGCTGAAAAAAAGAAAATCTAAAGAAATCTGTTTTTATTTTTCTTCTTAAAAATTGATATTTTCCATTGTTTTGTTTAATTATTGATATTGAGGTTGAACGTGTTAAATACAGTTCGTTCTGTGATTAAACAAATTTTCTGTTAAAAGGGTTTATATAATTTCAAGTAAAAGCAATTTGAAAGTGAATACATACTATTTAATAAACAAAATTCTCGTATAGGAACTAGTGTTGAAAAACATGTGTTATGTTAAAAATACACTTAATATTTACATATTGAAGTGAAATTTTTTAAAGTGTGGCTAAGTATGTGAAATGTAATTTCAGCACAGATATAGTTAATTCATCTGTTGATAAAATTGGGTATCCAATAATAAATAAATAATTATTCATTAAACTGTAAAATTATACTTGTAATAATGTAAAAATATTGATACTTTCTTTTATACATCTTGAAAAATGGCCAAATCGTCAACATATCGATATTTTGTAAACAAGTGACGTAACGCTATTGTATCCTCCTCCCTTCAAGGGGGAGAAACGCAGGATTTTCTTATGAGTTTGAAGAGAGCGTAGATGTAATTCATGAAAGGGGGGGGGGGGCGGGAAATCTGGTTATTTTTACTTTTAGAAGAACTGATACATTGAATTATAATCTTACAGTGGTCTAAGAATAGTAAAATCAATTAGGTTGGTGTAAAAATTACTAAGTGCAAGTTGTGCAAAAATTACTAAGTTGGCTATTTATCTAGAAATATTCACATTTAAAATGTAGTAAAATTAAGTTAATTGGTTTGAAAACTCGAAATTTTATATGAAAATGATAAAATTTAAAGCCAATAACGAATAAAAACGTTGGATAGGTTCAAAGTATTATATAAAGATGTAAAAATCATTATTGGATTAATAAAATTAATCTTTTTCTTTAAAAATTCGATAATATTCTTTGTTATTTGTTTAATTATCAAAATTTATTAAGGTAATGGTGGATCAAAAACTAAATTATATGTTTAAATTTTCCTTTTAAGATGATATCCCTATCTTACAGTTGAAAAAAAAAAATCTAAAGGATCTAAAGAATCTGCTTTTTCATTAAAAATTGATATTTTCATTGTTTTGGTTAATTAATAATACTTATTAAGGTGTTGTTCATTCAAATGTATGTTTCACTTTCCTCATTTAAATTGATATTCCGATCTTGTAGTTGAATAAAATCTACAGAAAACAGCTTTTTTCTTAAGAAATTTATATTTTCCACTGTTTTGCTTAATTAATAATACTCATTAAGGTAAAGATTGTTAAAAATTCAAATATATGGTTAACCTTTTCCATTTAAGTTGATATTCTGATCTTGTAGTTGAATAAAATCTACAGAAATCAGCTTTTTTCCTAAGAAATTTATATTTTCCACTGTTTTGCTTAATTAATAATACTCATTAAGGTAAAGATTCTTCAAAATTCAAATGTACGCGTTTAACTTTCTCAATTTAAGTTGATATTCTGATTTTGTATTTGAAAAAATTCAGCTTTTTCATTAAAAATTGATATTTTTCATTTTTTTGCTTAATTAATAATGCTCATTAAGGTAAAGATTCTTCAAAATTCAAATGTACGCGTTTAACTTTCTCCATTTAAGAGTATATTCTGATCTTGTACTTGAAAAAATTCATCTTTTTTCATTAAAAATTGATATTTTTCATTGTTTTGCTTAATTAATAATGCTCATTAAGATGTTAATCAACCAAAATTCAAATATATGTTTAACTTTCTCCATGTAATTTGATATTCTGATCTTGCAGTTGAAAGAAAATCTACAGAAATCAGCTTTTTTCCTTTAAAATTGTTATTTTCCATTATTTTGCTTAATTAATAATACTCATTAAGGTAAAGGTTGTTCAAAATTCAAATGTAAATTTAATCTTCATCTTATAGTATGATAATCTAGTCGATCTAACGTTCAACTCTCATGTTATAGCAGAAAAATACTCTAAAAACGCTATTTTTCCCGCTAGGGGGCGGTGTTGGAGGGGGTGCCTTGTCGCAGGCGGGACCGGAGGCGGTGTGGGAGGAGGGGGCACGGGGGTGGAGGCTGCGGTGCAGGCGGCGGTGCAGGCGGCGGTGCCGCAGGCGGTGCATACCGCAATACCGCCTGCGGCTGTCCCAGAACTCTCCTTTTCCTACTACTAAGAAAGTTTTGGGATTGGTACATCCGACTAGTTTAGATATAGACGAAACAAAAACTGTTCCGGGATCTTTGTATTAAGGTCAAACACATACAAAAAAATCTTTTTCATTTTCCAATATTTTGGTATCTCATTTTAAATTTTAAATTTTTAAAATTTTTTTAAATGGCCACCATTTTGAAACAAGATGGCGGATGAAGCTGCCCAACGAACTCGGTCGAGATATTTGTATGTACTATGTACACACCAAAGTACATCCAAATCGGTTCATAAATACGCCTGTTATCACGTGACAAATATCAGGACGTTTCAAAATGTCAGCCACGCTAGAAATTCAAAATGCTATAACTCAGCCATTTTTAGAGATATAGACGAAACAAAAACTGCTCCCTAATCTTTGTATCAAGGTCAAATACATAAGAAAAAAATATTTTTTCAATTTTCAATTTTTTGGTACCACATTTCAAATTTAAACTTTTCTTAAAAATTTAAATGGCTGCCATTTTTAAACAAGATGGCGGATGAAGCTGGCCAATGAACTCGGTCGAGACATTGGTATGTACTATGTACAAACGAAGTTACATCTAAATCGGTTCATAAATACGCCTTTTATCGCGTGACAAAATTCAGGACGTTTCAAAATGTCAGCCACGCTAGAAATTCAAAATGCTATAACTCAGCCATTTTTTAAGATATAGACGAAACAAAAACTGCTCCGGAATCTTTGTATAAAGGTAAAATACATAAGCAAAAAATATTTTTCCATTTTCAATTTTTTGGTACCACATTTCAAATTTAAAATTTTTAAGAAAATTTTAAATGGCCGCCATTTTGAAACAAAATAGCGGATGAAGCTGGCCAACGAACTCGGTCGAGACATTGGTATGCACTATGTACATACCGAATTACATCCAAATCGGTTCATAAATTCGAGAGTTACAGTATGACAAAGGTCAGATATATATATATATATATATATGGATATATATATATATATCAACTTTTGAACGGAGGGTGGTTTCGGGGTCTGGGGGTCATGATCGATGAAAATATACCAAAATTTTTTGAAATCGCTTTACTCCGAACGGCTGCAATAGGTAGCTTTTTGTAATGAAAGCTACCTAAAATGCTGCAACTCAGCCATTTTTTAAGATATAGACGAAGCAAAAACTCCTCCGAAATCTTTGTATAAAGGTCAAATACATAAGAAAAAAATATTTTTCCATTTTCAATTTTTTGGTAGCACATTTCAAATTTTAAATTTTTTTAAAATTTTTAAATGGCCGCCATTTTGAAACAAAATGGCGGATGAAGCTGTCCAACGAACTCGGTCGAGACATTGATATGTACTATGATGTACGCACCGAATTACATCGAAATCGGTTCATAAATACGCCTTTTATCGCGTGACAAATTTCAGGACGTTTCAAAATGCCAGCCACGCTAGAAATTCAAAATGCTATAACTCAGCCATTTTTTAAGATATAGACGAAACAAAAATTGCTCCAGAATCTTTGTATAAAGGTCAAATACATAAGAAAAAAATATGTTTCCATTTTTAATTTTTTGGTACCACATTTCAAATTTTAATTTTTTTTTAAAATTTTAAATGGCCGCCATTTTGAAACAAAACGACGGATGAAGCTGACCAACGAACTCGGTCGAGACATTGGTATGTACTATGTACACATCGAATTACATCGAAATCGGTTCATAATTACGAGAGTTAGAGTGTGACACAAGTCGGATATATATATATATATATCAATTTTGAACGGAGGGTGGTTTCGGGGTCTGGGGGTCATGATCGATGAAAATATACCAAAATTTTTTGAAATCGCTTTCCTCCGAACGGCTGCAATAGGTAGCTTTTTGTATTGAAAGCTACCTAAAAGTGCTGATTTTTTTTCTTTTTATTTGAGACAAATTTATATTTTTTCCCTATAATTCAAGAGACTAACTGCTCTCTTCTCTTTAGTTCCATACTAGTGTACAGTGACACCACAACCACATTATACCCAAAGATGTGAAAGGGGCTAATAGGGTGCCTCCTCCCAAAACAGTCGAAAATGTAATGAAAAAAAAGCTGATTTTTTTCTTCTTGTTTGAGCTAAATTTGTAATTTTGTTTTCTGCAATCCTTATTTTTTTAGATAAATCTCACATTAACATCACAGCATACCCAAAGAAGGGGGGGGGGGTTGCGGCTGATGGGGTTACAGCCCCCTCCTCACGAAATAGTCGAAAATGAAATGAAAAATATTACTTTTTTTCTTTCTCTTTGAAATAAATTTGTATTTTTTTTCTCCTATTATTCAACAGACTACCCGCTTTCTTCTCTTTAGTTCCATATTAGTGCACAGTGACACCACATTATACCCAAAGAATTGGAAAGGGGGTAATGGGGTTACAGCCTTATTGCCCCCCAAAATTGCTGATTTTTTTTCCCTTTTTGTTTGAGATAAATTTGTAACTTTGTTTCTGCAATACAACGAACTAGCCATTCTGGTTAGTCTCATATCAGCGCGCAGTTACAACACCACAGTATACCCAACGAGGGGAAGGGGGCTCATAGGGTTACAGGTCCCCTTTCGAAATAGTCCAAAATGAAATGGAAAAAAAATGCTGATTTTTTCCTTTCTTTTAATATAAATTTGTATTTTTTTTTCTACCATGCAGCTATTCTCGTTAGCTCCATATATTAGTGTGCAGTGACGCCGTAGCATACAATACCCAAAGAAGTTGATGGGGACTGGGGTTATGAGGTTACAGCTCCATTCCCTCTCCGAAAGGATCGCAGTGAAAGGGAAAAGGCTTTCTTTTTGAGATAAATTTGTTTTATTTTCTGGCATGCCACGAATTTGTCTTTTTAGTTAATCCAATATCCTCCTGAGTCCTGCTTCCAAATTTACTTGGAACCACAAAATCTATTTTTAAAATGAAAAAGATTTTGAAAAAAACATATTTTTTTGTTTTTGTAACATTGTTTTTTAAATTCCAAAAAATTGAAAATATTCCTTACTTTTATGTACGATTTATTTATTGTCCGCGCACAATTAAAAGTAAGGGGTGATTCCGATTCGAATTTTCCGAAAATTTAAGGCATTCGGTTCCGAAAATTCAAAAAATTCGGCTACAAAAAAGTCGCGAATATTGACAAATGGCCGTCGTAAAAAATCTATTTCATCACTCGTTCGCAGAAAAAATCTCCAATTTCGCCAAAGTATTGCAGAAAAAATGTTGATTTGGTCAAAGGATTGCGGAAAAAACGCGAATTTCGTCGAAGGGCCATGAAAAAAAAAAAAAAAAAACGCGAATTTTGTCAAAAGGCCACGGAAAAACACTAATTTTGTCAAAGGATAGCTGAAAAAACGCCAATTTTTTTAAAGGATCGCGAAAAAACACAAATTTCTTCAAAGGATCGCGGGGAAAACGCGAATTTCGCCAAAATGCCGCAAAAAACGCATATTTCGTAAAACAAAAACTGCGAATTTTGTGAAATAATCGCGGACAAAACGTGAATTTCGTCAAAGGATCGTGGTGAAAAAAAGCGCAAATTTCGTTAAAGGATTGCGAAAAAACGAGAATTTCAACAAAAGGTGGCGAAAAAGATGAGAATGTCATCAAAGGGCTTCGAAAAAACGCAAATTTCGTCAAATAATCGCGAATTCCGTCAAGTGATCGCGGAAAAAATGCGAATTTCGTCAAAAGACCGCGAAAAATTCCCTCCTCCCACTTATCTTCCTTTTCCGTCCTAACTTTCCAGCCAGTATTTTTCATTTGGAACGGTTTAAAATCACTATTATTACTTGTGCACAAATAATAAACAGCCGTTATTTTATATATCTGTATAAAATTATTTTGTGTATACAAAATATATTTTGTGTTTGTTACAATATCAATTTATTGTTAAACAAGAACCGTAGCCAGAAATTAGTTTCGGGGGTGTGAAGAACAATTTAATAGATTTTAAGCTACAATGACTTTCTTTTAAATGAAAGTATATATAAAAAAAAAAACTTATTTCGACGTGGGATGGCCTCAGGATCGGACCCGTTCCTCCCCGCCCCCCATGGTTGATTTTGAGTAAAAAAAATATATATATATTCTGAAATTCACAGCAAACTTTCTGAAAGATTACAGCAGAGGTGGGAAGGAGAGGAAATCCCTTCCTGGCACCAGTAGCGCCAACTTTTCAAAAATATTGGGTGGGCTTGAAAATTTTTGAATAAAATAGCACATTTTTTTCCTTCGAGTGTATGTGTGTGGAGAGAGAGAGGAGAGGAACGAATAACTAAAGATAATTCGAAATTAAATCATGTTTTTTTAAATGATTATAATTTAATTATAATTTTATAAATAATTTTATTAAATTTAATTATAACTTTATAAATAATTTTATTAAATTTAATTATAATTTTATAAATAATTTTATTAAATTTAATTATAATTTTATAAATAATTTTATTAAATTTAATTATAATTTTATAAATAATTTTATTAAATTTAATTATAATTTTATAAATAATTTTATTAAATTATATTATTATAAGTTCTTCCTTATAAATACATTAATATTTATTTTAAATAACACTGGAATTGCTAACTATTGAAAGTGTAAAAAACTAAATGTCAAGAAAAAAATACATTTTAGTCACCTGAGTGCTTTATCAATTCAAGACATCAAAACAAATGGCGAAATTTGCTTTTTTTACGCTGTCCTTTGACGAAATTCGCGTTTTCTCCGCGGATCTTTGACGAAATTCGCGTTTTTTCTGAGGCTCTTTGACAAAATTTACGTTTTCTCTGAGCCCCTTTGAAAAAAATTCGGTTTTCACTGAGGCCCTTTCACGAAATTTGTATTTTTTTGTGATCCTTTGACGAAATTTACGTTTTTCCGCGGCCCTTTGACGGAATAAGTGTTTTTTGCTAGCCTTTGTCGAAATTTAAGTTTTATTGCGGCTTCTTGACGAAATTTGCATTTTTTTCTGCGGCTCTTTGACAAAATTTGTGTTTTTTCTGCGGGCCTTTGACGAAATTCGCGTTTTTTCCGCGGATCTTTGACGAAATTTGCGTTTTTTCTGAGGCCCTTTGACGAAATTCGCGTTTTTTCTGAGGCCTTTTCACGAAATTTGCGTTTTTGTGTGATCCTTTGACGAAATTCGCGTTTTTACGCGGCTCTTTGACGTAATACGCATTTTTTTTTTGCTATTCTTTGTCGAAATTTGATTGTTGAGGCTTTTTGACAAAATCGCGCTTTTTTCTCGTCTTTTTGACGTAATTTGCGTTTTTTCCGCGGCCTTTTGACGAAATTCCCGTTTTTTTGCGATCCTTTATCAAAATTCGCGTTTTTCCGCCGTCCTTTGACGGAGTGCGCGTTTTTCCGCGACTTTTGATGAAATTCGCGTTTTTTCTGCGGCCCTTTGACGAAATTTGGGTTTTTTCTGCAGCTCTTTGACGAAATTCGTCTTTTTTAGATCCGTTGACGAATTTTGCTTTTTTTGCGGGTTTTTGACGAAATTCATGTTTTTTTCGCGGCTTTATGTCGAAATTTGCTTTTTTCCGCAGCCTTTTGGCGAAATTCGCGTTTTTTTTCTGTGGCCCTTTCAAGAAATTCGGGGATTTTTTTGCGATCCTTTGTCGAAATTCGCGTTTTTTCCGCTTCCCTTTGACGGAATGCGTGTTTTTTTTTTCAGAGATCCTTTGACGAATTTTTCTTTTTTTTTCGCAATCCTTCATCGAAATTTGTGTTTTTCCGTTGCTTTTTGACAAAATTCGCGCTTTTTTCTCGTCTTTTTGACGTAATTCGCGTTTTTTTCTGCGGCCTTTTGACGAAATTCACGTTTTTTCTGTTTACCTTTGACAAAATTCGCGTGTTTTGCGATCCTTTAACGAAATTCACGTTTCTTCGCTACCCTTTGACGGAGTGCGCGTTTTTCCGCGACTTTTGATGAAATTCGCGTTTTTTCTGCGGCCCTTTGATGAAATTCGGGTTTTTTCTGTGCTCATTTAACAAAATTCGCGTTTCCTCCGGAATCATTTGATAAAATTCCCTTTTGTACCGCGACAATTTGACGAAACTCACGTTTCCTCCATGATCATTTGGCGTAATTCGCGCTTTCTCCGCGACCATTTGACGAAATTTGACTTTTTTTCACGATCCTTTGACAAAATTCGTATTTTATCCTCGGCCCTTTTTCAAAATTCGGTTTTTTCCTCGATCCTTTAACGAAAATGATTTTTTTCAGCGATCATTTGTCAAAAAGCGCGATATTTTTTTAAGTTCAAATTTTCGGACCGATGATCGAATTTTTTTAATTATCTGAACCTCATGCCTTAAATTTTCGTAAAAGTCGGAACAAAATCACCCCTACCCCGCCCCCTCAGTCTACGGCCTAATTGTCAAAAATGATTTCTGTTAATTACAACACAATTCAACGTGTTTCGTAAGATTTAGAACATTGTGGGAATTGAAGTCAGCCCCCCCCCCCCCGAAATAAAAGCCTGGGTACGCCACTGGTGTGTGTCACTGGAGTTGATACAAGATTCCAACTGAAACAATGACTTTCGTACAAGTTGTTGTCTGTAAGCCACTTTCAAGGAATAAATTATCTCAAAGTCACAGGGCTGTAACATACTGGTACAATATGTTGGAAAATATTCTAGGAGCACATTTTTCAATGTTACATTCTTGTGAGCTGTGAATTGATCTACAAACAAGATTATTTTACAGTTCTCAGATAGTATTTTCTTATCCAGTTGCCGCAAATAATCTTGGAAAATAACTTCCGACCTCCAGGACTTTCTATTAGCTTTGTAACTTGTGGTAAACGTTTTAATGTTTTTAAAACAACGTGTTTTTTACCCGTGCCGTCACGGGCAATAACAAGTGGCGTTAGTTTTTCGCTACCATCAGCATTACAGCAGAGTAATAGAGTTAGACGTTCTTTTGGCATCTTCACTGCATTATAGGATTCTCCTTTTACTGTGTACGTCTTATCTGGAAGGAGATTGAAAAATAAGCCCGTCTCATCAGCTATAAAAATATTCTGCGGAGTATAATTTTCTATCAGAGAAGGTAATGTATCCTTTTCTAGTCAGAACCATGACTTGATCGACGCTTGAGGATTCACCACACACTGATCTATATGCCAAGTTGTGTCTCTTTTTGAATCTGTCGATCCACCCATTTGATGCGGAAAATCCTATTATGTCTAATCTAAGAGAAATTTCCATAACTTTCTCTCTTAATATTATTCCATTAATAGGAATATTTGCAGAGCTTGCTTGGTGGAGCCATTCAATTAATTTGTTTTCCAGTTCAGCATATGGAGAAGATTTTAAGGTTTTAATCTTTTTTGCAACTTTTCATAGTGTATCTGATTTTGTTTCAACGGCATCCTGCTGGCTGAAAATTGTTTTAAGTGTAGATGTTGCAAGTCCAAGGGATTTCGCCAATTGTGCTTTAGTCCCTGAAAAATGCTTTGATATTTCGATAATGCTGGCTTTATCGATAATAGATAATCGCTTCCATTTTGCAGTCATTTATCGTTGAATGAAAACGAATGAAGATTTTTAATGTTATCCTTCAGTTTAGTTTCTATAGAAAACCAAACACTCCTGCTCCCTCCCTCTGTGGAATATTTTACAATTCCTTTCGAGGGTCACTCTTGTTCCGTCTATCAACCGCAAAGAAAAAAAATATATATTATTTGTTCTTTTAGTTTTTAAGTAGAAATAAATTTGAATGCAACAATCAAGCTGCAAGGTTCTTGGTTTTCCAAAATGGGAAAAATAACTATAATTTGATTTGATTTGATTTTGTTCATTACAGGAAATATCGATTCAAAGGAAAGCAGAAATACAGAAAAGTGCGAAAATTGTCAAAAACGATCAATTATTGCTCGAAAAAGTGTTCATTTTCATTTTTAAAACGACGTTAAATGCGGGAAATACATCAGAAAGAGATTTTAAAAGCGAGTTTTTTTTTTTTTTTACATTATTGGTATAGGAAATTGGTGGGACTAAGTTGAAACGACGTTAAAAACGGGAAAGCGTTATATGCGGGAAGCGTTAAATCGGGGTTCCACTGTATTTCTTTTGACAAAATAAGCAGTATATCTTAGAATTGCTTTTTTAGCACGTACTTCATTCCATATATATCATTATACAACAACACAAAATAAATCTACAGCATCTATACCAGGAGTATTTGAAAAAAAAAAATATGCCCAATTAAGTTAATTGAAAAAGGAGTCTGATTCATTGCAGGCATATTTGCATAGTTATATACATTTTTTTTTAATTGGAAAGCACAACCATCATATAAAAAAGTAAAACAGGTACATTTTAGGAAAATACAAATTCCCTTAAAGATGCAATGTTGAAATGTTACATACGAAAGCATTTACAAAAAATTGATTATGAGTTACATTGTCTAAAATAATAGCATAAGACTTTACTTTATTGGGACCATACTAAATAAAAAGCTGAAAATGCAGTCGCTTGTGGATTTGACAGTAATGTAGTATTTCATACCAAAATTTCGTCTTGGCATGAAAATAAAACAGTTTCCAGAAAATCCACTGGCATAACTATTCTTTGAGAAATGTTTTTTTTTTTTTTTTTTTTTTTTTTTTTTTGGCATTACGAAAATAATCCCTTGTATAAGTTTCAATGAATGTGTGCCACAGAAATGGATTTAGTTGCTTTCGAAAATTTTTAAACAATCAGAAATGGTTTCTTTAACCGTTACTTTTTCAAAACGTTTATCAACGTTTTGAAAAAGTAACAGATTGAGAAGATGTTGATAAACGTTTTGGCAATAGCAAAACGTCTATCAACGTTTTGCTATTTACAATAACTTATAAGAAGTTCTGTATTATGGACTTCCGTTTCAAATAATTCTTCGATGTTATCTCCGCAAATTAGACATTCGGAATTCCTAAATTCTAATTATCATGTATCTCGGCAGACAAAGTCATTAAATCCATCACAGGAATGTTTAATGTAGGAAATACACCAGTTACTACATTATGAATTGCTTGAATGTTTTCGTGACAGCAACAAATGGAGATATTCTGATGAGTAATTTTCTATTATTTTATGAAACTAGGCTTTAAAGCTGCAAAGGAATCTCCAATTTTTCAATTTAGGAAAGCTTCTTTAAACAAAAAACGTATTCTCTTATTAAATGTCCCCTAGAATTGATGAAATTATGTGACCTTTTTCACGCTTAACTAACATAGATTTAGCTGAAGAATGACCTCTTCTTAAATCTTCATCGACATAAAATTCGCCAAAGCTGTGGAGTTAGATTTTTTTCCGTTACAGTATCTGAGGTTAGCTAATTCTGTACTTTTTTCTTTTCTTAATAATTTCATTTTCTTGCTGAAGCTTTTGCTGGTTCTAAGACTTTTCTTCACCTTATCGTAATATATTTTGTTTTGTTTCTTTCTCACAACAACATATTCAATTTCATTCTTATTTTTTCTCTACAATTTTTGGCGCTTAGCAGAATTTTTCCTGCTCGTTAAAACAATGTCGTGTATAAGAAGCGTATATTAAAATCTTGCCTTTAAAATATACTATCAGAATCCTTTCCATAAGAGTTACTATAAGAACCCCTGTAGGTTATACAGCAGAACTTAACAAACGAAGCTTTACAAAGTCTATAAAATATCTAATCAAAGACCATGTGCTTCAAACCAAAAGAAAGCACACAAAAATGACACGAGTTGATTTGTTTTATTATACCTTTAATTACTTGTTATGATTATTTTATAATCTTAAGTAATACCAAAAATGAATAAAAATAAATCCACTCATTAAAAAACACTAATAAAGATAATTTATACTCCTTAAAATTTAGAAAATAACCTTAGTTATAGCTAAAACTATTTCAAGAACTGTTCTAATGACAGAAAAAAAACAACAAAACTTTAAGCATTTTGTTTATTTTGGTTGTAACGCAGTTTTATATCAAACTATCGACAAAAGTATTATGTGTTACTTTGTGACACAGACGTTTGTTACTCTTGTGACATCTCCCCAGAGCCTATTCCATGCATAGTATAAACAAAATATTTGATGTAAAATATGTCTTATACCTCGAAATCAGAGAATTATAAGTTTTGGGTAAAACTTTTAAGTAGTTTTTAACACTTTCCAATAAAGTTGAAAAGTGTTTATGCATTCGGTTTGTCTGTCCGTCTGTACGCGCTCTAACTCTCGTAAATATACTCGGATCGTTCTGAAATTTTTGGATGTTAGTGACCTCTACCATAGCACGAACCCTATTGCAAATGAAGTTTGTAGCATGTTTAGTTCATTTACAGGGACAGTCAAAGACAGTTTTCCGTTACATTACGGCCTATGGGAAAAAATCGTTTAAAATGATTTTTAATGATGTTACATGCTTTCAAACATAATAAAATTGATATGAATTTAGCAAGTGCACTAAAATATGCATTCCGTAGAATATGCGGTGCAAAGAATAAATATTATTCATTTACAGGGCCACACAAAAGAATTCCGTTACATAATGATATACGGGTGGAGGGAATTTTTTCCGGCGTATTTTAATTACGTTAAATTATTTCATGTATAATGAAATTGATATACGTCGCTGAGGTTTACTATAACTTATTTCATGTGTAATACGAAGTGCATAGCATTTACAGGGACACACAAAAGATTTCAGATACTATATTGTATCCGAAGTACTGTACGGTAGCAATGATTGCTGGAAATGCAATTTTAATTATGTTATGCGCTTATGATTGCTGGAAATGCATTTTTACTTTCTTCTATTTTTACAAGAATTGGATTCATGAAAATTTTTGACTTCCGGTTTTTGACGGATTTACACGTTTTAGGGGTCAGAGATTCCAAAAAACATGTTTTTACAAAATGTCTGTCTGTGAGTCTGTCTGTCTGTCCGTCTGTCTGTATGTGACACAAATTTTGGGGGCGCTCTATCTCAAGAACTAATGCAAGGAATTTAATAAATATTTATATTCAGGTAGTCCCTGATATAGATTGGTGCTGATTAGTTTTTGGTGTATAATCGCCCAGCAGGTGGCGCTGCTATGCTGCATTTTGCAGGATTTCCGCAATAGCTCTATCTCAAGAACTACTGCACGGATTTTTATAAAACTTCAGATTCAGTTACTCTTTGATATGCGTTGGTGCTGTTTACGTTTTGGTGTAAATCGCTCAACAGGTGGCGCTGCTATGCTGCATTTTGCAGGATTTACATTATTTTCGCAGTAGCTCAATCTCAAGAACTAACATGCACATTTTCATCAAACTTCGGATTTAGATAGTCCTTGATATGAAATTGTGCTGACTACGTGTTGGTGTAAATCACCTAATAGGTGGAGCTGCTGTGCTGCATTTAGAACGATATCCTCAACAGCTCTATCTCAAGAACTAATGCACGAATTTTCATCAAACTTCAGATTCGAGTATACCTTGATTAATATTACTGCTGATTATGTGTTGGTGCAAATCGCTCAACAGGCGGCGCTGCTATACTGCATTTGTCCTGATTTGCGCAATAGCTCTATCTCAAGAACTAATGCACGAATTTTCCCTAAATTTCACATTCAGTTAGACGTTGACATAAGTTGGTGATGATTAGGTTCTGGTGTAAATCACCCTATAAGTGGCGCTGCTATGCTGCATTTTGCTGGATTTACACTATTTCATCGATCGATGATATTTCATCTTTCATATCTCAAGAACTAATGCACGGAATTTCATCTTTTTAGAATCCTTATGATGAGCATAGATTGCCATTTAATTTTGGCAAAGTGATAACGAATTTTGAAGTATTGACATGTATGAGATAGAAGAAAGTTTTGGGATTGGTACATCCGACTAGTTAATTATGTTATGCGCTTTTATGTTTCACTATATTTATGCATTGTATACGGTGTGTATAAATGCTGTAATTCATATACAGGACTACACAAAAGAATTCGTAATGGTTACTGGGTATGATTGTAAATTGCTTAAAGGTGGTTTTTAAATGAGTTATGCATTTTTACGCTGAACTGCATTTTGTTTACTAAGAAATGTTTGTATAACATAAATAAAATTATATACAGGGTCACGCAAAGATTTGGATACATGGCCGTCTATAAATGATAATTTCTGGAAATGTGATTCCAGTAGTTTTAAGAGTGCTTTACTTTGAATTAAACTTTAGCTAAATCGTGGCGTGTAATAAAGGTACTTAGTTAACTACAGGGTTGTACAAAAGTGACAAGTATGTTTCCATCTATTAGTATAAATTGCTGAAAGAGAAATTTCAGCCTGTTATTCGTTTTCTTGCTAAACTAAATTTCCCTATTATATAGCATATATATCAACCTACAGATCAAATACAGAGCTGTTCAAAAGAATTTGAATACATATTTGCTATGGATGGTAACTGCCGAAATCAGTTTTTCAAATGTTTTATGCGTTTTCTAAATTGGTTACTTAGTTATGTTATATACCTTATTTCCCTAAATAACGAAGTTTCGATAAAGCATTCAGGAAGTGTTGGAAAGTGTTTCATAATCTGTGCTTAACGCATGATGCTTCTTACTTGTTTATTTATTAAAACTTTTGTATGTTTTCCGTTACTGTTGTGACATTTAAGTATTAACGTTTAAATACAGCCAAAAATATATTAAAGACATTATCTAAAAGATTTTATTTATGTAGATCTTAAAGATATGATAATAGTTTGTTGATTTGAACGCATAGTAATTTTATTGAATTATAAAAAGCAAAAAAATGATACATTTCAATAAGTTGTATTATAAGCTCAAATGTAAATGTAGTTTTATAATGTTAGTATCCAGCTCATTTTCAGTAAACACTTGCTCTTATGAAATTAAAACTTACAAATTCATATACCTCAACTCTTTAGCTTTAAACTGATGTATCACACTTATATTTCCGTTTAAAAAAATTCAGAATTCTGGTTGCATCACTTGTTGGAGAACTGATATTAATTTATTAGTTTCTACGGCCCTGTCCAAAGCTGCAGAAATTTTTCCCCATGGAGCAAAAAGTCAAAACTCAAGATTGTTCCCATGCCCTGTCTAATTACGCCCTTTGGGACTATGGGTCAGTGGCGTATCTAAACTTATCAATTCGTTGGTGGTGGGGGTGGGGGTGGGGGGGGTTGCTGACATACAGAAAAACTTTCTCAGATGGAATCGCAAGGGGGTGGTAAAGATTCTGTTTTAAACAGGTTTATGACATAATAGGTACCGCATGCCTTATACAATCAAACCTGTTACTGAATGGCATGGGATGAGGAATAATTCCGTTTAAACAGGGTTTTCCTCTTAAGAAGTATAATTATACTTATTTTTTTTCATTGAACCATAAAATTTTCCCCTGTAAGGCAAAATTCCGTTACAGACAGATCCCGTTTTAACAGGTTTTTCTGTAATTGCATTTTATTGTTTTAATGGAAATCATGAATTTTACTCCATTAAATTTCATAAATTTGTTGGTCTGAAAGTTTGATAAAAAGGCAAAATTAATTTTAATTAACGCAGGTTTTAAATAAAGGTAAAATATCTTTAACTAACACATGTTATGTTTAGTTTAAATTAGACTTTGTGAATGATCATTTTGGTTACTTTCTCACGTCAAATTTAATTTTAGATGCATAAACTTTGGCAGGTGCTCTTGTTCAGAAAAAAATGAAATTTAATAGTAACTTTCTATATTTTGGATAAATGTAAAGAATATTTCAAAAAATGTCAAAATTGGTGTTTTGAATCGAATTTTTGGAAGCTATAGTCAGAAAAAAAGTTGCCATGAGACATAAATCACACATAACTAGAGTTGCCAGGCGTCTCGCTTAAATCGGGCCTCCAAATAATTCAGACACCAGCGTTTTAAAGTGTAATTTTCTTCGCCTTATCTAATGGCAGAATTGTCTGCGACTGCAAATGACGAAATAAACTATAAGAAATTAGTGGTGTCCTTAATTTTCGGAAGCTATAATCAGAAAAAAGTTGCCGTGAGACATCAGTCACACATGACTTGTTTTCCCAGGTGTCCCGCGTAAATCGGGTCTCCAAATGCTTTAGACACCAGCATTTTAAAGTGTAATTTTCTGCGTCTTATCTAACGGCAGAATTATCTGCGACTGAAGATGGCAAAATAAACTGTAAGAAATTAGTGGTGTCCTGAATTTTCGGAAGCTACAATCAGAAAAAAGCTGCTGTGAGACATCAGTCACACATGACTTGTATTGCCAGGTGTCCCGCGTAAATCGGGCCTCCAAATGCTTTAGACACCAACATTTTAAAGTGTAATTTTCTTCGCCTTATCTAATGGCAGAATTGTCTGCAACTGAAAATGGCGAAATAAACTGTAAGAAATTAGTGGTGTCCTGAATTTTCGAAAGCTACAATCACAAAAAAGTTGCTTATGAGACATCAGTCACACATGACTTGTATTGCCAGGTGTCCCGCGTAAATCGGGTCTCCAAATGCTTTAGACACCAACATTTTAAAGTGTCAGAATTGTCTGCAACTGAAAATGGTGAAATAAACTGTAAGAAATCAGTGGTGTCCTGAATTTTCGGAAGCTACAATCACAAAAAAGTTGCTTATGAGACATCAGTCACACATGACTTGTATTGCCAGGTGTCCCGCTTAAATCGGGGCTCCAAATGCTTTAGACACCAGCATTTTAAAGTGTAATTTTCTTCGCCTTATCTAATGGCAGAATTATCTGCGACTGTAGATGGCGAAATAAACTGTAAGAAATTAGTGGTGTCCTGAATTTTCGGAAGCTACGATCACAAAAAACTTACCATGAGACATCAATCACACATAACTGGTATTGCCAAGGTGTCCCGCGTAAATCGGGGCTCGAAATGCTATGGAGCCAGTAGGCTACTTATTTTAAATTCAGATTTCTTGATTGGCACCATTTTTTTTTTGAAATAGTAAAATTCGTCTTATTTGATAATTAAGGCGAAATGAAGGGGAATTTTACCATTTCAGAAAAGTGGTGCCAATCAAGAAATCAAAATTCATGAAAAGTAGCCCACTGGCAACACTGTGGAGACTAGCATTTAAAAATAATTTTGTCCGCCTTGTCTAATGGCAGAATTATCTGTGACTGAAGATGGCGAAAAATAAAGTGTAAGAAATTAGTGATGTCCAACGAATTTGAAGCATTGATTTACGCGGGACCCCTGGCAACTCTACACATAACCCAATATGCAACGCATTTATCGAAAATGAAAATGTTATTCAATTTCAAATTACTTACAGTTGTCTGTTAATTTCATGTTTTACTTACGTTTAAAAATGAGTTTGTGAATGTGCCAGAAGGCTTTACGTTGTTGAATGAGGAATTTTCTTTTCTTTTTGAGAGCCAGCTTATACGTATAAACTGCTTTTGAACACTGTTGTACAAGCTGGTCTTCATCTTAAAGATGACTGGGTGCAAGAAACATTTTTTTAAAGATATTAAATTCTATTTGGTGGGGTAAGGAGATCGCTAGGAAAAGAAAGTATAATATTTACAACTCTATTTACAGTATAATATTTACTATTTGTAAAGAGCATATTGTTATATGGAGCAGAAGGATGGAGAATTATGAAGACAGAAAGAAAGAACTTAGCGGCAGTAGAAATGGACGCCCTAAGTAGATCATGGAGGATATCAAGAATAGAAAGAATAAGAAATGACAGAATCAAGGAAGATATGAAAATAAAGGAAACCATATTAGACGATATTAAAAAAAAGCAATTAATCTGGTATGGTCATGTCAAAAGAATGAATGATGAAAGACTACCCAAAATCACATTCAATTATGAAACAAACAAAAAAAGGAAACGAGGAAGACCATTAAAGAACTGGATGGATAATATTTCAAAGGCAATGAGGGATAAAGGTCTGGAAGAGGAATGGACCCTTGACAGGAAAAACTCTTGCAGATTCTTCGGATGGCGGCATCTGACGCCATAAACCGAGTTTATATATATAAAAAAAAGGCATTTAGATCTCGTTAGGTGCGGGTCCCAGTGCAAACCTTTTCAAGAGACAAATTATTTTTTTCAAAAGGTAGATTTTTTTTTTTTTAAGTCTTATTGGAGAGCCCTATAAGTGCGAAGCTCGGGTGTATATGAGCCCTTTTGTGGCTGTCCCTCTTGTTGTATCACAGAATATATGTAAAGATATACGCATTACGGTATGCGTTTAAAAAAAAAGGTGCGAATTACACTTGAAAAAACTTTTTCGATATAATAATTAAGAATAATTATTAAAAACTTTTGAAATTTTAGACTTCAAGTACACTTTTTGAGAAAAAAAAATGAACGCATTAACATATCCAGGACTTTGGAGCTTCAGGCTAGAAAGAATAAAAATTTAAACCGAAACCGATTCGAACCCGAAGCATTCAAAGTCAACCCGATCAGTTAGGCCACAACGAAAACAATTAGCATCAACCCGACCACGGGTCGTGTCGATTTTGGGTAAAACTGAGTTACCCGATTCGATACAGGACTCTAGTCTCCGTAGATCTGACTGTGCTTTGTGTTTTTCAAGGAATTCGATAATCCAATTTGATCCACAATACAGTACTCAAGAGTCAGGAAACCAAGGCGAGTGTGCGACAGGAAATAACCATCCCTTTTATAATTTTGGGTTAGGGTTTACATGCGAAAATCCGACAAAAGTAATTTGTCAGTAAATAGTTAATCAAACCGAAGTAACAGCAAATTTAAAAGCTATTATCAAATTTAAATTGTCTACTTTCTGACACATTTTTAAATTAATTTTGTTCGCAAACGCATAAAATTGGCAGGTGCTCTTATTCAGAAACTTCGTAATCGAACTGTTTTTCTATTTTTTGGTAAAGACAGGGATCTTTCTGAAAATACTGTCAGGCTTTTTGAATTGAATGTTCGGTCGCGACAGCGCGAGAAAGGAAAAAAACTGATGTCGCGAGACAATAATCGCACAAAACTCAAGATTTGATTCTTTTATCAAAAAATGAAGAAGCTGTTCGATTACAAATCATTTCAATAATCATATCATATCCGCAAGTTCATGCTTTTGCGTTTAAAAATGACTCAGAAAATATGTCAGAAAGTTTCGCGTAGTTGACCGAGGAAAAATTTATTTTCGAGAAACGCCTTAAAATTAATTAAGAGCGTTCTCATCAATGCCTCCCGGAGAAAAATGTCAGAATTCAACACTGATCAGTGATCCCCCTCGCTTCCCTAACACATAATCGCATTCAATTTGAAGCGTAATGTGCATGGCATTTGGCATTCCTAAGAATCGAATAGCGTTCTTTCTTTTCTCATAACTGGGATACATTTGGAACACAGTCGATCGCTCCCTGATGATGACTTTTTCGAGGCAGTCATGTCACTAAAATCGTTTTAAACTGCCAAAATTCACAGCATTTTCTGAATCCTTTTTAATGGTAAATTGTTGCTGATAAGAAACTATTTTTATGCTCGTGATTGAGAAGCAGTCAATTAGATTTCTGAAGGAGCTTACTTCTATTCAAAAAGTCACATAACCATAGAACAACCTTTTTCGACAATATAATTAGAATGTTATTGAAATAAAATAACAACACATAAAAGCGCTGTAGCTAAATGATTGCACCTTTTAAGATGATAACCTATCTAAAACGGAATATTTTTCTGGTTCCTTTTGATCCCGTATTAGCAGACGTTTTTCTCTTCTTTCTGTGAGGAATTTCTGTGGTTCCGGGTGTGGGGCATTATAGCGTTCCGGGGAGGGCAGGGGCGCCATTTGAGTTGGGCTGGGGGGCAACAGCCCCCCCCCCCCCAAGGAATTTGATATTTCAAAAAAATTATCTGTCATTAGGGATGCACCGAATAGTGATTTTGGCGGAATACCGAATATTCAGTCGACAGGTAAACTGAATACCGAATATTCGGACTACAGGTAAACTGAATATTCGGCTAGCCGAATTCAAAGTTTGAAGATATTAAAATTAAATTTTAAAACAATTTTTCATAATATTTAACGCAGAGACTTCCATTTTGATAAACAAGACCTTTTTACAAGTAAACTTTACCCACACACACAATTTCCGGCACTTCTTCTCATGATATCATATGTTACAGAAATTAAAGTAACACTTTTGAAAATATAGTTACGATATCTTCATTATTGTTAAAGTAACAAATGAATTTCTAAGTTTGACCTGAAGTGAGATGAGATACACTGTATTTTTGATTGTGACTGATTTTCTTGGGCAAAAATGGTCTGTCTTGATGTCTATTATTACATCTGAAAGTTTTTCCATTTTCCTTAGAAACACTCTTTTTGCGAAAAAGCAACAGACAGATTATTTACAAGACATTGTTCAGAAACTTCCATTTGTGCATCATTTATTTCTATTAATTTTTTTAAGTGACACTTATCAAACAACAAATAAATAATGTAACAGCATTCTCTTTTATTTAAATATGATTCTGTTATAAATTGACAGTTAAATGTAGAAGTTGTGCGAGGTTTTTAAAAATAGACCGTGATCAAATCATCAAAGTCAACCTGACCCGAAACGAAAAAAAGAAACGTCAACCCGCCTCGATATGTGCCGCGGATCGGATCGTGTCAGTTTTGATAAAAATCGGGTTGCGAAACCCAATACAGACTCTACCTGAGACCAAATGTTTTGCAGATTTCTAAATTGTGTGGAATTTATATCAGTCTGAAGAGGAATGCAGAAAATGATTAAGAAAATCTTTTACTGGCAGAAAATCATTATTAAAAATTCCTTATCTCTATGGTTACAAAATTTGCAAACTGTTTGACATGTTGACTATGTTTGTGTGCTGATTATCTCGTGACCGATTGAATTTTACGATTTTTTTCCCCGACCATTTGACGAAATTCACGATTTTTTTCCGTGATCGTTTCACGGAATTCAAATTTTTTTGCCGTGACCATTTGTCAATATTCACGATATTTTGACGAAATTCGCGATTCTTTTCTCGATAATTTGTTGAAATTCGTTTTTTCCTGTAACCACTGGCAAAATTTGCGACTGCTTTGCGTGATTGTTTGATAAAATTCTTGAATTTTTTGCGCGATTCTTTGACTAAATTCGTGATGTTTATCCGAAACCTTTGATGAAATCATCGTTTTTTTTCCTTGATAGATATTCGAAATTCACAATTTTTTTGCACGACTGATGGCCAAATTTGATTTTTTGTCCTCGACTGAATGTTGAAATCTGCGATTTTTTTCCCGAAACCGATTGACAATAATCGCTGTTTGTTTCCACGATCTTTGCAATATTTTTGCACGGTCCTTTTATGAAATAATATTTTTTCCGCGACTAATTTGCCAAATTGACTATTTTTTGAAGTCCAATCGGCAAAATTTACGATTTTATTCTGCGAGCGATTGGCAAATAGATTTCGCGTAGCTCCGTAAAAAGAAAAAAAAAAAAAAAAAAAAAAAAGAAAAAAGAAAAAGAAAAAGACTGCGGTCTTCTAAGAAAATAAAAAAATTTTCCTGGAAAAATCCCATGGTTTTGAAAGACGTTAGGAGGGGAAAATCCCGCATGCTTTTTCAAGCCCTTCCCCTCAAAGAAAACTTTGCCCTACCCCCCTCCAAGAACCAGGGCCGAAACTAGCCTTTTTGGCGCCCGGGGCAAACATGGATTTTGGCGGACCACCCCCCCCCCCGCTCCACCACAAAGTAAATTTACAAAAAAGAATTTTACTAAATATCTAACAGACAACTTATTTTTAAATTTAAAATATATAAAACTGAACTACGTAATCAGCTTTGTCAAACATTGATCCATTAAAATCTTTGAAAAGTTATTGAAAAGAATTGCATTTTAATCTTTTTAAACTTTTTTTTTTTTTTTTTTTTTTTTTTTTTTTTTTTTTGCATAGTCTAAATGGGGTCGATATCTAAAAAAGAAAGGTTTTACTAAGAATTTTACTCTGTGCATTCCCCTTCCCGTTGTCCTGGGCAGTCAGCGCCCATGGCAAGAAGGAAAGAAAAAAAAAAAAAAAAGAAAGAAAGGAAGCTCAACACTGTTCAGCAGAAAAAAAACAAACAGCTTTCATGGAATTTTTTTATCTAGAAGAAAAATCAGACTGAGGGGTCACTTCTCCTTTGGTAGTTATCCTTAGTGGACAGTAGGGTGTCCCACAATAGAGACTGACCTTGAAAAACGGTAATGATTCTCCCTCGGATTCTCCTCACAGGAAGTGATTTAAAAGATAGAAAGCAAACGCATAGACATGATACTTTGAAATTTTGTATTGTAATGAATCTTTTTATCTATTTGTAAAGTTTAATGCATTTGGTTCAGTTTTCCTTTTAAATTTTCCAGCTGCGAGACATTTTTATACAAATTTCATAATATATATATATATATATATACATTCTTGTGTCAAACGTCAAACAAAATCTTCATTTTGGCGCCCCCTTCACCGCCTGCTAAAGCGGCGCCCGGGGCACGTGCCCCCTCTGCCCCCCCCCCCCCCCCTAGTTTCGGCCCTGCCAAGAACCTCTTAAAATGGCTCCCCACCCATGCAGCCAAACCTGCAAAGAAGAAGTTGAAATGTCAGGAAAAAAAAGGTCCATTTTAGACAGGTCTCCGTCTTAGCAAGTATAATTATATGGTGTTTTTTTTTTTTTTTTTTTTCATAGAAACGGGATTTTTTTCCCGCTTTCGAAAGAATTCTTTTTTTGACAGGTTTCATTTTCACAAGTTTTACAGTAAATGTAATGTACCTTTGCTCTTCAGAGATTTACTATAGATAGGATGTTTTAACAGCCTTATATATAACTTGCAAAAATGGAAACTGTCTATAACGGAATCCAGTCTTAAACGTAAAACTTTAGTCAGTATCTTGAAATTAAACCTGCTTAAAACGGAATGTTGAATCGGTTCTCATTGAGAGGAAAGAGGATTACAACCCCTCCCCCGCAACTCTCCCTTGGTTATGCCACTGTCCTAAAAAAAATACCCCCCCCCCCAAGACAGTTCTGAAATGGTATCCCTGGGGGAGGGGGGAATTGCTCTTTTTGACCATTGAAAACAGAAAATCTCAAATCTTCCGGGGGGGGGATCTTATTGCTCCGGGGGGAATGTCCCTCCACGTCACCCCCCTGAATTCTACACTGTTAGCAGATAAGCAGATCTTATTACATTTTGAAAAACCTCTTAAATAATAATTTTTTTAAGGGGTCTCCAGCATCAGTCTCAGCCTCTGGATACGCTACTACCATGGGTGCATACATGCATCTTCAAAAAGTGTATACAACAATTGTATTTGGTATCAGAAATAAATAAAACTACTATTTGTCTTATTTTACATTTAAATGATTATATGTAAAGGCCCCTTTTTTTTTCTAAGTGTTGCCAATTGAATAAAATCCATGTATTAGACACTGCTCCTGAAGGGGTTAATCATGAATATAATAGTTATTGTGAATGTAACAATTTTATATAACAATTTCCTGTCAATTTTAATTAAAACCACCCACTGAAATCCCTCAGAAAAAACTTCGCCTTATAATTATGAATATAACAGTTTTATATTACAATTTCCTGTCAATTTTAATTAAATATACCTACTGAAATCCACAGAAAAAGTCGCCTATTTAAAATGTTTCTATATTTTGTATTCGCAACCTACGAAAAATTAAAGTTTTTGCACTTATAATCTGATGGAACTTTTAGATTCATTTTAATGGATTGATCAGATTTTTATGTGTTTCTGTCTCGGTTTCTGTAATTTGTCAAATATTCTGACTCAGAGTCGGAGCTCATACTCCATGGCTCATGAAAACAATTTTCATGTACATGTTGATATCCCACGCATGGCCGCTTTCGGTTTGTAGCGCGCTGTTTTAATTTCCTTCCCGCCATGTTTTCAATGAACGTTTTATTGTGATTTAAATGAAAATTTTAATTAAAATTTGTTTAGTGATTCATATAAATGGAATAATAAATGTGAACTTAGAATTTTGTTATAAAATGTGTGATAATGTACATTTAAATAATAAACAGCTATCAAGACAAATAACAAAGTGAAAATGTCCTTGAAATCAATTGAATTGCTAGGTTTTTTTTATATTAAAAAGTGCTTGAATACCTGAATGAACTTTTAAGAGACTTGCATTAAATTTGCAACGAAGTGTACTGTAAAGTCAAAGTTTTCAAATGGTAAGCTGCATGTTATTGAATGTATTGAATAAATTAACTTGGCATGCCATATAAGTTTGTTGCTGCAGTATACTTGTAATATTGATTCTAAAATTAACGTATATTCTATTCAGTAAAATATTACGTTTTCTTATTGTTACATATTTCTCCACCTTCCCCCTTTAATTATATTGCACTTTAATTAAAGTAAATTTCTCCGTTAGTTTAATATAGATTTTAAATTGTAAAGTAAATATAAGAAACGTCTGTATATTAAATTTTAAATGTTTCAAAATATATATTAAGTATTTTTTTTTTTTTTAAGTACTTGTGTTATGTAAGCTTATGTACAAAAAATATTTAGTATACTGTTTAAATGCATTGTCAGATGCTAAAATTTCTTTTACAATGTTTATAAACAAATAACTTATTGGTTTATAACTAGTACAATAATCAAAATATGAGCCTAGTCAGGGGTGGGGAAATACATAATTTTACTCGCCGCTGGCGAGTGGATTTTTAGGAAGTCTTCAAAAACTGCAAGTAGAGATATGCCGAAAACTTTATTTTTTTTACTAGTTAACTGTATTTTGAAACTTTCCAAATTACTGCGATGTAAACATGGAACTAAGTTCTATTATATAATAAACTTTTCTCTCTTATATATTTCTTAATTTTATAGAAAAAAAAAATCATGAAAATGCACTGTAGTAATAGTAATCAACTATTTTTCCAATTACATAAATTTTGTCAACAATTTTCAACTGTATACATTGCATTTTGCTGGGTGGTAAGATTTTCTATATTAAATTTTAACCCCTGAGACTAGTTATATCAAATAAAAGTTTTTAAAATTTCCTGAAAATCACAGCATGTGTTAAGAATGTTAATATCAAATAATTTTCATGCTCTCTTCATTTTCATTCCCTCGATTTTCACTTTAGTTATTCGGCTCACAAGTAATTTACCTTTTCAGCAATATGAATTTTGGTGGCCATTTAATTTTGTCTCCTTTTCAATGACATCATTAAAATAGATTTTATTTTAATATTATCCTGATTTATATTATCCTGAGAATATTTTAAGAGTATCATGTGAAGTCTATAGCTGAAATATTTAATAAAGAGCTTATCAAATGTGTACAATGTTCCTGCAATATTTTCATAGGCAGGGACTGATGTAGTATAGAATTGGGGTCGGAAGGAGTGTGGTAAAAGCGATTAACGGGACCAATTCTACCTAACAATGTACGAAGTTCAGAGCAAATAAAGTGTTCTACTCTCAGATACATGCCTATTTCAGTCAATAATTATAATTTAAAATTTGAAAAAAAAAGGTAATATTTTGACTGTTATTCATTTTCGAATCATTTTGTGGTGGTTTAAAAAAATTTTGTTAATTAAGAAAAATATATTAAAAAATATGGCTGGAGTGACATAATATGTTGCACATTGACCCCACTTCTTGCACATTAGGAAATGTGCAGCTTATCTTCTTGCTTCATAAAATACAATATATAGGAATAGGGTAGATTGGAACAGTGGACTACTTTTGTAGTTTACATTTTTTTTTCTCTTTAATGGAAAGTCCAGTCTGCCTGAAAATATTCTTGAACATTCCTTAAACATTTTTATATGCCTCAGAATTTTTTCAGAACATAATTTCAAATACATTTTTTTCAAAAAAAGAAAATTATATATTCATATAGTGGCAAGTATTTGAAATACAATATAAATTTATTTTTTATTAATCTAATTCCTCTTCATTTCCCCTTTAACTCCAAAATAACATAATAATTGCAAATTTGAAAGTAAAATTTTTTAAAAAAATAGAAGAAACTATTATATATTTTTTAAATAATAGATTAAAATGCAGGTGAACAATTGCATATAAGGTGAAGTTATTAAGTAAAATAAAGCCATCACATATTAAAATTTGCTAATGAAACCGCAAAATATACTTATGAACGTAATATTTTCCTGGAATACTTTTGGGCAATTCCATTGTAACATATAGGACAAAATTAGCACTCGCCAATCGGTGAATAACACTGAACAATTGGCGATTAACTTTATTGCCTCCACTGAGGCACTGACCAAACTTAATAGTAACAATTCGCCAATCGCAATGATTGAATGAAAAATGTGCGACAGTACGAATATAGACTAGTAGAGTTTTAAGCAGGGTTGGAAAAAAAACGGGTTTTTTTGTAAAAAACTAAAAAAACTGGTTTATTTGGTTTAAACCGGGTTTTTTTAAATATAATTTCCTATTGCATACAGATGCATATCTGTTGATAAAATAAACATTTTTGGATATTATATAAGTAATACAAATTTTGAAAATATTTAAATTAAATAATTACAGTCAATTATATAGAAAATGGAAATCATTTCTAATTTAAACATTATTAGTAATAATATAATATTAGTAATAATATAATAATCAGTCAATAAACATTTAATGCAGTTTCATGAATATAATATATTATTCTGTGCTTGTTATTATTATTTTTTTAATATCCAAATACTTCTGGTTATTTTGTTTTCTGAGTGATAACTCCAAGTGTCCAAGTCAACATTTTTGGCCATTAGATTCAGCAACTAACAGAAAAGATTGATTGGTATTATTGAAATGCTATAACTAGCACTCAATTTTTGCAAGCTGTGTTATTCAATTTGATATCTTAAGTTACTCTTTTAAATTCTTTAAGGATAATCTTTCCCAATCCAGAAAATTTTCTTTTACAACTTAACCAAAATCTTAAAGATCACTGTATTTTGTTATTAACGGCTGTAAATAATCTGCATTTTTTAAATGAAAATATTTTATGCTAAATATTTAAGTATTGCGCGGCAGCACAATACTTATTTATTTCCAGTGTCACTTCTCAATGTTAATTTAACATAGAAAAGCCTATGGAGATCATAACTTTTTCATTTTTTCTTCCCACCTTTTTGTCCCTGATGCCACTCATTTTTTATTCTTTACTTATTCTAATGATATTATAAATTTAAAGTGTAAAAACGTTTGCCTGACGTCAGGGTCAAAACGAATGGTAAAATGCCTTTGCATATGGGTGAATTATAACCCAGAGAGAAACATGGGCCAATTTTTTTTTACATTAATCAAATATTTTTCTTAATAATTCCAAATTTCGCTTTTTTCATTGAGAATCAATGGACATTTTTCATAGAAAATGTAACATTTTTCCTTCATTGTTGCAAAAATTTCAAAAGCCGTAATAATAATTTATTTCTTTTTAGTTGAGATTTTCACGTGAAATATTAAATTGAACTAGTTTATTTTATAAGAATTAAAAAGGTGAATATGGCGTCATAATGGAAATAAAAAGAATATTTTCAGAATAAGTTTTTGCTTTGGTCAAGTTTATGTTTTAGTAAAAAGTTTCAAATGGATAGCTGTTTTTACGCTGGTAGCGAACTTAGTGAGGAATTACATAACTTAAATTTTAAAATGTATTTTTTTTCCGAGATGAGAACTATTTATACCACAAGTTAACCTTAGGTAATAATTTTCTGATGTGTTTACATCACCCCTTGGGAGAGAATAATGTAACAAAATTTAAGTAAAACTTTTATTTTTTACTGTATCACTGCTATAATATTGTTAAATATTAGCAGTAAGGATTGAACACAATTTATTTTTGCTTCCATAGTGTCCCTGAGTGGGAAGTAGGGTATCTAAATTTAAGTGAAGTTAATTTTTAATGTTTTGATTATAGATTTTTTGGTACTACTTAGTTATCCCGTCTACCAAAAATCTATCGCCAAACTAATATTAAATGCCAATATTGGTCGATCGTAAATGTCATTCACTTGACTTTAAGCAAGTTACACGTGTTTACGTCATCAAGTGATTTTTATTTTGACGTTTTATTTGTATTTTATTATTGTTACACTAATTTATCTGTTCTTTCGATATTTAAAAAAAAAATTATGTCAATTTGTACAATTTTGCGAGTAATTTGGCGATTTATATAATTTGGCGAGTGGTTTGGCGATTTATATAATTTGGCGAAATTGGTCGACGGGATAACTAAGGAGTACCAATTTTTTACGTTCAGATTGGAAGTTTTTGTCCAAACTACAGCAACCTGCATTACTGCGGTGGTGAAATATTTTGAATTATACATTGGTAAACTGCATCACACATTGTGATGCAATACCGCGTATATCAAAGCCTGATGATGATATCCTCTATTACTTTTGAAATGAGTTTGTCTGAATGCTGTAGTTATTAAAAAACTTGACATATTAAACAAAAACATAATTTGAAGAACAAATTATAAAAAATAAAATTTATTTCCTATATTGTTTAAGCCCAAGAAGGACAGATATTAAGATATATCATTCAATTAGTTCTACATTTAATGTTACATTTTTGTAACAAATTAGTTAAGCCAATTGAAGATTAAAAAATAAAAATAGAATTCATACAATATGATACATAAAACACCCTAAAAAATTAGATTACGTTCAAATGAAATCGAAATAAATCTTAGACTTTTTTTTTAAGTTTTATATTTTGCATACATCTTATCATATTATGTACAATTGGCATAAACACAATACAAAATTTGCAATACAAATATTTTCGATTAAAAAGGGAAGAAGTCTAAGATTTATTTCGATTTCATTTGAATGGAATCTAATTTTTTAGGGTGTTTTAAGTATATTGTATGAATTTTATTTTTTAATCTTCAATTGGCTTAACTAATTTGTTACAAAAATTTAACATTAAATGTAGAACTAATTGAATGATATATCTTAATATCTGCCCCTTCTCGGGTTTAAACAATATAGGAAATAAATTTTGTTTTTTATAATTTGTTCTTCAAATTATGTTTTTGTTTAATTGAATATTATTTATTTATTTTATCTTTTCTAATTTCACATGTTTTAAGAAAAATCTTTAGGGTACCAGATATGTTCATCAGCACATGCTAATTTTCATCCTACATGCATAGAAACATGACGTAGGCTCATTATGTCTCATTTTGACTGCTGAGATGAAGTGTTAAAAGTAGAAATTACTTCTATCTATCATTTAAAACAATTAAATTACAACAACAAAAAAAATTATATTAGATTTTTTCTAAAAAAAACCAAATGGTTTTTTTGACAAAAAACTAATTGGTTTAAACCGTACCAACCCCGGTTTTAAGTAAAAATAAAATATCCAAGATGTGAAATTATTTTTTAAATTAAAATATATTTTAATTTCAAAAATCCATTTTTCTTGTCTGTTTTATACAGTGCGTCAACATATCTTTAAATATATAATCACTTATAATTTGACTGTAGTAATTACTTGTTTATATTTCTTTATTCAATGGAATGCCATTTTTTTCCATCCTGTGTAACCTTATCAAAGGGTAAATAAAGGATATTAGTAAATTAGTGATGTAAATAGTTAGAAAAAACACACTTTTCATCAAGTATTTGTAAATTTGTTAATGGCCAGTGCTTAAAAAATTCGCCAGTGAAAAAAAAAGTTAATTTTGACCTATATTGTAACAGACTAACAGTCATAGAGGAAGAAACGACTTTACCTTATTTAAAAAATAATCAGGTAATTAAAAGACAATTAGTATATGATATTAGTATAAAATAAATGAATATAGTTATTATCAGGGTTGGCAAGGTTTTTCCCACCCCCGGTAAATACCATGGTAAAAACCGGTATTTACCGTCCTGGGAAATACTATGTTTTTCCCACATGGGAAAAACTGATTATTAAAAACAAAAATATAAATTCAAAACAACCTTTAAAAATGTCAAAAATGAGTTCTAAGTAAATAGCTTGAAAGGTTTAAAAAAAAAAAGTAAGATCTGCAAAAACAGACAATGAAGTGCATTTATTTAAATATTTATACACCACACATATTCCCAAACGTTTACCAATCATAATCATATTCTTCGCTTGCCATTTCCACATTGGATTTTAACATCATATAACAAAATACTAATTTAGAGGCTTTTTGTAAACCAAGTTTATTTCTAATGTTGTTTTGGCTGAAAAAAAAATTAGAAAAAATACACTCCAGAGATTTTGATGATGCAGGACATCCCTGAAGGTGTTCCATTAATTGGAGAAATCTTCCAGTACATCTTCCAGTTTTACTTAAATTCTTCCATCACAGTGCAGGTGAAATAGTGTTTGTAATGTCTTCGGAAAAGGTGCATCTTCTCACTTGAATTGTATTGTGAGTACTTTGGATTTAAAGTCTGTAAATATTCACGAGCAGATTCCTCCTGATTCTGTGATAACTTTTCACCTTTATATTTCAGATTCATCAGGTGTGCCAAAAAATGGACAGGGGTCATTGCTTTATCAAAGTTAGATTTCACTTTGGTGAAATGTGGATTGAGTTCTTTATTTTGAAGAAGCTCTAGGTAAATTTCTCAAGCATCAGCAATATTGGCATTATTATCGAGTTGCAACTTTGTAAGAGCTTTTGGAACTGGTTCCATTTGGTTGTACATATTTTTTCCTTCTTTATACAGAGATTATTTACTAAGCACTTAATGTTTTTATCAATTTCATCTTCGTGATTATCGATAATTTGAAGATAAAAAGTCCTGTTAGTAGTAAAAGTTTTTAAACATGCTATTTCTGAGTTCCACCTGGAACTTGTGGTTTAACTGAATTGGCATACTCTTTCAATAAACTCCCAGGGTTATGGTGATTTCTAAAAAAATTCTGAATTTTGGCAACATTAGCCACAACAGAATCAGTAGTCACATTCTTGCCAAGAATATTTAAATAATGCGATGCAGATCCGTATGTAACTGGTATAATATCTTCCATTTCAAGATTCTGCCTTATTGTAAGCATTTTCTGTTCATTATCCAAACTAGGGATTGACCGAATCAGCAATTTTGCCGAATACCGAATACCGAAGCTTCGGTCAAAGTGTACACCGAATATTCGGTATTCGGCAACCGAATACTTAAAAAATTTTAATACACATTTTTGCATCCTATTAGCTTTTTTTAATAAACTTTAATTAAAATTAAATTCTTAATAATTTAATTCAGTTACATTTTTATTCTTAAATCTAATTACACAAAAAAATTTAATGACTTCTTTCAACTCACAAATTCATTAACCCATCACTTATTTTTTATTATTTTATCACTAGTCAATATCCAAATTAACCCAATGAAAGTATTAAACTATACAGGTTATTATTAAGGATAAGGATTCTCAGAAAAACAAAAGTTCATTCAAATAAAAAGAAACAATGTTGTCATTAAGCTGATTTACTAATTGTCTAATTATACACATATTGAATTGGAATGTTCTCAAATACAAAAGGTATCATATCAATTTGTACATTTAACTATTTTCTGAGAAATTATTGATACATATTTATATTTTGATTAATATTTATCACTGTGGTGATGAAGATAAATTTGAGCGATTTTAATTTTAATAGTTATAAAAGCAATAGGATAGGCATAGGAGTATACTTATTTGATGCATGTATTTTCTTTAATATAAACCTTAGATATACAGATCTGATATACAGATCTGATACTCTGATATACTTATTTGAGGTGTATATTAAAGAGAATACACATTAAATAAATTTAAATTGAAAAAACTAATGTAGAAATAATTAAAATTAAATGGTAATAGAAAGATGCCCATATTCCTTACTTTTTTTTCCTATATCGTAGACAGTTGTTCTGATTTCACCCCTATATAGACTATTTTAGGAAAGAAAAAAAAAGTTTTTTTGTAATTAAAAATGGCCTTTGACTTGTTTTTGGTAGTGCAGCTGAACTTTGAACTCATGCACATAATATTGAAACTCATCATTTAGCCTATTCTACTTCTAAGTAAAAGAGAATTCTTCTACTTCTAAGAAAATACTTATCTGCAATTATTCGGCCGAATACTTTAAAGTATTCGGCCGAAGCCGAATATTCGGTTTACATGCCGAATCACCGAATACCGAATCGACTATTCGGTATTCGGTCAATCCCTAATCCAAACCAAAATTTTTTACAGTGCATCCATATGTAGCTGCTGCTGCAATTTTTTCCCCACGAGCAAGATTTGTACAATACTCTCTTGTTTTCTTATTTTTCCCGAAATCTATTGCAGAAAGAAGCATACTTTTTCCATTACAAAATATGGAATTGGCTATAAAAGGGTCATTATAGACATTACTCCATCCAACTTGCATGAGAGTAACAGTTCTCCCAACTATTTTCTCTACAGCAGATTCTTGAATTTCTGCTTTATTCAATAATTCTTATTTATTCCTTTCCTATTTATTCCTTTCCTACAAAATAATTTTAAACCTAAGGAAAATTTGTAATAACTATGTATTTCTATCTTTAATTTTACACATCAGATTCAGAAAGCCAGAATATTTCTTACATATTGTCATTTGGAAGTTTTTCCTGGTATTTACCCGTTTTCCCCAGTATTTACCAGTTTTTCCCAGTGGGATGGGAAAAACAAGTTTTGGACGGGAAAAAGCCAACCCTGGTTATTATGAATAAATTATTTATTGTGACTAATTATGATTAAAAAAGTGGGGCTGAATCCCAAAACAGCCGAGACATTTGGCGAGGCGATAAATGGATTTTTGTTGTTACCAGTTCGTTTCGTAAATTCTTTCCACACCTACAGTGGTCTGATCTTGAATTTGGGTCGGATTAATGGGATTGGTTGATTTGTTGTATATTGGATGGTTACGCCTACCTGAAAACTGTTATTCACAATTAGCTCAGTGGTGTTTTGACAACTGAACTCCGCATTTGTAAAAATAAAATGTCAGGAAGTCAAAAGTTTGTTAATATTTGTTAATTTTTTTTTTGCTGTTTTTAGTTGTAAAATTTGAAAGTTAAAGTACCTGTGTTGTGTAATTTAATTTGAAATTGTGAGTATTTGTTCATTTTTTTTTTTGCTGGAAAGTTAAATGAAGTTTGACTAGAAATTTACGAAATTATGGCAATTCAACATCTTTTAGAGTTGGTTTTTAAGAAAGGAGATGTCTGTTAAGGTATGTTAATAATTTTATGCACATTTTGTTGTAGGATTTTATATTAGCCATTTATTGTATATTTCTCATGTATGCTGCCCTTGCGAGTTTTGTACATTTTGAGATTGCTACACAGCGAGAACTGCTGAATCCAGTGATGTTTTATTTCAGTAAATGAACATGTAAGCGTTCATTTGACAATTAGTGATTGCCGCCTTAACGAGTTTTGTACATTTTGAGATTGCTACACAGCGAAAACTGCTGAATTCAGTGATTTTTTTTTTTTCGGTTAATGAATGCATAAGCGTTCATCATACGACAATTAGCGATTGCCACTTTAACGAGTTTTGTACATTTTGAGATTGCTGCAGAACTAGGTTGCTGTATTCAGTGATATATATTATTTTTTATGAACGCGAAGCGTTCAAACTTTCGTAAATTAGAAATGATTTGTTCAATGTTTACTCTGATATAGGCACATACTTTAAAATATTTAATGACGCCATGATTTTTTCTGAAAGTTGTTGAGAAATGAAAATTTTAATCATTAAATCGTTACTCTGATTTGGAAAGGTACTTTAAAAATTTCACATTTTTCAACAAACTTATGTTGAAATCGTTTGTTTTATTTTGAATCTCATAAAAACCAGCTTTCCTGTGTTTTCTAATACTTCGTTATTAACCATTTGGAAAAATGGTTATTGTCCTCCTGTCAGGGTAAGAAATCAAAAACATATCTGAAGCGTTAGTTGAATCTGCATTTTATTCGTTTTCTGATTGGTGTGTACAGTAACCTGTATTTTCCCTTAATTTTCAACAGAGATGGATACTTCTGTTGCCACTATGACAAAAAAAAATTAATAACTCACAAACAAATTGGGATACAATTTTCAATCAAATTGCATTTAAAAGTACATTTTTTTCTCTATATGACGGTGTAAAAAGTAATATTGTGGGGTGTTTAGAAGTTTAAGAATGAAATTTCATTTAAAATTGGTTCAGGTATATTAATGTTTAACCCTTGGCATACATAATGTATCACCAGCTCCGTAGAAGTTTAAAAACTTACAGTACCGAAAAATGTAATCCATGGCGTATGTAATGTATGAAATTTCATTTAAAATTGTTCCAGGAATATTAATGTTTAATCCATGGCGTGCGTAATGTATGACCAGCTCCATAGAAGTTTAAAAATTTACAGTACCGAAAATTGTAAAACTGAAATTTCTTTTAAAATTTGTTCATGATGGGTCCAGGAATGTTATTGTTAATTCATGCCGTACTTAATGTATGATCAACTCCGTGTGATTTTTTATTTCTTAAATTTTAGTCTTCGAAAAAATCATTTTCCAAATGGTCGTTGTAATTTGTTAAATTGCTGTTTTTTTTTTATAAATGTTGTATTTCCCATGATTCCAGGATGAT
Organism: Maratus speciosus; assembly: GCA_963932465.1. Taxonomy (NCBI): domain Eukaryota; kingdom Metazoa; phylum Arthropoda; class Arachnida; order Araneae; family Salticidae; genus Maratus; species Maratus speciosus. The sequence goes on from OZ010790.1 coordinate 462,067,619, forward strand.
GGCGTAGTAAAAAACCAGTCTGGAAGCATTCAGGAAAGTGGACCAATAACGTTAGTTTTCAGGTTGGCGTATGTTGGGTGTTTGGCACTTGTCAGAAAAGTTGCCAAATGGGGTGTCTCGCCTGCTCTGGGATTTTGCCAAAAAGTGGTATTGTAACACACAAACAGAAATTACCATGCTTTTTGTCCTTTTGGACACCTTAATGTTTATTTATAAAATAAAATACAATTTTATAACAAAAATGTATTTTCATTCAGAGGCAGTTCAGAAAGATTTGACTTCCACAAAATTTGACTGTTGCCACAATATAGTTATAAAAAATATGTAATCTTACCTGTAACAGACCAACAAATAAGCACATAAAAAGGAGCTATGCTGATTATAATGGATTTTATTGATTTTGACTATTCAACCTTTTATAAAATACATTCCAAATATAAGAAATATAGGTTTAATACTATAAAAAAAAATATGTGTTGGAATTGCCCTTTTGTGTCTGAGGGCGGCATTACGAGAACACTTATATAAACAACAGATTAATAATCGTAAGTTTTGATTCCAAATTTGTTTTACAGAGTTTCCCCCACATTTAAAAAAGGGCAGGGTGTTGCTTGTGGGAAAAGGGCACTTTTAGATCCCGAAGGGCATGTTTTGGATTCTCAAGGGTATTTCTTGAAATTATTAAACTCATTCTTTTGATTTTTAAAACTACTTTTTAATATTTAATATACAGAACACTATTTTAAAGACATCAATGAGTCAATTTTTACTATGCAAGTAAATTTTTTAATAAACAAAGGAGTAAAGACACTTTTTTCAGGTGGGGGCAACAAGGGAGCTAATATTTTAAATGAGCGGCAAGAGGGGTGCTATTTTGTAAATCTAAGGGCAGGCAGGGTGCAGCACCCTCCTGAAACTGTCTGGGGGAAACTCTGCTGTTTTATGTTACATCTAAAATGCGAAATTAAATTTCAGAACCTGCCAGAAATTATTTTAGTAATGCTACAGTCAATAGGCTATTTTTAAAAGCAGTACTAAATACTAAACCAAAATATTTCTTACTACTTTAAATAAATTGTCATTTTACTTTGTTTGCTTTATTTTCAGGGTTGGCTTTTTCCCGTCCAAAACTTGTTTTTCCCATCCCACTGGGAAAAACTGGTAAATACCGGGATAAAGTGGTAAATACTGAGAAAAACTTCCAAATGACAATGTGTAAGAGATATTCTGGCTTTCTGAATCTGATGTGTAAAAATAAAGTTAGAAATACATAATTATTAAAAATTTCCCTTAGGTTTAAAATTATTCTGTAGGAAAGGAATACAGTAATAGATCCTTATAACGAAAACCTGAAAACGCAAGGTTGTGCGTTATATGGGTCAGATTTCACACATCATTAAATTTACCTTATAAATATGGCGAAACATGTCGGAAACATATATGAAAATACATTAGAGTATCTTTGCACTGCATGCCTCGTCCAAAGGATTTTCCAGATTATGAACTTTTTAATAATATTGATCATTCCACATAATGTTAAATATACTTTATAAACATGGTCAACTATACCTAGACCAAATCATTCATTATATTACTCATTTTCAAAAATATTTATTGTAATAATACCAATTATTTTCATTAAAATTCTATATTAAGGAGATAAAGTTGGACTAGTGTAACAAATCAATAATAATAATTAACAATAAAGATCTACTGTATAAATAAATAAGAATTATTGCATAAAACATGTTCAGGGATGTCCTGTATCATCAGCATCTTTGGAGCGTATTTTTTTTTTTTTCATTTTTCTTTCATCCAAAACAAGATTAGAAATAGGCTGGGTTTACAAAATACCTCTAAATTAGTATTTTGTTATATGATGCTAAAATCCAATGTGAAAGACTGAAAATATGAATATGATTATGATAAGTAAATGTTTGGGAATCTGTGTGTGAATATTTAAATAAATGCACTCCATTGTATGTTTTTGTAGATCTTCCTTTTCTTTTTTTTTTTTTTTTTTTTTTTTTTTTACCTTTCAAGCTATTTACTTGAAACTCAATTTTGACATTTTTAAAGGTTGTTTTGAATTTATATTTGTTTTTAGAAATCAGTTTTTCCCATGTGGGAAAAACATAGTATTTCCCAGGACGGTAAATACCGGTTTTTACCATGGTATTTACCGGGGGTGGGAAAAACCTTGCCAACCCTGTTTATTTTACAGTTAAATAACTACTTTAACAATATTTCTTTATAGAGAATAAATTATATTTTGGAAATTTTGCATTGCAGCAAGAGTGGATTGTGGACCGTTGTACCCCAGCAGTGGGTGTTCCATTGTGTCCCATGTTGAAGTTCAATACATTCTCATTAAAATATTATTTAAAGCTTTCTTTTAAGCATATTAACTTTACAATTAAATAATAAGTATCTTACCATTAAAAAAAAAAGCTGTTTTATCTTATTTATCTATAACCTTTTAATTACTAAATAAAGAAAAGTATGATGATGAAAAATTTTACTTTTAGAAGCTCAAAACAACCAGTCATGATAAAATGATGAATGACGTTCATTCTGAGCTAACTATGTCAGGGTGTCTACAGAATCAGGGAATCATGGAAAAATCAGTGAAATTTATCTATAATACGAAACTATTTGCATTTTCACCCTGCCAACGAGACTGATTCATCTATTTTATATACCATATTTTTTCATATGTTTTTTAGTCTTTCCCAATATTTTTAAAAAGATGCACATAGTATGAGTTTTTGATATTTAACACAAATCAAGGTGATCAGATTTCCTCATTTTCTGTTGATAGCGCTTATATTGAAGGCAATTTACCCATTTTTAAATGATACATTAGCATAAACTGATCAAGTGGCCAGATTAATCCAATTATCTATCACGTCAGTTGTAGATAAGTCTTACAATTGAATATTTATCAGAAAATGAGATTTTCTGGTCACCCTACATCCATTGGCCACTGTATGAAGTTGGACTAAATTTTGAGTTCAGATTTATAAAACTGTCAACCAATACTTAATAATGAATATTAGGCAATTTTTTTTTTGTTGTTGTTTTTCTCTTGTTTTTTCTCCCAAATGAGATATTATCAAGCTGGATAAGTGTGTTATACGAGGTATTAGCATACATGAAAAAATACCATATGTGTATTGTTAATAATGGAAATCAGGGAAGTCTGATAACGATAGTCAGGGAAATCATGGAAAAATCAGGGAACTTTTTTTTACAATTTCTGTAGACACCATGTGTTCCGAAGACTATGAGTAGGTAATCAATACAGTGCTGTAATGAATTAGCCTAAAAATTTAAAAATGAATAAAATATAAGGGCTGGTCCACTGTGTCCTTAGGTCTACTGTACCCCACTCTCCCCTACCCTACATAAAAATAAAAAAAAATATTAATAAAGACAAAATGGAAAATTATTAATTGTTAGGCAAAGCAGCATATGAATCTCTCTATTCTAAAAAAAAGTAACTACCGCTGTCACCGCCGCCGCCACCGGTTTTGAATTTTTTGTGACAGGAGGTCTTTCTTCGTTAATATTAAGAAAAATATTGCGTACAAAAATATGAAAATCGGTGGTATTATAGAGAAATGTTTGATAAACACGCTGATGCAGACAGTTTTCAAATTGAAGAATTATTTTAAGAGATATCTAATGCTAAAGTTGGACAAAATCGTTCCATTAGAAAAGTTTTATAGCATCAAAAACTATACATGGGAATGTAATCATTTTTAGATCATTTTATGCGTTAGAATTTGCCGGTGTGTAGATTGCATTAATTTTTTTAATTTGACTCATTTTTGGAGCTTTTATTTCTATTTTAAATTCAAATTTTCAGCATTTTGAGAGATATTTTTTACATTATTTTAGAAAATGGTATTAATTTATACTGTTGCCAAAAGTATAAACAGCGCAAACAATAATGTTTGCTTCAAATTAAAAATTTATTTACACGTGACTATTATAAACAGAAAAAATCATTTGGAAATAGAATTAAATAATTATGTACAAAATGCAGGAACTTATTAAAAATTACGTCATAAAAAGTATACATGTGAATTTTAAAAGAGAAAGGATATTGTAAAATAATAAATTCATTAACATGCGTTGGAAGTCTTAAATAGGAGAAATTACGTCAAATTACAGTTATTACATAAAATGAACACAAAATATTACAAAACAGTTTAAATTTAGAAATTGCGCTAGACATTTATTTCATATTTTGAGAGGATCTTTTCAACTGCTTTTGTTAGGAAAGCGCAAATAATATTTCATTTCTAACAAATGTATTTCCACGTGAATATTTAAAAGAGAAAGAATAGCTTGATCAAAATTACGTCAGATTAAAAACGATTAATTTAAAATGTCTCATTTAAAAGAACTTTCTTTTTACTTTGTTAAAAAATACCAGGAGACAAAGACTGTTTACTTAAATCCTTTTATATTAGCTTATTTTGAAATGTTGTTACACGTGTCTACGTCATCAAGTTATTTTTGTTTCGACGTTTTATTTGTATTTTTATTAATGTTGTACTAATTTATTTGTTCTTTCGTTATTTAAAATAAAAATTATGCCAATTTGTATAATTTGGCGAAATTGGTCAACGGAATAATCAAGTAGTACTGCAGCGGATTTGGCGTTAAAATTCCCCAATCAAAGAGAAATAAATAGAAATCCGTTTATAGGGAGATTGCCACTGTTTTTTAAATTATAATTCAATCTTTTGGAATCTTTTTAAAGCCGATCAAATTAGCGTGCATTTAGAGTCTGCGAAATCTGGGCGGGGGTTGGCGAGCGTAGCTCGTAGGGGGCCGAGCTAAAGGTCAAAATTAGCACCAGCCACAGGGCCAGTAAAGGAGAAAAAGTGGCTAGTGAAAAATTATCTATCAGCAGCCACCTTCCGGCCACTTTTTTACAAGGGGAAAATAAAATTTTCTTGCATTTCATCGAGGATTCTACTTTTTTTGGTTCCAATATATTTATATTTACATATGTATTTGGGCTATTCACTTTTAGACGAATACGTATAGAAATTTTACTGTTTAGTATTTTTAAATAAAAAAGGGCCACTTAAAAAACTAGTTCTGCCGGCCAGTGGCCGCTGATGAAATTTCCCAGTTTTGACCTATAGGCCGAGCCCCCTAGTATATAACATAATATCAGTGATTTATCCTGTAACAATGTTGTTGATATTCCAAATTGAATTTAAACATGTGCAGCAAATTTGGGATTTCCCCTTTCAAATGTGGGCCTGGGGGTTTGTCTCATTTGTTCTGTGGGAAGTAAGGTTCTGGCAACAGGAAGAAAAATTCAATTGATAATTTTATGTGAAAAGTATCAAATTTTAAAAATTCACTTGGAAACTGAATGAGAATTGCCAATTTAAATGGATCACTTTCTGACACAAATTTTAGTTATGAACGTGCAATTCTTAGCTGGTAAGGTGAAATAGGAAAGCTGTAAATAAATTAGTGTGTAAACTTTTATTCAAGTTTGTATTTTCGTGACAAATAACTGCCTCGCTTTGGTGACTGTAGGAATACTTTGTTTCCAACTCCTTTTTGTCTCCAATTCCTTTTTTTCACTTAAATAAAACTAATTTCATGCTTTCAAGTAACCATGGTTGACAAAAAACCTTGGTATAATCAGGTTGTTTTCGTTTTAACTTAGTTTTTTACCGTTTCCTATTGCATATTATATAAAAATGGGTTTTTGTTTTAAATATTGTTAGATTAGATACTGTATAAGTAATAATACTTCATCTAATACGTAGACTTTACATCCTTTTTTTCACTTAAATAAAACTAATTTCATGCTTTCAAGTAACCATGGTTGACAAAAAACCTTGGTATAATCAGGTTGTTTTCGTTTTAACTTAGTTTTTTACCGTTTCCTATTGCATATTATATAAAAATGGGTTTTTGTTTTAAATATTGTTAGATTAGATACTGTATAAGTAATAATACTTCATCTAATACGTAGACTTTACATCCTTTTTTTCACTTAAATAAAACTAATTTCATGCTTTCAAGTAACCATGGTTGACAAAAAACCTTGATTTTTGGTATAAATCAGGTTGTTTTCGTTTTAACTTAGTTTTTTATCGTTTCCTATTGCATATTATATACACATGGGTTTTTGTTTTAAATATTGTTAGATTAGATACTGTATAAGTAATAATACTTCATCTAATACGTAGACGCTTCTAAAAGATAGACTACAGGAATCATTGGTTAATTTACTTTCACTAAAAATAAATGAGTTATTAATTCTTAATTTCACATATAACGTCCAACACATAAAACATATGGGATACAATAGTTCATTGTGCACCGGTTTTTGGTGGTCCATTGTATGGGTGCACCGAATAGTGATTTTGGCCGAATAATGAGTATTCGACTTGGCCAAATACTTTTTATTGCAGAGTTTAACGATATTAAAAAGTTAAATTTTCGACTATTTTACATAATATTTAGCACAGCTACTTCCACGTTGAGAAACAAGACTTTTTTTTTAAAGTAAACCTTGAACTACAAAAAATATGTTTTGACTTATTATTTAAAATGAGAATAGTTTAAAACTTTTTTAATTAACAAAATTTAAATTCCATGCCTTCTCTGAATTCAAACAAATGAATCGAATTTTCTTATATTGAACAAGTAAAAACATATCATTCCACTTATTCCATCAAAAATGCAAAGAATGTCACTACAAGCCGTAACTGAACTTTCGTTCACAACTTTAGCAAAAAGGAAGATATTTTAGCAAGATTTGCATCATATAAATTTTGTTTGTATAAAATGGGATGATATCATTGGAAGTGACTGAATTTTGGGCAGTGACCAGTGATACAGTATAATTACTGTTTGCTGCACTATGCAATGTCTAGCTTAGTGCTCTTTAGGTATGAATGGTTGCTGCAATTTCCAGCACTTCTCAATTCTCATCATGTTATCATATTTCACAGAAATTAAAGTAACTCTGCTGACAATTAAATGCAACTACAAAATCGTTTCACCAGGGACATGGTATATTACAATCAATGCTATTAAATTAAGCCAGAAAAGCTACTGTCAAAATTCTGAGGCTGAACGGCTAAACTTTTAAAAGCTGGCAAGTGCACCTTTTGATTTTGTGTTACGAGATTCAAATGTAGATGCATCATTATATAGTTGGTGTTTTTTTTTTTTTTTAAACACTAAATTCCATTGTAATTATCAACATTGGATAAAATTTTGTTTTTGATTTGCTATAAAGTTTTAATTTTGTTTTACATGATTAAGTGCATTTTTCGATTAATTTCTAAATATAGTAATAATGAACATGTTGAATGCCACGTCAGTCACCGGTGACACTGATATTTCCGTTTAGACCATGTCAGTCATCGGCGACTGACACTTATAGATTCTCTAACGGGAGTCTTATTTCGTGGCCTAAACAGAAAGACAGACAGACTTGGCATTCAACATGTTAAAAATGCTTTATATCAGTTTTACAGTTTCTTCAATTATTATAATCTTGAAGATTAAGAACTTCAATAATTTTAAATAAAAACAAGTATTTGTGCTTTTCTAAAAAGTATCATACAATATTACAGTAACGTTAAAAACGAATTTAGGAAGTTGCAGCTAAAAATTTTAATTTGACGCCTAAGTTATTTACAGTAGTCGTCATTTGATGCCTACCTTTTATTTCCCAGTTTCCATCACTGCCCACAAGAAAAGTGACACATCTCGCAAATATTCATTTTGCATTTTATTCCATTATTAGGTCTGTCATGGGTTTGTCTAATTACATTTATAGCTTTACAAGTGTAGTTATCTGGAAAATCACTTTATTACACTATATGTCCATCTGTGACTACAGAAGGGGAAGTGGATTGTGTGGGAAGGTAACATTACTCAGTCCTCCAATCGTCATGTACGTCTTCGTTGTTAAGGGTTTTATGCTTTTATGCACGTTTTTAGTGCTGCTTGCAGAGCTAAGTGTTATAATTTAATGTAACAAAAAACAAAAAAAAAAAAAAACATTCAAATCTTCTTTTGCCTTTCCTGTTAAATTTACTTTGTCAAATTCTGTCACCTTTCTTGTGGGTGAGCAATGAAACTTTTGTAAGAAGTCAATTTTTCCAGAAAAATATCTGGGCTTTTTTTCCGCCATTTCAAAATTTCAGGAAATTTTACATCTCTAATTTCAAATATTACAAAAAATACAAGCATATTGTCAACCCTGTTGAAACAAGTTCATCATGAAGACTTTTTTTCTTAAGAGTATTTGACATAAAAGCATATATATATATTTTCCCTATTGCCAACCAGCGGCAATAGATCGGCAAATAAATGAAATTTATTATTTTATGACAGACGCTATATCGAGGTTCCGCCGGAATTTTTTTATAAACATGTACCCAAATGAGAAGAACATTCTGTAGTTTTTTCAGATTTTTCTGAGTTTGCACATATGGAGACCTTCCTTAAGATGCATTATAGTGTCCTGTCGCTATAACATGGTCAATGGCCTTGAAAGAGTTTGCCCTGTTATGAGTAAAGAAATTTTATAGATATTTAAATCAGAAATGGTACAGGAAATGTATTTAGTGTTCCAATTTGATGATTTTCAAAGGGCGTTGCACTCTGCCCTTTTCGTTTAAACTGCTGATGCGCCCTACCCCTTTTCCAAGTAGCTTCTTTGTGTCCTCTATTTTTTTTTTTTTCAAAATATTTGGCTTTTTTCTCTCCTCTGCCACCTCCCTTCTCCTCCCTGACTTTTGAAAACAGAAGTTCTGTTGCTCTGATTGACTGGCATGTTGTAAGTTCTAAATTAATGAAAAAAAAAAAAAAACATGCAGCAGCTGCATATTGTATTGTGTTTTCAAATCATAATGCATTTTCCATTTCAAAATCATCCAAGAACGGCACGTTTCCATAAGTAGAATATTCGAAAAATGGAGATATTTTAATCAGATTATTTCATGATATTCTTAAAAATTCAGCACAATTTCAGTTTACCTTGATAATATGTGCTAGTACGTCCAGAGTATGTCTCCTCTCTCCCCCCCCCCCCCCCCCCTTCCTCAAAATGCCCTCAGGAAATTTAGGACCTTAATACTAATTAAAGGTTTAGAGTTGAAATTCCCACTCCTCAGAACTGACAAATGATAATCCAATGAGAGTGTCCTTTCACTCAACAAAATGTACCCCTTTACTCGATATAAGCGCTCTTTTACCAGACAAAAATGCCCTTTTCAACAAGTCCGTCCTGCCCTTTTTAAAAGAAATGTAAACACTAGTATTATTTAATTAAAATCTAGGTTCTGCTAGCTGCTAGTAATAATTTTCACTTCAATAATCATAATCAATAAATAAATTCTTCTAAATTTGCATTACACATCAGCCAAATTGTGAGAGTACTATAATTCATCCAATTTGACATCATTGTCCTATAAATATTTAAATACACTTTTATATAAATTATACTAGCATTATTAGGATGCATAAAATACATAGTTTTTGCAAGAGTCCTTTTAATAGATGAAATGCTTGACAATTTTATTTTGCTACTTTGCTAGAATTTTATTCTCTTTCTTTCTATTTAAAATTAAGTTTATATAATGTATGGTTATTTGAACTTTTTATAATAAATACTATATTCTTCACACAGACATCTCTCAAAATATTTATTTATGCAAACTGGCCTTGAAGTAACACTGTAATAATCTACTACCAATGAACTCTAAGACTGAATCAACCAAAAGTAAGAAAATGTTCTGCTGTGGGGCCATTATAAACTATACATTAAAAATAACAAAATCCCCTAGATTTTCATATTAGCATAGTTGTTTTAATTTGAGGATATAATAACATTGTTAAAACAGAAGTAATATGTAGAAAAGCTGTCCCACATGTGACATGGAATGGCCCTGTAGATAGTATTCCGCCTTAGACAAAGTTTATAACCTTTGTCTATGGACGCTATAGATTCACTAAGACTTGAAAATCTTTCCGAGTTACACCGGTTTCAATTTTACACTGAGTCCATCTTGCACAGAGTTTGCTATTATATTATTTATTGTTGCATGAAAGGCTCAGTGTAATTGTGATGACTGGAAATGGCCCAATGTTAAGCAAAAACATGGATTGCCAGTCTGTAATCATTATTTTTAAAACTTAATCTTGTTTTGCATACTACAAAAAACTGTACAACTTTTAATGTTTTTACATGGCCTGTCCATTATAGGTGAAAACTGGGAAATTGAGTTAGTAGCCAGTGGCCGGTAGACTCAGTTTCATTAGTGGCCACTTTTTAAAGTTAGTGGCCACTATAATGTTTCAATCTTTCTTGGCATCTAGATAAACTATAATCGTTGTATATATACATATTTTCTATAAATCAGAGTTTTATACCAGCCAACTATTCATGATAAGAATAGGGACACAGTTGAAATTCAAGAAAATTACTTTAAAACTACAAAATTGTTATATTAATTTTTTTAGAATATATTTTTGGATTATTTGTAAATGTTCATAAACACAATTATCAATCAGATTACTGTTACTTTCTTTACATAAAAAGTTAGTAACTAAATCAAAATTCCAGCAACTAGGTGTATACGAAAAAAAAAAATCAAACAAAACAATAAAATGCTATTTCAATTTTATTTAATAATTAAATGTGTTATTAATATACCATATACATTACATACAGTTGAAATCTAAAACAGGTGAGTGTATTTCGCAGGATTAAACAGTATCTCTTGCAGAAAAATAATCTAACTGATCAAACACATTGAAGATATTGTAATGTCCTTACCCTTCAATTTTGAGAACAAAATTACTTTTATTTTAATAATCTTAATCGTAGCTATCCAAATAGATTTACTGATATGATAATAAGTTAAGAGTTTTTGAAGACGTTTGAAAAATCTCGTATTACAAGAGGGTTTAACAGATATTACAACTTTATAATGTTTTTTGTTTTACAACACGATTCGTTCAGAAAAGTAACCTATATTTTAAATTTAAAGAGTGAAATATATGTATAAAATAAATTACTAAATGTCCAAACATAAATGAACTCATAATAAGAAAAGCATAGCCATATACTATCATTACTATGTGTATATAGTAACAAAAGTAATTTTTAAGACAAAATAATACTTGATGAAAAGACATGTACTATTAGTAGTAAACCAGACCCGAAAGGGTTAAAATCCACTTGCATTTGCATCCAGTGAAAAAAAAAGGAATAAATTATTTGAAATACATGTGGAATCAAAGCTGATGAATATATTTTGCATAAAACTATATTTCTTGAAAAAATAATCCAACTGAAGAGCGAGCATGGCGAAAAACTGAAATATTGAAAATACAGCTAAATTGCTGCAATCTGCTTGCATCCGGTAGGAAAAAAAATTAATCAATTTGCTAATTAGATCTAATCAAAGTAGAGATGCATATTTCCATGAAAAAAGTTGTATTTCAGTTGGTGACCGATAACAGATTTTTTTTATCGCCACTTGTCGAGTGGCGACTATAGTGGCGATCGATGGCCGATATTTTAATCGCCACTTTTACAACTTTAATCGCCACGTGGCGAGTGGCGACCGCTAATTTGCACCTATACTGTCCATTAAGTAATGAGACTGAATTTTTTGCGGCAGTAGAAGGCCAAAGGGACGGAGTTTGCAAACGATACGTGCGATAGGGACTGCCAGCTACAGATTCTAGCAGAAGTCAGTTGGCCTTGAGCCTTTGCAGTGCACAGATCGCTCGTAAAGCAGACACATGTTTGAATGAGGCGTTAGGCATATCACGCACTGAACAGACAAGCGACTGAAAAGCGTAAGTCAAGAGGCATTTCACCCTGATAACAAAGGAGAAACCAGTTTGAACGCTACAATTTGTCATGCGTGTGACGTTTTTGTCTGCTTGTCTGTTCAGTGTGTGATCTGCCTTAGATTTTCAGAATGATGTGAACTGTCGAGCAGAGATACACCATAAAGTTTTGTGTAAAACTAAACAAATCGGCTACTGAGAGGCTTCCCATGTTACAAGAAGCCTAGGGGAAAGATTTTTTGTCCAAGGCTCAAGTGTTTAGGTGGCACAAAGCCTTCAAAGAGGGAAGAGAGGACATCGATGACGGACAATGCCCTGGGTGTCCATCAAGTTCTCGAATTTCAGACAATGTGGCTAAAATGTAAGTAAGTTCTTTTGGTATCTGATAGTGGGATGAGTGTTAAAGATGAAAATAAGGAATTTTGCTTAGTGGCCACTGGCCGGTAGGTTCATTTTTTAGTAGCCAGTAAGTACATTTATGTCACTAAATATTTAATTTAAAAATATATTAGTTTAGTGTAAATAAGTAATTTATGTATTAAATAAAAATATTTTAATTCATATTGTTTTAATAAACTTGAGATAATAATTTCCAATCAAATTTTAACCCAGGAGAACTCGCTGCATGAGATTTTCTCTCACAGTCGTACTTTTTTAAGACTCTTATTTAAATCATTTTTCATTTTAATTAAAATTTCAAAATGTTTTTCAATTATTTTACCTATTTTGTGAATAAAAGTACTAAGCCAACCAAAAAAAGTTGATATTATATGAATGTAAAGTAAAAGAAAAGCAATTGGGCATTCTCACTAGTGAGTTCTCCCGGGTTAAATAAAGTTAACAGCAAAGTTATATGCAACATGCTTATATAGCTAACTACATAAGTCCCCCTATGCTTAGGTACTTTTTAAAAAAAATCTGAAATTTACAACAAATTTTCTGAAATATAAAGGGGGGGGGGGTCCCTCCTGGTACTAATTATGCATTTTTTCACGATACTTTAACGAAATTCGCTTTTTTCAGTGATCTATTGGCGATGTTTGCGTTTCTTCCGCGATCCTTTGACGAAATGTGCATTTTTTTCGCGATCTTTTGACAAAATTCGCGTTTTTTTCGCGATCTTTTGATGAAATTTGCGTTCGTTTTCGCGATTCTTTGACGAAATTCTCGTTTTTTACGCGATTCTTTGACAAAATTTGTGTTTTTTTGCGATCTACTGACGAAATTCGCATTTTTTATGCGATCCAATGGCGATATTTGAGTTTTTTACGGGATTTATTCGCGTTTTTTCCGCGATCCTTTGACGAAATTTGGGTTTCTTAGCGAGCCTTTGGTAAAATTCGTGTTTTTCCGTGATCCTTTGACGAAATGTGCGGTTTTTTTCGCGATCATTTGACAAAGTCTTGTTTTTTTTCGTGATTCTTTGACGAATTTCGCGTTTTTTTTTTTCGAGATTCTTTGACGAAATTCGCGATTTCTTGACGAAATTTGGGTTTTTTAGCGATCTTTTAACGAAGATCAGGTTTTTCCGCGATCCTTTGACGAAATGTGCGGTTTTTTCGCGATCATTGGATAAAAGTCTCGTTTTTTTCCGCATTTTTTTTGACGAAATACGCGTTTTTTTTTTCGCGATCTGTTGACGATATTTGGTTTTTTTTTCGCGATCCTTCGACTAAATTTACGTTTTTTTTGCAATCTTTTGACGAAATATGCGATTTTTTGACGAAATTCGCGAAGTTTTTTTCCGCGATTCTGTGACGAAATCCTGCATTTGACCTGTACTTTCCATATTTTTAATCGCCAGTATATCACGTTTAGTCGCCGAGTGGCGACTGGCGAGTGCTTATTTTCATCTTTAAGAGTGTCCGAATGATTGTTGAGACATTGGGACTTATGAAATCGATTGTGCATCAAATTGTCACGGAAGAATTTCGAACGCGGAAAATTTGTGACAATCTGATTCCAACACATCCTTCAAAGTGACCTAGTTCCTGGCAAAATATAGCATTGCAATGCGGTCCCAACCACCGTACAGGCACAATCTGTCACTGCTGGCCGTTTTTCCATTCCCTCGGTTAAAATCCAGCGCTTAAAAGGTCATCGCTTTGACAATCTGGAGAACTTGCAGAAAAACGTAATGCGCGTTCTGAACAGCATTCCAGTCGAAGACTTCCAGGCGGTCATAAATGGTCAGCAGAGTCCTTGGCAACGATGTATTAATGCAGGAGGAGGCTATTTTGAAGAATATTAACTGTCTGTAAAATTTTCTTTAAATAAACAAATTTTATGGAGTGACTCATTACTTACTGGACACACCCTGTATTCTGGTAAAGATTTGTCCTCTATTTATTCAATTTTTTGAATTTGAAGAAAACTACTTATTTTGATAATGAATGTATTTTTACAGGGATGCTACTTTTCTACTTTTCTTGTTTTTTTAAAAATTGATTGGCAATTTCCGCGGAATCGTAAAAAAAAAAGAAACAAAAATCGTGTTGATGTGCGACGCGAAAAAAACGAGTTTCGTCAAAACGGTCCATGAATAAAATTGCAAATTTCGGTCAATCACCCGAGCAAAAGATCGGGACTTTCGTCAAACATTCGCGGAAAAACTTGCGAATTTCGTGAAGAAGTCGCGGGAAAAAATCGCCAACTTAATGTATCAGTCACACGAAAAAAATACAGACCTTCATCAAACAATCGCAGAAAAAAATCGTGAATTTCTTCAATCAATCGCGGAATAGAACCGCAAATTTCGTCAGTCGCTGAAGAAAATATCAGGAATTTCATCAAACTGCCCAGCAAAGAAATAGTGGGCCATCAGCTGGAAAAAAAGATGGCAACCAGCACTGCCATTAGTGGTAAAATGCAATGGTGCCATTACTTAAACCAGTACAAAAATGTCCGTGCGGAATGCAGCTGGCCCATCAGTGAAGGCCAAGAGCATGCCAACATTGGTATGCCATCGCATTACTTGAATCCGGCACTTTTCCTGCAGTGCTAGCACCTATCCTACTGCTATTCCTTTGCTGGCCCAGCATTTACAAAAATTTCTTATAGAATTCTATAAAAAAATTATAGGAAAGTATTATAGAAAAATGGTCCGTTTTTCTATGAGCTAGTTTCACCAACAGCTATAGAAGCGTCTATAATAGAAATGTCTATAGAAATATTTGAACTTGCAGCTGTTTCCATGTGGTTACCCTCCCAAGTACTAACCGCGCTCGGTGCTGTTTGATTTTCGTGATCGGACATGAACAAGTACTTTCAGCGTATTCTACGACCGCTCGTTGTTTTCAAGCTCTCATTACGCTATTTCAAGTTTGTTTCTTTTGTGATTTGCGTTCCCAATCATTAAATGTGTATAGAAATTATTGTATTGTATAGAAATCCTATATATTTTATACATTGATTGATTCTCAACTGTTTAAATTACGAAAACCGAAATCCTTTGTAACTTAGTAAAACCAGATTTAAGGGAAAAAAAGTGCGTTGAAATAAAGAATTTATTTATTTATTCATTTACTTACGTATTTTGTTGGTGGCAGTGGTGCTATATTATTTACAGTTTCAAAAAAAAAAAAAAAAAAAAAAAAAAAAAAGCTTAACAGCTTAAATTGTGTTAAGATATTCATTTAAGATTTATGTTCAAATTCATTAATCTGCCGTGGTGTGATAAAAATAACTCTTATTTTAATATAGACTTGACAAAATATTTAAAAGTCTAATAAATTATTATTTGTTAAACTTGAAACTTAATTGTTTAAATATTTTTACACTTCAGATCAAAATATTTGAATAAAAATTACGATTAGTGATTTTTTTTTAAACTTAGGTGAATTACGCCACATAGCTTAAGGATTCCCATCAATAATACTGCAAAAGTTCGTGCACTTCCATGGTGTGGTGGGCCAGCGCAAGAGATAAAACGGAGGCCCATCAGAATTTTATCTGATGATTTCCAACAGCAAAGTTGGCTGAAGCTGTCCAACAGTGGTCATGCAGTGGTAGACGGTTAGCCAGCACCTATCTTGCTGCTGTCCAGCAATTGACCACATGCACTGGGCCGAGCTCTCAATGTTTCCCACAAGCATTGGGGTATTTGATTGGCTTTTGGTGATCGCTTGTGGGGAAAATCGAGAAGCTGATTAGCTATAATCCATCGTGACGTTGTGTGACGTCAGTAATGCTTGTCGTCCATTTCTTCTTTGCTGGGTATCAAGGAATAAAGGCGCGAATTTCGTCGAACGACCGTGGAAAAAATCGCGAATTTTGTCAAGATGTCGCATAAAAAACCCACACATTTTGTCAAACAATTGCAGAAATTAACCCTTCCCGGCTCGGAGTAATTCTGTTTATAAACTGATGAAATAATGGACTGACACCAGAATTTATAAACGAATTTATTAGAAAATACGAACTTGCTTATTTTCACGTACAGTATAAAAGGAAAATTTTAATTGAATATTCTTGGTGCCGGTTGTCAGTTTTTGTATTAAAATTAGGTGTCCTTTTTTAAGGACATCGCCCTCGAAAGGGTTAAGCATGAATTTCCGTGGAAAAAAAAAATTTCAATTTCGTCAAGACATCTCATGAAATATCGAAAATTTCATCAAACAATTGCAGAAAGAAATCGTGAATTTCGCCAAACGATCACGGAATACAATCGCGAATTTCGTCGAACGATCGTGAAAAAAATCGCGAATTTCGTCGAACGATCGTAAAAAATCGTGAATTTCGTCAATCGCTCTCGGAATAAAATCGCAAATTTCGTCAATCGGCGTTGGAAATAATAGTAAATTAAGTCGATCGGTAACGCGGGAAAAGTCACGAATGTCGTCAAACAATTGCAGAAATTAATCGCGAATTCGTCAAACGATCTGTTTTAAGAGCGCATTCTGTTTTAAACGAACCTCCAACACGTGTCCCAGCTGTCTGCGGCACCGTATAGCAAGGGTTGCACTCTGTTCTAAACAAACTACCTTCCGAGCGAACACGCTGCAAAAACTTTTAGTTTCACCTTTCACCGCTAGGGGCACAATCTATTTTATACAAATATCCAACATGGGTCCCAGCTGCCTGCAAGCACTGTATAGCAGACGTGCTGTGCATGCGTTGCAAAATCTGCCATTTCCACTTTTCACTGCAAGATTTGCACTCTATTCTAAACAAATTTATATCCGAACGAAACTTCTTTATTCAATCTATCCGGAGATACATTAGTTCGAGAGGTTGTGGACTCGAGAAAAATCCCCTGGAAGAGGCAAATGGGGAGGGGGGGGGAAGGGAGGTACATAATATGAAAGAGTGTCAAAGGGCTATCCATTGATAACTATCACATGAGGGGTTCGGAAAACGTTAAGAAAGCGGCCTGCAGGGGGCATCTAAGCCCCTAATGGTCGGAGGGTGGCAAACCAAGTGCAAAAACTGATTGTTCGTTCCGAGTTACCCCTTTGGTCAAGTTTTCAAAAAAGGGGCGATATAAGAGGCTCGGATAATTAAGGGCTAAGATATGATTTTCAGAAATTACGGTTCGGAAATAGTGGCAGCATTATTTTTATCTCTTATAGAAAATATGTATTCGCGGGCTCCCGTGAAAATCGGACTTAAAATAATGATAATTTAATTATTGACGAAAACGCTAATATTTAAATAATTTGCGATATGAATAAATGCAGAAAACGTTTCTTTTTCCATATACAAATCGGTTTTTTGCTAAAATAAAATCTTACTGATGGATTTTTTCATTTTATAAAATAGAATGCTATTTTGCGTATATATTCCAATTTTCAAATCCCTACCTGAAATAATTTTAAAATTTTCAACAGAGCTTGAAATTTCTGACTGTGGTTTTTATCCACTATCGACAATGAAAGCAGGTTTTATCAAAGCAGGCTCAATCTCTGCATGCAAATAAAAATTAATTATTTTCATTAAAGAGCTTTAAATTGCATTCACAATGCTATAGCATTGTGAATGGATAATACTTAAGCAAAAACGACGCCCGTCCGACATTGGTCTTAGTATAAGGCAACCGCTTGCCTTAAACCGCGTGTACAAAAAAGTGAAAAGACTGAAAAAATGTATCACTTTTATGCAATTATTTACAAATGATTAACTTTTCTAAACGAAAGTGTGCATTTTTAGCTTAACACCGCGCTAATCTGAATGTTTACAAACTGCTTTCACATCGAAAAAATGACTCCATGATGTTTGATGGGAAACATGTACTTTTATTCATTCTCAATTGTTTGTTTAAAATGCATCGAAATGACGCAATTTTCACAAACTTTTTATTTCTTGAGGGTCAAAATACGGTACCTGGTTGTAATATCGCCAACGAAAACCTTTCATATGTTTTCTGTCTAAAACTGTATCCTTAAAATTTTAATGAATAAATGACAACACAGTTAAACTACAGCGAAACTGAATTCGAGTCACGTGAAATCAGTCTTTTACATCTTATGTTGAATTATTTTTTTATTCATATATTAAAGTGGCATTTTTCTTCTTATAGCCCGCGTAATTTACGTGCAAAGCACTTGTTTCTTTAGCTTAAGCCTTTTGGCTAGCATAGCTTTTTCGGAAATAAATTAAAAGTTATTTAGTTCGAAACTTTTACTTATGTTTAAAAATGGAAGTTAATACGCATAAAAGACGAATACAACCCCGACGAAAATGTAAAAACAAATATAGGATCTTTGAAATGGAAGATGAGGACGAAAGGTAGCAAATGTTTTACCTATTTCCTCTTTGTTTTTGTTGTTAAATTTTCATTACAAAGCTAAAAAGATAAAGTTATTTTGCTCTGTTTCCATCTTATGCAAGTCATCAATTAATATTCTGGGGCCACAGAGCAAATGATGATTTTAACACCTCTTGTTTTTGCGATTTTAACACCTCTTGTTCTTGCCCATCACTGTTTACTTTAATGATCTGTTGCATAGCTTTATTATTTAAAATTTGGAATTCCTCCTGATAGCCCAGTGGTACTGGAATAAAAAAAGGCCGAATTCGGAATTAATTAGGGGAAAGCTGAAAATTGTTTTAACCCCTTCAGTTTAGGTCTAGAATGAATATGCTATGTTTTCCCCCTCGTACTAGATGAGCGTTAGGAAATACGTATAGATTTATAGTCAAAAAACACGTTTTTCTACATACCATAACAGTATCTCCAAACAGCTAACTCTGTCAAAAACATTGTCGATACAAATGTTGTAGAGCTTAAAATTCTGAGTAAAATGAGTACCTACACTTAATATTTTTGTTGAACATTAAAGTCACAATTACAGTTTAAAGTTTTAGACCCGTGGTCAGGGGGTTGAACTCAAAATTAATTAGAAGAAAACTGGAAATTGTTTTAATCCCTTCAGTTTAGGTCTAAAACGAACGTACTGTGTTTTCTTCCTCGTACTTGGGTGAATGTTAGAAAATATGTACATATTTATTTTCGAAAAACACGTTTTTTTTAATTACCTTAACAATATCTCAAAACAGCTAACTCTATAAAAATCATTGTCAATACAAATTTTGTAGAGCTTAATGTTGTAGAGCTTAAAATTCTATGTTGTAGAGCTTAAAATTCTGAATAAAATGAGTACCATCATTAATATTTTTGTTCAACATTAAGGTCGCAATTCTATTTCAAAATTTTGCCTTAATCGCTAATCAAAAGCTTGAAGACAGAAGAATCCAAGTTAACTTAACAATATCTCAAAACAGCTAACTTTATCAAAAACATTGTCAGTACAAAAGTTGTAGAGCCTAAAAAGCTGAGTAAAATGAGTACCTACACTTAATATTTTTGTTTAATATTAAGGCCGCAGTTTTGAGATATTGTTAAGTTAACTTGGTCTCGCCTGGCTTCAAGGTCTTGATTTGAAAAATTTTGAAATTGAATTGCGACCTTAATGTTGAACAAAAATATTAATGATGGTACTCATTTTGTTCAGAATTTTAACCTTTACAACATAAGTATTGACAATGTTTTTTATAGAGTTAGCCATTTTCACATATTGTTAAGGTAATTAAAAAAAACAACGTGTTTTTCGAAAATAAATATTTACATATTTTCTAACATTCACTCAAGTATGAGGAAGAAAACATAGTACGTTCATTTTAGACCTAAACTGAAGGGATTAAAACAATTTCCAGTTTTCTCCTAATTAATTATGAGTTCAACGGGTCTAAACTTTAAACTGGAATTGTGACTTTAATGTTCAACAAAAATGTTAAGTGTAAGTACTCATTTTACTCGGAATTTTAAGCTCTACAACATTTGTATTGACAATGTTTTTGACAGAGTTAGCTGTTTGGAGATACTGTTACGGTATGTAAAAGAACGTGTTTTTTGACTATAAATCTATGCATATTTCCTAACGCTCACCTACTACGAGGGGAAAACATAGCATATTCATTCTAGACCTAAACTGAAGGGATTAAAACAATTTCCAGCTTTCCCCTAATTAATTCCGAATTCAACCCCCTAACTAGTGGGCTATGAGTGGTCCCAACTAAAAGGATCTTTACCGTTGATTGTACCATTTTTAATTATGACTGCTTAATTAAACAAATTTCTTGTTACGCATTTCGTTAATTTTTTTTTTTTTTTTTTTTTTTTCGGAAACATCAAGACTACAGCAATTGGGGAAAAAAAGCTTAAGAAAATGCATTTTATTACTTTAAAAACGAGTCTGAAATTGTACGTCAAACATGGCAAATGAGGGGGCATTCGTAACTATAACTAGTTCCATAAATAGTCAGATTTTGGTGCAATAGCTGTTGCACTCTTATGCAAAAAGTCATGAATACAAAATTTATTACGATTATATATATTAAATTCAGTAATACAGAAATAATGACTCCATCTTAAGTGGGATGTAATCACCATGGCAACCTAGTATCATTACCTATCATGGGATATCATTGAATTAATGCCGTGTGATAGGATTTAATAGAATGAAGAAAATGAAAATTTTTATTAATATCTTTTTAAGTTTTGATTCAATTTTCATAATATTTGAAATGACTCGACAAAATTCTGCAACCATTATGTATATTAAATTTCAAATCATTCGTTTGGGCGGTTTTTGCGCTCTTATATGCGGACAGACGGACGGACCAGACGACGACTATAGGTGCTGCGTATTTATATAATTACGAACCTTAAAACAAAAATAATGAAGTTATGATTAATCACATAATGAAATTTTTAAACTCCGTCACTCAGGTTTAAATAATTTTATTTTTTTACAAGGCATCATAAAGCTAACAGAGTTGTCAAAAACGCGCCAAACTGGCCTTTTTAGGGTTTCGTTCATCTGACGAAACCCTATTCGTCTCACTCCTTTGTCTGTCTGTCCGTCCGTCTGTCTGTCTGTCGTGACAGAGCCCGTTCTCAGAAACTATACGTGTTAGAGACTTGAAATTTTGGGTACTTATAGCTGAACACCTCACATCAAACAACAAATCATAAAATTTTGAAAAAGTTGGTAATTAACTAAATTACGGGCTAACTAACTTCTAAAATTAACCAATCCACCTTTTTAACGCAGGTTCAAACGGACCTTCACCAAATCATCCTAAGGGTTGCCAGTAAAATCAGCCGATGATTGGTTACCACGGAGGAAATTAAGCCGAAAAATGAAGTGGGCATTTTAAAGCGAAATCGCATATCAGAAAATATTGGTCCGAGAAATTTGTAAATGGAATAGACAGACGCAGAAAAAAATCTACTTTCATTTGGTATAAAGTTCACATTTCTGCGATGTGTATAAGTTAAAATATCCACTAAAAATCGATCGATAAAAATCTAATTTCTTTAATTGGAAAGACAAGGGAAAAAAATTTCAATTTGGCGAGAAAGAAGGTAGACATGACGACGCTGCGGTTTTTCATAATAGCATATTTTAATACAAAATTTTAACTTTTTAAATATTAAATTTTTTGGCATCCCGATGTCAAATTTCTCGCTGATTTTATTGATACCTATTTCTAAGTCCTATCTTAATTACAAGCTGAAATATTAATTATTATTTAATTAATCGGTTTAACTCGCAGAAGAATTAATGTCGGTAAACGAGTCGGTAACTCCCACATGTGAATTTTAAACAATTCTTTCTAAGTGATCCCCTAATTATGTTGAGGACATGAAATTTTGGGTACTTATAGCTGAACACCTCACATCATATGACAAATCATAAAATTTTGAAAAAGTCGTACATTTAACCCTTTGGGCTCCCACATGTGTATTTTAAACAATTCTTTCTAAGTGAGCCCCTAATTATGTTGGAGCGTGAAATTTTGCATACTTATAGCTGAACACCTCACATCAAACGACAAATCATAAAATTTTGAAAATGTCGTACGTTTAACCCTTTGGGGTCCCGCATGTGTATTTTAAACAATTCTTTCTAAGTCTTCTTAATTAGTTTGGAGGCGTGAAATTTTGCATACTTATAGCTCAACATCCCAGATTACACGTCAAATAATAAATCTTGAAAAAGTTTTATGTTTAACCCTTTCAACTCCAGCTCGTGTATTTTAAGCAATTATTTCTAACTAAGCCCCTAATTAAATTGGAGATTTTAAATTTTGCATACTTATACATAGATGCCAATATCTCCTGAAATTCCGGAGTTTCTCAGGAAATATAGGATAAAATACGGAAGTACGGTAATAAGGCAGAAAATACGGAAATTTGAGGCAAAAAAATCATGAATTTCTTCGATCGATCGCGGCAAAAAATTACGAATTTCGTCAGTTAGTCGCGGCTAAAAATCGCTGTTTTCGTCAGTCAGTCGTGGCAAAAAATCACTGTTTTGAAAATATAAGGCATTCGGTTCCGAAAATTAAAAAAATAGGTCATCAATTCGAAAACTCGGACATAAAAAATATCGCGAATTTCGACAATAATCAATTTCGTCAATCGTTCGTAAAAAAAAAAATCCGCGAATTTCATCAAAAGATCGCAAAAAACCCCGCAAATTTCGTCAAAAATATAACGAATAACACAAATCTCGTTAAAGGATCGCGAAAGAACACTAATTTTGTCAAAGAGCCGCAGAAAAAACACATAGTTATTGTCGGGGGTATATTCTCCCCTCACCCCACTGCTGTAACCTTTCAGAAAAATTTGCTGTGAATTTCAGAATTTTTTTTTTTTTTTTTTACTTAGAATTACCCCTGGTCAATCAGTCGCGGCAAAAATCGCGATTTTCGTCAGTCAGTCGCGGCAAAACATCGCGATTTTCGTCCGTCAGTTGCAGCAAAACATTGCGATTTTGTCCGTCAGTCGCAGCAAAGCATCGCCATTTTCGTCCGTCAGTCGTGGCAAAGCATCGCGATTGTCGTCCGTCAGACGCGATTCTCGTCTGCCAGTCGCGGTAAAACATCGCGATTGTCGTCCGTCAGTCGCGGCAAAACATCGCGATTGTCGTCCGTCAGTCGCGGCAAAACATCGCGATTGTCGTCCGTCAGTCGCGGCAAAACATCGCGATAGTCGTCCGTCAGTCGCGGCAAAACATCGCGATAGTCGTCCGTCAGTCGCGGCAAAACATCGCGATAGTCGTCCGTCAGTCGCGGCAAAACATCGCGATAGTCGTCCGTCAGTCGCGGCAAAACATCGCGATTGTCGTCCGTCACTCGTGGCAAATCATCGCGATTTTCGTCCGTCAGACGCGACAAAACATCGCGAATCTCGTCTGCCAGCCGCGGTAAAACATCGCGTTTGTCGTCCGTCTGTCGCAGCAAAACATCGCGATTCTCGTCTGCCAGTCGCGGTAAAACATCGCGATTGTCGTCCGTCAGTCGCGGCAAATCATCGCCATTCTCGTCTGTGAGTCGCGGCAAAACAACGCGATTCGTCTGCAAGTCGCGGCAAAACATCACGATTTTCATCCGTCAGTCGCAGCAAAACATCGTGATTTTCGCCAGTCAATCTCGGCGAAAAATCGCGAATTTTCTTAATTGGTCCCGGAAAAAAGTCACTTTATATTTACTAGGGGGAAAATAGTCATGTAATTTCACACAGTTATATCACTCACTAATTTTTTGCTTGTAGGGATAAAAAAAAATATTCCATTTTTATAAATGTATTATAAAAATGTATTATAAAATGTATTATAAATTAAGTAACTTTATTTAAATTATGTTTTTGTTGATAAATTCAAAAGCTGCAAGAGGACTCTGAGAATATTTGTAAAAAATATGGCTCGTAAAAATATTATGTGTAACTCCTGAAATGACTCCTGAAACGTGAACATTTTACTCCTGAAAAGTGTCAAACTCCTGAAATTTAACTGGTTTACTCCTGATACTGTCTTTACAATGTTGGCGTCTATGCTTATAGCAGATCACCTGAGGCCAAGCGACAAATCATAAAATCTTGAAAAAGTCTTACGTTTAACCCTTTGAGCTACCACATATGTATTTGAAGCAATTCTTTCTAAGAGAGCCCCTAATTAAGTTGGAGACATGAAATTTTGCATACGTATTATAGCTGAATACCTCAGACCACTAGACAAATCATAAAATCTTCAAAAAGTCTTATATTATTTACCTCTCCGGGCTCTAGCTTGTGTATTTTAAGTAATTTTTCTAACCTCCGCCCTTTTGACCAGGGGAGAAATTTTCCATATTTTGCCGACACCCCTTTGACCCTTCTTTCATATTATGCACCATAGCCTTACATATTTTAGTTCCATTTTTTACCGCCAGGTGCGCCTACTGATCTCAGGTGCTATGGGCCCAATCCCCTCGACTAATATATCTATGGATAGTATGTAAAACGGGTTTTCGTTCGGATAGATGTTTGTTTAGAATCGAGTGCGCCTCCTGGTTGCGAAATGTGGAAGTAACAGATTTTTCAAAAAGATAAAGTGTTTTGAAAGGAATATTAAACGAAACCCCCTGTGCGATGTGTGATCACACTTACCCACTTGTTTTATAAAAATTATTCTATCCCGCGAGAGCCAAAAATGATAAATCATGAGTGCTGTGCTTGCTGTTACATATGATTCTATCCCGAGCACAACTCAGTTTGAGTATCCTGCAGACGTGTGTAAAGACTTTATATATGCGATCGTACACGTGCAATTGGGAACGTAAATTGTATCGATTCTATCTGACAAACCTATGAAGTTTTCACAGGGTGATTCAAAAGTCCTTATACAACATTTAAGGTGTGCACACTACAGCAACCACTTTTTATGGTAAGCCACGGTCGCCAAATATTCTTGTCGGAAACACAGGGTGTCTCTCCAACTCGAACCGTGATTTTTGTTTAAAATTTACCTTTTTACTTTCTTCTATCTTTACAAGAAGAAAGTATTGGATTCGTGAAAATTTTCTATTTCCGGTTTTCGAAGGATTTATGTACGTTTTAGACCAATGTCAGACGGGCGTCTTTTTTGCTGCTTTTTTGCTTAAGCATTATCCATTCACAATGCAGCATTGTGAATGGATAATACTTAAGCAAAAAAGACGCCCGTCTGACATTGGTCTTAGGAGTCAGAGAACTCGAAAAACATATTTTTACAAAATGTCTGCCTGTATGTGACACAAATTTTGTGGGCGCTCTATCTCAAGAACTAATGCACGGAATTTAATAAAAATTTATATTGAGTTAGACCTTGGTATGAGTTGGTGCTGATTACGTTTTGCTGTAAACAGCCCAACAGATGGCGCTGTTACATGCTGCCTTTTTCACGATTTTCGCAATAACTTTAGCTCAAGAACTAATGCGCGTATTTTCATCAAACCAGATTCTGTTAGACGTTGACATAAGTTGTTGCTAATTAGGTTTTGGTGTAAATCACCCAACAGGTGGCGCTGCTGTGCTACATTTCGCAGGATTTACAGGATTTTAGCGATAGTTATATCTCAAGAACTAATGCACGGAATTTCATATCTTTAGAATCCTCATGATGGGCATAGATTGGCACTGTGATAGCGAATTTTGAAGTATTCGATAGAAGAAAGTTTTGGGATTGGCACATCCGACTGGTTTCTGTATGAAATGTAAAGATATCGCAGGAAGCAATGGAAGTGAACGTAGAGGTCTGCACTGGTCCGTACCCGACTGGAGCCGTGGTCCAGGCCGGCGGAATAAAGATTTTTTATTTCACATTTTATTCTACATACTCCGGATCAGGCTTAGTACATTTTATTCTACACACACGGGCCAGGTCGGACATTTTATTCTACACGCTCGGGGCGGGTCGGAACTGGTCTTTTAAAGAATCTTAATTGTAAGCTAAGAAAAATCGGAATTTTTTGCAGAAATTGAATTCATCTGGCCGGGCTTGGTTTCATTTATTTTTGCACGGCCCGGGTCTGATTTCACTGATTTTTGAATAGGCAGAGCCGGCCGTGTATTGTAAAATTATACACGGATCGAAATTTTATTTAGCCAAGATAGCTTTCGTTCGGGACTGGCCCTGTCTTGGAAGTTTTGGCCCCGTGGGGATATCTCTAAGCGGCCACCATCCAAATAACGCTGAACCAAACATTCCATATTTTCGAATGTAATTGACATTTGTCATGGTCTGACTAACCGAAATGCACTTTCAGCACTTTTCGTAACATTGCATTTCATATAAAGCGAGGTAAATATGTCGAAAATTTCTGTAAAATATCTTTTTTTAAATTATGAATAATGGTTATGTTCGGGAGACACTCTGCATTTTTTACTAAATAAATGGATAGCTTAATTTACAAAAATTGTTCGGTACTGTAGTTCGGTGCTAAAACACGTTTAAAATTTATCTAGCGACATTAACCATCCTGTATATTAATATCTTAACTAGAACTGTTGCATGTTGGCTTTCATTCGTTTTTATGTCCCTGTATATTTTAATAAAATTTGAGTTCATGTTTGATCCATGCATTTTGATTTTTAAAAATCTTAGTCTGTATAAACTGCGTATGACAACGTATGGTTTGCAAGCAAAAGCTCATTATTCGAGGGAGAAATAAAAAGCAAGCAGGTGAGAGATAATTCTCTGTTTTTAACTGCTATTTTCCAGCCAAAGAAACAAAAATGTGCTGTTGATTGTTATTTTTGAACTGAATATCACCTGCCGCTGTTTTTTCTCAGAGAGGAGGGGATGTGTGCACCTCTATTTCGTATAGGTATCTCTGGTATAGTAATTTTTAAAAAATGACAGGGTCTTTTCAAATAACCTAAACATTTAAGATTATCAATAATTAATAAAATATTTATGAGAATAATGAATCGTTCAAATTAATCATTAAGGCCATTATCACAAAATCAGCATTTTAATTATTTTAAGCCAGAAGAGTTAACATAATAAAGCTTAGAAAGTTACGAATATCAAATTGCTACTAATAGAAAGCTTCTCAGAAGAAGAAAAAAACAGTCAGTCCTACACTATCTGTACACGTAATGGTATCGCATTACAATTAGGGATTGACCGAATACCGAATAGTTGATTCGGTATTCGGTGGTTCGGCATGTAAACCGAATATTCGGCTTCGGCCGAATAATTGCAGATAAGTATTTTTTTAGAATTGGAAGAATTCTCTTTTACTTAGCAGTAGAATAGGCTAAACAATGAGTTTCAATATTATGTGCATGAGTTCAGAGTTCAGCTGCACTACAAAAAACAAGTCAAAAGCCATTTTTAATTAAAAAAAAATTCCTTCCTAAAATAGTTTACATAGGGGTGAAATCAAAACTGTCTACAATAGAAAAAAATAAAGTAAGGAAGATGCACATCTTTCCCTTATCATTTAATTTTAATTACTTCTACATTAGTTTTTTTTTAAATTTAAATTAATTTAATGTATATTTTCTTTAATATACACATCAAATAAGTATATCAGAGTTCATATCTGTATATCTAAGGTTATTAAAGAAAATACACACATCAAATAAGTATACCCTTATGCCTATCCTATAGCTTTTATAACCGTTATATCGAAATTGCTCAAATTTGTTATCTTCATCACAATGTTAAAATATTAATCAAAATATAAATATCTATCAATAATTTGACAGAAAATAGTTAAATGTACAAATTGATATGATACCTTTTGTATTTTCAGGACATTCCTATTCAATATGTTTATAATTAGACTTAGACAATCAGTAAATCAGCTTAATGACAACATTGTTTCTTTTTATTTGAATGAACTTTTGTTTTTCTGACAATCCTTATCCTTAATAATAGCCTGCATAATTTAATATTTTCATAGGTTATTTGTGGGTATTGACTAGTGATAAAATAATAAAAAATAAGTGATGGGTTAATGAATTTGTGAGTGGAAAGAAGTCATTAAATTTTTTTGTTAATTAGATTTAAGAATAAAAATGCAACTGAATTAAATTATTGAGAATTTAATTTCAATTAAAGTTTATTAAAAAAGCTAATAATGCAAAAATGCGTATTAAAAGATTTCAAGTATTCGGTTGCCGAATACCGAATATTCGGTTTACACTTCAATCGAAGCTTCGGTATTCGGCAAAATTGCTGCTTCGGTCAATCCCTAATTACAATTAACAAGAGTTAAATCTCCTGGAACTACTTTTCAGCATGTATGAAAGAAATGAAACGGCTGATTTAAAGTTTCAAATATTAAATAAAACGAGTTCAAAATACGAATGAGACTCGCAAAATTGCCGCTGAGCGTTGAGCCCCTTCATTTGCAGTTTAGCCTTGAAAATATATTCGATATCAGGTCAATCCAGACGAAAATTGGTGTCTATTTAATAGATATGAGACGGGCTCGACCGGGCCCAGGCTCAGTCTTTTTCAAAGTGACAATTTTATTCATTCTCGTTATAGGGGGAAAACTCCTACCCCCCCTTAAAAATTGCTCAATATTCCATTTCAAGTGTCATTTTAATGCCATTTTTATAACAATGAAGGGGAAACAGAAATCGTGTTTTCTTTACTTTTTTTTTCTATTTTGTAGTATTACAATGCTATTTTGAAAGAAAATTTGCTGCAGATTTATGTCTGGCATTGATGGCGACGACCTGTTGATACTGCGCCAACCAGAATAGGGCGCCATTAGAATATTTTTAAATGGAACGTTTATTTATTATTTTTTTTTTAGAGATCTAATGCGAAAGGAATATTTTCTTTTGTTTTTAATCAACCAGCATTAGATTAAGGCTTGCAATTTTTTTGTCTTCTATTGTGTGCGAACTATAATCACTCTTTATATGAAAACTAGATGGTACCCGTCAAGATTTGACGGTAAATAACTTGAATGTTTCATTAGAAAAATTCTTGAATTTTTAATGAATTGCTTTTAAATTATTAAAATTGTGACAATTTTCTATATTCCATAAGTGATTCCTATTTCTTTAAAGCGACAGTACAGTCAGCCAAACCTATTCAATGAAGTCATACAGAATTTTAACTTTATAATTTACAACCAATTATCCTTCTTTTAACCAGAAATTTAACTAAAAATAGTGGGTAGAGCATTTATTTTTATTTACTATGGTCTCATTTTTTCGAAAAAATAACAGCATTTATTTTTATTTATTTTATTATGATTTTTTTAACTACATGACCATTAAAAAGCTGCCATGAATTTTATTTTTATCAATCTCATTCTCTAAAAGCCCAAATTTGAAACTTGGTGCAGCATATAATTTTTTTTACTTTTTTATACTTACATTTTTATACATTTTTTAAATATTAAACAATGGATAGGGTAATTTTTTTAATAGTTCTTATATGAATACAGTAAACTCTGCCTAAGGCGGAATCGATCGGGACCAAGAAAATTTTCCGTAGTAGACAATATTCCGCCTTAGACAATTTTTACTCTATGTCTATGCATTCACAGGGACTTGAAAATCTTTCCGAGTCAGACAAATTTCCGCCTTACGCAGAGTCCGCCTTATAGAGAGTTTACTGTATCTTTCTTTCTTTCCGTTTTCTTTTTTTAAGGAAAAGAAAGGCAAACTTTTCTTTCTGACACACACACACACATATATTCTTGATAATGGTCAGATGATATAACAAAAAATGTTGATCAGCTTAGTTTATTTAATTGATAATTACATTAAAAGTATTTTAGCTTAAATATTTTAAATATAAAATTATTATTATTTTAAATATTGTTCAGCGTTAAATTTTATTTAATTATAAAGCATTCAAATAATAATAATAATAAAATAAAAATCATATTACTTCTTCTCCTAATAAAATATGTCATTATTGAAATAACTTATCGTGAAAAATATTACAGAAATCATTTTGGCGGGCGTTGGGTTCGAACTCGAACCTGCTATCCACTACAAAATATCGGCGTTTTAAACTGCTGCGTTAGACCGCTCAGCCACCGAGAACTCGTTCTCAACCCCTCTAAATTGAACACGGTTGATGTATGTGCAGATGTCCCGAAATGGGTCTTCTTAAAATTTTACTTTTGTGTTTTAATATATATGATGATTTTATAGTTTTTGAAGGGTTTAAAAAACTGAAGAAGGATATATGTTATACAACGCAGATTAAATAAGGCAGTTGTTTGACTTATAATACGGCATCGGAATGCTTAAGCCTAACATGGCCGAAATAAAATGTCTGATTTTAACGGAAGAGACTCAAGGGTGAAAGGTTCCATTCTCCCATTGGTTGAGAAGAAACAAGAATCCCGTGATTTACTTCTCAAGGTTACAAGACCTGATTATTGAGCAGTGGTAGACATTTCTTCCTAACAAATCAGAGGACACATCTCATTTCACCACCAAAACAAATCGCCAAGTGTCACTTGAGATTATTTCAAGTATTATGTTGCAATCATATTAAATTTTGTTTGCGACATGTAAGGAATTTAAATTTATTTTTCATATAAAGTGATTCACGGAAAACAATGATATGGTATTTTTAAAAATATCTTTTTTTCCCGGCAAAAAATTGATAGAAGTGACTTTCTTTTAAGAAAGTAATCAATTTAAATATTTTAGACTTATTATTTTTAAATTACACATTACACATTATTCCTTTTGTATATACAGGTGTATGTAAATTAGACTTAAAAAACATATCCCATATTTTAAAAGTATAAAATTGATATTTATGCGAAAAGTAAAATTAATAGTTTTTAATTTATAGCTTTGCATCAGGAGGAGAGAAGCTTAGGGGATTAGACGCCCCCCCCCCCTCCCCCGAAATAATATCCTGGCTACGCAACTGCATTTAATTACCTATGTGTTTTGACTGTAGTTATCTGTGCAAAGAACAGTAAACTCAAGCACTCCCCCTCCCCTTCCTTGATAGCTGATGTGTTTTAAAAAAATAATAAATATATAAAAAACAATTTATAAAAATACTCAGTCAAATTGTATGCATTTTTTTTTTTTTTTTTTCATGGCAGTTTGTATGCGTAAATATAAATAATTAAATGGCCAAACTAGTATTCAAATAATCAAAATTGTCAGAAAGGGATTTAGATCATCTAAATTCTATTTTGCCCTTATAGTAATTTGCAATATTAATATCTATTTATTATTGCTGCAAAATAACAAATAGGGCAAAAAAAAAAAAAAAAAAAAATCTAAAAATAAAGTGTTTCATAGATAGTGAATGAAAAAGGTCAAGCTAAAATAAATCATAGCTCACACTTGTAGTGAAATATAATGAAAAAATAAATTAAATAATAATGACAGATTTATTTTTTTTTTTATTTTTTTTTTTTTCCACACACCCAAAAGAAGAAAAAAAAGTTGGAACCCAAAACAATAATATCTGAGCCAAAAACTACCAAAAACTATAAGAAGTTTTTATAATGTATTTTGTCGCATTAAATATTTCTAGTTAATGATTACTTGGACTTACAGCTTTAATTTAATTTTCAAATATTTAGGGTGGTAATAGTGAAGGGGAAATTTATAATAATTTTTTAATAAAAATAATTTATGTTTTTGACTGAGTTTTCAAATAATATATATATAATATATATATTGTTTTGAAAAGTAGTTTATTAGAATTTTTTAATAATAACAATTAAAATTTTTTTAGGAAATTTTAATAAAAAGTATTTAACAATTAACAATTACAAATTGGTTTAAATAATTAATTACTTGCTAAGTTAATAATATTATTAATATGAATTCATAAATTAATAAAATTTTACTTTCAAATAAAATAAACTGAATATAGTTATGTATTCAGATATATTGTTAAATAATATAAGATAAAAATAAAAATATTTATATAAGTGTAAGAAATAACATTATATTTTCAAAAATATTCATTTTAAGAAATTGAAATAAATAGCTTATAAGTAATATGAGTTTAAAAATTAATTTCATTAACATTATTTTATACGTAATAAAAAATTACAAAGCATTTGATAATAAATGAATAAAGTTTTTCTGTATGAAAAATACTATAATTAATTTTAAAAGAAAACTTTGAAAAATTAATTTTGCTAATTTAATATTTATCTGATACTAAAGTTATAAGGGGAAAAAATAATGTATGTAAGTTTAGGAGATATTATTATTTAATTACAATAAATGTTCACTTTAATTCATAAAAAAATAGCTTATATGAATTTTGAAATTTATTTAAAACTAAATTTTATTTTATAAAAATTAAATTTCAGTTTTATTTAAAACTAAATTTTATTTTATTTAATAACAATTAAAATTTAATTTAATCAAAATTTCATTTAATTATTTAATTGACAATTAAAAAAATTGTTGGAAATGAACGGATAATAAAAGTCGATAAATCTTTATTAACCAACTTAATAAAAATCGAAACAAAACACAAATAAAAAATATAAAAGTAACCGGGAGGATAGAACCCGCGTACTTGAGCTTGCTAGACAAGCGCGTTAACCACTAGACAAGTCCGTCCACAGAAATCTCTCACCAAAATAGCATGAAATAACCAGGTACGATATTTCTCAAAGTGCTTGCATTTCATCGCCAAATCATAAATGAGAAGCAAGCCAAGACCGGTTTCTGATCAACCAATGAGAGAATGGAACCTTTCACTCTTGAGTCGCTTCCGATTTTAACGAAAAATTATCAAGATCCGGATGAGTTCACTCCGGAAGCGTTATACACTTTGCGCCATTATATATATAATAACGTTAGTGATTACATACGACGTTTTATTATTATTAGTTTTTGAGAGATATAATGTGAAAGGAATATTTTCTTTTGTTTTTAGTCAACCAGCATTAGATTAGGATATTTTTTAATTGGGACGTTTATTTATTATTTTTTTAGAGATTTAATGCGAAAGGAATATTTTTGTCATGTTTGTGTTTCAGTTTATTAAGTCTAGATGGCAGCACCAAAGTTGTCCTCCCACAATTCATTAGAAATAAATATAAGAGAAATGTTCTTCTCTCTTGTGTCATGTGACGTCTTGTAAGTGATGGGATTGTTTGTGAAGTGCTTCTTAAATGTTAAGTATATGTACGTGTGCTACCTCTTATTTCAAATACTGTTAATTATTACTTCATTACTTAATTTAATTATAAAAGATATTATAATTTTCTTTTGTTTTTAGTCAACCAGCATTAGATTAAGGTTTGCAAATTTTTAGTCTTCTGTTGTGTGCGAGCCACAATCGCTCTTTGTATGAAAATAACGTTAGTGATTATATCCATTTTTCATCATGAACTCTGCTCATGCTGGCGGTTCTGCTCTTCACATTCACGGAATCACTTTCATTCGTAAGTAGATATAACTGGCATGTATTGGTATTCCGAAAGAAAGCAATCGACCACCATTTCCTCTTTTCCTGTAAAAGCATCGGATCTTTCAGATAACCGTGTCAAATTTTTAATTTAAGCGGATTTTCAAGAACACGAGAATCGCTATAGATTGTTTTGCAGAAGAATCGATAATGATTTAGGATATACAGATTTTATAGGAAATAGAAAACGTTGTTCGATTCTTTGTCATATAAATGGTAATTTCTGCAAATTTGATTCATTTATTTATAAAATGCACCTCGTTAACGTGTCCATGAGAATTGCTTCTCCAAACTTCTCTTTTGATAAGATTGAATGTAAATTTCACAAAATTGTGTTCTGAGGATTAAGAGGCTACTTCAGTCAAACGAAAAGACCCGTTCGCTAATGCTAATCCTATGGAACACATTTATAAAGATATCTCGTTTGAATTTAAATATTTTTAAATGATTTTTTTTTTTTGGGGGGGGGGGGGGGGGCATTGAATAGTTGAGATCGATCTGTACAAAGGCCGCTTTTATTGAGGACACTTTCATTTTCGGAACCGGTTTCCAAAGTAAATCATCCTCATTAAAAAAAATCTGAAATCAAAATCGAAAAGTAAAAAACGGCCTGCAGGCAGATCGATCTCAGTTATCCAATGATAAAAAAAAATAATTTAAAAATATTGAAATGCGACCGAGATATCTTTATAAATTTCTTCCATAGGATTAGCATAAGCGAACGCGTCTTTTCGTTTGACTGAAGTAGCCTCTTAACAATTATTTCCATGTAAGAAGTTGTTTAAAAAGGAAATATTACATTTAGAACAACTTTTAAGTATTAAGAAATTTTTTCCTTTTTTTGTGTGTGTGTTGCATACTTCCGGGATCGGGCTATTACACAAAAGGTTTCGGGCTAGGGCGGACTCGGAATTAAAATCGTCGGGTTCGGGCGGGCCCAGGATCCGAAAAGTGAGCCCGAGCCAAGGATCTGTTTAGGAAGACATTGGATCTTTTAAAGGACCCTTCACAATTTTCATTTCAAAACGGGACCCTTCACAAAAATTTTCACCTTAAAACAAGACCC
The DNA here is from genome assembly GCA_963932465.1 of Maratus speciosus. NCBI lineage: Eukaryota > Metazoa > Arthropoda > Arachnida > Araneae > Salticidae > Maratus > Maratus speciosus. The sequence continues at coordinate 462,102,254 of OZ010790.1, forward strand.
TTCACAAATTTTTTTGTCTTAATAGGTCTTTCACAAAATTTTCTATGTCCAAAATGAACATTTCACAAATTTAATCATTTAAAAGTAAAATCGGACCTGTCACTTTTACATATATAAAGAAAATATATGTCTTTTACATACATATATCTTCTTAAAAATGTATAAACAAGAACTTGAATATAATGATTTGAAATTCACAAAATTATGACTAGATTTTTCATTTCACAAAAATAGGACCCGGGGGGAAAAGTCTGGACAGACCCCGGCGAACTCATTTCTACTATTTAGAATTCCTTCACAAAATCCTATTTAGTAAAGGAGATCCCCCTTCACGAAATTCTATTTAATAAAAGACGCCCATTCACAAAATTCATTTTAATAAAACAGGACCTTTCACAAAATAGGCCAAAATTTCATTCCATAAAAGCAAAGTATTCATTAATTATTTTTGTTTTATTGGGTTTTGAAATGTTTAATTCTGGACAGACCCCGGCGAACTCATTTCTACTATTTAGAATTCCTTCACAAAATCCTATTTAGTAAAGGAGATCCCCCTTCACGAAATTCTATTTAATAAAAGACGCCCATTCACAAAATTCATTTTAATAAAACAGGACCTTTCACAAAATAGGCCAAAATAATATTCCATAAAAGCAAAGTATTCATTAATTATTTTTGTTTTATTGGGTTTTGAAATGTTTAATTTGCAAGCAAAACAAATTCACCAGATAGTTAAAAACTTTAGCAGGAAGACCGGAAGCAAGAAGTTACCGGATAAATGCTTGGTTTGAATTTGAGTAATTGGATTTGCAAAATTTTATTTTTCACGAAAATCTAATAAATTCCATAAAAATTACTTTTTTTTTTCCCTTTGCGGGGGAAAAAAAAAAAGAAAGTATCGAACCCTCTTTGTAGTGCTTCTGTATGTACTGGGCTGTTTTTCAGTGATGAATTCACAAACATTGACGGCAGAAAATAATAGTATTTGAAACAACTCATGTAATTTAAAAATATATATCTTCATTTGAATAAGTAGGGCTTAAGCTCCTTACGTCCTTGGTTTTTTTTGTTGTTGTTGTTGTTGTTTTTTTGGAGGAGGAGGGGGGGGGGGTAATCCTCTCACTGCGTAATTTTTTTATATTCAAAAATTGCGCAAATTTTATTTTATTACATATTTCAAATCTACATATATTTTAGAGTTAAAATATGTAAAATTCTTTTGTAAAAGAGTTCTTTTTAGAGTTCTGTACTTAAAAAGTTAAAACGGAACCATTATAAGATCACTCCTGTGTCTCTCTGTCTCAGCCATTTTACTCTTAAACTATGGAGCGTGGAAAGTTCAAATTGGGGGAAGTAATAAAGACTATTGATCCACATATTTACAGATTATTAAACATTCACAAATATATTTAGGAAAAATGTAAAGGCTAAAGGGGTTAATTAAGTTACTTGAGAGAAAAAAAAAATCTTTTCTGTATATACCGTGTGGGGTATCGTGTGAAAGCTTTCGTAACACTGAACTCAAAAATACATTTCCTTTAATTTATGGTATTATATTTTCAGAGATATCGTCGAAAATGTAGTGCAAAAATATGCCCCCCCCCCTCTATTTCCGAATCTACTGAAACTAAAATTATAAAAAAAATTAGAGGTAGTAGACGTTAATTTAAACCTTGCAGGGAAACTATAGCGATTACCCTAGGTCACATAGTTTTTGAGTAAAGCGCATTTTTCCATTACACACATATTCGATTTTCAGGCATTCAGCAAAGGTGTTGAGGAGTGCTGGAGGTACCTATCGTAGCAGAAGTATAAAAACATTGTCGATAATGATTTTCGAAAAAATCCGTCGGTAATTAGCCGAGATATGGACATACATAATGACAGGGGCGGCGTACTCTATGTGCCATCAGCTTTTAAAGCCCCGGTAACTTTTAGTGATATATTTGTGTAATGCCCTGTAGCAGTATAAAAGCAATAAACGTCAAATTGTTAAAAACAGACTAATTTAATTAGAATTAATGACATAAATAATATGGGATTTGCGACTAATTTGCATTGAGTGAATCTCTCAATACACCTTCCATGTCTTTAAAAGTCAATTAAAAACATATCTGGAAAAACGCTGCACGGCCCAAGGCGGCGTTGCAACTTTTCGACCTCCTTTCGAAGAACCCTTAGCACAATGCCAAGTTTAAACTTTGAACAAGGGTTTTGTTTTAGCTACGCTTTAAAAAGAAAAGATTATTACTACGTTGAATTTAGCTTTATGAAATGCCAAATGAAGTTTAAATATGCACTACTTTTATTGTCAGTACCGAATTAAGTTCATCATAAACAGATTAGGTTGGTTGGTTGGTTGATTTTGTGACGACCGATTATCTACACTAGGGATATAGGCCCGAGGGGGAGTGCCCTTCGTGGGGGTCTTTCTAAGGGAACCTAACCCGTATTAACGCATGGGAATCCATGGTTCGAAGAAAACCACGAAAACTCCGAACGATTAGGCCGACGGGCGCGATTGGGATCGAACCCAGCACTTCCCGTCTACCAGTTTCGAGAGCAGAACCTCTCAGCCACTGGTGGGGCTCATAAACAGATTAGGATAAGATTTTAAAAAAAAGATTGATTTATACAGAAAGCACTATTTTATATTATTTAAGCTTCATATCTCTTTGAACTTTTATGGTATACCCATTCATACTTTTCTAGTATATCCAGCTATATCCAACCCTACATTGTATAGTTTTTTTACGAAATCTTATTATTCTTTTAGCAACGATTTTTTTAAATACAGTAAACTCTGTCTAAGGCGTAATCGATCGGGACCAAGAAAATTTTCCGCAGTAGACAATATTCCGCCTTAGACAAGTTGTACTCTATGTCAATGGATTTGCAGAGACTTGAAAATCTTTCCGAGTTAGACAGATTTCCGTCTTACACAGAGTCCGCCTTATAGAGAGTTTACTGTAATACAGTTAATAATTCATATAGTACGGAACCCTCTGAGCGCGAGTAATACTGCGCTATACCATTTATTTTAATATAGAATTAGATCGTTAAAAAAAAAGATCGCGGAATTAGTGGGATAATTTTGCTACTATTTACTCCGTGGAAATCGCGGGATGCGCAGCGAGAGGTTTTTAAGGTAGAAAATTGACTACATATTCTCTGATAAATAGTATGATTTTTAGGAATGTAACGAATAATGATTTGGCCGAATACCGAATATTCGGACAGCAAGTACTGACTTTTTTAGTACACATTGATTATATTTTCTTTTTCAAATATCAGGGTTGTTTGGTTTAAACCACGCTGGTTTAAACCATGGTTTAAACCAAATGTTTTTTTTTTTTAAAACATGCTGGTTTTTTTTCATCTGGTTTTTTTCTCTTTTTCCCTAATGTTTTCATTTATTTTACACATTATTGAAAAATGCAAAATCCAAGTTATGCAGAAGCTACAAGCAAAACTTTAGAAAAAGGATGAATTAATAATCTTGTAAAGTGACAAACATTTTTAGTCAATGAAACTTTTCTTATAAGCATTAAATCTACATGGCAGACTAATTAATTTTTCTAAAATTAGCTGGGGGGAAAAAAAGTAGTTAGATTTCTTTCTTCTTCTTTTTCAATCCTTTTATTTTTATAAATAGCCAAAATGGCAGATTTGAGCTAAAATTACACTTTTACTACTTAGATTGTTTGATTAGTTAAGATTTACTAAGGATTACATTATGCCTCAATGATGACATAATCATAAGTAATTCTCTCCATTGGTTACACTTTGTTCTGTATGCTGAAATGAATGATTGGCTGTGAGTTTTCTTTGTTGTATCATTGCTATTGGGTTTAGTAAGCCTTTGTTTTTCTTCCATTCCTACATTGGGATTGGGGTTTTGCATTATGATTTTATTCTGTTATCAGCAGGGTTGGCATTGTTTAAATCAATTGGTTTTTTAGAAAAAATCAAACATAATATTTTCTCATTTTTGTAATTTAAGTGTTTCAAATTATTGGATATAAATAATTTCTACTTTTAACCAGGGATGTAGTGGAAAGTATACCAAGTATACCTTCTGAATTTTTTAAAGAAGCTCCGTATACCCTGTGTTTCTCAAAGCTATAGCGTATACCCTAACCATGAACGTTTAGGACTCTAGCGTATGCCCTCTGCCTATAGTGTATATTCTCTTCATTTTTTTACGACTATAACACTGCTTTTAACAGTCTTATCCCAGCAGTCACCGTGAGACATAGTGAGTCTAGGTTATATTTGTATGCATGTGTTGATGAACATATCTGAAGCCCTAAAGAGGAAATTTAAAACATGTGAATTTAGCAAAGATAAAATAGACTAAAAATATCCTATATTTTGAATAAAATATTTTCTTTTGAGAAAACGCAGATTATTTACAGTTAATAACATAAAATAACCTTTAAAATTTCAGTCAAGCTGTAAAAAAAAAAAAAAAAAAAATTCTTGCTTGGGACTGGGGAGATTATCTTTTAAGTCTGTGCTCAACTGCTCGACTCAACAAGCGCAAAACGCTTTTACACATTTATAAATTAATCTTTTAACGGAAAGATATAAAATTGGAAGGCCTGACTATGGAAGCAATTTGGAATCGAACTGTGTTTTCCATTTTTGATAAGTAAATTACCTATTGAGTTATAGGCAATTTTGATCACGTGTCAAAGATGTTTTTAACCTTACTTGAGTGGTTATTCTTCTCTCATGCGGAAATTCGGTTCAAAACACCCACTTTGACAATAAAGTAGCCCTTTCGGGTTTGAGAGCAAACAGCCTTAAGAATAAAAAAGAAACTCAAAATATGAAGTCAAATTAGAGGACATTAAAAAATTGGGTGCTAGCGAAGCACCTGTTTACTTTTAACTAAAATATGCAATAAGGTATATTTAAATAGTCTATTGCATAATCGAATCCATTATTTAGATCTGACAAAAAAATGGGAGAAAATTGAGATAAGGTTCACTTGAGACATAATAGAAAAAAGTCTCATAAAAATGCTCAAAAAGATATATTATTAATTTTTAGTTTAGAAATTTAAAAGTAATAGTTACTATAACATAGCTTAGAAAAAAAGCCTTTGTATTAAGTCTGATGACTATTTAAATGTTTTAGTGGATGGCATTTTTTATAAATCTACTTTCGATTTTAAGACCAATGTTTTCGGTAGTCTAAAAAGCTGGTAAATAGGTATTTCTGTTTATTTTACTGTTGTCTTTTTTACCTGGCAGTTTCTGAGAAGTGTCAAATGACAATATACAACACTTCTTGAAACGTGTAAAGACTCTACTGCTAAATTCAAATCATTCCAGGAATTCTTTATAAAAAGCTTTACTTTCAATAAAAGATAATAATTGTTCATGTAGTAATGTGTTCATGTGTAATAATTGTTCATCTAACAAAAAAATCAGATATCTGATTGAAAATATTTCAAAGAAATTATTTTGAATAGCCATGAAAAAGTATATTGTATTTATGAAACTACACCATATATTTATTTATAGTACTATTACTATGGTAATCAAAAGATTGTTTATTAAGATTTTCAAGGTATCAATGTTTCACTATGTAGAGCATTTTATTTATGGAACATAAGACATAGCTTTTACTAAAAATGTTTAAATTATTTCAATTTTCTACATAATTACTGTAATTATTTAATTTATTTTTAAATGAAGTTATATTACTTATATATCCAACAATGTTTATTTTTATCAATAAATATGCATGTATATGTAATAGGAAAATATATTTTTAAAAACCCGGTTTAAACAAAAAAAAACCAGGTTTTTTGGGTTTTTTTTTTTTTTTTTTTGAAAAAAAAAACCGTTTTTTTACCAACCCTGTCAAATATAAATAAAATTAAACACAAATTAAAATAGGTTATTTTATTATTTGTATGTGTTGTTATTAGCTTGATAGGAAAAATAAAAATTGACTTTACAAAATCTAAACTACTAATAGCATAATTTTGTCTCTATAATTCATGTACATTTCATCTAAAATAGGAACACATTATTATCACTGTAAAATATACTTCATTATTTTACATTAGATACAAAAAATTAAGGATTGTGTTTTTTCCCTTTTATACTTAGACATATTATTTGATTTTCTTATGGTGGTAAGTTATTTCCATTAAATTATAAGTATAATTCTACTCTACTTTTATACCTTTTACATTCAAGGTTAATGAGTGTCTGATATAAATCCTGAAATAGCTCTTGGCCAAGTAAATTTTATTGCGAGAAATTTATGCATTGAAATCAGGGCTGTGGAGTCGGAGTTAGACAGATTTTTGGATAAAAGGAGTTGGAATCCCCGAAAACATGCCGACTCAGACACCAGCCTTTTATTGGATAGTTTAAAGTGAAATTAAACTAATTATATTTAATTATAAATTTATAAACTGAATTGTTATTTTAGGTTGTTTCCATTATCAAAAAGTAAGAAGTTACCTATTGCAACGGTTTGGAGGGAAGCAATTCCGGAAAATTTCGTTACATTTTCACCGATCATGACTTCCAGACCCCAAAACTTTTAAGAGCCGATTTAGAAGTGACTGAGCATGTGTGTACAGGACTTACCAAGGTCTCGACAGAGTTCGTTGGCCAGCTTCATTCGCCATGTTGTTTCAAAGTGGCGGCTACTTAAAGCTGCTTTTAAATTCATAAAGATGTCTGAATTCGTATACAGCAATTTTTGAATTTTTCACAATTTTCTTAAAAAGTCCCCTTTCAGCTAAAAATGAGGACTGTTTTTTTTGTTAAACTATTTCTATTAGAAATCTTAGCCATCCAATCTTATGTTCCTGAATTTAGGAGACCTTTGACAATTGCTTAAAATTTTTTTTTTAAAAAATGAGAATTTAACGGGCTTATTAAAACATAAACAGGATGGGAAATTTTCGATTACTGAAAAGAACATCTTGTGAAAGGGATGAATTCTTTTTCTGTTCGTTGCTATGGAAACTTTTTATTTCCAAAGATTTAGGACCTGATAAATTCCGTTTATTATTTAAAAAAAAAAAAAAAAAACCTGCAAACAAAATTGAAAATGTCAAAAACGGCCCCAGATCGACCTCAGCTATCCAGTGCAAAAAATTTAAATGCAAACGAGATATTAAAAAAAAAAAAAAAAAAAAAAAAATTCCCATATGATTAGCATTAGTGAGCGAGTGTTTTCGCATGTGTGCCGAATACCGACTTTGTTAATTGAAAAAGAATTAAACAACAAATTGGTGTTTTGTTATTTTTGTGTTTAAAATATTAAATAGCTTGTTGTATCTTTTGTAATATTTCGAAAACCTTGATGCTAATAGTAAAACAACTTTTACTACATCTAAATTATAATAGCATGTTTTTATCTACAGAAAAGTAATTCATTAAACATTTTATCTAAAATAGGAACTCATTATCACCGTTAATTGCAGTACTTTTTAAATTAAAAAATTTATTGTAGCACAAAAAATTAAGAAATTGCATTTTATTCTTTTATTTACATATATCAAATTGATTTTCTGTAAGTCAGGATATGGTTACATAAATTAATTCTATTAAAATATAAAGAATGCGCTTCACTTTTGCTATCCAATGACACTTTTATTCATTTTTGCATTGAAAATCAATGATACTCTCTCTCATAATTTGTAATATCTATGCACTCTTATGTAGAACTTAAACATTTTAATAATAAAATCTAAACTTATTTAAAAAAAAGGAGTTAGTGTTCAGCAATATTTTAGGTAATATATTGAAATATAATATTGCAATATTTTGTGTTCAGTACATTTTTAAATGTTTCTTAAGGCTGTTTAGGGGTGATTCTGTTCCGAATTTTCCGAAAATTGAAAAAAAAAATCGGTCATCAATCCGAAAATTCGGACATAAAAAATATCGCGAATTTCGACAAATGATTGCCGAAAAACGTACATTTCGTCAAAGAATCGCGGAAAAAACACAAATTTCGTCCAAGAATTGCGAAAAACCAGAAAATTCGACAAAAGATCGCGAAAATACCACTAATTGCGTCAAAAGATCGCGAAAAAAACCCACAAATTTCGTCAAAACGCGAAAACCCCCGCATATTTCAACAAAAGATCGCGAAAACTCCCGCAAATTTCGCCAAAACATCGCGCAAAACCACAAAATTCGACAAAACATAGTGGAAAAACCGCAAATTTCGCTAAAAGATCGTGAAAAAACCGCAAATTTCGTCAAAAGATAATGAGAAAACCGCAAATTTCGTCAAGGGATCGCGAAAAAACGCGAATTTTGTCAAATGGCCACGAAAAAACGCATAGTTAGTGCCCCTCCCCCTGCTGTAACTTTTCAGAAAATTTGCTATGAATTTCAGAAATTTTTTGACTCTTAATCAATCACCTCTGAGGCTGTTCTCAAATCCAAAAGGGCAACTTTATGACATTAGTTTTCATTTATTTTTGTTCGGAAATGCATGAAACTAGCAGGTGTTGTTATTCAGAAACTATGTAATCGAACTGTTTTTTCCGTTTTTTTTTTTTTTTGCAAACGCAATAGATTTTTCAGAAAATATTGTTCAAGTGCGCGTTTTGAACCGAATTTACGCGTGAAAGAAGAATAACCACTCAAGAAAGGTTGAAATATATATTTGTCACGTGACCAAAATCGCTTATAACTCAGTAGGTAATTTATTTATCAAAAAATGGAAAACACAGTTCGATTGCAAATCGCTTCAGTAGTTAGGCCTTCCAATTTTATGTCTTTCCGTTAAAATATGAATTTGTAAATGTGTCAAAACGTTTTGTGCCCTTGTTGAGCAGAACAGTTGAGAACAACAGCCTTAAAAAATGCTGAACATTGCAAGCAAAATTTTTTCATATATCAATAAAGCCTTTTTCATATGTGCATGAAATTTGCAGACATTAATGAATGTTCAAGCATTTTATAACCGAACAGTGTTTCGCATTTTTCTATAAGAGTACATCTTGAGAAACTGTCATTCCCTAATGTCATTTCCCTGACAGTTGCGCCTCGAAAGTCAGTTTAAATCTGCAATTTGGACACCATTTTCTAAAAGATTAAAAAAATCCTTTATTTTTTTTAGGAAACTAGTTAAGTACCCGGTATTGACCGGAATTTTAAGAATGTTTGTTTTGAAAAACCAATTTCAAAAATTTAACATACAACATTTAAAAAAAAAAAATGAAGTTTGTACGCACGAGTCAAATGAAAACCCAATATAAAAATGTATAAATTTATGTAACAGACGCAAAATAATACAGCTATACATGAACTTATTTCCATTCATCATTGGGGCAGTAATGTTAAAATACGCCAATATTTCCATAATCGAGTTTTTATCATGCTTCAATACATTTTTCACACTTATATGACGTTATACCACACATGACGACACCACGTCCTTTATATTTCCTATATGACGTAATATTCCATTTTTTTTTAATTAGTCAAATTACTAATTAAATAATTATAATTTTTCACATGGAAATCCCAAAACAGAAAAATTATGACGTAACATTCACTTAATTCTTCAAACTATTTATTTTATCAGTATATATAAATGTTATACAGACATACAAATACATACAATACACTGGATTAATATTAACACAATTATTCCAATTGGTAAACAAATCATATTAGATGTAAATTTCCAACTGGGCGAAAAATGTCCGGACCAGTCCGGACATACAATAAACCCAATTGAAGGGGGAAATTAGCCAGAGCCAGGAATCGAACTCAGGACCACAGCATTCGTGGCTGTCGCTCTAACCACTGAGCTACTCTGGCCGATATCTGGGGCTGAAAATTTTCACTAATAGGCCGAAGTAGCTCAGTGGTTAGAGCGACAGCCTGGAATGGTGTGGTCCCGGGTTCGATTCCTGGCTCTGACTAATTTTTAACTTCAATTAGATTTATTGTATTTTGTCTGTATAATATTTATATGTACTGTTAACTGTTGAATGCAGGCATAATTTGAGTGTGTTTATATATTGTAGTGTGTGTGTTTTATTATTTACTATTTTACTATTTTCATTTCTCACGTGGAAATCTTGCAGTACAAAAGTTATGATGTAATATTCCCTTTTTTTAAATTCGTCAAACCATTTATTTCATTTTTTCACTTGGAAATCTTGCAATAGAAAAGTAAATGTTGTGATAAGAATTTTACTGTGATTTTTAATTGTTGATAACAACTATAGCGAAAAATGTTTAAATTTGATTTGAAATTGCTGGTTTTTTATTAATTAAAAATTAACTAAAAGTTATTCTGATTCTGGATTACTTTAGTTACTTCGGCCGTGTTTTAATGCACATGTACGTAACATTTCACAATTCTGGCTTCCAAACTGTGGATTTGTATAGCATTACAGACAGACAAATTATCATTTTTACTTTCTTCTATCTTTACAAGAAGAAAGTATTGGATTCGTGAAAATTTTCGGTTTTCGACGGATTTACACGTTTTAGGGGCTAGAGATTCCGAAAAACATGTTTTTACAAAATGTCTGTCTGTCCGTATGTGACACAAATTTTTGTGGGCGCTCTACCTCAAGAACTAATGCACTGAATTTAATAAAAATTTATATTCAGTTAGTCCCCGATATAAATTGGTGCTCATTAGTTTTTGGTGTAAATCGCTCGACAGATGGCGCTGCTATGCAGCATTTTTCACGATTTACGCAATAGCTCAATCTCCAGAACTAATGCACGGATTTCATCAAACATCAGATTCAGTTAGTCCTTGACATGAATTGAAGTTTTGTACATTTTGGTGAAAATCGCTCAACAGGTGGTGCTGCTATACTGCATTTTTTACGATTTACGCAACAGCTCTATTTCAACAACTAATGCACGATTTTTCATCAAACTTCAGAATCAGTTATTCCTTGACATGAATTGACATTTTATACATTTTGGTGTAAATCGCTCGACAGGTGGCGCTGCTATGCTGTATTTTTCCGAATGTCCACTTTAGGTGTATCTAAAGAACTAATGCTTGGATTTTCAACTAATTTCAGATTCAGATATACCTGGATATCTATTAAAGCTGCTTATGTTTTGGTGTAAATCGCTCAACAGGTTGCGCTGCTATGCTACATTTTTCAGAATTTCCGTTATAGCTCTATTTCTGGAACTAATGCACGAATTTTCATCAAACTTCAAATTCAGATATACTTTGATATGAATTGGTGCTGAATTGATGTAATTTCTTGTACTATATAAATGATTTAATTGACATGATTTATGTAGAAGAAAGTTTTGTGATGGCCACAACATACTAGTTATATATTAGATAGAAAACTGCTGTATGATTTTTTTAGTATCTGAATAACTGTACATTTTGTGCAATTTAAGAATGAAAATACCTTCATGAATGTGTCTATCAGAAAGTACCGAATTTGGAATTAGGTAGAGTTAAAAAAAAAATCCTTAATTTATTTGAGAGATTTAGAAATATTCGGCTAGAGATTAATTGGCAATATTCGGCGAGGTGTCTCGCAACATTTGGCCGCAGGTATTCGTCGGAACCATTCGGCTAACCGAATATTCGGCAAAGGGCCGAATACCGAATAGTGGACGAATATTCGTAACATCCTTTAGAATTGATTTGTATTTTCTATCAGTGTATTACATATATAATAACATGTAACCCATTGGTTCTCTAAAATCGGCTTAAATTTCTAACTTGACACTACTTTTTAAAAGATTTTTAGCTTTTAAAAGCAAGTAATAACTGCACATTTTGTACATTTAAGCATGAAAATGACTGTGTGATGTATCAGAGTAGACTAACAAGTTTGGGTTTGAGTAAAGCATTGCGAAAAAAGAACAATACTTTTTACCCTGAATTTATCCGTCTATATACATGTTCGAATTTATTCGAACAATATTCGACCGACTAGTGTTCAATATTCGGCCAACCGAATATTTGCCAAAAGTACCGAATGTTCGTTAAATCCCTAATAATTTTAATATAATGCGTTGCCCGTTAGCGTAAACAGGACATTTACAGGCTATTTAAGTAATGACACTATCCGTGAAGAATTTTCCCCTGTATAGATTGACATTGAATAAAATGTTACTGATGTTAAAAAAAAAAAAAAAAAAAAAAAAAAAATGAACATTTCAATCTTTTTCTTTTTTTTTAACTGAAGTTTTACGCAAAACTATGCTTTTAATCGTTTTTACACTCTTTTTATTTAACGTGAGTTTTGTATGTAAGTATGGAATTTTGTGATTGATTTTACACTCACTTCCTATAGGCTAGAATTAAAAAAAAAAAGTACTGTACACAGGCATGTTTCCGAAAACAATACAACATTTTTAGGGTTTCGTTCATCTGACGAAACCCTATTCGTCTCGCTCCACTGTCTGTCCGTCACAGAGTCCGTTCTCAGAAGCTATATATGTTGCAGACTTGAAATTTTGCATACTTATAGCTGAACACCTTACATCAAACGTAAAATCATAAAATTTTGAAAAAGTCTTATATTTAACCCTCTGGTCCCCAACTTGTGTATTTTAATCTTTTTGTTCTAACTGAGCCCCTAATTAAGTTTAAGACTTGAAATTTTGCATACTTATAGCTGAACACCTCACATCAAACGACAAATGATAAAATTTTGAAAAAGTCTTATATTTAACCCTCTGGGCTCTAACTTGTGTTTTAAGTTTTTTTTTTTTTTTTTTTTTCTAACTGAGCCCCTATTTAAGTTGAAGACTTGAAATTTTGCATACGTATAGCAGAACACTTGCGATTAGGGATTAACCGAAGCAGCAATTTTGCCGAATACCGAAGCTTCGGTATTCGGCAACCGAATACTTGAAACTTTTTAATACGCATTTTTGCATATATTACCTTTTTTAATAAGCTTTAATTGAAATTAAATTCTCAATAATTTAATTCAGTTACATTTTTATTCAAAAGTCTAATTACACAAAAAAATTTAACAACTTCTTTCCTCTTGCAAATTCATTAACCCATCACTTATTTTTTATTATTTTATCACTAGTCAATACCCAAAAATAACCTATGAAAATGTTAAACTATACAGGGTATTATTAAGGATAAGGATTATCAGAAAAAGAAAAGTTCATTCAAATAATAAGAAACAATATTGTCATTAAGCTGATTTACTGATTGTCTAACTCTAATTATAAACATATTGAATAGGAATGTTCTCAAAATACAAAAGGTATTATATCAATTTGTACATTTAACTATTTTCTGTCAAATTATTGATAGAATATTTATATTTTGATGAATATTTTAATATTGCGGTGGTGAAGATAAGAAATTTGAGCGATTTTTGATATAATGATTATAAAAGCTATAGGGTAGGCATAGGGTATACTTTGATGTGTGTATTTTCTTTAATATACACCTTAGATATACAGATATGAACTCTGATATACTTATTTGATGTGCATATTAAAGAAAATACACATTAAATAAATTTAAATTAAAAACTAATGTAGAAGTAAATAAAATTAAATGATAAGGGAAAGATGTGCATCTTCCTTACTTTTTTTTTTTCTCTTTTGTAGACAGTTGTTTTGATGTCACACCTACATACACTATTTTAGGAAGGAAAAAGTTATTTTTAAATAAAAAATGGCCTTTGACTTGTTTTTTGTAGTGCAGCTGAACTCTGAACTCATGCACGTAATATTGAAACTCATTATTTAGCCTATTTTACTGCTAAATAAAAGATAATTCTTCTACTTCTAAGAAAATACTTATCTGCAATTATTCGGCCGAATACTTAAAAGTATTTGGCCGAAGCCGAATATTCTGTTTACATGCCGAACCACCGAATACCGAATCAACTATTCGATATTCGGTCAATCCCTACTTGCGATCACACGAAAAATCATAAAATTTTCAAAAAGTCTTATATTATTTATCCACTTGACCCTTACTCGTGTATTCTAAGCAATTTTTCTAACCTCCCCCCCCATTGCACCCGGTGGGTACTTTTCTAACTTTTGTCGACACCACTTTGACCACTTTTTCATACTAGTAAATCTGCAGATCAGGAGCCTCAACGTCAGATCTGCAATTCATTGTTTTTAGACACACTCTAGTAATATTCAATTTCCTGCAAACCGCAATTTAAAGTTTTCAAATTACGTAATTATTTATAAGAATAAAAAATACGAAGTTTTCAGACATTAGAAGCGTTAAATTAAAAACGTTGTTATGGAAGGATATTTTGAATTTTCATGAGCTACTAATTCTGGTATTTTTTGTAAATAATACAGTATTCAGGGGGGCTTCGCCCCCCCCCTGAACCCCCCGTGGTCTCATTAATTTACATATGTAACTTTTTATTGATTGCGCTAATGATTATGGTAAATCTTTTTACACTTCCGAGCTTTATTCTTCAATACTGGTGGGCAGAAAAGGATTTACATTGACGCAATTATATTAAAAGTTTAGGTTTTACGAACGAAAATGTAATTTCCTTTTAAAGATAAAAAAATTTTCATTCATATTTTCTGAAATGAGGCGGCATTAAGAACTAACACTCGTCAAAAAATATTTTTTCAGGCAATCTAGTTAATGTTTGTTTTTAAGAATGAAAATATTTATTTCCCGATACAATGACGTCCTTTTCGACAGCGATAATTTTGCGATGCATAATTTTGACATTTACTATCAATTTGCTTTTCAAAAGTTTTTTTTTTTTTCTCATTGAAATTTTCGATTAAAAATTAAATATTTCTGTTAGCTGCGTCCAGACGATAAACCGTGAGATATTAGTAACGTTTTTTTTAATAATAAGAATAAGAATTAATATCATAACACAAGCCCCTTTTATTTCAACCTCAAAGCGTATTTTTTTTATTTTTGATATATGAGATCAAATTCACCTTTCCGTTGCTAGGAAACAGTTAAAATAAAATTAAGACAATGAAATATGTGATTGAAAAAAAGTAAATTAAAAAAAAAGAAAGTATTTTATATTATTGGAACACATATATAAAATCCCTCCATATGATATACACCGAATTTAAAAACTCTGACAAATGTATACACAAAATTTCAAACTAATATGAATAATGTATGGTTCTAATTAGGAAATTCCATCATCCATAATTTATCATTTAAATCTTTCAATCATATGAGCCATTTCTTTTCAACAAATAAAAATGGAAAAATCGTCTGAATTGCTATAGGAAAGCATTAAGGCGGAAAATAAAATGTTCTATATATTCCGAACGAATGAACTAAATTTAACCAAAAACTATACAGCTAAATCCGGTGACCTCACCAACATGCCTCCTTAATTTCAAGCTAATCGGATGCTTTTTACGACAGTTATCGCGGGACAGACAGACTAAGAGACAGAAACCAAAAACTTTTCGGGTCTCCACAGTAAGCCTTCACTGACGTTTCGGCAATTATGCACATAGCCTTACATATTTCAGTTCCACTTTTTATCGCCAGGGGGCGCCTACCTATCTCGAGTGCTATAGACCCGATCTCCTCGACTAATATACCTACGGATAGGTAGTAAAATGGAATTTCGTTCGGATAGAGGTTTGTGTAGAATAAAGTGCGCCCCCTGGTTGCGAAATGTTGAACTAACAGATTTCGCAAAAGGATAAAGTGTTTTGAAAGGAATATTAAACGAACCACACTTACCCACTTGTTTTAAAATATTTTTAGAATTTAATTATGAATTAATAAATTTTAAGGTATTTTTCCGTTATCCGGCCACATGTAATAAATCGCCAATGGATAAATCGCTCGATAATATATATCAATCGATCAATCGCTTCATCGTTACAACTGTTTACGAGGTACAAAATAATGTAGTTAATGATGTACTAAAACACTCTTATCAAAATACTCCAGCAGATTAAGAAACTGCAACAACGAAATATTTGAAATACAGAGAAGTAGAAAATATTATAAATATAAAATAAAGAAATATATTTTTAAAAATACTCTTTATCATTTTTAGAGTAAAATGCGCTTAAAAGTTGAATTTAAGTAATTTTTTTAAATGTGTTACTAATTCTTATTAAATAATAAAAGAATTGCAAGTACTAAAATTTTTTAATTGGTATGTATGTTTTACATGACTTGAAATTTATGTTGTCTAGTACTTTTAAAATTTTGTGATTATTTTAAAATGTAACAGCAACAACATATATAATATCAATTATAATAATACAATACCTAAGATACTACATAGTCAATATTTTTGAAATTTATTTTCCTTACAGATATTTCCTTCCTCTAAATCTGAAAACATTCTCTAAACACTTCTTAAAAGTGCTTGCTGTCTGCTGGCATAGCCAAAAAAACAACAAAAAAAAAAAAAGTATTTTTTGTTAATTGTGAGCTTTATAAAGTCTACACTTGTTTCTTTTCACCATTTTAGAGGATATTCCTTTCTATCAGTAAATTTTCTTAAGATATTAAGATTTCTTATTTTTTATTTTCTTTCATCTGAAAGTTGAAATTTATGTTTTCTAGTACTTTTGTAAAATTGTCATTATTTTAAAATGTAACAACAACATACATAATATCTACTAAAATGTAACTATAGACAGCAACTGATAAGGAACTTTTGCTAAGATTTTTTATTTATTTATTTATTTTTTTTTTGTGGTGGTGGTGGGGAGGGGGGGGGGGGTATATATTTGATGCAATTTTAGGCTGAACATAGCCAAATATTTTTTCAGAATAAAATAATGCTTTAAATAATTAAATTAGCTCAAACATTTTTTGGGGGAAAATTTTTTTTTCAAATGTGAAATATACAAGAATTGTATTATATTTTCTTTATAGACAAAAATGAGTTCATTATTCGGCGGCCGAACAAGCCGAATATTCGGCCATAACTAGGCCGATTAATTGGTGTTCGGTTATTCGGCTAAACCCTTATTAGTTGCATTACTAATAGGAATTAACATTTCTAATTTAATAAACATGCTATTTATTTACCAAAGGAAGGGAAAAGAAAGAAAAAAACTATTTTCGCTATCAGATTACATGAAAAGTTATTACACTTTATAATAATCTTTATTTTTTGTTGTGTATTTCATGAAAGTTTCTTTGCAAAGAAGGAGACGCACGTTATAAGGTGAATGTACCTAAAAATAGAAAAATTAAGTTTAAATGCTCCGCAGTATACGGTAATGTATGTATTGTTTTAATGATTCGATATTTGAGTTCCACAATTATTATAAAACGGGTTTTAGAAATATAGTCAATATCAGTATTCTCAATTAAAAAGCCAAGATTTTTTATTAGTTTATTTTTTTTTTTTTGTGTGTGTACATTTTTTTTTTTCATTATCATTATTCGTCTCTTCTTTTCAACTAAAAAATTAGTTAAAAAAAATCTGTCCTAGCACCCTGGGCTTCTTTTTGCTCTCCGACAAAACAGCTTTTCCTTCTTTCATATTTGATGATTAGGGTGAAAAGGGGGTCCTAGTTTCTTCTGTTTCCTATAAAGCTAAGAGGGTTGAGACTTCTATTGGTGGTACCTCACGTGACCTCTCTTCTCTGTCTGTAATCCCAAAACGTGCCAGGTGTTATTTGGGCTGCTGCGGCATGATCGCTAGAATTCGCGCGTGATCGCTTTTTTGAATACCTTTTCTTCTTGTATGGCTTAAAATTCTGATTAACTGCAATGTTAAACATATCAGTTTTAAATGTTATATAATTTTTCAATGTAAATTATGTGATTGATGTTTTATTTTATTACATCTTGTTATTCCAATTTTCGCCGCCTAATTAAAATTCTGCAGACTTTTAATTTTCCTTACTTTGTCTTTTATTATTTTAATTTGATTAAATGCATTTTCAGATTGTTCAAAGGTTTTATAAGATTAAGTTATTTATTGTGATTTGAGTGCTTGTAACTAATGGATATACTATAGATTTAGAAATGAGCAAATCTTAAATAACACGTCACCTGTCATTTTCCCCCCTTTTTCTTATGATTAAATATTAAATATTTTTGGTATTCACAATTTGTACTTTAATTAATTGCCGATAAAACTAAGCATCATTAATGTAGGTCGATTCTATTTCCATAATTCGCTTGATTAGGTATTTGGTTCAGCGCATCCGTGGCTGCACAGTACAGCTGATTCACTGTGATGAAATTGGCGCTACTTTTGAATCTTGTTTTTGCGCCAGTCGTGTTTCTACCATCTGCTCTATGCAACCCTGTACGTATGCTAATGGAGGTTGTGAGCCGTTTCGATATCATCGTATTTTGCTAAAAAAAAAAAACTTATTTAAAATTATTTGATTTAAAAACAATGCATTTAAGTATTCTAATGTGTTAGTTAACACATAATTTTCATTTGTGTATTTTGATAAGCTTATACATAAGCCAGGAGTATGGAAACTATTGATGATATCCTGTATTACAAAAAGGTAATTTTTAATTTGTTGATTTTGTTTCCTTTTTTGTTAGAGTAATGTATAGCCAGTTTAAGAATTTTCTTTTGCTTATTATTTATCACAATCTAAATAAATAACATTAAGTTACCCATTATAAGGATTTCTTGTGTACAATTAATTATATTTTATTTTAATGTGTATATTATATTTATTATATTTTAAAATAATTATTATACATATATTTATCATATTTTATATTTATGATTTTTTAATGTTTCTCTGTGTATTCTAATGCCCATATTCTTTTATTTTCTAGTTTAAATGGTACCGGTAGTGATGACTCAAACTTTCCCATAATGCAAAAATTCCCCAGGCCTAAAGCTGTAAATAAAGCTAGGTGGACTAAAGATGAAGTATGAAAATTTGAAATAATATTTATTATACTATTAATAACCCATATTAATCTGATTAAAAAATTACTTATTGTGCTTAGTATAGCATTTAAATATTCATTGCTGAATTACTAAAACAATCTTTTGATGTGAGAATAATAATAATAAATTTAAAAAAATTGCAATTTTTTCAAATATATTTAAATAGTCACTGCTTAATTATGAAAGCAATGTTTTTTGAACATATCACAAATTTAAATTTTAATGTAATTAAAAATTAGTTTTAAATTTTAATCCAATGAAAATTGTTTTAAATATTTAAATAATCACGTCTGAGTTATGAAAACAGTGTTTTTGAATATGAAATAATAATGTAATTATTATTATTATTTTAAAACTGTAAAATGCAATAAAAATTGTTATTTTTAACATTTAAATAATCGTTGTGAATAGCAATGTTTTTCTTTCTTTTTTTTAAAGCAATGTTTTTGTGAATATAATTTTTTTTTTTCAAATTTTAATGCAAATCTAATGAAAAACTTTCCAATTTTTGGTATAATTAAAATAGTACTCCAGACAAGATTATAGGTAGTTTATTTATTTTTTTGTTTTGATACTTCTTTTAAAGTATTTTAAAATGTTGGAATATTTATGAATTTATATTTAATAATCTAATTTAATTCAAGATTTGAGACTGCCTCTTATTTGTAATTTAATTAAACTTTTATTCATACAGGCATGAAATATTTTAGAAGATTTAAAAATGTAGAAATATTTTTTTACATATTTCCATTTCAGCAATCTATTACGAAAGCCAATATAAATTTTACATTTAAGTTATAGTACATTATATTTACACTTTAGTTCTTGACACAATTTAAAAGGTTTTTATAATTAGGATTGGGGAGGGGGGGTGTGCATATCTGCTAAATTGTTAAACGGTTCCTTTAAAAAAGAAAAATTCTGTTCAGTTGATTTAAATACTTTTGCCTTCTTTTAATAAATTTTAATTTTATTAGTTTATTGTACGTTATTAAACAAATAAGTTGTTTTTCTATACTGTATATTCTGACATATGCATTTTTGAAAAAGATATCAAAATTAACAGATGCGATGCATGTTATATGCAAAGTATAAAAATCTGGTTTATTCAAAAGTATAATATGTGATATTATATTATTGTATACTATATTATTTATATAATAATAAACAGAAAAAAAGTTGTACCCTTATTACAATGTAATTGTAATGCTATTTTACAAATTATAAATTGTATAAATTATATGAATTTAATGTCAATGTTTCTCACAAATTAGTTTTTAACAAAATATAAATTGTTTTAATATGCTTCACCTAAAAAATCTTATTTGAAAATCTAATACTGAATAGAATGTTAAAACTTAAAATATATAAGTAGGAGGAAAAGAAGCAATGAAATCCATAAAAGTTTACAAATCATTACATGCAAAGTTTTAAATTTGTATTTTTTCTTTCCTTTGATGGATGAAAAAAAAAAAAAAGTAAAATTTTGATTTAGTTAGAAGTTGTTTTTTCATGAATATAATAGTTTATTTGAATTTTTTGTATAAAGACATTCTTATAATATGCCTTTTCCTATAATTATGTACTATGTATGTTGCCTACTATGTTCTATGTTAGTAAAATATTTCAATGTGCTAAAGTACAATTTTTTCTTTTTTTTTTCTTTTTTTTTTTTTTAATTCAGGTGTTTGTGTATAGGGCTTTTGTATATTAATTTTTTAGTGAAATGACTTAAATTCATTAAATGTATATGTTGTTAAAAATTTTAAATATTGCTGAAAATTACAAAATTCACGTTATGGGTTTTTCGGTTGGGCTTTTTCGAGCGGGCCGGTCTGAAAAAACCCATTGGGTTTTTTCAGAAAAGCAGTCTGAAAAAACCCATTGGGTTTTTTCAGACTGCAGACTGCTATGAAAAAATTGTAGTTGCTACGATTTGGACCTATAAACTACAATGCTACGAAAATCAGTCTTAAACTACGATTTTTTGCAAAAAACACAAACTCATTTTTTGTTTCTAGTTGCGATTTTTATCGTGTGAAGCATATTTTTCTGGAGTGATTCTCTTCTGAAATTTCTAAAATTTCAAAGCATTCATTTTCGAAAGTTTTAAAAAAATTGGCCATTAGAGTCCAAAAATTCGGACATTAAAAAATGCCCATGGGGGAAAAAATTGGGCGGCAAAACAAACTTCTTAACATAAAATACTCTCTATGTATATTAACCAAGAGTGAATCGTGTTTCTGTAAATATTTATACAGGAATTCCCTTCCTTAGAAACAAGGGTGCCATTTTAAGAATTTCTGGGGGGGGGGGGGGGGTCTATCAGGGGCAAGGTAGTGTACAAAATCGCACGATTTGTGATAAACTATCGTAAATTTCGAAAAATGACCGAGTAAAAAAAATCCATTTCGTCAGTTGGTCGCAGAAGAAAATAAATTCCGTCAAAAGATCGTGGTAAAAACGTAAATTATGTCAAAATATCTCAAAAAGAAAACGCGAATTTCGTCAAAAGATCAGTAAGAAAATGCGAATTTCGTCAAAAGATCAGTAAGAAAATGCAAATTTCATCGAAAGATCAGTACGAAAACGCAAATTTCACCGAAAGATCGCAGAAAAAAAACAGTAATTTCGTCAAAGGATCGTGGTAAAAAATGCAAAATTCGTCAAAGGAACGCGGTGAAAAATGCGAATTTCGTCAAAAGTTCATGGTAAAAAGTGCGGATTTCAAAAAAGAATCGTGATAGAAAAATGTTAATTACGATTGTGGGCAAAAAATTGTGAATATTCTGAAATGATCACAGGAAAAAAATCCTGTATTTACTGTACTGGGCTAAAAAATTGGAACCAGGCTCCTTTTACATATATATAAATGCTGCGAGAAGAAAAGAAACTGTAAAAATCATATAAAAATTTTCAGAGGAAAAAATTTACTATGTTGAGTTAAAAGACTGAAACCTTATTCCTTTTACGAATGTCAAAAGATAGCTGCGAAACACGAAAAATCAACCAACTTGTCTCCAGATTAATTTCAATTTTTTGTGCTACGATTTCTCATTTTTAAAGGTTGGCAGGTCTGGGACTGTGTCCAGCTTTGCAAACCCTGATAAAAATAGCTTAAAAAAAAAGTTTCAGAATTAAGATTTCAAGTTTTTTAACTATTGCATTCCTTGTGTGCAAGCGGTCATTCCTGAACTATGAGTACATACAAATATTTTCGATCCCCATTCTTAGAGTTCCTTTGAATTTAACTTGGACTCCCATGAGCCGTGGAGTGAATGAAGAAAACGAACAAATTAGCAATTCTGAAGCTTTTGAATGTTTTGAAAAAGGTTTGGCATGGCTGGAGCAGCAGAAACACTATGATACTATGAACTAATAATTAAAAAAAAAAAAAAAAATTCATGATAGAGCTTCAAAGCCAAAACAATCAAAACTGCGACAATTTTTTTTTTTTTTCAAACCCTTGTGATATATGTAAAAGGTACTTATTTTCAGAATTAAAATTCAGGTAGTTTATTCTTGTTTCTAATTTGCTATTACTCTATTTTTATTAAGCACTTGTCACCATAATAAGAAATATTGCATATACAGTACAGCCCCAATTATCTGCGGAATTATGTGGCAAGGGCACCGCGGATAACCCGAAAAAAGACTGAAAATGAGGTGCATGCATGATAAAAAGAAAATTCAACATAAAAACTATGTTTTAGTGTACAAAAAACATAATAAAACGTTTAAAATACATACTAATGCACAGTACAGCAGAAACCTTTGCTTTATGTCTAAATTACTAAAATAAAGAACAGTAAACAAGAAACAATGCAATGCCATATATACTGTACAAAAGGTGTTGAGTTACACCTTTTTAAAAAAATCAGTAACTTGTTTTTGTTTTTTGCTTTGGAAACACCTTTTCTCTCTTAAAAATTGAAATGACCACTGGAATTTATCATAATAGTCTTATTTAATTGTTAAATATTTTACTTGGTGCGTTTACGTTTTGTTAATAAAATCAAGAAAAGACATCAAGACTTTATATCTGATATTTTAAACATGGCAACCGGATCTAGAAATATTCTTCTATTACTTTCGAATATATGAATTTTTCTGTTTATATTTATTAGTAGGGCTTATTGTATTTTCCTTACTGTTGACTTGAATAATAATAAATTGCTTCGCGGATAAACCGCACCGCGGATAATCGGGGCTTTACTGTATTTCTCCTTAATCTTAAAGTTGAAGCATTCTTGATTATCCGAAAATTTTGATTTTCCGAAAGAAGGTCGGTCCCAATTACTTCAGAAAATCGAGGTTCTACTGTATATGTATAAAATTGCAGCTTATGTACAGAGTTTTCTTCACTTATTAAAATGTATAGCTTAAATTTATATATCAGTAAACTGATTTAATTCAAAAGAAAGTATATAATGAAACAATATTTAAAGGGACTTTTTAGCAAAACAAATTTTACCCTCACAAATGAATTAAAAAAGATTATTGCTCATTACCTGGTACAATTATCAAAATTTACTTTGCACCATCAGAGAATTCATATAAAATATTTACATACATTTTTTACACTTGTCTTTAAATGTTAAATATTGTTTAAAATGCAATAAATTTTAGAATTTTTACTTGAATAAAAATTTCAAATTTATCATTTTTAAAAGTACTTCAAATTTAGGAACATAATTGATTTTTGAATAATTGTATGTGCATATCAGATGTTATTTTTCTGATGGTGCAAACCAAACTTTGATAATTGTGTTATGTAATGAGTAATCATCTTTTTAAATTTCTCTAAGTTAATATGGGGTTTTATGATTGGTGAGAAGCACTAAAGTGTCTCCTTAAGGAGAAAGTACTTGTTTTTCAAAATCTTTGTTTCTTAAAAAGGTATTTTTTTTAAGCTGTAATGATAAATATTAAAATGAACTGAAAAAGTAACAGTGGTTTCATCTCCCCCCTCCCCCCCCCCTCACTTAAAAAAAATGATATTGCTATTGTTCAGTTGCATTTTTTATGGGTTAGTGTTGACTAAAAAAAAGGGGGCTGCTGGGCGGGAATTTTTCAAAAAGGGAACACTATTCTAAAAAAGGGGTACATTTTTCAAAAAGGGAACACTATTCTAAAAAAAGGGCACCTTTTTTTCAAAAAGAGGACCTTTGTTTCTTGTTCAAAAAAAAAAAAAAAAAAAATATTTTGAACTTGTTGTAGTTAGTTTAGAGTCCCTAGAATTCGCGATATTTCTTTGTGATCAATTGAATTGCCACGGAGTGCATAGCAAGTGTTAAAAAGGGCAGCCGGGCACATCGGAAGGGTTTAAAAGAGCTGCCGAGCGCAAAAAGAAATAAGGGCCGCCAGGCGCTGCGCCCTGCTAAAGCGGCTTACAGTCTGGGTGTATCTTTATTCTCTTTCACCCTTCTTTTTTCAGATATTTTCCTTCAAATTTTATAATTATTATTATTGCAGGATGATGCTTTGAAGAGGTATGTGAATCTGTATTTGGAGGAAGGCTGGGCGAAAATTGCAAGTTTTCTGCCTAATCGTACTGATGTTCAGTGTCAGCAGCGTTGGCAGAAGGTTGTGAATCCAAACCTGGTTAAAGGTCCTTGGACAAAAGAGGTAAGTGTTGTAATGCATTTTACTTAGTCTCTTAATGAAATGCTTTTCAAAAAATTTAAATTTATAATACATTGAAAATGATTATTTCTGTAGGAGGACCAAAAGGTGATTGAGCTGGTTAAAAAGTTTGGACCTCAGAAGTGGACATTAATTGCTAGGCAACTACGTGGAAGGATAGGAAAACAATGTCGCGAAAGGTTGGCTTAAATGCTAATTATTTAAATATTATTTGAAATGTAATATATCTGTTCATATTCTTTTTAATCTTTGTAAATCTGTGTGTAGGTGGCATAATCATCTGAATCCTGACATTAAGAAGACAGCATGGACACATGAAGAAGAACAGACAATTATTGAATGTCATTCTAAGTTGGGAAATCAATGGGCAAAAATTGCAAAACTTTTACCTGGAAGGTGATGTCTTGTTTCTTTATTTTCATTTCTTATGTATGTCTTGTTTTATTTAAATAAACTGTGTGTGCATATTTATAATAATTGCTTTATCTTGTTTCTTTGTTTGAATACATAATATTTAGCCACTAGAATCAAACATTTATTCCAGAATTATTAACAATATAATGGCTTTATTTTGTGATAACCTAGTTAGTTTCTTTGTGACATCAATTTCTGTTTCCCACTTTTAAAGCTCCCCTCTCAAAGAAAACCCCTTTCTCATATTTTAGATCAGAATAATATAGAAATTCTTATAGAATGTGATTTTAAGTTTACTTTCTAATGAGTGTAAATTGTTGCCACAGTTTTAATTATTAAGAATCCCTGATTTAAATATTTTTAATAACTTAAGACTCAAGATATATTATTATTATTTTTTTACAAGTTGTACAACATAACCGTAATAAGAAGATAAGTATCTATTCAACTTCTTATAATTTAATTTTAATAGTTATTTAAGTCAATTTTTCTTAAATGTTTGTAATCTAATAATTTATTTTTGTAAAGTTTCTTTTTATGCAATTTTAGAAGATAAGTTTTATATTATGTGTAAAAAAGACCTTTGATTTAGTGTGCAAATTCTTTAGCTGGCTCTGATGTTTATTTATCCTTTCGTGAGATTTATAATGTTGATCCAATTTATTAGCCGTCTTAATATACGAGTAATGTCAATTATATTAAAAGTATAATGTTAGCTTTAGTTTGCTTAGAATGTTTAAATTTAAGTTACCTTTAATATCATTTGTATAGTAATTTTTTTATAGTATTAGCACCTTAATTTTGTTGTTTTAATTAGAGACTGACCGAAAATTCTGTTTCATTTTCAGTCGAAATCAGAGTTTCACCGAAAACGAAGTTTCGCGAAAATGCTGTCAAAAATTCGGCTGGACCAAAACTATCTGCATTCCAAATTCCCCCCCCCCCCCAAATTTTTCAACATTACGCATTAATTTGAACTATATCGGCTCAAAAGACTCTCTTTATTTATTCCTTATTAACTTCACTGTCTATAATTATCAGTCATTACTGACTGATGTGAGTGCAAATTATAAAGCAAGTAATGCATGTATGACTAACTTTGAAGGTGCTTTTCATGTACTCATTAAAGCACTAATAGAACATTTTTAGTTTGAAACTGCAGAAATGTTTACAATGCTCTTTGAGAAAGTTCTAGTATAACAGATAAACATTTACAAAAATCATTATAAAACATAAATCGATGTATGTATACCTAATCAATTTTTTAATCAGTTGAAATTCGTATAATTAGAAAATCATTCTGTGTCATTGATGAATTGATTACATTTTATTTTATATGAAAATAAAATGTTTTGGACAAAGGCACAAAGAGCCAATTTGAGCCACACGTATAATTAATTAATTATTTATATTTATGTATGTACTAAATACTAAAAAAAAAAAAAAAATTGTTTTTTCCGTTTTCTGCCAAAAATAGGAAGATTACCTAAATTCGGTTTCGGTCTTAAAAACCTGTTTTGGTCGATCCTTAAAACTTTTTTTCTACTGTTATAAGATGGTTTAATAAATCTGTAGTTTTTTATATTCTACAAACTGTAGAAACTGATTACTATTTGAAATTTTAATTATTGAAATTTAAAGTGCAATTTATTATATGTGATTATTAATTTTAAAATATGTTGTAAATTACATCAATAAAATTCTTTTTTTGTCTTTTGTTAAGGAAAAAGTATTTTAACTTGTGTTTAATATATATTCTAAAGGTGCCATTATATGTTTGACATCTAATAAACATTAAATGTTTTAAAATTTATTATTAACATATTTTTCTGAGCTGTACGAATTAAATTTTATTGTGATTGTATAGTGTGGAATGAAATAAGAATAATAAAAACTTGTTTGGTTAAAACTGATTAAGTATAAAAGTTAAAAATAAACACTCTTTTATAAACATTGAATGTTTATCTTAAAAATCACACTTAATTTCAAGATTAATTTCAGACACTTAATTTCATGTTGTTCCAAAAAAATGTCCATTACAGTACGTTAATTTACATTGGAAAAATTGACTGCTTTGACTTATACTTGGTAGAAAGGGCAAACTAATGAAGAATATATAATTTGTGCTCTGTTTCTTTTTTAAGGTATGGCAGCAGGACAGAAAAAATATTTAAACTACAGCTCATATTCAAAATATTAGAATAATTGAGAAAAAGTAATAAAAAAAATTGTTTTTCATTTATATATTTTTAATACTAAGTAAATGCAATTAAATTTCTTATAAATTATATCTGGAATGTTTAGATAAGATTTTAACATTTACAAAATATAAAATACAGTACAATAAATTAGATGTACAGCTTTCTGAAACACATCAAAATATTAGAATATTTTATTTCACGCAACAATATTACCTTATGAATATGAACTAAATGGTAGTTAATATTTTGTAGCATCCCCTTCAGCTTTCATAACAGCGTACAATCGATCTTGCATACTCTATACAAGGTGCTTACAAACATTTCTATCAATATTACCCCAAATAGACTTTATACGTGCCACTAACTCAGTTTTACTTGAAGGAGGATTTTCTTGGAGTTTTTTCTTCATTATACACCATAAGTTTTCGATGGGATTAAGGTCTGATGGGTTTGGTGGCCAAGGAAGTACCTTAATGTTACGTTGGCAGAACCAATTCTTAGTTGACACCGAGGTATGCGGTGACGCTAAACCTTGTTGAAAGATGAAATCATCTTCAAATAAATCTTCTGATGATTGAATCATGTAATATTCCAAAATTTGTTGATATATCTGAGAGTTAACCATTTGGTAGACGATACATAACTTTCCATGTCCTTCTGCACTCATGCAACCCCCAAACCATGACACTAGTAGCAAATTTTACGGAATATTTAAGACATTCTTTATCAAATGCTTCTTGCTTCATTCTCCAAACTCGAATACCTTGATTACCATATGAAACACACAACATACTTTCATCACTAAATAATATATTTTTCCAATCTTTTTTGCTCCATAAACGTCTTGATTTACACCAATTCAATCTTATACGCTTTAGTTTTGCTGTCATAAGAGGTTTTGTTTTCGGTACACGAGATTCAAACTTAAATTTATGGAGACATCTTAATGTTGTCGATGTAGAAACTTCAACTCCTCCTTCTTTCCATTTTCGGTGCAAGAATCGTACACTTTTAAAACGTTTTTACTTAACTATACACTTCAGTTTTCTGTCATCTCTAGCAGATGTTTTTGGTTTTCTGCTGCCATTTCAGTGATTATTTTGAAATTTTCTATTTTTTAAATTTTGTGTTAGTATTTTACTAACGCTTGATTGCAAATAATGTAAATAATTCGCTATATAACATTGATTATTACCGTGCTGATACCAATCAACCATACGAAGTTTAATAGATTCAGGAATATCACTCACACAACCCATTTTAAGACGAAAAAGAATACTGATTTTAAATAAAATCGTCTGAATTTAATCAATGATGCCACCAGTTATGAATTAGTGATAATTAGCCTTAAAATTAGTTTATGATTAAGTTCTAAAAATGTTGTATTGTCATCTAAAATACAGCTGTGTATGTAATTTGTATAATTCTAGCATATCAGAAACAAAAGTTAATGAGAAATTGATTACAAAATTCCATCTTTAGTTGCATATTTGAACCAAGCTAAATAAAACAAAGAGTGTTATGATTCTAGTGTTTCTAGTTTTAGTATATTCTTATTCGTTCTGATTACTTAAATAAAAGTAATAAATAAAGTCTTGCCTGTATTCTTTTGTCCAAAGGCCCTGATGTGGTTTGCTCTCGTCGATGTAATCCAAAAGAAAATTTAAAACTAAATTAATGGCATCTAATTCTTGAATAAAGAAGATATATTGTAGACTAAGTTATAAACAGTTACATAGTACTAAAGTAGTACAACACATTATATCACACTATACATTTAAATTACTGAAACTATATACTAAATTAAATTAACAGTTTATTAATTATTTATACAAAATTAATTTATTATTCTATTGTTAGTTAAGTTCTAGGTTAGAATTTTTTTAATTAGTTCATAAATCTTTTCAGTTTTCTAAGATGTCTGGTCACAGACATTTTTCTGTGGTGAGTTCAGTTCTAAAATGAAATGTTTCCACCCAATCAATTCTGGTCGCGGTGAGAAAAGGGGGTGCTAGTTGTGGTCAGGGAATGAAGTAACCGTGAGATTTGCAGGGCGTGGAGGAAGCATGGGATTTCACAACACTAGTTGTGATCGTAGTATTTTCTTACATTATCCTTTTTTTTAGTTTTTTACACTGTTTTAAAATACATATGTATTTACTTATTTCTATATAATATTATAAAGAATGAATCAGATATTGTAAAAGAGTGTGTAAATGTAATTGATGGGCTTCCTTTTTTAGGTTTTTTTTTTAAATGTTGGCAGAAATGATGAATTGTAACTACTTTGCTTGCATTTATCATTATCGTGGCGTAAAGTTAATTAACTAAATTAACATTTTACCATGTTGATCTTATTTATTTTTTTGTAATATTATCTTTGAATTAACACTTATTTTGGGGCTGTTATAAAATATACTTTTTGTAATTTGGTAGTTTTAAGATAATTTTCTTTCTATGCATATGTTTCTAGAAATACTAATAGTTTCTATTGATGTTTGAATAATAATGAATGATATAAAAAAATTACTGAAAATCAAACTCTTTCTGTTAGATGAATTTTGTCAAGTGTAAGAATTTTTTGGTAATTTTTCCAATGTTATTTAAGTTTTCAAGATTCTCACTCTTATGAAAAACAGAATGAATTTTATCTATAAGTACACAGTTTTCTTCCTTTTTTAAATTTTTATTTTAAAATAATTTTTGCAACCTTTTCTTTTTTTTTCATTATTTGATTGTATCTCTTTTTTAATTCTTTGACTGTTATCGTTAAATTGCACTTTTTAAGGAGTTTCAGAATTTAAAATAAAATATTCTGTTTTTGTAGTATTCAAGATACCAGATTTAATTTCTTATTATCATTTTCCAACGTAGTTGTAAACTGCTTATGACTTCGGTTTGTCCACCTGCCTGTCCGTACTCTAACTCGTGTAAATACACTCGTATTAACATGTATTGATATATGTTATTGAGGTTTACAATGCAATATTTGGTATTGAAAATGAAATCTTAGCAGTAATCGTTCATTTACAGGGACACTCAAAAGTATTTTGTGATGTTATGGTCTATGGGGGAAAATGATCGAAAATGAAATGTGTAGCAGTCATTGTTCACTTACAGGGACACTCAAAAGTATTTTGTAATGTTATGTTCTTTGGGGGGGAAATGATTTGTAGTGAATTTTAACACAGTATACACAATTAAACATAATGGAATTTATATACATTATTAAGGTGCACTAGAAGATGATTACTATAGAATTTGTTATTAGTATATAATGTAATTATAGAATATGTTATCTTATACTATAGAATATGTTAGTCCATCGTGTAATAGTATGCAAACACACATCTCAGATGAAATAAAAACTGTAAGTTAGATTAAATTTTAATAATTTCAATTTAACTAAATCTGTTTTATAGTTTAATTTAATTTTTATCTTTATGTTTTAAAGTTATTTTTTTATGCAATTCTAAAATAGGAGCAAAGTTTCCAAAACTGTGAATATTCCCTGTTCCATCAGTATATTCCTTCTGTTAAATATTATGATCTATGAAGAAAAATCGTTTGTGGCATATTTTAATGGTGTTACTCTATCACAAACATAAGGAAATTCATATGAATTTCTGAGTTGCACTAAAATTGTAGAATATGGGGGCAAAGTACTTATTATTCATTTACAAGGTCACACAAAAGAGTTCGGTTATATAATAGGAAAAACTGTTCACAGCGTATTTTAATTGTGTTGTAATATTTCAGACATGATGACATTTATATACATTACTGGGGTCTACTACAAATTTCTTGGTAGTAGAATATAATTTGCATCACATTTATTGTTCATTTACAGGAACGCATAGAAGATTTCTTACACAGTACTGTATCTAACGAATTATCTATTAGGAATGATTGCTAAAAGTGTGTTTTCTGTTATAGTATGTGTTTTAAGTTAAACTAAATTTTTTCACATTAAGTGGAATGTATAAATTCTATAGTCCCTATACAGGGTGTCCGGTCTCAACAGTGTCCAATGGCTAATTCCTAAACCGTTAGTCATAGACATATAGTTCCAATTACAAAAATGTTTTAAATCAGGTAAAGAAATATTTTAAAAGCGATTTGGGTCAATAAAAACATTTCTTAAAAAATTACGAAATTTAAATTTTTATACGGTCCCCCGGTCCTATAAGTTATATTTAGTGAAATTTTCCTTTTACACTGACAAGTAATACAAAAAAAGTCCCGTTATTCTACTATTAAAATTGACCGAGTAATAGCTGTTTAAAGTTGGAGCATATTTTTCGCTGCAAAATGGGGGTCATTCACAAATTTAGTCGAAATATAATTTCGTCAGATATAAAAAATGTTTGGGAGTAAAATTAACATTGCAATATAAATTTGAAATCTTTAATCATTCTGGCATATTAATGGAAAATATACAATTTGTAATAAACATTTAAGAAGAAAGAAAAAAACAGAATTTTTGTTAAATAAAAAGATTCTAAATTAACAGCCTCAATTCTTTACAAAATGATACGTATTTTAAAATATTATTAGATTGCACAAGCCTGCAAAAGTTGGGTTATGTCATGTTTTTTAGCTTTTGATAATTGATTCTTACATATATATCTTATTTTTTACCGCTGAATCCGAAATTGACCTTCATTTTTAACTATCATCAGGATTTTTCGCAAACTGCAAATTTCAAAGTTAAGAAGTTCAATGTTAAAATTGAATTTCCTCCCCCATCTCATCGGAGCACTCAACTGTTTAGCTGTAAGAATCCCAGGATAAGCAAAAATATCGAATAAATTTTTTAATAAAATAAAATAAAAAATGTTTTACATATGTTTTATAGTATAAGATTTTCGCTATATTTTAACTTACACATTTGCGATTTGCAAAAAAATTCTAACGTAATGGTTAAAAATGAAGGTCAGATTCAGTGCTAAAAAGTGCGTAAAAATCAATTATCAAAAGTTAAAAAACACAATCATCTCCTCTACTTTATAGTATTCGATTTTTGTTATTCTTTAAATTTGAAAATTTATGATTTGCGAAATATCCTGACATGATGGTTAAAAATTAAGGTAATTTTCGGATTCAGTGCTAAAAAATACTTAAAAGTTGAAAAACCCAACAATCGCAGTCTTGTATTATCTAATCTAAAACTTTTTCTGAAACTCCTTGGCAGAAATCTATCCGAAATTTTTTGTGTTCTGTAAAATAAGTATAAATGGTAACCACCGAAAATCTTAATAATATTAGATTGTTATCGGATTTGCCCCAGTATGTAAAATGTAATCTCGATCGGATATTTAAAAGTGGGTTAAAGTTCGAGTACAAATTTTGAACTGGAAAAACATACATACGATTGTTGAAGTAACATAAAAACTTATAAAAAAACATAATTTTTGTTAAAAGAAATCATAAGAGAAACAGTCTCAAATCCTGACAAAATAAAACATATGTTATTTTATCCAATTTGAGATTTAATCATAATACTTGTAGGATTTTTTTTCAAAGCGCAGATACACATGAAGTAAGATCTTCGAATACTTTAAACACTTGGTATATGATCCCTCAAAGCCAAGCCGAACTCATTTGTTTTCAGAGTACAAAAGTGGCATAAGTCATGCATTTTTAAAGTTTCATAACTCGCTCAATTTTAGCATTATATGAATGGGACTTTCTTTTGTCTTACTTGTCAGTGTAATAGGAAAAAATTACTAAATATAACTTATAGGACCGGGGGACAGTATAAAAATTTAAATTTCGTAATTTTTTAAGAAATGTTTTTATTGACCCAAATCGCTTTTAAAATGTTTCTTTAACTGATTTTAAACATTTTTGTAATTGGAACTATATGTCTATGACTAACGGTTTAGGAATTAGCCATTGGACACCGTTGAGACCGGACACCCTGTATAGTGTTACACAAAATAATTTGTAAGCATTAGTGATAATGAGTGTAAATTGCTTAAAGGTTTTTTTAATTTGAGTTATCCATTTTCAAACTCAACGAAAAGATACATGACTGCCTATGGATAGTAATTCCTGGAAGTGCGATTTCAGTAGTTTTAAGATTGTTTTTGCCTGAATTAAAAATCAACTTAATATGTTGCGTGTATAAAAATATGCAGGTAATATACATGCTGTACAAAAGAATTCAAGTACATTTCTGTCTATTGGTAGGAAATGCTAGGATTGAATTTTAGTTATGTTATACGTTTCCTAACTAAATTAATTTTAGCATACTAAGCAGAATATATTACAGATCTATACACCATATACACAGAGCTACACAAAATAATTGGAATATCTTTCCAGCCTTTGTTGAAATCTGTTTTTTCAAATGTGTTATACGTTTTTTTAAAAGTTTACTTAGGTATTTTCTTTACCTTATTAAGTGGCGTAGTTTTGTTAAAATATTCTGGAAGTGTTGGAAAGTGTTTCATAAACTATGCTTGACGCATGATTTTTTCTTTCTTCTTTAATTTTAGGACTGATAATGCGATAAAAAATCATTGGAATTCAACACTCAAAAAGCGAGTCGAATATGAAGATAAGCTTAGTCCATCTTGTAATAGTATGCAAACACACGTCTCAGATGAAATAAAAACTGTAAGTTAGATTAAATTTTAATCATTTCAATTTAACTAAATCTGTTTTATATTTTAATTTTTTAATTTAATTTTTATCTTTGTGTTTTAAAGCTATTTATTTTCTTTATGCAATTCTAAAATAGGAGCAAAGTTTCCAAAGCTGTGAATATTCCCCATTGCATCAGTATATTCCTTCTGGTCCATCTACTCCAGTTTATCCTGGTAATATATTTTAATAATACATATTTATTTATACAAGTTTGTAATGAAACACAACTTATCAAGCAATGATGTGAATCACTTATTTGTAAATCTTTGTTGAAATATACTTACTTGAAATTATTTCTAAGATGCATTTTTATTTTTCCAAAAAATAATTAGCACAATTCCTTGTAATTCTAATAGTAGAACATATTGCAGATGAACTTTTTTCATCCCTTTTAGGTGAGGAAAAAATAAAATACTGTATTTAGTATTTACTCATAGCCAAAACAAGTGTACAAAATACTTTTTTTTTTTAGCTAAAATTAGGAAGTGCAAAAAATGCATGAAGTGCAAGAAAAAAAATTACTATATCTATTGTTGGATGGACAACTATATAACGTTTTAATTAATGAATAATTAAGGTTAAACAAAATAAATGTTTCAACAGTTTGTAAATAGTTATTGATCAGGATTTAAACAATTCTAGGAGTATTTTAAAAGAAAAGAAAAAAACCTGAAAGTTAACAAATGAATAAATGAACTATTATTTTAACACAATCAAACTGATTGGTAAAGTTATCATACGAATTGAATATTTCCAACTGAACGAAAAAATGCCCAGGCTGGGAATCGAACCCAGATCCTTGGCTTACAAGGCCAATGCTTTTCCATTTAAGCTAACTGGGCCGACAACCAGCCAGCATATTTCGCTCAGAAAACCTTATTGGTAATAACATCTTGTCTGTCATGTAGACAGCTCAACAGACCTGCGGTTTATTCTGTTGAGCTGTCTACATGACAGACAAGATGTTATTACCAATAAGGTTTTCTGAGCGAAATATGCTGGCTGGTTGTCGGCCCAGTTAGCTTAAACGGAAAAGCATTGGCCTTGTAAGCCAAGGATCTGGGTTCGATTCCCAGCCTGGGCATTTTTTCGTTTAGTTGGAAATATTCAATTCGTAAAATGAATAAATGCACAGAAAATTTTAATGGGTTCGATAGAAGCATTTAGTATCTGTATCTTTTACTCTTTTAAGCATGAAAACATTTTTGCGCTTTTATTGAGATGTATTTCTGGATTTGTGACCACAAAATGCTCATTTACTTTTAATTGCTTTGTTTAGAGCATATTTCATTTTAAGCTCATTCTTTGTAAAGTCGGGTGTACAAAAAAGGTGTAAATACAGTAAATGAAATTTTGTTTGAAGCTAGTGTTCAATAGATTCAACTTTTTAATTAGTTTTAATATTATTATTAATTTAAAGGGGAAAGAATAGTTGAAATGACAAAAACCTTCAAATAAGGTTTTGTTGTAACCTGACCTCGAGTGAACTCAATTTAACTTGTAGAGAAAAAAAAGTATATTTTTCTGTCAAACGAACAGTGCTAGAGGCTATGATGCTCTTGGAATATGATATTTTCTAATCTAAACTCATGTTTTTTTTTCTATTTCTTGTTTTTTCAAAAGCTACTGAATCATTTTGAATTTTTTTTTTTTTATAATTGTTGCGGCTATAAATAATCTATACTTTGATTGTTCGGCAAAAAATAAACAAAAATGCAATAGTTATACATTATACAATTTCATTAACAAAAAATCTGACTTTTTATTATTATAAATTAACATTATTAATCAGCAACTGGTTTTCCAGGAGAAAAAAAAAGTAGCTTCTGTATAGTCTGGCATATACTGCATACTTTTGAAGCAAGAAAACTGATCGAAAATTACAGATCCGTGTTATACACTAGTTATAAAAATCAGAGATTAAAAAAATATATATATCATAAGAATAAAGATTTTTAATTTAATAAAATGCTGTTTATTTACAAACAAATAATTTTCGCCATCAGATTATATGAAAAGCAATAGTTATTATACTTTACAATAAATTTTACTTTTCACAATTCTTTGCAAAGGAAGTGCATGTTATTTGGCAAATGTATTTGAAAACAGAAAAATGAAGTCTGAAACTTTAGGCGCATGTTATGTGCCAGAATATGTGGTAATTACAGTAGTAAAAGCACACAGAAAATAAATTAAAGGACTATTACGTCTTGAAATTTAACATCACATATATATTAAAAAGATTTACTTAAAGATGTATATTATACATAAAAAGTAAAACTTTCAAAACATAAAGAATAAAATATTAAGTCTTAAATGTCATACTAATGACCCTGATGATGGGCACAGAGTGGTTGAAACTTGCCAGTTTTTAGACTTTAAAAATTTTATTTTTAATGTTTTGAAAGTTTTTTCCTTTTATGTATGTTATATCTCTTTAAGTAAATCTTTTTATGACACAAAAAAATTGAAAAATATTCAGTAGAAACCAAGAAAATGGAACATAAATAGTGGTTCTTTTTCATTGATTTTGCAACTGTACTTGTTCCCAAAAAGATAATCATAAAACATTTCAAACTGTTAGTAGAATTACAGTTCTGCTTTATATCTATATTATGTTTCTTTTTTATGTTATGTCATGTGCTCTAAAATTACTAATAGTATTAGAGAATGCAAGACAATAATTAATTTGAAATTCTCAACATATTGATAATATAAAATTCAGTGGTTCAAATGTAAATTAAAGTTTATTTAAATTAAATTTCTGTTGTGTAACTTTTAAAATGTATGTGCTCTTGTAATTTGGTTGCATTATGCTTTTACTGATTGTAACCTCATTTTTCTGGCTGTAGAGTTAGTAATTTTTTATCAAGGCTAAATGTCTGCTATGCACATTTCCATAATGATTTCTGGCTTTTGCATTAATTCTGTTTTTGCTTTTTAAGTGATACAATTTAAAGAAAAAAAAATGTGTAAATATTTAATTTTATTTAAATGTTATGTGCAAATCTTGTTATTAATATAATTATGGCACATCAGTTTTGCATATGAAAGTTAAAAATTTTTGAAATTAGATCTGAAAGAAAGAAAAAATAAATCTGTTTTTGTCAATTGCAATGACATTGTGACTGTGAGAGATATAAGGATAATCTAAATAAATCCCCTTTCTTTTGTATACTTCAAAAGAAATATTTCCATTAAATATCTTTGATAACGTAGTTAGAACATTAAATAGTTCTTTGCACAATGAAAAACAGATATCCCTCAACTGAAAACAGTTTAGCTAATTTTACAAGGAAATTATGTGTATGTGGCTAATGTACTGACATCCAAGTAAAAAAAAAAAAAAAAAAAAAAAAAGATAAAATTAAGATTGCTTAAACTATTCAATGATTGACTCTTTGAAATATATATCCTTTGCCTTATTTAATATCTTTCTTTTAAATAGCTTTAAAATCTCCCTTAGATTTCTTCTTATTAATTAAATACTCTGTCCGATTGTTTAATGTGTTAACAGTTTGACAATGATTTTAGAAGTTTTAAGAAACCATTTTAACAAAAACCTGATTTACATTTTAGATATCTGTTTAAACAATTCATCTTGCATTCTTATTCCTTTAAATTATCGTAAATATCACTGTTGCAAATTGTTAAAAACATGAAATTAAAGGTTTATGGCTTTTGAGAATTTTTTTAAGGAAGTAATTTGAATGAAATATTGCCTATATTTTAAGCAGATTATATATTCTATGTGTTATTTGAAATACTGATTCTAGCTATATCTAGATCTTATTTAAAGTTGCTTTTGGAATTTATTATATTAAAATCTGACCCTTGTGTTTGTATTTCAAATTTCCTTCTAAAATATGGATCATAGCAATATGAAATTAACACCAGTTATATCCACATGGTTTTAAGAATGACCTATAAGCTCTCAGAATTTTAAAATTTGAATTAATTTTTGTCATATTTTTTTGCACCTTTTAATTTAGTTTCTCTAAAGATGGCAACTAAATTACTTCATTTTTTGTGAAAAAAAAAGGAAAGAAAAAAGTAAATAATTAGATATTGCCTGCAATCTGAAATGGTGAATAAATATCTTTATTTTTGTATCATTTGAATAAATTTATTTTTAATTTCTATCACCTTTTAAAAAATGTAATCAAAAGACTTATTTCTACATTTACTAGAATTATTATTAAAAAGCTGAAAATTTTTAATATTATTGATCCGTATGGAATAATATTTTCTGAATTTGTTTAAAATTTAAATTAATGGACTCTAACCCAGTAGCAGAAACAGTGCAGCATGGAAGCAGGCGCTGCAGATTATTTTAAACCTTGCAGATTAATCCACCAACTTAAAAATAAATGCTGGGCTTAAAAAATAGCTGAAATTTGCTTTAAGTCTCTAGATTTATGGTATTTGTTGTATCCTTATATTATATATATTCTTTATAAATGGAAATTTTGCTTACTTTAAGTGTTTCTGTTATTTCTTATGATAGTAGGCTTATTGGGTCGCAGATAAATTTTTGTTTGCTGCAGTCTGACGCAGAAAATTCTGCTTTTGGGGACTCTAATAAAACATGGGGACTGAACTGAACATATGTCCATGGCACAGGGATCATTCTAGAACATAAAAAAGGGCAGGGTGCACATTACATAATAAGGGCAATTTTGTTGAAAAGGGCATATAATTTCATAAAAAGGATATTTTTATAACAAGTGCATACACCAATATACTGGCAGGGAAGTGAGCCTACAAACTGCTTAAAGGAACCATAACTACTAAAGTTAAAGTCCTACTTAATTACAAGAATGTAATAACATTTATAATTTACATAGCTTCGCCAAATGAAAATTATTACAAATAGTAAGAGGAAAATTATGTTTTCGATTTTTATTGTAAAATAGTCTTTGGCCTTTTTTACTATATTCATAGTAATTTCCTCCTTTTTCTATGATCTTTAGAAATTTCTCCCACTAAAACTTTTATTCACCAGATAACTTTTTCCTGGTTTAAGGAAAAAGGGCAAGGAGGGCAGGTTGCCCCTCTGAAACTTTCTAGAGCGATTCCTGCAGGCCTATGCTCAGATGAAAAGTTTTTGTTGAAACAATAGCAACTCACACTATAGAACTTGGCAATACATTCCTGACCGAATTTACTTAGATGAGTTAGACAAGTAAGCAAACTTTAACTTGGCAAAAATGGCAAACTTTCCAAATTTTTATCCAAAATCCTCTCAACTAATGGAGTTTTATTGCCTGTTTGTCGCCATTTTCTTATAAAGACATTTTACTATAATTGCATCAAAATCGGGTAACTTGTAAAATGTAATTTTAGGCTCATTTACATTGTAAACATTCCTTACAATAATAAGAAATATAATAAAATTTAGTATTTTAAATATTTTCTAAATGTAGAATTTCCTTTTTCTCTCCGGGGGGAAAAAAATTCTGAGCTATTATGCAATCCCAATGCAACATATCGGGTTGCTATGGCAGCTTTTATAAAGTTTAGTACGTAAAAAAAAAAAAAAGAACTCCATAGCATTGCAATCCATGAAGTATCATGGCATGTGGTGGTCAACTTCACTTTCTTGACCACTGGTTCCGAGGTGCTATATAACATATGTGCTGATCAAATGGTCAGTCTGGATGTGTCCACAGTGTTTAGTTCCCTAGCACACTTTGTTCTCTTTTTATGAAACTAAAAGAGATCAAAGGTTGAGTGGACTTTGTTCACATCTGGAAGCAAACCTCTGACCTGTATTTTGACAGTACAATGTGTTAACAACTGAGCTACTAGGCATCAAAAGTTTTGTGTACTTCATATCAATATTTTATATTTCTTCATTATTCTGATCCCCATCATTTCAAGCCTTGCCGTTTTGTTCACAAAAGGAAGAGGGACAGTTTCTTTGCACAACAGTAAATGAATGGATATGATTTGATGATGGTTGCCAAATATTTTGTTATGATTAGCATCATAGCTTGAATCATCAACAGTCTTTTAAAAAATGCTTATTTTATATTGAAAATAAAATGCAGTTTTCCAGTGATGCATTTTTCTTCCAACGTTGCTTTTAACTTCTCTTGGAATTTTCTTACTAAAGAACTGGTAAATTCATCTGAAAGTGAAATGATTTTCACCAATGTCATTTCAGTTTTGTTTTTAAACAGGCTTTCTCACAAAAGAAAGACTCTTTTTGTACAGGTAATCATATCGAACTTTTATTCAGATAATGTTTTAATTATTTTTTTTACATATAATTTTACCTGAATTTTCTATTTGCAGAGTAGTTAATTTCAATATTAAGAAAGTAAAGAATTATTTTACACATTTTGTATTTATCTAGGCTAAAAATTTTTCACTTTTACTTTTCCTGTAGACCCCCTTAATATAAAAAAGAGAAAAAAAAAATTGCAGTTTTCCCCTTTGGCTTCTTTGCTTTTGCTGTGTTTCATTTTTCTGGAGTACAATCGTATTGCTAACTGCATTTTTGCTTTATGCAAGTTCTTTGAAAAATAATTTGCCTAAAAATGGCTTAGAAATTCCTTATTATTTATTTTAAAAAATTAGTGGGCATCCATTACATTTACAATTTATTTCTGACGTATTTTCCTGCATGTAATCCGCAGTGCAATTTTAAGCACTTTAAAGAAATTTTCGGCAGATAATCTGTGGATTATATGCCAGACTATATGAGGATTACTCATTGTTTTCAACAATTCCAAAGTACTACTAATGAACTACCTCCCTATTTATTTAGTTGCCCTATTTAAAAGATAATTGTAATAAAATAATTGCAAATAAAATAAAAATAATTATAAAATAATTACAGGTTAAAAAATACAAATACTTAAGTTAGCTCGCCAAACTGTTTTTTTCCCCGCCAAAATCTCCTCAGAGTCTCTTTCCAGATTCCCACCGAAACTTTATTATGTCAGCATTTGTCTTGAGTTGACTGCAGTTTTGCTTTGCCTTTTAACAGTTCTTTTAAGAACTTATTATTTTAGCTTTTAAAATGACACTTACTTGCTGCATATCTGGCTGAAAGCAAAGTGCCGCTTCTATATTTACATTTGTTTTATTGTGAGAATTTAATCTGAAAGTTGCATATAAAGGGATCACTGCCAAAAAATGACATCCTTTTTGCGATGAAAACGGATAGAAGCATGTTGCCAAAAGGGTAAAAAAAATTAACATAAAATTCTGAAGCCACTCCCACTAGCATGTACACGTCATATGTGAACCAATCAAGAGCAACTCTGCGAACGATCGATGGCAGATAATTGTGTAGTAGCTGTTTACATTTTTATTTTATGACTGCCGGTAGAAACTGGATATCTGACATGAACTTCAGCTTAAAATGAATTTCAGCAGATAATCCCGCACTTAAATTTTTTTAACAGATAACCCGGTTTTAACAGATATTCTTGTGTTTTATATTATTAAAAGAGTTTGTATATTTTCATTCTAGTCAAGTCTGAAGATCCACCTACGCCCTCAAGCAGTCAAGGATCACTTCAAATACAGCTTTCACCAGAGGATTATCATGTCCCATATTCATCTTCACCACATCCTGAAAATGAAATACCATGGTGCCCTGCAAATGGACACATAGTTCCCAAAATGGAAATTGAAAATAATTCTCTCAGTATGTCTATTCAGAATGTAGTTAGCCCGGTGAGCATAAAAAGGTAAGATTTTGATCGGAGTTAAAAATATTGTATTTTTATGGTACTTAAATTTTTTTAGATAATTGTGTAGTCAAACATTTGTCAGTATTTTTCAACTTTGTTAATTACTAATTTCCATTGTTTCATTTGAAATTTTGAATAAAATTATTTATTTACTAAAATTTTAACCCTTAAATGCACGATTTTTTTATTTTGTTTTGAAAAAATTGTATATGATTCTTTGAAAGGTTACACAGGAAAAATAATGAAAAAAATCAGAGATACATTTTTCATATAATACAACAATCTTTTCTTCTGTTGCACATCTGCATTATGAGTAAAAACTACTGTTGTGCGGCTGTTTTACGCTAAAATATTGAAAATTAGTAAATATTTTAATAAGCCAAGATGGGTATAAAATGCCTTATTAAAAATTTCCCAAAATCTATACAAGGTGGAAGAAAAGTCCTAGACATATTTTAAAATTAAATATACTACCAATTAATTGGCAAATGAAAGTATAATTTAGATAAAATGCTTCTCATAAGTTATAATTTTAGTGCAAATTCCTTTCTTTTATGACAGTTATTTTTTTTTTTTTTTTTTTTTTTTTTTTTTTTTTTTTCACCCCAAAATATCAAAATTTAAAGTGTTAAGGTT
Organism: Maratus speciosus; assembly: GCA_963932465.1. Classification (NCBI taxonomy): domain Eukaryota; kingdom Metazoa; phylum Arthropoda; class Arachnida; order Araneae; family Salticidae; genus Maratus; species Maratus speciosus. The sequence continues at coordinate 462,144,358 of OZ010790.1, forward strand.
ACTCCAAATACCTTATTTTATATAATTATTTATTTTATAAAACAATCTGACTTTACACCAGAAAGTTTCAATGGTTAATTTCGCTTTATTTAAATATGGAATGTCTGTTATTATTTAAAGCAGATATTGCTATTTTAATTTTCTGGTGTGAATTAGGTATATATGTATAAAAAAAAAAATCTATTAAATTCAAAACACTGTTGTTTGCATATATGTAAAGCTGCACACTAAAGTGTTAATCTATGTGTTTTTACAAAAAAAAAAAAAAAAAAAAAAGTCATTTTGTGCATATTATAATTTTTTAGCATCTGTTTTCATTACTGACAGCAGTATGCCAAAGTTTCTTCAACTTTTCTTCTTAGTTCAGCTTTGAACAGTCAAAATAGATGTAATGTTTGTATATTGCAATGTTATGCATTAAAGCACATCTGGACCTGGGCACATGTGCATTAACTGAGTTGTAAAATGAAAATATAATATAATCTTCTGTGATGATGTATGATGTCACAAAATCTATTTTAATGGAGACTAGCATCAAATTGCTGGGCAATTTTAAAATTTTACCAAGATGGGTATAAAATGCCTTAAAAATTTCCCAAAATCTATACAAGGTGGAAGAAAAGTCCTAGACATATTTTAAAATTAAATATACTACCAATTAATTGGCAAATGAAAGTATAATTTAGATAAAATGCTTCTCATAAGTTATAATTTTAGTGCAAATTCCTTTCTTTTATGACAGTTTTTTTTTTTTTTTTTTTTTCACCCCAAAATATCAAAATTTAAAGTGTTAAACGTTTTGTCTATCCTGTATAATTTATATATCATTAGGTGAAAAAATAAGATTAAGCAGGAAATACACAACAATTTCACATTTTTCTTTATATTTTTCAAACTATGTTGATCTGCATTATTTCTTTCAGTTAATTTTTGTAATTATTTTTTTTACCAGTATTTATTTTAACTTTTATTACTTTTGAATCCTAAATAAAAATCTGTTATTTGGAAACATAACCATTGCTTGTATTATTACTAAACTGATAAACCGAAACTGTAGAAGTAGACTGTAATAATTATTTAAATTTTTTTTTTTTTTTTTTTGGGGGGGGGGGGGATGTATATGTCTGTGTAAAGCTTTTACCATATTATATCTGAATTTGCATTTTCTGTTGCATTTTAACCCTTAAACACACATGCTTAGGTACTTTTTAGCCTATGTGCTTTTTTTGTAACTCAGAGAAAATTATTTTCTTTGTTGTTGCTTAAAGTTAAATTTCTGTTTCAAGTGCTGTAATTTTATGTTTTAAATTATTTAGAATATGTTAAAAGATTCATTTAAGCATGGATGTTTTTCCGGAAAAAGTCGTTTGAATATTGACATCAGATTAATCTCCTGTATGTGCTAGCGTAAAGAAAGTGACTGCATGAACTACAAGGTATAATATATTGTATGAGTGACTCAATGTTATAATATCATTACAGAGAAAATGATGACATGCATGAGACAAAAGAATGTGCCTTTTTGCCATATTCCGGAACTCTTGAATGCAATTCTGAAAAGTCTCCTGAAATGCAGCCCATGCTTCCAATTGAAAATTCTAGTCCATATCAAAAAGAAAATCAAGGTATGTATGCCATGCCTGGTGTTTTAATATTACAAAATATTTTCAAAATGTGCAATAACTTGAAGATATACTGGTATATATACTTTTTTTTTTTTTCAGTTTCTTATGAAGCTGCATTGAACAATCAACATATCAGGACAAATTTAGTTTCTAAGCGTCCTCTACCCTCAATACTACAAAAAGGAAAGAGAAAAGTATCCTTTTGTGCAAAATCGTCAATAATGCACAGTTTTACTAAGAACTTTGTAACTTATGCTTCTCTGTATCTAGAATCCTAGTTTAATTAGACAAAGTCAGTTAAATTTATAATCTATTTCTGTATGCCTATTTTTGTGCGTGCTATGTATGTATTTTTTTCTATTAATATTTAAATTAATAGTAGTAACATAACAAAATAGTGATTTAACATAATTTCTCATTTCCCAAGTAAGTTAATATTTAAATTTTTAATCAATTCAAATAATATAAATACGGTATAACCCTGATTTAACGATTTCCTCCCTTTAAGGGAGGATTTGCTCTTTTTTGGTTGAAAAAAATCAATTTTAGTTTACTTTTTTCTATTCCCTATAGTCTGTAGATTATCAGTGTGCAATGATTTGGCCGAATTTGAAGTCCTTTTGTAGTTATTTAGTGCTTTAGCGCAACACGTCCATACGCTTGCACTGTTTTAGAGCACAATAAATGCAAAATGACTTTTCTTAAACTGGATGGGCTCAAAACACAAAAACTATTAAACCAATCTTGCTAATTTTTTGTTTTTTTAATTAAAGGTGATATAATTTATTGGGCTTGGACCACTTTAATCTATTTATATAAAAAATAAATATTTTTAGAGGCAGGCCAAAGTGTGAAAAAAAGGGGTCAGAAATAGACACTTTTTCTTTCAAATCGCTGATGCTTTGTTGATTTTCAATTTTTTTTATTTCAAAGTGGTTGAAGCTCCAGATAATATTATCTACTTTCATAATCCTTAATGGAAATTGATTGCAAACGACTCTGGTGACCTATCAGATCCCGCCCGATTGGAAATGCACGTCACGCACACTGGGCATCTACCCACACAATTCGAGCCACATCATCAATTTTTTATTTAAAAATTTTTAAAATGTTCTTCAAATGGTAATAACTTGCAAAAAACCCAGACCTAAAATCTTCATTCCTAACCTATTAAAAAAAAAAAAGCTTAAAAGCACCCTTTTTTTCGGCCTTCTACAAGCAACCTCCACCCCCTAACGATAAATTTATATGATCTGGATTTATCTATATTTATGTTAAAATTCTCATTTTAACAAAAATTTTCCTCTCTTTAACAATAGTTTTAATGAATTTCAAATTTTTTATTTTATTTATTTATTTATTTATATTTTTTTAGTTAGACAATTGGTGAAAATTGTCATAATTTTTATTGTAAGAAACCAGTCTTTGCTGTCGGCAAAAAAGAAATAACTGCTTTTTTTGCTGCTGTGTACCTTAGCATTTTTTATATAGATATAGCCAATCTACCACTTTCAAATTAGTTTTAAGTACTTATTCATGCTTATTAGTTAGTACTTATTAGTTTTAAGTACAAATTCTGATGACCCTAAAAGTAGTAGCAGTGACACTACCTTTTTGGTGTGATAGCTTAAGTGACCAAATACAACTTAATTGCAAGGACCTAGTTTGACATTGATAGATGCTTCAACAATTTAACTCAGTATTAAATAAGAATAATCTAAATAACATGCTAATAAAAAAAAATATTTGTATGAGGCATAATATATAATTTAATTGTTTTAGCCTTTTTCTTACACAATCGCAAAATGCTAAACAAAACTAAAGTTTTATTTTTATTTCATAATGTAAAATTCAGCTTCTTTACAAATATCTGATAAAACCTGTTAATAATTGTAGCATCTCTTTTTGTTGCTTTATTGAATATTGCTACAAACTCTTAATTGATTTAAAATTGTTCTGAAAATATTTTACAAGAACCTTAACTAACTGTGTAGAAATTTTGTCATCTTCCCCTTTCTGACTGTTCTAATTTACCCAGAGATGATATGAATAGTGTGACTTCATATAATGTATATAGGCCTGTGGCTGGAACTGAATTAAACCATGTATTAAATTCATATGAGGGTAGTTTAAAGTTGGACTATTCTAAATCTGGATTACCAGAGCTTGAGTCTGTAAATATGGAATTTCTTGACATTGAATCTATAATCTCAGAAGAACTGAATAATTATTACCAAAATGAAGTTTTGTATAAGAATTCATTAAATTGTCAAGATAATGTTAACAGAATGCTACATTCCACAGTGTATTCTGCTTCTCAAAATGGTCTTCTTTCTGAAAAGGAAGCTAACTTTTTAAATAACATGGTAAGTACAGATTTGCCAAATCGCCTGATTTTGCTTGATTTTCCATACTCCTGATTTTTGATATATTTCTCTTGATTTTCTAACCCAATTTTTTTTCATTTTTATTTTATATCGCTGTGTTTGATTAGCTATTTGGTATGACAGAAGTTTCAGATTAAATATATATGATGGGTCTTTAAAACTTTGTGAAACTATGAAAAAATTTTAAATTTTCATTGTTAAATGCAAAATCTGATAAAATTAATTTTATTTTCTATAATGAATAAATTGTAACTTTACACTGGAAACTGTAAGTTCCCTTTTTAATATGATCATCATGTATCATTTTGTTTTTATTATTAATAATTTCTTTATTATAAAGAATTACCATTCATAACATTTGTAATTATATATTTTTCTGAGGAGGCAAAATCCATTCATGGTATTTCTAATGAATTTTAAATTGTTTTAAATCGCATATATTTTATGACATTTGCTTAATTAAAAGCATTTAAAAATTTATGAAGTATATATAGCTATTTGTGTTATACAGTATTATTTAAAATTAGCCACCCTTGGCGACCAGTTTGGTTTCCCTTAAATGTATGCTAAGCATTGTATCATGTTACTTTTATTCATAATTTAATTTACTTGCTTAATTCGTCGCCAAATTGGAAGATTCTGATAGAGAAATCAAGAACATTGTTGTATTTTTATGTTAGCTCTGTGCGGGTGATAAATCGTCAAACATTCTTCCTGTTGTATTTTTTTGTATTTCAGTAATTTCATTTAAAAATAATCCTCACTCATTTTATTTAAAATGCATAGCTTTAATTAAAACTAAAACATTTTAAATTCAAGACTTTTACTTCTTTCTTTTTTTTAAAAAAGAAAAAGAAAAGAATGAAGAAAAATAATAAATAATACCATACATCATGAACATTTGATTTCAACATCAAAGTTTGTTTCAATTTCCTCCGCTAAAAAAAAAAAAAAAAATGCTAACTGGCAAGTATAATGCTGTTGGCGAAATTTGCACCCGGCTATCACAAAAACACCAAGAATTGTTTGTGATCATAACAACTTTTATTTAGTTTTATTCTAAAAAATAATTTTGATTAAAAATAGTTGCAATGCATATCAGAAGCGAAGGCATAAGCCCATAATTTTTTATGACAGTCACATGACTTGTACTATTATAATATAGGTGAAATGAAGGCGATGGAACATTATTTGGCAATTTATCACCTGCGCGTGGCTAACATTAAAGTACCAAAATGGCCTCCTGGCGTATAAAGAGTGAAGTGGCTCAGCCCGGAACTGTTGATGACAGTCACATGACTTATTCTATTATTATAGAGATGATTTAAATTATTCTATTATTATAGAGATGATTTAAATTATTACTATTTTATGTTTACATTTAAAAAAAAATGTCATTGCAAAAAGTCTCCTGATTTCTTTTTAAAAACCTCCAGAGTTTTGTGTTCTGGAAGTTGACAACTCTGTAAGAAATTTCTTTAATGTTTACTGCTAATTTATTTTTTTTTATCCTTGAAGTGTCTAGATTTCCAGTAGAATTATTTTGATATGTTTTATATTGTATTGTAGAATTGCTTTCACATTTTCTAAATAAAATTGTTTTGAAATGTTATTGTATGAAAAGGTATTGCATTTAAATTTTATTAAGTCAGTAAATTTTTGTGATAAGAATAGCATCATTGGTAATTATTGTGTTAACACTGATAATCTCTAAAGTTTTTGTTGCTGTCAAAAAGTATTGGTTAAGTGGTACACTCCAATCTTTTTCAAACTTTTGTGCTTTGAAGGTGTGCTACCTATGTATAAAATATGCCATATGAAGTTTGGACGGATATGCATAAATAAAGTTTTAGCTCATTCAATTTTTCAGTATTGCAGGTCTTTTATAAGTACATACACCATACATTTTTTCACTGAAATCATCTTCATTATTTTGTTATAATGCATGATTTTATGTGGATGTCTTTCCTTTAAACCTGTTGTTAATTAATGCATATCTAAGTTCAGTTATTTCAATAAGATAGGAATGATTGTGTGTGTGAGAGAATAATAACAAAACTTGTGTGTTGGTATTACTATTATATGTAGCGGCTTGATGGTCTTTAATAGAGTATTTAACTAACAAGTATTGAAAATGTAGTAGTAACATTAACATTTCAATGAATGTTAAAATTCTTAAATACAGTAGGTGTCATTAAGATTTTTTATTTCTATCTGCTTTCTTTGTTCATTTTTATATTTCTAATAAATATAGAACATAAAAAAAAAACTTGGATGTCATAAATTAACCACAGGTTTATGAAGGAACACAAACATAGTGACACATAACAAAAGTCAAATGATTTCAGGGAGAAAAGTAAAAACTCTAAAATACTGAGAAATTTATCAGATGAAACTTAACCCTCCTTATGGGACATAAGAAATAAAAGAAAGAAGGGAAAAAGGTAAAAAAAAAAAAAAAAAAAAAAAAAAAGGTAAATGAATAAGAAAACCTTTAAAATCCCTTAAAAATAAATAAGAATAGATGCAGTATTATTATTAGGGATACTGTATTGTGCTTGGCATAGTTCTGAAAATTTGCTTCTACTGAAGTTCTAAGTTTTTTAAGATGGCATAGGAAAACCATATAAATGAGGAATTACATTGAAGACAAAAAAATAAAAACATATAAGTAAATAAAAAATAAAATAAATGCAAGAAGTCTTTCTTGTTATGAACATAGCAGAAATTGTTAAGCACTCAGCACTTCACCAAAATGTGAATAAATCTGAAAAGTGGTAATAAAAATTTAATTTGTATGAAATATTAGGCAAACAATTACTTTTGAACCAATTTTTTAAGAAGTCTGAACAAATGTTTAAACTTTTTAAATACACTGAATAAAAAGGGGAGAAATTCGGAATCAGTCAAATCCACACCGTGAAATGGACTCATGAAGCTGAATTTACTAGCGTTTCTAGTCTCTGTCTGTTACCAATCCATAATTTGAATCTTCAGTGCTTCCAGAATAGTAACGATAGTTTTTGGCTAACACTTTTGGAAAGGCTAATTATTTTCATGTTTGGCTAATGTATTGGATAATACTTTGAAATCCTTAACACAGTTCCTGTCTGTCCAGGTTTTTTTTTTTTCCCAGTATCCTATTTTTGTGAATTTAATTATTATTTTTGTGAAAAAAGTAATTTCACAAAACATTAGTTAACCCATTTGTTGTAAGCCTTTGGCATCTAACAATTGTATTTTTTAAATATAATAATCCAAATTTCAGTAATTTCCTCCTTCGAAGGGACGCCTACGCTTCATATTTTAGGAAATATAAGAGAGGAGTTGCACATAAAGATGAAACAACAAAAGATTACGATGAACAGTGTTTCAGAAAAAAAAAACCTCTAATTACCACACGGCTCGTGGACATGTGAAGCAAATGAAGCAAAATAAAAGCAAGTGTTGCCAAATTAAGAAGTGAAAGAAATCGCCAAAAATACAATCACCACACCTACCATTGCTATGATGTCATTTATCCGCCAATCGGTATTGATTATAAATGGGGATCAGGGTTCGTAAATATCATGATATTTTCGAAAATATAAAAAATATCCGATATTTTCAAAATAGTCAACTTACTGTATATAAATATTTCAAGCTTAAATTAGAAACTAAAACATATTACACTTAACAAGAAAACTTAATCGAACAGTGCATTTTTCCTTTCCATTTCTGTTTTATTTCACTTAGAACAATTTTGAAGATCAACTAATTGAAAACAGAAACAATTTTTTTTATATACTTACATATGCAGCTTTAAAAAAAAGGGGGTTGGGGGTATAGGATTCAGTATCAGCTATCAAGAGATCAGAAATTTATGAAACAAAATTTTTGTAATTGAAAGTTTTTAAGTAAAAAAAATATAAGCTTATCTTATTTTTTATCCCCTAACATCCTGTACAGTTTAAACTAAACTAAATCAAAACCAGAACAGATTTTTTTCCAATGAAGCTGTATATAACTGAGTATCTAAATTAGACAGTTTATCTTTTAGTGTCTGCTTCTGTTCTGAATTATGTTCTACATAATCCAAATTTAAAGTAAAAAATTCAAACATAAAGCTTGAAAAAGATATGTTTTCTTTTTTGGCTAAAAAAAATCACTACCAGAGACAAAAGTTCTTTATCTACAGAAACACAGTCAATAACAGTTGGAAATTTTATTTACACTTGTTTTGACTGAAGATATAAAAAATATCTTGCACAGTGATATTTTGAAAATAAATATCAAATATAGAAAAGATCACACATCTTGATATTTTGAAAATAAATATCAAGTGATATGAAAATATCAAAAATCTTGATATTTTGAAAATAAATATCGGATATATATCAGGATACATATCCATTAATATATATCAACGAACCCTGATGGGGATAGAGGGAAAAAAGAGAGGAAACCCAGCGAGCGATAAACAAGAGAGGTTTTAGTTTGTTTGCATTCAGATGAAAGGTAAAATAAACAAAAAAGCTAGATTTTTGAAGAATTTCACACTTACCATGCAGTTGTTGTTCACACGCTGAGTATTTTGTGAAAAGGCCCTTTCTCTAAAATTTGTTTTTGTGAAGAGTCCATTAATGGGAAGAAAATGAAGGTTGAAGTAGTTATATTTTGCACTGGATGCCCTACTACAGATTGCAGTTCTGCAAAGTGGGATCCAATGCCTTAAAATCTATGAACTTTTTTAAAAGAATGCAACTTAAAATTTACAAACTTTTAATAGATATTTAAATCCAGAATTAATAATAAAGAAATGTTAAGAATTGGCTCTTAATCTAAGCACATCAAACAGAAGTACCAAGTTGTAATCTGATATCAAAGACAGAAAATCATGACTTATTAATAACAGTTAATCATTGCTTTAAAGTTGCCTTCATGATTATTTCACTTGTTTCTCCTCTGCTTGCTTCTACCTTTTTTCGCCCCTGTGTCTGTATGTGTATTTTGTTTTTCTGCCTGTTAAATCAATTTTTATTTAAAGTATGTTTTTTAATTTACCTTATTTTTTAGAACATAATGTATTTACTAATATATAATAAATAGGTATTGCTTTTTTAATTCATTATTGACTTACATTCATGATTTTGCATCTGTCTCTCCTGAAGTGTTTTTTTTTTCCTCTATTCCTTGTTTTCTTTTTGTTTTTTAAATTGTGCATTTTGTTTCATATTTTTAAGTTGTAAGTTTTCAAGATGTTATGAAATAAAGACATGATACTTAAGTGTACTTAAAATTATGTATTGTATTAATTTACAAATTTTTTCCAATATTTAACAGTCTTCAAACTTATTTTCTGATGCCCAGACGTATCATTCCCTGCCAAACCCAAGTATTAGTGGTCCGTTAATTCCTGATGAAAGAGTATCTCTGAATTATCCTGTGACTGTGCTTCAAGAAAAGTAAGTAATTCTCTTTTAATAGTTTAAGGATTATAAAACTACCGTAATTTCGGGTAGATAAGCCGCCCTGGCGTATACGCCGCTACGTCCAAAAATGGTAAAAAAAACCCTGAAATTCCATCGTATACGCTGCACCGGCGTATAAGCTGCACTTATTGAAAGTGGTGTATGTACTACTATAGACGCCATATTGAAGATTTTCGCGCATTTTTTAAAACCATTTTAAAAATTAGAATTTTAAATTTAATTCAAATAATGAAAATAAATAAATAAATAAATAAATTTTGGTTTGTGAATTTATCTAATTACATTGCACATTTCAGCCTTGGATCGGCAAGTAGAAATATATTTTATGGAATTCTTAATATAAAACATAACGCTAGTATTACAAATAACACTATTTTTTATTCAAATCCATCAATTAAATAACACAACGTAAAATTCCGAAAATAAGTAATGATAAATAATCATTTTGACAACATGAACTATTGGCAAAAGTTGGGAGAGACGTATAAAGAGATTTTTTTATTTAATCTCTTCACTACTAACTGTAAACATTAATGTCCATTAAAAGAAATTAATTGGTACTCGATTTGATATATTCTGTAAATATTTAAAATAAAATGTTCTAAGAAAGTTTTAAAATAAAAATTAAATACATGTGTTCATTATTGAAAATAAAAAATACAACATTCGCAAATGTGCACACTTAAAGAAAACAAGAGAATCTACTTTCTTTTCTATTAAAACGCCGCGATTATGCAAAACTGAGCATGAAAAGGATTCCTTAAATGTGTCAGCGACTTCACTTTGCGTAAGTGCAGTAAAAAGAAATTATTGAGCTGCAAGCAAACAGAAAAAATAATTTAAAAGGAAAAAAAAAAACGAAAAGCAAAACCCGTTTTTTCTTAGCTATTAAAAAAAAATCTCCATTATTAATTGTCCGATTTTGTTCAAATTTTCAGCAAGTTGCAATAACAGCAAATTAAGCTGTGTAACAAAATTTTATTAAAATATAATAAGTTATTAGAAAATTACAGCACTCCCCAAAACCCCTAGTTTATAAAAAAGAAAAGAGGCATCTGCAGTTTGTTTATTCAACTCTGTGGTGGAGTGGGAAGTTGAACGTTATCAGAATGAGATCATTATCTTTGAGTAATACGTTTCGTTTTTTTCTTTTTTAATGAAATAAAAAAGAACTTCCCGATATTTTTTAAAATGATTGTTATTTCTAATCTGTGTAGCATTTTTAATATTGTTTTTCAGATTTTCACTCTATAATATTACATGATCTGATTTATTTATTTTTTCTGGAAAAAATCATTATTACTTCGTATATGCCGCACTGGCAGATAAGCCGCAAAAGGTAAAATTTAACTTTTAAACACGTATAAGCCGCGGCTTATCTACTCGAAATTACGGTAAGTATTCTGAAACTTTATTATCAACCATTTGCTACTAAAAGTGGCTGTTTTCAGCATCAAGGGGCTATGGCTACTATTTTAGGTCAAAACACATGCGAAAGCAACTATTTTGAAGGAAATCAAGAAAAAAGAGGCTTTTTTTTTTTTTTTACTATTTCAGCTACTATTTTTGTAGAAAACAGATTTTTCATCAACTCCAGAGCAGCCAACTCTTCTCTCTGTTTTTTTAAAGCTCGATCTCTTGATTTTACATCTTGGTATAAATTTCTTAAGTTTTTAATTCAGCTTTAAAAATCTCTGAAAACTTCAATAGGAAAAAAAAAGAAATTACAGTAAAATCCTGTCTAAGGCAGATCTGTGCAAGATGGAAATCTGTCTTATGAGGAAAGATTTTAAAATCCCACTGAATACTTAGAAATGCTGTAAACTCTAAGGCAAAATATTGACTATGAAGAAAATTTTTCTTAGTCTTGATTGATTCAGTCTTAGACAAGAGTTTACTGTATTTTTAGTCTAAATATATTATTTTTTGACTAGAAACTTTGGTCTTGTTTTTTTCTTGAAATTTTAAGTGAAAACAAAACATTTTTTACAGTTTTTATGTATATTTTTAATGGTGTTCAGAACAAATATTATAATCTTTATTTGTTTCGATTCAGACTTTAATAGAGTTAATAAAATTAGGTAATAATGATAAGGGATGAATAGGAGCAAGTAGTTACTATCAAACAAATCCATTATTTTCTATACAAGTAAATGTATGACATTTCAGAAATTAGAAAACAACTTTGAACTCAAGAAAGATTAAAATTTGTTCTAAGAAAATGTATTTGAATTGAGAAAGATGGGAATTTAATATAAATTCAAGAGAAAGATGGGAATTTAATATAAATTCAAGAGAAAGATGGGAATTTAATACAAATTCAATTCACTTATGTCGTTCACAAAAGTTATCATGTCCTTGAAATGAGCAGGTATTTGAATGTTGCCCTTTAGCTGAAGTTTCTTTATGACATCTTCTGGAAGAAGTGCTGCCTCCTGTTCCACCATTTCTTGAAATCTCCAGGTATGGGGGAGCCTTTTGTAAAATTTCGCCACATAACCATCATCCTTCTGGGTACAGGACATTGGTCACATAGAGTCTGTATGACTTTTTTCCATGCACTTTAACGACAAGGAAGTCTCCTGGAGCAAATTTGCTCGAAAGTTGGGGATTTTCTAGGTTTCCAAAATCTGGGTCTTCTAAAGTAGTAGGCAATATGAACTCTTATCACTGTCTTGAACAGAATAATTGGAATTTGAATCTTCAGTGATGATCTTCTGGACAGTTTCTTTCATTTGTTTTTTTGTCCTTTTAAATCGCTGCATGTTTTAATAGGATCTACTAGTATGGCCTCTTCCTCAGCACATACTACTGTTTGCCCTCCTCTTTTTTTTAATTGGTTTCCCATTTTGAGATGTCTGTGTAATGTTGTGGTTGACAGAGGATATTTCTCTGAAACTTTTCTTAGGGATTTGAAGTTTTTTAATTCTTCTATTGCCTGTTCCATATCTCTTGGATTGGGGGTTGGCGTTTTTCGTTCAGCTAAGTAATTTCATGGCATCTTTAAACTCTTCAAGTAACTGGAACAAACAAAATATTGTTAAATACGATATGACATGAAAATATTACTGTATGAAGAGTAAACCATGGCAACAAAAGTCTGTTCCAATTCACCCTGTGAATCTTAAACCTATGATGTTATAAGAAATTTTCCACTTTATCACTATGTAGTTTTAGAAATACATAAAATCTAATACAGGATATTGTTTATAAGTCTATCCCTAATAAAAAAACGCTACTCTTAGGTTTCGAATACAAAAAAGTTTGTAGTTACATACAAAGTTTTGCAGATGTTGAAAATAGGAGGTTTTCGAGGATTCACTTGCAATTTTTTTATATAACACAGTAGTCGTGCCAACATCACGAAACTGAATTTCCCAACACTCCATGATATTACCTTCTTAAAAAAAATTGGCAACTAAAAATATTCTCACGTATAGTTATTTTGAATTTATTTGTATGACTGGGAAGTTTCGTTCCTGTTCACTCCGCTGTTCCTATTCACCCCGTTTTACGGTATCATTTTTTAACCATTTGGAAAAATGGTTATTGTTCTCGTCAGGGTAGGAAATCAAAAGCTCCGCAATTTATTTGTTATCTGATTGGTATATACAGTAATCTGTATTTCCCTTTGGTTTCAACAACGATGGACAACAATGTTGCCACTATGACAAAAAAGTAATAAAAACTACAAAAAAAAAAAATTAATAAATCAGAAACAAATTGAGATACAGCTTTCAAAAAATTGCATTTAAAAGTACATTTTTTTTTCTCTATCCGACGGTATAAAAAGTAATATTGTCGGATGTTTAGAAGTTTAAGAATGAAATTTTATTTAAAATTGGTCGTGAGATTTTTTGGAAATCTGATGATAGAAAAGCCTTTTCCCGAACAGCCAATGAAATGCTTGGATAATACGCAAGTTTCAGGAAATCTTGCAACTTTTACGTGTAATAACACTATTAATGTTTAATTCATGGTGTACGTAATGTATGACCAGCTCCGTAGAAGCTTAAAAATTTACAGTACCGAAAATTGTAAAACTGAAATTTCTTTTAAAATTTGTTCACAATGGGTCTAGGAATGTTATCGTTTAATCCATGGTGTACGTAATGTAGGATCAGCTCCGTGCGATTTTTTATGTCTTAAATTTTAGTCTTTGAAAAAATCACTTTCCAAATGGTCGTTGTAATTTGTTAAATTGTTTTTTTTTTTTTCTTTTGTCCCAAATTTATTTAACCTTTGCCAATGATTGGTATGTCATTATTTGCTGTTCTTTCTCCATTCACAACATAAATATTAGCATTCATCTAACAGCTTTCACAGGGGTGGAAAATCTGTTCCAAACCGCTCAAAGTTTGATTTCCTGCTACATTCTGCTACAAAAATGGCAATTTTTATTTAATTCTACTCCAATTTGCTACAAAAATAGAAATTTCATAATCTAAAACATTAGAGTTAAAAACAACAAAAACTGTTCACATGAACCTTTTATTAGCTTAGCTTAGCAACACACTGCTATTACAATGCATGTAGCTGAGATATGCAGCAACATGGAAGTTTATGAAATTTATCTCTAACTGAATAATGGATTCTGCTACAGTTTCTCTGCCTTAAATTTTAGCTTTTATAATATTTATTACATATTTGAATCCAAAGAGGATGATTAATCCAAAACACAGGTGTTATACCATCTATGAAAAATAAGTATTATTGAAAAGGTTTTCAGCATTATATCAAATCAAAAAAATATTTTTACTTGCTCAACACTGAAGAACTTTCTGACACATACACAAACTTTTTTTAGATGTAAAAGCATGAAATTGGAAAGGCATGACTGCTGAAGTAATTTGGAATCATAGCATTTTCCATTTTTACTTTCTTCTATCTTTACAAGAAGAAAGTATTGGATTCGTAAAAATTTCCGACTTTCGGTTTTCGACGGATTTACACGTTTTAGGGGTCAGAGATTCCGAAAAACGTGTTTTTACAAAATGTCTGTCTGTCTGTATGTGACACAAATTTTGTGGGCGTCCTATTTCAAGAACTAATGCACGGAATTTAATAAAAATTTATATTCAGTTAGTCCCTGATATAAATTGGTGCTGATTAGTTTTTGGTGTAAATCGCTCAACAGGTGGCGCTGCTGTGCAGCCTTTTTCACGATTTCCGCAATAGCTCAATATCCAGAATTAACGCACGGATTTTCATCAAACTTCAGATTCAGTTAGTCCTTGACATTAATTGAAGTTTTCTACATTTTGGTGTAAATCGCTCAACAGGTGGCGCTGCTGTGCAGCCTTTTTCACGATTTCCGCAATAGCTCAATATCCAGAATTAATGCATGGATTTTCATCAAACTTCAGATATTTAGGTGTATCTAAATAACTAATGCTTGGATTTTCAACTAATTTCAGATTCAGATCCTTTTACAAATGTAAAAAAAAAAAAAAAAAAAAAAAAAACCGCTGCGAAACGAAATTAAACTCTAAAAATTATATAAAAATTTTCAGAGGAAACCATTTACTATATTGAGTTGAAAGACACAAACCTTATTCCTTTTATGAATGTCAAAAGATGGCTGTAAAACATGAAAAAACAACCAACCAACCTCCAGATTAATTTAAATTTCGTATGCTACAATTTCTCAATTTCAAAGGTTGGGAGGTCTGTAAATGTCACACCTTGAGCTATAAGTGATTTTTGAGTCATAAAGATCTTTCTAGTACCGTAGTGTCCCAAAAATCAGTTTAAAATGCTCACTTTCAAAGCATTTGATTTTATTGATAAATGGAAAATGCTATTTGATTTCAATGCTACAAACTGCAGTTTGTCCTGCTAAATATTGCTACAAACTGCAGTTTATTCTGTTACAAAAAGATTAAATTCTGATACGAACTGCAATTTATCCTGTTGCAAAAACAAATTTCTGATTTTCCATTCCTGCTTTCATTAAAATATTAAGACCATAAAAATAAATAAAACCTATACAACAAACTTTGTTAATATGGACTTCCAAGGGAAGTAATTTTTCATCCACACTAACCCATAGATAAACATACAAGATCGGACACTCTGGTTGGGTATAATGGTAACATTATGACGATTGTAGTGCCCATAGTGACAATAGGGAAGAAACTTCTCATCCACGTAATATTTTTGCTATTGAGCTTCTATCTTCATACGATCTTACTTTAATAAAATGCTTACATTTTCATGTTTTCAACAAAACAAAATATTTTTTAACCATTTGGAAAAATGATTATTGTACTCTGTCAGGTTAGGAAATCAAAAACATATCTGAGGCGTTTTATTGGTTGAATCTACATTTTATTTGTTTTCTGATTGGTCTATACAGTAATTTGTATTTCCCTTTATTTTCAACAGAGATGGATACTTGTGCTGCCACTATGACAAAAAAGTAATAAAAACTATAAAAAAAATAATAACTCAGAAACAAATTGAGATACAGCTTTCAAACAAATTGCATTTAAAAGTACATTTTTTTCTCTATATGACGGTGTAAAAAGTAATATTGTGGGATGTTTAGATGTTTAAGAATGAAATTTCATTTAAAATTGGTCGTCAGATTTCGATGGATTGGGTTGGGTTGATTGTTGACGGCCAATTATCTACACGAGGGATATGGGCCCTGGGGGAGTGCCTTCCGTGGAGGTCTTTCTAAGGGAACCTAATCCGTATTAACGCATGGAAATCCACGGTTCGAAGAAAACCACGAAAACTCCGAACGATTAGGCCGAAGGGCGCGATTGGGTCGGATTTCGATGGAGAAGCCTTTTCCCGAACAGCCAATGAAATGCTTGGATAATACATAAGTTTCAGATGGATAATATACGTAAGTTTCAGGAAATCTGACGAGTCGCAGGTGATTTTTGTCGCTTGCAATTTTTGCATGTAATAACACTATTAATGTATGATCAACCCCGTGCGATTTTTTATTTCTTAAATTTTAGTCTGAAAAAATCATTTTCCAAATGATCGTTGTAATTTGTTAAATTGCTTTTTAGCTCACAAGCTATCAAAGCCTGAGAGCTAATGTGCCCGCCCGTTCTGTATGTATGTATGTATGTATGTACATAACGCGATAACTCTTGATAGAAACATCCGATTTGCTTCAAAATTTTTTCCTAGGTTCACTGTGATAAGGCGCTTCCCTGATTAGTTTTGGGAGTTCATTGGTTAAGGATAAAGGGGGGAAAACGGGGTTAGTCCACCCCCCCTTAATTCAGAAAAATGGGTTTTTCATGCAGAATCATTTGATTTGCTCCGAATTTGGTATACCGGTTTATTATGTTAAGGAACATCGCTGATTAGTTTTGGGGGTTCATTAATTAAGGATAAAGGGGGAAAAACGGGGTTAGTCCACCCCCCCCTTAATTCAGAAAAATGGGTTTTTCATGCAGAATCATTCGATTTGCTCCGAATTTGGTATACCGGTTTATTATGTTAAGGAACATCGCTGATTAGTTTTGGGGGTTCATTGGTTAAGGATAAAGGGGGAAAAACGGGGTTAGTCCAACCCCCTTAATTGAGATAAATGTGTTTTTCATGCAGAATGATTCGATTTGCTCCGAAGTTGGTATACCGGTTTATTATGTTAAGGAACTTCCCTGATTAGTTTTGGGGGTTCATTGGTTAAGGGTAAAGGGGGAAAAGGGAGATTAGCCCGCCCCTCTTAATTTAGATAAATGGGTTTTTCATGCAGAATGATTCGATTTGCTCCGAAGTTGGTATACCGGTTTATTATGTTAAGGAACTTCCTTGATTAGTTTTGGAGGTTTATTGGTTAAAGATAAAGATGGAAGGGGGGCTAGGCCACCCCCCTTAATTTATATAAACGGGTTTTTCATGCAGAATTATTCGCTTTGCTCCAAATTTGGTATACCGGTTTATTATACCGGAGCTTCCCTGATTCATTGGTTAAAGATAAAGGGGGGCTAGTCCACCCCCTTAATTTAGATAAATGTTTTTTCCTTGCAGGATTATTCGATTTGCTCCAAATTTGGTATACCGGTTTATTATGATAAGGGGCTTCCCTGATTAGATTTGGAGGTTCACTGGTTAAGTATAAAGGGGGAAACGGGGGCTAATTCCCCTTCACTTATTTTTTTGAGGGGCATTATTCTTTAAAATAAGTGTATAATATACAATTAGTGTGAATAGCCTGTGAGCTCAATGCCATCAGTTTAGCTGGGCACTTTTCTTTTTTATTTACTTTTTGTTCTTTTCTTTTTATTTTCTTTTCTTCATTTATTGTGTGTGTGTGTAAATAATGGGTTTGCAATAATAATAGTAAATAAATAAAAATAAGCTAAAAATCTTATCTTTAAAAAATTGAAATTTTTTTACAGAAATGAAATGTTTGTTTTTAATGCAAATGTTTTAATAAATTTTAAGGGGGAAATAGCTATATTCATGTTTGAAGTATGATATCGTATTGGGGGTAGGGGGTCCAAAATTACCAAAAAGTTGATGACATTTTATATGCACAGCCCCTTAAAGATTCCTGCCAAATTACTGCCTGGTTTACATAGCAGATGAAAACAGTTTTTAATTGAAAACTAGTGGATATTTTACATTTAGTATAGTATATGAGTATTTTACATCAATTTTTTTGCGTTTGCGGAAATTGAGGTAGAGAGGTAATCTACAAGGGCCCAAGGTCCACAAAATGAAGGCAATTTTTTAAACGGGCCGGGTGAGCAAAATAAAGACAATTTTTGTTAATGGCTCCAACCAGAGTGGTAAAAAAATAAGCAGGCTGACCGGCCCAATATAACAAATTTGAAAGAATCAAACTACGGCGATAAAATAATGTGCTGCAAAAACATTGAGCAGGAATTACCCCGGTGACCAAGATTTACCCCAGATATATCAGGCAATATTTGATCAACTTCTGTAAATTATTTATAATAGTATAAAAAAAATTCAAGACTATTTTCTAATAGCTAAGGTAGTTGGTAATTGAACCAAAAAGAAAGAAAAGAAAAATATTTAAAATTTGAGTTGTGGCAAAGATCTTTGTAAAAATGTGCCATAACTAAGACCAATGTTATTTTGCAAAAACTTAGCAAGCAGTTGCAAAACAATTTTTTTCCCCCAAACTAAATAAGTAGTAATTGTACAATTAAATGATAAATTCTAAAGAAGATGATAGTTTAGAGTACCTCTATGATTTTTTTTTATTTTGGTGAAGTGTTCTTAAATCATAAAAAAGACTGTGACCAGGAATTGCCCCAAGTGACTCTAATAGCTATAAAGAATTTCAGTTAATGGAATCTTTTGTAAAATTAATAAAGCAAAAAAAAAAATTCCTTTTTTCTTTCGAAGCCCATAAGAACAGAATTAATGCCGAAATAGTGAAATTTTTGCTTTATTTTTCTTGCGTTCCCTCATAATTTTAACCAACAGGCAACACTGGTATATTAGACAGACCAAAGTCAAAGTTAAAATTTACGGAGTCGGAGAGGGACCACTTTTCCCACAGACTCCGCAGCCCTGCTTGTAACTCGGAGATTTTCAATACCAGCTTCACTGAATCCTTTGTGCAGTTTTGTAAGATTGGTCTACTTACTTATCTTTGTTTGGGAACTGAGCCTTTGTTAGTTTAATTTATTGAATATTTATAATACTTAAATTTGGTTAGTCACAGAGCAGCTTACTTACAAGGAAAAAGAATAAAATTTGTCAAAGAATTCTATAAGTGATGTGATAAAGAATTTCATCCTGATTGAACAAATTGGATGGAACCTGGTGTTAAAAGGGTGTATGTGTAGTGTTTAGAATGTAAAAGCACATTCTCATAAGAAATATAGGTGTGTCAAGCAATTATTAACCGTCAAATAAATCTTGGTGCTCAACAATTTGTAAATTTAGCAATATTGTATAAAAAACTTGTAGTTTGCTTCAAAATCATTTGTGAAAGTTCACAACATGAAAATTTTTTGAATGTAACGTCATAAAATCTCGATATCTGGATTTTTTTTTTTTTTTTGTATGGAAAAATCATGGAAATTTGCAGCTGTGCTGGGCTAGACACCCTGTTTAGATATATATTTTACTCTTGTTTCAGTTTCATAAGATTTAAAAGATTTAGAATAACTGTTTAGAACATTGTGTTTCTTTTATTTATTTACTTATTTTTCCCTGCTTTACAAAGCTGTGGTCATAATGAAAAATGGTATAGCTATTTTTTAATAATATTAAAATGAAATACATTGAGAGAATAACTTTAGTGTTTTCTTTTATGATTATGTAAAGACACTTCAACCCAAGTTTCATCAAAATCTGAGCAGTCAAGGAAAAAAGTATGTTGATTTAACATGGAATGACTAAAATGTGATATCAAAATTAGGTGTTCGTATGGAAAATTTCAGAGTTTGATACAATTTCAGTATGAAGATTATCTCTAAGCTTATTTTTTTTTTAAAACATAAATTGACATACCGTATATTTCCGTGTATAAGCTGAGTATACGACTTTTCAGTGAAAAATCGTACAAAATCAGAAAACCGTATATAAGCCGATGTTAAAAAAAATGATGAAAAATTCAGGGAACGAAAACTCATAGAAAAACTAAGTAGCAAAAAATGCAGTCTCGAAAATTATTGATATCTCGTATTCTTTTTTAGCACACTGCCAAATCTGATTAATTGGTTTCCGATGGACGTTTGTCTAAAAAAGCCATTTAAAATACAATCTCTTTTTGAAATGGACTGAATGTATGTTATTTGGGGATGGAGCTGTAACAATTGGCGGTAAATAATAAAAAAAAATCACATTGTCACTATGTCTAAATGGGTGAAAGAATCTTGGTTTGAATTACCACAAGAAATGATCATCTAATCTTTCAAAAAATGTTGCATCAGTAATGAATTGGATGGAACTGAGGATGATGCCGTTTTTGAAGAAGATGACGATAATGATGAATTAGACACTGATGATATTCATCCTGATGTACCAATGAAAGAAAGTAATTTTAAAGAGTTGTTTGAAAATTCTGATGATGACTTAGTTATTGTGAATGATGATTGGCGACATTTTTTATAAAAGAATGGACAGGGTGTCTACAGAATCTGGAAGTTAGGGAATCATGGAAAAATCAGGGAGGTTTGTCACTCTGGAAAAATCAGGGAAATGTCAGGGAACTTTGTAAAAATACTGGAAAATCAGGGAAATTTGTCTGTATTGCGAAAATATTTGCATTTTCACTGCCAATGAGACTGATTCGTCTATTTTATGTACCATATTTTTTCACATGCTGATTAATCTTTCCCAATATTTTAAAAAAAATGTGCATGGTATGAATTTTTGATATTTAACGTAAATTAAGGTGATCAGATGTCCTGATTTTCTGTATGCAGCACTTATATTGAAGGCAATTTACACATTAAAAAAAAAAAAATTAAATGATACATTAGCATAACCTGACCAGGTGGCCAGCTTAATTGGCCAGTTGTCCCGTCAGATTTTAGATAAGTCTTAGAATTGAATATTTTTATGAAAATGAGGAAACTTTCTGGTCACCCTATATCCATTGGCTTCTATGTGATGTTGGACTAATGAAGTTGGACACTATGAAGTTAGTTGAGTTCGGATTTATAAAACTGTCAGCCAATACTTATGAATATTAGGCAATTTTTATGTTTTTCTCTTGTTTTTTCTCCAAAATGAGATAATAGCAAGCTGGATAAGTGTGTTATACGAGGAATCGGCATACATGAAAAAAAAAATACCGTATTACACATACGGTATTTTTTTTGTTGTTGTTTTTATTGTTAATAATGAAAATCAGGGAAGTCTGATAAAAATAGTCAGGGAAATCATGGAAAAATCAGGGAACTTTTTTTTAGAATTTCTGTAGACACCCTGATGGAGTATTAAAGTATATTTTGAAACATGTATTTTTTATGTTTTTCATATGTACCATCTTTTTAATTTTAGGATACTAATTTTGAAAATTTCTTAGACTCGTGTATAAGCTGACCACTCCACTTTGGAGCCAAAAAAATGCCCAAACATTCTTGGCTTATACACGGAAATATACAGTAATTTCCAGCTGTATGACTATTTCCTTTTTTCCCCCCTCTCCTGTCTTCCCCACCCCCCTTAGGATAATTTTGTGATTAAAATGTATGAAATGTTCTTTCTATCTCTCTCTTGTTTTTTGAGGGAGTGGGGCATTACTTAGAAAATATTGGATTGTTTTAACAAATAAATAAATAAATAAAAATAAAAAAATGATATTTTTGAAGTATTTAGTCCCTTTAAATTATTGGATTTCTGCCTATTGGCTTTACTGATTATCATTAATTTAATGTGCAAATTCATTCCTTAATGTACAAATTAACATTTATTAATTTACTTTTTTAGTGTTTTGGCTTCAGCAAAAGAGTTTGATGAAACAATTCCAAATGCATCTCTGCAAAAAGTATTATCTGATTTAGAAAATGGGAGTTCAGTAACTGAAAATGTAAGCAATTTTTTATGTGTGCATATATATATATATATATATATATTTTTTTTTTTCCATCTATATCCTAATATTTATTTTACTTGTATAAATTTTGAAATAAGTTACCATAAAATCCACTGATTTTCATGAAATTTGATTTTGTTTAGATAAGATTATTTAAATAATATGTATGATAATGATATTTGCTGCCTGTCTGATTTTATAGTGTCTGTCATACAGATGTAATGTTATATGCTGATATAATGGTCCCGTTATTAGGAGTAATATGACCAAAGAAAATTAAGTGTGAGGAAGAAACTTCCATAGAAATAATGTAAGACCCTGACTGTCAGCGAAACTGTGCAAACAGCTAAGCAGTAAAAGTTGCATACAGGGGCAAAAGATAAAATAGGTTTCACTTGGCACACTTTGGCATGATCGCCAGTAGTGATAATTATCAAAATCAGGAGTTGTGCTGTGGTCACCACTGTCCTCATGAAAGCAGTGCGCCAACCCCCCCCCCCCCCCCCCTTTTCGTGGAAGGAGTCAGAACCTTTTTCTTGGGAGTTAAGTCAAAGATCATGCAATACGTTAGATGAAGAAGATTAGATGAATCTGTTAGTACTGTGTGGCTGAGACAAGAAAAACCCTGAATAGGTTTTCTGCTTTCGAAGGTACCAAAACTTGCAGGGAAGGAACTTTGTCTGCAGGAACGGAAGGGCAAAAAAGACTATGATTTGATCGGAATGACCGATTGAACAGGAGAAAAGAAAAAGTTCGATTTCTCTAAAATAAAGTCTACTCGCCAGTTACCCTGGCAACAGCCAGGGTTGCTATTTTGTCCACTTTTTTGTAAAAAGTCTGAAACGCTGGAAGAAATTGGACAAATTGAAAATCTGATTTTCCATATGTTTTACGAATAAAATTTTTGCTATGATGTAATATATTCCTACATTATTTATTAATAATAAAATATTTTTTCCAATTAATCATTTAATTAAAATAGAATGACCAGTTTCAGCATATTCAAAACAAACTTAAAAATAGGCTTGGGTAAAAAACTGCTGCAAAATTGGTAATGGCTTGTAAAATGTTAAATTTTATAGTCAAACAACTTGTTCCTGATCCTGAAGCATTTGATGACTATTAAATATTTTATAACCTGTATGTATCTTGAATAATGTTAATTTCTTTATTATTTCCTGGTTATTTTGCATTTAATATTTTAACTAAAAGAAATTTTTTATCATTATATTTTTCTACTTCTTATTGACATCTCCTCCCCCTCCCTATAGAAAAATGTGTATATACTGAATGCTTTTATGCATACATTAAATTATTAATGTCATTATAAGCACAGGTTTCATTTCAATGTAACATTTTCTTAATTAACATCAACTTTTTATTTCATCATATGTCTTTTTTTTTTTTTTTTTTTTTTTTTTAAATAAGATTTGAGTCTGTCAAACATTTTAAAAATTTCTATTTTTAATTTTGTAAACTGATCATTGATTGCAATGGAACTGCCATATGACAGATAAACAAATTAAAATTTACTGCAAATGTATGTGCTTTACAATGGCTATTTAATACATTATAACTTAATATTGATATACATTTATAAATGTGTTTGCATAAAACAGCTTCTAGATGAACTGAACTTAGTTTTTCATTTTCAAACAAAATATTTCACATACTGTTGTGTATATAAATCTGTATATGTGATGTTAAATTCTGCATTAATTTAGAATTTTCAATTTATTAAAAGTGGACAAACTGCTATTTTGTCCGGGATGGTTTTCTCCAGAGTGGAAAAAAACGGACAACCCTGAACAGGACAGAGCCAAAACTAGTCCCAGGGTCTTTCTTGTGTGAGCCAAACAGTAGTTATGTTAGTTTTTGAGTGAAAGTGGAACTTTCGATACATAAAATTTATTATTTTACAGAGTCCTGCATCACTTAATATTTTTCCATTGTATGTATTCATAAGCTATCTACTTGTCATACAGAAAATATATCATAACAACAGATCATATTAAAAAATCAGTTACAATCTCTAAGTTTTAAGACAAACGGTAAAAAAAATGCCATTTTGAATTCTTGTGTAGACATTAGCACGAAGGTGTTATCTTAGGTTTACTGCAAAAAATATTTGGCGAATTGGTGGATGCAATGAAGCATGCCTATGATTGGATCTCCCCTTTGACTTCCCCCCCTTTGCACTGTTTCAGTTAGTTACGATTTCCAAAGCTTTCCTTTTTTATCCTCTATGTTCTTTGGTATGACTGATATGGTATTCTATTATAACTAGCCACCCTTTGCGACCAGTTTGGTCTCCCTAAAATGTATACTAAGCATTGTATCATGTTACTTTTATTCATAATTTAATTAACTTGCTCAATCCTTCGCCAAATCAGAAGAACAGATACAGAAATCATGAACTCAATATTTTTATGTTAGCCGGGCGCAGTTGATAAATCGCCAAACATTGTTCCCGTTGTATTTTTTCATATTTCATTAATTTCATTTAAAAGGTAATACTTTCACTCATTTTATATAACTTTAATTTAAAACTGTAATATTTAAAATTTATGACTCAATTATTTCTTTAAAAAAAAAAAGAAAAGAAAAGTAATAAATAGTATCATAAACCCATGACATTGAATTTCAATATGAAAGCCTTGTTTTAATTTACCACGCAAAAAAATGTTTAAGACTGTCGCATGACATGGACATTATAATACTATTGACATGATGGCGATGGAACAATATTTGGCGATTTATCACCTGCGCCTGGCTAACATTAAATTATCAAATTGGCCGGCTGGTATATAAAAAGCGAAGCGGTCATCTTGGAACTGTTGATGACAGCCACATGACTTAGGCTATTATTATTCTATTATAATAGATCAGTGGTTCCCAAATTTTGTTATGAGACCCACCTTAAAGTTTGAACATTTTTTGCATCTCGCCTAATATATGTATATTAAGACGCTTTTGTATAATCTATCCTAAGGGAAAAAAACAAAACTTTCGTACAAAATATATATGCAAAAATAGCTTTAAGTATTCTTAACATGACTAATCACTATGAAAGTAATGCTGTTATAATAATAAATTTTACAGTTCTGTGCTGAGCATAACAAAATACCTTTATTAATAATTGCATTATTAAAAAAAAAAAAAAAAAAAAAAAAAAATTGGTATAACATTGATAACATTATTTTGCTGCAACAGTCTAGTCTATGTTAAGATAAAACTTGTTCATTTTTGGCCTAAGCAGCCCTTTATACAAAGTTCAATCTAATACTACTATCATTTCACGAATTGTTTACCCATATTTTTTCCTGATTTTTTTTATTTAAAGATGTAACATTATATTTATTATATTTTTATAAATAAAATATATTTTGATCATTCCACAACTCACCAAAGATTGTCTATAACCCACAGTCTAAGAACTGTTGTAATAGATTATTTTTCTTTACAAAATACCGGCTAAGTCGAAATGAATATAGCGATTACAAATGGCTATAACTATTTAATGGAAAATAATTTATCGATAAGATTAACACAGAATATAGACGGAACTTCAAAATTTTGTATACATACGTGATAGATGTTCTATGTGACTTCCCTTAGTCACACGGGCAACATTTAGGCGGTAGTCCATTTCACGCCATACATTCTGAAGCATTTGTTCAGTCACCTACGCAAGTGCATTACAAATGCATACTTTGAGTTCTTCAATTGTTTTGGGCATGTGAGGCACCCTGTCTTTCACATAACCCCATAGAAAAAAATCGGCCATTTTTACTAATGAGACGGCAGCAATGAACAGGTTTCTTATCATTGCAAAGTTTCAAATCGCGCATGCGTAGGCTTCCGCTTTACTACATTCTGTGTTAATCTTATTGATAAATTCTTTTCCATTAAATAGTTATAGCCATTTGTAATCGCTATATTCATTTTGACTTACCCTGTATTTTTAAGGTCTATTGATGGTAGTTGAAATAAGAATTAATGCAATAATTTAATTCAAAATACTTATAAAAAATGTTTAAATTTTGTAAAAAAAAAATGAATAGTAAAATGCATAAAAATGCATGGTTATAAATTTGAAAATATGAAAGGCTAGATAAGAATTGTGTTTAATGTTTATTAATATTTAATTAATACGAAGATTTTTTTTTTTTTTAAAGCATGTAAAATGATTTAATTTCATTATTTCTTTTGACTTTCTGTAGAACTTCCTTGATTATGATGATATTGAAGAGATTATTGAAAAAGAATGTAGTCCAGGAATAAATACAGTTCCTAATAGCAGTTATGATGCTTGTGAATCTTCCGTAGTTCAGGTGAGTTTGATATTTGTTCTAAAGGATGGAAAAAATAATTAAGCATGTATCACTGCAGATCTACGATTTTCTGTTTTTTATTACGTTTATAAATTTTTTTCTTTTTCAATCGTGAAATGCAATGGCAAAAACTTCACCAATTTTGGCGGTCTTGATTTTTGACCTAACTTCTGCCTTCATGTTTTATAAAATTTTTCTTCCTTAAATATATATATATATATATATATATATATATATACAGTACATGTATATTTATTTTCTTAAAGAAATTTAATCTTTCCCTATAACTTCTATATCACGATTTGCACTATTAAATCTTTCTCTATCATCCACTGCATAAATGTTAGCACTTGTGTTATATTTACTTCAGTAAAAAAATTCCTTTTGTCCTAGATTACGCCAAACACAAGATTTCTGAAAGTGTGTTGATCAAAGTTGCACTGTCAGCTGTATATTCAGTCATCTTAATAAAAAAATTAGTAAATAAAAATAAATATGCATACTAGATTAACCCATGTCCAGCCTTTTTCTGGAGTTCCATTACCTGTGAGTTATTCTGTTGAGTTGATTTAGATATCAGACCAGATGATATATATCAATAAGGTTAGCGGGGTGAATTAGATCCACCAGTTTCATCCGGGATAGCTCAGAGGGTAGAGCATTGGTGTTTTCAGCCAATAGATACCTGGTTCGAATTCTAGTCCGGACATTTTTCGTCCTGTTGGAAATTTACATCTCGTATAAATATGCATAGTTTCCTCTTTTTTTTTAAATTCTCGCTGTTATTTCTGATATATTACTTTCTTACGTAAACAATATCATAGACAGGGTTCCTACGGGTCAGGGAATTTGAAAATTTAGGCAAGGGAATTTTTTAAATATTTGAAAAGATCATGGAAAAGTCAGGGAATTTTTGATATATTACTTCCATCAGAATATCTATTATCATCTTAAATGAAGAAATTTTGAATTAATTATTCTTCCAATCTAAAATTTTTATATAAAATTTATGCAAACTATATAACAACATGAAAAATAATTAAAGAATTGGAAATTCATACAGCACATACTTTTTTCTAGCATTTATCTAAATTAAGTCCATTGTGGAGGCTTTTACAACAATATATAAGCCGAATTTTTACTGAAAAAGGTCAGGGAAATTTTTGAATAAAGTCAGAGAAAACCTGGGAAAGTCAGGGAATTTTTTTACCAGAATTGTGTAGGAACCCTGATAGAGGTTGAGGTGAATTTAAGTAGTAATACTGAAGAAAGAAAAAAAAAAAAAAAAACTGTTTGAAAAATTTTATATTTTAATTTTAGAACTACTTAATTGCTTAACAGAAAATGAGTATTACATTTTTTGTTAATGTCATTTTCTCTTTTTATTTTTAGAATTTCAATAATAATCCAGAATTGCAGAAAACTTTCACTGATAAATGGTGCTCTACTCCTGATGTAAGCAATAATTATGATTATGTTTCAAGTTCAGAAAGTACAATAACAGCAAATTCTCCTGTAAGTATTTCATTTTCTCAATTATGTATCGATTATACTTTTCATTATTAATATATATGTTGTGAAATGACGATGGGAGTCGTCATTTCTGTGTTATAGCATTAAAACTAATCTAAAAATCAGAAAAAACACACATTTGAAAGCAAACATATGGAAAAGTGGTGTCATTTATAATCAAAATTTGGAATTATTTTCATTCGCTTGAATAAAACTTTTCATCTTGAGAAGCATTTTAGTCCAAACCTCACTCATGTACAACAATCACTTTATTTTACATTGAATTTTAAAATGTGTCAGGGGATTTTTGGACACCCTGTATTTTCAAAATTTTTACTTAAAGTGCTATAATAGAGCAGTAATCACCTTGCCTTCACCCACCCTCAGTGTATGGGGTTGCTATTAAACTCCTTCCTTCCTCTCCAAAAAAGAGTATATTGATTGAATTGAAATTATCTGTTAAATTAGAATCAAAACATTTTCTATTTCAATTTTGAAGAAAATCATTGTTGTGCTGTCATAAAAGACATTATATTAAATCATTTAATTTTCCATTGATTTAAAGACCACTTTCATAAAACCATATAGGCCTTGTACTGGTGCAATATAATGCACCTTTGACTCCAATTTTTAATGTGTGGGGCCCAATATTTTGCTCGTCTTTGGTAATTTTTCTGTGCTGCTGGTAATGCACTTTTCTGCCACTGCCGACTTCTGTTACTGCACACATATGCATGACAGATTTTCATAATTTTAGAGTGTTTTAATTTTATAGTGTAAAATAATATCACATATTCGCAATTTTTTTATATGTACTTTTGTATTATAAAATAAAAATAAGAAACATTGTTTTCCAAATATTCCCCACTATCATGAATGCTTAGCTTATACATATTTGTTTTAAACTGTATTTTGCCCAAACTTTATCTTCTGACTATACATAGTTTAAGATTCATATTATAATTAATTTTCAAATTTCAAGAGTTTTATGATGAAATTAAATATACACATTTGATGTAATAATCTAAGTTTTGTTGTGCATAGGTATATATTAAATAGATTATTTTTCAGTTTGAATTCCTGAGTGTTTTTTGTTTTTTTCCCCGTATAAATGCTATTGTTTTTATGTGTTTGCTTCACAGTGTGGCCTCTGGATTTTTTGAGTTTAGGAGCCACTGTCTCCTTTAAGATTTTGTGAGTCTGCACCTATACTGTACACAAGAATTCAGGAGATCTAATTGGTCTGTGATCAACAGCTCTGTGATATGATTGGCCAACGTTACCGTGATGGTCGATGCAATGATCGCTAAAGTAGAAATGTAGTAGGTTGATTGGTTGACGGAAGTGTTTGTTTGTAAACATGCCTTTTTCTTATGAATAATATGAAAGATTCAAGTAAAAACATCTTCTCAAATGGGTCCAATTCACCTTGCATTCTCTTTGATATAGATTACCTGGCATCCAAGATGAGACAGAAATATTTTAAAGATAAATTTCTATAGTATAATATAAAATATCGCCAATATTTTTTTGATGCTAAAAACAAAATTTTAAGTAATTTTGATTCATTATTATTTGATCCATTAATTTTTTTTTTATTATTGGCACTTCATGATCATGTAAAATATATTTTTGTAAAAATTTGACACATGGATGTGAAAAGGTTCGCCATCCCTGTCATATATTAAGTAATCAGCACAAGCCCTGCCATATGAGAAATTGTAACTTATCTGAAGACAGATTAATCATCATTATTGTTATTAATTGGTATATGTTTAAGTTCAAGTAAAAGGTATAATAGATCACATTCTTAAAGTAATATTTACTATTACAGCAGATGTTCCTGGATTTCATAAAATCCTTAAGAGGAACTGCAAAAAGACTCTTTCTTAAAATTTATATTTTGCTTGTAAAGTTTGATTTAATCAAATTTTATGTTCTCCATTCACAACAAATCAACGAATGTGCCACAAATGTTTAAATCAGTTTTTTAATTTAGAATTAAATCAGTCTGTAATTAATTCTTAAGTACTTAATTTTGATTTCTTGATTGTATTCTTTATATTATTACCATTTTGGGTTTTTAATTGAATCATTAATTTCAGAAATTGCATAACTGACGACAAAAAATTAGAAAATTGGTTAACATTGTTTTTTTTTAAACCCAATAAAATGTTTTTTATTTTCTCGTTTTACTTTCTTGAAATATTCATTTAGTGCAGAAACTGCACAAATGACACAGATGCTTTCTGATCTAAAATACTTCCAACTTTCTGGGGTAAGGAGGAAAGACTTCAGACTTTTAGATATCTTATAAAGAAATGTTAGAAATCTTTATTTCAAATGTTCTCTGATTTTTCCTATTACCGATATCCAGCAGTTCTTCTTACTATTGGCTAGCATACACACGCTTACCAATTTCAAATTGGTCAGCTTTTGCATGCTCTGTTTTTTTTGGATTGGTTAGGACTGGCCTAAAGGAAGCCTGAATCATGTTGTCATTTACAATGATGAGTTAGTTGCTGATTATGCAATTCACTTTATTTGTTAAAACTTGGTTTTGATAATAACAACATTTTGTACCAAGTCTGAATTTTCTTAAGTTAGTTTCTGAGTTTCATAAGTTTTTTGGCATTTCTAGTACTTATTTACAGTTTTATTTATTTAAAGTTTGAAAAAATGTCCATTGAATCACACTCGGACATAAAAACTCTAAGGAGAAATGGTTTGTTAATGGTGAAACTGGCAAACGTAATGTGATAATGATAGCACGATTATTACACAAAGAGTATGTAAACTATAGAAGTATGATTGTCCTACAGAAAAGCCCTTTTGCTGAAATCAAATGCAAATACTCTGACAAGTGTTTGAAACTTGTCACCAAGGAAATGCTGAGTGAAATTTGGTGTAATTTCTATGCAATAGGAAACAAAAATATATAAGATAAGTATCTTTAAATCTTGATTGAAGTAAAAGATATTCATCATGGGAGCAAATCTGGTACTGCTATATCAATCTTGAGGACAATTTTCCTAGTATTTAAGACAAGAATCAGAAACACATGAAATGTAACCACTCCTACTTTTATTGTTTTTGGATTGGTGTTGTGTTTCTGTGTGTTTGCAAGAATGTTTTTATGAAAACACATGGTGTATCAGCACATTGAGTAAAAAGACTTTATTCCTTTCTTTTAAAAAGTCAAATTTCAGAAAATCGAAGAGGAAGGAATCAGAGTGGTAATGCAATATCTGTTGAAATTTGTCTTGAAATTCATGCACACATCAGATTTGCCTCAAGGTTGATAAAGTAGTACAAGATTTGCTCCCATGATGAATATCTTTTACTTCAGTCAAGGTTTAAAGATACTTATCTTGTATGTTTTTCTTTTCTATTGCATAGAAATTATTCCAAATTTCACTCAGCACTTCCTTATTGATTAGTGTTGAGAACTAAAGGAGACACACTGTGAAGGAAAACCAAGAAAATATTTAGATGCAAGAGTTAATATTGTAAAAATGGATCAGATGTTTTTGAGTAATCATCCTCATTTAAAGAGTAAAGTGAAATACAACTTCTACTGTGGCTATTTCAAAAAAAGCATTCTTATTATGCCTTTATATGACTGCAAATGAATGTATGTAGCAAGTGCAAAAGCTTAGTCATGAAAATGAGAGATACCATATTATGTCAGAATGCTAAATGTAAATAGAATGCAGCTACTGCATACATAGTGCAGTAAAAAGGGCCAAGAAATACTACAATGAACTGAAAACTTCCAGTGATAACAAAAACACAATTGTATTTTGTTTTGATTACATGCAAAAGTTGCCCTTGCCACTTATACCTGTTCAATGAATATTTTATATATGCCAACTTTAGGTAAAAGTTTCTTATACACATCAAAACAATACCGCAATGTATGTCTATCACGAAGGAGGGGCAAACAAGTTACTAGATAAAGTGTATTCATTTCTTCTCCGCTGCATTCATAGCTATGTTCCTAGTATGATAAAAAATCTTTTAATGATCTGGTAGCAAAAGAAAAATCACATACTGTAAGGTTCCTTGTGAATCTGTGTGATAAAGAACAATTTGAAACCATCACTCATTATATTTCAGTACATATTACTCAATCCTGCCTTGTGACAGAGATCTTGGTTCTGTAAAACAACTTTCAAAACAAACAGATCTTGTGTACACGCCACAGCAGTGCGCTCAATTCATCATTGAGGTTATCAGAAGTGGTTGCTTTTCAATTCTTGATATACAATTTGAGTGCATTTTGAGTATAAAAAACAAGTGGCTACACTCTTACAAGAAAATTATGATGAAACATTGGGGAGACACATTTAGAAGGAACACAGAATCCCATTTAAAATATTGATGCATGAATACTTTATAGCTAAAACGGCATTTGGAGCGTACTGTGAAGACCCAAAAATTTTTTGTCTCTCAGTAACTGCCACAAAATGCATCCCATTAGCTTGTAATTAGATAGGTATGTTGGTGGTGAGGTAACCATAATCAGCTATTTAGTTTTTAGTTAAATTTGGTTTATTTGCTCAAAGTGTATAATAGAACATTTTCATTTACATCATAAAACTTTTGTATAGTTAATTATGACGATTTTCATATTTTACCATTCATTGAAATGAAAATTGCACATTTGAATAGCTGATTTAAATGTTACATCATGGATAATATATTTTTGCTATGCAATGTCTTAAATTAATCAAATCTGTTTGAAATTTTGTCGATAATTTCTTTGGCTTTTCTCAGTTCTCTGTATAATTTTTTATTCAGTTTCTTGCCTACATAAAAAAATATAAAACAATTTTCTTTATCATTTTTACAATTTTGTAATGATACATATGTCTATTTCTTTTATTTTTTCTGATTTCTTTTAATGGTTGCCTAACATCTGAATTTCATAGCATATCAGAAAGAAAAAAAATCAATAAAATAATCTAATTTGACATTCTTAAAAATTAGATTTTTTGAATCTTTGGCTAATATATGCTTATAAATATACAAATAAACTAACATTATTTATTGCAGACTTCAGGATATTAGACATTGCGTGGAATGAGATGAAAATTAAAATGTTTTGCAAAATTGACCTTTTTTTTCTCAAATATTTCAAAACATGAAATTTTGTATTCATATGGTTTCTGAAATAAACGATTCAATTAAGGTTTTTAATTGAGTGTTACTGTATTTATTTGTTGCTTAAATCACCCTTTTTATTAATTGTTATTTAATTTAATTTTTTTGAAGTATCAGATGATGAGTGAAATGAATGAATCTGGGTCTCAAATTGTTGAAACATCTGACTTATTTCCATACATCTTACCCCAAAGAGTAAGTTTTTATTATTGCTTCAGTATACTGTAGTATATACCGGGTGTTCCAAAAAGGACCGATTGATTTTAAAATTCAATAACTTCCAAACGGTGACAGATATTAAAAAAATTCTTGCAGGAGGGTTATGCATAAAGTCAAAAGTTTTTTTTACAGTGATTTTCGATTTTAGTTTGAATTACAAACAATAGATGGCGCTGCGATCAATAGAGGCTAAATTCAGGCTCGATTTTTGGTACTTCGTGGCCCGGATAATACCGTAATTTCGGGTAGATAAGCCGCGGCTTATACGTGTTTAAAAGTTAAATTTTACCTTTTGCGGCTTATCTGCCGGTGCGGCGTATACGAAGTAATAATGATTTTTTCCAGAAAAAATAAATAAATCATATCATGCAATATTATAGAGTGAAAATCTGAAAAACAATATTAAAAATGCTACACAGATTAGAAATAACTATCATTTAAAAAAATATCGGGAAGTTCTTTTTTATTTCATTAAAAAAGAAAAAAAATCTACGCATGGTTTCTTTCTGCATAACGAAACGTATTACTCAAAGATAATGATCTCATTCTGATAATGTTCAACTTCCCACTCCACCACAGAGTTGAATAAACAAACTGCAGATGCCTCTTTTCTTTTTTATAAACTAGGGGTTTTGGGGAGTGCTGTAATTTTCTAATAACTTATTATATTTTAATAAAATTTTGTTACACAGCTTAATTTGCTGTTATTGCAACTTGCTGAAAATTTGAACAAAATCGGACAATTAATAATGGAGATTTTTTTTTTAATAGCTAAGAAAAAACGCGTTTTGCTTTTCGTTTTTTTTTTTTTTCCTTTTAAATTATTTTTTTTTTGTTTGCTTGCAGCTCAATAATTTCTTTTTACTGCACTTACGCAAAGTGAAGCCGCTGACACATTTAAGGAATCCTTTTTATGCTCAGTTTTGCATAATCGCGGCGTTTTAATAGAAAAGAAAGTAGATTCTCTTGTTTTCTTTAAGTGTGCACATTTGCGAATGTTGTATTTTTTATTTTCAATAATGAACACATGTATTTAATTTATTTTAAAACTTTCTTAGAACATTTTATTTTAAATATTTACAAAATATATCAAATCGAGTACCAATTAATTTCTTTTAATGGACATTAATGTTTACAGTTAGTAGTGAAGAGATTAAAAAAAAAAAAATTCTTTATACGTCTCTCCCAACTTTTGCCAATAGTTCATGTTGTCAAAATGATTATTTATCATTACTTATTTTCGGAATTTTACGTTGTGTTATTTAATTGATGGATTTGAATAAAAAATAGTGTTATTTGTAATACTCGCGTTATGTTTTATATTAAGAATTCCATAAAATGTATTTCTACTTGCCGATCCAAGGCTGAAATGTGCAATGTGCAATGTGCAATGCAATTAGATAAATTCACAAACCAAAAGTTATTTATTTATTTATTTTCATTATTTGAATTAAATTTAAAATTCTAATTTTTAAAATGGTTTTAAAAAATGCGCGAAAATCTTCAATATGGCGTCTATAGTAGTACATACACCACTTTCAATAAGTGCGGCTTATACGCCGATGCAGCGTATACGATGGAATTTCAGGTTTTTTTTACCATTTTCGGACGTAGCGGCGTATACGCCAGGGTGGCTTATCTACCTGAAATTACAGTACATTTCCATCTCCTTTTTCTGCATGGAACAACAGAAAGGACCAAAAATCGAGCCTGTATTTAGCGACTATTGCTTAAAGCGCCATCTATTGTTTGTAATTCGAACTAAAATCGAAAATCACTGTAATAAAACTTTTGACTTTATGCATAACCCTTCTGCAAGAATTTTTTTAATATCTGTCACCGTTTGGAAGTTATTGAATTTTAAAATCAGTCAGTCCTTTATGGGACACCCGGTATATTTATTTATGCGGTGATGCTAAAATTTAAAAGATGGGATATTTAGTGATATTTTATTTCCTTCAAATTCTTAAGTTACTTTTTTTTAGTGAAATGTATCATGTTTCATATGTTTACTTTTTTCATCTATAAATTATATTGCATTTCTTTATCGGTATATATATACATATGTTATTCTTCAGCATTTTTATTCATAATTTTTCGAGAATGCACTCACTGTAAGACGATCTTTTTTGTGAATTACTATACCAACATGTTTATGATGCAAGAAGTTTGAAAAATAATGGCAAAAGTTCATTGAATGTGTTTTTAAATTGAACATAGTCTCAATGAAACTGAATACGAACACTGCATACATTGTGACAGAAGTTATGAATTATAACAATAAGGAGTAAATAATCATAGTCTTTATTATTTAAAATTTTACAGTAAAATTTTGTCCGGCAAAAAATTAACTTGATTTTCTGGCTGAAACAAATATCTTTCCAATGCATTTGAATTTGGTGAGGAGGTTGATTGTGGAAAGTTTCACAAGAAATGACTATGTTTGGTAATGTCTGAATTCTTTCACCAAAGTCTTGTATATGATTTGTAGCATTTATACACACCACCTAATGTACTAAAAAATAGTTAAGTTTAAAAATACATACCCAGTTGAAAACACACTTCCAACAATTATTGATCACAGCTCATTCTTACAAGATAAATGTAACTCTATAATCTATAAACTAGTTGGATGTGCCAATCCCAAAACTTTCTTCTATCTCATATATTTTAATATTTCAAAATGTTACTACAAATGTCAATATTTCATTTTTATTAGTTCAATATTGTATCAACTTTGACTTTCATCTTAAATTTCTGCTTCAGTCAATTAATCAGAGTAAAAACGAGTTAATCTCGATCATGATATTTATTAAAATCAATAGTTTTCCGCTATTCTGTTGTATATCAGCTGTTTGCAAATAGCTGGCTTATCAAGATTGGAAGTTCCCGTCGCTTCATCAGCCACCGTTGTACAATACAACTATGAAAAATCAAGAAGATTACACAAAAATCGCTATTATAGTGCCCCCTTCCGGCAGAATATTTTCAAATTCAGGGAAGACCTTGCCATGGCCAAAAACATACATAAAAAATTTGGTTTAATTCTATGCCTAACTTTATACTCTTTTCAATGGTACAGTATTAAAAATTGTACAAAAATCGTGATTACAGCACCCCCCTTCCGGCGATCACTATTACAGCATCCCCTATCGCTGGAAGTTTTCCAAATTCAGGGAGGACCTTCTTGTCATAATCAGAAACCTACACAAAAAATTTGTTTCAATTCTATGCATAACTTCATATACTTTTCGATGGTACAATATTCAAAATGGCACAAAAATCGCTATTACAATGCCCCCTTCCGGCGGATTTTTTCCAAATTAATGAAAGACCTGCTTGCCATAGCCCAAAACTTAAAATTTGGTTTAATTCTATGCATAATTTCATACACTTTTTGATGGTACAGACACACGGACAGACAGACATTTTCTATAAACATGTTTTTTGGGACATCTGACCCCTAAAACTTGTAAATCCATCGAAAAAAATTTTTCGATTACAATACTTTCTTCTATTGAAAATAGAAGGAAGTAAAAATATGTTGTTGTTTACCTTACCAATTAGCCCTAGTTATCCTTATCAATTTCATTATATTTGAAGTATCTTAACATCTTTAAAATGCATTGCCCCTTTTGACAATTCCCTACCTTTCTGATCTGTAATTTAATTAAAACGGAGTTTGTTAAACAGAAACCTTAATAACCCCCACAATAGTTTCTGAAGAAATGTGCAGACATTTTTTGCTAATTTTTAGAGCTTGAGAACTTTGAGTGAACCATTGATCTCGCTGAGTTGCCTAAAGAAGTTGCTATTCTGAGTCCAAGAGAATTACCGTATTTTCGGGAATACCCGCCGCACCAATGAAAATCTGCTTTTAAAAAAAAGTTTATCGACGTAAGCGCCGCACCCAAGGAACCGATATTTGTACAATCTAAATTCCAGAATCGTTTCAGCAGTGGCTTTTCCGAGTTTTAGAGGTCTTGAAATATAGTATAGAGACACTTAGAGTTCTGCACGAGCTGAAATTTCTAGGTCAAGACTGCCTGATTCGTAGAAAAAAATTCGACCCGAGACTGCCCGACTCGCAGAAACAGACCAGCCCGATACAAAAATTAAAAGTTCGGTCTGGCCCGTACAAAAGAAATATTGGCCCAACTCGGTAAAAAATTTAAAAGTTCGGCCCAGCCCGATATAACAGCTAAAAGTTCGGCCCGAGGCTGGCTCGGAAAAAAGTTAAAATCTCTTCCCAACCCGAGTGAATTTCTACAAAACATTGATGAAGTGACGCAGGCTGTGATATTTATTTTTTTAATGAATCTCTATTTCTTGTATGTAAATGTTTCAGTTATCATTACTATTGCTAATCCATATTCTATGTATTGAAGTGTTAAAAATCTGAAAAATGCTATACAGTAAAATCTGCTAAGACGGAATTGCATAGAAAAGGAAAAAAAATGCGTTATAGACAAGTTCTCTTCTTAGCAAGTGTAAATGTATTATATATACTTTTCTTACATATTAATATATTAATTTTAGATGGATCAACACGTTGTTCAGTTTAAAACAGGATTCCGTCATAGGCAGGTTCTTTTCACTCGTTTTACTATATTTTAATTTAGCTATATTTTAATAAGCGTATGAAATCTACTACTCTTTAAAAAGAATAAATTTTAATGTTTAATTGTAGAATAATGGCAATTTAAAAATGCATTGCAAGAAATGTATGCATTTTTTGCAAACATTTTTGTCCCAGGCCTAATTTTACTGATCTTTGACGAGACAATGATTTTCATACGGGCTTTGTCAAAACTAGGACTGAAAATTTTGGATCGTGAAGATTAGGAATGAAACCAGTCCAGGCTCTGTACAGAAAAAATAAGTTAGGTCCGGCCCGGCCCGATCTTTCAGGAAAAAAGTAATGTCCTAACCTGACGCGAACAGAACCTTCAAAAAAGAGTATGGCCCGGCCCAAAAAGCCGGTCCGTGCAGATCTCACACTGTCAAAACCACTTTAGGATAGCTAGAAACGCTCCTTTTTTCGTTTTCTTTCTTTTTTTTAGCAGTTCACCTATTGATAACTTTCATTGATTCTGTTTGTGGCAGATTTTATTTTTTATTTGCTACATACGCATCTTTTCTTATTCATTTTTAAAAATAATTTTGTAAGTTTTAAAAATATTTCTTGCTCAGAATTTAGACTTTCCTTTTCATCATAAGTTATTATGGTGATAATTATTATGAAGGTATATATCATAAGTTTAAGGAAAGAGGAATCTTCTTAATCTTAAGGAGTAAAAAAATCTCTTATCTCGTTACCTCTTTTTTCTACTGCATTCAATGTTCTTTTCAAAGGAACAAAATAAACTATTAGCCAACTACACGTCAAGGTCATAGGGCAATGTGCCAGAACGTTCGGTCCGAGGAGATGAAGTGAATTTGAAATAAAGTATGTTTATCTTTTAGCTGCGTCAAGAGATAACAAAATTAATTATGTTTGTTTTTTAGTTATAAATGTGTACTTAAGTGATTTTATTAGGCGTTTCTTTAAAAATAAAGATTATAAACATGAAAAAAAAAAGATAAAATAAGTATTTTTGTTGAGAACTCTTCGTACGAAACAATTTTTAACCATATCAGCGTAAAAATCAATGTTTTGAAGAAATTCAATCGGGTCGGGCCGAGATTTTAAATGTTTTCAGAGCCAGGCCAAACTTTTAGCTTTTATGCCGGGCCATTAATTAATTAATTTATTTTCTGTACGGGCAGAGTCGATTTCTTTCCTTTATGGATCGGCTGCTTCACTCAAGGGTAAACGCCTGTTCGCTAAGGTTAATCCTACGGAAGAATTTTTTTTTAAATACATGGTTCGCATTTCAATATGCTTTTTTTTTTTTTTTTTTTTTTTTTTTTTTGCGTCGAATAGCTGAAGTTGATCTCTAAAAAAACCCTCTTTCAATTTTGTTTACAGATGTTTTTCGTAGTATACTTTGATTTTCGGAATCAGTTTCGAAAGTGAAAGTATTCTAGTAAAAAAAAAAAAAAAAAAAAAAAAAAAACGAAAAAGTAAAAATGGCTCTTTGTAGAGACCGACCTCAGCTACCCAGTGCAAAAAAGATCATTTTAAATTAATGGAATGCGTACGACATATTTAAAAAAAAATTCTTTCTTAGGATTTACATTAATGAGCTGGTGTTTTTGCATGTGCAAAATAGCCCAATATTTATAGACCCCTTGCATTGACGTCACCTTGCTATTAGCAACGACTAACACTTTAGAAACTGGAGCACACACGTGGAGCACAGAACTCCCCGTTTGCCGTTAAACGCATGCACGTGTTGTCTTTCTGTTTAATTTAGATCTTCCTTATTTTTATTTTTATAGTGCAAATAAGTTTAATAAATCAAATGGAGAGCACTACATTCACCTTATATTTGGGCGCCATATGAAGCGATTTCAGACATGTGACGTCATGTGCAACCCGTCTATATTGCGGAAGTCGGCCCACTGAATTTGTTATATTGGTCAGGACTATTTATTTTGCTTATCGCCCGACCCGGCTCATAAAAAAAAAAAACTGTACTAATTATGCTGACCAGGCTGGTTTCAAAGTTTGAATTCATTTTGTTTAGTCGAGTCGGGTATGGCCTCTATTTTAGGGGCCGAGTTTGTAGAGTACAGTACTGAAAAAAATCTTGCTCTCTAGTGTTTTTACTGTGTATTTGGAGACCCATTCCACAAAAGTTCTATGCTGGGGTTTGAGATTTCTCTAATTAGAGACCAGTAATTTCACAGAATGAGCACTCTGTGAGCAGTTTTGCTTTGCAAATGGTAGGAAGGGGGGTTTATTAGAAGATAAGTTCGCGACGGCTGTACATTCCATTGTATCCGGAGGGTAAAGTAATTATTGACAAATGGGCAGAAAATGTAATCAATTTTAACTTGAGAACCGGTGAGGCAAACGTTATTCATCCCTCTGGTTGCTTAAAAATAAACAAAACAAATAACATTTCTCGGACATCTTCAGTTGAGGGACATTTTCTAATATTTTGGTACCAATTCGAGAGCATGAAGCTATTGATCAGGGGGTAGGGGCGTATTAAAATATCGGTTTGACAAAAAAAAAAGCCATAAGACATTGCTGTAAAAGAAAAAAAAATCACCGTATCCGCCGCCCTAGCGTAAGAGCCGCACTTAGAATATTTTATACTTTCAAACTCGTATGCGCCGCGGCTCATACGCCCGAAACTACGGCAGTCTCTTACATGTCTGCGAGATGCAGAGGCACTGGCAGACAAGTTGTCTGATTAATTCTATTTTCTTAAGGAACAATATTGAATAAATACGCATATTTTTAGTTCATTTGTAATACAAATAAAAAATAATAAAATTAATTTTTTTTTTTTCTTTAAGCAAAATTTCATGCTTATGTCAGACAGCATACATGAAATTCAACTATACATATATTTCAACTTCCTTTTCATTACATATTACTATTATTACACTTACCTATGCACTGAACTAGGGATTTTACAATATCTTCAAAATTAACTTAAGTATTTCAAAATATGTAAAAAAATACATATTTTTATTAAAAATGACCATTTTTTTATATTCCAAGTACCTGTAAAATAATTACATTATCACATAAAGCTTAGAAACTAGTTCAGAACATAGTAAGTAATATTCAAAGCATTCTGATAAAATTTTACTGAAATATGTTTAAAACAGAACAAATAGGTGTTGCTATCCAACGTACAATTTACATACAAGTTTAACATAAAACTCCGTAAATTGTACGTTGGATAGCAACACCTATTTGTTTTGTATCGATATTACAACGTAAAGTCCGTTATTATTATTATGTTTAAAACATTTTGTGTAATGATGTTTATCAAACATGGAGATAACTAAAAAATTGATTTTCCAGAAATCACATTTAAAGATTACTTTTATTTCTTTCAGATACATACAAAATTAATCTAGAAGAGTCAATTAAGGTTTATTAGTGTTTTTATGTAAAAAACATAAAAAAAGGATTCATAGAAACATTGTTTGCATTTCTCCTGGCGTTCCTATGCCCACTTCTGGTAATTGACTCATTACTTTCTGTTTATTAAATTGATCATAACTCCTCTTCTAATAATCATAAAAATAAAATTTAAACAGATTTGGAATCGGAAATGATTGCACTCGAAAATTTTCACGAAAACTGTCATTTTCATATAGGTAGATAGATACCTTAAGAAAACTTTTCCATAAGAAGTATTAGATCTCAATCTGAGATCTGTGAGAGTCTGGAGAAACTGTCCACTGCCTGGATGCATTATTGGTGTTTCTCTTTAAAAACTAAAGTTCCTGAACTTTTCTTTTTTCTAACTGTCTTATCCGTACGTGAACGTAGTCTGTTTACTGTGCGGTTATCTATCTATATCTATACTTCTATACTCATATTATAAAGAGGTAAAAATTGTTTATTTATAGTAGGTAAGCTCTGGAACTACCGAACCAATTCCAAAAGTTATGGTATCAAAATGATGGTGTTAGTCCAACTTAGAACATAGGCTATATCTTATGTCCGTGCCACTGGCCAAAAGGGGGTGCAGGAGCAAAAAACGTTCTAAAAATGCGATTTTTGTGTTACTGAAGTGCTTAGAAACATGAAATTTGGAATGGTAGTTACTTATAATGTACTAATGGTCTCTAAAGACATTTCTTTAAAAAATCGAAATTAAAAAGGGGTGAAAATGCGCGAAAAGCATTCTAAAATACGTTCTAAATAGCGATTTTTACGTAATTTCAGGAAGTACCTAACCGAATTAAAAAATAATGGTGTCAAAATGATTGTGACAACCCTTGCTCCAACATAGGCAACATTTTATGTCGGTGCCATTACCCTTAAAGGGGGTGCAGGAGCAGAAAAACATTTGAAATTTGTTACTGAAGTGTCCAGATATATGGAATTTGGCATGGTAGTTACTTTAGATATAAATGATCTCTAAGAACATTTCTTAAAAAATTCGAAATTTAAAAGGTGTGAAATTGTACAAAAAGCATTCTAAAAAACATTCTAAATGGCGAGTTTTACGCAATCTCAAGAAGTACCAAACCGATTTAAAAAATAATGGTGTACAAATGATGGTGACAACCCTTGTTCCAACACAGGCGACATTTTATGTCGGTGCCAATACCACTAAAGGGGGTGCAGGAGCAGAAAAATGTTTGAAATTGCGATTTTTGTGTTACTGAAGGGTCCAGATACATAGAATTTGGAATGGTAGTTACTTATAAGATATAAATGATCTCTGAGAACATTTCTTAAAAAATTCGAAATTTAAAAGCGGTGAAAATGCACAAAAAGAGTTCTAAAACACGTTCTAAATGCCGATTTCTGCGCAATCTCACGAAGAATCAAACTGATTTCAAAAGTAATGGTTGGAAATTGATGATGACAGCCCTTGCTCCAACATAGGCTCTATTTCATGTCGGTGTCACTACCATCTAGGCGTTGCAGAGGCAAAAAACTTTCTACATTGCAATTTTTATGTTACTGAAGTGCCTAGAATCCTGAAATTAGACAGGGCAGCTATTTATAAGATACAAATGATCTCTAGGAACATTTCCTAAAATAATGAAAATTTAAAAAGTGTGAAAATGAGTGAAAAGCGTTCTAAAAAACTTACTAAATTGCGATTTCTATGCAATCTCAGGAAGTACCGAACCGATTTAAAAAATAATGGTTTGAAAACGATGGTGACAGCCCTCACTCCAACATAGGCTGTATTTCATGTTCGTGCCACTACATCAAAGGGGGTGAAGGAGCAAAAGACGATCTAAATTGCGTTTTTTGTAATACTGCAGGGGCTAGCGACTTGAAACTAGGCATGGTAGTTACTTATGTACCCAACCGATTTCACAAGTAATGGTTTGAAATTGATGATGACAGCCCTTGCTCTAATATAGGATCTATTTCATGTCAGCGTCACTACTACCTTGCGGTTGCATTTAAAAAAAAAGTTCTAAATTGTGATTTTTGTGATACTGAAGGGGCTAGCAACTTGAAATTTGGCATGGTAGTTACTTATGAGATGTAATGCTCTCTGAGAAGAGTTCCTTAAAAATTTGAAATTTAAAAGGGGTGAAAATAAACGAAAAGCATTCTAAAAATGTTCTAAATAGCGATTTCTACGCAATCTCAGGAAATATAAACCGGTTTCAGAAGTAATGGCTTTAAATTGATGGTGACAGTCCCCGCTCCAACATAGCCTATATTTTACGTTGGTGTGACTACCACCTGGGGGTTACAGGAGCAAAAAATGTTCTAAATAGCGTTTTTTGTGTTACTGTGCATGGTTTAACATTTTAAATTTGGAATGGTAATTATATCAAAGATGCAAATGCTTTCTGAGAATTGTCGAAAGAAAATTCCAAATTTAAAAGGATGAAGTGAGTGAAAAACGCTCTATAAGCGTAAATTACAAATTTTTATGCAATCGTATGAAATACGAAATTGATTTCAAACATAATGGTTGCAAATTGATGGTGATGGAACCTGCTCAAACATAAGCTATATGCTATGTCGAGGGTTGCAGGAGCAAAAAACTTTCTAAATTGCTATTTCTGCGGTACTGAAGAGGCTAGAAATTTTAAATATAGCACGGTAGTTACATATAAAATATAAATGTCCTCTAAGAACAGTCGAAAATAAATTCGAAATTAAAAAGGGGTGAGGTGAAGGGAAGGAGCGAAAAGCATTCTAAAAGGATCCTAAATTTCTATGGAATCTCAGGAAATAATAAACAGATTACAGAAGTTATTGGTTGCAAATCAAGAGTGATAGTCCCTGATCCTATTTGGGCTATATTTTATGCCGGTGTCACTACGACCTGTTTGGCAGAAACAACAAGAAAGCCTTTAAAAACATCTAAATTCCGTTTTCTATAGAATATTACAAAATGCCAACCGATTTCAAGGTTAATGCTGGCAAACTAATAGTGACAGTGTCTGTTTCATCATTTTTCGAGACATTCTATTTCAACTCTGTTTCGGCATTTTATGGTACTGCCACTAACACCAGAGAGGTGGTAGACTGTTAGACAAGAAGCTTGGAATTTGACATGATAGTTCAATTTTAAGATGTAAATGTGTTAAGTTGGTTTCTAAAAAATTCAAAACTCCAAATGAATATTGAAATAAGCATATGAAATGAGCATAAAAGTTTCAAAATACTTTCTAAATTATCATTTAATTGGAATTAGTCTTAGATCTTATTAATTAAAATCTCATTTCTGTCTATTGCACTTTTATATAATTGAGTTTAGTCAAACTGTGGCTTAATTTGTAATTTTTGAATTATTTCAAAATGTGTTCTTCTAATAAAAAATGGTCATTCAAATATCACTTGGCATATTAGAACTATTACGCGAGCAAAGCCACGGGGTTTGCTAGTTGAGTAATAAAGTTGTTTCGTTAATTTGTAATGATTTTCGATTACCTATCG
Source organism: Maratus speciosus (assembly GCA_963932465.1). Lineage (NCBI taxonomy): Eukaryota > Metazoa > Arthropoda > Arachnida > Araneae > Salticidae > Maratus > Maratus speciosus. The sequence goes on from OZ010790.1 coordinate 462,189,071, forward strand.
TGTATTGCAGAATGTTGCAACATTTTCCCTATATATTGTGGAATTTTCTTGCGCTCCCTTGTAAACAAACTATAAATGCTACCTATTTTATATTCTGCTGAAAGAATGTAGTTCACCACAGGGATGCATATCAATGCCATTAAGTTTGAATTATCTTAAAATCATTAAAACAGGGTTCCTACGCGACTGGAAAACAGGGATTTGTCAGGAAAAATGACAAGTGTTCAAAAAGTCATGGAGAAGTCAGGGAAAATTAAAAAAAAAATTCTAAAACCTGGGAAAGTCAGGGATTTTTTTTTTTTTTTTTTTTTTTTTTTTTTTTTTTTTTTTTATGCACTATCATGTGTCAACATTCTCCTGAGTTTACGGTGCGTCTGCGAAAAAGTTCCGATTTTTCCCTTAAATGGAGAATTTTTTCTGTAAGCACATTTTTAACATAAAGATGTTTTAGCTGTACAAATGTGTCGCCAAATAGTCAGTACTTAAGCAAAAGAAATGTTGAGCCATGTTAAAGTGGCTAGGATGAGATATCATGAATAATTATATAAGTAAAAGAAATGACATGATAGTAGAAGTCTAAAAAAAGTTAAATGTTTAATATGTGTAAATTCAGTTATGTAAATAAAAACTTACTTTGAATCCATCTGAGCTGTATTTTAGCTTTGCTTGTTTTGTTTGTTTATATATATATATATATTGTAAAATATAGATTTTTAGTTCAATTTTATACGTTATTTTAATTTTCAGATGTAAGTTTAATCATTAAGATCTTGAATTGTAATTCGTATTTCTAAAAATGTCGTGAATTTTGGTCAGGGAATTGTAGGAAATATGGCCTGGAAAAGTCAAGGAATTTTGTTATTCGAATAGGGTATGAACCCTGTTAAAATGAATCTCAAACGATTTCCCCCATAGACCATAATGTAACAGAATTCTTTTGTGTCCCAGTAAAGGAATTATAAATGTTATACTTTCTATTTTCTATAGAAAACGTTCTATAATGAACCTTAATAACATATAAATATTACTTTCCAACTCAAGCATACTTATGAGAGTTAGGCTTCAGACAGATGGTCAAACTAAGGTCATAAACCATTTTCAATTGTATTAGAAAAGGTTAAAAATTATAAATGATACGGGATATTTTTATATTTAAATTTAAAGATTTTTGAAAAAATGAAAATTTATCATTTTAACATATTCAGACACCTTTCTCTCAAAAATCTGTCTATTTATTTTCTGAATACAAAAAATGCTTCATTAAAGTTATTCTTCATATTTTGCTTATAGTGCAAGAATATGGCTTTAACATAAGATTAATGTGAAAATTATATTTGAGTCTAAAAAAAAAGTGTTTGAGAGTTTTTTTTTTTTTTTTTTAAATTTTGTAGATTATTTATTAAATATTTTTTTCAGATAAATCTTATATAAGCATAAAAGTTATTGCTTTAGCTAAAGGGGGGGGGGGGGGGGGGGATAGTTTTAACAAAATCTTTTGTTTGCATGGATGAGAATCTTCTACATTTTGTCGAACTTCAACTTTCATGTTTGCTCCTCCCCGGCAAATAAAGTAAAAAAACAGTTTTTCTGTGCAGTTTGATATTTCATAGAAAGAATAAATATTTAAATAATAAATCATGTAAGTTTTCCCTACCTCAAACACACAATTTCTTAAACTTCTTTAATTGTATAATTTTTTACCTCCTATTTGTTTGCATTGTTGTAGCAGTAAATAAGTAATCAGTTATCTAAATATCTTTAACTATGCAAAGCTTTTCAAAAATTTGTCTAAATCACTAAAATTCCAGCTACCCATTTGCCTCTCAGCATAAAAGTGATTTCTGGGTATTTTGTGTGTGTGTGTGGCCGGGGGGTGGGGTCCCTTTTTTTGCAACTTGGATGTAAATAATAGGCATAATAAAAATGCAGAGTCTTACTAGCCTTGTTTGCCTTTGTGATAGGCTGGTTATTTTACTTGCTTCATTATTAGAAATAGAAAAGTTTGAGTACATTAGTATCTCTTTTTAAAACATCAATTTACAATTAGTATTAAATTACAATTTGTAACGTATGAAATGAAATTTATTTTAAAGCTGTCAGTGATATTTGTACTTTACAGTTGTATCCAGATTGGGAGATGATAACTTTTGGAAAAACACCTGATCAGATTGAATTGACTTGTCAGGCTCATTCTCTAATGCAACAAGTTAACAACTTAAATTTGCATGATTCTTATTTTCCTACTTTTCAATGTGCTTTCTAAATGCAGGTCTGCAACTTTTCTGTTTTTCTTCTATTTAAGTTTCAAATAAGTAACATATCTTTTATTCTGTACCTACTAATTTCTAATACATAGACAATTTCACAAAGTCATTATCTAAAACTAAAGATTACATATAGCAAAAATTATTATGTGTTTAATGTAATGTAAATAGATTAATCATATATATTATTTCTGTTGTCAACATCCTTTTTTCTCAACTAACTAGAATATAACTTCCGTCAAAAATGACGGAATGTGAATGATAAATTTCCAAAACAATATTTTCAAAAATATTTTTCTGACTTAAAAAAAAAAAAAAACCTTTTTCTCAACTAATATGTAGTGTATAACGATGAATGGCGTATCATTAGTTAGGACTTTTTGCCCACGTCTGACCTTCTATACTGAATTTAACTAATATGTACAATGATGCACGCACAATGATGAATTATTGGATAGGATTTTTTTTTGTCCACATCTGACAATGCTTACTTGAATTTTCACTATACTTTTAGGTTAAGTATCCTCATGCATATTATTTCTAATGTCAACATTGCTTTTTCTGTGCACATACAAAACGTACAATGATGAATGGGGTTATTATATGAAAGGTTTTTGAACAGATTTTTAACATAGTATGCTCATATTTCATTAAAACAAGTTATTTTATTTAAAAAATTGCCACTAATTATAAATTGCTAAAAAATGTATCAGAAAATAAATTTGAATTTCGCAGTGCGAAAACCTCGTATGAGTCTACTGGTTATTTGAAAATGATGTTTGTTATATTGCAATTTTGATGCAACCGGACTAAATGAATGGCGACAGTTTTTCTTGCATATAGGTTAGGTACTGGACAGTTATTAACCCTTTATCTAAAAGTATCATTAAAATAACTTGTTATAAAATTCATTTAATACACCGATTATTAGTAATACAGTATAGAATGAGTTATAGATGCATTACTTTATCTTGTTCCAAAAGCATTATTCGTTACACAAAACAAAAGCATTTTTAAAAGGATCTTTTCAGCTTTCTTGGGTGGGTATGGGGGGGGGGGTCAATTCAGAAATATTTCTTTTGTAAGAACATTATATTTGTACATTTTCTAATTCTACAAAATACTAAGAAACATATTTAAAATAAAAGATTTGAGTGGGCCTATAAGTATTGCACAAAATCCCTATACATTCAAATTTAATAAATCCTTCTAAAATTTATTAAATTATTATGTAATAAATCTCCTAATATAGTTTGAAAAATTCACGAAAAATGTTTAAGAAGATAAAATTTTCATGAATTGATAATTCAGTACACAAAGGGTTAAAAAAGGCCTTTTCCTACAAAGGAGAATTATCAACAAGCTATAAAAAATGACCTTGTTGTCAGGGACACACAAGATTGTCTACTATGCATAAAATATGAGAGATGCTGACAACAACAGTGGTTTAGATTAAATGTGGATAACGTTAAAGGATTGTCACAAAACCACTCTGTTGTGCCAAACTGTGTGTACCCCAGTCATTAAATAAAATAAGTTGAATGTTGTACATTAAGTAAAAAAAAAAAAAAAACTTTTAATAAATATTTTTTGCCCTGCTGTGAAGGAAGTCATAGGCTTAAAAAACAATCACTTGTAGTTTTTTAAAAACAGAAACTAACTTCTGCATTATTTTTTTATGCATAAATGTTCCTGGAAATGACCATTGTATTAAGTATTTTGCATTACATTTCGTAAGACCCTATTTTCATATGAAAATATGACCAAACAGAAGCAACAGGTTTATTGACATTTTCGTGAAAGTATCAAAATTTGATTATGTACTGTAACAGTTTTGATGTCTCTATTTTCTCATGGATGAGTTAGTTCATAAAAATTATTCTTTTGGTTAATAATTCTTGTAGCTTCATAGTATAGTCAGTCATAGTATTTCTTAAGATTGTATTTAAGTATGTAATTTCAAGTAAAGTTTCTGTATTTAAGAATCACTCAATTATAAAATTCAAAAAAGCAGTAAACCACTTTAACAAAAAGTTTTTTAAACTTAACAAAATTATCTTTTTTGCTGAATTTTAATTAGGGATGCACCGAATATTCGGTATCTATTCGGTATTCGGCCATACTACCGAATATTCGTTTTGGCCGAATATCAAAATATTCAGCGAGGCCGAATACTTAAAAAATCTTTTTAAAAATCTTAAAACAATTTCTATTTTTAACCCTCAATTAACAAAAATATTTAGCATAATTAAAAATAGAATTATATTTAAACAAAAGAGAATGCTTTTACATTTTTTATTTGCTATTTAAAAAGTATAACGTAAGAAAATTAACCAATAATGATGATTTTAGTCCCTTCTTGACAATTAAACAGCATAGAATTGTAAAATTTTTCTTCTGATTCCTTCAAAATTTCACTTTGATTTTAAAATACTTGTTTTAGAACATACTAAGAAAATTTTATTTGTTTGTATTAATTCTGAGAGGATTCCTTGAAATTTAAAATTTTATCAATTAAAGAAGCTTTAAAACTGTCCTCTTCTTAAATAACAATGAAAAGCATAGATTTTTTTTTATCTGTAAAATTTACTTGTAAAAAGATCTTGTTTATGGAAATATATATGTTTAATATTATGTAAAATTGTTTCAAATTTTACCTTAGTACTTTCAAACTTTGAAATTTAAAAATATTCAGCAAGCCGCATATTCGGTATTCGGTTTACATGTTGGCCGAATATTCGGTATTCAGTATTCAGCCAAAATCACTATTTGGTGCATCCCTAATTTTAATAATATATTTCAAGCATTCTTAAGATGCGTTCATTGTTTGTTGCTTATATTTTTTTATTTATTTTTCAGTATTCATGTATGTGAATGAAACTGTTGGAGGAAATTATTTCTGCTTGGTTGATATATTGGGATCTTTTGGAATTAACAGTGACTTTTAGTGTATTAGATTAGTTGACAGTGAAACTAACAAACTTTATTTTTATTGAAGATCTGCTTTAGCTTCTATATTGTGGTCACATTAAACTACTTCATTTTGCTATTTGATCCTGTGTCTCTGAGGTTGCAATTCTTGAATTCCTAATTTAGTTGTAGTTTTTAAGCTTATGTAAAAAGTTTATTTATTGTAAATAGGGTTGTCAGATTATTAATTTTTTAAGCTAATGATATACGTTTTTATTGTGAACTCTATAACATGGCATTTTCCTAAAAATTATTTTTTTCTTTTTTTTTAGATTAATGTAGAAAATTAGATATACAGCTCTTGTTTTCTATTATTTAAATGTATGGGTAAATAAATTTAAGCTCACATATTTAAGGTGAGGGGATGCTTTATCCATTTTAGATATCTTTAATTTCCCCGAGAATAATAATTTTAACTTCAGATGATTTAACTTTGCTGTGATTTTGTCATTTATTTTATTGCATTTTTGTGTTTCATGATTAAAAAAACATAAAGAAAAGAGAGACTACAGTTTTCTTAGAGAAATGAAAAATAAATTATAGCAAAGTAATGTTAGTTTCTCTAATATCATGCTTGATATTCTTATTGTGCAAGCTGTGTCACTCCCCTATATAAAATATTTGCATATTAAGATACATTCAATATTTTTTTCCATTTTAAAATACATTGAAATGTTAATTTATAACATATTTCATCCATGTTTTCGTAGCCAAGAATAATAATTTATCTGGAGAGAGGGGATGTATAAAAGAATATTTTTATAAATATTTTTATCTGTTTTCTTTATCCACTCCTTCTCTGATAATTAAATAACATTAATCTATACTATTAAAAGAAATATTAAAATATTTAAGATTTTTCTTAATTTTATAATCCAGTATAAATCTCAATTTTCATTTCCTATACTGATGAAACTTTCAAATCTCTTAGTGTTTAAGTAATATTCAGAGTTCAATGTTACAGTATTCAAAAATATTGAAGGATTTTATTTCATTATTATTTTTTTTAAATGTACTGTTTTATTGACAACCCTATAAGACCTCACTGATTCATTAAAAGAATTGTTATCAGTCTGGCTTTAATAAAGCCTAACTGATTTGATGAAATGGGAATTTGATTCCAAGGCTGTGATATATGTAAAAAGCACATTTTTCGGCATTCTAAATGTTTTTGTTTTAATGTATGTGTGTTCTTCTGTATTTTCTGAAAGTTTGATTATGTCTGCTTCATATTGTTGAAAAATATGATTTGTTTATAAATATATTATAATAGTATTTGTTCTTCCTGATTTTCGACTTTCTAATTAATTTGGTGTTTTAGTGTGTGTTTGGGGATGTAATTTGCTGTCAAATGATGTGTTTTTCGTTGTTAATGAAAAATATTTTTGATGTAATCCAGGGGTGAAAGAATTGATGCATGTTAAAAAAGAATTTTTGTATTACTTTCCAAATTTAGTGTTGTAAAGCTGCATGAAATGGATTGTAAGAATCTAGTCACATAGATATGTTATCAAATTTTTTAAGTACAAGTTTTATTATTTAGAGTGATCAAAAATTTTATTCCAAATTCTTTTTTGTGGTTTTATACTTTTTTCGCTAGTCTTATTTTTTTTTTTTTTTTTTTATTTTAAAGAAAAATATGAGGGCTACATACTATAGGGTCATTTTACAGTGAATATATTATTTTGCTGAACTCAATGATATTGTTAGATGTAGTGATAATATATAAACAGCAAATGTGATAGCAGCTTGATTCAGATCATTTGGATGTATTCTGATTATGAATTATCATTTTCAGTATTAGTTACAGATGTTTATTTGCTTTTAAACTTGACCTTTAAAATTGTTTTAAAGATTATTAGCGAGTTTTCAAAAATATTAAAATTATTGTGATTTTTTGTTCAATTTTAGTCTTTTAAATTAGCCAATATTTTAAAATTACATATATACATTAAGTTATGTGTTTATGGATAAATACTGGCAAGTTTCTCTTGTTTTAATTATATAGTATAGCCCTCCTATTCCTAGAAAAGTTTTTGTTCTTTTTTTTTCTCTGTTAGATATGAATATATTTTATCAGATTGTTTTCCTTCAATAATCTAAGAAGTCTTTTATGTTTTTCGGTGGTTAGAATTAAATAACATTTACAAATATTTTCAGATATGTATGCTTTGTTTGTTAATACAAATGAAATTTGAAATATGTCTCAAATATCAATTTAAATTATTTTTACTGTTCCAGTTAATAGTATATATATATATTAAAAAAAAAAAAAAAAAAAAAAAAAAAAAAAAATCTTGCTATATCTAATTAACAATTTTCAAAAGAAACTCCATTCTTTTTAGTACTTTATCTGGAATTATTATTTTGCAGTTTGATTAAGAAAAATATCTTTTTTAAAAATTCTTCTTATAAAATTTTTGCTCTGTTTATGTTATTTACTTATGGTTTTATTTTGGGTATAAACAAGCTGTTAATCATTTTTACAAATATTTAAAATGATATATAGTGATAAATATTTTGAAACTTGTGCATTTGTATTTTACTCAGAGGCCTTAATTTTTTTTTTTTTTTTTTTACATAGGCATAGATAAAATTCTGTGCTGCGAAAGTAGTCATAGTTGATGCAGCACTCTGTGCTAGACTTTTCAAAAATCTAGTATTCTTCTTAGCACATGAAGATTTAACATTTTTATTTTATTCAAAAGAAAACCTTTGGAAGAAACACAATTGAAAGTTATTCTTACATTTACAAATTCCCCACTCATAATTCATGGAGCTATGCTTTCAATCATAGCATAAATGTTTTTCCAAAAATAAGTGCTTAAGAAGATATCTTATGAAATTCCTTCTTGAATAGAACTGTTTGCCTGGAAAGTCTGTTTATGTAATTTGGCATAAATTTAAACGTAGTATCATTTGCCCGTCTAGTGTGCTCAATTAATCTAACATGGATAATCATTTAATTTATTGAAAACATAGCTTTTGCCAATCTAGAATTAAAATAATACTAGAGTGTGATAAGTCTTTGTCAATCTAGGATTAAAGTAATGTAAATGCATGGCTGCCAACTTTTTTTTTTTTCTAAGCTAAGTATAGATAATTTGAATCAGAAATTTTATTTAATAAATGCAATCAAATGTATATCACATAGAAAATACACTATTACTTTTACATCTTTAAAATAAATTTATATGACTGAAAAAAATCTGAATTTGGCAGCTATGTAAATGTGATAATCATTAAGGTTGTGAAAAAGCATCTTTTGACAGACCATAGAAAAACTTGGTCGTGTGTTTGTATTTGTCAATCATGCACTTTGAAAGGCTTTAAAAATGTCATTTAACATTAATTTTTGGCATAATTGTAAATAATCAATTTTATTATGCCTTGTTTATACACATAATGAGTTGGTGCTGGCTAAAAAATATTTTTTCTAATATGAAATTTTGTAGCATGCTTTGAAATTTTAGAAATGTTTTATTTTTTCTATATATTTTTGAAAGATACTGATATATATTTTTCTCTATGCATGGAAATCATATCATTGTGAATACAAAATTTTATATCTTGAACTTTTAAAAATAAAAAACAATTTTATTTATTAAAGTTTGTTATGAAGCACAGCTTCGAGTATTAATTCTAGATAGTTTATTTTTCTGTTTTAAGAATAGAGCTATTTGTCTTTAAAATTTTATTTTATTTCTATACTATCTTCCAAAAAAGAAGAAAAAAGAACCTTTTCAATACTAAATATAAAGCATAATGTAAAAAAAAAAAAAAAAAAAAAAACTGGGGAAAACACCTTTATTATTCTAGACGTGCTTAGTAGAATAAATAATAAGTTTTGACAACAATAATTTTGTCAGTGCTGCTGCAATTGTTTGCCTATTTTAAATGTTTCTACAATTATTGAAAGATTATTTTTTTCATGTTCAGTTACTTCATTGTCATGTTGTACAATAAAAAAGCATCATTTTTTAATTTTTTTTCCATATTAAAGAAAAGAAAAAAAATCTTACAGTTAATGTAATTTTAAATATATTTGATTGTTTTATTTACTATTTTTTTTTAAGTAGTCAAGCATTTTTTCTTCTATATATAAAAAAAAGTTTTGATTTGGAAATGGATCAATGAAGGTCTGCGTAGATATTCCGGGTAGATCCACATCCAATTTGAATGCTTAAGCATGGCCTTTCATCATTAATATTAAAAAAACTGTTGCATACAAAAATATGAAAATCGGTGGTATTATAGAGAAATGTTTGATAAACACGCTGATGCAAACAGTTTTCAAATAGAAGAATTATTTTAAGAGATATTTAATGCTAAAGTTGGACAAAATCGTTCCATTAAAAAAGTTTTATTGGAGCAAAAACTATACATGAGAATTTAATCATTTTATACGTTATAAGTTCCCGGTGTGCAAATTGTATTTATTTTTCTTATTTGACTCATTTTTTGAGGTTTTATTTCAATTTTAAATTCAAATTTTCAGCATTTCGAGAGATACTTTTTACAAATTTTAGAAAATGTTGTTAATTTAAACTGTTGCCAGTTGTATAAACAGCGCAAACAATAATGTTTACTTCAAATTAAAAATTTATTTACACGTGACTATTATAAACAGAAAATATAAAAAGCAGGAACTCATTGAAAATTATGTCATAAAAAATATAATTACACGTGAATTTTAAAAGAGACAGAATATTGTAAAATAATAAATTCATAATCATGCGTTAGAAGTCTTAAATAGGAGAATTTACGTCACCTTACACTTATTATATAAAATGAACAAAAAATAATATTGCAAAACAGTTTAAATTTAAAAATTGCTCGAGACATTTATTTGATATTTTAAGATGATCATAATATTTCATTTCTAACAAAAGTATTTTTACGTGAATATTAAAAAGAAAAAGAAAAGTTTGGTGAAAATTACGTCAGATTATAATTCTCAGATTCAAATTATTATTCAATCTTCCAAAATCTTTTTAAAGCCGGTTAAATTATCGTGCTGTTAGTCTGTGGTGTCTGAACGGGGGTTGACGAGCGTAGCTCGTAGGGGGCAGAGCTCTCTAGTAGTGTAAAAAAGAATTTAAACCTTTTTTCTGTACTAAATTCTGAGAGATAAAGGTATAATTTTATTTTTGTGTGGCAAAATGCAATTTAAAATAAGGTTTGTAGTAAAAACGGTTTTTGTGACTATATCTTATTGTTAAAATTATGATTATACTTATGATTTTGAAAAGTAGTATATGAATCATTATCCAATTATATTTATGAATATCCAACTTTCATAGTTTGCAGCCGAGTTAAATTTCATTTAACCATCCACTGTCCAATTCAAATGAGCAGATAATACACTTTGATTGCATATTTCATTTTGTTGTATACCTTTTTTCATAAAAACTAGGATACACATAAATTTTATTCAATTGAAATTAGTTATTAAATATGTAACTGTATAGCATGTTGCAAAAATATATACAAATAGTCATATTATGGTAATTTAATTGTATAACCTAATGGTAATTTTTACTGTACAAACATATAATCATAGAATGAACCATAGCATATAAGCAAAAGGAACAATATCTATTCAGTTGGAATATTTAAATGTAATATGAATGTGATATCCAGTATCATTGGGCAGTAAGCTTACAAACTGTTAACATTCTTCTAATGAACTTTTAGTCTTTCTTCTAGATCAGAGATTTTCAACTTCTGTTTCATGGCATATTTGTAAACTGCAAAAATATTAAAATGAGTCATTTTCTAAATATTTTAGAGGATTTCTTTTTTTCTTCATCATATTTTTTGTGAAGTAAACTTTTAAACAACCCTTTGCTCACAGCATTTCCTGTATGCAACATTTCAGATGTCTCTCTTGTGCCCAGCAATGCTTCTTTGCAGTAGTTTAAGAGTCTCTTTATCTGACTTTCACTTGTGACAGACATTATATACCAAAATTAAACTATTTCAATTAAAACTCAATTTTATATAATATTTTTTTTTATCATTAGACTTCGTTTAAAAAATCTTAAGGATTAAATTTTCCACTTTCACTCAGCAGTACAGGGCACAGTGAAAACTCCATTTTAGCTGTGCTGGTATGATAGTGAATGGGGTAAGAGGCTATTTCAGTCACTTGAAAACAGCCGTTTACTAATGTTAATCCTATGGAAGACTTTTTTAAGATATCTTAATATTTTTAAACAATTTTTTATTTTTTGCAATGGCTAACTGAGATTGATCTGTATGAAGGTCGTTTTTTACTTTTTCGATTTTGTTTACAGATTTTTTTTATTTGGATACTTTTACTTTCGGAACTGGTTTCGAAAGTGAAAGTATTCTCATTAAAAAATCCTGAAAAGAAAATCGAAAAAGTAAAAATTGGCCTTTGTACAGATTGATCTTCGCAAGTCAATGCAAAAAAAAAAGAAAGAAAATTGTTTAAAAATATTGAAATACAAACAAGATATCTTAAAAAATTCCTTCCATAGGATTAACATTAGCGAACGGCTATTTTAAAGTGACTGAAGTGGGCCCCTTAAGCAATAAAACTGTCAAAAGCAAAATTAATTGAATTTAAGTCTTATCCCTCCCTTGCTTTTTTAAAGGCAGGAGGAGGAGGGTTAAGTTCATTCATTTTATGAAATTGTAATAAACAGAAATAAAAATATAGATAAGGTTTTACATTTTAATTTAACTTTTTATTCAAATGTGCTGTGACACAAAAATGTTGAAAAACACTGTTCTAGTGTTTATCAGTATATATTTATGAAGGAAAATATATTTGTAAGGCTTAAATTGCTAATCTCATGCACAAATTTCTTTTTATAAATTTTATAATGTATTCTTGTTTAACTTGCTTCAATGAAAAATGGAAGTATACTTTGCATAATGCATTTTTTGATTATTTTAATTGGTGTTTTTATTTCTAGTCTTTATGTTAAATATCAATCAACAGTATAATTATACAATTGACAAAATTTAATAAATCTAAAATAGCTTTATTTTTGTGTGTACTTGCTATCACTAAATTTGTTGAAGTTTAAATTATAAATAAAATTGTTATGTCAACACCAAAGAAATCATTCAAATTTTCATATTTATTTTTTCTAAATTAAAGAATATTTTAATAGTTGACATTTTAAAGTATATATTTATAGCTGTTTTGTACACAAGTAGGCATTCTATTTTTAATATCTCTATAGGAATTTCATTGTACAATGCTAATACAATGGTATTTTGCTAATGTACACTTATTGATGTCACATTTTTACTAAATAAATTGTTTATCAATCTAGATTTCTCTAGATCTCATTTATGATGCTGCTATTTCTTAATAAATAAAAGTGTGTTTTATAATCAGTACAATATGTATTTATCAAAACTTATAGGTATATCCTGTGGTACCTCATACTTCAAATTTACCTTGTCAGTTTAGATTGTTCAAAAATCCGAAATTGCATTCACTAATGCAATTGTGCAAATGTTCTTTCAAATGCAGTTTGTTTGAAAATTATCTCAATATACTGATTTTTTTATGTTTTTAAAATAATTTTTAAACATGATTTTTGTTAAATCTTATTATGAAAGATTAATTCATTGACACTTAAAACAATGCAAATAATTCAGCTCTTGTTTCTGGCTAATATTCCATAACAAAATTGAAACTTCATCAATAAATGAATAAAATACTATAAAAATGCAAATTTAACAGACATGTAATCGAATTATGTGCTTAAATCACTGAAATTATCATAATAAAAAAGGCTGCTGTAAGTAGCACAATCTTTGGCGATTTCTTTGGCTATTAATTCCTGGCATGTGACTAATACAAAAGTACCATTTTTAATAAATTTAAAAACTTTATATGAAAAATATCAATGATGTATTTAAATAAAATGCTTTTGGTGTTGCTTGTGGGCAATAAAAAATTTATGCTAAATGTAAAAAAATCAGTTTTTTAAAAATAAATAAATCCCAAAACATCTATACTTTGTTTATTTTGCATCTTGTGTATTGGTCTTTTTTTTTTCTTTATATATATATATATATATATAAAATTACTTTCGCCAAACTACTTATTGAATTGAAGCTGTTTGCTGAATAATTGAGATTTAAACATCACTATCATCTTTGTCTTAAAATAATTATTTTTTTTAATTATTTATTAAAAAAATCTAAAAAATAAATGCTAAATGTTTTAACAAAAAATCATGTTTATTTTCATATATAATGAATGCAATTTTGCAAAAGTTTATAATCCATTTCTAATGATGCTAATATTTTCTTTTGATATTTTATAGTGTTCTAATTCTGTCTGCTTTTAATTAGTTTATCTTCAATCAAGATTAGTTTATCTTCAAATCAAAACTTCTCAGTTTATCAGCACATAAGAGGAAAATGAGATGTTTAAAATATTGTTTTATTATGTTTTCATGTTAAGTTCAAAATGCTTTAGTTTCTAATTTATGTTAGAAAATATCTATAATCATGAATAAGTTGACCATTTTTAAAATATCAGATATATGTCAAAACATTTGTTACTTTTTTATATTTTTGAAAATATCATATTTACAAACTCTGGTTTAAAGATACTTTTGATTTTACCAGAGAATTTTAAAATTCGAAACAAAATAAAGTATTTTATAATCAGTTTTATTTCAAGTGAAGAACTTATGAACTTTAATTCCAAACTAATAGAATCTACAAAATCAGAAAAGTTGCAAATTAAAGTTATATCCCCCTCCCCTTCCCTCCCTCCTTTAACTGAGTGTTTTTTTTTATGGATATCTTACTGCAAACTTTTGACATTTTTAATTGCAGTATATGCAGTGCATGAAATAATTATGGGTCTTTTGCTAATTCTAAGCAAACACAAAAAAATATAGTTAGAATTTATAAAAACATGTGAAATATAAAAGATTACTCTACATTATGTCCTACAATGAACATTCAAATATCATATGTTCAAAAAATAGACTTTGTACATGTTCAAATGATACATAAATTGTGAAATAATTATGGCCTCTTGTAGCTTAAAGTCCCCTATATTGTTCAAACAAGAAATTTTTAACATTTGATCCACCCGTCTTTAGCATTGTAGCAAACTTTCATATAAGCCCTGAATATATTTCATATCATTGAGTTCCATGCTTCAAGAATAGCTGTTTTCAAATTGCCCTTGGATATAAAATGTTGGCCATTTGCATAAACTTTTCTTGTTATTATATACCAGACATTCTCTATTTTATTCAAATTGGGCAATTTAGCTTACAAAGGTTCTAGCATTTTCATTTTTCTCGACTTGAATCAATCTTTAAATACCTTTGAACACATAAATTTTGTAGTTGTCTTGCTGAAACAATTAATTCTTCTGGCCATTTGAAGTCCATTTCTAGGAAACTGATTACTTGGAATAGTCAGGTAATCAGAACTGTTCATTTTTCCATATAGAATTCAATATTGCTTTTCTTTTTCCATCCCATTGTGCCCCATATCATTATCAAACCTGCTCCTTGTTCTCTGGTGGAAAATACTAAGGCTAATGTCAGACGAACGTCTATTTGCATGCTTTTTGTTTCAACACAAAAAAGAAACGCCTTAGCTAACAAGGGTTTCTTTTTCATGTTTAAACAAAAAGCGTGCAAATAGACGTTCATTTGACATTAGCCTAAAGGTTCTTTTTTATTATCCTTCCAGTAGTTGTGCATACTATCTGGACTATCCAGATTAAACTTTTTCTCATCAGAGAAAATAACTTTTTACCATTCAGTGCTCCAACTTGTATGAGTGTGAGCAAACTCTTTCTGGTTAGCAGGGGCGCCATTTGGGGGAAGCTAGGGGGATGGGGGCAACTGGCCCCCTCAAGAAAGGTGAAATTTCAGAAAATTTATCAGCCATTACAAGTCAGCCTGAATTTTTTCCCGAAAATTGCACAAAAGCTAAAATAACTTGCCGAATTTTATTACAAGAAATTATAAGCATTAAATAAACTCCTTAAGCCCAGAAACTAATAACTGTCAAAAATTGTTTAGAAAGTTTTGCCTTCTCAACATTCTCAGAGACATTCATTGATGAGTATTTTGTCTAATCTTAAGTTCTCTTAGCAAGTATAATTGCATGGTGGGTTTTTTTCCCGTTGTGAAAGAATTCTTTTACAGACATGTTTTGTTGTCCTTTTCACAAGCTTTGTTGTAATATATTTACGCTCTTGAGAGGTGTTCTATAGAAAGGATTTTTTAGCAGTCTTAGAAGATACCTGCAAAAACGGAACATGTTTATGATAGAATCCTGTTTTAAACAGAAAACTTCCACAATCAATATCTTTAAAGCTTATCTGTTAAGGCGAAACTTGTCTAAAGTGGAAATTTTCATCGGTTCCTTTCGATTTTGTATTTGAAATTTTTACTGTTTTTGTATCCATGATTCACTAAAGATTTCACGCTCAGAGAAGAGGGAAGGGGTATAAACACTGAACACTTGCCTATGCACTGGCTTAAAAAAAAAATTGCTATCCCTAAGAAAATTTTGAAATGATGCCCCTGCCGATTATCCTTATGAATTGAAGACAGTATCAGTTTCTTCTGGAGTTTCCTTGAGTTAAGTCCAAATTTATTCAGCAACTGTTGTGTTTGACAAACAGTAACTGACAAGTTTAAATTCATCTCGTAATTATTGTGTTGTTACAATTTTATTTGATGCTTTGCACATCAGAAGATGGACTTCCTTATTCGTAACTGAGAGTGGTCTATCTGTGCTCTTCTTTCCTTACCCTGATAAATCTTTAAGGTAATTTTAGGTGACTTTTGAACTTCTGTCAATAGCTTGGGCAATATCTGTAGGATTCATATTAGTTTGTGTTCTTAAAACATCATTTTTATCCCATTCGATATCAGAAAGTCATGAGCTAGATGGTACATATATATATATATTTTTTAAATCTAACACTTTAAGCAAATTACTTAGTGAATTTTCTATTTAAACTGTTGTCACAAATTTACAAAAAAATATTTTTACTAAACCGCACGCACACAGATCAACTTTCAATTGAGTAAGGCCATAATTTCTTCACTTCGGAAATCCAGGTTTTACTGATAAGCTTTCACAGTGCATGCCCAAATACTTCTACAGCCATCGATGAATGCATGTTTACTTTGCATATTACGATGGAGGAAATAGCATATGATTTTTTTTGTCCTTATAATATATCAATTTAAATTGTGAGAAGCCATAATTATTTTGTGCACTGTACTTATGTCATAGGAAATTAAAAATAATTAGAATAGTTTCTGTATCAAAATTAAAACACCAAAAATTTTTTTTAGTAATTTTACAAATTTTAATCAATTATTTTCATTGCTAGAACAGTTCTGCAACATTTAAACTTTTATTAATAATATTTTTATTTGAAAAAATTACTTGAGTAAATTGGTAATCATTATGGGTTTTCACCCTTCATAGTAGAGTGTATAGTAATTATTTCACTTATATGATGTTTATTTGTAAATTAAAAAAAAAAAAAATTGATTGTGATTATGTGTTGCACTACTAAACATAAACTTCTCAGGAGATTATGAATACAAAATCTTTTCTGCCCAATGTCATAACATGTATGGGATATGTTTCTAAATTGTTGAATTTAATTAGGATATATCATAAATAGTTAAAAGAAAAAAAAAATCTTAGGTGGTCTGTACAAATTAAAATTGGTTTAATGGTTATTTAAAACATTTTCAATTTCTTCAAAATTAGCCTGTTATATTTTGCTAAAACTTAAGCTTTTTTTTTAAAGATAATTAAGTGCAAGTTTATGAACATATCCCAAATGTCACTGATTTTATTCACTTCATTTATTAATCAACATTGTTGCACTTTTCGACTGAAATTTCACAGATTGTATTATATTTTTGTTTTATGTTGCCCTAGTCTTCATATGGCAGCAGATTTTTTACATTTGCACTTTTATATATATAAAATAACATTTTATTGTAAAATGCATAGTTACTAATTGCCTACTTACAATATTTTTTGCAAAGGTAAATAGGCTATTACTGTTGAAAATAATAAAAACCTTTTAAAATAAGTTTTGATTTTTTTTTTTTTTTTTTTTTGTAAATGCTGCTACAATTTTGCACTTCTAGGTCATTAATAAGGATAGAATCCCAATTCAACTCTTTCTGCACACTGAATAAAATGAAGACCTGCCTGGCTAAAATAACCTCACTGCTTCCCGCGATTACTTTAAATGTATCTTCAATCGCTAGTCTGTTTTTCAAACAAGCCTGACCTCAAAGAAAGAGGGAGATAGTTCCCGACCATGAGGTCATGTGCATTGTCATAGTAATGTTTTTGGCAATAAAGGGGTTACTTAGGATTTAGAAAAGCAATGCTGGAATTTTTTCCCTCTCTTTCTTTGCTGAGTTTGAGAAAAAATTGATGGCGTTAATTTTTTTAATAATTAAAAACAAATATTTCACATTTCTTTAAAATATATTCTTAAAAGTCTGCTCCCATAAGATATAAAATAGGATGAATAAGTTATCAAATAGAAATTGATAGAAACTTCTAATTTTTGGTGAAATGGGGGCTTTTGAAACAGGGTTGCTATGCCACCTGGAAAAGTCAGGGAATTCAGAAATTGGCCTAATAAGTCAGGGAATTTCAATATTTTATCAAAAATCTGGAAAAGTCAGGGAATTTAACAAAATTTCATCATGATCGCCAAATAAGTACATGCTTCGTCTGCTGACGGATGAGAAAAATCTTTTATGATTGTGCAAATTCCAGTTATTACAAGTTTCATTTAAGTCACCTTTCTCTCAAAATTCCCTCAGCTACAATTAATATAACTTATAAATCATTTGATATCTCCTCAACCCCCACCCTGAAATGTTTTTACTTCTCCAACCCTTTTGCCTAAAGTTGGACTTAAGTGAGATTGTGATAGTTGCTCAAAATGAATTATGATTCAAAGAAAATATTATATTGATTTTTTTTTTTTTTTTCAGTTTGAGTAAAACTTCATTTGAAACACTCATAAATTTTTAAGGAATCTATGTCTAATTTCTATGCCTCTTGGTAGGGAAGGAGGGGGATGCATATGTGAAAATTTCAATCAATGTTATCTATAGTTAGAAAAATTTAATATTTTCGAGTGATATAATATTTATTTTACTCTCGGCATGTCTAGTTCACACTACATCGCTAGACAGAAAATTTTCTAAAATACACCTGGCAAAGTCAGGGAATTTCATTCTCCTATATCAGTAGCAACCCTGTTTAAAAGAAAATATCAAATTAAAAAATTGCTGTATGAATTCAGAATAAATTTCATTGAAAAGTGAACGACACACTATATCGGGCAAAAAGAGTGAATTTGGATCGCTTTTATCAGTGGATCAAAATTTCCAGCGAACTTGGAAGATTGTTTAAATATGCATATCATTCTTTTGATTGTAAAATACCAAAAAATCTGAGTCTCAAATGCATTCAGATTTGTCTTTGGATGTCTGGAAACAAATTTGCAGACCTATCCATTGCCAACAAATAGACATATACACAAACAAAAATTTTCTTTTGTATAATATAGCTGTGTATGCTATGTCCTATTTTGACAATTAATAAATAAAGTATGTTGAAATCATTCAAATTTAAAACATGTAGTATAACCAAACTGGGAATGCAAAAAATAAGAAAGTTTTTTTTAAAGAATCTTTATTAATATTAATTTTACTTTAAAGCACATGAATTAACGTCTGAATTCCATTTTTAGTTATTATTTTACTTGTATACACATTTTAGATTACTGACACAAATTATAATCACCAAGATGTATATAATCAGAGTTTGAAATTAAAGGGGGGGGGGGGGGATATATTCAAGTCCAAATTTTTTTTTTTTTTTAATCTTCCTCTGCGGCATTTTAATCATTAAATTTAATCAATGTCCAGAGAATTTAATTTTTTGGAACAATGATTAACTAGGAGCGGCAACATAGTAACAACTATGGAATTAGAACTAGAAAACGGGATGGTCACAAACAGTAAAATATGGAAATATCAGGGAAAGAGAATTTTGATTTCCATTTTTTTACCAATCATAATAATCTGGGGGTGGGTGATAGTAAAATCAAATAAAAACATGACTGATCTAGAGGTATTTCAATCTTTCAGTGACTCATTAAATTCTTGGAACCTTTTTACAGTTGGAATGTTGTGAATCCCTGTAAAATGACTTTTCATCTTGAATATAGTCTCCTCTTTGCTCTACTGTTGAATTAACGAGATTTGAGAATTATCAAAATAAAACAATAAATGTCCTTCTATATAATAAGAACAGCAGTTTTCATATAGGGCTGGGCGATATATCGATATAAATTATACATCGTGATAACGATATCAAAAAATCCTATACAACAGTACATCCCGATTATCGTAATCATGATGTAAACCACAATTATCATAATCGTGATGCAAACCGCAATTATCATACTTTTTCATTAAACTGCAATCGGCGCTTTTTCAACTTCGAGTACTCAAAATTCTACCATTCTAAACCGCAGGTTATTACGATGATCATGATACTAATGGAGTAGTTTCTCCCTGCCTAAACCATGATGACATTAAATAACGAATAATCAGTTTCAATCATCATGATATGTCTCACCCTAAACCATGATCACTCCTCAAGATTCTCCCAGCTTCAACCGTGATATTAACCGAACCCTCAGTTTTCAATAAGCATGATACACTATCATGGTATTCCGCTGTGATTTCTCTCAGCCTAAATGGTTTTTCAAAAGGGGAAAAAGTGATAGTTTCGGTGTTCAGATGACGGGCGATAAATATGATACAGCTGTTTTTTCTCATGCAGTTGCCGACAGCAAATGATTTTTTTTTTTTTTTTTTTTTTTTTTTTTCAATCTGGTATTTAGATTTGAGCAGTTTTGAATGAATATTTGTTCGTTGTTGATGAACAATATGTGAATCAGGGAGGTAAATAAATGAAATATTACATTTTATTTGTAACAGTGGATTTAATTGGACAAATGAAATAATACTTCCATAGTGTCATGGTAGTTCTGTCTTATTCAGTCAATAAAAATTCTTAAATCAAATCAAAATTATCATACCTGTTATATTGGAATTATTAATCCAAATACCGGTGAGTGGTCGTCTGCTTTTTGGGTCTATTTTTGATGAAATCAACAAAATTCTAAAAAAAATCCAAATTCATTCTTCTTAAGTAATTAATCTATTGTCTTGAATATATAGGTGAAACACAAAAGATTTTACATTAAAGTTAAATTATTTACAGGAAAAGATTTAGTAATTCTTAAAGTCTTAAAATTAGTGTTCTATTTAAGTTCTTCTGTCCCATCTGGACAACAGAGGCGCTCCTAAAAGCACCTTCTTCTAATTCAGTTCTGCCGTGCGTGGGTGTTGCGCTGGCATGTAATAAAAAAAGGTTTTTCAATTGCGCAATTAGAATAATTGTTTAGGGGAGGGAAAGGAATGCTGCATATTTCGCAACACATAGCAATATATATTAATGTTTATTCCAGGTTCTTTTTTTTATGCAAATAATTTTACTTCTCTGAAGCTCGTTTTTTTTTTTTTTTTTTTTTTTTCTCCTGGTAGTTTCTTTTAAAAATTGATATATGTGAGTATTTGGTATTTACTGCCTCTATCATTGTTTGTTTGTGGGAAGTGGGGGAGAATATTTAGTTGTCAATATTTATTTAATGTCACTAGAATTCAAAATAACAAACAGGGCAGAAAAATTAAGCAGTTAAAGTTTGTGTACTGACAATCAAAAGAGGAGCGACGTAAATTGTTTGGTGTGTGTATGTGGAGGGGGGGGGGGGGGTTAGTTTTTTTTTTTCTCTTCATTTAGTGGACATTGGTCGAAATGCAGGAGATCCTCATCCACATTCCCTGATAGAACAAACATAAGAAATAGTCTTAAAGGTTAGGAAAAAAAAATATTTTTAAATTCAGAATTTTTAAGTTTAAATTCTTATTGCTGTTCTAAAAAAAATATTATTTCACGCAAAAATTTCTAGCACATTCACGTATTTTTTAAATAGCAAGAAATTAGTTGAAAGGAACAGTAACTCATTAAAATCCTTATCCGCTATTGCATAAAGTTATTTAACCTTTTGCACTCCATTGTCGCGACACCATCTTTCCTTTCAAAATTTGTTTTTGGCACCTGTAATAAAGGATAATAAAATTTCCTTACTTAATCTTAGCATTTTTGAAATTGTGTACTTGAAGGAAACTTCTTTTATAAAAGTGGTGCCGACTGAATAAAATTTGTGTAAGAGACGCCGGAGGGTTACATCCAAAGGGTTAATTATTGCGGTTCATGTACACAGCATACATGGACGATGGAAGAACGAAATTAAGGGGAAGGTAAATTTTGAAACACATTTGATTATGATTAGCAGATCACACAGTGTTTTATTTTTTCTTTAAAAAAAAAAAAAAAAAATGGAGAATATAAAAATGAAATAAAATAAACTAAGAGTTTTTGTCGAGGACGCCGACGCATAGTAAGACAATTTTAAGCATAACAGTACAACAGCAATATAAATATTATTTAACAATTATAAAATATAAACAATTCAAAAATTGACTTTAACCAAACTATTATTTTTCTCTCTCTGTTAACGATTTTTTCTTTAGTTCTTTTACTTTCTACTATCTTTACAAGAAGAAAGTATTGGATTCATAAAAATTTTGTCATCCCGGTTTCGACCAATTTATATGTTTAGAAAGTCTTGAACACGATTTGACTATTTTTAAAAAACTTTGTCTGTCTCTTTGTAACACAAATTTTGTAGGCACTCTATCTCAAGAACTAATGCACGGAATTTAACAAAATTTTAGATTCTTTTATATCTCGTTATAAATTAGTGTAAATTACTTGACAGGTAGGTGCATTTTTTACGATATCCGCAATAACTTTATCTCAAAAACTAATGCACGGATTTTTGTCACATTGCAAATTCAGTTATACCTTGTAAATTGGTGCTGATTAGTTCTTGGTGTAAATGGCCCAACAGGCGGAGCTACTATGCTGAGTTTTCACGATTTTCGCAATAGCTCTGTCTGAAGAACTAATGCGCTGATATTTATCAAACTTCAGATTCAGTTAGACTTAGACGTAGACATAAATTTTACTGATTAGTGTTTGGTGTTTATAGCCCATAAGTGGCGCTGTTATGCTGTATTTTTCAAAATTTCCGCTATAGCTTTTTCTCAAGAATTATCGCACGTATTTTCATAACATTTCAAATTCAGACAGACGTTGACATAACCTGTTGCTGATTAAGTGTTAGTGTTAATCGTCCAATAGGTGGCACTGCTATGCTGCATTTTCCACAATTTTAGCGATATCTGTCTCAAAATCTAATGCACGAATTTTAATCAAACACCTTATTCTGTTACGGTTTCACATAAGTAGATCCTTCTTAGGCTTGGGTGTATACTGTCCGACAGGTATTGCTTTTATGATTTTTAGATTAGGAATTTTGGTTACAGACATCTAATAAGGTTGGTGCTGAAATTCAATGATTTGTTTGAAAGATGCAATGCTTATATTTCCTTTTAAATACATACAATTTAGTGCACCTATATCTTTGGAATATTCATGATGGGCATAGATTGTTATTTAATTTTGCCTCTATGATAGCGAATTTTGAAGTAATAACACGTAGAAATAGAAGAAATTGTTGCCATTGACACATCCTACTAGTTTCTTTTAGCATTTATTTATTTAGATTTGCTTATTTATACATAGTTTTTTATTAATCTATTTGAGAATGATATATATATATATTTAATTTTAATCTTTGATAAAATATATAATGTATATTGAAGTTATACATATATTATGAATGTACAGTCGTGGAAAAAAAAAGTACCCCCTACTAACTCCTCAACAAATTATCGTAGAAGAAAGTTACTGGTACCGAACGATTGGAAATAAAGTCTACTTTTAAATGATATAGATAAAATTTGCTTAGGGGGCCATCTATATATTAAAACGAACCGTAACTTTGTTTTTTTCAATAGCAGTACACAATTCTGACAGCATAAATGAACGCTACACCCTTCAATTAGTCTAAAAACAAATTTTTATGCAATTCGTACCATAAGTTTCTGAGAAATTAATTTTAAAACAAGCGTATTTTAAGGGCTGTATTCAAATTGAAGTTCGGAACTCTATTGTTAAGCGAGAGAGCCCTCATCTTGATCAAGGTACCTTAAGAAATCAATGAAGGCTGCTAGATTACACGACAGCAAAAGAAATTTCAAAATATCTAGTCACTCCTATTATAGACGGCCCCTTAAACCATCATTTTGTCGTTATTTAAGCATAATTTGAAATATACTTGGAAGAAAAATGTGAAATTTTGGATTTCCATAAAGCAGGACTTAATAAATCTAATTCCATCAAAAAAATTGTAGGTTGCAATTCATAATTTTTTCGAGTATTAATTTCATAAATTCATATCATAAAGTTATAAAAATTGCAATTTCAGCGTATTTATGTTTGGGTATATTAGTATTATTGCTACACAAAAAATTAGCACATTATGTGCATAATTTCTGGAGATATAAATAAAAATATGAAAATGCAATTTAACATTAGAAGCACTAAATTTTGAATGTTTATAATTCCAAAACTTATCGTTCAAATGACTTGAAATTCGGTGTCTAGGCATAGTTTGAACCAAAGATTTGAAATATCTCGTTAAAATTGGGTATTGTCATTGAAAAAAATGAGGTTTGAATTCGTTTTAATATGTAGATGGCACCCTAAGCAAATTTTATATACATTATTTAAAAGTAGACTTTATTTCCAATCGTTCGGTACCAGTAACTTTCTTCTACGATAATTTGTTGAGGAGTTAGTAGGGGGTGTTTACTTTTTTTTTTCCACGACTGTTCATATATTTTTTTGTTCATATGTCGCAATATCGATATATCGGAATATTGTGATATAAAGCTGCCGATTTATCACGATATTTCATTTTAGACATCGCCCAGCCCTAGTTTTCAATACGATTTATAAGTGAAGAAAAGTTGAAAATAAAATTATTTTTATAAAAAATAAAACTGATTATTTTCTAAAATAGGTTGAATAGGTCTTTTCATAAACTTTTGAAAGAGATTTATTGAGGTACACTGGCATGAAAGTGGGAAATTGGGAAAAAGGTGGAAATTTTTTTCCATCTGTACAATAAGGCCAAACATGTAATTTAACAATTAGACCAAACTGTGTAATTTAGATGCATTTCAACAGTTATTCATACAATAAAATAAATTATAACTGTACTTTTTTTTTTTTTGAAACTTAGAAAGCATTAAAAGAAAAGAAAAAATAAATGTATAAATTCATTAAATCAAAAAAAAAAAAAAAAAAATTGGAAATAGTTTGCTAAAAGTATAAATCCATTCAAATGTATTTGATGAACAGAGATGTGAAGTACAGAGATTAATTTTTCAAAATAAATGTATTATTTTAAATAATTTGACTGTTTAAAACCTTACTGAAAAAAAAAAACAAAAAAAAAAAACTCTATGCTAAATATATGCACGCCAAATTGATCTTTACTCCAGAAATACATTTCCAAAAATGCATCCCTGAAATTACCCAGAAGTGCTTTATAAATAGAATAAAATATTCTATTCCAAAAGAACCTTATGGAAACTTCCTTTCCTTAATTAAAGAACTTAATTTACATGACTTTCAGGTGCTTATAATAAAAGCTCGCCTTTGATTTGATAGTACAGCAATTCAGAAAAATACCCCAAGGATTTGAGTGGGCAAAATCTAATTATTAAGTTTTCTGGACCCCCCTCCATATGCTTCTAATATTTTCTTTGCATTTTTGCATCAATCCAGAGAATGTCCAAATTTGTTTTTAAAAAGGTGGAATTCCTCCTTTAGGAGGAACTCTTTCATGCCTGGCTGATCTAGAATTAGTATTAAATTGGTTTAATTAGTTTTTTAAAAATTCTTTAATGTATTATGTTTTATCAATTTTGTCTTTAAACATTAATTAATCTGATTTACCTAGTGTAAATAAAAATCTCTAGCTAAGTATTTAAGTTTTTATTTACCTGTTTGTATTTGGTAAATTTCCCGATTAGAAATATTTTTAAACAAATTGTTATATATTTAAAAAATGAATAACTTTCTTTGTTTACAAAGTGGGAAGAAAATGAAAAATAAATGTTTAACTTAATTGTCTTAAAAAAAAAATAAAAAATCATGTAGTGGGAAAATCTAAGTGACAATTAATAATATTTTAATGCACAAGAAAAGCACAGAGTTCCATTGGGAGAAAAGTTGTCTAACAGTGACATCACAAAATTGTCTGAAAGCTTTGTGTCAAGATTTCCCCATGTCACTTCAAAGAAGAGTCTATCTCCAGGGGTGTAGTGGAGGGTATACAGAGGTATATGCTGCACACCTTCTAGATTTTTTTACCCTCTGTATTTCAAATAAAGCTATAAGTGTATGTATACTCTAGTAATGAACGTTCATAATTCTAGCATTAGACATAACCCTCTGGTTTTTTTTACGACTACACTACAGCACTATCCTATCTCTCATTGCTGGGAGTTCTGCTGTCCTCCATATACCAGCTTTTCCGTTTTAAGTAATCTATCTATGTAGTGAAATACATTTCACACGAAAACACTTAACATGAAACATCGGTTAACACGAAATGATAGCGGTCCGGACAGTATACTATGCAATTTAATACATTCTTTTTCTTTTAACACGAAACAAAAATCATTTAACACGAAAAAAATTTGCTTTCAATCTAGTTAGTTTGAGTTGAAATTGGTGAATTTTGTGTTAAAACCACTGAATTTTGGATGAAAATCGGTGAATTTCGTGTTTTTTGTAAATTAGCTTATGTTTTATGAGCACAATGGCTGAGAAATCCGTGCGAAAACAAACTGCTATTTCGCTTCAAATGAAGATGAAGCTGCTTAATCCTTTCTGGGGCAAGACATTTCTGATCCAAAAATGTTCAAATAATTAATTCACACTGCAATTTATGAACTAATTTATTTGAAAATAACCAAAAGTTTATTATGAGATCAAAATTGTACTAAAAAATTACGGGTGCCATTTGTCAGTTTGAGCATTAAAATTAAGCGTTTGCAGACTACAAACGGCGCCCCTGAAAGGGTTAATGCGGTTGATGAAAAAGAAGAACGAAAACAGAATTTTGGACGACATTTGGCATTGCCAATTCTACATTATCAACAATAATAAAATACAGGGATCCCATTACGTTAATGTTTGAGCGCAGTATGTTTAAGCCAGAGAGAAAAAGTATGAGAATTGAGATTTAGAGACAGCTTTGCTTTTATTTGGTTCAAACAAGCTAGATCTCAGAATGATGAAAAAGACACTTAAAAAAAAAGCTAACTGATTTTTTCCTCACAAAACAATATATTTTTTACTTGCTTTTTATTCTAATGGAATCAACTTACTAATAGTTTAACAGAAAATCGAAATAAAATTTTACGTCGTCAAAAATATTTGTGAGTTTTCTTCTTTTTTTACGAATCTTTTAATACGAAAATTTTTTTCGGTCCCTTCAGTTTCGTGTTAAACGTATTTCACTGTATGTAAAATTGTAAGGACTTGGCTGTTGGTTATAATTAAGAGACGTGGCTAGTAGATAAAATAACTGACCCGGGACATCATTTTTTCAGTAAACTTCGTTTATTTGGCACATTTGCAGTACAAGGTACTCGCGAGTCCATGGAGATACCATATATTTCTTGGCATAGATTCTTTGTCTGTTAACGACAGTTCAAATCTTTAAAAAAAAATGAGCTCTTCGGCTGAGCGCATGAGTTTTGTCATGAAATTTAGAATCTTTTCCTGCAGAGGGTGAAAGTGTTAATTTGGCAGGAAACTTTAATTTAATTGGCTCAATGTTCTTTAATAGGTGTAGCAACAGGTTTGACTCAAGCCTGATTGCATCACCAATGGTAATTTCCACCTATGACCAGGGATGTAGTGGAGGGTATACGGTGGTATACGCCGTATACCCTCTGGATTTTTTTAAGGAACACCGTATACCCTCTGTTTCTAAAAAAAGCTATAGTATATACTCTGTAGGGTATACCCTTTGCCTTGAGCGTGTATACCCTCTGCTTAGAGCGTATGCCCGCTGCTTTTTTTACGACTACACCACTGCCTATGACACTAATGGTTATTTATGTTTTAATAAATGTCAGCTTAGAGAAAAGTTAATTTGGATTGATGGGTTAAATGTAATCTTATTTTGACATTAACTTAAATATAATCATGAATCTAATAACTGTCAAATTTGAGGAAAAGTAAATCACTATTTATGGTTTTAAGTAGGGATGCACCGAATATTCAGTATCTATTCGGTATTCGGTCATGTTACTGAATATTCGGTTTGGCCAAATATCAAACTATTCGGTATGCTGAATATTCGGCTTGGCCGAATAACAAACTATTCGGCCTGCCGAATATTCGGTTTGGCCGAATATCGAAATATTCAGCCAAACCGAATACCTTAAAAAAAACTTTTTAAACTTTTTTTTAAAAAACTTATACAACATCTACATTTAATAGTTAACTTATAAAGATGTTCAGAATAATTAGAAACAGAATCATATTTAAATAAAAGAGAATGTTTTTACATTATATATTTGCTATTTGTTTAGTATTATTTAAGAAAATTAACCAATCACAAGGATTTTCATGGGAATTAATTATGTACAAATGTAAGTTCCTGAACATTGCCCAGTAAATAATCTGTTTCTTGCTAAGATTTTAAGAACAACTTTTACAATCTCTGAAAATGATCGCCCACTCCAGACACCGATCTAGGATGCATTTAAAAACTTCCTTGCTTAATCAAAAGGAGTAGAACAGTTATTCTTGCTGAGTTGCCACCATATAAAATTTGAATAGATTGTATTATTTATTTACTTTTATTTTAATCTGTTCCTGACTGACAAATTTATGATCCTGTACAATTTTTCTTCCAATTTTTTCACAATTTCTCTTTCATTTTAAAATGTTTTTTTTTAGAATTTAAGAAAATTTTTATTCATAGGTAATTCTCAGAAGAAGCCACGAAATTTAAAATTTTATTAAAAAAGTTTGATAACTATACTCTTCTTAAATAACTCAAAGCAGATTTTTTTTCAGTATAAAGTTTACTTGTAAAAAGCTCTTTATTAAAATGTAAGTTTCTGTAATAAATAGTATGTAAAATTGTTTTAAAATTTTATATTTCAAAGTTTAAAAGTATTAAAATATTAAAGTATTCGAAAAGTCGAATATTCGGTATTCAGCCAAATAGTTTACTATTCGGCAGCAGAATATTCGGTATTCGGCCTAGCATTTACTATTCGGCTAGCTGAATATTCGGTATTCGGTTCACTTGTATTCCAAATATTCGGTATTCGGCCAAAATCACTATTCGGTGCATCCCTAGTTTTAAGTATTCATTTAATGTTTATTTTAACTCTAGTTTGATTTTATGAGCCCAATAACTGTCATAATGATAGTTGATTGTGATTTATGGTTTTAATTATTCTTTACATCTCAAGCAATTTCAAAGTAGTAAGAATTTATAAAAAGTTTAAAAAAGGGTTTGATTTTTATCCTTTCATATATATATATATATACATATATATATATATATATATATACATACATATATATATATATATATATATATATATGAGTTTTTTTTTTAGATTTTTGCCCCATCCACTATGCGATGCTGCTGCATACTGTACATTTCTTCTTTATTCGATATCTCAGGTTCTATGGGTCCGATCCTCACACGACTTGGATCATTCATCTTTGTTTCTCCCATCCCCACCAAACTACCAATTTAGTTCTGGTTCTCTCTGCTAGGGCATGCTGCAATTTCCTGTACTGTGAATTTAGCAAACACACTGCACAGTAATATCAAAATACATAAATTTCATTACTGTGTGATCAAATATGTATGTGCGTTACATGGCATTAAAAAAATACTAATTTTTGCTATGTTTTTTCATTATGTCAATTTTACAATAACACCATTACTCAAGAACAAATTTTTGTTTCAGGACAATCAAATTTTGCTTGAAATTCTTGTTTGAGAAATGAATTGTTTGACAACTGACCCTTCTACTGTATACAACGTTAGAATTGAAAGAAAAAAAAATCACTAGTCCCAAGGACCAGTGACCATGAGAATTTACTGGTCCGCAGGCATCATCACTGGCTTGCAACATAAAATTCTATCAAGTCCCCTTTGAGTGAGCCCTACCCCACACACAGCTAGGATATAAACCAAACTTACTTTGTAGTTATCCAAAATTTTCCTCATAATAAAAACTAAAGTTATAATTTGCTAAAAATTAAATAAACAATACACAAATTAGAACTATAAAATTATTAATTAGATATTTTATTTCCAATTATATACTTCAACTGACTGTAAGGTTTAGTACAAATATTTTTTTGATTATTTGTTTAATTTTATGTTTTTAAATAAAATAAAATTGTGTGATTTGTGTCTGGTTGTGGTTTTCTTAGGGCCAGGAAAATTTATGTTTGCTTGCAGATAGGAAAAAAAAAGTTAGTGGTCCAATTGAATTTTTGGTGGTCTCGGACCAGCAGACCACCAAGGAGTTCGAATGCTGGTATATAGAGAATTTAATATAATACAATGTACCAATATAATAATTTAATAAAAAATGTAATTTTGTTATTTTAAAGTGTTAATGCAAATGAGTGAGGTGGTCTGATATGTTAAGCATTTTTTGGCACATTACATAAATTTGCATTAACAGTACTGAGCTAGTACATTAAATTTTCAAATTATCAGATTTGCAAAACTATTGATTATTTATTTCTGAATTTTACTAAAATCTTTAAAGAAGCATTCCACCATCTTTTAAAAGCATAATGGTTTAAATGAAAAGCATTAATTAAGTGATTTTTCATTATTATTTTCATTATTATTCTTATTACAGTTTTATGCATACAGTCCTTATATTTAATATTTTAAAATGTTAACACAAAGGGAATTGTTAGAAGATGCAATGTGCATTTTTTACATATTCTCAAATTTACAAAATTATTACCATGATACTGCAGCATACTCACTGGTTTGTATGGGCTACATAGTCATTATAGCATAAAGATTTGTTTGTCTATTTTAATTAGGGATGCACCGAATATTCGGTATTTGGCTGTATTACTGAATATTCGGTTTGGCCAAATATAAAACTATTCGGTATGCCGAATATAAAAATATTCAGCAGAACCGAATACTTAAAACATTTAAAACGTATTTTTTAAAACCTTACACAACTTCTACTTTTAACTGTCAACTTATAAGGAGATTCTAAATAATTAGAAACAGAATCATATTTAAATAAAAAAGGATCTTTGTACATTATTTATTTGCGGTTTGTTAAGTATCACTTAAGGACAGTTGGAAGGCCTTATACCTACCATGTTAAACTAATATACCTTTTCTCAGAAACCAACAAAGATATTAACTTGAATTTTTTTATATGCATAATATAAATAATTCCTAATAAAGCAATGTAAACTTTAGAAACACATATTCATTAGTTATTATTATTTTTTTAATCTGTCATAAAAGCCACATTTAAATAACAAAAATCTCGCATTTTTCCAAAGAAAAACTTTTTTATAAAAATTTTGTACATATGTTTGTAACAAAAGTTTACTTCAGATTGATCAGGGATATGTGTAAAATATTCAGGCAAGATTACAGACAAAAATATACAGTAGTTTCTATAAAAAGGTACACCGAAATTCAAAAAACAATATTTTGAGAAAATTCAGTTTAAAGTTTAGGTATGTAATGTTTATTTATGATGCAAATAAACATAATTTAAAAATTTTAACTTCTCCTTGTTGTAAAAACAAAAGTAATATACTACAGTACAGCCCCGATTATCTGCGGAATTGGGTGGCAAGGGCACTATGGATAACCCGAAAAAGACAGAAAATGGAGTGCAAGCTCGAAAAAAAGAAAATTCAACATGAAAACTATGTTTTAGTGTACAAAAAACATAATAAAATGTTTAAAATACATACATATGCACAGTACATCCGAAACCTTTGCTTTACGTCTAAATCACTAAAATAAAGAACAGTAAACAAGAAACGATGCCATACATACTGTACAAAAAGTGTTGAGTTACACCTTTTTAAAATAAATCAGTGACTTGTTTTTGCTTCTAGCTTTAGAAACACCTTTTCTATCTCAAAAATGAAGCTATTCTTGATATGCTCCCCTGGAATTTATCATTATATTCTTAGTTAATTGTTAAATATTTTAATTGCTGTGCTTACGTTTAGTTAATAAAATCAACAAAAGACATCAAGACTTTATAACTGATATTTTAAACATGGCAACCAAATCTAGAAATATTCTTCTATTACTTTCAAATACATGAATTTTTCTGTTTATATTTATTAGTAGGGCTTACTGTATTTTCCTTGCTTAAATTTAAAAATTTGGCCTAAATTTGGCTTAAATTTAAAAGTTTAACTTAAAAATTTTGGCAAAAAAAAAAAAAAAAAAAAAAAAAAAAAAAATCGCTTCGCGGATAATTGGGGCTCTACTGTATTTGAAAAAGGGAAAATGAGAGATTCAGAATATTGAAAAATCTGAAAAACGACTTTTTTCATGAATTTGCGTTTTAACTGCCCTTCAGAAAATTAACCATTACTGAGAATTTTTATAGGAATTAATGATGTACAGATGCAAGTTCCTGAACATTATCTAGTACATAATCTGTTTCTTGCTTTTTCAAAAAAAAAAAAAAAAAAGGGTGTTTCTAAACAAAATAGAAAATCTTTCAGGGTTGATAATAGACATCAAAACAGGCAATTTTTGTACAGGAAAGCATACTCTCAATCCACTTATTCAGTCATAAATACAGTGTATCTCATGTCACTCAAGGTTAAACTCAGATTTTCGTTTGTTACTTTACCAATAATGAAGACATCATAAGTATATTTACAACAGACTTGCTTTGATTTCCGTGAAATATGATATGACGAGAGCTGCTGAAAATTGCCACAATTCATAAGTAAACAACTATGAGCTAGACATTCCTTTATTCAGAATGCAGTTACAATATTTATACTGTGTCAATGCCAAAATTCAGTCATTTTCAATGATATCATCCCATTTAATACAAGCAAAATTAATATGAAACAAATCTCGTTAAAATATTTTCATTATTGATAAAGTTGTGAACGAAAATTTAATTTCGGCTTGTAGTTACACACTCAGGGTTTTTAATTGAATGTATTGTAGTATCAGCTTTGGACTGAGATGTTTCTTGTTCAAAAAATGTTTGCTTTGAGCATATTATCTCTGCTGAAAGTTTGTTGCAAGATTTTAGGAGCAACCTGTATGTTTACAATCTCTGAAAATGACTGCCCAACCCAGACACTGATCTAGGATGCATTTAAAAACTTTCTTGCTAAATCACAGCGAGTAGAAAAGTTATTCTTGTTGAGTTGCCATCATTTGAAATTCGAATAGATTGTATTATTTATTTTTACTTTAGTCTCTCCCTGACTAGTATATATGATCCTGTAAAGTTTTTCTTCTTATTTTTCCTTGATAATGTTTGTTTTAGAATTCAAGAAATTTTTATTCATTTATTTTAACTCACAGAAGCAGCCATGAAATTTAAAATTTTATCTATTAAAAAAGTTTTATAACTATCCTCTTCTTAACTCTTTCCAGTGCAGAGTAATTCTGTTTATAAACTGATGAAATAATGGACTGACACACACCAGAATTTATAAACGAATTTATTAGAAAATACTAACTTGCTTATTTTCACATACATTATAAAAGGAAAATTTTAATAAAATATTCTTGGTGCCGATTGTCAGTTTTGGAATTAAAATTAGGTGTTCTTTTATAAGGACACTGCCCACCAAAGGGTTAAATAACATAAAGCAGATTTTTTTTTCAATATAAAGTTTACTTGTAAAAAGCTCTTTTTATCAAAATGTAAGTTTCTGTATTAAACATTAAGTAAAATTGTTTTAAAATTTGAAATTTTAATGCCTTTAAACCAGGGCATGAAATTTCAGTTCAAAAGGTGCTCGCCAGACTAAAACTTTTGCTCGCCATTATTTTACATTCATTCAGACAGCAACGTCTGTCACCACACTTGCCCAGAAAGTGAACCATTTATGACAAACTGAATTTAAATTGACCGTTGTTAGAAGGAACTGTCTGTTAAATTAGGAATATTTTACATTCATGAGAAAATATGAACAATTTTTAAAGTATTAACAGATGTAGCATGAGGAACTTTCTGGTGACCAAAATCTTAAAAGAATGCAAAACTTGAAAAGTCGAAACATATTTACAGCAAAAAAAGAAAAATAATATAACTCAAAATAAGGTTGCCATAAGGTTTCCATGTTTACAGAAATTGCCACATACCACTAAAAAGTCATGAGAGAAAAAAGTTCCTGTACTTTTAGAACTTCATGTTTGTGTATAGTTGCCTTTGTGCACTGATATGCCACTTGTCAATCGCAACTGTAGGATCAAAATCTGTCAGGGTGGATCCATTTTTAGAAATTCTGAGCAAATCATCCACTGTCTCAGTCTTCAGGGAGTTCCTGTATGCAATCTTGAGTCTGTTGTGACAACTGAATCCTCTCGCACGAAGCTATGCTCACTGGTAGAACAGCACAAATTGTTAGAATCTGAAGTGAATTGGGGAATCTTGCTGAGAACTTTCATTGTAAAAACTTCTCCAGCATATCTTTCAGTGTTAGTGAAGGGAACATAAACTTGAACTCTGCCCACTCTGCCAATACAATATCCACTTTTCATTAAAGAAACTTCGGTTCAAATACATGAAGGGCTTTTTTATTTCTTCCAACCCAAATTAAAGAATTTTTTCTTTGCAGACCAACCCAAAGTGTCAAAAACATGCAGAGATGTTAACACATCTGTTGACATAGATTACAGTCTTTCTGTGATGTATATCTTTGCATGTTTAATTAATCGCCCTCTTAAAGTCAAACTTTCGCTCCCCATTTTTAATATTTTCCAGCTGTACAACCTTGATTATCCCTGAGATGGATAGTTGGTCCAAAAAACTCCTGTTCGCTTGGTCCAACACTAGATTCGAGATCCATCAGAACTGAGATGCAATGTTCAATTTATATTTCCAGTTGAAATGGCAAGTTCCTTGTTTTTTAATGCCACACTTAAAGGGTTCCTGTAGAAATCCAAGACGAAGTTGAGAACTTAAAGAAATTAATAATCCTTCAATCTTTTCAGCAAAACCTTAGCTTTAGCACTATTATTCTCTTTTCCATGGGCCCCCTGTTTGCGATGGCTTGCAAAAGATCTTTCACAGCCCTTTCTTTGATGAGTAATCATCTAATAGTGTGAATATCACTCAGTTTAAGAATTCTTTTTCCTAGAATTTCTGCTAGCCGAGACATGGTAAAATTTAAAAATACTACTAACCACTGAATCAAATGTTTTCAGATATTCAACTTCACCACATGCATCCAAAACAGCCAACTGCAAATGGTGTGCAAGGCAAGGAATTTTTATCAATTTAGCTCAAATAGATTTCTTTTTCATAGCCAGTCTTGATCTGTATCCAACCATATTTGGAGCACCATCAGTACCCAAACCTACAGTATAACACCTGTTTCCATATTCATTTGGACCTGTATTATTATCTTTAAAATCAATTAGGGCTGTGAAAATAACTGGTTGAAGTAGAATTTGGCAGCCCTATTGCTCATAAAATGTCCTCTTTGATATGATTATCTTTTGCTTCCACGTATCGAACATACACATATGCATGTTCAACATCTGATCTATCTGTGGTATCATCAACCAGAATGCTGATATACTATATTGCTGGTACACTTTTTTGATTTTTCCACTAAATCTAACTTCATATTGTCAGCAATAAAATGGATAAAATACCTGCATCGTTT
This sequence comes from Maratus speciosus, assembly GCA_963932465.1. Lineage (NCBI taxonomy): Eukaryota > Metazoa > Arthropoda > Arachnida > Araneae > Salticidae > Maratus > Maratus speciosus. Next base: position 462,224,389 of record OZ010790.1, read on the forward strand.
TATAATGCCATACTTTTTTTAAATATCCACATTTCTCAGCTAAGCGCAAAAGATCTAGAAGATCCGCATGTTGCTGGATTGAGGCACGATATTCTGAGCGTATATAAGTTTGATTTAAGACATAACATTTTAAAAGACAAAACTTACTCGCCAGCCTTAAATATTTGCTCGCCATTGGCGAGCGGAAATTTCGTGCCCTGCTTTAAACTTTGAAATATAAAAGTATTGGGCTAGCCGAATATTTGGTATTCGGCCTAACAGTTATTATTCGGCTAGCCGAATATTCAGTATTTGGCCAAACAGTTACTATTCGGCTTTCAGCCAAAATCACTATTCAGTGCATCCCTAATTTTGATTATATTTTTTCTAACTTTAATAAAGCATCTCAAAAAGAAAATAAAGAATGCATCAAGCAATGGCAAATTTGTCATACTAACCATATGAGAAAAGTCTACAAGGATGTCATTTTAAGGAAAAGTGACTTGAATTTGCTTTTAATGCAAGAAAAATATCTACCTTATAAAGAAACGAAAAGAAAAGCTTTTTCCCCTTCTCTAAACCATGCAATGATATTGAACAAAATACCACTAGACTTACGGGAATTTGATTACATTAAAATGCATATTTTTTGTGATAACTTTCGTTCATTTTAAACAGATACACAAATTAGAATTCCTGTGGAGAAAATGGGCTAGGTATGTACATATGCATCGTAATTCTTTCAAATTTATGTTGCTTTAAAAATATGCTATATTTTCAGATGATTTGAAGCATAAAATTGGAAACCCGTCAAATTGACGGCCTCCGAAAATATAGTGTTAAATTTACTTTGGCTCAGGTTTAGGTAATTAATAAGTACCAATGTATCATAAAATAATAATTACCATCAAGGCTCTACAAATGGGAAAAAAAAATCTGGCAGCCATGAAAAATTTTTAGTTGTCAGTAAAAATAATTACCCCCCCCCCCCTTTCCTTTCTTTGTCAGTTTTTCCCTTTTTAATTTAATCATGGATTTTCAAAACACATAATAGGTTTATTTGAATCGACTGAAAATTAATTATGATTATATGAGTATATCCTGAATATTGCCTAACCCTTTAATTCAGTTTAATACATTAATTTAGATAGGTAACATAAATTAAATTTCTGAATGAAACTTATCAAAATTAAATAACTCTAAAAAAAAATTAAATGTACATTACAAAGTTTGAATAAATAAAAGGCAATATCATGAGAAATAGTTTTTTTTTTTTTTTTTTTTTTTTTTTAAAGAAAATTATTTTGATAGAAATTACTTAGACAAAATACTGAACAAGAATCAACTTAATGGCACTTTTCCTTGGATAAGGATTTTTTTTACAAATACTTTTTCTGACATGGTTTTTTAAATTCTACACTTTTTGCTTTTTAATTTCAGGTATATGTTCTTGTGTATGTTTGGATTTTTGTTTTAATTAAAAGTACTGTCTATCTATAGCTTTTTATGGTTTATAATCGATATAGTTTATAATATAGAAAGGGCCATTCAAACATCATTAAATCATTTAATTGTTGTGCTTCGCTTTATAAATAGATTTATTACTTTCACTTTTATAAACTTCAAGGAATTAATTAAATGTTTTGAAAAATTAGAAGACACAAATCAATTTTCACTTAAAAAAAATTCACATCTTTATTAGAAACTTATCTTGTAAAGTGAAAGACAAATTAAGATTTTTAAATACATTTCCTGTTTCTTAAAAATAACATGGTTAATGTATCTTTTTTTTTTTTTTTAATGAAAAACAAAAATTTTTGTTTTATAAAATATAAAACATTTAAATGAAACCTAAATTGCATTGAAAAATATTTATAAATGTACACAAATTATTATGATTGTTATTTAATGCAATTTTATACTACAGTATAAAAGATTTCAGATATATCTAATATTAAAAGACGAATTAGCTTTTCATCAATTTTTTCTTATATATTTGATTTTTACATCATCTTCACAAAATATTATACAAAATATATATTTCTCAATATATTTAAATGCTTTTTTAAAGCATAAAAAAAATAATAAAATGTTTTACATTTCTGAATTTGGTTATAATATTCATACAAACAGCTTCACAAATTTAATAGCTATTTATATACATATTGTACAACTGACACACCTATATAAATGATATTTACAATTTATATATCCTCCATGAAAGATTTTTCATCTAAATTTCCTAACATTTCATCAAATTCATCTGAAAAAAAAAAAAGGGAAATAAGTTACGGCATAAATAGACTTTATAACAATACTAAAAATATTAATAACAAACAATTTAAAAAAAAAACATTTATTTCATTGTTTTTACTAGTAAATATATTGAAATAAAGATGAAATGTTTAAATTTTACACTCTATTTTGTTAAGATGTAAAGAATGAATAATTAAAGAAAATAAAAATCTTAATTGTTTGTTTGCTTCAGGGTTCGTTTATATATATCAATGGATATATATCATGATATATATCCGATATTTATTTTTAAAATATCAAGATTTTTGATATTTTCGATATTTTCAAATTCTTGACATTTATTTTCAAAATATCAAGATGTTTGATATTTTGTATATTTGATATTTATTTTCAAAATATCACCGTGCAAGGAAATTTTGATATTTTTCACATTCAAAGCAAGTGTAAATGAAATTTCCACCTCTTACTGACTGTGTCATTCTGTACATAATGAACTTTTGCCTTTGGCAGTGACTTTTTTAGGAAAAGAAGAAAACAAATCTTTTCCAAGCTTTATGTTTCAAACTTTTATTTTTAAATGTAGAACTAATAATTATGTTAGACAGTTAATTCAGAGCAGCCATTGAAAGATAAATGTAATTCTAATAATCATTTATATACAGCCAGGGTTCGTTGATATATATCAATGGATATACAGTACAGAACCATTTATCCGGAATGCTTGGGATTAGATGGATTCCGGATAACTGGTTTTTCTGGTTAACTGGCTGTGCATGAAAGCAGCATCCATTTGATAAGTTTTGTGGAATACATGTGGTTGTGGCATTATTTCTGATATTAAATTATTAGATTACTTGGATTAAAAATCAATACAAGAAATATCAAAAGTTAACCAGAGTTTAAAAAAAAGTAAATTATGGGAATCCCTTAGGAACAAAAATTCTTTTGTTTCCTCTGCATGAAAATTAAAACATTTAAAATACAACTAAATATGTTTTCATTTCAAATACTAGATGTTGTCACCAAATTATACAATTGTTTAAGCAAAGCCTATGTCAAACTGGCAGTGTGTGATACATTTTTCTGCAAAGATTCTGAAATCGGTCTATCAGAAATATCATTCCGTATAACTGGTTTTCCGGTTAACTGGTTTCTGGATAAATGGTTCCATACTATATATCCAATATTTATTTTCAAAATACCAAGATTTTTGATATTTCCATATTACTTGATATTTATTTTCAATATATCAAGAAGTTTCATATTTTCTGCATTTGATATTTATTTTCATAATATGAATGTGCGCAAGATATTTTTGATATTTTCAGTCGTAATTCGTAATATTTCAGTGCAAATGAAATAAATTTTCAACTGTTATTGACTGTGAATCTGTAGATAAGGAATTTGTCTCTTCTGGATGTGACTTTTTTAACCAAAAAAGAAAACAAATATTTTTTTCAAACTTTAGATTTGAAGCATTTTTTTTTAATGTTGAACTAATGTGGGACATAATTCAGAACAACCATTGAAAGATAAACTGACTAATTTAAATAAGCAATTATATACAGCTTCATTAGAAAAGAGTCTTTTCTCAAGTTTTGGTTCAGTTGAGTTTGAACTATATAGCATGTTAGGAAATGCGAAATAAAACATTTTATAATTACATTTATGTTAAAATTTTAACTTTTTTTGTATTTAAAATTTTGTTTTAAAAATATCTGATTTTTGTATACCTGATCTTGATACTGAATCCTACAGTTAGTTTTTTTTATATGTGTATAAATCCAATTGTTACTATTTTCAATTATTTCATCTTTAATTTTGTTCTAAGTGGGGAAAAAAAAAAAAAAAAAAAAAAAAAAAAAAAATGCATTTTTAGAATATTTTTTAAGTTTTCGTGTTAAGTGCAATATATTTTAGTTTCTAATCTATATTATGCACGAAAACATTTATTATCAGCGGTAAGTTGGCTGCTTTGAAAATATCGGATATACATCAAAAATATCAGATATATAACAAAATATCGGATATTTTTGATATTTTCGAAAATATCATGATATTTACAAACCCTGGCTTTGCTTATATACAGGTACATAAACAAAATGCTTGTAATAGGTCAGTTTCAAGACAATCTAAAAACAACTAAATTTTGAAGATTTTAAACTTGGAGAGAGGCAGTCGGGGAAGCAAAAATTTTGAGGGAAGGGAGTGGGAATTCAGATGATTATTTATTGATTGTTACAACAAAGTGAGAAAAAGAGCAGAATTTTTTTATGGGGGGGGGGGGGGAGCAGAAATTTTAGTGTGATAGGGTAATTTAAATGATTATTTATTATTGTCACTACAGGGTAACAAAATTAAAATATGGAAGAATTTTAAATTTTCTATGCTCAATACAAATGGTGGCAAAAAGGAAAGTGCCAATTTCAAAGAAGAGGGGGGGGGGGCGGGCAATGTTAGATGGTTGATTATTTATTGTTACAATAAAATAACAAACACAGCAGAGAAAGTTAAAAAATTAAAAAGTTTGAAAGATCATATCAATTATTGCCTTCATAGATGATTTTATTTACATTTTCGTGAAAGAATATGGTTTAACGTAATTATGTTAATAAATATTTTTGAGGAAATTTCTCAATTAACCTATCACTTCAAATGACTTTTATATGATTACAGTAATTGAAAAATCAACGTACAACCTTTTCTGCCGAAAACACTAAACATTTTGAACAAATGGAAAATGCATGCTATGTAAAAAAGAAATTAAAACATGGTGAAACATAAAAATTCAAAAACAAATCATAAAAAAAAAAAGAAAAATATCTTTAACTATCATATATTTGAAACATTTTTTCCCATAATGGCATATTTTTCACAACATTTTCAAAATATTTATCACAATCCAAAGATGCACGCTAAAAGCCTATTTGTTAAGCAATAAAGTTGCTTATTGCTTTCAATCGCAAAAAAAAAAAAAAAATCTGTTACATATGGTAAAAGCATTCCAATTATGTATTGCCATTATCATATCAACTGTTATGTTGTAATTTATGTTTACGGAATGTTCAAAAATGTATAACAAAGATTACCCCACATAGCTATTTTTAAATTTAAAAGAATTATCAACCAATAAGTATTATAACAAGATAACCAATTAATACACCATTTTTTATCGTCTTTTCTCTTGCACTTTTTTTTTTGTAATTAAGATGCTATTTTAAAAATAAGGCGAGGGATGGATCGAAATTTTCATGTTTAATTAGTCGCATTGGATCTCCCTTGATTTTCAAATGAATGGTGTCGCAGGCAAACCCTAATCTCCAATTAAAATTTAACGCTCACAACTTTTATGTCAAGTTAATATATTTATGGAGTTTTAGTAAAATCAGAAATATGAAATATTGTATAGTAAAAGAACGCTAAACTTATGTATTTGTGGATGATAAAGTATGTGGAAATTATTCCACTTAGTGTAATAGGAAAAAAATACTTTTTCAGAATAAAAATCTGTGCAAGATTTAAAGTATGATGCCACTTTCACCAGAAAAAGTTTTCATAATAAAATTTTGAATTATTGAATAAATATTTGAATAAAGTAAATAAAAAATAGCCAAAAACCTTTTCTGGGCTATAATTCACCTATATGGGTCATTCCATGTGAAATCAACCAATTTAAAGAAAAGTTTTTGCACCATAGTCACAGATTTTTTTTAAATTTTTATTACAGACAGATGTAGTAGTGAAACCATCAAATCTAAAATTTTAAGATAATTTGTGCAATATTGACTGAGATATAGCCTTTTGAAAATTGACCATTTTTACCAAATGGCGGCCATCTTGGATGCTATCCCTATGTCTATAAATGTCCATAACTTGACAACTAATGACTCAAATTTTATATTTCTGGTACCAATTTAAAGCTATTTGTATAAAGAATGCATATATGATATTAAAACAATAGTAATTTTTTATTTTAATACTGTTTATTACATTCAAACTGAAAATATTACCCTCAAAAAATGACTTACTGTAATGGACCATAAAAAAAATGACCCATCATAATTTTTTTTCAAGCTTGCTAAAAACATTGCTCCATACGTGTACTTTAAATAGAAAAAAAATTGGAGAGGTAAAATTTTTCGTTTAAAAAAAAATAGCTTTTTACACATAGGATGTCACTTAATAAGCAGTGACTATCTTAAAACATGTAAATATCCCTGATTTAAGAAATAATGGCCAAAACTAAATATTTTTTAATCCCTGAATTAATGTAAAACTATAATGAAATATAATCTCATAAGTTTTTTGTAGGACCACCCTCCAATTGCTCCCCTCCCCCCTCCCCCCCCCCCCCCAAAAAAAAAAAAGAAGTCATTGCTGTGATACAGATCTATCACATATCCTTATTGCTTCAAAATTAATTTAATTCATTTATTTTTGGCTTTCGAAACATGTCGTTTTTTCCCTTCGTTAGGTAAAATCTATTATTTAACTCAACGCTTAAAATCCATTTAGAATCTTATCAGTTTGTTTTTTTTTTCTTTCTTTCAATATCCTCTAGGATTTAGTGCAGTATGTCTCAATTCAATTATTTATTATAGCTTTCCTAATAACATCTACGGCCGTTAAAAATAAAATATAAATAGATAAATCAGATGCACCTGCTGTTGATTTCAATGAATATTATTTTGTTTTCTTTTTCTTTGGCATTGCCCATGCGAGATGCAATTATTTCTCATTTATTTATTTAAGTAAGTGACCGTTGAAATAATTTATCTAAAATACAAAATGAATGATTATTGATGCGGTGTTTAAATTACTTTTCATGTACATTAATTTTCTTTATCAGTAGTGTTAAAACATATCTTTCTCAGTATTTCGCAATTTTAGGTACCATTCATCGAACATAATCATTTTGTTTTGATAATTTATGGCCGGCTTTGTGGCATCTGTATTATACATATGTAGAACCGTTTTTCTGGCAATCTGTCTGCATCACGCGATTTATTTATTGTTTTTTGTTGGGATGCTAGATTCTGGGTTAATCATTTTGGCGTGTAAATATCACCTTTTGTCTGCTTTCCGTACACTAATTGTAATGCTCAGAATTTGGCGATGTTGTGCGCCAAGTCTCATATGTTGCTTATGAAATGGCCCTCTTGAACTTCTGCTCTCAATCGGTACAGATGTGAAAGACCTTGTGGTCTGAGGGTACGCTCAGGCGTACCCCTCTTGCTCGTATTTCCTCTCTCTCCCATCTTATAGTTCTAAGTAAATTACCCTTTATTATTATGTCAAAAATGTTAAAATAAAGTTTCTAGTTCCTGTATCTTGGGTTGGAGTTTTTCTTATGCACTTTTACGAACCCGAACACTGAACTACATCATAATTGCTAAAAATGTATAATTGAAAAAATTTAACACTGAAGAAAATAAGAAAATAAATAAAGAATATAATGTATAATTGTGAAAAACCTTTAAATGCAATATATATAAATGAGATTTTACTGCATGTGTATATGTGGAATCTATTCAAAACGTTTTCCATGCAAGAAATTCAATTTTTATTTCTTACTTTAAAAATTGCTCACTTAAAAAGTTTTACATTTGTATGTGACTTTATAGAAAAATTCTGCCGTATGCATGTATTTACATCATTCAAGTTGCATTAAATATTCAGATATAAATATGTCTGTTTATGTATTTTCTATTTCAATAAATGTACATACTAAGAATGACAGAATTCATGAAATGAATGCTAATCTTGCATAATCTATTTTCCTTATTATTTGAATTCAAAACATGATGTAATAATGCATCATCTTCTATCCTGATGTAATATTGCATCATGTTATATGTTTATGCAATTTTGTTGAAAATTTTTGAAACCTTGTGTGGGTAAGCTTATTATAAACTGCATTATATATAAAATTTTAAATAAAAAAAATATTTAACATAATTTATGAATTATTGCATCATGTTGTATGCTGATGCAATTTTGAGAAAAGATTGCTGCTGTATCGTCATCTGTTTTCTAATTGGTTGTAATTAAAGTATGATGAAATATTACATCATAATGTACAAAAAAATTTGACTATCCCTTTTAAACATCATTTCTGTTGATGTTTTCAATGTAGTATGCACTGGCATAGAATAGTTATTTTGTGCTTAAGATTCTACAGTGGACATGGAGTGTTTTGTATGCAAGAAACTTGGTGTTTCATTGAGTACTGATTTGATTCCTGTTCTTCAATTGTCTTCACGTGATTTGCAGTTATTAAAAAAAAAGATTGCATTATGTAATCCCAGATGAAAAATGCTTTGTCCATGGAAATAGTATATGCAAGGTTCACAAGGATAAATATCTAAAATGGTATATTTTAAGACAGAGACAGTGTTGTGATCCATTTAATAAACATCCAAATAGCATCAGAGCAAAATCACTAAAAACAATCTCATTAGATATGTCTAAAACAAATCCAGATATCCTCATTCCAGGAAAAAAATTGTGTGTTTCCTGTTATTCATCAGTAAATATGAAAAAAAATGTCTATTGTTGACAGGATAACCACCTCAGGAACAGAAAGCCCCTCTGATTCAGATTTTAATGAACACACAGTAGTAATAGAACAATTAAACAAAAGTTGTGAATTGTTAGAGTTATCGCCAATAAAGGTAAGTAGGCGTACCTCAAAGAGAAAACTTAATTACATGCAAAAGAAAGTTTCAAAAATAACTAAGTGTGTTGCAACTAAAGCAGCTACAGTATTAGGTGTTGAAACCATAAATAAGCCTCAAAATAGTAAAGACACAACTTGTCCTGACTGCACATCTATGATGGATAAATTATTGGAGAAGTTTACAAACGCATGTTTTAAAGAAAAAGTTCAAATTCTAACACTAGTTCCAGATTCATGGACAATACAGCAAACAATGACTTATTTTAATACTACACAGTATCTTGTAAAAAAGGCAAGGAAGTTTAAAACAACAGAAGGGATGTTATCGATGCCTAGTGGAAGAAAAAGTGTTAAACTGAGTCCAGACGTTATAGAAAAAGTTATTAATTTTTATTATGATGATAATAACAGCCGCATGTGTCCTGGAAAAAAAGATTTCATATCTGTTCCAACTGAAAACGGCAGAATATTAAAACAAAAAAGATTGATTTTGCACAATTTAAAGGACTTATATATTGCATTTAAAGAACAACATAACTTAAAAATTGGATTGTCTAAGTTTTGCTAACTACGTCCAAGAGAATGTGTTACTGCTGGAAGCAAAGGTATTCATTCTGTCTGTGTGTGTGTATACCATCAAAATATTAAACTTATGCTTCATGCTATTCATATCGACGACTACATATCACTGCTAAAAAAACTTGTTTGTTGTCATTGAATCTGAAGAATGCATGTTGCACAGGTGTGATAAATGTCCATCACCTGAAATTTTAAAGAAAGATTTAATGGGTTTAGATGAATTGGAAATGAGTAATGATATTATTTATAAACAGTGGGTAAAGACTGATGGAGCAGAATTAAAAAAAGTGATTATGCCTGTTGATGAATTTGTTGATGATTTAATTACAAAACTCCCTGCTTTATGTTCACACCACTTTTATGCAAAATCACAAAGTTTATATTTCAAGAAAACAAAGGATGAATTGAATACAGAAACTGCTATTATTTCAGCTGATTTTTCTGAAAACTATACTCGCATTGTGCAAGATGCTATTCAAAATATCCATTGGCAAAAAGAACAGGTTACAGTTCACCCCTTTCTTGCTTATATAAGGGACAGTATCACTGATACTGTGAAATCTATTCCTATGTGTGCAATAAGCGAGCATTTAGTTCATGACACTACTACATTTTGGGCTTTTCAAAAAGTAATTGTCAATTATTTAATTTCACAAATTCCACAGATTAAATACATAAAATATTTTAGTGATGGATCATCAGCCCAATATAAAAATTATAAAAATTTTATTAATCTCTGCCATCATGAAGAAGACCACGGTGTGAAAGCTGAATGGCATTTTTTTGCCTCTTGCCACGGAAAAGGAGTTTGTGATGGAATAGGCGGCACCATAAAACGCATGGCCACCAAAGCAAGTCTTCAGCGTCCATTCAAAGATGGTATCTTAAATGCATTTGATCTGTATACATTTGCAAAAGAATATGTTAAAGGAATTGAAAGTTTTTTTATAACAAAATCTGAAATTGAAATTGCCAATAATCAGTTAGCAGATAGGTATGCAAAGGCAGATACAATCGTAGGAACAAGGGTTAATCACAGCTTTGTGCCAATAAATAAAGGCCAAATACTGGTTTCCAGGGTATCAGGCTTCTCAACAAATTTTATTGCTACTGCGATATTTAGTGAAACCGACAAACCACAAACATTTAAAAGTGAACAATATGTTGCATGTGTATATGGTGTTAATTGGTGGATTGGTAAGATTTTAGATGACTGCGAGGAATTCAATGACTATAAAATTATGTTCATGCATCTTCATGGTCCTAGTTCATCATATTCATGGCCAAAATCTTCAGATGTTTGTTGGATTCCATATGAGCATATAATGAAAGTAGTGTCTACCCCAATGACTGCTACAGGAAGAACATATACTGTTGCTCCAGAGGAGCATACAACAATTCAACTCTTATTCTTAAACTTCAAGACAGATTAAATCCTTGGTAATTTTCAACAACATATTATCAAGTTCCTTTCAACAATATATTATAAAGTTATATCCATGTAAGTATCCTGTTCTTATTTTATGTAAATATGTTTCATATAAGTTTTATCTAAGTCTTACTTTTATACATATTTGATGTTTTTGTTGTACATTTGTATCACACAAGATTTGTGTACTCATTTTGTCAAGATTTGTTCATTTAAATTGAAATTGGCAGTGAACTTAATAACTAATGTGAACTCAATCAACTCATTAATATTAATTTTTAATCTTTTATTTGAATTCAACTGATTTACATCTAGTATTTCTGCCATATTTAAAAAAAAATATGTTTTATGGCTCTTTTTCCTCCTAAATATTTTCCATTATGTATATTTTTTTGAGAATTATACATATTATCATTTTATATGAAATAAAAAGTATTGAAATGAAAATTTACAGTTATTTTAATATGTATGTGTTTTTAGTATAATTAACTGCTGATTGGTATTTCTAAATTGAATTACAGTGAGTCGAACCTCGTTAACATGAACCTCAAGGGGAATCAAAATTTTGTTCATGTTAACAGTAATTCATGTTATCAGTATCAAATCTTTGTAATCATTTTTATAGGGGACTATGAAAACAATTCATGTTAAAAGTAATTCACGTTAAGCGTGTTCATGTTAACGAGGTTTGACTGTATTTATATATTGATGCTCATACATTAATTCATATGCCAGAAAAAAATATTTTTAACCATTATTTGTTAAACCAAAGATACTTACGTGTTTTAAGATAGTCACTGTTAGGTAAATGACATCCTATGTGTAAAAATAAAAAGCTATTTTTCTTTAATGAAAAATTTTACCTCTCCAATTTTTTTCTGTCTAAAGTATACATATGGAACAATGTTTTTAGCAAGTTTGAAAAAAATTTATGATGGGCCATTTTTTTTATGGCCTATTACAGTAAGCCAATTTTTGAGGGTGATATTTTCTGTTTAAATGTAATAAACAGTATTAAAATAAAAATTTACCATTGTTTTAATATCATATATGCATTCTTTATATAAATAGCTTTAAATTGGTACCAGAAATATAAAATTTGAATCATTAGTTGTCAAGTTATGGACATTTATAGACATTGGGATAGCATCCAAGATGGCCGCCATTTGGTAAAAATGACCATTTTTTAAAAGGGTATATCTCAGTGAATATTGCACAAATTAGTTTTAAATTTCAGATTTGAGGGTTTTACTACTATGTCTGTCTACAAAAAAAATTTAAAAAAAATACGTGACTATGCTGCAACACCCATTGGTTGAATTCATGTGAAATGACCCCTATGCAAAGACACAAAAGCATTGAATCATTCATTTTGATGATGATTTCAGCCAAACATTCGCACACACTTTCACATTCGTAAAATGATTAGGATTAGAATGTTGAAAAATAAAGATGTAAAGAGTTATTCACATTCAAACATAGTTATTCATTTGAAACAATATTTTGGGCATCATTTTGGAAAATAGGCTTAACCCAAACCAGACCCACACGAATCAAACCTCAACCCAAAATAATTAACTTAATCAACATAACTTGCAAAGAAGAAAAAAAAAAAGAGAGAGAGCTAACCTGATCCAATCTGCGAGTTGGGCACAAAAAAATTTGCATTTTTTAGAAACTAACCTGCATATGGCTCAACATGGCCTGTAAATCAGATCGAGTTTCGGTAAAATCGGTTGCCTGAAAAAAATGCAGGATCCCAAGTCAAAATATTTTCTCCAACAGGAAACATATGCCCCCAGGATCCCTTCTCTAGCACTGTGAGATTATTTCTCACACTTTCTAAATTTAATTTATTTTTGTTCCTTTTCAGCTATTTTTTGCATCGATATCTATCTAAATTCAGTAATTGTGTTCCGACTGCAATGTTTACTTTTTATCAATCACACCCCAATGCTAGCAGAGTCTGTATTTGCTCAGCTTTCTTTTCCCTGTGGCATTTTTGGAGAGAATTTATCTGTGCGCTTCCGATGGGAGTGGCGATGTTGCGCCATTCCTCACATCTTCGATTTTCGGAGCACTGCTCATGACATCATCGATTTGCTTATCCTCCCTTCTCCGATGTAATCGTTACACGAAAGCTGACATCTTAAGGAGATGTACGTTTGTTTCGTTTTTATGAATCAGAGATAACCTTTTTAAATCTGCCACTTGTCATTTGATTTTCACTAATTTGTCATCACTTTTAATTTAGCTAATCAATTTAAATCGGTCATGTAGTTACTTTTTAGTTCCCTGTACTTGTCATTTATAAACTAAAATACGTTAATTTTAAGATCAGAATTGGTTGTGATGAAGAGCTGATAAGATGTCGTTTTTGTTGGAATTTTGCAGAGTGCAGCTTCGTGACTGCAGCTCTTTTTAAGAAACCGGCAAAATGTTTTACAAAAGAATTATGGTATCGTACTAAAGACCAGTAATCCTTTTCATGTGGATGTATTTGTCATGCCCAAATTAATTCAAGTAATCTGTGCTGCCTCTTCTAAAAATCTAATGGAATAGTTCAACAAAAACTTATGTTGTTCTTTTATAAGAGATTCCATTTTTTATATCCACTTGGTGACTAGGGGGAAAAACTTTTTATTAACCTTCCACTACTAACTCCTGGAAATAAAGGATTTTATTATTCTTCAAATATGCTTCATCATTTAGTCTGCTCCATTCACAAGTAAGAATGTTCTTTATTTTATTATTACATTTTAACAATCATCAATTTGTTCAAGAATCCAGCAATGATAACTTAATCCTATATTCATTCACACCACAAGCACTGCTTTTCTGCATAAAGTTTTCACACACATCTGAAAAAGTGGATTTGAGGTAAAACCAACCAAAAGTCCAACAATTAAATTTAATTAATATCAAACTATAGTTTACATCTACAACACAGTTTTATTTGTTAATGTTAGCACAAACCCAGTAGCAGAAACAGTGCAGCACGGAAGCGGGCGCTGCAGATTTATTTAAACCTTGCAGATTAATCCACCAACTTAAAAATAAATGCTGGGCTTAAAAAATAGCTGAAATTTGCTTTAAGTCTCTAGATTTATGGTATTTGTTGTATCCTTATATTCTTTATAAATGGAAATTTTGCTTACTTTAAGTGTTTCTGTTATTTCTTATGATAGTAGGCTTATTGGGCCGCATATAAATTTTTGTTTGCTGCAGACTGACGCAGAAAATTCTGCTTCTGGGAGCACAAATACACATGCAATTTTGAGTTGAAGTGTTCCAGCATCTATATTTTCAGAAATCAATTCCTACATGCATCCATACTTTTGAAATATTTTTTTTTATCAAAATTTAAAATTGCCACGAAGACAAGCAAGAAATCATCACTATCCTAATTTAAAATGGAAATTGAAATAAAAAATTACAATAATGAAAAATAAAGTTCCATGATGTAAAAATACAAAATAATATTATTAAAAAAATAAATAAATAAATAAATAAAAACAGAAAATCAAAGAACCTTAGAAAGAAAAATTTTACTTCTGAAGAAATTAAAAAAGAAAAACAAAAAACTAAATATATTGTGCAAAAACAAACAGCTAAAGAAATTCTGCAGAATTTATAGAGATAATTTAATATCTGAAGAATTTCTTCAGAATATGCCCCATTTTTCTTTAAACTATGCCAAACTGTTTAAGATTGCCTTTAGGAATTTTCTCGCATATTACTTTACTCTAACATGATTTTTACTTACCCATCATACATAGTATAGGGTAAGTCTTGTAATCGTTTCGAAAATCGAAAAAAAATTTTGACGGATTTCATTTGACGGTTTCAGACACTGGAGATTCCAAAAAACATATTTTTAGAAAAAAAATTTGTCTGTCCGTCTGTATGTCTGTAATCGCTCTATCTCCTGAACAAATGAGATAGAGACTTGAAATTCGGTGTGTACTTAGGGAGTAATAATGGGAAGAAGCCTATTGAATATCAGTAACCTCGATTAACAGGAACTATTTTTTTCGAACTTTTGAAATATTCGTTCTGATAAAAAGTATACAAAATTTTTCAAAATTGTTTATTTGAAGGAGTGAATATAAAAGACAATAAAAAAACAAATTTTGCATCATGAATGAACTCGATCGGATAATGAGTTGCCGAGATATTTGTAATTCTATTTTTCACACACTTCGATTTTTCATGACCCTGTATTTCATTCAAATTTCAATTCAAAGATATATTTTAATTGCAAATGAGACGCTTAATCCGACGCAGTAAACTGTTAGTTAATAGGATTATAATTTTTCGAGTTATAAGGATGTTTCTTTTACACAATTCGGTACTACTCGATTATCCTGCCGACCAAAAAACTATCGCCAAACTATAAGATTAAATGCCAATAATGGCTTATCGTAAATGTCAAGTATTTAATGCATCTTCACACCTATAAGGGGTGTTACCATAGGAAAGACCCTGTTCTGTCGCCAAACACTGCCAAGTTTGTCGCCAACTTGGCGGTATATCGCCAAATTTGACTGCCAAAATGAGTCACCAAAAATAATGCCAAATTGGCAGTATCTCTAATATTTCGCCAAATTCCCATAGGCTTCCATTGTAAACCAATAGCGTTTACTTGCTTACAGAAAATCAACAAATTGAGATTTTAATGCAACAAAAAGTAATATTAGCTTAAGGGGTTAAATTAATTATATTTAAGAAAGTCCAAATAAATTAAATTATGAATAAAAGTAACATGGTACAATGCTTAGCAAATATAACATGTTTTATTTTCATATTTTATATTATCTATATCCATGATGGGTAAGTATTACGGTGGCCCCCAACGACTAGTTTCATTTGTGTTGGGATGATCAAATATCTAAGAGATTTTATTATGTTAAATGTTTTATGTAAAACAATTCATTATTATTATTATTACCATTAGAAATAAAATGAAATTAAAAAAAATTTAAATTAATTTGCAGCTAAAAAAGTTTTTTTACATAACAGTAAAAATCATGATGTCTCACGGTGGCCCCCAACGACTAGTTTCATTTGTGTTGGGATGATCAAATATCTAAGAGATTTGTTATATGTTAAATGTTTTATGTAAAACAATTCATTATTATTATTATTACCAGTAGAAATAAAATGAAATTAAAAAAAATTAAAATTAATTTGCAGCTAAAAAAGTTTTTTTACATAACAGTAAAAATCATGATGTCTCACAGAGGCCCCCAACGACTAGTTTCATTTGTGTTGGGATGATCAAATATCTAAGAGATTTTATTATGTTAAATGTTTTATGTAAAACAATTCATTATTATTATTATTACCATTAGAAATAAAATGAAATTAAAAAAAATTTAAATTAATTTGCAGCTAAAAAAGTTTTTTTACATAACAGTAAAAATCATGATGTCTCACGGAGGCCCCCAACGACTAGTTTAATTTGTGTTGGGATGATCAAATATCTAAGAGATTTTATTATGTTAAATGTTTTATGTAAAACAATTCATTATTATTATTATTACCATTAGAAATAAAATGAAATAAAAAAAAAATTAAATTAATTTGCAGCTAAAAAAGTTTTTTTACATAACAGTAAAAATCATGATGTCTCACGGTGGCCCCCAACGACTAGTTTCATTTGTGTTGGGATGATCAAATATCTAAGAGATTTGTTATATGTTAAATGTTTTATGTAAAACAATTCATTATTATTATTATTACCAGTAGAAATAAAATGAAATTAAAAAAAATTAAAATTAATTTGCAGCTAAAAAAGTTTTTTTACATAACAGTAAAAATCATGATGTCTCACAGAGGCCCCCAACGACTAGTTTCATTTGTGTTGGGATGATCAAATATCTAAGAGATTTTATTATGTTAAATGTTTTATGTAAAACAATTCATTATTATTATTATTACCATTAGAAATAAAATGAAATTAAAAAAAATTTAAATTAATTTGCAGCTAAAAAAGTTTTTTTACATAACAGTAAAAATCATGATGTCTCACGGAGGCCCCCAACGACTAGTTTCATTTGTGTTGGGATGATCAAATATCTAAGAGATTTTATTATGTTAAATGTTTTATGTAAAACAATTCATTATTATTATTATTACCATTAGAAATAAAATGAAATTAAAAAAAAATTAAATTAATTTGCAGCTAAAAAAGTTTTTTTACATAACAGTAAAAATCATGATGTCTCACGGAGGCCCCCAACGACTAGTTTCATTTGTGTTGGGATGATCAAATATCTAAGAGATTTTATTATGTTAAATGTTTTATGTAAAACAATTCATTATTATTATTATTACCATTAGAAATAAAATGAAATTAAAAAAAATTTAAATTAATTTGCAGCTAAAAAAGTTTTTTTACATAACAGTAAAAATCATGATGTCTCACGGAGGCCCCCAACGACTAGTTTCATTTGTGTTGGGATGATCAAATATCTAAGAGATTTTATTATGTTAAATGTTTTATGTAAAACAATTCATTATTATTATTATTACCATTAGAAATAAAATGAAATTAAAAAAAAATTAAATTAATTTGCAGCTAAAAAAGTTTTTTTACATAACAGTAAAAATCATGATGTCTCACAGAGGCCCCCAACGACTAGTTTCATTTGTGTTGGGATGATCAAATATCTAAGAGATTTTATTATGTTAAATGTTTTATGTAAAACAATTCATTATTATTATTATTACCATTAGAAATAAAATGAAATTAAAAAAAATTTAAATTAATTTGCAGCTAAAAAAGTTTTTTTACATAACAGTAAAAATCATGATGTCTCACGGTGGCCCCCAACGACTAGTTTCATTTGTGTTGGGATGATCAAATATCTAAGAGATTTTATTATGTTAAATGCTTTATGTAAAACAATTCATTATTATTATTATTAACATTAGAAATAAAATGAAATTAAAAAAAATAAAATTAATTTGCAGCTAAAAAAGTTTTTTTACATAACAGTAAAAATCATGATGTCTCACGGAGGCCCCCAACGACTAGTTTCATTTGTGTTGGGATGATCAAATATCTAAGAGATTTTATTATGTTAAATGTTTTATGTAAAACAATTCATTATTATTATTATTACCATTAGAAATAAAATGAAATAAAAAAAAATTTTAATTAATTTGCAGCTAAAAAAGTTTTTTTATATAACAGTAAAAATCATGATGTCTCACGGAGGCCCCCAACGACTAGTTTCATTTGTGTTGGGATGATCAAATATCTAAGAGATTTTATTATGTTAAATGTTTTATGTAAAACAATTCATTATTATTATTATTACCATTAGAAATAAAATGAAATTTAAAAAAATTAAAATTAATTTGCAGCTAAAAAAGTTTTTTTACATAACAGTAAAAATCATGATGTCTCCAAAACTCACCAACCTTATACACCAAACTTTTGTACGGGCTGAGCCGGGCCGGACCATGCTCAGGCCGAACTTTTAATTTTTTCATCGCGTCGGGATAAGATTACTTTTGTGCGGGCCGGGCCGGGCCGGACCCGGGCATGGAAATTCCGACCCGTGCAGACCTCTAGATTGTGGATCGATAAGGAATCTCTTTCACGAAGCATAAAGCACTGCCCGCTACTGAGTGTTCAAAGCCAAAATTGAGACAGTATCGATTTTCAGAAAAAGCATAAAAAATTTGGTGCGGTGCAATTCTATTCAATAGCTGCAGAGATATAAAAATCTCGAAAATCGTAAAAAACACAGCACAGAAAAAAAAAATCATCTGTAGGACGATATATGCAAGAATGTCATCCATACTAACTGAATATGATGAAGTTTGATGAAATTCCGTGCTCTAGTTCTTGAGATATAGCTCTCACGGCACACCTGCCAACTTCAAATTTTTAAAAATCAAATAAATGCCAGAAAATTTATTTAAAAAAGGTACCTTTTATTTACGTGGTACTTATTTCATTTCAATTCGATTTACAAATATAATCATTTTGACATGGTGAAAAAAAAAACAAAAAAAAAACGAGAGTTTTACATACATGTTACGGCAATCACAAAAACACAGCACAACAACGCCACCTCTTTAGCGATGCAACCCAAATTTAATCAGCATTAATTTATTTGAAGATCTAAATTAATAAGAAATTGGATTAAATTTTGTCCATTAGTTTTTTGGATATAGTTATCGGGGAAATCATGAAAAACCCAGCATAGCAGCACCACCTGTTAAGCGATATACGCTAAAAACTAATTGGCAAGTATTTCTGTTCAGGCCTATATGTAGTTTGAGGAAATTCTGTATATTGGTTCTTACAACATAGCTATCATGGAATAAAATAGTTAAGCATAGCAGTGCCGACTGTTGGGCGAAATAAACCCAAAGCTAAGTTATACCTAGTTCTATCTTAATCTGAAGTTTGATTATTATTAAACTCCATGCATTAGTTCTTGAGGTTGAAGGGCCACAAAAATTGTGTCTCACACAGACTAACAGACAGACACACATTTCCCAAAAATAGTTAAATCGCATTCAAGGTATTCTGAAACGTGTAAATCAAGCAAAAAACAAAAGTCGAAAATTTTCACGATACCAATACTTTCTTCTTATTTATTACAAGAATGTAAAAAACAAATTAGTCTAGTATCAGTCTTTTCAATCAGTCTTTTTTAGTATATGTCTACAAAAGAACACATTTTATAATAATCTTATATGTACAATGACACAGAATAAAATTGTTTAAAAGAGTTTAAATGTATTTTTTTCTTTTTATATAATGCACATGTGTTTAATTAGAGCTCCCCACTATGCAAGATTTTTTAGACCACCCACTAATAAAATATTTGGGGCACAATTTTTCGATTATGGTGCTTTTTAGAAATAATGCATACGATTGTTGGTTGGTTGGTTGTATTTATGTCGGCCAATTATCTGCACGTGGGATATAGGCCCTAAGGGGGGGGGAGTGCCTTCCGTGGAGGTCTTTCTAAGGGAACCTAACCCGTATTAACGCTTGGAGAACCAAGGTTCGAAGAAAACCACGAAAACTCCGAACGATTAGGCCGACGGGCGCTATTGGGATCGAACCCAGCACCTCCCGTCTACCAGCTTCGAGAGCAGAACCTCTCGGCCACTGGTGGTGCTAATGCATACGAAATTTAAAATATGTATTACTGAATACAAAAATATAAATGAAAAAAAATAGATATTTTTTAACAAAGTTGAATTATTATTATTAACAAAAGTACGAATTCTTCGTATAAAGCAGTTTTAAAATTAAAACACCAGGTAAAATATCAAACTATATATAAGCGCAAGAAATAAGAAATCATTTGCACTTACTATTAAAGTCTTGAAACTTTTAATACAGAGCAGAAAAAATATGAAAGCACTCATAAAATATTCATAAAAAGTAGGAATCATTCGAATGCAAAATTTGCAAAGTCATACATTTCATTTTTTCATAGTCAAATTGTTCCTTTAAAAGTTCATTGTAGCAATTTTCTTGTGGTTACTGTCTAATGTACTTTTTTACAAAATTTGTATAATGAATGAATCAGGCGAATTTTTAAGAAATCCTTCTTCGATATTTTAAAATAAAACTACTAACCCCCCCCCCCCCAAAAAAAAAAAGAAATTGAGTTTTTTATATGTGTGATCAACGGGCAACTGTCGGTAATAGAGCGCTGCATCTGCGCAACCCTGAAAGATCCTTCCGGTCTATCACAATACATGTTCTTTTTACTTGTAATTCCCACAGCAATATTAAGTAACTAATCAGCAAGAATACGTTTGCTGTATCAAAACAACATATTCATTAACCTCCTTATTTCAGCAATAGTCGAAAAGTGTGTTTATATTAACTTCCAGAACAGAATTTGAAAACTAATCAAAACAGATAGTCGTGCATATTTACTTTTAGTGAATCGCAGTTTTTTTTAGTGCGGTTTAAACATGGCAGTTTGAAATTTGGAAAAAATGTATTTTGAGTATTTTCAAAATACAAAATACATTGTGAAACCATCAGAAAATACATTACAAAAATACTTTGATCTTATCGGTTTAAAATACAAAATACAAGATACAAATGTATTTTGAAAATGTATTTCAAATACATGTATTTTCGATACTGCCCAACTCTGCCTGCATATTGTTATTTATTAATCATCAACCTTTTGCATAAACTTTTTTATTGTTGTGTTTGTATGAGAATATTTAATCAAGAATCAACTTTTTGTTTTATGTCAATAAAACTTTCGTCCTTTCATGAAATATTGCCATACGCCTTCAAAAAGACATCTAGCGCACTACCACATCTATCTGAGGTCCCCACAGCATTTAGTGCATTTGGAACATTTCCAATAAATTTATAAACTGCTATTATATCTTCACATTTTGCTGACCAATGAGTACCAGTTTGCTATTTCATTGAAAGACATGTGCTTTTTAAGAACTTTTTATCTACTGGTAGAGACAATGAAATATTTGTAAAGGCAATTAGGGAAAACAAAGTAAGTTTTTGCTTTAGGTCAGCTAGGTAAGATATTGGAAGCTTTTATATAAAAAAAAATTAAGTGTGCTGTACAAGGTACGAAATATGTAAAGTATTTACTGGCAATATTTGAAATTGGACTGGTTTTATATTTTCCAGCCTTATTGTAACCATAGTCATAGCATTGTGTCCTGTAGTTACTTATATCTAGACCAGCCATACTCAACTTTTTATTCATGTGGGTCACAAACATATGTTTGCTACATTAGGTGGGCCACAACACACTATGTTCATATAATAATCTAAAAAGGGGATAATTAAAATAGTAACATAACAAAAGTAATAAGCATTATAAAGTATAAGTATATTAAATATAAAGTATAAGTATTTAGTATAAAGCATTATACTAAAACAATTTAATTAGTGTATTATTAGCTACATAATAAGTATAAAAGATAACATAGATTTAGTACAACTCCGATTCAAAAAATTAGAATAATGAAAAGAAATACGGTCAAGGGAAATGAAAATCGAATTTATCAAATAAATAATCAACAATATCAAATATAAAGTACTATAATATGAATCTGCATATTTTGCAGATTATAAAAATGTAAACACATTACAATGAAATAGAAAATATATTTAAATCAGCTAACAACAAAAAATTCAAAATATTAGAATACTTTCTAACATGGTTCAAAAAATTAGAATAATGAAAATATATTGAACATAATTTAAACTCTAAGTATTTTTACTTGCTAATCAGTACTTTGTTGCATCACCCTTAGCTTTAATGACAGCACTTAAACGTTCTGGCATGTTTTTAACTAAAGGTTCACAATGTTTTTTATCCAAATTCGCCCATATGCTCTTTATACTAGAAATAAGTTCTTTTTTGTCTCTAGGCGCAACTTCTTGAAGTCGTTTCTTCATAATTCCCCATAAATTCTCGATAGGATTTAGATCGGGTGAGTTTGCAGGCCAAGGGAGTACAGGTATGTCCTTATCTTTGAGCCATTTAGTTGTTGATTTGGAAGTGTGGGGAGAAGCTAAATCTTGCTGAAACAAGAAATCGTCATCACATAAATCCTCAGCTGAAGGAATCATGAAAAGTTCAAGAATTTCTTTATAGACTTCTGAATTGACTGTTGTGGAAACAATACACAACCTGCCTGGGCTTCAGCAGTCATGCAGCCCCATACCATAACAGAGGTCGCAAATTTAACCGAACGTTTTAAACATTCTTTCTTATAAGCTTCATGTTTGAGTCTCCAGACACGTATACCTTGATTTCCGTGAGACACACAAAACACACTTTCATCGCTGAAAAGTATCTTTTTCCAATCGTCGTGATCCCAAAATAGCCTTTGTTTACACCATTTAACTCTAGCAGCCCTTTGCTTAGATGATAAGAATGGCTTTATCTTAGGCACACGTGATCTAAAACCTAATTTGCGAAGTCGTCGTAGTGTTGTAGATTTGGAGACATTTATACCCATTTCTTTCCATTTTCTATGCACATATCTCACACTCCGAAAACGATGTTTCTTCACAATCTTTTTCAATTGCCTTTCATCTCTTTTTGAAGTTACTGGCTTTCGACCACTTTTAAAGTGTTTATTTTGAAAACACTTATTATTAGAATATTCTCTCAAAACTCTACTCACACTTGCTTGAGAGCATTTCACTTCTTTTGCTATAAAAAGTTGTGTTTTTCCTATTTCGTGCAAGTACACAATACGATATTTCACAGCCTCAGATAAATCGCTCTTTCGTCCCATATTAAGCAAATACTACGCTACAATCAAATGCCAAACGACTTTTCATTTTCAACGGAGCACATTTTATAGTCCCACAGATGTTAATCCCGCAGCCGTTCTCTCAACTTATAAGAAAAATTTGAATATTCTAATTTTTTGAACCATGCTATCGAGGTATTCTATTTCTTTGAATTATTCTAATATTTTTTAAATAGTTAATTATTAATATATCAGATAAAAATAAATATTTATGTTATATTTATAAATGCTCTGAAGATAATTAGATACTTTTAATATATTTTTTCCTGGACGCAGTATGCAAATTGACGCGTTAGCAACATCAAACTCATTCTTTTTTAATTATTCTAATTTTTTGAATCGGAGTTGTATAATTACATGATCTTTTGAAAAATCTAATTTATAATATGATATAATTATAATCTAGATTTTCCAAATGATCGGATTTTTGTTAATAAATCAGACTGCTGCCCAATTCAAAATTATGCTTGATTAATGTCGAAGATTAAAAACTACACACATCACTGTAGTGCAAATGGATTACATGTAAAAAGAACATTTGACTATGCAAATGACTAAAATAAAAATATATTCTAAAAGTGATTACAGCATACTCAAAGGCTTATAAAACCTGCTGATTCACTGTACATGTTCTCCCTGCATATTAGATTTCTATTGATTCACAGAAAATGGATGGGGAATAAAATCATGATGGATAAATTATTTTACTGTTTTTTAAATTAATCTATAAAGGCTCCATGACAGGTAGTCTGGATAAAGCTGTAGTTCTCTTGTTGTATTTGATATCTGCTATATATTCTTACATCCTCATGTTAAACTTTCTATTAGTCATTCCTATATAATATTGCAATGTTCCATCTGCTTTGGTGATTGGGTTTTCATATACACCTGATAGTTGATCAGGTTCTATGGAATCTATTTTCCTACACACTATGTTTTTTTTTTTTTTTTAATGGAAGGTTTTAATAAGACATATGTATTCTTGCAAATATATTATTTTTTATTTTAATAAGTCATTTTTCTTATATAATTATCAAAAGACATTTAGAATTTTTAAAACAGAAATAATAAATAACCGCTTAACTTTTGTCTTTGTATAAAAATACACAAAACAATAGCGAATGTCTTTTTTAAAATATTTTATGCACATTTATATTGTATCAATATCAATTATATTAATATCCCCTTTACCTTTCTTTAGCTTTGTAAATTTAAACCCCGAGGGTTTCTTAGACATAACCTGTATAAAATAATTTCCACAATGGCTAGAAAAAAGTAATATGAAATGTTGAAAGGCTGATACAATATTTTTCACCTAAACAATCGGTAAAAAGAAGTAGCCGAAGAACAGCATAAATTTCTTAAAGTTTTAACTGTCAAAGGGCAGAGTAGTGTAATTCTTTCCGAATACTGGTAATGCATTATTTAGTATAATGAAAATCAATCTTCAGTTAATATAAACTACATAATATGAGATTATTTAAATCTTATGAAATTTTTACATACTTAATTCTGAAGAAATAACAAAATAAAATACATAAAAAATACTATAAAATGCACATTGTTCTAGAAAAGCATCATAATATCATAAAAATTGACTATTTTTTAAATATGTTATACGTGATATTTAATCTTTATATAGTTCCCCATTTTTGTGACCTTCCAGATACAGTACTGTGGTCAATCTGCCTCCTCCCCACTAGTTTCGTCATAGGTTCTACTTGATACACACAATTGAAATTGTTTGGAAATGCTGTTAAGTAGCATTAACCCCTTTACCACCACACCATTTTATTTATATACTCACTGATGTATGCATGAAGGGAAAGGATTAAACCTTTTTGTAAAATTGGTGCAGAGTAGCCCTGGATTACAATAATTAATTAAATCTTAAATAAGAGTTTAATACATAAGTACTAAATATAAAACAACATATTTCAGAACGTTTAAATTAAACTTACCCATGCAATTGTCTTCTTCCAATAACTGCTCAAGGAATTCATCATTTCTCATGGTTCGACTATTAACAGAAACTTCACCCATGGAAATAGTCTGTTTTGAAACTGTATTCATCACACCTTTGTTTATAGAATTATTTTGATTTATAACACACTTAGTCCTATTTTGTATGAGATTAGAAAAACTTGGTTTGTAGCTTTTTGGAGTATCATTATTTTGTGAAATCAAATTTTTCCCTTTACATTGATATGAAACGCTGTTTAATCTATTTTGGCTATGAGTCACACATTTTGAAGTATGATGATTAGAAGCATTGTACTGAGGAGATTTAAGTCCATCCCTTTTCTTATGGGATAATTTTAAACATTCACAGTTCATTGGTTTTAAAGGCTCAGAAGTTTCCAAGATAGATTCTAAACTTTGTGGATGTTTTTCAGTTCCTTGAGGGTGGTATAAAGAAACTAAGTTTTCATCTTTCAGAATCAGCACATTACACAAAAATGTAACCTGGAAAATAATCAGATTATTAAACGTTAAATAAATCTCCCAAAATATGAGATACAATTGCATAAATACTGCAACAAAAAATATGAATAAAGCTTTTTTTTTAAAAGAATATTTTAGAATTATTTAGATTACAGTAACATTTTTAATCCGGACATCCCTAATCCAGAAATTTCTGTAATCTGGACATTATGGCCGGATTATTCATTTTAATTTTCAATTAAAGATCATAGATAGCACCATAGCTCATATATGGATGAATTTAAGATAATGATTAAGAAAAATTAAAAAACTACCTAATTTACTACTTTTTTTTTTTGTAATTTTAAAATTGTGCGAACTTTCTGAATACATACGTAATTAAAATACAGATGTCATTTTTTAATATTAGGTTGTAAAAAATTCTGAATTAATGTTAATTTTACTATTTTTTCCCTCCAAAGATAGAAATATGGCGTCAAAATATCACAAAATCGGATTTTATTTTTATTAATTCTTTTAATTATTTAACTTGTGACTTACTTTGATATTTGTCAGTACTATATATTTAATTTCTTATAACATTAGAAATATATATCACTATTTTAAATATGTTAATGTAATTATAAAGTTATTTTTTAAATTAATTGTAAGTCTTATTTAAATTTCTCTCTATAATTTTTTTTATTTTTAGGATAGTTGCAATATTTTTCATGATATCTCTGTTATTCTTGTTATCTGTATTATTTAATGAGTATTTATAAATCAGAAATCGTAATAAAAAAAAATTGTATGGTTACCGTATCTTATACTATACAACAGATGGCGACACTGCATAAAATTTAGATTATTATTTTAGAAATATTTTTTAGCATTTTGAGCATTTTGAATTGATTTTTCTCAATGTTTTCAATTATTTTCATTAACAAGTTCCTTGCATTTTTGTATTGCCATACCAATGAGAGGTATTGTATTGTTATTTATCTAAATCCATTCTAGTTTCAAAACTTCTGTAATCCGGAATTGCCGTAATCGCGACAATTCCGGATTAAAGAAGTTATAATGTACTACTAAAAATACATTTAGATACCAGAATTTAAGAAAACAAAATCTCTCAGAACTGTTTCAAAATGTACATGAATAAAGAATAGCTTGATTTTACAAAGCTGTATTTAAGAATTACCATAAACTGTCTTGTGAATTTATAGTTAAGAGGATGCTACATGGGGTTTCTGGGTTACAGAACATACTGCCCAGTGCACAGAACATAGGTGAAAACCATTTTTTTTTCTTTACTGAAAACTCTAACAGATTTTTCACATTTATTTAATAAAAAGGGATAAATCGGGCTTCCGTTACAGAATATAGATAAAAACCATCATTATATATTATTTTTAGAGATGCAACAAACAGAGGCGTCGCAATAGGGGGTTATGGGGGGGAGCCTCCCCCTCCAATATATGTGAACTTGGGAAATTTGAGCTTAGAGTTGGGAAATTCTAGATTTTTGAAAGACTTTTTTTTCCAATAATAGTAAAAAAAATATGAAATTTTTATTGTTTTGCTAACTGCGTTTCTGAGTTCTGTAACAGTAAACAAGTTAAATTATCAAAGACGTACAAAAAGCAGTCAGACTCAATTTGTCATTGTGTTTTTCTGTGCTACGAAAATATCATACATCTACCAGACCTGAATTTCCCTACTGTTGTCCATCAACTGTGGCTCTAATCTATTCCCTTTATTTCTTCCAAATCTTTGCTCCTTTCTCAAAATAACATGACGGTATTTTTCTATGAAGTGCGATTATGACTCGTACGTAATACAAGACAAAAAATTTGCAAACCTTAAACTAATTCTGGTTTTCTCTAAATATATGCAATTTTTCTATGTTTAAATGTTACATTTACTGCAATGTTTGAAATTGCTTCGTTAACTATTCATTTAGCAATCGGGTATCTTATTATTTTCATGCTCAATGATTCCAAGATAGGAAAATAGAAATTAATCTAGTTTTGATTTTAATTATTTAAATGAAAGAAGTGTATTTAAACTTTCATTAAACAAACCAATACCTGTAATTTTTATGTTTTTAGTTTCAGTATTTTTCTTTGGAAAGGATTTTTTACGTATAAGTATCATTATCATAAACACACATAGCACATATCATTTCATTTGGAAAATAAAGCAATTAGTTCAAGTTGGGAAATTTTTTAATTCTCTCTCCCCCCCCCCCCCCCCAAAAAAAAAAAAAAAAAAAAAAAAAAAAAAAAAAAATTGTAGCTACGCCCCTGGCAACGAACATTCAGTTTGGCCAAATAGCTCAGCCAAATTCTAAAACAAAATCATTTATATTTACAATAAGTAATATAAATTGATATATTTTAAATAATATATCTATAGGTTTATATTTATGTGCTACACATTAAGGAAATTTAGATGTTTATTAAATTTATAATAGAATTTTATTTCAAATATTAAATATAAATTTAATAATCATTTGAATTTCCTTAATACATGAAAAATTTAAAATGAATTTAATTATTTGAATTTTATATATATTATAAAAATAATTTAATTATGCTTAAGTATTACACATTCAATAGAATTTGCTTTCCACCAGTTTAGTGGACATTCATTTCTATCTAAGAGTGATTTATCAAAATAATTGCTGCTCATTATTTGTAAGGGCTGAAATTTGTTAACGGTTTTGTTTTTGTTAGTAGTTGAAATCTGCATGAAGCAATCCCAAAACGTGGTCTTTGACTCATTATGAACATCTTTGCTTGTTTCTGCCACATTTGCATTTGTTTCAGTTTCAGGAATCTCATTGTTTGAGATAGCAGTCATAAGTAGGATCAGTCAAGATTTTAACTTGAGATGATTTTCTTCAGCTTTACAAAAAAATACAAGTTTAAACCTGGAGTCTAGCAAAGTTGAAATGCAAATATGTGCATTATCATGAATATGTTTAAAGCATTCATTCATGTTTTGAGCCAGGCAGTTTTTAAATGTCCCAACAGTAAAAAATCCATTCCCTTCTCCAGGCTTTGACAAATAAAGTTTCCACCACTGGAATAACTTTCAAAACAAGTGATATTGTTGAACTAATTTTTACTGTAACTTGTTCAAAAGGTTTCAATAAACTTAAACACTTCTCTAAGAGCAACCATTGATTTGAATTAAAACTAATTAAAAAATTTTTTTAATTATCTTTAAGCCTGAATATGTTTAACAAAAATTGTATGAAGATATCGATATATACATTATTTTGGTTTAAATCAGAATTTATGAATTAATATTTGGTGGCAGAATAGGCCAAATATTCGGCTGTAACTTGGCCAAATATATGGCCAAATCACTATTCGTTGTATCACTAATTATTTTTTATGTTAACATCCTCTTTTCTCTGCATATACTAAAAACACAGGGATGAAAGAGGTTTTTTTTTAAGTTTCTGGAAGCGGTTTTTTAAGTACTATACTTAAAAACACACTGTTTGATAAAAAGAAAATTGCAATAAATGAAAAATCAATGAAAAAATGCATCAGCAATTTCAAAGATTGCGGTGAGAAAGGCTGGCATGGGTCTACTTTTTTTTCTTCTTTTGATAACTCTAATAGATTTTTTACATTTAATATATGTTTTTTTAGAATGCCCACTAACAATACTAAAAATCATATTCATATGAAAAATAGCAATAATGCATTCAAATAAAGTTTTGAAAAGTATTAAAAGGAATATTTTCATATTAGCCACATGTCAGAAGTTAACAGCTGAAGAAATCGCCAGAAAATCACTATTTACAATCAGCCTTTTTGATTCTGTTCATTTTAGTGGTTTAAGTGCTAAGTTTGATTACATGTCTTAAATTTGTGTTTCATTTATATCTTATAGCTTTATTTATTGATTGAGAAATGTTTTAATTTCGTTATGGAATGTAAGCTGGAAACAAATTTATATTAATTATTTATATCAATTTAAGTGCAAATGGATTTTTTTTTTTTCATAATAGTCTGCACGCAATAGAGATAAATTTGAAAAAAAAATTCATGCCTGAAAATTATTTTGAAAACAATAAAAATTGAGTAAATTGCAATACAGTTTTCAAACAAATTGCATTTGAAAGTACATTTTTTTCCTATTCAGCAGTGTAAAAAGTGAAGATGTGTGGAATTTTGAAATAAAAAAAAATTGCAATAGAAGTTAAATTTAATCGTCTGCTGTTGCCACCTTCAAAATGAGGTCAGTGTTACTCACAGACACGTTTGTCCTTTATAATATAGATAGTTTTTTAGATTGCCTGCTACCAACACCAAAAAGCATTTTTATATGAAAAATGTCAATTATGTATAATAATAAAGTTTTGAAACTTATTAAAAGTAAAAATTTTGTATTATCTGTACGCAAGAGGTTAATAGCTGAAGAAATTGCCAAAGATTTCGCTACTTACAAAAACCGTTTTTATTCTAATTATTTCAGTGTTCAAGTGCATTATTATTGTTCAGTTAGTTACATATCTGTAAAATTTATGTTTTATTTATATTACATTATTTATTTATTGATAAAGTTTTAATTTCTTTATAGAATATTAGTTGGAAACAAATATTGAGCTATTTACATTGTTTTAAGTGCAAATGGGTTATCTTTTGTAACCAGGCTGCATGCAATAGAGATAAGATAAAAAAAAAAAATCATGCTTGCAATTATTTTTAAAATCAAACAGAAAATCAGTAAATTCAGATACAGTTTTCAAACAAATTGCATTTGAAGAACATTTCTTCTCTATTTGACAGTACAAAAATTTTAATTGTGCAATGTTTAGTAGTTAAAAAAAAATTGTAGTAAAAGCGAAATTTATTGTTCAGGTCATTGCCATTGTCAACATGATGTCAGCATTGCTTACAGACATGTTTTTGCTTTTTAATATATTTGAAGTTTCATTTACGATCTTGCAAGGGGTCAATAATTATCTCGTCATCAATGGGTCGATTATAATTGTGATTTATTGATTTACTAGCAGACCCACCTGGCTTTGCCCATCTTAATAATGAGGGCATTACAGGTAAAATAAATAAAAAATCAATAATAAAGGGATCACAATAACGGAGCTCTATACATTCCCTCACAAAAATTGTTACAAAACAATCCGGAAAAAATTAAGTTACTTTGACACAGTCATAGAAAAAACATCAGCTTTATAAATGAGAACATGCATTTGCTTTGGTACATTAACAGAAAAATATACAATTTTCCTGACAACATGAAAAAAAAAAAATCAACCAATAGTGAAACTACTTATTATGGCATCTATATATATATATATTATGAAACAAAAAAACCCTTTCCTTGGGAAAATGTCTAATCTAATCAAAATTCAGCAATAGTTGTCTTATTTATCTAACCTTCCATAATCGGGTTCATAGCCGATATTGGTGCCTACATACGTTTTTTTTTTTTTTTTTTAGCAAATTGGTTTAGCTGTATTTTATGCTCTGACCTAAAACTGCAGCTGATGGCGAAATGACTTAAAACTTTCAACACCCCATTTAATCTCCTTGGTGGTTGAATTTCTAAAATCTCTGAAATATTTGTAAATACCCCGAGCCCAACCCTTCCCGGTTTTCGGTGTCTTTAATTTGTGTAATTTCCCTTTTAAATTTGTCCGGTTTCAATTTTTTATTTTTTAACGTTGCTTTCGCTAGAGAGTCTTTCACTCGGGAAGTGGCTGGGAACCTATGAATCTTGCTTCCGCAAAAGAGTAGGACTAGAGTAGTAGAATAAAAGGATGCGAACGAAGATGGGCCGCTCGCCGTACTATTTCATGCTCCTACTTAAAACTGCTACTGGCATATGGTAAAACGCCCTAAAACTTTCGAACCTTCCATTTAATGTGATATAGCAAGACTTTGCTGAATGCAGCCCTAATTATTATTATTTCAGTATAACATGTATTTTTTTTTTTTTTTCAAGTCATTATTTTTCAAACTATTATACTTTCAGAAAAGCATACACATGCACGCTTATTGCAAGTTATGCACATTGAAAGTTTTCCAAAATCAATCTTAAAGAACAACAATAACAATACAACTCAAAGGTGTTAAACTTTCTGAAGGTGTTGAGTACAAAAAACTGGCAGCAATTTTCTGAAAACAAGCTTAGCTATTATAACAATATTTTAAAGGAAAAAAAAAAATCCTAAAAGGAAAAAATATATGGAGAATACTGTTCAACACAGAACTCTAGCTATAATCAAATTACATACCCAAATCATAAACTCTACAGTTGATTATTAACAATACTTCCTTCAGTTAATAATTCTGTCAGGATTCTGACGTTAATGAGACATATGCTTAATGCAAATTAACTGTTTGATTAATTTTTATTTTCTTTATTTATTACATTTATCTGTATACTATTATCTATGTACTTGAATTATGGATACATATGTTTATCTACGAGAGTAAAATGAGTAAAAGGTATGAAAGGAAATTCCAAAAGAGGGATTATTTTCTACTAGAATATGGGTAATACAATAGGAAGAGAAATAAGAGTTGATGAACAGGAAATAACCTTCTTTGATGACCTGTCACTGGGAAAACAGTCAACAATGACAAGTGGGGTTGCCTGTTAAAATAAGGGGGAGACTCGCAGGTTGGAAGGAAGAAAAGCGAGAAGGCAGGAAAGGATCAGTTAAAAGTTGGAGGCAATTGAAGATCAGTGAGTCATGCTGAGAGCACAGGGAGTGTTTTTAGAAGTATACGTGTGTGCCAAGATTTCAGATAGACATGTGTGGTTGTAGTATTGGATAAGCTTTGCTGTGTATAGTCAAGAGATAGTGTTGACTCTAGAAAAAAAGGGCTGCCGGGCAGGAATTTTTCAAAAAAAAAAAGGGAACACTATTCTAATAAAAGGGTACATTTTTCAAAATGGGAACACTATTCTAAAATAAGGGCAAATTTTTTCAAAAAGGGAACACTATTCTAAAATAAGGGCAATTTTTTTTCAAAAAGAGCACACTTGTACTTTGTTCACAAAACATATTTTGAACTGGTTTGTTTAGCGTCCTTAGAATTTGTGATATTTTCCCGGTATCAACTGAATTGCCACGGGGCACATAGGAAGTGTTAAAAGGGGCAGCCGGGCGCATCGAAAGGGTTTAAAAGAGCTGCCGGGTGCAAAAAAGAAATAAAAAGGGCTGCCGGGCACTATGCCCTGCTAAAGAGGCTAGAGTCAATACTAAGAGAGATGGGAATAGTGTGTTATAGTCTTATAACCTAGTGTGTAGATACAGTAAAAGCTCTGTTATCCGACATTCAAGTAACCGGAAAGCTCAACTATCCGGGAAAATTCGGAGAGATCGTTTTTTTTTTTTTTCCCCCATAAACAGTTGAAAAAATTTTACTACTATTTTAGGAAGTTTACTGTTAGCATTTTTAAATTATCTCAGCGACTAATTCGGCGTAAAACAGATCAATGTGTATGTTCATAACAGTGAATGTTATAAAATAAAAATATAGCATAAAGAACTGTCTACAGCTGGTTAGCACAGAATAACTTCATGTTGCGTCATAGTCCGCCGCCCCGGCTGTTTTTCCTTGCGAAAGAGAGAAGGAGGGGGTGGAAAATGAAGACGAGAAGAGAGGCTTGATCTTTCTTTTCTGATCTTTGTAAAACTAGATGAGGAGGGGGGGGGACGTGCTAAACGGTAGAAAGCTACATCTTTTCTGAAAACTGAACTGCCAAGTGAGAAAGCCAGGAGCATGGAGGAAAACTGTTTTCTAAGAATTGGGATGGGATATGGTCATTTCAGATATCGTATTCCCCCCCCCCCAGATGCAGTGCTCTGCCCCCCCCCCCCCCCCCTGGAGTTATTAGAACTTTCCATCTGTCCTGCCCATTTGCGTCTACACATTCAGCTTGACCAATCAGAATTTGACTTAAATCACGTTGATGCTTTTTTTTTCGTTTTGGCAAATTTTTACTGCCATTTGCTTGTGCTTAATCAGCTAGCCTAGTAAATTGCTCTCAGCCTTTATTAATCGTGTTTTTTCATATTTTTTGTCAAATTAAAAAATGGCAGATCAGTCAAATCCTAATAAAAGGAAACGGGTTGTTTTAACCATAACTCAGAAGCTAGACATTATTAGATGTTTAGATAGAGGGGAAAATAAACAACAATTGATGCGTATATTCAACATTGGATCCTCAACGATTTACGATATTAAATCGCAGAAAGAAAAGTTAATGGCATTTGCTTCCTCTGCAGAGACAAGCAAAGCAACGGATGAAAGAAAAACACTGCAGCAACCTCAGCATGAAAAACTGGATAAAAGTTTATATCAGTGGTTTCTATTAAAACGAGAAGAAGGAGTTCCTATTTCTGGGCCTATGCTCATTGAAAAAGCAAGAGATTTCTCAGAAAAATTAAATATTGCGACAGAATGCAAGTTTTCAGATGGGTGGCTTTCTTACTTCAAAAAACGCCATGGAATTAGAAAAATTGACATATCTGGAGAACGCAAATCGGCGGATAACGAAAATGCAGAGGAATATTCTACTTTTTTTGAAGATTTTATTAAAAAAAAAATAATATTGATCAAAACCACATCTATAATGCTGATAAAACCGGAATCTATTTCCGTTGCCTTCCGACCTCAACATTAGCTGGTTCTAATGAAATGTCAGCAGATGGTTTTAAGAAAAACAAAGACAGACTAACGATTCTGACTTGTGCTAATGCAACTGGCTCCCATAAATTAAAACTGTTAGTAATAGGAAAGTCGAAGAATCCAAGAGCACTTACAGGAATTAAACATCTCCCTGTAGTTTATACCAATCAAAAAAGTGCTTGGATGGATAAAGATATTTTTACCTACTGGTTTAAAAAAGTTTTTGTGCCATCTGTAATTAGTGAGCTTGAAGCTAAGGGAAAAAAACTGGAAGAAAATAAAATAATTCTTCTAACTGACAACTGCCGAGTGCATCCTAGCGAGGAAGAATTGAAATATGGCGATATTTCAGTGATGTTTCTCCCCCAATGTAACTTCTCTGATACAACCTATGGACCAAGGGATCATACAGAACGTAAAAATGATTTATCGAAAACATTTCATGCGTAAGCTCGTAAATGCACAGACAACGGTGGCAGAATTTCAATCAGCTTTCACAATAAAAGATGCCATTTATGATCTTGCTAGTGCATGGAATGCTGTGGAAATGAAAACTCTTCGAAGGGGATGGAGAAAATTATTATTTACAGTAAACTTTTGTTCTGATTCATCAGATGAAGAATTTGAAGGATTTAAACCTAAGAAAAGGAATGAATTGTATGAAATTATGGAAACATTAAAAAATGGGCCTAATACCAACTTATCTCTATCACAACTGGAAATCCCAGAAATCGAAAATTGGATAGCTATAGATACAAATATTCCTGTAACCGAAACTTTAACAGAAGAGCAGTTAATTTAAAAAATGACAGCTCCACAGGAAGAAACAAATGATATTTCCTCTGAATCCGAAAATGAAATTGAGGAGAAAATTTCGTGGAGTGAAGCTGAGAAAAGTTTATCTACTTTTTTAAAGTTTTGTGAAAAAAATTCGCAGTATTCAGCTCAAGAAGTTTTAGAACTGCATCTCATAAAAGAACGCTTCATGAAAAAAAAAAAGAACTTTCTTACAAACAGACGGACATCAGACATGCCTTTCGTAGTATTCCTGGCACATCGAAAGAAATGCAATCAAACTCACAGTAACTGCTGAGAAATTATATCCCAAACTATTTTTTTTATTGCTTTATTTACTCAAGAGCAAGAAATTATTATTTTAAAAGAATTATGTAACAAAGATCTTTATACCATATTGTATTTTAAATATATTTACTCAAGAATATTTTTTTATTGGATGTGTTTGGATCAACTACACTTAACTGGAAATTAAAAAAAAGAAAAGACGCTGCAGGGTAAGTTTCTTTCTTTTTGCTTTGTTTTATTGTTGGGTTTTTATCAGTTCAAACTTTTTCTCCTCAGCCGGGAGATTGCATTAAAGTTTTGCGTTGTTGAATTAGCGAGGAAAAATATTTTTCATCAACCTAAACAGTAAACAGAAATAATAATAATATTATTCTAGATAAAAAGAAAGAATGAAACGTTTTCTTTTTCCCCCCTTACTAATTATATAAAAAAATTGCTTTCTCCGTTGCTAATTGCCCGATTGTGTTCAAATTTTCACCAAATTCAAATAATAATAAATTAGGCCGTTCACCTAATTTTTATTAACATACAATGAGTTTTCAGAAAATTAGAAATCCCCCCAAAAGACTCCACCATCTGAGCCACTCCAACAAGAAAAACAAAAAAAGCTAATGAGTGTAGTTTGTTTTTATCATGATCTCGAGAAGTCGGGCTTTATCAGTTTGCATCTGATAACGTTTTTAGCTATGCAGAAAAGATTCATTATTACTGTGAGGTTAGTTGAGGTAACACAAGTGAATCATACCAAAGTTAATTTTCCAAGTTTCCATGTGCTTTTTCCGGAAAGGGGAGATGTCAAATTATAAATAATACAACTTTATAAAAGATTAATAAATAAATACAGAAATTTGTTTACTTTTATTTTTTATTTGGAAAGAATAACTTTATCAAATGCAAATTTAATAATAATAATAAGAGTTATTTGATCGACTTCCTAATGGCAGGAAAATAGACATTCAAAAATCATTTTCCTGTTTCATTTTTACGTCGATGCCCCCCCCCCCCCCCCCTTCTTTCATGACAGATTTTGTAGCGCTCAACTATCCGGACTTTTCAAGTATCCGACAATCGGCGTTTCCCGAGCATGCTGGTTAGTTGAGCTTTTACTGTAGTGTGATTTAACATAGGCCAGGATCTGCTATATCCTTGCCTATAAAGGAAAATATTGTTTTTGTCGAAAATGTTTAAGTATACTTACTGCAAATACAGAGTTACTTTTAATTAACCTACAACTCTAAAAAGAATAACTTCTCAGAGCCTCACTAGATGGTGGCACGAATGTGTGCAGTGAGCGCATAAAAGGAATTTATTTAGTGTCAGTTCATGCAAATTTGAAAATGTCTCCCAAAGTATCATATTCAACTGTTGATCGTATTTTTATTGTTAAAAATTGGTATTTACGTGGTGAAAATGCAACACTTTTTCTATGGACGTGGTCTTCAACATTCAGAAACCAACCTTAGCCTTTTAGAGCAATGGTAAGAGATCGGATAACAAAATTTGAAAGGTCTGAAGTAATGCTGAGACAGTCATTTTTTCCTCCACATTCGTAATCTGGGTATGAACACCGATGATTATTGGTTCATGCAGGACGGTGTCCCTCCGCACAGACAGGCAGTGTTTTTGACACCATTAAAAGTGAGTTGGGAACTCAGGTTATCGCCCATTAATACCCAAATCATTATCCTGGTGCACTGCATTAGCCACCTTATTCACCAGATATGAATTCATATGATTTCTATCTTTGGGATCAGTACTTCAACTGCCACAGCATCTGAGATAGAGATGCTATTATAATTCAAATAGTCTATGTCCTAGAGAAAGTTATTTTCTTTATTATGAAATTTACAAAATGCCAATACATTGGTTTGTTTTTGAGTTATCATGTTTTGCGGAAATGTCAATTTTTCACATAATTTTGACTACTTTTCACTTTTGAAAAATTATTTCTGTGTAATTGCTAAAATATTCACATATTTTTTAAAATTTTAACTCAAATGTCATCATAAAAATTTGGTATAAAAAGAAAATTTCAAAAAATCACCTCCGAAGGTGTGTGGATACCTTAACATTAGAAGTTTCAAACTTTACACCTTCATAATTCCAAAACTACTTGATCAAATTACTTTTTGTTGGTATCCCTAAGGTAAAATTTACCGAAAAAACTAAATATGATGTCAAAATTAGGTGCCCACATTCAAAATTTCAGTATAAAAATGAAAACCTAAACTTTTTTTTTTTTTTTAAACATAAATTGAAAGAAGGTATAATTTCAGTCGAATAACTATTTCTGTTTTCTCCTGTGACAATTTGGAGATAAAAAAGTATGGGGTGTACATTTTTGTTTGGGGGGAAGGGGGGCGGGGATTAACTGTATATGCTTAAAAAAAGTATTCACTACTGAACATAATATGAAACTTAATAAAAAATATATGAAAAATAAATAGTCATAATATAGCTTACTTTTTTCAGTATTAATGCAGTACCTTCAACCAAAAATTCTTTATATTTTGAGAGAAGTTCTGCATCTATTTTCCCATTGATTTCACCTAAAAGAAATTTTAATAATAATTCAAAATTATAGTTTTTCTTTAACCAAAAGTAATGTTAAAATTTATGACGAAATTAAAACTTTAAAAAAATTACCAGTATCATCCATAAATACAGATATTACTGCAGGACCCTTAGTACTAAATTTCTTCAACAATACACACAAAACTGGAACAACCATATGTTTTGGCAATTTTTTCT
Organism: Maratus speciosus; assembly: GCA_963932465.1. Lineage (NCBI taxonomy): Eukaryota > Metazoa > Arthropoda > Arachnida > Araneae > Salticidae > Maratus > Maratus speciosus. The sequence goes on from OZ010790.1 coordinate 462,262,559, forward strand.
TTGAAGACTATACAAATAAATAAATAAATAAATATATTTTTTTTTCTTGGAAAGAGCAAAACATAAATAAAACACATAATAGATTATTTTGCATAAATTTTAAAATATCTAAGGTTTTTTTCAATGGATGTAGAGGGTTAGAATAGAAATAGACACATATAGTTTCACTTAATGGTGAAATTTAAATAGTTGGACATGACTTTAAGTTAAAGAAGAAAAATCATGTATCAAGCATAGATTATGAAACACTTTCCAACACTTCAAGACTACTTTAACAAAACTTCACCGTTTGATAAGGTGAAGAAGATACCTTAATAAATATTTTACTAATCAGAAGGTCTTTGGTTCAAAGCTTGTGATGGAAGTTAAAATTTTCGATTTTTACATTTCATTGTCCCATGAATTTCATTAAAAGAAATTTCTTATTTTTTTTGCCACTTTAAAAGTTTTTTTTCCTCGCAGCACTCATTTTTAAAATGTCATGACGCTAGGAGAAATAAGCACTGACATTCATAAGATTTTTTAAAATTCTATTTTTTTTTCTAGCATAAAAACAGTTGTGATGCATTAATTCTTTTATGATAAATGATGAAGTTTGAATTTTTTATTTATGAATAATAATAAAGCTTAAAAAACACAAGACAATTTTTTTATTTAGTCCAGAAACATTTATAGAGTAATAGCCTAGGTCACCTAGCAGATGCTTGGTGTCACCATCTCTTGATGAAAATAAACACTAAAAATTTTATATTACTTGGATTAAAATAAACTTAATACAGTAGACTCCCTCAAATTCACAACCATAAAATCCATAAATGCCTAAAATCCCCACATCATCACAGATGTAAACAATGAAACTTTCAGTTCAGATGCAGGGACGGACACAATTAGACTTTTAAAAAATTTTTATAGCAATTCCTTATGTATTTTAATATGTTATTCTCATTAATATTACTGAACTCGTGCTTTTTCATAAAGGAAGTATAATTTTCTGAAAAAATGAAAGATGTTGCTGACATCACTTGTAATCACAATCTTTTTACCAAATATATTTATGTATTAATCAAGTATTTCTGGTTATTATGTCTGGCTAAACCTGAAATAAAACTTCCTTATTTTATGGTTTTGATGTGAATAAATAGAGTACCTTTATAAGACAAGTTTCATTGAATAATATAGGAAAAACGTATCTCATCTTTATTATGCATATTTAATTATACAGTCGGGCCTCTATTTAACGAAGTCACTAAATCCCGAAAAAAAGTACGTTATGTGGAAAATTCGTTAAATAGAGATGAACCTTTTTAAATACTTTAAACTACACAAAAGAGATTTTTAATTCATAAACACTAAACATTATTTAAAAACTTAACTAACCACACTTTTTTCTTTTGTAAGTCATATTTATTTTTTATATTATTATTCATTTTACCCATCAAAAAGAAATCTGTAAGGACAACAAGAATTTTAAAAATATATTGTCCGGAAATACACTGTATTTTCAGTTTTAAGAAAATATTTACATTAAAATTAATGAATTTTAATGACGTTATCGTATTTATTATAACAAGTAATTTTAAGCATTGCATTACTACATGCGTCCTTAAATTTAATTACTGAAACTTATTTACTACAGAACAGCCCTTTTAAGTGTGGAAAGGGGATGTTGAAAGTTTGCATTTCCTGGATGAAATGCAAAGAATGACAGGGATTTTACTGCTCTCGTTGAGTTAGGCATCTGGTAAAACTAATTCAAGGTTATTGAGCATTATAAAATGTGTAAAAGAAAGAATAAGTTTGAAGTGTCCGGAAACATTTTGAGAAATAGGGAGAAAAAAAAAATTATATCAGAAAAAAAAGTTCGTTAAATAGAGAATACACTTCGCTATTTGGAGGTTATTTTACGAAGACATTTGCAAAATGTTGTTGGTTCCAAGGAAAAGTTCGCAAAATAGAGGTCCGACTGTACATTATTATTTACTTGGCCTTTATTTTTAATATTTTAATCGTTTTTAAAATTATCTATTATTTTAGTTTATTACTTTACTTAATTATTTTAACATTTTACTATATTGCCTATTCATTATAATCATGATTGTATTATTACATTCAAATGACTGTTTAAAAAACATAAACAAAGCAGAATGGCCAAAAATCCGCACAACCTCTGGTCCTAAGCTGTGCAGATTTGGGGGAGTCTACTGTAATATAGTTAATATAAGTCTTTAAAAAGTTAGAAATACGCATAATAATAAAAATAATGTTATTGGAATAGCAAAAAATAAGGCCATTTAGGTTTTATTATTTGAATTGCCAATTTATATTTACTTAGCAATATGGATATTATACAATTATTTGATGCATATGTCTTGCTACACCATCTATTGGTGAAAATGGGTAATAAATATTTTGTTAAGATCAAATTGTATTTTTTAAATACTGCATGAGTAAATAATTAAATAAATAAAATAATTATATTTAAATGCACTATTATTTTACCCTTAGATTCAATGCAGATAACAGGTTTGCAGATTAGCAGTACTTGAATACTTTTAATTTGATTAAAAAAATATCTTCCAATTTTAATAATTTTAAAATTTACTGGGGCTACCATCTATGTTCTTATTGATAAAGATTAAGTATTTAATAATTTTAAATTAACAATTTAGACAACTCATATACACAACTAATTTCTTCAATATTTACATTATTTAATGTACAGAATGCCCATTCTTATCGTTAACCATTAGCTAATTCCTAAAGAGTTTTAGAGGTATAATTCCAATTTCAAAAATGTTTGAAATGTTGTTCTTCATCATATCAGAAGCCATTTACATCAAAATAGATTACCTTTGTAAAAATTATGAAATTTGAACTTTTATACAGTCCCTGGGTCTTATAAGTTGTATTTAGAAAACTTTTCTCTATGCCCTAACCAACCAAAACACCATCTATGTTCTTATTGATAAAGATTAAGTATTTAATAATTTTAAATTAACAATTTGGATTTATTAATTAAAGGATAAAGTGTTTTGAAAGGAATGTTAATCCTTTCCGGTACAGACAAATTTTTGTTGTAAAATGATGAAATCGTCGACTGACACTGGAATTTACACACGACTTTTTTATAAATAAAAAACTTGTTACTTTATGCTTTCATTGTTAATGCAAAATTTTATTAAAATATTCTTGGTGCCATTTGTAAGTTTGGAATTAAAATTAGGTATCCCGATCCGGGCACACCGTGTCAGAAAGGGTTAAACAAAACCCTCTGTGTGTTTTATTGATCACAATTATCCACTTATTTAATTCTTAGGAATAGAAGAAACTCAATGTTGACTATAAATCTGATTATGAAATCAAAATTAGTAGAATATATGCAGTTAGAGCAAAATGAAATCCTGTTTCATTATTTCAGACTTTCCCATAAATGCATCATCTGGAAATTACACTTTATTTTAAGGATTCTTTAAAACCTAAATTCTCTTCCAAAGTAAAGATATGAAAATGAGAATCGAATAGGCCGAAGTTTTTTTTCAAAAGTAAGGGGTGCATAAATTACATAGAGATGGGACCATAAATTATGCCAATTTAATTTACATCTTCATGAAATTTATGTGAATAAATACTATTATATTTTAACATCGCTGACTTTTCATTCCTTTTTTACATGATTAGGCTTCATTATTGCAGATACTGAGCCAGTCAAACTATGCCACATTTTTAAAAATGCTATCAATATCTGAATATATTAGATTAAGAATAAATTAGCTTTTCAAAATCATATACTTTTATATTTTGTTGAAAAGTTTATATTCAAGTAAGCAGTTTTATCCCCATTACGGCACTGCTAGATAAAATATCAGGAGGGAATTGAGTCACAGCATGATTGAAACACAGCAAAACTGAAAACAGCATTTCAAGGAGGGAAAAAAAAGACTATTTCAGGGCTAATGGTGAAAAGCAAGGACTTATAACAGCCATTAGAAATAGGCTATGTGAAAATAAGTATGTTATAACCCCTTTTCAAGGACAGTGTGAACCTTGTTTTAATATATTATATATAGTTTCCGTCAGGTATAAAAAGAAGCAGGGTGCTGCTGGTGGAAAAAAAGAAAATTTTTTTTATTCTTAACCCTAGATCTACCGGGAATTTTATTCAAGTTTTAATAAAACGTTCTACACCAGAATTTTTATTTAAAACTATTTAACTTATTTATTTACCTTATTTTTGTCTGGTTTATATACTTAGTTTATTTTAAAGAAATTTCTGGTTTGAATGAATATTTTGTATGTACCTGTCGGGTCCAATGGACCCGTCTGGTAGACGGAGGGTTAAAGGCACTTTTTTATTCCTATGGGCAGTTTTTAGATTCTAAAGTGCACTTTTTTTTTTTTATTTTTTAGGATTTTTTGTTTTGTTTTTAAAGCCACTTTTAATATTTAAAATTCAGGGGTTCTTTTCAAGACAGCAATAAAGAAGCTTTTACTATGCAAACAATTTTTTTAAAACAAAAAAGAATAAGGGATAATTTTCTGGATAAGGGACAAGGAAGGTGCTAATTTTTTGGACGAGGGGCAAGGAGGGTGCTATTTTTTAAATCAAAGGGCAGGAAGGGTGCAGCACTTCCCTGAAACTGTCTAGGAGAAACTCTGATATATATATATACTTAAGCGGCCTTTGCAAAATAGAGAAAAAGACATTGGCAAGAGAAAGAAAATTTTCACAGACACTTTTTAGCATCCTAGTCCCTGCCTCATATACACAACTAATTTCTTCAATATTTACATTATTTAACGTACAGAATGCCCATTCTTATTGTTAACCATTAGCTAATTCCTAAAGAGTTTTAGAGGTATAATTCCAATTTCAAAAATGTTTGAAATGTTCTTCTTCATCATATCAGAAGTCATTTACATAAAAATAGATTACCTTTGTAAAAATTATGAAATTTGAACTTTTATACACTCCCTGGGTCTTATAAGTTGTGTTTAGAAAACTTCTCTATGCCCTAACCAACCAAAACAGTAAAAATTTCATTTTTATATGACCAAAACTTACTGAGTAATGGTACTTTGAATTTTCAGCATTTTCTAGAACTAAAAACAAGTTTCTTCCTTTTTAGTGCCAGCAAATGCTGAAAATTAATAAAATATAATGTATAATTACTCAGTAAGCTTTGTTCATAAAAGAATGAAATATTTGTTGTTTTATTTATTAAAGCTTGAAGAAAAATGCTGTAAATATAATTTAGATGACCAAGAGATCATATAAAAATTAAATTTACTAACTTTTTAAGGGATAACTATTTTGACATAAATGTATTTTTTACGATGGACAACAACATTTGAAACAAAAATAATAGCAAGATGAAGAAAACTAATTTGGTGAGAGGAGGAAATTTTCCAGAAGCTCTTACTGGTACTTTGTTCACTGTTTCACACACACAAACAATTTATGTTCCTATCATTTTATTTGACACAAATGTGAACCTGATTCCTGTTAATCCCTTTTTGCATATCACAATCAGAAGATTACTACGGTTTTTGTAATAAACTTCTTCCCTTCTTTTATCCTGCTTTCTAAATTCCATATCCTTTAAGTTACACATTTAATTCTTATAACATGATTTCTTTTACTCATCTGTGTGCTATCTTCAAATCCAACAGACAAATTTATGATTTAGTGTTTTTTTAATAATGAAGAAGTTTAAATAATTAAGGATCACAAGAATGTGGAATAATATTTACGAAAAACATTAAATGCTTATAAAAGAATTCTTTTAAAAGATATTTTTAATATTTACTTCATGTGAAATGTTATAGGCTCCTTCAATTTGTGCATTCGGCAAATTTTCAGAAATCTGCACCAAATTACTTAAATTACGCTTAAATAAATTTCTACTTTAACTTAATTTTTCTGGGTACTAAATTCATGTTCATAACTTAAAAACACTCAATATTCCAACCTTAAAGATTTTGAAATTGGTATTATCTACACTTTTAATGCTACTTTGCATGATGCATGAAAAAATGTTAATTTAAAAAATCAAATATGATTTATTTTTAAGTGATACAGCAATTTAAATTGATTGTGGTAAATCAGCTCACAGATTCAATGAATTCAAGTATTTATCAAGGTAAAAGAACATGCCTATAAAATATTATATGCTAATAAAGATTTACAAGAAGTTTAGTGCATTCTGATTTCCTCTTAGTACATTTTAGGTTTCACCTAGGAGAAATAGAACAGGAGTTGAGATAAATGATGTCACTTGCAGCCGTTCCCATCCTTTTGCATCTCTGCCATATTTGGTAGTATCTTGCAATGGGAGACTTGTTTTGGTGAAAGAACTCGTTCTCAGACTTCAAAACTTCCCACAGGGAAAAATTAATATGTCGACTCCTCCTATTCTATTCTCCTAGGTCTTTACTAAAACAAGTTTAACATAAAAGCTAAAACAAAAACATTATGGATGGAGAAGGATTGAACAGTGCAGACCTTCTTGCCACTTGCCAAAACTTAAGACTTTTTTTTTCATGATCTATTGACTAAATATGTGACTTTTTTGCTTTCATGACCAGATAACTTCATTTGTGACTGATAGTTTTTGTGATCGACAGACATACTGAAACTCATAGGTAAAGGTCTCCTAATCTAATATTTTTCAACGAGGGGATTTCAGAATTTTTGATGGGTATACCACCATGAATTTGAGTCCTGGATAATATTTTGAATTAATACTAAATGTTTAATGATGATGCTGTTCTTATTAAGACATTATTCAATTGCAAAATAAATCTCAGCATGATAAAATATTGAAACTAATTCTCAAGTGCTTCGTAGATTATTGCATAATACAGATCAATAAATAAACACTTTTCAAAGCATGGTATTACATAATTAGAACTTGCAATGCCAGAAAAAATAAATTACAGTTTAAATTAACCAACAATTTTGATTAGAATCAGAGGATAAATAACAAAATACAACAAAGAAATTGTCTTTCACATAATTCTGCCTATGATTTATGCAGCATTTTAAATTGTTTGATTATTTATTTCTGGATACCATATAATAGAAATTCCTCTAACTAGAGAGAAAAAATGATGTACAAAAATAAATTGTAAAATAAGTAAAAAACTCAAACCTCTGATAGAACTCTTTGAATGCTATAATACTTAGCAGTAGAATGCAGATTTGGACATGAAGACACTGTCGTTTGAAGTTTTTGCCATGATGGTAATGACAAGTGCTCTGGTGTGTACTGAGAACTCACAATATTCTACAATATGAAAAATAAATAAATAAGGACATTACAACCAATATTTAAAAGCTTATTACACATGCTCATTAAAAAAAAATGATTTTGAATACTAAAAAATATGCATTACTTAAATATAAGAAGAAAAATTAATTTAATAAAGATTTATTACCTGGAACTCCATATCCATAGTCAACATTTTATTAGGACTATCAAGAGTAGTTTCTTTAGATGCATCATACTAGGTTTAAAAAGAAAAAAAAAAAACCTAGGTAATTACATTAAAAATAAATAAATAAAATCACAGTTAATCTTCATAGTGTCCTGATATAGTACTAATAATACATTTCTACAGAAAACTCTTTTTCCTTCTTAATTTTAAAAGCATGAAACTACAGTATGGAATTATTTTTCAGTAAACTAACAAGTCGGAATCATATTTTTGATTGATTTTTGAATGATGACACTGAGGATGATGCAGTGAAGATAAAGCTCAGGAAAAAAAAATAGATCAGAGGTAGGCAAAAAAGTTTTGTCCTGAAAGTAAGTCTTGTTTTCTGATTTTTTATTACTCTACTGTAAATATCATGTTATGTTTTTAAAGCACTGATTAATCAGAATTTGAAATGGAAGCATTTAGATTAGAGTCTTTCAATTTGTATACAGGATTATTAAGTTTCCAAGGAATTATTCACCTTTTACACTCTAATTAATAAATTGGCAATGGTTGGATCCTATTCTTATTCTGATTAATCTAAAAATAAATTTTAAATCAGAAACAAAGGCACAACAACATATATTTTACAAGTTTGATCAAATGAATGTTGCTTTGATGCCCAACAAGTTATCCAGAAAACATCTGATCTCAACCATTCTAGATAAATGGTTACATACTGTATTAAACTTTGTTGCTTCCAAAAAAGGGAAGAAGAAAAAAAGCATACTTCACCTAATAATAATTACAGCGTATTGTTTAAAAAGAATTTTCTTTAAAAAAAAATTAAATTAAAAGAATGATTTTTAATTATTTTTATCTATTATTTCCAATATTTGTTATTTTAGTAAAAAATGTGTATGTAATAAAAAAAATATTTAACAAAAATGTTTTTAAAATGTATGTCTTAATGTCTAGGTAATCTGTATTTCCAAAGAAAGAAAGAAAAAAAAAAACATTCATAATCACAAATTATAAATTTCTAAGCTTTGTGTTCATAGAATTTCACAGAAAACTTTAATATACTGAATTTAAAAAAAAGCTAGATAAATCTCATCTAGTAAAATATTTAAATGAATTTTGAAAGATCTAGCAATTTTATACCTTAAGTGGACTAGATTTAAAAAGGCGAAAAATGACTGAAGTTTGATTGTGGATGCCCGTAATTATTTTAGAACAAGCTTCTTTTTCATTTATTTATGTTTTATAGATATAAGAAATATTGGTTAAATTAAATTAATCTAAAAAAACTAGTTTGCCACAACTTTTAACACTTTCGGGTCTGAGCTATTCAAACTGCATACCTCCCTCTGGATTCAGGGTATTTGGTACTTTTCATAATTTTTTAAAAATTACTTGGAAGCAGGGTTTGCGATTTTTTTGATTTAAAAAAAAAAAAATAAAAAAAATCGGATTTATTTGATTTAAATCGGATTTTTTTGATTTTTTTAAAAATTCAAAATATAATTTTAAAGCTACACATTTTAAAGTAAATTACCCTTCACAAAATCACTAAAATTAATAATAATTAAAAAAAAAAACTTTATTTGTAAAAAAAAACATTCACTTGGTTAATTTGAAACAAAAACACTTGTGTTTTATCAGCACTTACACTAACTGTAATTAAAAAAATATTCTACATTATATAAAATATCTTCTATATTACCTTAACTTACCCATTTAATAAAACAAAAAATCACATATGTATACTTCATTACTAAAAGCTAAAACTTTTTTTTTTAAATCAAATTTCTTTATTAAAATCTGGAAATATAAAACATAATGTAAGCATGTTATTCAGAAGAAAAAATATGAATTTTGAAACATTTGATTGTGGAACTAGATACTTATTTGTATACATTCTTTTAAACAAAATATTTATTCTGGATTACATATAATATTCTGGAATGTATAAAAAACATATTTAATGAATTTGCAGAATATACTCAACACATAAAATCATCAGGATTATGTTATAAATTTCAATAAGTTTGAAAAAATTATTGTTTGTTATTAAACTGTTTGAACAGGAACACCCATTTCCCTGCTTTATCAGTTCCTAAACGATTACGGAGTTTAGAGTGAACTAAACCAAAAGTTGAGAAGATTCTCTCAACAGATGCTGAAGAAGCTTGTGCAGTAAATAACTGCGAAATCATTCCTATAACCTTTTTTCCAGAACCATCATTCTCAGTAATATGTGACTTCCACCAATCTATAGGATTTACTTTATTTACAATATCAGAATCAAAAAGAAATTGATGAAAAGGTTCTGATTTTGCTTGAAATTTCATTAAAGTAGGCACTACTGATTGAGAATATTTTTCTTTTGCAAAAATTAAACATTCTGATTTTTCAGCAGCACTCAATTTAATTCCTGCATAGCGTGGATCTAACAGATATGCTAGAAAATGTGGTGGTCCTAGTGCTTGATTGTAACGGGTTGAAAAACTCTTCAAGCATGTTTTATCAAGATTTACTTCTGTAAGTTCTTCTTGCAAGTTTTTCCAGATATCAACATCTGTTGATATAGTGCAATCCTTCTGTTGCATTTTATCAAGAGCTATAGAAATTGGTTTCAAACGTTTTAGAAGGTCCTCGGCATTCCGTTTAATTCCAAAATTTGTTACCTTGTTATAAACAATGCTATCAATATTACAGCGATTTTCTTCTCAAACTGAAACAAGAATTGGCCAGTTTTTTAAATATACAGATACACAGTCAGCCATAGTATTCCAACGGACTTCTTGGGGTATTATTAATTTGGATCCACCAGCTTCTCTATATTTTGCATTTGCAAAATGATTGTTTCTGAAAAACTTAACAATATGTAATATTTGTTCCTTAATATTTGGAATATTTAAATCTTCTGCAAGCAAATTTAACAAATGTGCAGAACATCCATATGTGATCAAATCAAAATCTGGGTTACTTTGAATTTCAGTGTGCATACCCTTTACATTGTTAGCATTGTCTGTTACAACTCTTCACACAATGCATTTAAATTCATTTTCACATTTTATCATACAATTTTTTACAACTTCTATAAGGTATTCGATTGTATGTGGGCAGCCAGATGTATCAATAGTTTCTAATAAATAATTTTCACCTTTCTTATTGGTTACAACAGCACATAATATTGGTTCATTATGAACGTTTGACCATCCATCTATACTTAAGTTTACTATTTGTCCACTTAAATACTCAGAACATTTTTCTTTCTCTTGACTATAGATATTGTTAAGTAATGATCCACCTATTTCAACTTCATTTGGAGCTGTATATCCTGGTCTTAAAGCTGAAATCATCTTTTTAAATTGAGGGTGTTGCACATGATGAAAAGCAGAATTGGTTGCATAAATATACCTAGCAACTTCTTCATCTAACATCTGTTTTTGAGTTTTACAAGTCTTTATCACATAAGAATTCATATTCTTCTTAGAATCATTAGAATCATTTTCTATTTCAAACATCTTCCTCTTTGTGGGTTTTCTCCCGATGTCTAACACTTCAGTTTTCACATTAGTTGATGTTGATGCACCAGTTTCACTTGTGATGATTTTTTCATATAATTGATTGTCATCATCATCCTTTTTATCATAGGATAAACATTGTTCCACATGCTTTTTTAATCTTGCCACTATTCCCATTATAACTTTTCCACAATTCTTGCATTTTGCCTTAACACCTTTTCCTGAAAATGTAGGCTCTTCATTAAAATATATCCAAATGTCATCCTTTTTTCTACCTGCCATTTTCTAGCTAACTTGTGCCAAGTAACTAACCCAACTACTAAACACTGAATCTTTCACAAACTAAAAACTTCCTTATCTGTGGAATCTTTTCTCAGACTATGAAATCATGCCTTTTGACCAACAATACAGTGCAGTCCAGGTATTCATTCCAGGATTATAAGAAACCTGTTTGACATGTTATCACAATAGCAATGGTATGCTATTTTCCCTATTCTGTTACTTATTCATTATTGTAAATTTACTTTGACTAAACCAGGCATTTAGAAATCTTAAAATATGTGAACAAAAACAGGGGGAAAAAGGTGTAGAAAGAATTAGGCCAGTTAAAACCAGGGTTGGTAAGGTTTTTCCCACCCCCGGTAAATACCATGGTATAAACCGGTATTTACCGTCCTGGGAAATACTATGTTTTTCCCACATGGGAAAAACTGATTATTAAAAACATAAATATAAATTCAAAACAACCTTTAAAAATGTCAAAATTGGGTTCCAAAAAATAGCTTAAAATGTAAAAAAAAAAAAAAGGAAGATCTACAAAAACAGACAATGGAATGCATTTATTTAAATATTCACACACTAGTACACAGATTCCCAAACATTTATCAATCATAATCGTATTCATATTCTTCGTCTTCCACATTGGATTTTAGCATCATATCACAAAATACTAATTTAGAGACTTTGTAAACCCAGTCTATTTCTAATCTTGTTTTGGATGAAAGAAAATTTAGAAAAAAAAAAAAAAACGCTCCGAAGATGCTGATGATGTAGGACATCCCAGAAGATGTTTTATGCAATAATTCTTATTTAATTTATACAGTAGATCTTTATTGTTAATTATTATTATGAATTTGTTACATTAGTTCAACTTTATCCGCTTAATTTAGAACTTTAATGAAAAGAAAAATGGTATTATTACAATATATTACTCATTTTCAAAAATGTTTAATGAATGATTTGGTCCAGGTATAGTTGACCATGTTATAAAGTATATTTAACAATATGTGGAATAATCAATGTTATTAAAAAGTTCATAATCTGGAAAACTCCTGTGGACAAGGAATGCAGTATAAAGATACTCTAATATATTTTCATATGTTTCAGATATATTTCGCCTTATTTCTAACCCTTTAAGACCGGACCTGCACGATCGTGCGGATTAGGCAATAACTAAAATTCTATCTTCTTGGGTTATCTATTCCATAAATGCCGGAATAGAGTGATTGTGCTGGTTAACAGAAACTATATTATATGAATTTTATCAACAGATAGTAAATTATCAGTTACAAATTTCAGTTATATCTAGGGATGCACCGAATAGTGATTTTGGCCGAATACCGAATATTCGGCTTGTCGAATAATTTTATATTTTAAAGTTTAAAGGCATTAAAATGTTAAATTTTAAAACAGTTTTACATAATATTTAAAACAGAAACTTTCATTTTGATAATCAAGAGATTTTTTCAAGTAAACTTTATGCTGAAAAAAATCTGCTTTGAGTTATTTAAGAAGAGGATAGTTATACAACTTTTTTAATTAATGAAATGTTAAATTTCATGGCTTCTTCTGTGAATTAAAACAAATGAATAAAATTTTCTTAAATTCTAAAACAAACATTCTAAAATCAAAGCCAAATTGTGAAAAAATTGTACAGGACCATATATTATTTGTTTGTCAGGAAGAGACTAAAGTAAAAGTAAATAAATAATACAATCTATTCAAATTTTATATGGTGGCAACTCAGCAAAAATAACTGTTCTACTCCCTTTGATTAAGCAAGGAAGTTTTTAAATGCATCCGAGATCGGTGTCTAGAGTGGGCGATCATTTTTAGAGATTGTAAACGTTGTTCTTAAAATCTTACCAAGAAACAGATTATTTACTGGACAATGTTCAGGAACTTGCATTTGTACATAATTCCTATGAAAATCCTCGTGATTGGTTAATTTTCTTAAATAATACTTAACAAACAGCAAATAAATAATGTAAAAGCATTCTTTTTTATTTAAATATGATTCTGTTTCTAATTATTCTGAATATCTTTATAATTTGACTGTTAAACGTAGAAATGATATAAGGTTTTTTGAAATGTTTTAAAAGTTTTTTTTAAAGTATTCAGTTGGGCCGAATATTTTGTTATTCGGCAGACCGAATAGTTTGATATTCGGCCAAGCCGAATATTCGGTAACATGGCCGAATACCGAATATTCGCTGCATCCCTAGTTATATCATTGTTTTCAAAAAAACACAAAAAGCTGCCCAGTCTTAAAGGGATGAGGTAAATTTAATGATGTGCGAAATGTGACCCATATAATGCACAACCTTGCATTTTTAGGTTTTCGTTATACAGATCTTCTACTGTATTCGTTTCTTACAGAATAATTTTAAACCTAAAGGAAATTTGTAATAATTATGTATTTCCAACTTTCATTTTACACATCAGATTCAGAAAACCAGAATATTTCTTACATATTGTCATTTGGAAATTTTTTCCAGTATTTACCACATTTTCCCGGTATTTACCACTTTATCCCGGTATTTACCAGTTTTTCCCGGTGGGATGGGAAAAACAAGTTTTGGACGGGAAAAAGTCAACCCTGGTTAAAACACTATAAGAAAAGCATATCCATGCAGTTTTTTCTCTACTAGGATAATGTCTTTGATTACTACAAAAATTTTAAGATTAAAAGTGTATTGTAATGTAATTTTAAATGTTATTTTATTTTAAAGCATCATTTGTGATTTACTTTTCAGTTAAAAAAAATAAAAAATAAAATAAAAATAAGTTTGAAATACAATAATTTTTACATAAATTTATATTTAAATTATTTTTTAAACAAATTTTTTGTTATTAAAGACTTTAAAAATTTTAGTTATTTTAAATTTATAAATAATTAAAATTGAAATTATATTAAATATATATGTATAAACATTCAGACTATTTCTACCATGAAATCATATAATGAAATCATATCATGAAATCATATTTCCATAAATAAATTACATTGAAAATTGAACAATTTGTTATTCACATATGCTTGAGGACATAATGAGATACCAGGGCCATAGCGACCGCCCCCCCCCATTTGGGGGGGGGGGGGGGTCCTGAGCAAAGTCAGGGGCCCAGTAGTGAGCTATTGTACCTTCCAGTCGAATGTTTTTTTTTCTTTTTTTTACTTTTTAAATAATTTTTTTTTATGTATTTTTAATAACATTTTATTTTATTTTATCGAAATTCTTTTTTTTTTTTTTTTTTTTTTTTTTGGTCAAAGATCTTGATCAGATTTCGAAATAGAAAACAGATATTGTGCTTTTCTTCTATATCCACCATTCTTTATAAAAGTTTTTGAAGGCTGTAAGCTCTACTTAAAAAATAAAATGGCATTTTAGTATTTTTGGGGTGCACCTATCAATGGGCGAAAAAGATGAAACCAAAGGTTCAAAACTTCTTTAATACTATTACTTCCATCAAACAAAACAGATATGCGCTTTTTTTCAACAGGAACCATTTTTTTAAAGGGGCCCAGATAAAAGAAATTTTGCAGGCTCTAGATTCTTTTTGAATTGTCTTTTTTAGGGCCCCCTATATAAGAGCAAAAAAGTTGGAGCCCAAGATACAAAACTTTTAAGCCCATTTTTTTATTCAAATTTTTAAAAAATATGCTTTTAAATCTCACTTAGGAACCCAATAAGTTTCAAAACTTCGTTATACTATTACTTCCTTCAACCAAATGTGCTTCCTTTCTATAGTCATTATTCTTTTTAAAGGTGCCCAGATGAAAGAAATTTTGCACGCTCTTAATACTTTTTAAATTGTCTTTTTGGGGGACCCCAATAAAAGTGAGGAAAAGTTGGAACTCAAGATTCAAAACTTTTAGGCCTCATTTTTATTATTCAAATGTTTTAAAAATATGCTTCTTAATATCATTGGGGGCCTCAACAAAGTTCAAAACTTTCTTAATACTATTACTTCTTTTGACCAAAACAGACATGCGCTTTCTTTCTATAGCCAGTATTCTCTTTAAAGGTTCCCAGATGAAAGAAATTTTGAAGGCTCTAATTTCTTTTTGAATTGTCTTTTTTAGGGCCCCCTATAAACGGGAGGAAAAGTTGGAGCCCAAGATTAAAAACTTTTAGGCCTCACTTTTTTATTCAAATGCTTAAAAAACATGCTTTTTAATCTCGTTGGGAGTCCCAATAAGTTTCAAAACTTCCTTAATACTATCAGTTCCTTCAAACAAATGTGCTTCGTTTCTATAACCAGCATTCTCTTTAAAGGTTCCCAGATGAAAGAAATTTTGCAGGCTCTAAATTCTTTTGGATTGTCTTTTTTAGGGCCCCCTATAAAGGTGGGAAAAGTTGGAGCCTAAGATTCAGAACTTTTAGGCCCCATCTTTTTATTCAAATGTTTTAAAAATATGCTTTTTAATCTCGTTGGGGGGCCCCAATAAGGTTCAAAGCTTCCTTAATACTATTACTTCTTTTGACCAAAACAGATATGTGCTTTCTTTCTATAGCCAGTAGTCTCTTTAAAGGTGCCCATATGAAAGAAATTTTGCAGGCTCTAAATACTTTTTTAATTAACTTTTTTGGGGCCCCCTATAAAAGTGAGGAAAAGTTGGAACTCAAGATTCAAAACTTTTAGGCCCAATTTTTATTATTCAAATGTTTTAAAAATATGCTTCTTAATATCGTTGGGGGCCCCAACAAGGTTCAAAACTTTCTTAATACTATTACTTCTTTTGACAAAAACAGATATGCACTTTCTTTCTATAGCCAGCATTCTCTTTAAAGGTTCCCAGATGAAAGAAATTTTGCAGGCTCTAAATTCTATTTTAATTGTCTTTTTTAGGGCCCCCTATAAAGGTGAAGAAAAGTTGGAGCCTAAGATTCAAAATTTTTATGCCCCATCTTTTTATTCAAATGTTTTAAAAATATGCTTTTTAATCTCGTTGGGGGCCCCAACAAGGTTCAAAACTTTCTTAATACTATTACTTCTTTTGACCAAAACAGATATGCACTTTCTTTCTATAGCATTATCTTTAAAGGTTCCCAGATGAAAGAAAATTTGCAGGCTCTAAATACTTTTTTAATTGACTTTTTTGGGGCCCCCTATAAAAGTGAGTAAAAGTTAGAACTCAAGATTCAAAACTTTTAGGCCCAATTTTTATTATTCAAATGTTTTAAAAATGTGCTTTTTAATCTTGTTGGGGCCCCAATAAGGTTAAAAACTTTTTTAATACTACTACTTCTTTTAACCAAAACAGACATGCCCTTTTTTCTATAGCTACCATTCTTTTTAAAGGTGCCCAGATGAAAGAAGTTTTGAAGTCTCTAAATACTTTATAAATTTTCTTTTTTGGGGCCGCTCTTAAAAGTGAGCAAAATTCGGAACTCAAGATTCAAAACTTTTAAGCCTCTTTTTTTTTCAAATGTTAAAAAAATATATGCTTCTTAATCTCGTTGGGGACCCCAATAAGCGGGCATCTATGTGCATTGCATATGACGCCTATCCCCTTATGTTCGACCTGTTTCGTTTTGAACATTTCATTTCTCTTGTCGCGATAAATTACTTATGTTAACTATACATAACATTGTGTATTTATTTAATCTACTAGTAGAGCTTTGCTAATTGCTTTTTTAGAAAAAGAACCTATTTTATGGAGTTCTCCATTGGGGGCTTTCACTGCCTTCCGCAGCATAAACCTGTTCCGGATATTCCCGTTCCGATCTTGAATGAAACAATCATTGAATTTTTCGATATTTTTTGAATTTCGATGATTTTTTCGATAAAAGTGATAGTGTCCAAATAAAAGTAAAATTTTCCAGCATCGTAGCTCACGTTGCTACAGGAACAAATTTGTTATTTTTCCACTTCAGCTTAATTATGACAGCAGCAAAATCTACTGGATAATTCTTCGGTTTCAGAAAAAAAATATAAAAAAAAAAAAAAACTCCGCAAAACGCGAAAAAAAAAGTGTAAAAATCTTAAAAGAAATTGGGCAAAAATTCAAAAATCGCTGAGAGAAAATTGATTATATCGAGCCAAAAGATTGTAACTGGAATGTGAAAAAAATCGCCGTGAAAGACAATACGCTAAAAATCACATAAAACGTTCGTAAAAAATTTAGAAATTTCTATGGACATATTTTCTATATTGAGCTAAAAGACTGAAACCTGATTCCTTTTAGGGATGTCAAAAATCTGTGCCACAGATGGCAAAATTTTTACTATATTGGGATAAAAGATAGAAACTGGGTTCCTTTTACACTCTCTCTCCAAAAAAAAAAAAAAAAAAAAAAAAACAAAGAAAGAAATCAGTAAATTGAAGGATTTTTTCCGTAACTTTTTCTTTCATTCAAACACACACACAAAAAAAGCTTTGGTTTGATTTTCTCATTTTCCACGAAAATATAGAAAACTCACCAATCTAACATAAAAATTACCTAACATCCTTACTAACTATGAAGATGCATTTTTGTCAAATCAAATCACACGAGTGTTCCGCCAACTTTTCTGCATTGTACTTTTCCCTATTAGAAACTGAACTTTTACGCATGACTTTTTTCCTTCATAACACGAAGAAGTCGCGAATCAAACATCAAAATTTCTAGAAATTTTCCTTTCTAAAGACGAAAGTTTCTTCAAATGTGAGATAAAATCTCTTCTAATCACAGGGGGTCTTAAAAAGGGGAAAAAAAAAACATTCGTGAAAAATTAAAAAATCGCAAAAAGGACAAAATTTAGTACATCGGGCTAAAAGACTGGAACCTGATTCCTTTTACTAATGTCAAAAAATACGCGAAAAAAAGTTAAAAATCACATAAAAAATTCGCAAAATATTTAAAAATCGAAGAAGACTACTTTACTATATTCGGCTAAAACGGAAAGGTGGATTGAAAATAGATTCCTTTTATGAATGTGAGGAAAAAAGCACGAAACTCGAAAAAATACAAAAAATATCGTAAAAATTTAAATGAAAAAAATTCTAATCAAAAAATTTAAAAACCTGTTTCGAGCAACTTCAGGCATACAGGTAACCTTCCTGTCAAATTTTGTACGGAACAGAAAAACATCTGGTCAGACAAAGAAAAACTCTGGACAGACAAACGTCTGTCTTTATTATTAGCTACTAGGAAACCCGTCTTCGTTGCCCAAAGAATGGTACCTTCTATCCGAAGGTATTTTTTTTTCTTCTTAAATTTCAACTTGGGTGACAATTTTAAACTGGAGAAAACCGGAATGTATGAAAACAACATCCCAAAAGTATTTTTTTTTTAAAATTAGTAAATCTGTACATATATATGTATTTAATAAAAGGCAGCGGGAAAAAAATTTTTGTAAGTGAATATTTTCTGCTTAAAGAAAATCTGTCTGGGCCACGCGGATGGCATTGTCAAACTGAAGAGAAAATTGAAAATACGAAAACGACTTCCATATTTTTTATTTATTTATTTTGTTTATGATCAATACTTAGCAATTTATAACATTTGTAAAAGGAATTCAGTTTCAAACTTTTTTGCCAAATTTTGTCCTCTGCTGTTTTTAAAATTTTCGAGAATTTTTATCTGATTTTTAGCTTTTTTTCACTTTTCTGGTAGTTTTTTTAATATTCGTAAAAAAAAAAAAAAAACCCGGTTTCAATCTTTTAGCCCAATATAAGTAAAGTTTGATCTCTATGAACTTTGAAATTTTTTATGCAATTTTTGGCATTCTTCGGCAATTTTTTTGACATTTTTTTTCTAAATGGAAGAATTCTCAGTTAAATTTTGCAAGTCCTTTGATTAAATTCACATTGTAAGAATATCAAATCTGTTCCTGTAGCAACGTGAACGAAATGTTGAAAATTTGAATTTAATCTGGATCTAAATAAAAAAATTACAATAATTCAATGTTCGTATGATTCGAGATCGGAGCGCACATAGCCCCTATGGGTGTACCATGCCGAAAGCAGTGCAGCTCAACTACAAATTCGTTCAATTTGAAGTTCGTTTTGGAAAATTCGACCAGCGAAACTGCACTGGTGTTGTTATAAAATGGAACTCGGGTGGAAAATTAAATATAGATATTTCTCTAAAATCTTAGAGGGAGGGGGGGCGAAAAATATGTTTGGGGGGGGGGGCACTGAAGACCTTGCTATGGCCCTGTGAGATACCTATATAAATATCAGTAATTTTGAATGACCTATATTTAAATTTCAATGACCTATATTTAAATTTCAATGACCTATATTGAATCTGAAGTTTTCATATCCTCAAGCTACACAGTCACCTTAAATATAGAAAGTCTGTTTCTGTATTAAAGAAAAAAAATAAGATTTACTTTCTAATAGGTGAATATATGACTAATCTTTTAACATTTTTCAAGTAATATTCTCTACTTTTAATTTAAGATTTTTGATTTAAAATTTAAAGTGTAATATTTGATTTAAATAAATTAAAAAAGCATACATTTTGAGTTCTTAGTCATTTCTTAAATTTACAATGTATTTTTGCAGGGTTCGTACACATTTCTTTAAATAAAAATCAAGTACTTTTAAGGACTTTCAAGGACCAAAACCAAAATAATTTAAGGACCTTCAAATTAAATAAACTATTAAATTATAACATGCATTTAATAAAGGGTTTCTTTCATTTTTGTAAAAGTTTTAACTATTCAAATGGAAGGGAAGGGGGGGGGGGATTTCACCATGTGGCAGTAGAAATTTAGAAAAATTAAAATAACATACAGCAGAAGAAAAAACTAGTCAGATGTGCAATCCCAAAACTTTCTTCTATCTCATGCATGTTAATACTACAAAATTCATTATCAGAGTGCCAAAATTAAATGGTCTATGCCCCTCATGAGGATTCTAAAGATATGAAATTCCGTGCATTAATTGTTGAGATACGACTATTGTTAAAACCGTGCAAATCCTGCAAAATATAGCATAGCAGCGCCACCTGTAGGGGGATTTACACCAAACCATAATCAGCAACAACTTATGTAAACATCTAACTGAATCTGAAGTTTGATGAAAATCTGTACATTAGTTCTTGCGATACAGCTATTGCAAAAATCACGAAAAATGCTGCATAGCAGCGCCATCTGTTGGGAGATTAACACCAAACCATAATCAGCACCTATAATTATCAAGGTATACCTGAATCTGAAATTTGATGAAAATTTGTGCTTTAGTTCTTGAGATATAGCTATGGCGTAAATCGTGAAAAATGCAGCATAGCAGCACCACCTGTTGTACGATTTACATCAAAAACTAATCAACACTAATTTATATTGAGTATTAAATGAATATAAATTTTTATTACATTTTGTGCATCAGTTCTTGCGATACACCACCCACAAAATTTGTGTCACATACAGACAAACAGAGTCACAGACTCATTTTGTAAAAACATGTTTTTCAGGATATCTGACCCCTAAAACATGTAAATCGGTCGAAATTTTTTCCGAATCAAATACTTTCTTATTGTAAAGATAAACAAAGAGGTGAAACAATTTTTTCTTATTATTGAGGGGGGGTGGGGGTAGTTTAACAGACTTACAATTAACTTACAGTTTAAAATACATTAAATTTTGTATGCTTGGTAAGGAAGGGGGAGGGCGGGGAAACGTCAATTTCGGTGGAGGGAGGGGGGGGGGGTAAAACTGTATGATCGATTATTTATTGTTACAATAAAATAACTAATGGAGCAGAAAAAGTTTTTAAAAAAGCAATGATTTTTAAGATTTTAAACTTTATAAGTTGAGGGGGCAAAGGAACAAGCACATTTTTTAAAATTTTTGTAGGGAGGGAGGGAGTTTATTAGATGACTTATTTATTTACCTTATTAAAAATTTACAAGAAAAAAAAAACTAAGAGGAGTTTTAAAGACTTAAAATTCCATGTGTTCTTTAAGTGTGTGTGTGTGTGTGTGGTGGTGGTGGAGAGGGGGGGGGGGGGAGCAAAAGGAAAATTCCAATTTCGGGTGGAAAGAGAAATCTTGATTGATTATTTATTGTGGCAATAAAATGACAAAGCAAAAAAAAATGTAAACAGTTTCGAAGAGTTTTTAAACTTTGAGTACTGTGGGGGAGCAAAGAAAAACGGAGAAAGAAAAATTTTGAGGGTGAAATTCAGATGAAATTTTAATGAAATGTGATGGAATGAATTGTTACTGAAATTTAGGACAGATTATTTATTCAGTATGAAGTAAGAAATAGAGTACGGTGATGAAAGTGCACTAAAGCCGTTTTGTAGTAGCAAAAATCGAATTTTGGAGCAGTAAAATCTATTCTTGTAGCAGCAAAAATCTGATTTTGTAGCAGTAAAATCCATTTATGTAGCAGCAAAAATTAATTTTGTAGCAATAAAAACTGTTTTTGGAGCAAATTGAAATTCTAATTCTAATAAAAAAGAAATTTTCGTATTTTCGCGATCTTTTGATGAAATTTGCGTATTTCTTGCGATTTTTTGGCGAAATTTGCGTATTTCTCACGATCTTTTGGCGAAATTGGCGTATGTTTCGCGATGTCTTGACAAATTTCGCGTATTTTTCGCGATCTCGACAAAATTCGCGTATTTTTCGCGCTCTTTTGACAAAATTCACGTAAATTTTCGCGATCTTTTGACAAAATTCACGTATTTTTCGCGACCTTTTGACAAAATTCGCGTATTTTTCGCGATCTTTTGACAAAATTCGCGTATTTTTCGTGATCTTTTGACAAAATTCGCGTATTTTTCGTGATCTTTTGACAAAATTCGCGTATTTTTCGCGATCTTTTGACAAAATTTGCATGTTTTTCGCGATCTTTTTACAAAATTTGCATGTTTTTCGCGATCTTTTGACAAAATTCGCGTATTTTTTGTTATCCTTTGTTGAAATCAGTGTGCTGTTCGCTATTTTTTGACTACATTAGCGTGTTTTTTTTTTAATCTTTTGACAAAATTTGCGGTTTTTTGTGACCTTTTGATGAAATTTGTGGGTTTTTTCGAGATCTTTTAACGAAATTTGCGTTTTTCCACAATCTTTTGACCCCATTTTGTTCGTTTTTAGAAGTAATTGGCTTTGACAAAATTACAAATTGTACTTTGACAAAATTAACGGGGTGTTTTTTCGCTATGACAAAATTCGCATGTTTTTCGCGATCTTTTGATGAAATTTGCGTATTTTTGGCAATCTTTTGACGAAAGTTGCGTATTTTTGGCAATTTTTTGACGAAATTTGCGTATTTTTGGCAATCTTTTGACGAAATTTGTGTATTTTTGGCAATCTTTTGACGAAATTTGTGTATTTTTGGCAATCTTTTGACGAAAGTTGCGTATTTTTGGCAATTTTTTGACGAAATTTGCGTATTTTTGGCAATCTTTTGACGAAATTTGTGTATTTTTGGCAATCTTTTGACGAAATTTGCGAATTTTTGGCAGTCTTTTGACGAAATTAGCGTATTTTTGGCAATCTTTTGACGAAATTAGCGTATTTTTGGCAATCTTTAGGCGAAATTTGCGTATTTTTGGCAATCTTTTGACGAAATTAGCGTATTTTTGGCAATCTTATGACGAAATTCGCGTATTTTTGGCAATCTTTTGACAAAATTCGCGTATTTTGGGGCTATCCTTTGACAAAATGCACGTTTTTATCGCGATATTTTGACGAAATTCGTGTGTTTTTTGCGACCTTTTGATGAAATTTGCGGGGGGTTTTCGCCATCTTTTACCAAAATTAGCGTTTTTACGATCTTTTGATCGTGTGTTGTTCGTTTTTTGACGAAATTAGCGATCCTTTGGCAAAATTCGCGATCTTTCGACAAAATTTGCGCGTTTTCCGCGATCTTTCTACAACACTTGCATGTTTTTCGCGATCTCTTGACGAAAATTGCGTGTTTTTCGCGATCTTTTGATGAAATGTATGGTGTTTTGCGACCTTTTGATGAAATTTGCAGGGTTTTTTCGCCATCTTTTAACAAAATTATCGTTTTTACGATCCTTTGACCGCGTTTTGTTCGTTTTTGACGAATTTAGCGATCCTTTGACAAAATTCACGTCTTTTCGTAATCATTTGACAAACATCGCGTGTTCTTCGAGATCTTTTGACCGCGGCTTTTTGCTTTTTTTGACGCAATTAACAGCCTAGAAAAAGGTTAAAAATGGATTTTTTTTTTTTTTTTTTTTTTTTTTTTTTTTTTCTCGGATCGACGAAATCGTGCTAAATTTCATCTTGGCACTAAGTACATTTTGGCGCAGGTTTGGCGCAAAATGGAAAAAAATAACTGTTTTGTAGAAGCTTGGCGCAGTAAAGCGATTTTGGCTTCGTCTGGTGCAATTAGCGCAGGTCTTACATCCCTGAGAGTAGAAAAAGGTTAAAAAAATGAAGTTTTTAACTTTGATATTACGAAGGGGGAAGTGAAATTTCAGAAGAAGGGGAGGCAAAGCGGGATTAAGATTTTTTTTAAATCAGAAATTAAAAGAAATGAAGAAGAGTTTCACCTTTGATTAAGAATTAATATGACAGTCAAATTAAGCACTTTTAAGGACTTTTTTCAGATTTTGCATGAAAATAAGTACTTTTAAGCACCAAAAATTTCCTTTGAAAAATGTAAGCACTTTTAAGGACTTTCAAGGACCGTACGAACCCTGTTTTGATTAAACAAATGTTTTACAAATATCTTGACCTACGTTTGAAGTATTTTTTAAAAAGTTGATTTAAATCAATGATTTTTTTTTTAAAATCAGTTGATTTAAATCAATGATTTTTTTTTAAATCAGTTGATTTAAATCATGATTAAAATCAAGCTGATTTAAATCAACGAACCCTGCTTGGAAGATATGTATTTTAATATTTTTTTTATTATAAACTTCAAACTGTTTTTATTCATAATCAAGGAACTATTTAAATGTGCTAAAAATTAATATTTAATGAAAAATTTTTGAAAAAAGCATGTTTTATATATTTTTTAAAAGTTTCGCATAAGAAAACATAATTTTTTAACAAAATTTTACGTAGACTTGAATATTAAAAGCTTATACAAATGTCTGAAAACAGGTTTTATTTGCATATAAACAATACTTAGTAAAATTTGCTTTTATGTGGTACATTTCAAAGCACAGATTTGCACAAAGAGCAACAACACAAGGTTTACAATAAGTTTGAGTTGAGCTCTGATTCTAGATATTTTCATATACTTACTTCTGTTTAGTATTGCCATCTATCTATTTTATTTAAAAAAAATTAAAATGGTCATAGATAATATCTGTATAGACCATGAACGTATTTAATTGGTACTTTTATAGCTCAGAGGGTTAAAAGTTGACCCCAAGAGCAGGGTTGGTAGGTTTTTGACGCATGTCAGTTTTTGACAGTTTAAACCGTCATGTCAAAAACCCCTTGTCAAAAACCTCAAATACTTACAGCGATCTGTAAAATTTCACATTAAATGTCACACATTAGATGTAATATTTAAAATTCACTATTACTGTAATTGTATAATTAGTATATAGTATTAGTAATAATTACAGGGTTGGCAGGTTTTTGACATATGTCAGTTTATGTCAGGTTTAAACCATAGTTTAAACCGTCATGTCAAAAACCTCAAATACTAAATTGATCTCTAAAAATTCAAATTAAATGTCACACATGACAACATTTCATGTAATATTTTAAATTCCCTCTTACTGTATATCAGTAATTAGTACCAGGCATAAAAGCGGGAAATAGGAAAAAAGGTGGAAAATTTTTTCCCTCTATACAATGGCACCAAACTCTTATAATTTAGACACATTTTAACTTATTTATACAATAAAATGAAACATAACTGTACGTATGATGGTTATTTTCTTTTAATAACTTAGAAATTATAAAAAACTAACAATAAATTTATAGGTTCTTAGATTTAAAAACGGAAATTGAAGATAAAATTGAGTAGACAAAATGTCTATTATTAAATTTTCTAGAGCCCCCCCCCCCCCTTCCATATGCTTTCAATATTTTCTTTGCATTTTTACATCAATTGGGAGAATGGTCAAAATTGCTAACTCTTTCATGCCTGTAGTACATAGTAAAGTATTATTGTTAAGTACAACTTTTTAACAGGGTAATTTTTTATTTTTTTTTTTTTTTGTAAAATTGTGTTTTTTCTAAAAAGTAGACATTAAGCTCACCTGAGCTGTACATTTTTTCTTTTACTTAAAATCGTTTTAATTTCGCTTACTTTTGAGAGCTTAAAGCATTAGCTAGCTTTTTTTATGGGGGAAAAAAAAACTTAGAAAAGTGTAGATTTTTTTGTATATATAACAAGATAATGTGCATCAATGTTATTCTAGTCTAGGCAATAACCATTCCATTCAAAATTGAAGTTGGATTATTAATTTCAAACATTTACAAAATAACAGAAGTAATTAAAAAAAAAAAAAAAAAGCTTAAAGTCAAAATCTTTTTAAAACATGCTTTCTTTCAATATATAAAAATGTTTTAGATTTTAAAACTGAACAAAATTGGCTCGGTCATCTAAAAGAAAATTCCTGTAAGCCCATATTGAAAAAGTGCATAATAGAAGGGATCAAATCATGAAACCATACCATTGTTTGGCTTATACTTTGCATCCCAACCATCAGGGGCAAGGGTTGACTGCTGTATTAGTTGATTCAGCTCGCGCTTGAGCTACAGAGAGAGTTTAAGGATGCTTACCCATACTGATTGTGTATGAAGCTAAAGAATCCCCTTTCCAGTCTTCCTATTTCAGTGCTATAGGGAGGACTCCATTGTTTGGTGGAAAGGTATCACTAAATGCAACAGCTTTTTGAACCTGCTTCAAAACTTGCTCATCTAGCAATGCTTTTGCTATCAAGTCCTACTAGCTCAGCATCAATTAAGAGACAGACTGTTTTCTAACGCTTCATACACTCTAAACTCAAAAATCTTTTGGGTGTAAACAGGGTTCGTTGATATATATCAATGGATATATATCATGATATATATCTTGATATATATCCGATATTTATTTTTAAAATATCAAGATTTTTGATATTTTCGACATTTTCAAATTCTTGATATTTATTTTCAAAATATCCAAGATGTTTGATATTTATTTTCAAAATATCATTGTCGAAGTTAATTTTGATATTTTCTACAGTCAAAGCAAGTGTAAATGAAATTTCCACCTGTTATTGACTGTGTCATTCTGTAGATAATGAACTTTTGCCTCTGGCAATGATTTTTTTTAGGAAAAAGAAGAAAACAAATCTTTTCCAAGCTTTATGTTAGAAACTTTTATTTTTAAATATAGAACTAATAATTATCTGAGACAGTTAATTCAGAACAGACATTGAAAGATAAAATGTAGTTTAGATAATCATTTATATACAGCCCGGGTTCGTTGATATATATCCGGTATTTATTTTCAAAATATCAAGATTTTTGATGTTTTTATATAGTTGATATTTATTTTTAATGTATCAAGATGTTTCATATTTTCTGCATTTGATATTTATTTTCAAAATATGAATGTGTGCAAGATATTTTTGATATTTTCAGTCGTACTTTGTAATATTTCAGTGTAAATGAAATAAATTTTCAACTGTTATTGACTATAAAGAACTTTTGTCTCTTCTAGATGTGACTTATTTAGCCAAAAAAGAAAACAAGTATATTTTTAAAGCTTTAGATTTGAAACTTTTATTTTTAAATGTTGAACTAATAATTATGTGGGGCATAATTTATTCAGAACAACCATTGAAAGATAAACTGACAAATTTAAATAAACAGTTATATGCAGCTTCATTAGAAAAGAATTTTTTTCTCAAGCTTTGGTTCAGTTGAGTTTAAACTATACAACATGTTAGGAAATACAAAATAAGACATTTTATACTTACATTTATGTTAAAAATTTTCAATTAAAAAACTTTTTTGTATTTTCAATTTTGTTTTAAAAATGTCGGATTTTTTTCATACTTGATCTTGATACTGAATGCTAGCTTTCAGTTATGTTAGTTTATGTTAGTTTTTTTTTTTTTATAAGTGTATAGAGCAAATTTTTACTGTTTTCGATTTTTTCATATTCAATTTTGTTCTAAGTGAAAAAAAAAAAATGTATTTTTAGAATATTGTTTAAGTTTTCATGTTAAGTGCAATATGTATTAGTTTCTAATCTATATTATGCTCAAAAGCATTTATTATTAGCGGTAAGTTGGCTGCTTTGAAAATATCGGATGTATATCGAAAATATCGGATATATATCAAAATATCGGATATTTTTGATATTTTCGAAAGTATCATGATATTTACGAACCCTGGGTGTAAATAAATGTGCTAAACTCGTGGTGTGCTGTAGCATGCTGCGGGGTAAAATTGATCTGGATTATTTAATTACGTACAAAATTATTTTCTTCTGGTTGAAAAATCAAAAATATTTTATTGCAAATAATATATTTTTAAATTATTAAATTTCAATAAAAGATCACATAAATCATTGACTTATTTAATGTTTATCTATTGTTAAAATGTTTTAGCGTGTTACATGTATTTGGCAGTTTTCGACTGTTTAAACCAGTTTTCGACAGTTTAAACCAGTTTATGACAGTTTAAACCAGTTTTTGATGCTTGTCATGTCAAAAACCCAACCCTGCCCAAGAGAGTATTGGGCTTAGTTCGCTTCACCAAAAAAGGCAACCCGAGCAACACTCGGGCTTAGACCTTCAAAGTGTTAAGAGAAGGAGGTTTAATATTTTCCAACTATATTTTTTATAATGATAATTATGTTATATCTCAATTACACCTAAAAAAAAAAGTACAAAAATTGTAAAAAACAATTTCCAAATCCATAAAAATTATTATTATTGTAACTTGAAAGAAAAATTGTTTTTCAGATGTATAGTTTGTAGGCAATTTTCTTTATTAATAAAAAGTAATAACATGTAAATTTGTTATCTTCTTCAACAATTATCGTGACAAACCCACTGAAAAATAGTGTTTTGAAATTAGTTGAGTTTAAAGATTTAGACAACATTATTTATCTTAGTTACTTTTAGTTTTTAGTACATCTGTAATTTTAGAAATTTTTCTTTTGAACCAAATGTATGACATATGCTTAAAGGTTTACCATAAAAAAAGTAATAATAAATCATTTTTTAATGATTTCAAACCTTTCTGCCCTCCTTCCCATTTAATGTGCTTTCACTAAAATTAAGTGTCTTGAGTAAATTTACTTCCTTTGTTATCCTATTTTATCATTTTTATTTATTCTATTTCACATTTATTTTGTTCATGAATGCTGTTTAAAGTGATTTATGTTATTAAATATTTTTGAGACTATTTAATATACAAAGAATATGCCTAAAAACAATATGTCAAAGAATACATAAGAATATATCTTCTGTTTTTCCAAAGGTTTTGCTGAAGCATGTTTCGAAGAAAAGGCCAAAATGAAAACATGCTCCCACACTTTTGTTCCCTGCTTCAAAACGGTACGTCTGCACATAACCTGCTATATTTTTTTGGCAACTATGTTTTAAGTAGTATTTTGACTAATTATCAAAAACTGAAACTTAGGCCCTACATTAAAACCTTGGACTAGCCTTATCAAAATTTTTGGCCTTGCACATGTGGTAGATTTTCCTAGCCATCGTACATAGACACACACAGACATCATCTTTCTTTTATCAGTATAGATGGACACATTCTGCCATTTCTATTAGTGGTTTACCGAGTAGCACTTTGGCTGAGTAGCTGAGTACTCGGCCGAGTACCAAGTAGTTATGTAATAAGAAAAAAAAAAAAAAA
This sequence comes from Maratus speciosus, assembly GCA_963932465.1. Lineage (NCBI taxonomy): Eukaryota > Metazoa > Arthropoda > Arachnida > Araneae > Salticidae > Maratus > Maratus speciosus. The sequence continues at coordinate 462,291,545 of OZ010790.1, forward strand.
AACTCTCATGTGCACGTAATGTGAGCTTAGGTGTACATATATATATACCTGTGTGTACATATATATAATATACATATATAGTATATATAAATTAACTAATTAAATTTGAAATTTATTTGTGCACTTTTTAAAAACAGTTTTTGACAATTCAAAATAGTAGCATAAACAAGTGGGTAAGTGTGATCATACATCGCACAAAGGGTTTCGTTTAATATTCCTTTCAAAACACTTTCTTTCAAAACGTCCAGTACATTTATCGCCATGGAATACCTTCTAAATTTTGGCAAACACATCCTAAACTATGTTAAAGTTTCAAACATATTCGCCTTGTTATATTTCCTAATTTTGTTCGCCCCCCCCCCCCCCAAAATGCTACGATATATCAAATGACGGGTATCTGCCAAATTTAGAAAAGTGCCCCCCTTGGGGGGGAGTGGGCAGATGGTCACCATGATTTTTGACGCGGCCTGATTTAAAAAAATTATATTATGTTTTATAAGCCATATTAAAGTTTCAAACAGATCGTCCAGTTATATTTCCTAATTTTGTTCGCGCACCTCCCTCAACCCCCCCCCCCCTCCTCAAAATGTGACGCGCCCTTCTTCTTTATAATTTATTATCGTGTGTTATAAAGTATCTTAAAGTTTAAAACAGATTGAATTGTTAGATTTCCTACTTTAAATGAAATCGCGGTCTGTTAATTCCACATTCCACCACCAGGGAGCGCACTGTATTCTTAACAAAAGCGTATCTGAACGAAACTCCTTTACACAACCCATTAGTAGATATGTTACTCGAGGGGGTGGCGGTCTTCAGCAAGAATTTAAGATAATTGTTGAAATTACTTTTCGGAAATAGTGGTAATTTAACTTTTGACATATTTATATTTAATAAGTATAAGTAGCATGCATCTGAGGACTCCATCAAAAAACGCACCTGAAATGGTATGAAACAAAAAAGAAATATTTTGCCCCTCCCCCTCTCCCCACCTTCCCGAAATTTCACGCACCATTTTTTATAAACTTTTTCTAATGTGTTATAAACTATCGTAAAATTTCAAACAGATCGCCTTGTTATATTTCCTAATTTTAACAAAAATGTTAGTTCCACATTCCACCACCAGGGAGCGCACTCTATTCTTAACAAAACTATATCGGAAGGAAACTCCGTTAAACAACCTATAAGTAGATATGTTACTCGAGGTGGTGGCGGTCTTAATAAGAAATTAAGATATTTGCTGAAATTACTATTAGGAAATAGTGGTAACTAAACTTTAGACAATTTTATATTAAATAAGTAGCATATATCTCAGGACTCCCTCAAAAAGTCACCTAAAGCGGTCAGAAACGCTAATTTTTTAAATAGAAATCTAGCCCCCGCCCACTCCCCGGAATTTCGCGTGTCATTCTTTCTTACACTTTATCTTATGTGTTATAAAATATCTTAAAGTTTCAAACAGATCGACTTGTTAGACTTCCTAATTTTAACAAAATCGCGTTATGTTAGTTCCACATTCCACCACCAGGGAATGCACTCTATTCTTAACATAAGCATATCTGAACGAAACTCCTTTACGCAATCTTTCCGTAGATAGATGGGTCGGGATGGTGGCGGTCTTAAACAAGAATTTAAAATATTTGCTGCGGTAACAAACGCTAAGATTTTAAAAATAATTCTAGTTTAACAAAAATGTTAGTTCCACATTCCACCACCAGGGAGCGCACTCTATTCTTAACAAAACTGTATCGGAAGGAAACTCCGTTAAACAACCTATAAGTAGATATGTTACTCGAGGTGGTGGCGGTCTTAATAAGAAATTAAGATATTTGCTGAAATTACTATTAGGAAATAGTGGTAACTAAACTTTAGACAATTTTATATTAAATAAGTAGCATATATCTCAGGACTCCTTCAAAAAGTCACCTAAAGCGGTCAGAAACGCTAATTTTTTAAATAGAAATCTAGCCCCCCCACCACTCCCCCGGAATTTCGCGTGTCTTTCTTTCTTACACTTTATCTTATGTGTTATAAAATATCTTAAAGTTTCAAACAGATCGACTTGTTAGACTTCCTAATTTTAACAAAATTGCGTTATGTTAGTTCCACATTCCACCACCAGGGAATGCACTCTATTCTTAACAAAAGCATATCTGAACGAAACTCCTTTACGCAATCTTTCCGTAGATAGATGGGTCGGGATGGTGGCGGTCTTAAACAAGAATTTAAAATATTTGCTGCGGTAACAAACGCTAAGATTTTAAAAATAATTCTAGCTCTCCCCCCCCCCCCTCCTCGAAATATCACACTCCATTCTTTTTTACACTTTTTTCTATGTGTTATAAACTATCTTAAAGTTTCAAACAGACTGAGTGGCGGTCTTAACCAATAATTCAAAATATTTCCTGAAATTGCTATTAGAAAATAGTGGTGTGAAGTAAACTTTCTGATGATGAATGAGTTATACTCATCTCATATCGCTGTTCAAAAAGCCCAGGCAAATTATTAGATTTCCTAATTTAAGTTAATTCATGGTTAAATAAGCATCTCTTCATTTTAATCGATGCATTTGATAGGAATAAACCGATTAATTAAATAATAATTAATATTTCAGCTTGTAATTAAGATAGGACTTAGATATGGGTATCAATGAAATCAGCGAGAAATTTGACATCGGGATGCCAAAAAATTTAATCAAAAAAATTAATATTTAAAAAGTTAAAATTTCGTATTAAAATATGTTATTATGGAAAACCGCAGCGTCGTCATGTCTACCTGCTTTCCCGCCGAATTGAAATCTTTTTATTTCCTTGTCTTTCCAATTAAAGAAATTAAATTTTTATCGATCGATTTTTAGTGGATATTTTAACTTATACAGATCGCAGAAATGTGAACTTTATACCAAATGAAAGTAGATTTTTTTCTGCATCTGTCTATTCCATTTACAAATTTCTCGCATCAATATTTTCTGATATATGATTTCGCTTTAAAATCTCCACTTCATTTTTCGGCTTAATTTCCTCCGTGGTAACCGTGCATTTGGCTGATTTTACTGGCAACCCTTAGGAGAAACACGGATGATTTCGAGAAAGTCCGTTTGAATTTGCGTTAAAAAGGTGGATTGGTTAATTTTAGAAGTTAATTAGCCCGTAATTCGGTTAATTACCAACTTTTTCAAAATTTTATGATTTGTTGTTTGATGTGAGGTGTTCAGCTATAAGTACCCAAAATTTCAAGTCTCTAACATGTATAGTTTCTGAGAACGGGCTCTGTGACGGACAGACAGACAGAGGAGCGAGACGAATAGGGTTTCGTGAGATGAACGAAACCCTAAAAAGGAGAAAATTGATATATAACAAGTACAATTATTAACCAATATAAAATTAAAGCATTCTCCAATCTTCTAATTTATTCTGATACCTGAAATCTGTCTATCAAAAATAAAAATGTTTTTTGGTTACTGTAACAATTCATTAAATAATGAAAACATTTCCTATATTTATTTTGTAACTGTGCCTTATTTTCTTTTGATTAAAAATAAAAAAAAGAGAAAAATAAAAAGAGAGGTGCAAAAAGAGATACAGGTTTTCTTAACAGAAGACTTATGTAAAACTGACACTCCATTTGCATGGTGTGCGTGTGTGTGTGTGGGGGGGGGGAACTTTTCCGATTATGTGCAACCTTGCAAAAAAATTCTTAGTGCACCTTCAAGCACTGTTTATTCTGAACGTATATTATCAGAGGGAGGCCAAATTTATAATAGTAAAAGAAATGCCCTGTCTACTGATAATGTAGGACATTTGGTGTTTTTGCACCATAATTTGAAATATAATAAATTTAATTATTAATTTTTTTATTACAGTTATTGTATTTTCAGTTTCTTTATCCAAAATAATAGTCTTTTCTGTTTTCCTATATATTTAAAAAGAACCTATTTTCATTTGTATAAATGTGAAACTAAATTTTAATCTGGAATTATTTTATGAGGGTTTTTGTTCTTAACTTTTTCTATATTTTGTAGACATATTGTTAAATACGAGTAAATAGTTTTATGAATTATTGCATATATTATACATTGATATTCGAATAACTTTTTACAGATCAGTTTTAAATTCATATGCTTAAAAAATGAAATTCTTACATATTGGCCGAGTACTCGGCCAAAATTTCGCCGATACCGAGTATTTAGCAAGTACTCGGTATGGCTCTAATTTCTATAGAAAAATGTAAGACCATAACTGCTCAGCCCCACTCCCACCCCTGAAATAAAATCTTGAGCATGCTACTGCTTGCATTAGATTAAAAAATAACTAAAACTGAATTATTATTATTACAGATAATTTTGAAAAAAGTAAATAAATAAATAAATGTTTCAAATATTCAAACTTACAAATTCTAAGAATCCTGCAGGTCCAAGAATTTTCCTTTTCTTAGCTTTGGGAGTAAAACCAGGAGTGAAGCGACTATCAATATAGGAAGAATTGGCAGGGGTAGCAGTAACTACCTTAAATGAATTTACATCTTCAGTGAAAATATTACAGTCTGATGAAGTTGTAGCCACTGCTTTATCTTTATTTAAATTTTCAGATATATTTACAGCAGAACTAATAGATATTTCAGTTTTATTCAGCACAGTTGAAATGTCAAGGCAAGTTATTTCCTCATTGTAATTCTGTAATTCATTGAATGCTTTATCATTCTGATGTTTACTGGAGGAAGAGAAAATTGTAGTGTCACTTGCATTTTTATCAGCATTTTCAGATATACTTGATGATTTTGTACTAATGTCAGCAACATCTAGTTTATCTGGTGAAGACACTACTGAATGCTTAAAATTATTGGAAGAACTAACTTCTGATAAGTTCTGTAACACATCCTCTTTCCTTGTTGAAGTGAATTCCAAATTGAAATCATTATCTAACAAATGGTTTGATGCTTCAATAAAAAATTCCTAAAAGTTATAAAGAAAAATTAGATGAAAAATTTCAGCAACAAAATGCAGTAAAGTATCATTGATATATTTATGCATATTTTCATTTATACATTTTTTTAAAAACTTTGATCCTATTCATATGTTTTCTAATGATAAAATGATTTATGCAATAGAATTCTTATTCTTATTTAAATACTTGTTTGCCCAATAGTTTTATAGTCTAAATTCATTTTGAAATAATAAATTCCTTTCCTACCAAGATTTTTCATAATCATTATGAAAAGAAAATGAGCCATAACTTTTGATTCTAATAGATACCAGTATCAAGAAGTAAAAATTATAGTTTTTCTATTCTAAAAAAACAACTGCAGTAGACTCCCTTAAATCCGTGTATTTTTTCAGATGTAAACAATGAAATCTACAGTTAAGTTGTAGGAACACAATTCAAGATGGCGCCGAAATCAGCGACTACCGCAATGATTTTTTACTAAATTTTTTGTTAATCATTCTCTTTTGGCTATTACAGCTGATTTATTACTAAATAAATTTACATTATTTTTGATTTTGATATAAATTAGCATATCTGTATCAAAAATTCCAGGGTTCGAAATTTAAAAATCCATGAACCAGAACGCTATTTTAAAATCATTGTTTGCAGAATTTTATTTTTAGTTATAGACAAATTTATTTCTAAACATACAAAGCAGTATAAGACAAGCATTCAAGACTCTAAATAACAATGAAAAAAGTTACTAAAGTTAAAAGTGCTAAGGACAAATAATAACGTATCGATCTTACGATCACTTTACCACTAGATGGCAGCATAGGACTTTTGGAATCGAATTGAATCGATTACATCGGTAATAATTTAATATTGTTCTAAATTTTTATTTTACATAATTATTTTAATAATTACTTACTTTTAAACTAATAAATTATTTAAATATTTTACTTATTTTAATGTTTCACTTTATTGCGAGCATTCATTATAATTTCTCTTGCTTAACTACCAATCAAATTAATGTTTCAAAAATGTAAACAAATCAATGACCAGAAATCCGCAAAATTCTAAAATCCGCACAACCTCTGGTCCCAAGCTATGCGGATTTGAGGGAGTCTACTGCACCACTGTTGCTGCTGCTGCTGTAATTGAATTTATTGCTGACCTTTTGACTTTCTCAACTTATACTTAAAAAAATATTGCATATCAAAACTAGTAGTTTTACAGAGAAATGTATATGAAACACACTGAAGCAGACAGTTTTTAAATTAAAGAATTATTTTAAGAGCTACTTAATGTTAAAATTGGCTAAGCTAATTCAGTTAAAAAAATTTTATAGGATAAAAATCTATTCATAGCAATTTACCTATCTTTCGCAGGTATACTGGTACATATTTGACTATTTTGCTTTGTGAAGTGTATAATCATTTTTTAAATGTGTGTAATTTTTAAAGTTTTCTTACCGTTTTTTATTCAAAATTTCATTATTTGAATAGAGATTTAATTCACAGTTTGAACTAACCAGTTTTACCTACTGTTGCCAGATTTTAAAAACCTCAAATAATAGTGTATTTACAAACACTTTTCAATCGAAAAAATCTTTACATGTGGACTTAAAAATCAAGTAAATTTTAAAATAATTAAGCTATTATGTGCAAAAAAGCATTAAATGGTGAAAATTGAGTAATTTTGTTATAGTGTTTCCAAACTCTGTATTTTTAGTTGCAGAGTTTCCGGCAGGTTTAAAAAAGGGCAGGGTGCTGCTTGTGGGAAAAGGGCACTTTTGGATTCCGAAGGGCATGTTTTGGATTCTTAAGGGCATTTCTTGAAATTTTTAAAGGCATTCTTTTGATTTTTAAAACTACTTTTTAATATTTAATAGACAGAACACTATTTTAAAGACAGCAATGAGTAATTTTTTTCTTCAAGTAAATTTTTTAATAAACAAAAGAGTAAAGGCACTTTTTTTCAGGTGGGGGCAACAAGGGAGCTAATTTTTTAAATGAGGGACAAGAGGGGTGCTATCTTGTAAACCTAAGGGCAGGCAGGGAGCAGCACCCTCCTGAAACTGTCTGGGGGAAAGTTAGTTGAGTAAGTTTAGTCTGTTAGTTGAAATATATATTTACAGGACAAAGTACTCTGAATTTTTAGGTGCTAGCTTTGAATTTTTAACCACGCAATGGCTTTGGATTTATTATCGTGTCATACATATATGTGTTTTAAGAGGATTCAAAAAGTTGCCATTCAGTACAATGTGGGGCTAAATAATAATAAATAAAAGGTGAGGAAAAGCAATAGAAAAATAATCTGTCCAGAGAGACAGAAAATAATAACTAGGAAACAGGAATTCTGCTTTTTCAGAATTTAATGTCGCCCCTGATGAAAAAAAATATATATATATGCATATAAATATATAGATAGTTCAGTTTTAAGACTTAAAACGCATATTTTTATTTTATATAAAATGACGTGATCTGCATCCGCTGAAGAATTTCTCATTTACGATACAGTCTTAAACAACATCTACAGTAAAACATGCATAAGACGAGCCTATTGGTGAATAATACACAAATCCAAAAAAAGAGATTTCTTCATTCAAGAAACTGAAAAAAAAAAAAAAAAAAATTACTATCTCATGATTCAAATGCCTTCATTTGTTGGTATTATTAATATAGATACTTAAAATTAGATTTAGTTTATAATAGCTCCATGTTTTATCAGAAATCATGCATTTATATTTTTTCGCACATATTTTAATTACAATTTTTTTTTTCTTCAGTTTTTATGAGAAAAATGGCAACAAAAAGATATAATTGCTATTTCCTCTTTATTTTCTACAGAAATGTATTTAGTACTTGAGTTGCCAAAATTAAACAAATGGTGCTAAAAACTACAAAAGAATTAATATCTCAAAAATAAATGGAAATGCAGTTTTCAAACAAATTGCATTTAAAAGTACTTTTTTCCCCCAATAGGACGGTATAAAAATTAAAAATGTGTGATGCTTAGAAATTTTAAAAAATGCAGTAGAGATTATTCCATACAATGATACATCTGCTTTGTTTTACGGCTGGCTTATGTAATGTAACGTTATTTTTTTTTAGACGACACATTAATAGGTGGCAGAAAGTACAGGGCTCCTACACAATTCTAATAAAAAAATTCCCTGACTTTTCTCAATAAAAATTCGGCTTATATATTGTAAATCCCTCCATAATGGACAACTTTAATCTAGATAAATGCTAAAAAAAGTATGTGCTGTAAGAATTGTCAGACTTTTAATTATTTTTCATATTATGCTATTGTTATAAGTTTGCATAAATTTTATATAAAATTTTTTGATTGGATGGACAATTAATTCCAAATTTATTCATTTATGACGATAATTGAAATATAGTAGCACATCAAAAATTTCCTGACCATATCAAATGTTTAAAAAAGTCCCTGACTTTCTGTCTAAATTTTCAAATTCTCTGCTTTCTAGGTTTCTGTTGACCCGTAGGAAACCTGAAAGAAATAGCATACCAAGGGCTAATAAGGTGAGGAAAAGCAACATGAAAATATGCTTGTCTATGCAGGCAAAAAAATAAAAATAATAAATAAGGTGAATTGTTTTTATACAAGTTGAACAAAGTACATGACAAGACAACAGTATATCTTTCATTAAAACACAACTTTATATTTTTGATAGAATAAATCCAGAATAGTTCACAACCCTGTACAGTGTAGAGTATGAGTAATACAATGATTTGAAATTAAATGTTTAACATCTGTTAGCCTAATTTTGCAATTAAGCGATTTTATTTTCTAAAGTTAAAGATATCACCTAAAATTTCAGGCTGCTGTTTTTTTCGCTAAATTAAAAGTAATCCACTCTTTTCTAAAAAGAAATAATGGTACTTTTCGGTTAGCCGGGCGCCAGTGTTATATATACATACATATATACACATATATACACATATATTTACACATATATATACATATGTATGTATCTATATATGTGTGTGTATGTACATATATATATGTAAATATATGTGTATATATATGTATATATTTATGTATATATAACACTGGCGCCCGGCTAACCGAAAAGTACCGAAATAATTTATAAATTTTTAACAGCAATAGTAGGAAAACAAAAGGGTAGTATTTTTAGGTATTTCAGGGTGTCTACAGAAATTGTAAAAAAAAGTTCCCTGACTATTTTTATCAGACTTCCCTGATTTCCATTGTTAAGAATACACATACGGTATTTTTTCATGTATGCCGATTCCTCGTATAACACACTTATCCAGCTTGCTAATATCTCATTTGGGAGAAAAACATAAAAATTGCCTAATATTCATTAAATATTGGTTGAAAGTTTTATAAATCCGAACTCAACGAACTTCATTAGTCCAACATCATATAGAAGCCAATGGATATAGGGAGACCAGAAAGTTTCCTTATTTTCTGAAAAATATTCAATTCTAAGACTTATCTACATCTGACAGGATAGCTAATTGGATTAAGCTGGCCACCTGGTCAGGTTAAGCTAATGTATCATTTAAAATTTTTAAAATGTGTAAATTGCCTTCAATATAAGTGCTATGTACAGAAAATCAGGACATCTGATCACCTTAATTTACGTTAAATATCAAAAACTCATACCATGTGCATCTTTTAAAAAATATTTGGAAAGATTAATCAGCATGTGAAAAAATATGGTACATAAAATAGATGAATCAGTCTCGTTGGCAAGGTGAAAAGGCAATTTTTTTCGCAATATAGACAAATTTCCCTGATTTTTCAGTATTTTTACAAAGTTCCCTGACATTTCTCTGATTTTTCCAGGGATAAACCTCCCTGATTTTTCCATGATTCCCAGATTTTGTAGACACCCTGTATTTGAATGTTTAGGGCCAGATTAATACAAGACTTGTGCTTAGAAAGGCTCCAAAATTTAGTTTATAAATGTATATTCAATTCATTGAACCTCTCAGAAGTTTCTAACTTAGTGCCTCAGTCATTCATACTTTAAAACCAGTTGCTCACCAAATTTTTCTGCAATTTTTAACTTATAAGAAAACGCTGTAAAATTGTTATTAGAATTACACTGAATAAGGCTTGGTCAGGATTATCTTGTACCTTGTACTAAAATCTTAAGTAAGGTTCCACCATAACCCTTTGACTGCTGAATGTGCCACTATAATGGGCATAATACTCTTCATATGCTTCAGCATTGAAAGAGATATGGAACTTGTATTTATACATTTTCGAGTAAAAAAATAAATAATAATAAGAGAGGAAGGGTTTATTATTATTATTATTATTTGTAGTTGTTAAATAGTTAGAATTAGCTATCCACAAGGCAAAAATTAAATTTAACAGAAATCTTCTGGATAGACTGGAAGTTTTCGAGCTGTGGACAACTAGTTTTAACACCTTTCAATGATTGTTTATTTTGCATCGCATGGCAACTCAAGCTCGTCAAATTATGGGAAAGAGTTAAAAGAAGATAAGATTTATTTTATATTTATGTAAAAACAGATATACTGCAATTTTAAACTTAATTGTGACAGCATGTTATGGTATCTTTTAAGAATGCAAATAACATACGTCGTCATCAGAATCCAGAAAATCATCAAAAGCTGGATCAAGCATGAGTATTTCGGGGATTTAGACTATGCAGTTCAGAATGAAAAGATAGTATTTGAATATAAGAAAGACAGAGTATTTAAATATAAGTAAAATATGAGTAATAAAGCTCTTTAGAAATCGTATTCATGAAAATAGTTTTTCGTAGATTCAATTTCCCGCTGCTAACATAAACAAACCATGGAGTACAAATGAATGAAGAAGTATATCTTAGTGCAAAAGAATTTTTTTCAAAGATAAAAATATGATTATTAAAACATAAATATTGGATTTAAATATACATAATTTTATTTCATAAATGTTTTTTAAATGGATAGTTTTACTCTTTCAACGAATACGAAATCGAATTAAAAACCGATTTAAAACAAAAGTGAAAATATTTATAAAAAAATATTTGGCAATCGTAATAATCAAAATAAACAACAACAAACATGTCTGAGGGTCGTAGCGTTTGGCGGATGATTTGGCAAAATTTTAAAAAATCTCTCAAATTACTCCCACCGAAAGGAAAGTTTGTCGGTGAAGATAATTTAGGAAATAAGTACTTTGAAGCTGTAAAAGGTTATTATATATGTTAACATTTCCTATTGAGTTTTCAAGGTTCTAGTTTTAAACTAGCAATGTACGTCCTACGTGCGGTTAAAAGGCAAAAATTTAAAAAGTATCGATTTTGAGATTTTTTTAAATATTTTGAATCCTCTATTTTTCGCCTTTCTAACTATACATTACGTTTGTTTCTACGGCAACGAGAAGTTGAAAAATTTTAAGCAATTTCCATTTGTTTCCGCTCCTTTTTAAACGTAGTTTGTCCACGTTAAACTTACTTTTCCCAAAATATTGTTTTTTTTTTTTTTTTTTTTTTTTAATTTCGACGTGCTCTTTTTATTTTTTTATGTAAACTACTGTAGATTAGTGCTTGCAATTTTGCCTAAACACACTACAGGTAACATACAGTTTAACCTGAAGCGAATTACTGTATCTAATATAAATATAAGAAAAAAAAAATGGTAAAAGTGTGTGTTTTTCGCTATTTAATGCTGGCTTCTATTTGAGATTGATAAAAAAATTACAAACAAACAGGGGAGACTTGATCCCTTTTTCAGTTTTTAATTTTTATTTTGAAAAAAAAACACATTTTTTAAAAAATGTTTCCAGTTATTATTAAAGGCTCATGTGTCTTTCTTGTTGTAGTATTTTTTTTTATTTTGGAAAAAACATTTTTCAATTAAAAATAAATTGTTTTCCAAAAAATAAAAAAAGGATAAAGTCTCCCCAGTTCAATTGCAGGGAGACTTGATCCCTTGCCAAGAGAGACTTGATCCTTGAAACAGATGCATTGAAATAATTCAAATTAAGTAATAGAAATCAAATTTATTGTTGACTAACATGTAAAAAGGGAGAGAAACACAATTAATGATCAAAAAACATTTTCAAAGCTTTAAAAATCAAATGTAAATATTAAAATTATTGCAGTTCGAAGAATTCTGCAAAGCATGGTTGGTTTGGGTAGTTTTTTGACAATGTCATCACTGTCCACAACACTATTGTCAACATTTTCTGGATAAATAAATTGGTCGAAATTAAGATAGAAAATTGATTTCACATTCAGATGATAAAATCTTATTTTTAATTTTTCCTACGAAATGACTAATTTTCTTCTTTCTCAGAAATCGCATAATGACAAAGTCATTTTCATCAGTCGGCAAATTTTTTTGGATCTTCAATGATTTCATCATAATGTTCATCAAGTGGATCTGAGTCGGTTGATCTGAGTGCATTCATCCACCATGTGTTTGCTAACCATCATATGCAGCCACATATTAACTTTCTATCTTTGTCAATCATCTAAAATCAAGGCAATCATATTCTAAGTAATAACAGATAATATCTAAATTTCACAATGAGAAGTAGGGGTTTAATAAAACTTAACATTAATTTAACTTAACTTTGATTTGGGGACACTTGATCCCCAGGATCAAATCTCCCCATAGAACAGGGATCAAGTGTCCCTAATGTGCATGTTTGGGTAAAAAAATTGCTAAATGAAAAATAAAGAAATCGTATTGGATTTAAATAACAACATTTAAGCATTAAGGAATGTTAGTATATTATATCAATAAAATTAAGTAATTTAGTTACATTTAGCAAAAAATATGAAACACAAACTATCTACTCAAAAAGAAGTTTGATTGTAAGAAAACAGAGATTCCTTTCTTACAACAAAAATAAAAATGGCTGAATGAAATTATGTTTCTAGATCTGTTGATAAGGAATCACTTTATTAATGTTTCCAGTTTCAGAGACTTAATTGCATTTTTTCTCTGGTTTTAGACCTAGGGATCAAGTCTCCCCTATATTTGTGTATAAGTTTGATTTTATTTTATTAAGCAATATTAATTATTTATTTGATGCATATAAAAAATTCAAGCCTTTTTAGCAGTTTAGGAGAAAAAGTACACTAAATTAACATGTTCTGTATAGAGCATTAAAGAAAAAGTCCTGCATATTTGAAAATTTTAATTTAACAAAATATTGTAAACTCTGTTGTACGACAATTACTTTACCTTTATGTTTTAAAGACAACATTTTCATGTAAGAAAAAGTACATAATGTTTTGTAAACCAGTAAATTGGATTATAATTTAACATTTTGTGGTTCACTGTATTGAATATGTCCAAAATTTTATGTGCAATCTCTGGACAGATGCACTGCTCCTTAAACTAAATCATTTATTTGAAATTTAAGAAAGTCTGCAGTTGAGTATATCCATTGAAACTATATTATATCTGTTCAATCACAAATAATTTTTGTTTTCTCACAATGAAAATTTCACATTGCAATTTCAGGCGCACCTATAAAAGAGTTTGAAGTAACTAAAACGAAGTATTGAAACTTTTTCTAGGCTATAGAGCACCAGTTCCCAACCTATGGGTTGCGTCTCGAAACAATTGAGGTTTACCACAAAATTATATCTTATATTTCATCTATTTAAAAAATATAAAAATTTCATCAGCGAATAAATTTCAAATTTCAAGGGAAAATCCTTAATTTCCTTCTGGATGAATATACAAGCAGACTATCCAGAAATGTCTAAATCAGCTTTGAATTCCTTCACGAGGTTCAACACAACATACTAGTATGAACATGCTTTTTCTACTTTGCTGTTTTTGAAACACAAATATAAAAAACAAACTGTGTGTAGAAAGTGACTTAAGGTTAAAATTAACCAGTTTTGGCCGATTGCCAGAAAGCTTATTGATTATAAAGTTATGTTTTGATAATAATTAAATTTATTTTTAATTACCTTTGTAATTTGTGAGTTGTTTTAATTATTATTCCACTTACACACATTGGGATTACCAATTCTTGTTTTTGTTGATAGTGTATCCTTCGTGCGAAAATTTGCCTTTTTCGTAGGGTAGGATAGCCGATAGCTTCTGGAGGTCATACAACAAATCCATACTGATATACACCCATATATTAGGTGTGACGTTAATTTTTTTTTTTTTTTTTTGCTTAGAGGTGGGTTGTGTACAAATAAAGGTTGGGAACCTCTTCTATAGAGAATGAATTGGATTTAAGCAACAATTTGATAGGTAGAAAAATGATGAAACTTTATGAATATATATTTGGTGAGTTCAAAAGTTCATGCGGAGGTGCAATAGATGGCGTTAGAAGCGACGTAAAGTGTCGTTATTAATACTGCCATCTACGTAAGACAGATCATTGGAAAGGTGACGTGTACAGCTTTCATTTCAAACAAAATAATTTGTGTAGATATAAACTGCTTCGAGAAAGTTTACTTTCAAAATGAGTGTCGATAAGGTGCATTTACGGCATGTTATGCTTTACGAGTTTCAGATGGGAATAAACATTGCAGCAGCCGTAAAAAACATTCAAGAGGTTTATCAAGATCAAGTACCAGCTAAACAAACTGTGGAAAAATGGTTTGCGAAATTTCACCACGGAGAGTTTAACCTTGAAGACGAGCCATGCTCAGGTTGACCTTCACACATTGATGATGATGATGTGCGTACTTTAGTTCAGAATACTCCGTGAATTTCAACAGAGGAAGTTGCTACAGCACTTAACGTTGACCGATTAACCGCTTTTCGGCCTTTTAAAAATATGGGATTCGATTTGAAGCTCGATATATGGGTGCCCCATTTGCTGACCAAGAGGAACAAAATCAAGCGAATTTCTGCTGCCATTTCTTTACTCGGGCGGCTCAAAGATGAGCCGTTTTTGGATCGATTAGTGACGGGCGATGAGAAATGGGTCCTTTACAACAATGTTCAGTGCAGATGCACATGGAAACAGGCAGGTGAGCATGGTGATGCAATGGCAAAGGCCAGTTTGAACCCGATGAAGGTGATGCTCTGTGTTTGGTGGGATTGCAAGGACATAATTTATTTTGAGTTTCTCCCCGCTGGCCAAACAATTGATTCGGACAAGTACTATTGCCAATTAACCAATCTTATTCGAGAAATCATACAGAAATGTCTGATTTTGTCAAATCGTAAGGGCGTAGTCTTTCATCAAGACAACGCCAGACCATACATTTCGGGACAGACACTGCACAAACTGAACAGCCTGAAATGGGATGTCCTAACTCATCCACCATATTCCCCTAAAAAGCACCATCTGATTATCACTTGTTCCGGTCATTGCAAATTCATTTAAATGAAAAAAAACTTGACTCTTTGGATGCCTTAAAAAACGTCGTGTTTTCATTCTTAGAATCTAAACCGCACAGTTTTCATGATCGGGGCATCTGTATGCTGCCAGAACGTTGGAAACAGATTATAGAAATTGATGGAGTATATATCATTGATTGAATAAAGAACTTTGTTTGTCTAATCACTGTGTGACTTTTACTCTCAAACTCCGCATGAACTTTTGCACTCGCCCAATATTATACTTAATAGAAGAGGGCCATTATTGCTGTGCTCTAAAATTATATAATTTTAAGTATTTTTATGAGTTAGATTATCCGGTATGATATAATAATAAAAATAAGGTGCACAAAGGAAATGTTATAATATGACATATAATAAGAACAACATCATTTGCAATAATAATAAAAATAGAATTTCTTAGTATATTAAACCTGCAACAATGGAATCTGTCTATAAGCAGGGTTCAATTCAGCAAAATTTGCATCCTCTACGAGGCTGTTTTATAAAATTCCATTTAATAAAAGAGGCACCTTGATAAAATTCCATTGTAAACTCATCATAATTTTCTGTTGTTACAGTAGAAACTCCATATCTGGACCGATAATGATAAAAGCACAAAAGTTATTACCCACTTGTAAATTCATTTTTTTAAAAAAAAGGTTTTTTGAATTTTGTCTGTTTGTTTGGTCTGTTTCTTCGGAGGAAGCATTTCAAGCCTCAAGTTATGTATTTTTTCCTAATTTTTTTTACTTTTAATAGTTGACACTGGTTTTTATACATTTTTAATTCCATTTTATAAAGGTTGCTTTGAGATTCATAGAATAGAACAGCCAATCAACTCCCCCTGATGTAATTATGTTAGAGAATTGCTCTTCTGTTTCAAGAGCATGCCACCAGATGGAAGCATCAAATGATCCTCTTTGTTATTTGCTGTTACAAAACTTTAAAACTGCAGTTCGTCCGTGACTTTATAGCGCAGTGAGCAACAAAATGCTGGTGGGATTAAAAATCCACTAGTATTCCAAAGGAATAATAATATATTAAAAACTGCAACAAACTAATGTTTAATACATAGTTCAAAGTATTTCTTCATGTTTGTGTTTGTAAATATTTCTCAAGAATTATACATCTGTTTTCATATTGTGAGTATTAAAAGTATTGTGTGCAGCATCTTATTCTACTGTAATTTTCTTCTCATAATATGTGTTTCTTGTTCATCTCAAGAAGAATATATTTCAAATGAATAATTCACAAAACATAAAGGTAAAACTTTTAACCTTTTTATTATTTACTATTGAGGAAATTCTTATTCATGCCTACTCAACATTCCAACAAATTATAATGGGGCATTGGTGTGAGGTAGTCAGCTCTTCAGCAAAGAATAAAATAGACAAATTTAATGCAATATTTAAAAAAAAAAATTACATGTACTTTTTAAATTTTAATTGCAAAAATAATGTGTAAATATAATTAAAATTGAAAATAAATGTTTTTATATCTCGAATAGGTGCAATAATGACTATTTTAATAAAAAATATATTCCTCGCTTTTATCCAGATTACTCCAGTCCACATTAGTTTGGTTATGGGAGAGCCTACTGTACTTTGCAGTATGAAATTTTCAAATAAAGCAAGCTATCCAAGAAGGGAAATTTGACTAGATTAAATGAGATAACATTTCTTTGTGGCATCTTTATGTATCTATTACTATCCTATTTATTTGTGTGTTCAAAAGCTAAATTTATAGCTGAATAAACTATTGTACTAGAATGCAAATAGTTGTTTAATTTTCATTAACATCAGAAGGAGAAAACTTTTGTTTTGCTTCAATACTGTATATTTATTTTCATGGTTCTGATTTAAAGCTACGAATCTTAGCACATTTTATATATCTTTTTATTAATTGTTTTTTTTCTTCCTTTCCTTCAACAGACTATCCAACAAGTAAAACACATCCTATTCGTTGGTTTGAACCTTTGAAAGAAAATGATTGGCAACAGAACTTACCTGCCGAATGGGAAGGTAAATGTTGATGTCAAAAATGTATTTATTCTCTTTTATGTTTATCAACAATAAAAAGAAAAATAAATCACAGGTTATTTAATAGTGTTATAGATTAGTTTTCCCCACTCTTTACATAATTATCTATTTTTCACCATATAATAATTTGTTCAAAGCATTTTAATTGAATCATTTATCAATATTTAAATGTGTTGTCTTATATTTAAAAGTTCTTGTTGAGTGTAAGATCTTATTGAGTGAGATGCATAAATTAAAAAATATATAGGGTAGATGTGCCAGTAATGGACAACCTTCCAGTAATGGATACCCCTTGATGTTTTTGGTTCATAAAAAAATAACTAACAAATATTTAGCTTTAATTTTTTTTTTTTTTTTTTTTTAATTTCCCCTTGCATGTTTTATAAAACTGGATTATTGTTGACGCTTTTAATCAAATCAATCAGAAAGCAGAAAATAATGTTTCAAAGTTTCGCTGTTTTTCTGGGAAAGTCTTAATGTAGAGGCTAAGAGCTGGCTTTGTTTAATTAATTTATATATTATTTATTTTCTTGCAAAATTTGAATGTTTTTGTTTGAGTAGCAATAGAAAACTTAGAATTTTATATACTAACAGCCATTTACAAAATTTCATTTATTTTTAAGGTTTTAAGAGGGGGTATCCATTACTGGGATGGTTAATTAGTCATTTTCCAGTAATGGACACCCCATGTAGACATTGCTAAAAATACAATTTCAGTAATGTTTATTGCATGAAATATTTTGACTGAACTGCAAACCTAAATAGTCAAATTTAATTTTTAAATTATACTTACCAAAATGTAATACTCCCTTAAATCCGCGACCCTAAAATCCACGAACGCCTAAAATCCGCGTATTTTTCCAGATGTAAACAATGAAATTTACAGTTAAGTTGCAGGAACAAAATTCAAGATGGCGCCGAAATCAGCGACTACCGCAATGTTTTTTTTACTAAATTTTTTGTTAATCATTCTCTTTTGGCTATTACAGCTGATTTATTACCAAATAAATTTACATTACTTTTGATTTGATATAAATTAGCATATCTATATAAAAAATTCCAGGGTTCGAAATGGAAAAATCCACAAACCAGAACGTTATTTTAAAATTATTGTTCACTGAATTTTTTTTTTAAATTATAGACAAATTTATTTCTAAACATACAAAGCAGTATAAGAAAAGCATTCAAGACTCTAAATAACAATGAAAAAAGTTACAGAGAGCGCAATAAGCTATATATACTGATAATAGCATTAACACTGTTTTCCTTGCTTCTTTCCCTATTTCTTATGTCATCACTAGTTTGAAATACCAGTCTTTTGTTTACTTTGTACATATTATATTTAACTACAGTTACATTAATAGCTTACTTTTATTTATCTTCATTTATTTAAATATGTAACTTAGTTACGATCGATTTACCACTCGATGGCAGCATAGGACGTTTGGAATCGAATTGAATCGATTTCATCCATAATAATTTAATATTTTTTTATTTTACATAATCATTTTAATAATTACTTACTTTTAAAGTAATAAATTATTTTAATATTTTACTTATTTTAATGTTTAACTTTATTGTAAGTATTCATTATAATTTCCCTTGCTTTAACTATCTATCAAATTAATGTTTCAAAAATGTAAATAAATCAATGACCAGAAATCCTCAAAATTCTAAAATCCGCACAACCTCTGGTCCCAAGCTGTGCGGATTTGAGGGAGTCTACTGTAACACCAAAACTTTTATAAATAGCTGCTTTTAAGTTATTTTATGTGATTAATAAAATTTCAATATTTTATTCTTTTTTAATGTATATGTACCTTGCATATTTTATAATCTGGCAATCAAACCAGCCAGGAAGCAGTAAATATTGTTTAAGAGCGCAGTCAAAGAGGGGCTCATAGGGCCTAATCCCTCTCTATTTAAATAAAAACAATTAAGTTACAGAAGCTATTAAAAATCTATTTTCTGTCTTAAATGTTTCCTTATTCACCTCTGACAAAAAAGAAAAAAAATGTAATAATTAATGAAAGTTATGGGTAATATTCATGAAACTAGTAAATCTGCAGATCAGTGGCTTCAAACATCAGTTCTGCAGTTTTATTTTAAAATCATTTTATTTAGTATTTAAAATATTCAACTCACAATATCATTTCTTTCATAATTTTAATATTAATTATTATAAATGATATATCAAATAGTCTCTGGAAGAATAATTGTTGAAAATAGTGAGACTAAGCACTAATATTCCAAAACTTTTTTTTAATTATACTTTTTAAATCCCCTACTGTTTCAATAATTTGATAACTGTAATTGCCTGATATTTAGTATTTTAAACTATCCATCTAAAATAATTAAAACATCGATCTTCTGATAATTACAACAAGTGATGCAAAGGAACAGATGTATTATAATCCTGGATCCACCATCTTGGATTTTTTTCTTGAGGTGAATTAAAAATTGTTTTTAATTAATAGTTATAATTATTATATTCCAGTTTTTTTCAATATTACATTAATCTATCAACAATGTTTAACCATTGGCAACATTTACTACTTGGCGAAAAAGGAGTTTTCATGCAAGAAAAATGTCCAAGATGGTGGATGCGGAATTATAATACATCTAAGCCTTACTTTTTATAGGGTGACCATTACTGGAACAGAGGGTGTCCGTTACTGGGCCTGAGGGTGTCCATTACTGGGCTTTTGGGTGTTTTGACATATTTCTGTTATTTAAAATTTCGATTCATATTGGGAAATGAGACTATGAGAATGGTTAAATATTGTTGATATATATTGTTAATATGATATTGAAAAAACTGGACTATAATAATTATAACTATTAATAAAAAAATAATTTTCAAAGAAATTCCTTAAGGGTGTCCATTACTGGCACATCTACCCTATCCATAGAAAATAGTGTTTGATTTGTCTTAATGCAAGCAACATAGAAATAAAATGTATTAAAAGTTTTAGGTATTTTTATGTTAAATTGATTAAAATCCTCTATGACTTCAACATTCATTGACATATATAATGACACAAACTTTTAACTTCATTGTCGTGATTATGCTAAAATAAAATTACAAATAATATACAAAGTGCCAGAAGCAAAGTAACCCCCTGGAATATGATGAATGTGTTAATTGTTTTAAAGTTTTATTCTGTATTGCATTGATTTGTTTTTCAAATCTTTGTGGAAATATTTTAAATCTATTCAACCCAGGTTAGAATATTGCCTTAATAGCTTAATATACTTTTTTTATTATGAAAAAATTCAAAAATCAAAAATATATATGTAAGTAATAAGTCTTGTATGCTTTTCATAGGTTATTTTAAATAAAAGTTCTGGGTTATGGATACAGAGAGTTTTTAGGAAATACAGACATGGTATTTGCATGGCAGATGACATAATACCTTTTCAACACTATTTACACAAATATATCAGCTGAGTTTGCTATTCTTTAATAAGGAAATTCTGTTAAACAAGCTACAATTCTGGCCTGACAAAACTATTAATCAGCTTGCTCCATTTTTAGATGACTCTAGGTGCATTTATTATAAAGGGATCTGCTGAGTCGGACTGTTTTTATGAACTTATATCTTTATTGCTGTTGCTAAGTGCATAGTAAATCCATTCCATCTCCTATATTCACATACAGTAGTACCCTCACTTATGTTCGACTTGCGTCACCCCGCATCTACGTTGTCTGACCTGGAAATTTTTTTTCTTTATTAAGACGTACTTTGAACTTTTTTGAAGAAATTTAACTTCTCAGATGGCATCAAAGTCATGGGAGATTCATGGGGTGAAGTTCGGCAAAAAACAATGTGAGATGCTTGGAAAAGACTGTGCCCCATTTCCTTCACAGAGACTACGGAAACATCTGAAAATTGTGATTCTGTATCTCTCTTAATTGACGAAATCATCAAAAATCAATGAGAACTCAACTTAAGATGGGTATTACAGATGTTGTTGAATTCATAAATTCCCTTGATCCAGAATTAACCATCAACGAACTTATCGAACTAAAGAAAGAAAGTACTGTCGAAGAAACAGATGAAGATTTTGAGCCTAGGGGAAAGATTGTGATTGTTGCAAATTTAACCAAAGTACTAAACCTTATTAAAGCTGGAATAACAGCTCTTGAAAATATTGATTCAGACAAGCAAAATGTAGCAACAACTAGTAAAGTTAGAAAACTCACTATTCTGTTACAAAGAGCTTCTAAGAGAAAAAAAAAAATGTTGGTTCAAACTTCATTGCTAGATTTTTTCACACGCTCAAAGACTCGAACGGGGAAGTTAAAAGAACAATAAATCATGAATTAACAACTTATTGGTTTATTCTAAATTCTTGTATTGCAAATGCATTCTTTTGCTAATGTTAAATGTATGTAACATAATCCCTAAATGCAATAGAATATATTCATTAGGTTTTGGAGAATTTTTATTACTTATCCTTTTTTGCTTGTCTAAATGTACCTCGACTTACGTCATTTTCGACTTACGTCGCTAGTCTTGGAACGAATTGTTGTTGTAAGCCAAGGTATTATTGTATATATGATTGCTGCATCATTGAAATATATTCTAATATATTATATCAAAGATTCTATTCCTATTAACTTTGATAAATATACTTAGAACAATATATTTCACTAGTTTATGCTTCTCTTATTTTAGTCATTTACTCAAATATTAAAAAAAATAATAATAATTTTATGGATTTTTTTATACAAGAGTATTTTTTATGTATTTACATAAATTGATTCCAAAGCAGCCATATAAAAAATAAAATTTATATAGAGAAAATTTCATAATGAGGGTAAGATATTCTTTTACTGATTAGTTTAAAATTACTTCTAATAGACCATGATTCGTGGCATCCTGTGCATTGCCATAGTTTAGGACTGATAATAAAGACAAGCAGATTTTTGTTTAGATAACTATGTTTTTTTCCCTCCATGGGAAAAAAAAACAATTTTCCATTTTCTCTCCAGGGTGGCAATATTTAACTTACCTCTTTTGTTATAGCTTGTTGTTTACTTTTGTTTTTAACATAATTATTACTTTAATTGAAGAATTTGCATCTGTGCATTTTATCATATTTTACAAGGTTATTCATTAACATTTTGTGACAGTACACAATTTTTAATCTCTTAGCACCAGTAATTACAGATAATAATCTTTGTCTAATTTAATCACAGGGGTTCCATGATTAAATAAAGTGAAATTTACCATTAAAAAATATTGGCAGGTGGTAAGAAGAGAGAAAAAAAAACCTAGAAAGAAAAAAGGTCGGATGCTAGTCACTAACAAAGCCACTATTGAAGCAGGAAAAGAGCACTAGTGTTGTAGATAAGGGTATTATTCTTTAGATTCATGCAGAAAATGTGTTATTTTAATTGGTAATGATAAAGTAAGAAAAATATGTAATTGTTAGATATCATAAATAATGTAACATTAATTGCAAATGATTTTATGAATTATAAATTTAAAAAATACAATTAAATTACAACATAATTTAATAATCTCTGTGTTTTTTTCTTAAGAAATAAGAAAGTTCTACAATTTTTGCAAGCTCTTGGGCACACAGATTTAAAAATACTGAGGTACAGGGAAATTTTTTCACACAAAATGGGTGCAACTAAGAGGGCATTTTATTATATAAAAATAAGGCAGGAAGTTTCACCCTTAAAAAATGGCTTAGAGGGAATACTACTTTTAGGAAAAATTGAGGATTGTATCTGTATGCACCTTACACATCACATCAACTAGAGATGAAAGCCTGAGCCAGTGAGCCTTTGATTTTTATACCAGTTTTCAGGCTCGGGCTCAAAGTGAAAAATTTATTCACAAATTGAAAAAAAAAAAAAAGAAAACCCTGCTATTTGAGAAATAAGAATGTGGTCTAAGTTTCTTAAAGAAGTGTTTTACAATCCTTTAAAAATCAGTTTGAAATGAATTAAATTGCTATAGATGTGATGTATATCCCTATGTGTCCTATCTCCATACTTTATCTGATTTTGAAGCTTTTGGTAACAAAGAAGCTGTGGGATATCCCTTGTCTATCTTCACTTTCTGGGTGAAGTCCTTTCCCAGAATTACTGGAAAATAAAGTTCATGTCTAGTCTATCTGCCATAGTTGTACAGTGATATTTTAAAAGAATAAGAATGTAACTTTTGCAGATTTCTGTGAGTAGTTGGGTATAAATATTTTTTAACAGATTTTCAGCGACAGAAAATTATAAAATATTGTCATGGGGACATATGTAGGATTAATACTTATTTCTATGTAAGAAAAGACTTTTAAATGAGATTTCATTTTTTCAATTAATCTTGAAACAATTTTAAAATGTTAACACTTTTCTTCTGCATATTTTCGCTGTCAGATTTTGGCTAAAAAAAAATGAGGCCAGATGCATTTGTAACATATACTTGTCATAAAGGCGTTAAAAGAACTGAAGAAACATAAAATTTGTTACATGACTCAATGATTTTTTCTTTTTTTAGCATGGTTAAGAAATCGTAGAAAAGACGCTCCAACAATAGAAGTGAGCATTTCCTTTGTTTTTGTTTATTTTCTATTTAAAAATATATGTATATATTATTCATTACATATTATAAAGTAACTGCATAGATCTTTAAAATGATATCACTAATTTAAATGATTTAATTATTCAAGAAGAAATTCGTAAACTCTTAAGATATTTCTTTTTTACTATGCAAATCAAAATGCAATAGATTTAACTGATTTAATATTGCAGGGTAAAATATTTAATAAAAAATATTATCGAAGTTTTGAATTTAAGTTCTTTAAAGAACTTGAAGAAAGTAGTAAACTTTGGTATTTTGGAAATTTCAGGAAGTAATGAAGAATGCAGTTATTGCTCAAATGAAAAAAGAAAGAGGAGATGAAATTCAAAGGAAAATCGATGAAGTGAGATTAATTTCCGTATATTTTCTTTATGTTTATACAAAAGTAATGGACATCAAAGTTAATTTTGCAAGTTCTATGTATTATATATATATATATGAGTGTATGTGTTTATTCATGTGTGAAGTTATTGAAGCATGTAATTGAAACTTGAACTTTGTTCATATTTTTTTCATAACTCAGCATTCTAACTATGTAAGCACATGTATAGGACAAATATTGGACATCATTTTATGATTAATTTATCTAAAATGTTAGGGGTACAATGGATATACAGCAAACATACTACATCTGGCCAGTATGCTGGATAATTGGCTGTAGCTGGATATTATGATTATCAGTCAGTAGTACATCTGCTTTGAAATTATAAGACCATACTATACTTTTATTGTTCATTGAACTGGTTGTTAAAATTTCTGGCATATAAAGCCAGTAGCTTAATTTTACAAAATACAATGCAATAATTAATTAAACTAAAAATTATTTACTTATTTATGGCAAATCGTGTTTCTAAATCTACGCAAGAACAAACATGTAAACAACAATAACTCTTCATGCAATATGTACCTGCGGCATCACTGCAATGTTTGAGATGGGGCAGACGATATGCATACAGAAAAAAAATTTTATTGGTCAGATATTTAAATTTGAACTCTATTATGTTCGCATATGATAATTTGTCGCAACAATTGAACTTAGCTATTTTAGAAAAACTTTTGAAAGAAGAGAAATCTGAGTTAATGCAAGAACATTATCTAGCTATGATTTTCCATGATTTTAAAATGAGACTAAATCAAAGAGAATGTCTTCAATGTCTATAATTAGCATATGAAAATGAAGCACCATCTCATTCCACTGTATTAAGATGGTTTACAGGATTTAGAAGTAGGTTGAAATTTTCTCCTGGATGAAAAACATACAGTAAGACCTTTGTCATCTATAGTCCCAGAAGATGTGTTACATATATGAAAAATGTTAATTGATGATAATCGCTGTACCTATCAAATGATACTGAAAGAACTGACATCTGATCCACAGCTATACATAAAATTATTCATGATTAACTGCATATAAAAAATGTCATTGGGTCTCCCATAATTTAACTGAACACCAAAAAGTGGAGTGTGTCAGAATCAATAAAAAAACCTTTAAAGTACTTAAGAATGGTTGCACTATTTCTAAAATCATAACTACTGATGAGATGTATATACCTTTTTTTGACATTCCAACACATCAAGAAAGTAAAGCATGGATATTTGAAAATCACACAAAACCACAATGGGGAAAAGACAACGAGCAATGAAAAAAGTAATGTATGCCATGTTCTTCCAAAGTACAGGGCTGGTCAAAGTCATAAAACTAGAAGGACAGAAGACAGTTATAGCTAACTGGTACACCGCTAAGTGTCTTCCAGAAATTCTTCCATGTGTGAATGTTAGGGGATTCATGTTTTACTATAGCAGTGCATCTTATTATCCAGCGAGGATCATAGTAGAATTTTTTGAACAAAACAACATCAGAGTGGTAGAATGTACACCCTGTTCTCCTGATCTTTCTATGTGTGACTTTCAGCTATCTTTTAATCTTAAAAGAATTATGTGAGTGTCACTTTCATCCTGAAGATGAGATTGTTGAGGCTATAAAAGCATATTTTTCACTTATTCAAAGAAATGGATGGCTTGAGGCATTTAATTGTTTGAAAATTCCTCTACAAAAGTGCACTTGATAGGAACTACTTTGAACACTCTTATGAGCTGGTAAGTTTAACTTGTACCATTTAGCCATAACTCAAAAATTTCAGTGTGACCCTTCTATGAGCAACAGACATAGCTAAAAAGATAAAAGTTGGAGAATGTTACGTCATATTGGAAATATTATGGACGTCAGAAGGTGAATATGTAATGTCATATGAGTTTGAAAAACGTATTGAAACATGATAAAAACCCAATTATGGAAATAGTGGCATATTTTAACATTTTGAGGTTATCTGAATTTGTTTTTTGCCATTTAAAAATCTATTCCATATATATACTTGTATATTAGAAATTCCACAAAGTTTAGGTCCTAGAGCTCATTCTTAGTGAAGAACTGAAATAAAGATTTCAGATTTTTAAAAATAAAATTCATAGAATTTTTGTACTTGCCATTTTTCTTTAGTCATTGAAAAAATTATTTAAATATACAAAATACTTGGAAACAACTTTTCATCAAAAGGTTTTAATCTCAGTCTCAATTGAGATCACACATTATATTTACTAAGTAAGTAGTCGATCTGCCTTCTGGATTAAATGAAAAAAATAGTGAAAATTTCATAAATTAACATGCAGTCGTTGATTTTTCACAACAAACATTCTTAAAATTCCAGGTAACGCCAGCTACTTTAGCCAGTTTTTCCTAAAAATAATTTACTATTATTAAACTAATTAGCTGATGCTGATATAGCCAATGATTTAGAATTGTAATATATGTACTGAAACTAAAACAATCATAAAAATAATTGTTAATAAATAATCTATACTAATAAAAGAAAGTTTCGTCCTGTGAGTCTACCTGTGTATGTGTGCCCGCGATGGCTAGCAAAATCTACGGCACGTACGAGGCTAAAAATTTTTGTGAAACTAGCCCAAAAGATCTCATGATGCATCTGAGGTTAAAAAATTTAAAATTTTAATAATTTGTTGAGAAATTAATTAAAAACCCCAAATTAAACGAATGGAAAAGTATTCATAATTCAACAAAAGCATAGATCACCAAACCACCGAATAATTCTTTGAAAACTGGGAGAGAGAGAGTGAGTGGTTAATAGAATTACAGTGCTGCTGGGGCATTAAATATACTAGTCCTTTTTAAAAAGGGCTGTATCTTAAATTCTACCTGGCCTAAAAACTCTAAAATTGCACAGCCAGACGCAAAAATAATTCCTCTTTCAGAAATTCTAAAAATTATTACAGTATGGTTACAGGAAGTAAAAAAACCCACTGAAAATCGATTTATAAGAAATCTTTTTATTTCCTTCGAAAGAAAGGTTTGAAATCTCTCCTATGGACGCCAGGTTTCATTGAAGACAATGGACAGCTTTCAATAGTGGACATTTTCGAACAAATATAATATTTTAAAAATATTAAATTTATGGATTTATTTTTTATGCATCCAGATGTAGAATTTTTCGTTGATTTCAAATATGTAAATTTCTTCATGGTCGCTCAATTACAACCTTAAATATTAATTATTATTTCATTAATTGGATGATTCTTTTCAAACTCTCTTTTTAAAAGCCAGTCTTCAGAGACCACAAAGGATTTTTATACTAGGAATCTCTGGAACGGCATCAAATTTTTAAAAATACACCATTTAGATATTTTAAAGTTATGCATCTAGCCCTATCTTTAAATGCAGTTTAATAATATCAAAATTTTATAAAAATCGATCTGCAAGTTTTTGTTTTATAGAAAATTCGATTTTTAAAAGGAAAAAGAAATGCTTTGCTGAAATGTGAATTTGTTAAAATTAAGAAAACTGATGAAACAATTGATTTGGAGCTTCCATATAGTAGTTTATAACACATATTAAAGATTTAAAAAATTAGGGGTCATCAAATTTCGAGGGTGGGTGGGGAAAAATAAAAATTGTGGGGGGACGAGATCAAATATTTAAAACCATACTGTTTTAGATGCAGTTTTTTGATGGAACCCTGGGGAAAATATTAGTTATTTAATATAAAAGTTTAAAAAGTGTACTTACCACTATTTTCGAATAGTAAATTCAGCAAATATCTTAAACTCTTGCTTAAGTCCACCACCCCTTTGACTAATATATCTACGGGTAAGTTGTTTGACGGAGTTTTGTTCAAAAACAATTCTAATAGGAATAGAGTTTGCCCCCCGGTGGTGGAATGTTAAACTAAAAGATTCGAGAATGTTTTTTTGCAGTGTGATATATCATTGGAAAATCCTCTGACCACTCTTTCATAATATGAACCTTTCCTCTCCCTTCACTCAAATTTGCACCACCCCCACCCCTCCCCCCAGGGGGAATGAATTTTTTCATGTGACATTTTGTTTTAAGGCTTTTGGCCTGTACATTACTAAGCACTCACTCCTCTCCTCTTAACTCATTTTTTCATCTGTAGAGGGCATTTTAAAGTTTTAATTTGTTCATTACTACCCCATACAATTTTCCAAGAGTTATGAAAAAAATTCACATAACAAATCTCAACAATTAGCAGCTTTTCCCCTATTTTCACACAGTGAGCGGGTACATATTTCAGGCAAAATGGAGTTAAATATATGAAATCACACAAATTTAAGGTTCATTTAAAAATATTACCATGGGCTCTGGAAATGATGGGCAGGCCAGCTAGTTAAAAATAAATAAATAAATAGTATGAGCTATTTAATCTAAACACATGCCTAATTTCTTTAAAAAAAAAAAAGGAGATTGCAGCTCAATATCCAGTGTTTACCCAAATTGACATTCATTGCACCTCTTGAAAATGTTTCATTAATCTAAGACAAAGGAAAGCTATTGCTCTTTTCTCTTCTTTATTTTTTATGTTTTAAATATATAAAGAAATATACTAAAAATAAAACTCTTTTATATTTTAAGCTTATAGAATTACGGACAGAGCTTATGGAGAAAGAACTTCAAATTGTATAAATGTCATTTGATGTGTTGAATTTTTGAAACCTCATTCTTTTTGGTTTTGAAAGTAAAGATTTCAAGCTTTATGTTAAAGAAAAAAATAAACACATATGTATACAACACATTTTGTATACATAACCTAAAAATTTTGATTTAAGCTTTGCATGTTTATGAAAAGTAAGAACTTCTATCAACAACTCAGGTCTGAATAAGATCTCTTGTATTATGGTGAATCTACATTTTGTTGCACATATTTTAATAGTAAAAGTGTCTCTCAATGTCTGAATAAACATTCATATTTGATTGTGACCTATATTCATATTACATATTTTAAATCAATTAGGAGAAAGTAAAATGTTTAGATATCTCCAATTTTGAGACTTAACTGAATTTATTTAAAAATAGCCTTATTTATTCCTTTATTTATATTTTATTATCATTCAATTTCAGTTTAGAAATTTTTTTTATTGAGCTAGTTCTAAGATGAATTTTAAATCCTAAAATTGTTAACATAATAAATATATGAAAATGGCTCTGATAGTTTTTATAGGAGAAATAATACTAAAATAAGCAGTATTATTTTACATGCTCGAATGTGTTTCTGATAGGCAGCTTTTTGCAAGTTGAAATGCTTTCACGTTGTTTTGTTCATTTTGTCTATACCTTTTCTTGAGTTGTGAGAAAAATCCTTTGTGCCCACACATTGCTGGTTCTTTTCTCTCAGTTTAACGATTACTTTGCATTTTGCGTATCTTCTATGTATTATGGCTACACACGAGGGGTTTTCTGCTGATATATATTTATATATATTTTTGGCAACCTGCATTATCCAAATTTTTCATAAAATATGTGGCATTATGTAGTGCATAAATTTACTATATATATTGTGTTGCAATATAATGTTTGGCGCATATATAGCAATAGCTCTTTCCTTTTAAAATGACCTGAAGTTTTCCACTATCTGCCGCAACATGTTAGTACTCTCCTAGATTATAATGGTTTTTTTGTCATTTTACTTTTATATACAACGTTTTTAAGATTACACTCTTAAGAAAAGATGACTGCTTTTTGATTTTAAATAAAATTATAAAAAGGTACAAGTGATGTGGACTCAGCTAATAATACTTTCCACTGCATTTTAAGTCTGCTCTGGTCCGAGTTACCTATCCTCGTCTATTAGTTTTTTTATAAAGTTATACAAGTATAATTTTGCTTAGCTGTTAAATAGGCCTGTAGATTTTCCCTGTTCTAAATTTTCAAGTTTTCTTCCAAATTTACATAAAACAAGTTATTTGAATTGATTATCATGGATTGGTTCAAATTATATGTATATTTTCATAAGTGTAAAAGATAACAGCTTTATCAGCATCTTGCAGAAAACGCAGACAGCCTTCAGAACTATCTTAACATTGATAAAGACATTATCACAAGCAACGTTAGGAGCATTGACAACATCATAGGAGACATTATACAAGATGATGCAGTAGAAGACGACCCTGATGAAGTTGGCGACGGCGAGGTTCACAAGCGCATCCCGACAATAGCTGAAGTAATGCAAGTTTTTAGCACTATGCGCCTATACACCGCGTCAGTAAATACTGACGCTTCAATTGAAGACTTATTAAGAAACCTTTAAAAAGCAGAAAATGCTCTTTTAGGTGGCTGTTCATCCACCCATTAGATGAAACTCGAAGAGTTTTTCTCTAAAAGAATATAAACAGTAAGTTTGAAAGTTTATAGTCCTTACAGCAGTGCTCAAGAGTACAAATGTATTTTTTTTTTTTTTTTTTTTTAATAAAATATTATTGTTTCTTTCATAATTCTATTTTATGTTTAATATAAGGATAAAGGCTCCTATTAGAAATGTTAAATATATTTTGTACCTTTGTTTTAATGCTAACAATTCTTTTACTTATAACGTTTTGAAATAATAATACACTCTGTAAACACTATATTTAGTGTAAAATTGTGATATTTTAAATAAAGGAAATGTTTTTGCATCTGTGCTATACAGTTTTTATTTTAAATATTACACAAAAATGATTCCCTGCGTTATTTAAAGCAGATAATCTAATATTCTCAATTTTAAAATGCTGAAATGTTAAATGCTGTTTTCCTGCATTTAACACTCTTCTAGTCCGGTGCCGCGGAAGAGTGTTATATCTGGGTTTTACTGCATTATTAATCTTGTTACTATGTGACTAAGTTGCTATATTAGTAGCAACTAGCGCAAACAAGATTGTTTGTTGAACACAACACAAAAACGTTTTTTAAGAGGTAAAGGAATAAGAAGTCATGAAGGGAGTTTACAGCTTGAATGTATTCTGTTACAGAAAAAAAGGGAAGATAAATGTATTAAATATTCTTTTTCAAATGTATTCAGTTGTAAGTTTTTTTTCATAAAAATAATTTACTGTTACAAAACTAGTTGATGCTGATATAACTAAATATTTAAAATGATGTAATTATAATATTGATACTTAAAATAAAATAATCATGAAATAATAATAAATAAATAGAGGAATTAAATTGAGATAATAGAAAATTTAAAAATAAGATAAAAAAGAAAATACATAGTATTAGCTAGCTAATCTAAACCCATGCCTAATTTCTTTAAAAATAAGAATGGGGGAAATTAAAACATACTGCTTCTGCATATCTGCCTACAATTTATGCTAGATATCTAGTATCTGGCCAAATTGGCTTCTCTATGTGGTCAATCTCGATATGTATAGAACTACCCTTGGGAAAATTACAAAAGTGATCTTATGTATAGGATGATCTTATAAGTGAGTTAAAATCCTGCATTAGGAATTAATCAGAGAATTTTTTAACTTGGCATTATGAATTAAAGGTCCTATTTAATTCCAGTTTAACCATATGTTGAGATTTACTCATATATGCATATATATATATTATTTAACATATGCTTAAGATAATGAGCTGATGATGTACAATTTTTTATTTAGGAAAGTCTACAATTTAAGCAGCAATCTGGATCCGTGAAACAAGGCAAGTGTAATTGGATGTTATTAAAATGTCAAAAGTTTTATATTTGCATTGATGTGAGCACAACTTATTAAAAATTTTTTATTTATAGGTTTTCGAACATTAGAGGGCTTAGAAAGAGATCCTGGTAGCACTTTTGATGATAAAAAGCCTTAATAAAAGTATTGATTCCAAAACTTTCTTTTGTTTTACTAAATTATATGTTATAATATGCAGAATAATTATAAATGATTGTCAGGATTTGAAACGCAAAATTACAAGTAACATAAGTAAAATACAAACAAAAGTGCTTATGTATTGAATAGGGTAATTCTTTAAAATTGGGCATGGCACAAGTATGTACAAATGTTTAATATTGGTTCTTTCAGTATCACTAGAAATATCTATTCAATAGTTCATTTCATCCTATACTAATTTAATAAATTCTTTCTTGCAATGACCGAATCCAGAACTACTGGGAAATCAGTTGTATTATAAAAGTTACTTCTAATTGTTTAGATAGGTAGAGAAAATCATATTTTTTACACATTTAATGTTGTGCTTACAATACAATAATTAAGGATCGACTGAAACAGGTTTTTAAGAGTAGTAAAACCAAATTTCGGTAATCTTCCTGTTTTCAAACAAAAATGTCCAAAAAAATTTTTTTTTAAGTAATTAATACATACATTTATTAATTAATTATACGTGTATAGAAAAACATATCTAATATATAAATATACATATATAGGTATGTGTGTATATTATTTTTTTTTCAAATGTGCACAATAAGATCAAAATAAATATTTGCTCACTCCCACCCAAAATACTCCCCCCCCCCCCCCCCAACCTCCCTAAGAAAATTTTGAAATGGCTCTCCTGTTTGAAAATTTTATCTCCAGGACCAATGTTGGCTCTCTGTGCCTCTGACCAAAGCTTTTTATTTTCATGGAAAATAAAATAGAATTAATTTTCAATGACACAGAATGATTTTCTGATTATACGAATTCATATAATTAAATAAAGTTTTAGGTATACATACTTCGATTTATCTTTTATAACGATTTTTGTAAATGATCATCTGTTATACTAGAACTTTTGCCAAGAGTTTTCAAAACACTTCTGCAGTTTAAAAATAAAAATTTTCTAATATTGTTAAGTCTGCAGCTTTTAATGAGAGCATGTTACCATTACAAACTCAAACTTTAGTCATATATGCATTGCTTGCATTATAATTTTCATTCATGTCTTGAGTCAATCATGACTGATAATTATAAACAGTGAAGTTCATAGCAATAAATAAAGAGTGAAAATCATAAGAGCCGATACAGCTCAAATCAATGAGTAATGTTGAAAATTTCAAAGGAAGAAACAAGATTTTTGGAATATAGATAGCTTCCGTTTGGCAGCATTTTCAGCGAAACTCAGATTTTGGGCCGAAAACAATTTTTCAGTCGATCTCTAACAATAATGAAATTTCTTTATTCTTATCTTATTATTTTACAACATTATTTCCCTCCTCCCACCTTACAATTGTAATTTTCATTTCCTACGTATTTAGTTTTGGTACAGCTTTCCAGTCTAAACACAAACTGTGCTTTATTTTAAGTTTTAGATTCTTAATTTGAATATGGTAATTTTTTTTTTTAATGAAAGTTTCAAAACAGGTGGATTTTTTGCATATGTTTAAAAATTGTTTTCAACTAAATTTGTCACAGAAATTTGCTTACATTTTCTTTCTAAAGTTTGTTTGTATATTTAAATTGCTTACCATTCTGTTATAATTCATCAGTATGGAAATAATATAGTAATCATGTATGTACTTGAGTATAACATTTGCTCTTCCAATGATTTGCTATTCTAATGATTTCTTAACAGTATGTCTATTAAACATTGTAAAAATATTTTAAATATAAGATTAGGAGAAAATACTACTGTTTGTGAAGCATGAAGTGGCTTCAATGGTATCTTTGTGACTCTATTCCTCCTAAATTTTTATCCTGATGACCATATGACACAGCACAGTGATAGATGCAATGGCCATCATAGTTTTCATTAAAAATCTGACATAAATAGTGTTCTTGAGGAATAATTATAGATTCCAAGTGCCATAGACTTAACATTAAAGGTTGCTATCCTTTTTGAATTTTCTAATCCTTTTTTTCCTTTCCTGTTGCAACAAAAAGAAACTGCATATGGAAAATATCTATATTATAAAGCAAAAACATGTCCATGAGTAGCGCTGACATTATATTGATGATGACAACAACCTGAATAAAAAATTTTTGCTTTTTTGCAAATTTATTATCTTCTAAACATCACACAGTTTCACTTTTTATGTAAATTGTATGGTATTAAGTTTTTTTTACTTAATCAGAATCAAAAAGGCTTCTTTAAATGAGTGAAATTTTTGGCAATTTGCTTGGCTATTAACCGCTGCCATGCGGCCAATACAAATGTACCATTTTTAATACTTTACTGACGAGATAAGAAAAATCTAATTTTTATTAAAAAAACACCATTGACTAAGGGTGTGGTTTCTGCTTTACAGAAAAATGCATTTATATAGCTGTTTACTTTCTATTTCGTTAAATTAAATTTTATTCTTTTTAGAAGTATCCAGTATTTATAATATCCCCATTGACTTTCCTTTTTACTAAGACTCTCTTTAGATAATCCTGTAACATTAACAAGTTTAATATTTTGCTTCTAATAAAGGTCATGAAACAACATTCATTTAACAAAGCAAGAGGATACTCAAATTAAAGAAAATTATTAGGCAAGTTTAAATATAAAAATGTGTTTTTTAAAACACTAACATCATTTCATGGAAGTCGTATAGAATTAAATAGAATAATTAAAATTTACAAATTCTCTATTTCAATCACGAGGTATACCAATTCCTCATAATTTTCAAACATAAAATTTCATACCTAAAGTCACCACTTATGATTCATATAAACAAGTCACTTTTATTCGCATTAAAAAAAACGCACTTTCGTCACTTGCCTCAGGACTTTAAAACAAAATCCACTAACAATAATAAATTGCTAAAATTTTACTATAATCTAAAATAAACTTTTGATGAAATAGAAAAGGTGAATAAAATCTTGCTTACCTAAAATCCATAGCAGGATATGGAGCTCTTGTCACTTCATTTTGATACTCACAAATTAAAAACTATCTGCACCTATTGAAGAACTAAAACTTCACACCTCTAAAATACTGTTCCACTGAACTGCCCTGGAAACTCTTAACTTTTGTTTATTATTTATTTAACTTGTATCTCCTTTTTGCTGTCTTTTTTCCCCAATTTCCTTATCACCAATTTTAGTATAAAAATTGTTATTCCCTCCTTCTGCAGGTCTTCATTAGATTTAATATATGGGTACATCCACAGCAATTGAAAATTTTTGCTGAAAAATTATTTAAAACGAAAATATAAGTGTGATACATCAATTTAAAGCTAAAGAGTTTGTGTGTATGAATTTGTAAGTTTTAATTTCTTAATAACAAGTCTATACTGAAAATGG
Organism: Maratus speciosus; assembly: GCA_963932465.1. Taxonomy (NCBI): domain Eukaryota; kingdom Metazoa; phylum Arthropoda; class Arachnida; order Araneae; family Salticidae; genus Maratus; species Maratus speciosus. Next base: position 462,326,929 of record OZ010790.1, read on the forward strand.
AGTGGAAACTAACAATATTAAACATCATTTACATTTGAGCATAATAGCCCACTTATAGACGGGTTGCACATGATGTCACATGTTTGAAATCGCTTCGTATGGCGCCCAAATATAAGACAAAATGGTACTCTCCATTTGATTTATTAGACTTATTTGCACTATAATAATAAAAATAAGGAAGATCTAAATTAAACAGAAAGATAACACATGCTTTTAACGGCAAAAATGCAGTTCTGTGCTCCACATGTGTGCTCCAGCTGCCATAGCATCAGTCGTTGCTAATAGCAATGTGACGTCAATGCAAGGGGTCTATTGAGTTGTATGTTTTTTTTACTTCTGTTCATTAAATGAAATTATTATGTTTTGAAAATAATAAGTTATTAGTTTATGCTACATTGCTAAAAAGTTTTAGCTAAGGTATTAAATGCAATTTTAATCTTATTTAATAGTTGATAACTAAATGTCACAAGAGTAACAAAAACACATTTAAAATTTTAATTTTATAAAAACTAAAAATTTTTACCCGAAACTTCTAACTCTCTGATTTGGCAGTATAAGACAGATTTTATAATTTTTTTTTAATGTTATACATGGAACAGGATCTGAGCTGTTGTCACAAGAGTAACACAATTTTTTTGTTCATAGTTTGACATAAAACTGTGTTACAACCAAAACAAACACAATTCTTGAAGTTGAGTTGTTTCCTCCGTTATTAGAAGTTCTTGAAATAGTCTTAGCCATAATTAATAGTATTTTGTAAATTTGGTGAGATTCTTATAGTAACTCTTATGGAAAGGATTCTGATAGTATATTTTAATGAAAGATTCTGATATTGTTTCTTATACACAAGAGCAGGAAAAATTATGCTAAGTGCCAAAAATTGTAGAGAAAAAAAACACAAGAATGAAATTGAATATGTTGAGATGATAAAGTGAAAAAATGTCTTAGAGCCAGTAAAAGCTTCAGCAAGAGATAGACAAAATTAAGAAAAAGTAGAGTACTAGCTAACTTCAGATGTGGTAATGAAAAAAAAAAAGAATGTTTGACTCCACATGGCTTTGGAGAAAATTCTGAAGCATGTTGAAAAAATACTTCCCACTTATCCAACTAAAAAGTTAAATGATAATGAAATGCTTTCTCAAAACTCTGGTATTGTTCCAAAGATCAAGAAATCCTATAAAGATCATGATAGGTAATTGTCAGAAACTTGGTGCAAATTTTTTATGTCGATATAGATATAAGAGGTCATTCTTCAGCTAAATCTACATTAGTTAGGTGTGAAAAAAATCACATAGTTTCATCAATCTTAAGTCACATTTTCTAAGATACGACTTTTTTGTTTAAAGAAGCTTTTCTAGATTGAAAACATTGGATTTCTTTGCAACTTTAAGGCCTAGGCCTAGTTTCATAAAACAATAGAAAGATATTCCCCAGATTGTCTGCATTTGCCATTATCATGAAAACATTCAAGCAATTCATTAGGCAGTAACTGGTCTATTTCCTGTATTAAATATTCCTGTAAAGGATTTAATGACTTTGTGTGCTGTGATACATTATCATTTGAATGTATGAATTCAGAATGACAAATATGCGAAGATGACATCAAAGAGTTATTTGAAACTGAGGTCATAATCCAGAACTCCTCATAAGTTATTGTCAATAGCAAAAGGCTGATAAGAGTTTTGAAAAAGTAAATGTTGAAGAAACCATTTCTGATAGTTTACAAAATTTCGAAAGAAACTAAATCCATTTCTGCAGCACACATTCATTCAAACTTGTACACTGGATTATTTTGATAATGCCAAAAAAATAACCAGTTCTCAAAGAATCGTCATGCAAGTAGTTTTTTCAGAAAACTATACATTTTTATGCCAAGACGAGATTTTGATACAAAATTCTGCACCACTGGTCAAACCCACTAGCGATTGTATTTTCAATCCTTATTTAGTATGATGCCTATTAAATAAAATCTCATGCTCTTATTTCAGACAATGTAACTCATAATCAATTTTCTGTAAATGCTTTCCTGCATAAAATTTTTAACGGAGCATCTCCAAGGGAGCATTTTCCAAAATTGTATCCATTTTTCTGATGATTGTGCTTTCCAATTTAAACAAAATTATTACTTTGAAAATATGCCAGCAATAAATTAGACTTCTTTCTCAATTAACTTAATTGGACATATTTTTTCAAAAGCTCCTGGTAAAGAGGCTGTAGACTTAATTCATGCATTTGCATAACGATATGTGTGGAATGAGATAAGACAAAAATAACAGATTTTTGTCTCTTTATACATATTTTGGTATCCCTACTTCCTCTTTAGTTGCCTCTTCAGGCACATCATACTGGTGTGCGAATGTTGCTTCAATTTTGATATGTTTTTACCACTTATTCTTAATAACATTCTTCGTCTTATTTGATCGCTGAATTTCACCATTAAATAAGGAAAAATGTATTATACTGAAAATGTGATAAAATTGTATGAAAATTAGAGCAGCATTCACACCCTTTGCTAGTAGTAAAGTACATTATTATTATATCACTGAGCAGGCTCCTACCTGCCAGACAATATTTCTAGCTTAGAGTTTGTTACCTTGCAATGGGGCGAAATTTGCCTGATTGTCTCATGGTGAAGATCTACCTGATTAGCACATTGGCCATCATGACTGCATTGCTATTTATTTTATCACTTTTGTTACTGTGTTAGCCAGTATAGATTGCTATTATATTGTTTGGATTTGATTACCACTAGAATTTTTAGAAAAAAAAAATTTTTATAAGTTGATATTTTCAATTATTTTATTGAAAGATTGTGAACATGGGGGAAAATTTTTTGTAAATAATTCCAATTTCTTGTCAAAATAGTCAAATAATTAAAAAAATCAGATAATTTCAGTTAAAAACAATTAACATGTTGACCACTGTTATTTATTTATTTTAAGTGTTCCCTGAGCCAACGCAAAGTTTACTAATTAAATTTTTGATATGAAACATATGTATGGAAGAGCTTCCTCGTACAAAGCAAATAAGACTCACTTGGTGCGGTGAACAAATCTAGTGTTAATCGTATTTGATTCATACAGCAGTCAATGTGTTAACATGAGAATTGTTCTTTATGAATAATAGCTGCAATAGTTAAATAATGAACAGGAAAATCCACACATAGTATGTTGCAAAAGAAATGTCTGGATTTTTCTTTGGAAAAAAAAAAAAAAAAAAAAAAGCCATTAAAGAATGGAAAGAAAGAACTAAACAAGAACAAAATATTTTTAATATGGCACCTTATAGCAACAGTGCCCGGGGCATCCCCTCTATGCTACTGCATTAAAGTAATATTTTTAAATTAATTTATATAAGTAGCTGTTTCTGTTCAGCATTGTAGGTACAAGACCCTTTTTTTTTATTATTTGTTAAAGGCGTTCAGTTTTCTTTGAAAGAATTTATTTAGCTTTAGTAGCAATTAAAAATTCAGTTCCGCTGGTACAGTGAAGAGGAGGGGGTGGGGATTTAGAGATTAAAACCTCCCCCAGAACTCTTTAAGATCTGATAAATACAAACTCTGCATATTAAGATGAATACATATATCTGATGTGTAAAAAAATAATGTAAACAACACATAAACAACAAACTTTTCCAACGTAAAGTGGATGAGCAAATGAGGAACAACAGCAACAAAGTACATCTGGTGTTTCTCCCTCCCTTTCTTTCATTTTGCTCAAAAGATTTTGCTATCGTTTTGCAAAATAATTGAATGCTAAATTTCTTGTCTAGCAAGCTGCTTGTGCTTTTTATTACACTAGATTTTACATGTTACGCATCTAATAAAATCTACCTTATGAAGACATGCAATATTGAAATCCTTCTTGATATGAGTAAAAATTATTCAAAAACTCCTTCTAGGTAAAGATCCTGGCTGTGCTACTAATAATATTTTTGAATAAAAGGTATAACAACTTTGATACCTAATTGAGATTAGAATCATCTGTATGAATAATGGCTTAGATAATATGATTTGCAGTAATTTTGCATTTGACATATAAAACAGCGACATATAAAAATTTCAAGTCATCTAAACTAAAGTCATCAGACTAAAAATACCGATCACTACAATTTTATACCTCTTGAAAACTTTTGACATTGAATTAAATTAGCATTTTATTCTAAAATATGAAACATTTTTGTTCTAATATATTTAGAGATAGAACCTCATATGCTTAAGTAATCACAGGATAAAATGTGAGATTAAGCGATGGGAAATATTCTTTTCTGCGGAGAAGTAGGAAAAGGAAAATGATTATCATAAATTTTTGGTGAGATTAAGTAAAATGCTAGTTTGATATTCGAAAATGATCATGTATTTATATACGCTGCTTTTAGTAACCACGAATTTTACTCCCTGATATAAAATATCTTAATTATTTAGCTCATTGACAGCCCAATACGTTTGCTACATGCATTAAATCATTTGATTTTGAAAAAAAAAAAATTCTACTTATGTTTAAAAATGATTTATTAGAAGAATTTTTCCAACGCTACTTTCATTTCTTGATTGTAAAATAGAATTGTCATCACATAGTTTGGTATTACAAATATTGGGTTGCTGGTATCATTTTTTCTAAAAGGATCTGCTTCTCAGTCCAACAGCAAAATAATTCCTTGATTTCAACTGTAGTAATGTTGCCTTAATGACTATTTCTTCTCCTCCTGTCAGTCACAGCTCTAAATATAGAGTTACCTAGACCATTTTTTTTTTTTTTAATATAAGTTTCAGGTGGCCATATCCATATAGATATCTATCTTTGAATTTTTGTTCTAGATTTAGACCTAATTATGTTTTAGATTGTTCAAACATCAAACTATGACTATCCACTGAATTACAAATATTTTATTTCATCAATCTATACTAATAAAAGACAAGGTCACTCTGTGTGTGTATGTGTCTCTGTTGGCAATGACTGAAGAGATCTGAAAATTTGTATGAGCATAGTTTAATGCAGGTCCTGATGTACATGAGGCTCATGCTTTTAATTTTTTTATAATTAGCTGAGATATTAATTACAAACTCATCAGAAACACAACTTTTCTTTTTTTTTTTCTTCACAAAATGGCAAAAGTGACGCACATTTGGATCTGATTTCACAGTGGAAATGAAAGAAATTAAGAACTTTAATAGGCAAAAATTAAGAAAACTAAATAATATATCGATTTGAAAATTTCAGAGTACAAGTAGCAAAATATTTTACGTGGCACAAAATTTTGTAAAAAATTACTCGCTAATTTTTCTTCATTTTAGCAAAAAAATAACAGCGACAAATTTGTTTTCATATAAAAATTGAAGAAAGAATCTAAAAGTGATGTGACATTCATTAAAAACTAAACTAGAAGGAGCTCTGTTTCTGCTAACCCCTCTACCTAATTCCCAAAATGAAAGAAAATAATTAAGAATTTTTACTAATCAGCAAAATTTAAGAAAACTAATTAAGGTATGGATTTGAAAATTCAAAAGCAAAAAATGTCTTACATAGGGGGTGTATATATTTTTGTAAAAATCAGATAGTAATCTTTCTTAATTTTAGCAAAAAACAAGTGCTGACAGATATATTTATTCAGAAAATCCACAAAAGCTCAAGAAAAAAATTTTGATTGTTAGATATTAATTCTGTATTTGTATAACTCAAAGGTGAAGAGGGGAAGCAGAATGACAATGAAAAGGAATTAATAAAGAAATTTTAATCTAGTGTGTGTGTGGAGAAGGGGGGGGGGGATTATTACACGTAAATGTCACACCCTAAAATTGTCAAAATAATGATGAATGATAAATGAAATTTCCTATATACCTTATATCAGTTTTCTGTCATAAAAAGTTTAACCCTTTGCACCTGATTTCACTCTTAAAACTCTGGAACATACTTAAATAGTCGATTCCCCTGGCTTGTTCCCTAGAGCCAAAAATGCTTAAAGAGGGCATTCCTTGCAGCCATTTTAAGCATAGTATCTTTCCTATCTTCTAATTTAATTACCAGAAAAGTATACCTTTTTTGTCCTATTGGAAGTTTTTAAGCTTCCATTTACATGTGCATTTCATAATTTTTACTTCATTTCTCTCTGCTAGAGGACATATTGAATTTTTAATTTGTTTCAAAAATAGGGTTAATCTTATTAGATGCTCACAAAAACTTATTCATATTTGGGTTCCTTAACCTTCATGCAAGCTTCTTATAATACTCCGTCCCAATGCTGACAGGGAATGCCAATTGATTACATTTTTACCACCAATGCTGCCGAAGGCAGCAGGGATCCATCCCAGGGGTTCATTTTGAGAGATTCGGTTTTTTGAAAATTTTAATATGAATCAAGTTTTTAATAGTTCAAGGTTCATTTTGAAAAATAAATTGGCAATTAGAGCGTATATATTAATTTAAGGTTATTATCACAGGACACTCCGGGCAGGTCTTCTAGTAAATAATAATTTGTTACATTAGGAAGTGAAATATTTTACTAAGTTTTGAGAAAGAATTTAAGCTATATTTTGTTAAAATGTCATTAATGTTTTTATTTTGAGTAAAAACTACATAAGATTTTTTCTTACACTTTGAATGTATATATTGATTTTTCTAAACTTATAGTGCTTTTGTTTTTACAGGTATCTGAACAGAAAGTACACTAATGTATAGAAAGAAAATTTGTAAATATTGTATAAAAAGTAGAAAAAAATGTAGTTATTAACAAGCTCAGAAAGAAAATATAATAAATATTTTAGGCTATTTAATTTTTTTTCTACATGACAAAACATTTATTTGGTAGTCTATCAGCTTTTTTTACCTTAATTTTCATAACACCTATCACACTATCAATTGGTCAAATAAGTCGCACAAAAATGACAACAGCAGAAACTTATAATGAATATGTTATAATAAATTATTTGAATGTTACATTTGTGGTGTTTAACATAAAGAGAGCCTGCTTTTTAAATCCTAGTTTTTGAGATAATAATTTTATTTATTTGGTTCTGTTGATAAAAATAGATACATATTTATTGTTAAAAAAATGTTTTGTATGTTCCCGATAAGGATTACAGTCATAATAGTGTATTGAAATTTAAACTGCAAGATGGTAAATTAGAATTTCAATCTTACAATCTCTTATAATTTGTGTTTAGGGTTTCCACATGCAACTGAAAGACAATTGTTTGGGTGACTTTCTCTTTTACCTTTCTTGAAATTTTCTTTCAAAAGAAGTCTATTCGAAAGAAATAAGTTTTTGCTAATTGTGTTTTTATCTCTACAGTCTTATTAAAGTTTTACCTAAAAGATGTTTTCTCTAGAATTTTATATTTATGGAGTAGTTAAATTCTCTATTAAGAAATTGGAGATAACTGTTTTACACTTTTTGTAGGTTCAATTTTAGAAACTATTTTTGATGTAAGCTGCTATTTGAGGAAATATTTCTGTGAATGTTTTGTTAATAAAGCAAATAGTTTTATTGAACTTTTCCTGTGGCAACCTGAACTTTCAATGAGCATAACTTGAAGGCTTTTCATTATAGTGGTTACTTTTTTCTTTTAAACATGCTGAATTACCAAAAATATGATCTATCACCATATTGATATTGCAGGCTCTTTTTAAACAAAAAAACTAAATTCTCAAATTAATGATATTTAGGGTAGCTGCGGGAGAGATGGACTACGTTTTTTCTTTGCACTCTACGCGCCCTACATTTACACATATTTTACTTTTCACAGTATAAATGTATAGTGCATGATGTTTCTTAAAAAAGTCATAATGCAGATAGTTCATATTTTTAAAGGAATTTCTTTTATAATCTTGTAAAATTTTTACTTTGTGGTCCATCTGATTTAAATTACTCTGGGTGAGATGGACCACAATAAAATATTGAAATAATTGCACAATTTTTTTAACTTTGCAACGTTTCATACACCGTTTAGTAAACTTGTGATTTTTATTTTCATGTTTATTTGTATAATATTAAATTTAGAAAAGCTTATTTTCATTACATGAAAATTAAATAAACTTATAATTTCTGTATATAATTAATTTTGGTTCATTCACTTTGCTCGAGCGACTGACATGCCTTTTGCTTTCCTTATTGAGAGTGTTATATTTTGAGCAAGGAATCATTGTAACCAGTTATAACCAGCCTTTTTGGCTTCTATTAAAAGTACAAGGCATCTTAAGTTTTTCCGCTAGTTCGTATGCCTTGGACCTTACAGAGTTAACATGGTGGAAAACCCCAGTTCTGTAGTTTACAACAAATTTTTTTTCGCATTTTTTCTTTAAAGTAATTTTAGGAATGCTAAAAGTCTTTGCTGCTTGATTGACACCCATATTCTTTTCTTCAACGGCTTTAATGACATTTTACAAATTATTTTCAGTCAATTCGCCATGTGTAGACAAACCTTTTCTAATATAAGTAGTCAGCATTTTCTGAAAACAGAAAATATAATCCCTTAGTATTTTAAATTCAGCTCTTTAAAAAGCTAAATTTGAAATTCAAGATTATACGGTCCATTCCTCCTGACAGAAAACCTGATCCATCTCTCCTAATCGCCTAGGTGAGAAGTATAACCCAGCCCGACTCTACACTTTTGATATTATGTCGACATTTTAGGTTATTTAGAATTCTAAATGTTCCCTGATATTACATCATTAAAACTAGATAAATCAAAAACCTTTAAATGCATAATTATAACCATATGAAAAAATTATTTGACTTGCGAAAAGCAATAATAAATTTAACTGAAAAAATATTATGCTTTTTTGAGTAACAAAAAGTTGCATGCCATACAGAATATCTTTAAGTGTCTGACTGAGATAGTTGCATAATCAGTGGAATGCTACATTAATGAAATATTTGACTGGTCCATCTCTCCCGTAATTACCCTATTGATAAAAGGCAAGATTAAAGAATGTGAAAATATTACGGTCATGTATGTAGAGGTTATTAGAAGCTGGCTATTTGTTGAAGTGTTGAAATCCATATTGATTTAAAGGCTTATTTGAAGCCAGTTTTATTTTATTTTATTTAATTTGTGAATTATTAGATGCTTTAGAATGAGTGTTCATTAAAACAGTATAAAAACCATTCATTAGTCTTATTTAACATTTTTCTTTTTATTGATCTATTTTTAAATTATTTTACATAATTATAATATTTTCAATTTTAATGCAATAAAATCTCTAAAAGCAAATATAACAAGAATTTAAACAATTTATCTTCATTTAATAAGATAAAAATTGAAATGAGTACATCTTAAATTAATAAATTGAGAGCATATGACAGATAAATATGAAACAAACTGTCCTAAAAAGAATAAAATGAAAATAAATATTAAGGATGATAATGATTTGAATTTTCTATAAAAAGCTAATAAAGCAAATGTTTAAATTAATTAGATTTAAAACATTTGTTAAATTAAATTGATTTAAAACTAAGAATAGTAGATCTGCATTATATCCTGAAGACTGCTAATTCAATAATACTTTAGAATCTTCTTATGACTGGGTTAGAATAAAAAGTTACAAGTGGCATATTTTCAATAAGTCACACTGTGAAAGTCACTTTACTCCATAAAATATTATAATATGTGCTATATTGTATGTGAAATATCTTATATGCGTCTGCTACTGGCATTTTATGCAAAAAAAAGAAAAAGTTTTGCTGTTTATATAATATATTGGTTGTTTAGCGTAAATTAATTTTTGTGTTGTAAATTCAGTCTATCCAATGCAAACTACATCATATCTTGCACATACTAAAAATTTAATAGCGCATGATTATAAAAAAAGTTTTGTTATCTTTTTTCTTTTTAAAACTTTATACAGTATAACTTCAAAAAATCTGGCATCATTGGGACCGAGACTATGCCAGATTTTTTAAGGAATATTAAAAGTAGTAACTAGGTATATCAAAAGTAGTACTATATTCTTGATGGTGCATTTAGCCATAATTTAAGTCATTATAAGTAATAATTACATAAGGAAAAGAGAAATTAAAAAAAAAAAAAAGAACTTTAATATTTCTTATGTTAGAAAAAAAAATCTAATAAAGAGTGAAATTATTTCTTCTCTTGTAATTTCGGAAACATCACTGACAACTTTGTTTGTTTCAATTTTCTTGGCCGTTCTTTAACAAGTTTTTTTTTTGGTATTTTATACAAATGAAAAATGCCTGTTTCAGAAATACAGTTTTATTTCTATAAAGCATATATTAATTCTCCAGTCAAATTTATGCATTTTTCTAGTGACACCTTTTATTCGTCCGGTTGTTCATTCTCGTCTTTTGAGTTGGTACTAGCACAATCGGAGATTCTATTTAGCACAGCATCAGCGATCTAGCTGTCCATTAATTTGTTTGTTCTTGATGCATTTTCTTCAATGCTTAGCCAATCACCTATAGTGCTTTTTTCGACACTTAATGCATTTTAAGATTTTGCGTGTTCAATTAGCTCATAAATTGCGGTCTTTTTACGGGAAATGTGAAAGTCTGAAATTCTTTCTCATCATTGATGTCACCTTTGCCAAAAATTCATATAACCATATACTATTGTGCAATGCATTTGCTAAAGTTGTTCCCCTTTGCTAAGCAACGGTGCAGCTCCCAGAAAATATGTTCAGAAAATAATCGCATCTGACAAATTTAAAAAAAAAAAGTCAAATATTCTTTTTTGCATTTTTACTTTCGATCTTGACGTTTTTAATTCATAAAGAATTGCTATTTTTCTTCTCCCATAACTTGAAAGTGTAAAAGAAAAAGGAAGGGAAAGATGATTTTGATGCCAGATTTTTGAAGTTACACTGTATTACTTTTATTTGTATGCCATGCAAACTATAAAAAATATCAGAAAAATAAATCATTTGACGATATTATAAAAAATTAGTGGAAAATAAATGTTTTTCTATGGTAGCAGTAAGGTAAGAGGAAGATGATGTACACAAAAATTAAAATACTTTGATGGAGGAGGGGGGGGGGGGGCACAAATTAGCCAGCAAAATTTTTTTTATTCTCATTTGCTAAAATTACCAATCAATATATTGTTCTGTTTATCTACTTGATTATTTACGATATTTATATCTGTCTGAGTATGTAAAATATAAACTTATTAAGAAAATAATCTTTAGTCTAAAGAGGGCTATCTAAATGATGATATATAATTTAAAATATCATAATTGCTTTTAAAGTGTATTGGAGTTTTAAGAAGCTGATAAAAGGAGTACTATTTTGTAACACATATAATTTTACAATTACACCACCAGTTTTTTAATATATATCTATATATAGAGAGAGTATATTATCTTAAACATTATGGGGAAAATATTAAAGAATTTTAACAGCATAAAGTACCATAAACTTTCTAGAACAGTTCTGTCAATTTCAATCTTGGTTTCAAGCATTATTTTAATACATTTAAAAGGAATTATTATTCATATCTATAATTATAAAAATACATTATTTGTACAATACAAAAATAGTTAACATAATATAATTATGACAAAGGCTGACAAGATTGAGCTGCATACTCTGTGCCAATAAGACCTCTACAAAGAAGACTAAATTCTGTAACAGTTTCTTTTAATTTTCTTTTATTTGTTCTTTCTCTGAAAAGAAATCAATATTACCATTAAATTAGTTGTCTGGATTTACTTTTTACGTACATTTAAAATAGTATAATTATTTTAAAAGAATAAATTCCTCTAGTTTCTATCTCTCACTAATCTATAAATCATTAATTTCATAGAAATATTTCTAGTTTCAAAAATGTTTCAAATGTTTTCTTTATCATCTTAGAAGCCATTTAAATAAAAATAGTTATTTTTGTAAAACATACAAAATTTAAATTTTGATATGGTTCCTGGTGAAATCCTGTATTGGGTCGAATAACCTGATTTTACCTGAACCTGCAATTTGAGGTCCGGTTGACTCTTATTGTTTTGGATTGAGGTTGGGTTTTGACTTTTATAGGTTGGGTTTGGGTAGCCCAATTTTCCAAAAGAAAGCCCAGAAAAGTTGCTTCAGATGAAAAAATCATATTTTAATATGAATAAGTACATATATGTTTAGTTTTCTACAGAAAAGATAAAATCATGAAACATTTTTCCATAATTGCATTAAAATATGGATTAGTTTTCTTTCTAGTTTTAGGTTGGATTTGGTCAGGTTGCTGGTCGAGGAAATGATTTTGTTGGGTTTCAGGTTAACGAAAATTTATCTGCCAGGTTCAGGTTGGGTATAACCTGACTTGTGCAGGATTCTAGCCCCTGGGTCATATAAGTTTTACTTAGAAAAATATATGCCATGCTTTAGAAACAGAAAGTTGCAGTTTTAGTGCCAGAAAACTCAGTCTCATAATTCAGTAATAAAGCATGTACAATGTTTTCCTAAATATGATTTATGTGATGCAGAGACTACATAAAAACTTAAATTAATAACTTTTACAAAAAAGAACTTCATTGATGTAAATGTTTTTAATATGATGGAGAATAATATCTGAAGTACTTTTGCAACTGCAATTGCATCTAAAACTATTGGTTGAAGAATTAGGTATGAGGCAGCGATAAGAGGAGATAACCTGTATGCAGGATGCGATGGAAAATCTGGGTAGAGTCATGCTGACTGTTACAAGGTCACTCTGCTTATAGTATCATACTTCATCATTCAAAGCTAAATTTCAAACACACAATTTTACCCAACATAATCACATCCCCCCCAAATCAAAAATGTTCTTACCAGCCAGAGTAATTTTCCAGCTATTGCAATGGCAGTAAGTAAGTGATAGTTAGCTGATGAAAATTTGCAATAATTTAAAAAACAAATTTCATAAGTTTCTCTTGCATTGCATGTTCGAAATTCTTAATTATTGTTATTATTTTGATTAATGCATGAAATACAGACATAAAAGTGTGAAACAGGGAAAAAAGGTGGAAATTTTTTTCCATCTATACAATAAGGCCAAACTTGTATAATTTAGACACATTTTAAGAGTTATTCATACAATATAAAAGGAATTATAACTGTAGATATGATTGTTATTTTCTTTTTGTAACTTAGAAAGTATTAAAATAAAAAATAAATAACAATAAATACATAAATTCATTAAATCAAAAAAGAAAATTGGAAACAGTTTGCTAAAAGTATAAATCCATCCAAATGTATCTGATGAACTCATGTGAAGTACAGAGATTAATTTTTCAAAATAAATGTATTATTTTTAATGATTTGACTGTTTAAGACTTGACTTAAAAAAAAAAAAAAAATGCTAAATATATGCATACCAAATTGATCTTTACTCCAGGAATACATTTCCAAAAATGCATCACTGAAATTACCCAGAAGTGTTTTATAGGTAAATAGAATAAAATACCCTATTCCAAAAAGAACCTTATGGAAACTTCACTTTCAGATGCTCATAATAAAAGCTGGCATAGTACCTACAGCAATACAGAAACAAACTCCAAGGATTTGAGTAGACAAAATGTTTAATTATTAAGTTTTCTAGCCCCCCTCCCCCCCCAAATATGCTTCTAATATTTTCTTTGCATTTTTGCATCAATCCAGAGAATGTCGAAATTTGCTTTAAAAAAAGTAGAATTCCTCCTTTAGGAGGAACTCTTTCATGCCTGAATATATTTCTTAGTCATTTTAATGTTTAGAAATATTACCATGATTGCATTTGTAATATTCTGTAACTTTAACATAATATGGATGGCATTTCCACCATGCACCATTGAGAAATCAAAATTATGTACTAGTAGAAAAATAGCTTGATTATTGGAGACTTTTATATATTTCAATACTACATACTTTAATATTAATTTCTAAAATACCACATGTCTCTTTTTATCTGTCTTCAAAGAAAGAAAATGCAACAGAGCACAGAAAAATTCTTGTGTACATGAATACAAATAAATAAAAACATTAAGAGGCTACTCCAGTCAAAGGAAAAGACCCGTTCGCTAATGCTAATCCTATGGAAGAAATTTATAAAGATATCTCGGTCGCATTTCAATATTTTTAAATGATTTTTTTTGCATTGGATAGCTGAGATCGATCTGCATGCAGGCCGTTTTTTACTTTTTCGATTTTGACTGCAGATATTTTTTATGAGGATGCTTTTACTTTCGAAACCGGTTCCGAAAATGAAAGTGTTCTCATAAGAAATGCCTGTAAACAAAATCGAAAAAGTAAACAACGGCCTTTGTACAGATCAATCTCAACTATTCAATGCAAAAGAAATTATTTAAAAATATTGAAATGCGACCGAGATATCTTTATAAATTTCTTCCATAGGATTAGCATTAGCAAACGGGTCTTTTCCTTTGACTGAAGTAGCCTCTTAACAATATCAGAACAGAACAATTAAAACATGTGCAATTTCACATCATTGAACATTGTACATTATTAACTCTAGAGGAAAAAAGGAAATGCTTTAACTCTCTGATTAACCCCTTGAACATGTGTAATTTTTAAATCAAAATCGTTTAGATTCTTGTTTATTTATTTTTTCATTACACATTACAAATATCCATATATTTGAAATATGTAGTATATCGCTCACCCGCAAGAAAAGTGACACATCTCGACAAAAGTAAATTTCACAGGAGAGGCAAAAGAAAATTTGCATGATTTTACTGTAACATGAAATTATATCACTTAGCTCCCCATGCAGGAATAAAAACGAGCATAAAAGTGTAAAACACAAAAGAATGAAGACGTAGGATGATGTTTGGATGGTTGGATCCTTTTACCTCCCCATACAATCCACCTTTCTTCTGTGGTCACAAATGGTCAAATAGCATAAAAATCTGATTTTCCGTATAATTATGAAACTGTTTGTGTAGCAAGATGCACCTATGACAAACCTATTAGTGGAATAAAACACAAAATGAATTTTTGCGAGATGTGTCACTTTTCTTGCAGGCGAGCGATATTATCATTAAAACATTATTTGCATTTTTACTCACTGTGCAATTTTTTTAAACAAAATTGTGTACATTTAAATTTTTCTACTTTTTGTGTTTCCTGTGAAAAATGAGGGATATGCATTCACAGGGATAATATGAGAAAAGAAAATTCATGAGAAAATTTGCCTACAAGGTATATTTTCTCTTTTCTTGGGAGAAAATGTTTTCCATATATCTTTGCTATTTTTTACAGCAAAATATACTATATATGATGTGAGAGATTTTTCAAATTACAGCTGAGAAATTATCTAAATTCGGGGCATTTGGCAATGTTGTAATAGTAACATGTTTTCATATGTTAAATTTATGTTCAGAATTATAGAATAAAAAATATTTTTCTTTGTTTATCTTTAAAAGTTTCAAATAAGTCTTTTGAATAAGATTAAATTAGATAATTAGTATTATAGACATTTATTACACAGAAAGCATCAATAGATAGATCAAATAAACAATATGCAGAATTACCTCTAATCATGAATTTCAATACTAAATTTTAAAAGAGAAATTTTATTATTATTTTTTTAAAATAACTAGAAAATAATGAAAAAAAAAAAACTAATTTTAATTTTAGACAATTATTCTGATTAATTTCACCTATATTTCCTTCTTTTATAACAACAACACACTACTTTTTATTTAGATCATGAAAAAATAATAAAAAGAGAAGATATTCTAAAAAGAATTTTTCTAATAAATTATCTTTTTAACCCGGTGGAAGGCGCGAGGGGTACCTGAGTCACCCCAGTCTCATAAAAACTTCTATTCTGGAATTCGTATTAGTCCGTCATTATTCATCCCTTCAGTAGCTAACTTTTAAAATGTTTTCTTTCAATAGCACCTGCCATCAGCAGGTGTTTTTCTTTTGTTAGGGAGAAGCAATCATTTCCTGGAAAGCCACCTGCCACTGGGGTAACCTAGCAACCCCGCGCGACCGCATTTTACAGCAATTCCCTCTCATTAGTTTTCTGCTCGCATAGATAGTGGACGCTTGATTTTTTGTTCTTTTCGAAAATGGCAGCTAAACGAAAATTGACGGAATATGAGAAAGAAATGGAGAGATTGAGAGGGCTGCTGGATACTGTTGAAACTTCAGATGAAGAAATAGACTCTGCTAGTGAAGATGAAATTGATTATGAAATTTATAGTAGTCACGACAGTGACAGTGAATTTGAAGCTGCCAATATAAGCGGTGAATCCGATCAAGAAAATGACATTTACGTAGGAAAAGATAAAACAGTCTGGAAAAAAGATAAACCGAATGCAAAAGTGAGAACTAGCTCGTGCAACATCATTATTCATCTACCTGGACTAAAATCAGTTGCATCAGGTATTACGGAACCTGTTGAAAGTTGGGAACTCTTTTTTGATTCCAACGTTATAAAAAATATCGTGGATTGCACTAATATTTTTATTGATAAAATATCTGCAAATTTCCAACGAAGTCGTGATGCTAGAAATACGGATGAAGTGGAGATGAGAGCGCTATTTGGTCTCTTATATTTATGCGGGCTACACAAATCATCCCATACTAATGCAAAGGATTTGTGGAGCGCCGATGGAACTGGAATTGAATTGCTTCGAAAAACAATGTCTTACAAGCGGTTCACATTTCTTCTCAGATGCTTGAGATTTGATAATATAAAAGACCGTGAAGATCGACGTCAATTAGATAAACTGGCAGCAGTGAGAGATTTTTTCAGTGCATTCAATAAAAAGTGTCAAGAGATATATTCAGTTAGTGAATATGTCACTATAGACGAGAAGTTAGAAAAGTTTCGAGGTCGTTGTGGATTTCGGCAGTACATGCCGAAAAAACCGGCAAGATATGGAATTAAAATATTCGCCTTAGTCGATGCGAGGACATTTTATACATATAATATGGAAATTTATGCCGGACAACAACCAGAAGGTCCGTTCAAAGTCGACAATTCACCATCTGCAATTGTAAAACGACTCTGCACCCCGTTATTTGGATCCGCAAGGAACGTGACAATGGACAACTGGTACACAAGCTATCCATTAGCAAAAGAGCTTCTATCAAAGAAACTAACTATCGTGGGAACTTTGAAGAAAAATAAAGCTGTGATTCCTGTTGAATTTTTAGAAGCAAAAACAAGGGAAGTTTTTTCATCTATATTTGGATTCCAAAAGGACGTAACATTAGTGTCTTATGTTCCGAAGAAATCGAAATGTGTAGTTTTGTTGTCTACAATGCATCATGATAACACGATAGATGAAAACTCTGAGAAAAAGAAGCCGGAAATAATACAATTTTACAATGAAACAAAGGGAGGAGTGGATACTGTTGATGAAATGTCTACACTTTATTCTACTGCGAGGAAAACAAATAGGTGGCCGATGGTTGTTTTCTATTGTGTGTTGAATGTGGCAGCTATAAATGCGCGAGTTGCACTTATGTCCACCAAAAATGCTCCTCTGCAGTACAAAAGTAGGCGAATGTTCTTGAAAACATTGGCATTGTCTCTAGTTAACCAACAAATTATGAAAAGATCAACTATGTCAATGTTGCCCAAGGAATTACGAGAAAAAATTAAATCTGATTTGCCCTCAACAGAAAGTAATGATGATCCTGATAATAACTTGCCAAAGAGAATAAAGCTTGGTAAAGGACGATGTGCAGTTTGTCCTCGAGCTAAGGACAAAAAAACCACAATTAGTTGTATTAAATGTGAACAATTTACTTGCAAGGATCACTCTAATTACGTCTGTGACAAATGTATGTAAAGTCCAATAAAGGTATGTAATTTTTTTTGAAAATGAGTAAGTTTTTTTTTTTTTTTTTTTTAAGAATTATTAGTGCAGATATTTATTTAAATATATTCTGAAATTGAAACTTATATCTTAAAAATATATTTTATACATTTTTTATATATGTTTGAATAAATTTACATGCGTAAATTGCATTAAACTTAAGTTTTTCGGTGGGGTTATACAGGAACCCCACGCGACCAAATGTGTGCTAATGAGTGCGCGCCTTCCACCGGGTTAATTTCAAATGTATGAAGCTTACTTTAATACTTGACGCATAAACTCTTCTTTTTGTCGTTGATTGACTCTAAATGTAGGAAAACCTTCTTGTTGAGTAAAAGGAACCATCCACCGGCATAAGTTATCAAAATATTTCTTATTTAAAGCCATCAAAATGTCAGGCATATATTCAACTACAGCTCTTGGAGAATCACCGCCAATAACCTTTAAAAAGTAAAATAAATTACAATTAAATTTGACATTTAACAGTTCAGCTGAATATAAAGATTCAAGCAATGAAGAATATGAAGATGCAAGGAATAAGATTCTGAAAAATATTTTTTTATAAACCACTTTAGTTAAGTATTTTATCTCTAAATTTTGTTTAAAAGTTAGTTCTCTTAACCAGCTGGGCTAATTAAAAAACAGGTCTCATTTAATTGATTTTTTTATGGGCTGAGCCATGAACTGTGAAAATATAGGCCAGCTCAGAATTTTAGTTCTTTTGACCTGAACTTTTAGTTTTTATACCAGGCTGGGTTGGATCAAGATAGCTTTTGTTCGGATCAGGCCTGGGCCTAAAAGCTTCAGCTCATGCAAACCTTTAATGTATATTAAAATACAGAGTTAAAAAAATCAATTTTAAAGCTCTATAAAGGAAAAAAGTAGATTTTTAAAAATATTTCTGGAGTTAAATAATGCAACAAAATCAATTTCTAAAGATTCTGTTAAACAAATCCACAGTATCTATCTATCTATATATATATATATATATATATAAACAATATATATTACGCTATCGTACGTGGAACAAAAATCACGATTATTTGTTAATTGTTTAATGGCATTGCCTAAATCAAATGCATCTCATTGGTTACTGAACAGCATTTAATGCATCGCCATACCTATAAGGGGGGTTTATCAAAGGAGGGACCCTGTTCTGTCAAGTTTGTTGCCAAATTGGTGATATATCGCCAAATTTGTAGATTTGGACTAAAATTATTTGGCGGCAAAAATTAGTCACCAACAGTGACACCAACTTGGCGATATCTCTAATATTTCAGCAAATTCCCATAGACTTCCATCGTAAACCAATAGGGTTTACTTTCTTACAGAAAATCAAAAAATTGAGATATTTTAATGTAACAAAAACTAATATTAGCTTAAGGGATTATATTAATTATATTTAAGGAAGACCAAGTAAATTAAATTATGAATAAAAGTAACATGATACAATGCTTAGCATGCTTTCCCAAACATAAATTTTAAGGGAGACCAAACTGGTCACTATTATTTTCCTGAAAAAAATTATCAGCCTTGGGCAGACGATACAGAATCAGTTCCTGGATCAATATGGTCCAAATCTACAAAAAAAAAAAAAAAGGTAACCAAAGGTCCGATTTGAGTCTGCATTAAAGAAACTTAAGCCCGGCCCGAGTCTGCAGGAAAAAAAAGTCCAAACCTGGTCCACAGCAAAGTCCTTTTGTTTTCTGAAAATGAAATTCACTCTTAGCGCATCAAACTTTGTCCTCTCAGATTTAAATCCAATCAGAGAAAAGAGCTTAGGCTGATCAATCGGTGTGTGTGTGCACAGACTTTTGGATCGCAACAAGTCCTTAGCAGGGACTTAGCACTGAGAAGAAATACAAGACTGCAAAATGCTGCTATGAGAAAATTTTGGTACTTGGGTGAAATTTTGTTGACTGATTTCGCACAAAAATGTGCAGCATTATTGTTTTGATGTAAATGGAGTTATTGGCACAGCTGTTCCATCACTATATTTCTATGTGTGGCCTATGCAAACACTATGGTACTTGGGTGCAATTTTGTTAAAAAAGGATTCATTTGGCACAAAAATGCGCAGCATTATTCTTCGATGCAAATGGAGCGATTGGCTCAGCTGTTCCATCACTATATTTTATATATTTTTTACTACAATTTATTTCAGCCTACCAATATAGAACTTGGTAATAACAGCATATCTCACAAGTGTAAATGTTACGTATGACAGTTATGTTTCAGAATGTCCACTTACATTTCAGTTACAACATGCTCATTTACACAGCAAATATTAAGTGTATTTTAATGCTAGATACCAATCATAAATCGATAAATTCTCTTGCTCTTTTTTAATCATTAAAACTCTTTCAAGCACTTCAGAGAATATTTTGAAGACTTATTTAAAATTTGATTGCATGTGGCAGTGAGCGTATTAAATTCAACACAATATCACTTTAAATTGAATGTGTTTACATTATGTTGTTGCTACTTACTAACATACAAAAAACTCTGTACCTTGTGCTATTTGTAAATAATTTCTGTGCCTTGTATATTAGTACAATATGTATAGAGATATTACTTGTATCATTTGTCATAGAGATCATGGTGTATAACATATACCAATGTCTTTCTTTTTGGAAAATTTGACATTATAGTCTACAATTTTTTTTAACATCCTCTTACAAGCTATAAAAACTCAAAAGGTTCATATGCTACACACAGTATTTTCGATAGGGTTAAGTGCATAATTTAATGTAATGAAACTAAACTGATAAATTTGAAATAGTATGTCACTGAAATGTATTTTTAAAAATTACTGCTCACAGACTTTAATTTGTCCAAATTCTTTTGTATGTCCTATAAAAACATATATATTAAAACACAAAGCTATTTCTGTAAGTATCGATTTTTCGGGCATACGCGCATGCAACGAAACTCTTTTTAGGACTTCTTCAATTTAGAGGAAAGTAGAATGAGTTCCTGGTGGCGGATAGGTCTAAGGCACCAGTTTAAAGCTCTGAATAGAGGACGCAGGTTCAAATCCAACGCCTGGCAAAAAGACTTCTGTGATATTTTTGGCAATAATTTACTTCAATAATGACATAGTTTATCAGGAGTAGAAATTATATGATTTTTATTTCATTAGTAGTATTATTTGAATGCTTTATAATTAATAAAATTTAACACTGAACAATATTAAAAGAAATAATAATGATAATTTAATATTTAAAATATTTAAGCAAAAATATTTTGCACGTAATTATTAATTAAATAAATTGATCTGATCTACAATTTTTGTTATATTTTCTGCCCATTTTCAAGAATATATAGATGTGTGTGTGTCAGAAAGAAAAGTTTGCCTTTCTTTTACATAAAAAATAAAAGGGAAAGAAAGAAAAATATTCATATAAGAACTATAAAAGAAATTACATTGATATCCATGGTTTAACATTTAAAAAAAATGTAAAATAAAATTCTAGTCTATTTATATAAAATCCGAGTCTCTGTGTATCCCTCACAATTCCGGTTGGACCGTCTCATTGTAATGAGTGATTGTTGAAAAATACTTATGGCTGGGTTGCCAGAATAGTGCCAAATTTTGACCAACTTGGCGAATTATCGCCAAATTTAAAGACATAGCGCCAAATTTGACGATAAAAATAAGTTGCCATATATGAAGCCAACTTGGTGATAGCTGCCTAATTTGGCGAGATTCTCATTTAAAACCATTAATCTTTCATAATCGAGCTCACCGCAATTTAATTTAAACTCCGCATATTTAAGGTATTTTTTTCAAAATCTATGGGTCAGAATTTAAAGTGTAATATACAAACATGCACATGTTTACATCTTCATACCGATGCTACTAATAAATAACCGCCACTAGACGGCGCTATACTATCCTATTTAATGTGTAAATTTTGAACAAAAATTACTTTTGAGGTGTTTAATTATAAATATTAACCTAATATTGTATTTCTGAATTATTTAAACAGTTTAAAAAAAGAACAGACGTTTATTTGAAAGATAATAAAAATCACATAAGGAAAACTTACATTAATTTTAGACGAAGAAATCTGTAATTTTTCGCTGTTTTGATTTCAAAATTGTTGCACTCTCGAAAAAATGTTCGCACTTTAGCAAAGAATGAAAAATTGTATCGAGAACATTTTCCTCCATTTGAATTATCATTCACAGGGTTCATACTCATTTTCCAAGAAAAAATCCCCTGAGAATCCCTTGATGTATTTTTCAGGAGGTACAAATTTTCCATGTCATCGATGAGTGACATTTTTTAAACCAGTGTCATGACACTCTCACCTTTTAGAAATAAAATAAAAAGATAATCTCAAAAACAAAGTTTATACATCATCTATATAAACAATGTGAACAGAACTTTAAAGGAAAAACATTAATTTGTGTAAAACAGATGAAGTCTGTATGCCTTGTGAGGCTGTCCTTAAAAACTCGGTAGCTTGGCAGCAAGAATTTAATTTAATTTCCACTTCTCAATTTTATTACTTCTTCAAAAGAATTGTGAAAGAATAATATGAAGCCTGAAAGTGTCAATATCAATTTTAAAATGACCTTTAGTTTTTTTAAGTTCCTCTTGAATTGTTATCAAACCTCACAATGTTAGAAGGTGATCTAGTGAATGAATGGATGTAGACAGATGTGATATCATAAAGCACGCGAACAGCAGCAATTGCCCTTAATTTCCCAAAGTAACCAGCCATTTTGCCAGGTTTTCCCAGGTTTAGGGAATTTTTTGCATTATCCTCTGAGATTCCCCTGAATTTTACAACCTAAAATTTATCCCCTGATTTTCCCATGAATCCCATATTCCCCTGATGAGTATGAACCCTGATTCATCTTAAACTTCAATTACCTCTCTGATCCCGCTCTTATATGTGTAACAAACAAGGAGATTCAAGGCAGAAAAGTAAGATAAAAAAATCAGCACTAAACGATAAATCACTAATCTGTGATGGAAAATTGATTCTATGTAATTTGGAAGCTTTTTTAAAACAATAAAGAACATTTTATGAAAAAATTCGTTATATGGAGATAGATATTTTGCTATATGGAGACTGTTTTTAATGAGATCATGGGAAAAAGGGACCGTTCCTACTAAAAATTCGTTATATAGAGAAATTTGATGTATGGAGTTTTGTTATAGAGAGACTCGACTGTATTTCCAATAGCATTTCAAGGTACTCATATTTTGTTTACTCCTACATGATCTCCTATGATCTCAACTACATTAACCCTTGTAATTCAAATGAAAATAAAGGAATTTTCCTTAAAAATCATTGAAAAGAATTATTCAATTATTAAAAGCCTAACATTTTTTACATTAATAAAAAGCAATTATTTATGGGTATGTTAAGAGAAATTTCCATATTTTCTTCTTTTTTTTACTTTTCTGATAAAAGTAATAAAGATAAACACGCACTTATATAGATACCTATAAGATGAATAATTAGAATTAACATTATTTCAAATAACAAACACATAATAATATATAAATGTATATATATGATTAATAAAGTAAATAGAGTGATATATATTATAAAAAATGCATCAATACATTTGAGAAACCCAAAGTTTTAACATTATAAATATAAATAATAAATATTTAAAAATACACACCTTCATGACCTGCATGACAAGTTCTCCTCCCTGATTATTTACAACATCTAGCATATTTGAAACTTCTCTACTATGAGTAATAAATTCAGTCTAAATAATAATAATAATAATAAATTTGTAGTAAATGAAAACATAAAATATCACATTTTTTTTTTTTTTTTTTTTTTTGTAAAACAAAATAATGAATATTAAGATAGCATTAAATAGAGATTGGTAATATCTCTCTATTCTAAAAAAAATTAAATAACGCTGTCACTGCAAAATAAATAAATAAATAAAAAATTGCGACCTGAGGTCTTTCTTGACTAATATTAAAAAAACTTTTTTTTTCAATGATATGAAACAAAAAAAATTTTCGATATTTTTTGAATGAATCCACAAAATTTAACCAAAAACTATACAGCTAAATCTGGATGGCTCACCAACATATATAACAAATATCAAGCTAATTGAATGTTTTTTTGCGACAATTATTTCCCCCCCCCCACACACACACACTCTCTCTTTCTCTCCCTGAAGACACCAAAACTTTTTCTCCTCTACACTAGGCATTCACTTAATGTTTGGCAATTAAATCATTTTTGTTATGAGATGATTGACATGAGATATTTTAATATATCGATTTTTAACAAAAATCAGTATTTTAAAACTGTAAATCTGTAAAAGTTCTTGATAAATATTTCATTAAGGGGAAAAAAAAAAAAACTTAGCATGTTAGTTTGGATAAAAATCTATTCTATATTCAACAATTAATATACTTTTAAAATACACAATAAATATTTCAATAATTAAAAATGCATTTTCTGTTACCAACAAATTTACCAAATCACGGATATACCCGAATTACAATAATGTTAGATAGCTATTTTAAAATTTTGCAGTATTTAATTTCCTTTTCTCCTAAACAAGGGTTGGAAGTTACTTCCTGTCTAGTCTATTTGAAATATCTTTTTTTAATACACTGTAAATGCATAACCAACATGAAGTTTTCTGAATTTTTACAATATTTAAATTTAAAATGGAATGAGTACAGTCAATCAATGTACAAACACATAGAGCAAAAACATTGCACCATAACTATAGAGTACTATTTTGAATTTAATGCTATTTACATTTTTCTAATTTTGCTACTATTTGGGGAAAAAAGAAACCAGTTTTAAATGGAGGTGGGGAGAAAAACTAAGTAAAATAATAAATTTTTAAAAAGAAAAAAAAAAAAGCTTCAAAATAAAGTTAATTTTGTAATACTTTTTGATTTTGCAATGTGATCAACTATAAATAGGGAATATTTATGGTAATAAAATTTTTAATAAAAAGAGGGTGAAAATTTATTCAAAGCTAGATATTTTTAAGGAAGTAAAAAATCCTTCTTAAGAAAGGGAATTAAAACATTTTAGTTATAATTGAAAATGTTAAATTTACAAAATACACTACAATGTCAATTACAGAAATAAATTTCCTTAAAAGATAACAAACGTGTAAATTTCAAGTAAAATTAAATCAAGTGAAATAAAACTTTATAATTTCATATACTTACTAAAAACCCACAAGTTGCTTTAACAGTAGGCTTTTCTGGTAAGTTTAATGCCGCTAGGCCAAATTGGAATAATAGTAAAGGATTAATTGCTTCTGCCTTGAAAAATACAAGACCTTTCTTAATAACATGTTCTAACATCTGGGCAAATGATTCAATCACATTTGTACTTTCTCTAAAGTCTTTCATAGAGATTTTGATTGTGTGCTCACATATTTGAGCAAAGAAACTAATTAAAATTTGTCTTTGGTCTTCATCATTTACAAAGAGTACAAGCATATGTTTGGTCATTTCCAAAATAGAAGAATGAGGACAGTTCTTATATAAATGTATAAGTAGATGTAATATATCAGGCAAAAAAACTTTGCACTTGTCAGATAATGTCGATACAGATCTTTTAAAAGCATCACAGAGAGCCTAAAATGAGAAGCAGTTAATAAATTAAACAACAAAAAAAATCATGCATCAGGCATATATTATGAAATACTTTCAAGAAATTTTATTTTTTCATGCAATGAAATGAGATATCTAATTACGCAATTTAAATAAAATACATCACAAACAACTTTACGCTATAATATAATGGAATTCTTTCGTGCGTCATTGTAAATGAACTATAAATTCTGTACACTTCATTTTCAATAGAAGACATTCTATAGTGATCCTCATATAAAAATTACATGTCATCCCAAGCATATATATGAGAGTTGGAGGATGGTCAAACAGGCAGACAAACCCATAAAAACTTTTCAACTATGTTGAAAATGAAAATTACAAGACTTACTGGTAATTCACATTAAATAAATCTAATTTACAAAATGTAGTTATTGAATAGCACAACTCTGGAAATTCTGGTTGCAACACAGTGTACTGGTATTAATTATTATTCTAACAGAGCAAAAGGCAAGATAAATTACCGAAATGATCAATTATTTAAAACTGGTATATAAACCCATAAAAAAATATGAAATATTGATCTGGGTTTCATTTTCATAAGACTTCATACAACAAACAGAATGAAGATTTTATTATTGAAGGGGTATTGTAGAAAAGTACATTTTAAAAATGGCAAATGATTTCTACAAATACAAATGATGAGGGCATATATATATATATATATATATATACATATATTTTACACAATATTCAATTTCTAAAATAGTTCAACAATTGGACAAAATGAACAGCAGTATTTATTGCAATAATAATAATTATTAGCAAAGTGAAACACAATTTCTGAAAATTTCACAAAACATTAAAATTAAATATTCAATGCATTGAAGTTGTTTTCATTTTAAAATCTATTATTTTTATAAAAATGAATGAATCTCAATAATAAATGGCTCAACTAACAGTTTTCTATTAGGAGTGGATCAAGGCAGCACTTACCTATAGCAGCAATTTTACTCATCGATTACTGAAGCTTTATGTTGCGTTTCTAAATATGGATTTGGCTCCATCTATCGGCAGTTAATATAAAAGAATGAACTTTTTGTTAAAGTTGTAGTTTTTTATAGTAAATATGCAGGCCACATTGATCTAATTTAAAATAAATTTTTAAAAACTATCACTATGTCTTTTTTTTTTTAAATGAAAAACTATAATTTCAATCAAAAGTTCCTTCATTTATACTGCCGATAGATGGCGCCAAAGCAATGTTAAAATTAGAGAAACTGAAATAAGGCGTAGTTGACGCATGGAACGATAACCGCTGTTATTTCACAAAAAACATTATCTAAGTGAATTTGAATTGTTAAAAACTTTTCGATCCAATTCTAACAATAAACATATTTGGCTAGACAAAAAAACTTTAACCTATCAAAGAGAACTGGTCAGTAATAATCAGATGAAAAATTGGCTAGACTTTCCAGGTTTAAACATATCTAAAAAGATTTACCCAATTCTGAATTAGAAATTTTTAATTAAAATCCACTCCCAGAGCCAAGAATAAACTTCTCATACAAGCTTTCTGAAAACTAAGCACTGTCAGCATTAAAAAAAAAAATTAAACTAAATAAAACAATAATAAAAAAAATAATAATAATAAGATTTAAACATTCAACTCAAATGCCAGACCAAAAATAAATCCCCCTCCCAACAATTTCCATCGAGATAAAAATCATTGAACCTTAAAAAGTAACTAGCTCAAGATAAACTCTGAAAACAGATAATCTGCTCAAAAGGGAAATAAACAAAAGGTCAGCACAAAAGTCGAATCCAAATCCAATTTAAATAGGCAACATAAGATTTAAATTATTTCAAAAAAAAAAAATTGCCTAAAAATGAGGTTTCTGTTCAAATCTCCCCTTAAGCTAACAGGGATCAGATTAGTCAAGTGGAGACTCAAGAACTTAGTTTTAACACCTAAACTTAATATTTTAAAGATTTCAATTAAAATCTCTTTAAAAGTAGGCAAAGTTAAACTGTAAAAAAACTTTAACAACAAAAGATTTAAATTAAATACGAAAAATTATATAATTTATGCAAAAAAAAAAAAAAAAAATTGAAAAACATCCCAATTAAATGGCTATACGCTTAAACTCACACTCCATAAAATTTCAGAATAGCTGAAACAGCTGTACTACATGAAACAATAAAGTTCATAGCTGAATACTTGGTTCATATACATGCAACATTCAGGATAGACAATATCAGGGTAAAGTTTAAGTTTTTATTTTACAAGAACAATATAGTTAACAACTGTTAAACAATAAAGATATTTATAATACTGTAAAATAAATCAATGTAGAATCAGCCATATATCACCAAAAGAAAAGTTAAAATATCCATAGATTAAAAACTCTTGATCCTCTCAAAAAAAAAAAAAAAAAAAAAATGAATTTAATTATACAAAAGCTTACTATTCAAATAAGAATTAAATTGTTACAATCAAAAGGTCAATTTGGACAATCAGAGGTAAAACCTTTAAAATCCTCCGTATTCCAATTATTAACCACAGATGGCAAAAAAAAAAAAAAAAAAAAAACCATTAATGTTTCAAAAAAACTATTATATTAACCAGACACCATTTTGCCGTAAAATACATACAGATATCATGTGCACAAAAATTTTAACAGTAAAAAGAACAATACTAAATTATCCAGAATATGAATAGTCAAGGGTAAAGACTAAAAAAAAACTGTATAAACTCCGAAAGTAATAAAATTTAACTTAAATATGTAGAATAAAAATGAATATTTTACATGAAGATTCATTTCAAGTTACAAGGATCAAAGTTAATATAAAAGAAATTGGCAAAAGAGGGTTGGTAAAAGAAAACTTAAAAAATTAAGTCAGGTAAGCGGGCAAATAGCGTAATCTGATAACAGAAATTACTGCTAACTAAAAACAACCCCAGGAATCTTAATTCCAACCTGGCCAAAACGAAACCTATTTATTAAACAGATTTTAAAAAAATTGTAATTTACCCTGATTTTGAAACTCCCAAATATACATGAAACAACATCTTAAAACGAAATATCATTCAGCTATGTTTATTTACTTTAACATAGATAATGCATCTGGACTCCAGATCCCTGTCCCCCCCTCCATCAGGCCGGGAATCCCGAGAATCATTGGAAGGACCTAATAACTTCTACAACGTAATCCCGAATACCCCCAGCACTAGGAGAGACGAGGTCAGAATCATTAAAGATACCAGAAGTCAAAAAAGTTTATCCCCAACCACTCTGAAATCATGACAAAGTTTCACTAAACTCAGGGATGGATCATTCAAAAACAGAAAAAACCTATTATATATATATATATTTAAAAGTATTAACATAGTGACACAGTGTGTATATATATATATATATATATATATATATATATATATAATATATATATATATATTAAAAGGATTTTAAAAGGCAACTGTAGCTAAAAATACAAACAATGGAGTACACTGTAGATGATATCGTAGACTTCTTGATTTATAAAAGAAAATCATGAAGAGCCGAAAAATTTCCATTACCTGTCAAGATCCTCGTCTACAAATACATGCAATGGCATGAACTCGATGAAAACTACAGTTAAATAAAGTTCATCTTGAATTGGTCATACGTCATAACTCGCAAAGCAAAGTTCCTAGTTCAACACAAAAATTTGAAAGTTCTTGCGAACTCAGTGTCCAGTCAAAATCACACTAAATCCAAGGATAGAGTTCTTGAAAACTACAAGATGTTTTCAGGAAACATGGTAAAAGTTCTCAAAAATTATGGTTTGAAGTTTTAAAAAAAATATATGAAGTCACACATGAAGGTCACACTTTGTCAGCAGATCTTAGGTAAGCGAAAATTTAATCATCTTTAGGATATCAATGGCCCAGATCGCGGACCACTGCCAGACCTGCCAACCTTTGAAAACAAGTTGGAAATTGCTCGTCAAACGTGGCAAATGAGGTGCGTTCGTACTATAACTAGTTTTATAATTATTTTTTGCACCCCATATTGTACTGAATGTATATTTTTTTGCGCTTCATAAGTGCATAGTCTGTAACATCATTAAAATGCACTTACAATAATTTTTTCCCCATTCCCCGTAATTTAATGGAAAACTTTTGACTGTCCCTGTAATTAAACTATATATCCGATTTTCATAAAATTGGAAATTGCTCGACAAAATTTTGCAGCAATTATATATTAAAAATTTCAGATCATTCGGTCGAGTAGTTTTTGCTCTGTTATATGCGGACGGACAGACAGACGGACTGAACGACGACTATAGGTGCTACGTATTTATATAATTACGAACGCACCTAATGAGAAATAGTAGCACACAAAATTAAAATTAATCTGGATGTTGGTTGGTTGGTTGGTTTTTCGTGTTTCGCAGCCATCTTTTGACATTCGCAAAAGGAATAAGGTTTCAGTCTTTCAACTCAATATAGTAAATTTTTCCTCTGAAAATTTGTATACGATTTTTAGAGTTTCTTCTTGTTTCGCAGCGTTTTTTTTTTAAATTTGTAAAAGGAGTCTCTTTCCAATCTTTTAGCCCAGTACAGTAAATTTTGACGAAATTCGCGATTTTGTTCCTGCGATAATTTCAGGATATTCACAATTTTTTCCCTACAATCGTAATTCAAATTTTTCTATCACGATTCTTTGTTAAAATCGGTACCTTTTACCATGAACTTTTGATGAAATTCGCATTTTTTACAGCGGTCCTTTGACGAATTTTGCTTTTTTTACTACGATCCTTTGACAAAATTAGTGTTTTCATTCTGCAATCTTTCAGTGAAATTTGCGTTTTCTTACTGATCTTTCGATGAAATTTGCATTTTCTTACTGATCTTTTGACAAAATTTGCGTTTCTTTCTGAGATATTTTGTCAAAATTGATGTTTTTACCACGATCCTTTGGCGAAATTTATTTTCTTTTGCGACCAATTGACGAAAATGATTTTTTTTTACAGGGTCATTTGTCAAAATTCGCGAAGGTTTATCGCAAATTGTGCGATTTTACACACTATTTCAAACCTTGCCTCTCAAAGAACCCCCCACATTCCATCCAGAAATTCTTAAAATGGCACCTTTGTTTCTAAGGAAGTGAATTCCTGTATAAGTATTTACGTAAACACGATTCACTTGTGGTTAATATACATAGTGTTTTATGTTAAGAAATTTGTTTTGCAGCCTGGATTTTTTTTCCCATGAGCATTGTTTAAATGTGCGAATTTTCGGACTAATGGCCAATTTTTGTAAAACTTTCGAAAATGAATACTTTGAAATTTTGGAACAGAATCACTCCTGAAAAATATGCTGCACGGGATAAAAATCGCAACTAGAAACAAAAAATGCGTTTGTGTTTTTTGAAAAAAATCATAGTTTAAGACCGATTTTCGTAGCATCGTAGTTTATAGGTCCAAATCGTAGCAACTATGATTTTTTCGTAGCAGTTGGCAGGTCTGCACTGCATACCTACTCACTTAAAACATTGATAAAACAGATGATGTAAACTAGTAGAAACCATAAATATGCTTAATTAAAAAATTGCATATTTTGATCCTTTTCCTTCAAAACAAAGCATCTCACTGCATGCCTTCTGATTCTCTCTTCCCATACTGACTGTGAACTACTTCAAAAACTTCATATTTTATTCATTAAGCCAGTCTCTAGGCAAAACCTCCGTTGATTATATATTCTTCAAAAATCAAGATCCATAACATGAGCCATAAAGTCAGAAAAATTTAAGATGTAATAATTTAAGTATAATTTTCAAAGTAATTAAAAAAAATCCATATTTTCATAAATTTATCTATTATGCTTCAAAAACATTAAATAATTTACTTAAAAATGAAAATAAAGTAATAGACTAACTGCCCCCCCATCGCAAAACATCGTTAAAAACCGATGAGAGCAGCGTTCACCCTCTTAATGCCGAACCTTAAAGGGTTAAAAACGGCAAAATCAAAATATATCTAGGTTAAGGAACATATATCCATTGAATTTAGTGAAAACTGAAAAAAAAAAAAAATTTAATTTTCCATTATCAATTTGAACTATTTTTATTTTAAAAGTTCATTTACAATAATGTATCTATTAAATTAATAAGAAAACACCAGGTTAGGGTTAGGCCCATAACCGTGATGGATTAAATTTTAAGAGATTAAGAATTAAGTAAGCAGCAGAGATAATATTTTAAGCAATGAAAGCGTTACTGTAAATCCCTAAACCTAGGAAATGAAAAAGCAGTGAAGTTGAAAATCTGAAACCAAATAACTAACTAATAAAATAAAGCAAGATGGTGAAATACATACAAGTAAGTTTAACCCTTTCACCGTCCGAGGGTTTTGCAGTAATTTTATAAGAATGCTTGTAAATCCCAGGATATATATTTTTTAAATCTCAGTTTGCTGCTATAATATCTTTAACATCAGTACTTTCTATATAAGGTTAAAAATAAAACTCTGTTTAAAATATTTTGGTCTACAGCCACTTTAACATGATTTCTAGGAACGGAAAAATCCGGGGCAGACGGTTAAAGGGTTAAAAACAAACTGACGTTTATTTAAAACATGATAAAACATTAAATAAACTTTAACATATAATAAAAGCAATAATTAAACAACTTACGATTCAGATTATATCTATTAACTTTAAATGCATATTGAAATAAAAAGAACTAACTTCATAGCTATTTATAGGAGACAACAATCATTCTTGTGGTTAGCAGTAATCTAGAACAAAGCTTCAATTTAAATCTCATATCCTTATGGAAGATGACAGAACTATTGTAAAAATAACTTATTCTGAAAACGTTGTTGACTTTGACTAAACGTAAACACTTCGTTGATATCGCTCCATCATTGATGACACTGACTCCATTACTATTCTTCACTTCAATGAAGATTATAGCTAAAATATAAGTCCAACATTAGGGCATTTATTTAAATGACCGCTAACTTCGAAAACCAGATAAACATATCAAGTGATGAAGCGAAGACTTAAATGAGATGAACACATGCTTGGGTCAATGAGATTTACCATGTAGAAGAGACTTGATCATAAGTATATTAGTAACATTTATATTTAAACTTATATTTCGACAAACATTAACTATCAACGTAAAGTAATAACTTAAAGAAATAAGGCACCATATTCAGACGAGACATCTCAGACGACAATCAGGAAAAAAATTTAGGTACTGAAAGAAAGTGATGGAAAGTATTTATCCTAACCGGCGAAACAAAACCAAGCCCATTACGCAATGCAAAGAGCAGGCGGCTCGATGATTCTCGAATGAGGAGTCATCGTGCTGAAATGTCATGATGACGATGTACTAGCAGTTGGAGCAACGCTATCTCGTGGCGATTTGCAAAACATCGTCATATGGAAAATAACATCAAATCACGTAAGGATTGATAATAGCCAGGACTTAGAAATAAATACGTGAAATAAAAGTGAAACGGAAGGGTTCTAATAGAAGAGCAATTTAATAAGCAGAGGGATTTAATAGAATGTAAACAAACCTGTTAAATGGAAAGTAGAAAGATAGAGAAGAAGATACTGTCGGAAAGTGATAAGATCAGGATGGTAAATATTTCTATCAACTTTGACAAAGTCACTCTGCTAATTTTTATATTGGGTTTAACCCTTCTTGGGCAAGCCAGAAACAGGGGTAACCAGCAAACTCACAATAACACTATATAAAATAAAAGTCTCTGTGTGTCCCTCACAATTCTGGTTGGACCGCTTCATTAATTGTGGCTATGTTAGGCTTCCTATGGAGAAATTGGTATCAGCTTCAACAATGAGTAATTGTTGAAAAGTACTTATGCAGGGTTACTACAACAGTGCCAAATTTCGACCAACTTGGCAACATATCGACAAATAAGTTGCCACATATGAAGCAAATTGGTGATAGCTGGCTAATTTAGCAAAATTCCCATTGAAATCCATTAATCTTTATAATCAAGCTCATCACAATTTAATTTAAACTCAGTGAATTTAAGGTTTTTTTTTTTTTAATCTATGCGTCAGAATTTAAAGAGTAATATACGAAAATGTACATCTTTACATCTTCATCTTGATGTTACTAATAAAATAACCACCCCTAGACAGCGCGCTGTACTATCTGAACTCATGACTATCTGGTTTTAATGTGATTTTCATAGCCGGATGCAGAAATTAAATTCTCGGTACTTTTCCGGTATAGGACCGTTTGCGAAATAGAGAAAACTGTTTTGGCGAAGAAGGAAATTTGGCAACAAATATTCTGGCAACCTGTTCACTGTTTCATTTGACATACACATGCATTTTTTTTTCAATATTTATACAATTTATTTGATATAAAGAAGCCATTTATCTAATTTTATGCAGAAACCGAAGCAATTTGTGCATAAAAAACAACAATAATATACATTTAATTAAAATACATATATAAATAAACAAAAAATTTCATCAAGTTTGTTTTCATAGCTGTTTATATCATTTGGCAACAAATTTCACTTTCTGATGCCCAAATTCTGCCAAGCTTTTTTTTTTTTTTTTTTTTTTTTTTTTTTTTAAACACATCAAGATTCCTATAGTGGAAAAGAACCAAATTCCTTATCATTTTGCCCTATCTGCACCATAGTATGTCAAGTTTTAAAATTTGTATAAAGCACTATAAGACTAAAATAAATTTAAAATAAGACTAAAAAGGGCTGCATGATAAAAAAAAAAAATTAAAATAAAATAAATGTAATTTTTTTTAAGACATGCTTTCATTAAATTCACAAAAATGTAGACTATACATATATATATTTAAATACACTAATCTGCACAATAGCTTGTACTATATGCAGGGGTTGGGGGAGGACGAAAAATTTAAATATCAAATTTTAAAATTTCTATAAAGCATTATAAGACTAAAAATTTAAGACTAAAATTTAAAATAAGACTAAACATGTTTGAAATTGCACGTCAAATGTAGCAAATGAGGTGCATTCATACTATTACTAGTTTTATAAATATTTTTTGCACTGCATATTGTACTGATGAATGTATATTTTAGTGCACTTCATAAGTGCATATTGTAATGTGACCCTGGGATATGTAAATTGGAGCGAAAATTCGAATAGAAACAGGGTTGGCAAGTTTTTGCCATAGGCGGAAAAAACCGTCCTGGCAAAAATAGGTTGTCCATTTAATTTTTTTCGCAGATAAAGAGATAAAAATATTTCATGGAAGAAAAAAGAAACTTAATACTTACTTAAAAAATCAATACTCTAAATTTATTTTTGAAATCTTTAAAGTTAAATAAGTATAATTATGCATTTTATGAACAAATACCAACTTTTATAACATAATTTATAAAATGAAAAAATATTAATTTTATATAAATGAATAGAAAACTTGATTGTTTATACAATTATTAATGATTATTCACATAATAGACCTGTGGAGGCTCTAAATGAGTAAAGCATTTATGTTTATATGCGTTAGAAATTCAAATAAACAATTATATTCTAAATTCAATTTTTAATATAAAATTATATTTAAAGCAGAACGCTATTCAATTTCAAATAATTCAGTGATATCTCCATCTCAACCTAATTTTTGCTGTTTTAGCATAGCATAACAATAAACTAGTTTAGATAGAGTATTTGTTGACAGTTTATTTCGAATTTTAGTTTGCACAAATGAAAAATTAAAAAAAAATCTTTCAATAGCAGCACTACTTGCTGGACATATTTGAAGGTGTGCGACTAATGAACAGAAGTCTTTTGAAATCTCACAAGCTTTTTCGATACTTCTCCACCAATTATGAGCACTGACACTACTAATCACTTCTGCAAAATATGAATTAGGGAAGGGTTTTTCTTTTAGCTCGAAATTAATAATATAAGATATAAAGTCGGGATTAATTTTACACAACCATGCTTTGCAGCTTTCCTTTTGTTCATAATTTAAAAGTTCACCTCTGTACTTTAGATGTAACAAATATGCTACAAGATGACACAGCAAAACTGCTTGTTCAAATCGCTTTTTTAATTTTGAAAAATGTGGTAAGCAGGGTGCAATACTCTGGTATTTTGTTATCTGTCTTGTGGTCATTTGACAATAGACTGCTGGATTTGAGAATTTCAAAAGAGTATTTTATTTGTGGGGAGGGGGGGGGGGGAATATAATACAAAAAGATAAAATGGCTACTGACTACTTACTGAAAGTAAAGAATGTAACTTTTTATCCCTTTCTTGGAGTGTAAGAAGGAGGTAAAAAAATTCTAGCTTCCTAACAAGACATAACATAGTTTTTTCAATATATAATATTCAGTTTAATTTAATTACTTTTTTATCTGTAACACACTACTTTGATCAGATAAATAATGATAAATTAGTACCAAAGACTTAAATATTTACATATTTTTAAGACTCCTTACATAAAACAAAAGTAACAAAGTTATAACCTTTATATAATTAAAAAAATATTTATGACTGACAAAATACTTTACTTAAGGAAAAAAAAAATAGATATCTAATTTTTAATTTGGTTCTTAAATTCCTAAGCATTAGACTGAATCCTACCTATTTTATAAAGATTTAAAATATGTAAAAATATTTAATTATATTTATTAATTAGCAAATTAAATAAAAATATTAAATGATATGTTATTAAAATTGTTTATACCATTATTATCCTTATTAGCTTAGAGATTTTATTACACATTAAAGTCAAATAAGAATTTGCCATTTTTACCGGTTTTTTCCATTTTTGCCCTGGTTTTTTCCAGTTTTTGCCACTGTCCTGGCAAAAATACCTTTTTGCCGGCAAAAATGCCAACCCTGAATAGAAATATTCAAATCTAATCAAAATAAATTCAATTCACATTCCCCAGAATTACACTACGGCCGTATGAATAGTGGACGACAAATACGCGTTGCAATACAATTGAATTAAAAAATAATAAACTTTTAAATTAAACAAATGTAAACTATAATTACTCACCCCATTTAATGCATATCAAGAGAATAACACATCACACTAAATTATAAGAACGGTTTGCACATAAATATTATTTGTTAAACATTATTAAACATCGTATTTCCGGATTCGGATTTCTTAAATATTATTGCTAATTATAACAGATATTACATATCTTCATAAACCATTGTTTGCTGAAAGGGAAAAGTATGTAATTGAATTCAGCTCTGATAAGTTTTAGGTATTTTAATCATTTTCTTGTAAATGCGGAAAAATTTACGTCTTCATGCTTAATTTATTAAAGTTTCTGTAAACTAGAATGTTCACTTAGCGGAATTTATTGGAATCGGTAAACATGAGTTTTCAGACTGGGTATGTACAGCTTCAATGCTAATCTTTATTTTCTGAAGGAAGTATCAACTGCAGAATGTATAAGTTGAGGGAAGAACGATGCACATTTGCAAAATTATTGTTCTCACAAGCGATCTCGATAGTTCTTTGAAAGGGGAGTAAGCAGGCTTTCTTAAGTGCTCTTTTCAAAGATAAAAATTGGATTGTAGTATTATGGTCATTGCATAAATCGGGATGAACAATCTTAGCTGAAATCGATGAGACGAAGTAGGCAAGATAATGCTGAAGTAAAACAATCTTAGCTGAAGTCGACGAAACGAAGTAGGCAAAACTTCTCGAGCCAAAATATGTTCCTTCTCGTTCTCGCAAAAGTAACGAACTGAACTCTTTTTTGAAACGCCTGCTGAAATCGGAGTACGCTTTCGGCAAAACGAGCAAATCAGAATATTCCAAAAGATGGCTTGTCGATAGCACAGCAGGCAAAAATGTTTTTGTGCTAGTATTTCGACTGAAAATGGCAACAGTTGTTTGCATGGATTAAAAGAGATGCTACGACTTCGGTGGTCTGATGACGTAGATTGGAATTTCCGGTGCATTCCAATGATAAGAAACATTTTCTGAACTAGGAGATTGCTTTTTTGAGGGAAAGTATGAATAGAAAGCAATTATAAATAAAGAAGAGTCTAGAAATCATTTTCTCGCTTATCTGGTGAATTATGAGAGCAATTAAGCTGAAATTTTACCAGAGGAGTGAGAAAAATATTAGAATACAATAAATGTGAATTCAAATTAAAATAATTAAGAATAAAGATTTTAGATTTTTAATATTAGAAAACTTAGTGAAATTTGC
Source organism: Maratus speciosus (assembly GCA_963932465.1). Classification (NCBI taxonomy): domain Eukaryota; kingdom Metazoa; phylum Arthropoda; class Arachnida; order Araneae; family Salticidae; genus Maratus; species Maratus speciosus. Next base: position 462,364,467 of record OZ010790.1, read on the forward strand.
TGTCAAATTGATAGATCGTAATTTGAAGTTGTTTATTTTAATAAACAAAGTATAAAATTTTAAATTTATGTAAATTTTAAAGGGGAGTGTTATGTATTGCTTTTATAACATAACACATATCAATTTCATTCTGTTCGAAAGGCTGTAATATCATTATAATGCACTTGAAATAATTTTTTCCCATTGACCGTAATGTATCAGAAAACTTTTGACTGTCCCTATAATTAAACTATACACCCGATTTTCATAAAATTTGAAATGACTCGACAAAATTATGCAACAATTATATATTTTAAATTTCAAACGATTCGATTGCCTAATTTTTGAGCTGTTATATGTGGACGGATGGACAGACAGACAGACAGACAGACGGACGGACTGAACGACGACTATAGGTGCTATGTATTTATATAATTATGAACGTACCTAAAAAGAGCTGTATGACAAAAAAAAAAAAAAATAAATAAATAAAATAAAAGCAATTTAACAAATTACAACGACCATTTGGAAAATGATTTTTTCAAAGACTAAAATTTAAGACATAAAAAATCGCACGGAGTTGATCCTACATTACGTATGCCAGGGATTAAATGATAACATTCCTGGACCCATCATGAACAAATTTTAAAAGAAATTTCAGTTTTACAATTTTCGGTACTGTAAGTTTTTAAACTTCTACGGAGCTGGTTATACATTACGTATGCCATGAATTAAAGATTAATAGTGTTATTACACGTAAAAATTGCAAGCAAGAAAAATCGCCTGCGACTCGTCAGATTTCCTATGAAACTTACGTAATAGCCAAGCATTTCATTGGCTGTTCGGGAAAAGGTTTTTCTATCATCAGATTTCCAAAAAATCTCACGACCAATTTTAAATAAAATTTCATTCTTAAACTTCTAAACATCCGACAATATTACTTTTTATACCGTCGGATAGAGAAAAAAAATATACTTTTAAATGCAATTTGATGAAAGCTGTATCTCAATTTGTTTCTGATTTATTAATTTTTTTTGTAGTTTTTATTACTTTTTTGTCATAGTGGCAACACTCTGTTGTCCATCGTTGTTGAAACCAAAGGGAAATACAGATTACGGTATATACCAATCAGATAACGAATAAATTGCGGATTAAACCAATGAAAACGTTCAGATATGCTTTTGATTTCCTACTCTGACGAGAACAATAACCATTTTTCCAAATGGTTAAAAAAAAAAAAAAAAAAAAAAAAAAAAATTAAATAAATGTATTTTTTTTTTTTTTTAAGATATGCTTTTGTTAACATTCACAAAAATGTAGAAAATACATAAATATATGTAATAATAAAAATTTTTGCCCTTTTATATTAATTAAACTATTCCAAATTATTATAATATCTACCTTTTTTACTTAGCTTTAGTAATATCTTAAATATCTTTTATCTTTTTTCAATGCTTTAAATGCGTATTCTTTTATTATTCTAAAAACTTTAAATCCATTCGTCTAATCTTATAAGACCCATTAAATTACTTCTTTTTTTTTCATTTTATTCTGAAACTAAATTCTTTTTGGTTCGAATGTTTTTAATATCATTTATTCTATTTGTTCTATTTCCCATAATTCCTTGCCAAGCTCGCCAACATTTGTTTACATTATAAATCTAATGCCGAGACTAAAGAGTTCATCATCAACGTCACGCATACTTCCCCCAGAGCTAAGTCCTATTGTAGCCTGCCTCTCGACGCGTCCTCCCGGCTATTATTACGTGGTTGGTTCTTTCACTTGTAATGTATTCGTATGCGTGCTTTTTTTTTTCAAGTATTTAACCTGTTGCATTGGCTGAGAGACAGAGAATATTACGATTATTGATTTCCTTAAATAACCCATGTTACCTGGAGAGCTTTGTTTACTGTATCGTCATCATGCTGTTCTAATATTTAACATCTAGTGGTTTACATTTTACGACGTAGCAACGATCCGAATATGGGTAGCATCTAGTGGAGTTGGTGCATTTTATGATCATCTAATAAATATTTGATGAATCTAAAGGATTCAGTTATTATTTACGGGAAACTACCAATGGACGTCGACCTGATCTTCCACTCTTAACCATGATTTTATGACTGCAAAACTTTCATTTCTCGGTTGAATTAGATAACGAGTGTATGCCTGCTGCTTAAGACCAATATGTTTATATCATACTAGTGAAAACATATCATATATTTAAATGCACTAAAAAGTAGAAAATAATTTTGGGGCCAGAAAAGAAATTGTTTTATTTTCTCATGTCCAAGAAAAAAGTGAAAGCGTGGTCGCCAACTTTACATATATATATGTTACGGCCAAAACCCAAAATTGGCCAATTCCCGAGCTGGCCGGTTAATTCGCGAACTGGCCAACAACGTTTTAAACTGACTGGCCAATTCGGGAATTGGTCGGCCAAAACCCGAACTGGCCATACACTATCGGCCAATTCGCGAAATTGGTATATAGAAACTGATTTTTACTTTTTATCATTTTCTAACATAGTTGAAAGTGTTTGTGAATTCAATTTGTCTGGCCGTATGCATGCCCGTGCTCTAACTCGGGTAAAGACTCGGATTGACTTGTAATTGTTATAATATTTAGGTTTATAAATACATTTTGGTATTACTAGTGAAGTTGTACTATTTTTGGTTAATTTGCAGGAACACACGAAAGTATTTCATTACAATATCATCAATGGTTTTTTTCAGTGCATTTTAAAGTTGTTACATTATCTCAATTATAATAAAATAGGTATGCGTCATTAAGATGGACGACAAACTGTTATCTAAAGGGTATGAAATAAGTAGCAATTATAGTTTGTCTACAGAAACACTCAAAAGTATTTCGTTACATTGCAGTGAATGGTGAAAGATCATTTCTAGTGCACTTAATTGATGTTACACTATTTCAAATATAATAAAATTTACATGCCTAACTCATGTAGTGAGCAATACTTTTTTTTTTTTATATATAGAGAGAGATTAAGTAGCCATTATAGTTCGTTTATAGGACTCCCAAAAGAATTCAGATAAAGAATTATGATATATGTGAAAAAAAATCGTTTATAGGGTATTTTAATGATGTTACACTACTTCAAATGTAATGAAACTGTTATATATTACTAATATGCTCCACAACATTTTTCTATAGTTTATTGGTTATGTAAAATTTGTCGTTTATTTACAGAGTCCCTCAAATAATTTGTTTATTGAATTGGACAATGAATCCGATGCATCGATATTTGTCACAGAGGACAGAAATCTTCAGCAGATTAGAATATAATGCTCACAATAAACCCAATTTATTGAAATAAATCAAACAGGTGGGAAATTGTCCAACATATCAGAATATAATCGTCACATCTTTCGTCACGTTCTTTCCTATCAAGTGTGCACGTCATTGCCACCTACCGGGTAGCCTTGAATCCCCACTTCGTATAATGGCCAAGGCTTCCCAGCCAGTTCGCGAATTGGCCGGCCAAAACCCGAAATACGCTGTTCATTTCACATATTTCGGGTTTTGGCCAGAAATCTCGGCCAGTTCCCGAATCGGCCGGCCAATTCGCGAACTGGATAAGCTCCGGGTTTTGGCCGTAACATATATATATATACATACGTATATAATATCATAACAAAGGTTAAATTGCATTCGCGCATTTGAAATGAATGAGTAATGAATGAAATGAATTGATGTGAATGAAATTTCCAGTTATACTGCATTTACAATGAAGCTAATAAGTCACAAGGATAAACATTTTTTACAGTTGGACTGTATTTAAAAGAACAGTTTTTTTCTCATGGACATATGTAAGTATTTCAACATGTAAAAGAGGAAGGGCAGTTAAAAATTTATGTTGAAGATACTGAAGAGCAAGGTCAGCATTTAAATAATGAAAGAGTTTTTACAAAAAACAAACAAAAAAAACCAAACATTGCATATCTTAAGTATTGTGGTCAAATTTTAATTTGTCCTTAAATTGCATTTTTAATGTATTCATTACATACATAGTTTTTTATAAATGTGTTTTGTTTTTAAAATGTGTTATTTTCATCTATCACTGCGAAACAAGTGAAAAAAAAAAACAATATTGCTCATGTGTTGTATATATCTTTATATTTCTTTTTCTGTCATTTTTTGCAGGCTATCTTTCTAGTAAAACTATAATAACTGCAGATAACACATTCTCCGCTGCTTTTTAAAAGTTTATTAGTAAAACTATGCTCAGATATTAGTACTCATTAATAGAATACAGAAAAAACTCACAGAAATTGTAATGGAATGTCATTAATATAATAAATTTATGTACCTTTTTGGGTAAGAAAGTTACGAGTCTTGCATGGGTCAGATATAACAACCATAACCTAACAAAATGTTTCACCAACCTGCAATTCAAACTCACATATTTCAACCTAAAACTGACCTGAACTGAGACCCATAAATCCAAACACAAAATACAAGAAAATTAATGTCATATTTTAATCCAACTATGGGAAAATAACCTACAGTCATATCTCTAATATAAATTTTATCTTGAAAAATAAATATACTATATATATGCCCATAATGCAAAACGAAAATTTAACAGCTGTTGGATACTGGTGTTAATAATTAATAACTGTACTCAACCAAAGACAGCCTATGAATGAGTAAAGAGAACATTTAGACTGTGATATCAAATATAAATTTGAACATTTTACCTCAGTAATTTGTTCCGTAACTTCCCAATTATTGCTCAACGACTTGAAAATAGACAGCAGCTTTTCAAGAACAAACATAAGAGGCTGAGGATATTTCAAGTTTTCTTCTCTTATTTTAGAACATTCTGTTTGAGCTTCATCTTCTTCAGTTTTTTCCCACTGAGTATCCAGAGTTGCAAAAAGCATAGACAATATATGGAGATCCAACACTATGATAGCAGCACTGTTAGGATTTGACTAAAAAATTAAAGAAAAATAATTATAATGCCTTTAAAGAGATATAATCCAAATGTAGCAATATAAGCTACAAAAAATGGATTCATTTAACAATTCTACAATAATATGACTTTAAATAATCTTTGATCAGTTTGGTTTTACCATAGTAAAATTTAGAGTAAGAATTCACTGTGAAAAGCTAAAAAAATTTTTTTTAAGTAGAATAAAATTTGGTAAGATTGAATTCATGCACAGGACCTAAAAAAATTTCTGCTTTGGACAGGTTTTTGCTTTTCCAGGTACACTATGTCTTATAATCTTATTATATTCTTTTTTACTAGAACCATGAAATTTTCCATATAAAGCAAATTTTTACTATACAAATCTTCTCTTACTAAACATTTTATAGTATTTCATTAACAAAAATGACATTTCCACTAATGACAGATAAGTCTCTTTGCTGTTTTATAGATATCCCTTAAAATAAACAACAAACCACTAATGGAAGGCACTTCACATAAAATAATTCTAAAGTGCAATGAATATTGAATAATTAAAAACAGGAAATAAAAGAAAATTAAGAAATGTTTAATATAAATGCATAGTAATGCTACTCACAACACCTAAAAAATCTTATTTCATTTATATATTATTTTTGAGAAAACCATACATTGGAATGAAAATTGGTTTGAAGATATTTATTATACCAATCTTTAACAGCACAACATATTTTTTATTATCACTGAAATCAAAATGGCAGCGAGCTGTGGCAATATGGTGATGCCATAAAGTTGGTTTGCAGCATAACTGGAACAATTTTCATCGGATCACTTCTGAATTTTAACCATATACTCTCAATATTTTTCTCTAGAGAGGAACACAAAATTATTATAATTGATCAAATATATATATATATTTTAAAACAATATACAAAGTCAAATTTTTATATGAAAAATCACATTATTTTTTTTTCATGTTTGCCATTTACACAAATAACAATATTTTCTAATGATCCAGCGTACTTATATTGTAAATTTGATGTAGATTAACAGAAAAAAGCATTTTTGTTCTAAGCTCACTTGGAAAGCATTATGCTGCAAACTATGGTAAACTACATATCTGGCATCATCATGTTGCCACAACTTCAGTACTGCCATTTTGAATAAAAAAACAAAAATATGTCAATGATGTTAAAGATTAACATAATGAATACTTTCAAACCAATTTTTATTATGATTATATTTATTTTATAAAAAAATAATTAAAAATCAGTGATTTTTCAGGCGTTGTAAGTAGCATTACTTATTAACTCAATCATAGTTATGAGATAACTCTCACTTAGATTTATGTATAACTTTTTTTTTTTTTTTTTAAGTAAAAGACATCCATTTATTATTAACTAAATTAAAAGCAAACTAAAACTTAAGATTAGTTAGAAAAATTTTCTGGTCTCAACACACACACACAACATATAATAATTCTAATAATAAATTTATAAGTCTTTTGATTAAATTATTTTACTTATTTTATTTTTTTTTCTTTTAATTTCCATAAATTAAATGGTTGATAATTTCTTTTTTATAATGATTTAGATTTTATCAATTTAAATTTTTTGTATAGGTATATACAGCATTTATTATCATTTTACAAATATTATTCTTTCTAATATTTTTCTTGATTGTATTTTCAAAACTTTGTACTTTGAAAATTTACATTAAAAAGAATATTTCATTATAAAAGAAAAAGAACCTCTAGAAGGAAAACTTACTTTTTGCATACACAATTGATCTTGTAGTTCAGAAAATATTGGAGAAAGAACAGTATCTAAATATTTCATGATAAACTGGTATGGCATTACAGAAAGAACTTTGCCGACAGTGCACATGATTCGTACCTTTTCCCTGGACTTTAAAACATTTCCTTTTAAAGCTTCCTGTTAAAAGTAAAAGAGAGAGAAGAGAGACTTGAGTTTTCCAATACAGCATAAAATATGATGCTCACAGTTTAAATCATCAGAGCTTAATTATGCAATCACAATAAATATATAAAAAAATTAAATAAGTCACGTACAGTGTGTGACAGAAAGACATGTAAAAAAATTAAAATATATCAAGTGATGACAATTGACAATACATTTTAATTAGCATGGTACACTCTGAAAGATCCACTCAGCTTGGCAGACTTTAGATCAATGTTTTGCTTAACCTCATCAGAATATTCATATCTTTATTAAATAACTAAATGATATGCGTAATAAATACTAATAACAATCAATATATCTAATGAAAATATAAATAATTCATAAAAAAAATATTTACTTAATGAACAATTTTGATAAATCATAATTACTATCATAAATTATTTAAACCTTTCAGGGGCAAAGTACTTCCATTCCTAAAATGTTGAAATGAATGAATGATACCGGAATTTACAAACAAATTTATTTGGTATTAAGAAAAAGCTATATTTCACATACGTAATAAATCAAAAATTTTAAATACCAAAATTCTGGTGTCATTCTGGCATTTGGGAATTAAAATTAAGAGGTTTCATAAACGTACCAGTGCCCCTGAAAGGGTTAAACTTGTTAAACATTTGATCTTTTCTTGAAATCTGCAAACACTCTGTGATTCTTTTTCAATCACAAAAGCTTGTGTTATTAAAAAATTTCAAGTATTTCTTCCATGAGCAAGTTCCTCATAAAAAATATCTAGTGATCGAAAACGGTTTTCTCCTTCTTCCTCTGATTATGTATCTGACATGCTTAGAAGACTACATCATGTAACATTTAAAAATTTCTTATTTGTGAAATGCTGAGCACTGGTGCTTCATCAGCACAAGTCACTCGGTGTAGAATCCACCAATCAAATGCATCTTGATATTTTTCTCCAAATCTTACTGAAGACTATTATTTACACTTACAAATAACATGCAGATTTTTTAGAGTTGACTGTATCTTGATGTTGAAATGTTTTTTCTGTATTTTAAAAGGCAAAATAGTTTCGAGAGCATAAAAGCAATTAATAAGTTTAATTAAAATGAGACAAAATGAAATCATGGGTATTATTCTTGCTACAGATCCATTATTTATTTTGTTAGATGCAATTATTATATTTGGTCTAGGAATTAATTCGTGCGGTTTTACAAGAGATGGCGTAACTAGCATATTGCCCCATAGTTTCGTTTGTTCAAACATGCATTTAAAACTACTGTTATTGCGCATCCAGTTTAGTATATGCCATTTGGTTTAAGCGTAAATAACAACAATTTTTATTCAACTGAAAATGTCAAATTTTGTGCCTGATAAAGTGTTTTTGCGGGGGGGGGGGGGGGGTTCTTCTTCATTACTTTAACATGAAGAAAAGTGCTACTGAAAGTCATCATATTTTGGTGGAAGTTTATGGTGACTATGCTCTAGCTGAACGAACATGTCAGAAGTGGTTTGCACGGTTTAAAAGTGGTGATTACGGCTTGGAAGACCAAACATGACCTGGACAGCCAAAAAAATTTGAAGATGAAGAATTGACAGCATTGCTCGATCAGGATTCATGTCAAACGCAGGAAAAATTTGCAAAATCATTAGAGGTTGATCAAATAACAGTTTCCGAAGGCCTCAAAGCAATGGGAATGAATAAAAAGATGTCACATTGGGTTCCATATGAATTGAAAGAAAGATAACGCCCGACCACATGCCGCAAAACTGGTCAAAACATATTTGGAGAATGTCGGATGGCAAGTGTTACCCCACCCGCTGTATTCACCAGACATTGCTGCTTCAGACTACTACTTGTTTGATTGCATGAATAACGATTTGATTGGACAGCGGTTCACTTCTTCAGAAAATATAGAAAAATGGATCTCTGATTGGATCGCTCCAAAAAGTGAGGACTTCTTTCGAGACGGAATTCGCAAATTACCTAAAAGATGAGAAAAAGTACTGGGTAGCGATGGACAGTATTTTTGTTAACGTATTTATGTATTTTGCTTTTGAAATAAAGCTTTATTTTTTTTTATTAAAAACCGCACAAATTAATTCCTAGACCAAATATTTTCCGGCATATAAGTCAATTTTTTAAACTGCCAAAATGTAAGGAAAATTGAGTGATTGACTTATAAACACTGGATACAAAATCACTCCAAATGATCATGATTTATAGCTATACTGAGAGTTACGAGATAAGCATTGAGAGCTTGAAAAGAAAAAATCCATGAAACGAAATGCTTTTTCAAAATTATTGTTAACTAAACTCATTTTTACTGCTTGCTGCAGATTTTAACCAATTTTTTAAGTTGTTCATGTTACTTAAAGTAAGCAGTCCAAGTGCGAATGTTGTTTACGTTTGAAGATATTTAGTCAGACTCGGTTATCATCTTATCAGCATCCACTAATACATTAATAATTAAAAGAAAGATAGCACGACAGACAAACAACTAATTTCTAGCTCATTGTTCAATCTTCAGGTGGTGGCTTATCACGGTGATTTTAAGTGCATCACTGCACATTCTAGACATTTTTTCAGATGAATCTGAACTGGAATGGAAATATTAATGTTTTTCAGGAACTGTAACAAAATTTTCTAATAATTTCACTAATATTGTTCCGATTTGTTTGGTACATTTCAAGCCCTGTAAGGATTGATCTTTTCTTAATATTAAAACCCGCAAAATTTATCATTTTTGACATATTTCACAATAACTATAATTTATTATTAGTATAAAAGCATTACTTTCTTTTTAGAAATAAAATTTATAGTTGACTTAGACGAAAATTTATATCTACAAAAAAAAAAAAAAAAAAAAAAAAAAAAAATATAAGAAAGTATAAAATTTTGTTTTCTTACATATTTTAAGAAAAAAGAACTAATACAGAGAGTGTTCCAACATATCATTAATTTTGGAAATTATTCATTTGGAAAATCTAAATTATCTTTATCAATGTTAGATGCAAAAAGTTCTGGGAAATTCTCTACATTTACAGAATCTTCGTCTGGGTTTTTATCTTTAACGTATTCAATTTTATCTTCTTTATTTAAATGCAATAAAATATCACGCCAAACTTTTAAAAAGTTAATTATTAGTTCAGGTTTTATATTTTGTTTTGTATATTGATTTTTATGTAACATGTAACTGACTGATATATTCAATAAAATGCCAAACAATCAACAAAAGTTATTTTCGGTATAGTGATCATTTTTAGGGTTACGTACTTAAAAAGTAAAAATGGAGCCATTATAAGATCACTCCTGTGTCTGTCCTGTCCATCTGTCGCAGCCATTTTATTTGTAAACTATGGAACATGGAAAGTTCAAATTGGCTGAAGTAATAAAGCAGGGTTCATACTCCTTTTCCAAGAAAAAATCCCCTGAGAATCCCCTGATGTATTTTTCGGGAGGTACAATTTTTCCATGTCAACAATCAACAATATTTTTTAAACCAGTATCATGACACTCTTCTTTTAGAAATAAAATAAAACAAGATAATCTCAAAGATAAAGTTTATATATCACCTATATAAATAATATGAAAAGAACTTTAAAGGAAAAACATTAATTTGTGTAAAATAGATGAAGTCTGGATGCCTTGTGGGGCTGTCCTTAAAAACTTGGTAGCTTGGCTGCAAGAATTTAATTTCCACTTCACGATTTTATTACTTCTTCAAAAGCATTATGAATGAATATGAAGGCTGCAAGTCTCAATATCAATTTTAAAACATCCTTTAGTTTTTAAAGTTCCTCTTGAATTGTTATCAAACCTGGTGAATCTAGTGAATGAATGGATGTAGACAAGACAGATATGTGATATCATAAAGCACGCGAACAGCAGCAATTGCCCTTAATTTCCCAGAGTAATCAGTCATTTTGCCAGGTTTTCCCAGGTTTGGCGAATTTTTCGCATTATCCCCTGAGATTCCCCTGATTTTTACAACCCAAAATTTATCCCCTGATTTTCCCATGAATCCCATATTCCCCTGATGAGTATGAACCCTGTAAAGGCTATAGACTCATGTATTTATAGATTATTAATAATTCACAAATATATTTAGGAAAAATGTGGAGGGGCTAATTATGTTACTTGAAAAAAAAAAATCTTTTCTTTGTATATCATTTCAAAAATGCATTTCTTTTCATTTTAGGCATAATACTTTCAGAGATATTGTCGAAACTGTAATGCAAAAATATGCCCCCCCCCCCCCCCCCCCCTCTATTTCCGAATCTACTGAAACTAAAATTTAAAAAAAAATTAGGGACAGTAGAAGTTTTAAACCTTGCAGGAAAACTATAATGATTGCCCTGGGTAACATAGTTTTTAAGAAAATCGCCTTTTTCCATTACACACAAATTTTAATTTGCAGGCGTTCAGCAAAATAGTTGAGGAGTGCTGGACGTACCTATCATCGCAAAGGTACAAAAGAATTGTTCATAATACTAATTTTAGGCATAATACTTTCAGAGATATTGTCGAAACTGTAATGCAAAAATATGCCCCCCCCCCCCCTCTATTTCCGAATCTACTCAAACTAAAATTTAAAAAAAATTAGGGACAGTAGAAGTTTTAAACCTTGCAGGAAAACTATAATGATTGCCTGGGTAACATAGTTTTTAAGAAAATCGCCTTTTTCCATTACACACAAATTTTAATTTGCGGGCGTTCAGCAAAATAGTTGAGGAGTGCTGGACGTACCTATCATCGCAAAGGTACAAAAGAATTGTTCATAATACTAATTTTAGGCATAATACTTTCAGAGATATTGTCGAAACTGTAATGCAAAAATATGCCCCCCCCCCCCCTCTATTTCCGAATCTACTCAAACTAAAATTTAAAAAAAATTAGGGATAGTAGAAGTTTTAAACCTTGCAGGAAAACTATAATGATTGCCCTGGGTAACATAGCTTTTAAGAAAATCGCCTTTTTCCATTACACACAAATTTTAATTTGCGGGCGTTCAGCAAAGGAGTTGAGGAGCGCTGGACGTACCTATCGTCGCAAAGGTACAAAAGAATTGTTCATAATGATTTTTGAAAAAAAAAAAAAAAAGTCAGTAATTAGCCTAGATATTAACCTTACAGACACGGATGGTTTGGGCATACATAAAGACATGAGCGGTGCACTTTATGTGCTATCAGCTTTTAAATTCTAGATAACTTTTAATGATATATTTGTGTACTGCAATGCCTAACTGTTAAAAGCAGACTAATTAGAATTAATCGCATAATTACTATGGGATTCACGACTAGTTTGCATTGAGTAGCTTTCTCAATATGCTACCTGTCTTTAAAGGTTGATTAAAAACCTATATAGAAAAACACGGCACGGACAAGGTGGCATTGCAACTTTACGAAGCACGCTTAGCACAATGACAAGTTTAAACTTTGAACAAGGGTTTTTTTTAGGTACACTATAAAAAGAAAAGATTATTACTATGCTGAATTTGGGTTTATGAAATGTCAAATGAAGTTTAAATATGCACTACTTTTATTGTCAGCACCAAATTAAGTTAATCATAAACAGATTAGGGTAAGATTTAAAAAAGAGTTATACAAAGTAGCAATATTTGATACTATTTAGGCTTCATATCTGTCTGATCTTTCATAGTGTATCCATTTATACTTTTCTAGTATATACATCTGTACCCAAACCTACGCTGTATAGTTTTTTTTTATAAAGTCTTATTCTTCTTGTTGGTTTTGGCGGGCACACAGAGTTAGCAGAATAGCTCAACATAAACATTTATTAATACTAACACGAAGACAAAAATATATACATAGCTTAAGTGCGACTAAGCACTGACATGTTTTTAACAGAACTGAATATTCTCGCTCGCAGAACGAATTTTGAGAAACGTCACTGTACGTGCATGCGCTAAAAGAAAAGGGTAAGATAAATGGACGTTGTATTCCAACAATTCTTTTAGCAGTGATTTTTTTTTTTTTTTTTTTTTTGTATAATACAGTTACTAATTAATATATTTATTGTATGGAGCCCTCTGTGTGCAAGTAATACTCGCATTTGATAGTTTATTTAAATTCCTTGTAGAAGTTTCAAGTATAAAATATAAAAATTTGGTAACAGACATTACTAAAGTCATAATTTTATTCATTTTCCATAAACGGGTTTTGGTTCATATACAGCATTAACTTGGATAAGGACATCTATTAAATCCAGTGATAAAGAGTATCGTTTGTTTGCTTGTTCTTATAACATAAATGAAACAACATTTTGTCTGGTAACAGGGGTTACAAAATTTTTCACCTATGTATTTTTCAACAGTTTTGCTAGCTTACATATATAACATTAAGTTCTGCTTCCAGTTATTTGCTTTACTTTAAACCTTATACAACTACAACACAATCACTGTAGCCTAAATGTAAAGAAAAAACAATACCTTCACTAAAAATAATGTTCTCCGAGTAAAATTAAAATGACCATATAACTTTTTACCGATGTTATTACACTGATAGAAGGGTATTGTTATTTATTTATTTCTGGTAAATGCACACATTTTAACACTTTGACTTTGTTTTGTTTCTACTCATTTATGTAAAATTTATAACTGTTCTGGAACAGTACATTTTTATTACATTAATTTACTTGAAAACTCAGTTGACAATCTACTAGAAACACATTTTTCATGTCCAAAATTTTGATATGTATAACAGGACTGAAAAAAGCAAAAGAAAAAGCTAGTAAATATCGAAGATGCTTCAGTTAAACAAATTATTATAAGGATTTTGAACACATTTACTGAAATAAAAAGTATTTGCCTCAAATCTAAAGAAAGCTACAAATCTACATTAAAAAAAAAAAAAAAAAAAAAATCAAAATTTTTAAATAGTTATCCCATATTACTGTTATTAAAAACTAAGTAAATGGTTTAGAGCTTAGTTTATGTCTAACAATGTGTAGATTTAAGCAATAAAATATACATTCTGAACTATGGAACTAGCTACAAATTTCAATACAGGTAGGCTTTGAAGGTTTCTGCATATTACTCTCCAATTAGTAAAGTACATCATGGTTTTTCAGTGATTTATTACTGTGGAATCTTTTCATTCTGTAAGAGAAAAATTACTTTCAAATACCTTTGTATAAATTTTCAATGCAAACTGTTCTTTTTAAATTCAAAATTTTAATGAAGAATATAAGGATTTCATTTTAATTCATACACACCAAGTAATATTTTAAAAATAGCTAAATTTAAAGATGCATACCACAACTGAAAATGCACTTCCAGCAATTATTGCCCGTAGGCTTCAATAGTTCAATTATTACTAATTTTCTCCTATAGTCAAATTCTTTTGTGTGTCTCTGTAAATGAACAATAAGTTCTATGTAAACCATATTCTACAGTAAGAACCTTGTAATACACCTCAGTGATGTATATCAATTTCAATATGTTTAAAATACTGTAATATCATTAAAATGCACGGCAAATGATTTTTCCCCATAGACTGTAATGGAATGGAATTCCTTTGAATGGCCCTGTAAATGAATCGAAAATGCTACACACTTCATTTACAATACTGAACATGCCATAGTAAACCCTAATTACATATATCAATATCATAGCAATCGGACCATATTTACGCAAGTTAAAGCACGGACAAACAGACAGACAAACCGAATTCATAAAGATTTTTCAACTGTGTTGGAAAGTGTTAAAAATAAAAAAACAAATGTCATACTCATTCTTTTTCATTTTAAACACAATAAATAGTAACTAACAAGTGTAATTTTCTAAGAGACTAAATGAATCATATTATCAATTACAACAAATAATTTTGTTAATATGATTTAGTAAATCAATGATATTTGTTCAAAAACCATTATGGTAGAAGGGAGATAAAAGAAGACAGAATTCAATGAAATATGCAATATAATATACCATGCAAGAATGAAGTATTTGCTCTCCAAATGGTTGCAGTGATGAATAACAGTCTCTAGTAATATCTTTTAAAGCAAAAGTAGCAGCAACAGCAACTTCTGTATTTTGTAAACCCATTAAAAGAAGAGGTATGATACATCCTAATACGCCTGGATGAACATTTATCCATTCAGCATATGCACCTGAAAGAAAGTAAAGCAAAAATAAGTTTCAAAACACTACGGCTGAACTATCAAAAACAAGATATTTTGATATTTTTATGTGCTAGTTACAGGACTAAGTTTTAAACACCAAAGCAGGGACAGATATGATTAAAACTACATATAACATGAAAAAAAAAAAAAAAAATGCTGAAATCAGAAATAAACCTTATGCTTTCTTATTTGTTTAATTGTTTGCTGCAATAAAAAACCAGAAAATTCTAATGAAGCAAATAGCTCTTTACTTCGTAAAATGTTTTATGCATTAAAAAAATATATTTATATGTATTTATGAGTACAATTAAAATTGGCAAATTCTATGCTACTTTAAAATTAATAATAACAATGAAAAAAGACAGTATAATAAGTAAAATAATTTTTAAATAAGGCTTTTCTTTTCAGTTAAGATTTCAAATTATGAGACATTCTTTTTACATACATTTATAAAATATTTATTATCAATTAGAAAATAACCCTTTTATCAGTAAAATGACAAGATACAGATATAAAGGGACTGTAGCATTTTTTGAACATTTTTATGAAGTTTAGATATCACAAAATTTTAAAAATATACAAACTTGATTAATTATTTTGCACAATAATTAGTAGTTTATATACACCAACTATATGAATATAAACATAAAATGTTCTACCATGCAACTATACGAATACAGAAAGCTCAAATTTATGTTTCTCATTTATATGACTTTTACATCAACACATTGTTTCATTGTGGTCCAGATTCATTTCTATTTATTTAAATGGAAAATATTTTGTTTATATGCTATTTTCCTCCAAATTTAGAAATTCAGGACATACAGTTTATTATTTTATTTCGTCCCTTTAAAGATCAGTTGAACAGAAATTTAACAGTGAGACTTTAGTTATTGAATATCTAGATATATGAAACTTAAAAATTGCAGAATAATATGAAAATAGATAACTAGGTCCATGCTTTTCCACTGTTAAAGTTAGCTCAGCAGCTGCTTTAATTGAAGTGATTATAGTGAGAAGTTAGCCCCGTTCTTGGCATGTTTGAGAAGTCCAACATCTTGTAAAAAAACAAAAAAAAACTCAGTATAGATATTTTTAAATGTTATTAGTAATGAACCATGCATAGGTGCATGAACTATAAATGGAAAAAAAAAATACTTTTGACAAAACTTTAAAATTAAAATTTTAAAAGTTTATTTTTATTTTCCTTAGGTGCCAAAGAAGGAACTAAGCCCTTCAATTGTGGATAAGCTTATATGCCTTTTTTAAGTAATGAATTCTATAAATTTATTAATTTTCAAAGTCTTTCTTAAAACTTTTGTTTTTGAATTCAACTTATGAGAACTAACATTTGATGGAATCTTCCCTTCGGTACTTCTAAAGAATTGAAAATTTTCAGTTATTTTAAGTAAATACTCATTGCTTAATTTTCTGACTTGTTGCAACTTGGTCCCATCTGGTCCCATCAAGGAATGCTCATGTAATGTAGAAATCGAGAAAACTATTTTCACACACTAAAAATTATCGAATTGATTTTCATTGGAAGAGTTTCACGAATAAATTCAATAATTTCTTTGACTTTAAGACTTTTATTTCTATTGTTATTTTCATCTTGGTTTAAAACTTTCATGTACATCTAAAATTTCAAGAAAACTGAAGACAAAATAACAATTTTAAAAAACAAGGCACTAGTAATAATGAAACTATGGAAAAGATATCTTCTGTTTTCTCATTTTTAATTCATAATGAATACTGAAATACTTTAAATTAAAAAAATCTTTAATAAGTCCAATGCTTTAATAAGACCTTGAAAATACATAATATTTTAACATAGGGTATATTAGAGGTCTGCACGGGCCGAAATTTCCAGGCCCGAGCCCGGCCCGAACGAAAGCTATCTTGGCCCGGCCCGGTGTAAAAATTGGAAGTTCGGCCCGAACCCGGCCCGGCCCGTTGGCATTTTTACAGTTCTCGGCCCGGCTCGTACAAAAATCAGTGAAAACAGGCCCGGCCCGACAGAATTTCTACAAAAAAAAAAAAAAAAAAAATCCGTTTTTTCTCAACATTCAATTACGATTCTTTTAATGAATACTACATACATATTTATGGGAACATTTTGCAGTATATTTTATATTACTATGATGTTCGCAAAACAGAAAACACATAATAATAAACATTAACGATTACCTACAGTGTTTTAGTCATCATGTCTACAGACATTTCAAAATGGAAATAAGGATTCATTAAAAGATTAATAGTTCATCAGAATAAAGGATTAAAAACATGATAACTTTTGAAGCTATATAAAAAAAAGTAGATTTGTGAAAATATTTCTCTCATTTTTAAGGCTTTTCTCAAATCCAAAGGAGCTACATTTCGACACATTTATGAATTCTTTTCTTTTCGGAAACGCGTAAGATTGGTAGGTATTCTTATTCAGAAGCTATGTAAATGTCGTTTTTTCATAGATAAAAGCAATATATCTTTCTGAAAATACTGTCAAAGTTAGCGTTTTGAATCGAATTTCCAGAAGCGATGGCACAGGAAAGGAGAAAAACGTACAGTCACGTGACAGGAATCTCTGTTATCTCTGTAAGTAATTTATCAAATATGGAAAATGCTACAGTATGGAACCATTTATCCGGAAACCAGTTAACCGGAAAACCAGTTATCTGGAATGATATTTCTGATAGACTGATTTCAGAATCTTTGCAGAAAAAGGTATCATACATTGCCAGTTTGACATAGGCTTTGCTTGAAACAATTGTATAATTTGATAACAACATCTGGTATTTTTTTGTCATCACATTTAGTTGAATTTTAGATGTTTTAATTTTTATGCAGAGGAAACAGAAGAATGTTTGTTCCTAAGGGATTCCCATAAATTACCTTCTTTTAAACTCTGGCTAACTTTTTATCTTTCTTGCATTGATTTTTAATCCAAGTAATCTAATAATTTAAAATGAGAAATAATGCCACAACCACACATATTCCACAAAACTTATCAAATGGATGCTGCTTTAATGCACAACCAGTTAATCGGAAAAACCAGTTATCCGGAATACATCTGACCCCAAGCATTCCGGATAAAGGGTTCTGTACTGTATTTGTTTCCAAATGCCTTCAATAGGCAGGCCTGTCAATTTTATGCCTTTATAGTTAAAAATTTTGTCAGAAAATGTGTCTGAAAGCTTCGCATTGTTGAGCAGTGAATATGAGAACCACCTTAAGGTATATTTCCAAAGATACTGTTAAGAGAAGTTCATTATCACTATTAATACTACAAAAGACAATGACTGTTCTACACATCCTGAGATCGATTAAGACCAGTTCTGTCCCGGCACGAGTCTGCTAAAAAAAAATTAAACTCGGAATCAGACATCTTGCAACTGTACGATGCCGATCTCTACAATGGACATATTACATTTCTGTATTGATGTTGTTAAACTCGCATCGGCTCGTGACGCACATTTATGCTTCTCGAGAAAATCATATTCATTGAAAATGGCTCGTATTTTATCTGCTTCGTTTAAATTCTTATATCGGGCCGACAGGCCTGATTAATTTTTTTGCCGGCCCGTTTATTTTGTCTGTCAGCCCAGCCTGGCCCGTTGAAAAAATTGTCCTAATTCTGCCGGCCCGGCCCGTTTGAAAATTCACCTTCATTCTGCCAGCCCGGCCCGGCCTTTTGAAAAGCAATCAAACACACCCAGAAAAAAACCCCTACCTTTTAGATATGCAAACAACAAGGAACACATCTTTCCGCGATGTAATAAGCAGGGCTGCGGAGTTGGTAAGAAAAATGGACGAATCTGACTCCGGGAATTTTAACAGAAATAACTCCGACTCTTTCGCTCAAAAATGGGCCTGACTCCGACTGCACAGCCCTGCTTATAAAATGTCCAACTCCCGGAATTTTAACAGCTCTGACTCCAACTCTTTCGCTCAAAAATGGGCCCAACTCTGACTCCGCAAGTCCTGGTAATAAGATGAGCCTCTGAAGAGCAGAGAGAGCACATTCATAGGGCAAGACATTGCGCTGAAGATAGCCATGCCTCCAACAGAATGTGCCACGGTTGATGTCACCTAAACATGCTCCCAAATGCCGAAGACCAGGAAAGAAGGAACACTTGTGTCTTAAAAAAAAAAAGGGACTCTCATTCAACATAAAAAGAAGCTTCAATCAGTAGAGAAAGAAGAAGCAATGCATGAAAGAAAAATAAGAATCAAAGTAAAAATGCTGATTCGTAACAAGGAAATGTGAGAATTTCCTCACATTTCTTTAAAACTAAACTTTGACCAACTACCCAATTTTGATTGTTTTTTCACCACTATTAATATTTAAATTAGATGAATTTTCCTCTTCTTAAGAAACACTTGGATGCAAATACAGTAAAGGATAAAAAATCTGCACAGCTTGGGAAAAAAATTATTATTTACATATTTTTAAATATAGCAACAGTAGATAAACATAGTTATTACGAATTATGAATAAAATTTCTTTTTAGATAATGAAATTTTGAATAAATAATCAGTCCAGTGCGACTTTTACTCAAGCACAAAGGGTTCCATACACTAAGCTTATTAATTACTAACTGCAATATTACAAACAATCGTTGCTAAAAGAATAAAACTAAAGAATTATTCTATGAATTAATTTTCAATAATTGAAATCAATTGGAATGAAAATCATTATTTATCACTATGATTCGCCTTACCTAAAAAGAAAGATCTTGTACAAAGCTTAAAGTTGGAATTGAGCAAATTACGCTTTATAAGAAGGTCGTAGAGTTGTAATAATGCTTTGGTCTGTGGTGCGTTTATTTAGATAGGTTTATAATTAATATCTCAGTTAATTACAGACAATTTTTTTTGGAAAATCATTATCAACAATCCTTCGATGATTCCATGTCCATAGGTACCTCAAGCATCTTTCAACTCCCCCACTGAGCATCCACAAAGTAGAGTTTGTGTGTAACGGAAAAACGCAATTTTCTCAAAATTTAGGTAACCTAGGATAATTTCTATAGTTTTCCTGAAAGCTTTAAATAAATTCCTACTATTCCTAATATTTTCATAATTTTAGATTCAGTAAATTTGGAAATAGGAAAAGGGAGGGGGATATATTTTTGCAGTACATTTTTGACAATATCTCTGGAAATATAATACCTAAAATTAACTCTATGTTTTTTTCAATAATTTAATTAGCCCCCCTAAATTTGTCCTAAAAATATTTGTGAATGGCTAATAATCTATAAATCTGTGGGTCAATAACCTTTATAACTCTGTCAAGTTTGAACTTTCCACATTCAATAGTTTTCTAGGAAAATGGCTGTGACAGATCGACAGACAAACACACGAGTGATCTTATAATGGTTCCGTTTTCACTTTTATTTTTAGAACCCTAAAACTTGAAAAGTAAAAAAGACAAATTTAAAAAATGATTGGACATTACACACTACAATCGAGTTAAGTATATACCTGCAAAACTTGATTAAATTGCTATGTATAGTTTTTGATACTATAAAACTTACGTAACTGAACTATCTTGACCAATTTCAACATTAAATAGCACTTGAAATAATTCTTTCATTTAAAAACTGTCTGCTTGAATGTTCTTTATAAAAATGCTAGTTTTTAGGCTTTTATGTCTAATAGTATTTGCAAGATGAGCCAAGAAAGTGAAAAAAAATCACAATAAATTCAAGTACAGCAGTAGCAGTGTTAGTTACTTTTTTTTTTTTTTTTTTTGAGGGTAGGGGAATTACAGTCAAATAATTAAAAATATTTTTAAAAATTATTCCAGAATTTATAAAATAAATCCTAAAAAAAAAATTAATTGAAGTAAAATTATTTTGTTAAATAAATCTTCTGGCTTATGCTGGTACTCATCTCTCAATTTACATATAGAGTGATCTCTCACTTATGCTTGGGTGCAGGAGACAGTGAAAAAAACATGCATAAGTGAAAAACCAACATAGGGAGCTTAAAAGTAAAATATCAATAGAGCGTACAGTACATA
Organism: Maratus speciosus; assembly: GCA_963932465.1. Taxonomy (NCBI): domain Eukaryota; kingdom Metazoa; phylum Arthropoda; class Arachnida; order Araneae; family Salticidae; genus Maratus; species Maratus speciosus. The sequence goes on from OZ010790.1 coordinate 462,385,484, forward strand.
TATTGTTAATTAATACTATGTAAATACTACTGAAAATGTAAATAAGATTAGATTCAAAATGCAAATACGTATATAACTAATAAGATTAGTTTCAAAATTCAAATACATATAACTTCCGTTAATTATTTTTTAAGAACATTAAGTAAATGAACATGCTTACATACCGAACTTTCATTTTACACCTAATTCTTTCTCACAAAATAATTTACAACCAAGGATTGTTTTATTCTCGTGATTTTTCAAAAATAACTTTTACAAGTTCATCAAGACGTGAAAAAGTTCTTTCACTTCTGGAATTGAACTGAAAATAGCCACACAGAGTTTCTAATGCTTCTAACGCTGCTGTGAGAGTTGTGGTAACTTTTGCTGGATCTTCTTCATCATCGTCGTCTTCATCATCTTTATCGTCACTATTAAGTTCAGTTGCAATGTCCCAGTTTCCTACAATTGAGCTGTGATTAAATTTTGATCTGCACCAACGAATTCGTTGAAAGTACACGTAGTGAGTTCACCAGATACAGTTTACCAGTCTTCTACGTTTATACAATTTTCACTTTCATTTTCTTGCTCCTCACATTCATTTTTGCTGGAAACGAAAATCCAGCTTTCTTAAAGCAGCTTTTAATACACTTGTCAGAGATGTTTCTCCATCATGAGCGCAGCATATGAATTGCATCAAGTACAGTAACTTGCTTTAATGTGACCATTGCACGTTTTGTTTCTGACGCAGCCAGAAGTTGGCGGATTAAAATTTTTCTGTAGTGCACTTTCACAACAAATAACAATCGGATTCAAATCTTGCTCATGCAATTCACAGAAAAAAACAACTTTTGTGTTGTTGAAAGTTGGAAGATCTTGTGGGTGAGCAGGACGCTAATTCATAAAGAAGAGAACTTTCGGTTTTTCTTCTTTCATTTTCCTGTTGAATTTATGAAGGAAGTCCAAAAAAAAGTGCAACGTCATCCATGCTGTTTTGTTACTAGCGTAGTTGCAAGGAATCTTCTTCATGTTCTTAAAACAGCGAGGTTTGTTTGATCTGCCAATGGCAAATGGTGGGAATTTTTCCGAACCTTAGGCTTTGCAACACAGCAAGACAGTTAGTCTTTCTTTACTTTTTCCCACCATGGCATCGTTCTACCTTGAAATTTAAGGTTTTGTTGGGCAACATTTTATTAAAAGCCCAGTTTTGTCACAATTGTAGATGTTATTTGGTTCATATCCGCTTACTAAAGTAGCCAAGTCTTCTTTCCATTTTTCTACAGTTCCTTCATTGACACTCATAGTTTTTCTAGAAAGAACACAAGTTGCTAAGCCATGACTATTTTTGACTTTTTGAATCCATCCATGTGACACAGAAAAGTTTTACATTTCAAAACTGTTTGACAAGTGTATGGCCCTCTTCCTTCGAATCTCAACATTAACAGGAATGTTCAAGGCACAAGTTCTCGAAACCGTAACAACAAAACTTTCTTAAATTCTTCAAACTTTTTGCATTTTGCTTCTTCTCTCTGACTGAATTCCACATTCTCGATGAGCTACTCTTATCGCCTACCGGCTTTTTAAATCCCTCTCAATGTCGATTCGGGAACATTAATATACTCTGCTAAAGCTTTTTTGAAGTCCAAGGACTTTTATTCCATTTTTTTTTAATAACATCCATTTGAAACAAAAGTGGCAATTTTGTTCTTTTCGCCATTTTAAAACGTAACCATCTAACCAAAACTTTAAATATGTTTCTTCCGTTAGCAGCCAATGCCACATGGTACGTACCGTACTAACCTCTCTAATTGGCCGCAACTTTTACTGATGTCAGTCATAAGAAACCTCCCTCCCCCCACAGGTACACCCCTGTGTATAAGGTAGAGGAATGTGTTCCAGGAATCTGAATGATAGGGGAAGGATGAGGGAATGCATTCCTAGAAGTAGAACTAAAAGGGTAATTCTTGAAATTTTTTGTGACGTGATTAAGTGAAAGGTGCTGTTTAACTGCAGCACATAAATGAATAAGAATTACCATTGGTTTTCCTATATGCCTGTTCGTGGCCAGGAACACAAGGGAAAAAAAAATTGACAAAAAAGAGAGCGTGCATAAGTGAGAGATCACTGTATTTATAACTATTTGTAAGTTAACGTATTAACCTCAGCAACAATTTAATATCATATTCAATAATAAAAAAGTTATCAATTCTTTTTCTTTTTGAAACTTTGGAAACAGTATTGTTACAAATAGAAAGGCAAATATAAGAGACTACAATAAAACATATCTTAAGTAAACAATTTTAATTAACTTTTAACATTTTCACAGTAGCCACTTTCACATCAAGATTCTTTTTCAAGGAAACATAAAAAAATACAAAATTATCTTAATATTAACATAAATTTGTCTTAGAGGCAGAATTTTTGTAGCTGATTTCTTTCTAATATTGGATGTAGGTCTGTTATGCAACCAGAGAAAGTTATTACAGTAGTCATCAGTTATATGACTCATTCAACTATATCACTCTTTTTCCCTGTCTTATTCCTTCCCTCTTCCACAAAAAAAAAAAAAAATAAAAAAAAAATGTTATACATCAATAGCACTTTTTAAGTTAATTTACATACGTTTTGATTACAAAAAGTATTATTCTCTATCATTTTCATATAATTTAAAAAATAGACCAGAACATAAAATGCACATTTTACCTATAACTTCCATTGTAGAAGAAATTATGGTAACATGTTGTAAAGGAATACTTCTCAAGTGATTCATTAACATAGGAATATAACATGACTCTTTGGTGTCAACATTCTCTGCAATTTCTTTAATGGCAAACAAACAAGCTTCCAAATACTAGAAAAAATGTAAGTCCTTTTAAATTACTTAAAATCGCATAACAAGTAAAAAAACTTAAGAGTAAAAAATGTAACTTTCTTTTAAAAATTAGGTAAGATATCATAATTCTTGCCACAGTATGACTAAAATACAATAAATAAAAACACTTACATTTAAAGAATCTGGTCATTATCCTAGAAAGATACAATTTGATATAATGAAGTATTTAAATAGGTAATAAAGTAGAGCACTGATTATATGAATCTGTTGGGACTGGGCCCAGTTGAGATACATAAAAGTTCAGCTAACTGGATAGATTAAAAGCTAAATGAAAACACTGCAAACTGGCTGCAATGCAAGAAAAAGGGATTGCATCACTGCAGTGAAATATTAAATTTAGAACAAGAATGAATTTCAACTATTCGCACTGGCAGTATTACCTAGGTTCAGTACTTCTAGTGCCCTCTTTCATTTAAGTGAATTATCAGTTTCAGGTAAGCATATTGACAGATTGCCTATCAATAACTATTGATAAAAAAAGGAATTTTAAATGGATTCACTCTACCAAAATGACCTCTCCTGTTTACCAGCTCTATAGGATTTAGATAGCATTGGTGCTTTTCTGTTGAATTCTGTTCATAGCCAATCCAGGAAAAGAGCTTTGTTTACTGGATAAAGTTGTTCCAATTTGGCGAAATGAGATCCCAGTGAAGATTAAGCTTTTATTATTACAGCATATTTGGAAATTTGCATTCTCCTGGCCACTGGCATTTCTTAAAACTTACTTTGGACTAGCAATTTAATGGAACCATACACAACTTATAGCCCATGGGCCGCATGTAGCCCCACAGACCTTTTATGTGCAAGCCAAGACACACAATAATTAATTTGCATTTAAAAAATTTTGAGATATCCATAAAAGGTATTTAAGATCTTTACTATTGTTATATATATCTGTATGCGAAGACAAAATCTGCCTTCATATTTATAATTAATTTAAAGTTTTGTAAAAACATCCAAAAAATCATTTGCTTAGTCGAAAGTTCTTTTAACCGTTGATTTTATATGGTGATCTCCGTTTGTGATAGAGTATGTGTATATTTTTTTATTTTCAATACTAATCTAACATTATTTACAAAGAATTGAATTTGCACTATATATTTTTACATTTTAAAAGGATAAAATGTTTTTGCACTGAGGTAAAATCTGATTTATTAAAGAAAATCTCCTGAACTTTTATATTCTGTATTATATACTATTACATTTTCTATTTATAATACAGCTAATAATGTAATAATTAATTTTATTGTATTGCTTTGTTAGACTATTTTTGTTATTTTACTTTTTTAAATTGAACTTTTAATTTAAACTTTACCTCCCTTTTTTACATTATTATATATGTATAGTGAGTTGCAGCACTTAATGTAGCAAACATGAGTTTGTGGCCCGCGAGAAAAAAAGGCTGAGTACATATGGTTTAATGCATCGAATTCGTCGTAAACCCAAGAATCTACTTTTTCAAATAATTTCAGTTGTATTATTTTTTTTTTAAAGAATTTTTAGGTACTTTTCTTTTTAATTTAATAAAAAAAAAAAAAAAAAAAAAAAAAAAAAAAAAATCCATGCATATGTGATAAGATTTAGAGGTTTAGATAACTGAACATTTGGTTAATTGGAGTTTGGAGAAATTGGCGCTCTACTGTAATTGGAAATGTGGTGTAGTATAATAATAAAATATCTACAATTACTTTAATAATAAAATGTGTCATTTTTTATTTAAAAAAAATATGTGCACAGAGTGTGACAAATCCTGTTTACGGACTGTTACAAGGCAAGTTTTCACTAATTATTGAATATATAAAGTCACACTTTTTATTATTTTAACAAAATCTGTTTGATTAGTAAATGAATCATACAAATATTAACTTTTCTGACTGAGTGAAAATGTGCCATCTTTGGACCTTAATCCCAGACTAGACACATTTCAACTCAGCTGGAAAAATTATTTGATTTAAATATTTTTTCATGATATCTTATTTTCAGTGTCTTTTTTAACTAGCATTATGTGAATGGGCACAGGGGTGGGGTATTTTCAGAAAATCTTAACTAACCAACCAGATGCAAAATGCAGCTGATAATTGCTATGACAAAATGTACACGACTGAAAAATAGTTAATTACTATTACTACAATGCATTTTTATAATTTTTTATCTATAAAATTAAGAAATATACAACAGAAGTAATTTTATTATAGGGTAGAACTTAGTGCCATGTTTACATTGTGGTAATTTTGAAAATTGAAAAATACAGCTAACTAGTAAAAAAAAAAAAAAAAAAAAAAAAAAAAAAAGCTTTTGGCATATCTTCTATAGCTTGCTGTTTTTAAAGACTGCCTAAAAATTCACTCTCCCTGTCAGAAAGTCCACTCGCCAATGCCGAGTATAATGATGTGATTCCCCATCCCTGCTTGGGTAGAAAGTGAATAGCTGATATACATCTCAGTACATGAGAGGAGGTGAACACTTGCTAAACAAGCCTGTTTGTCACTTAACATTTTATAATAAGTCAGAAGACTAATTTGTGTTAAAAGGTTTTACTTCATGTGAAATAACTCTAAAGAAATTTTGAACAAAGATCATGCAATCAGTTCTCTGGTTAAATTGCAGAAAAGTATGGATTATAAAGTAATAAAATTATAAAATAAGAGAGAAATATCATTAATTGTATAGACGTAAAATGGTTCATATGGTATGGACCTGTCAAAAGAATAAGGAGAGATTAACAAAAGTTATTAGGGAATGGTAACCATCTGGTAAAAGAAAGAGAGGAAAACCGAAGAAAAATGAAAAGATTAGAAATGACTATGATTGAAAACAACGTAAAGGTAGATGAGGTATTCAACAGAAAACTCTGGAGGAAAAAATGGTCCAAGGAAACCTCAGCATTAATGAAAATCCTGTTACCAGAAGAAAATTAAATAGAACAGTATGTAGTATAAATTGCACAAAACTTATATCAAAAGCATTATTTTAATTAACTTAACATTTATTGCAGTGATGAGCTACCTGTGGGCTGCATGCAGCCCTTTAGTTCACTTCAAGTGGTCCTACAAGTTACAAACATAATTTAAATAATTCAGAATTGATTTTAAAACCTTGTAAAGAACTAATTCATTACAGAAAACTAACATTTTCCACCGATAGATGGCGGTAGTCATCTGAGGATAGAAGATTGTTCTGTTTTTTCGAACTCAGAAGCGAGAAGCTGGAGTGAGCGCGCAGAATGTTTTTTTTTTGTTGTGAAGGTGACTCGACGAGTGATGTAGTTAAAAAAGTAGAAATTGTTACCGCGATTATATTTTGTGTTCATAAATTTGTGTTTTGTGAATGTCATATTAAATCAAGAAAAACCATCCGATGGCCTCTTCATTTATCAACTGTGTTCATTGTTAAAGTATACCATAGTCTCCTACATTACAGACGAGTAAAGATGGTGGCAGCCCGGTACGATTCCATGGTGAAATGACCAGTGTTCTTAAGTAAAGATGCAACTAGCAAGTAAGCCAGTTCCATATTTTTTTTGTATTTATTAGTAAATGAATCATCTGTTATCGATTAAATTTCTTTTAATCTGGATTAACTGGATTTATTTGCTTGCGTAAATTAATTTCAAGCTTTAGAAAAAGCGCGGGTTAATTGGGCATATTTCAAGTACTGATATATACTGAACTTATTCCCATCATATCAAATAAAAAATTTGAATAATATTGAAAATTATTTCTGTTGAGATAATTACCAATAAGTAATATCTCAGTAAATTAATTTAGCAGAGTGAATTAAGCAAATGGAAACGTAAGTGCTTTATGTCCCGACCTCGGATGGAAAAATTACGTTAAACTATTAAATCTATTATAACTCAAATCTTAAATGAAATTAAAAATATTTAAACAGTTTAATGAAATTAACTTGCTGAAATGCAATAAGAAAAAAGTAAAACTACTATGTGATCTAAATAACGAAAGACAAATTTAAAAGAAACAAAACATTTATTTAAATTTAGTCAAATCAGAAGAACAAGTTAACTAAAAGAATAAAATACATAAAACATACCTCAAACAGTTTTTAACTTTAGAAGACACTGATTATGCATTTACATATAGAACGGACTGCACTGAGTAACGCTCCATGACACATTATTGCAGAAGTATAAAGAAATATAAAAACGTCTTTCAATTCAATGCTCCAGAGCTCGAAGAATAATTTATTATTGAAACGCTATACTTTGTTTTAACTAATTCCAGTACCTCCAGTGACATCTCATAGCAATGTAAAAACAAGAGACATTCCCACCAGGAAAAAGCAGTAGATAAACAACAGTCCGTAAATACGATTGATCACAAGCTCATCCTTCAACGTCGAGGAATTCGGAGACAGCTCAGCTGACACTCCAATACACGAAACGTCTTTATTTCGAACACTAAAAAGGTTCTTCAAAAATAGAGGTCATACTATGTAGCTTCACTATTCCGACGTCTGACTTTAAAAAGCAAAACAAAACAAGGACTAATTGATATCCACAGCAACTTCAAGATGAGACATACTTTAATATTCAATGTGCGTTTCCCAGTTCTAATAAGCCTCCATGCCAATAAAAATATAAACCACAACTGCTCACATCATGCCAAAAAGGTAAAACCCAACTGGCGAGGAAACAAGCTGGCCGAAGCATATTTATATGATTCGGACATGCGTACCAACCGCCGGCATATGCAAAACAGATCGCTTCCAGAATGATCTGAGACTTACGACGCACTCTACCGGACAACTAACGCCATCTTGTGGCGATCGGGAGTACTGCTCAACTATCATACGTGGAAAACGATCTCCGAGAACCGCGATGTTTTGAAAGACAGATGAACGGCAGAAGAAGATACAATTAAAGGTAAACTGTAACTAAGGATGAAAGCAAATCAAATGAAGGATTTTAAGGATATATAACTACGAAAAACAAGGATATGAGGTAAGTAGAATCTGTATTTATATTGTAAATAAAGGAAGGCTGTTTCAGCTAAAAATGTAAATAAGTTATAGAGCTAAAGTAGTACGGTGATAAGATACAGAGGGCTTGTTATTCCTAACAAGTGCCCCCCTCTTATCACTCGTACCACACCAAGGGCAAATGCCTAAAGAAGCACCACACACGATCATACAGACCACGTCATACAGGTAATCTTCCAGGCTTCAAAACTTAACAACCCATCAGCTCCATCTCAAACAAAACTCTAAAACAGCAAAAACTCAAATACAAACCTCAACATCCACTTAAATTACCCAGATAAGAAAACAGCAAGCCAGGGAAAACCTATTAAAATCAAGCTCCGGAACATTAAAAATATCTTTAAAAATACAAATTACATAACACATAAAAATACTAATTACACATAACACACTTTGAGCTAAAAAAATGCTGTCTACAGCATATAATGATCCAATACAATGCATAAAAAAAATCATTAATTTAATATGATCATCCCAGGCGTTAAAAAAATTTTTACGATGTACTTATAAATCTTATACATTTTTCAACTTTCACATCTTAAAAACTTCTGCCATCAGTCTGCACTTGTTATATAATAATTCAAAAGAAAACTTTATTTAGAAAGTCCATTCTTCACCTCAAACCTTCATCACAATTCATTGTCATTACCATGACTCACTATCAATACAAAAACTCTAAGACACCTAAGTAAATCACTTATCTAAATTAGTATTATAAAAATTCATTTCTGAACTCTGGACCTCTTAATCAAAACATATATATTAACTTTTAAACTATTCAAAATAAAGAAAATATCCTGTTCCAATTTTTAAATTCAAGAAAAACATCAACCTTTCAAAAAAAAAACTTAGTTTAATTTAAAATTTAATTTAAATCTTAAAAATTCGTAATCTCACAAACAATTATCAAAAACAATTATATATATAAAGATCATTAATATATTTGGGCAATCCCAGGGCAAAACAACTGGTCATAATTCCAAAATAATCCTCCAATTCCTTACACCATCTATTCCTCCAGCCCTACATGATTTCCAACAATCAACACTCCCTCAAGGTCATTTACAAGGTATCCTCTGCAACTCAGCTTACATTAACATATTCAACATTGTACAACTTTACTTAAAGCTGTACTATCTGTTAATGTCAAATATCCTCCTCTCCAAAAATTTCACTGCAAACTAAAAATATGTAATCACTAATCTTCAGCAATGAAACTCCATCTGGCCATTCCTACATATCTAAGAGTTCTGACAATCGGGACAACACAAAACTAATTATACGGTCCCAATAAACTAGGACAACGAAAAATAGACATATATTGAAATGGTACACCCAAACATTCTAAGCCATTCAACATACTGAGATCCGAAGGTCAAGTGGCCATTGTCGACCCGGGGATCCCAGCATATCCTATCAGCACAGATGCCTAAGCACGCACGTATTCCAAAAATCCAAAATAATAAATCCATTGCTTCCGGCCGAAAGACTCCATACCACATATACAACATAAGTACGTAGATATGTAAACCAGACGAAGAAACGCCGAAATATTTAACCTGTAAAAACTTCAAAAATTAATTCCATGAAAATCCAAGTATCATTCCCGGCAGAGGAGGTTCAACATCAAAACGCCACAGAAAACTTAAGATTGCATATCGACACCATGTTACCATTCAGAGGAAATAAAAATCTGTTGCAAAGAAGGTAGTATCTTATGTCGAGGAACAATTCACTTTAAAAACAGCCAAGTCAGGAAACTTAACTTCTTAAAAATATTTAACCAGAGACCAGCTCCAGTCACAACTAATCCATCTCCTCTCCAATCAAGAAAATTGAATATCACCTAAAAATTCACCCCAGGATTACCAAAAACAAGATTATAATTTAATTCAAATACATCCGGGAAATCTAAAAATATACCTTATAAGTTGGCAGGATGTCTATATCAGCCAGAGAACTCTCCATCTCTATAGAACTTGACACACCCATTATCAGAAGCAGGTAACCCGGGAAATACTTTTTACACCGCCCTCTGACAAAAACTGTGTCCCAATAAAATTCATACCACCAATTGACCAACTGATACAAAACTAACTCTTACAGATTAAATCAAATCCACAGTTTCAACAAACATATCTTTACGGTCAATATTCATTTTGCCAGTCCTAAACTTTATATCAAAAAAAACTCTTCAAACATATTAAACTTAAACCATTAGCAAGCTTTCAAAGATTATGGCAAAAACTATCTCAAGACAACCAGTTCTGCACAACTTTACCCAGACACTAAAAATTTAACTTCTCTAAAAATTTAATTATTCTAAAAATTATTCGATCTAAAACATCTAAAAGCTCTCAAACAAACTTCAACCATTATAACTTAAACTATTGTAAACCTCAAATTCGTATATATACGGAGCCACATCCAGAATCCCCCTCTCTCAAAAACCAGCATCCTTTCCTTATAATTAACCATGCTTTATTCAAACATCAAGATCTCAAGTGCCGAACATCACATTAGACAAACTGTACCATTAATTCAACTGTAAAAAAAAAAAAAAAAAAAATTGAAATTCAAAAAGATAAAAATATTTTATACAAACTATAAATAACTGAAACATGAAAACCAATATTATATGTACCCACTCAACAATATCCAGCATGCCTCTCACGATCAAACTCCACATTGAGCATTAGCGGAATATCAAACACTATCTTACCCATGATTAGAGAAAAATCGAACTACGGCAACAGGACATTTACAATCATAGTCCCCATTTATGGCTATACTGAAGAGCAGGAAAAACAACTTAAAAAGTAACTTAAATCATGCCAAAAAAAATTTTTTTTTTTTTTTTTTTTTTTTAACTTCACTGAATTGCACAAATGAAGTCTCACTATATATAAGTACTGAAGATCCTCCACACTGAGTCTTAACACCGAGAATTTGCCAAAAAGATGTCGCCATACTCAATGGAAACCCTCATATAGACCATCTTAAAAACAGGCAATCCATAAAAGTCAAAGATTTATATCTTATATCTATTATATAAATTTTTTTAAAAATATCTATACAAATATAAAAAAAATTGTAAATTAATCCAAGTCAAACTTTAAATTTAATATTATGCTTCTAACAAAAAAAAAACATATCTTAATAGCTACAGTCCATCCACGGGTAATGGTCTAAAAACCTCTTCACAAGATTCAAGAATCCTCTTAAACATTAAATACAACAATATCTTTTATTAAATTACAGACACAAACTGGGATGATCAGAGACAAGAACAAGTCTGAAAAGCACATTTATAGAGTATATTTCAAAAATATGAAAATTCACAAATACCTCAAAGGTTGATCAAAGCATTAATGAACCGGCGGCATTAAACCACATACAGCATTTAACAAAAATGAATTATCAAATAACTCACGTTTTCAAAGCCTGGTTTAACCAAGACTTACTAAAAACCAGTCAAATACTGTCTTAAAAGTTTATCAACACCACCGATCCATCAAGCAATAATCCCCTTTAAAATCATATTCAATTATATTAATACAAGTCAGAAACTAAACTTTTAATGCAGGATTACAGATATTAACGACACTAAGTGACCCCTCACATTTATAAAACCATTAAACTCAATTTACTTTAACCAATTCAAAAAAAATTTTAGTGAAAATACACCTTTAAACCCTTGATTAATATAACTTTAAACAATCGTTGTATTTAATCAACTTAAAAACTAAAGAAAAATAGACCCAATAATTTAACTTTATCTAGAATTTATAAAAACAAGCTTGCACCACAGCACTCCAGGCAGGTTCCTTAATTTTTTTAAACTTAAACGTGAAAAGAAAACCCCCAATGCAAAGTACAAGTTGCTCAGTAAGCTGTAAATAAAACCTTTAACTTTATAATAAAAAAAAAATCTATTACAGAAATTAATATTTTAATATGCTTTAGCTTATAAAAATAACTTAGTTTTCTTTATTATTCAATACAATCTCTAAATTGATAAAAGAACATGAGGATCACTAAGAAGTCATGCATGATATTATGTTTTAAACTGTTCAGTTAATTACATTCAATAATTTTACAAAGAAATAGAATTTAGCTTTTAACTCTTAACATCAGGCTCTACTACTATAAAAAAAATATTGTACTTGCTCAAGCCCCGATACCCAATTTTTATCTAACTTTTGGAAAAGAATCAGGCTGTCTAAAACTTTCTACCTCTTAAAACTTTAAATAGATTATCTAAAACAGTTGATCTTAAAACATTAAAAATTCCTTAAACATTTTTCAACTGATTTATCTTAAACTTAACGGTAAGACTCCAGATAAAAGCTCCACAGAAAAACATTTTAAAAAATTTCTAAAAATATTAATAAAACATAAACGTTTTAATATCATACAACTACAATTTCATTAATTAAAAGTACAGACAAGATGCAGACTTAGCAGATCCAAATAAAAAGTCGAAAATCACCGGGAATCACACTTTGATATTATCTTTCTCCATTTTGTAGCATAATCGGCATTACTTTATACTAAACTTCAGCAGGAAAAACCCAATTGAGCATCGTTGTCATTGTATGTCCTTATAATATGCACAGTTCAATAAACTTTATATAATGTTCAAATTAACACGTGATCAGTTCTCAGAAACTGAGAAATTCACAAATTCACACAGTGACCAGTCAATGTCCTTTTTGCAGAAAAACCTATGCAACGGGCACCAGCACTGCGACCACTGTGCTCAAAAAAAAAAAAAATTGGAGCTATACAATCCACACTGGAAAGAACCATCGACATTAATTAACTGATAAAACACCAGCTTTAATGATGACACCATTTCGTTGACACACATGAAAGCACTGAATATGAAGCACCGAAGATGAATCACTGAAACTTCACTATCCTTTATCTTCTTAGCCTTTTATTTCACTTCTTTATTAGAAAAATTTCTCTTCTGATGAACACTCATTGTGCCATGGAGTACCCAGCATTCTAAACTATTTTATTGCATGTCATGGAGCCCTCAGTACATTACTTTCAATATCGAAGAAAATTTTTAATTATACTGACAAAAATCTATTACTTTGTCTTAATTATTCTATAATAAACCCTTTAAAATTTTAATATACCAATTCAATTTTTAAACATTACTTAACTCTTACTAATAAATTTAGAAATTACATTAAACTATTAAACTTTAAAAAAAATTACACACTTAAAATATAACATACAAAAAAAATTTTTATCGTCGGCCCCCCCCTCAAAAATATCAAATAACTTCCGTGAGGGCCGATGATTAAAGTTAAACGCCAGACCGATCACGGTCAAACTGGCAAAAAAAAACTTGAGGTTTGGAAACTTAAAAATATATCTAGCTATACCATCTTAAAACTTCATTAATTTATAGACTTAACTTTTAAAAATTTACTACATATAATCTGACTAACAAAACTTTAATAAACAGAATAAATTTTTAACTTTTAACTATTTTAATTAAATTTTTAAACGGGGCAGGGACTGGGCCCATAACCCACATGTTGAGATAATTACCAATAAGTAATATCTCAGTAAATTAATTTAGCAGAGTGAATTAAGCAAATGGAAACGTAAGTGCTTTATGTCCCGACCTCGGATGGAAAAATTACGTTAAACTATTAAATCTATTATAACTCAAATCTTAAATGAAATTAAAAATATTTAAACAGTTTAATGAAATTAACTTGCTGAAATGCAATAAGAAAAAAGTAAAACTACTATGTGATCTAAATAACGAAAGACAAATTTAAAAGAAACAAAACATTTATTTAAATTTAGTCAAATCAGAAGAACAAGTTAACTAAAAGAATAAAATACATAAAACATACCTCAAACAGTTTTTAACTTTAGAAGACACTGATTATGCATTTACATATAGAACGGACTGCACTGAGTAACGCTCCATGACACATTATTGCAGAAGTATAAAGAAATATAAAAACGTCTTTCAATTCAATGCTCCAGAGCTCGAAGAATAATTTATTATTGAAACGCTATACTTTGTTTTAACTAATTCCAGTACCTCCAGTGACATCTCATAGCAATGTAAAAACAAGAGACATTCCCACCAGGAAAAAGCAGTAGATAAACAACAGTCCGTAAATACGATTGATCACAAGCTCATCCTTCAACGTCGAGGAATTCGGAGACAGCTCAGCTGACACTCCAATACACGAAACGTCTTTATTTCGAACACTAAAAAGGTTCTTCAAAAATAGAGGTCATACTATGTAGCTTCACTATTCCGACGTCTGACCTTAAAAAGCAAAACAAAACAAGGACTAATTGATATCCACAGCAACTTCAAGATGAGACATACTTTAATATTCAATGTGCGTTTCCCAGTTCTAATAAGCCTCCATGCCAATAAAAATATAAACCACAACTGCTCACATCATGCCAAAAAGGTAAAACCCAACTGGCGAGGAAACAAGCTGGCCGAAGCATATTTATATGATTCGGACATGCGTACCAACCGCCGGCATATGCAAAACAGATCGCTTCCAGAATGATCTGAGACTTACGACGCACTCTACCGGACAACTAACGCCATCTTGTGGCGATCGGGAGTACTGCTCAACTATCATACGTGGAAAACGATCTCCGTGAACCGCGATGTTTTGAAAGACAGATGAACGGCAGAAGAAGATACAATTAAAGGTAAACTGTAACTAAGGATGAAAGCAAATCAAATGAAGGATTTTAAGGATATATAACTACGAAAAACAAGGATATGAGGTAAGTAGAATCTGTATTTATATTGTAAATAAAGGAAGGCTGTTTCAGCTAAAAATGTAAATAAGTTATAGAGCTAAAGTAGTACGGTGATAAGATACAGAGGGCTTGTTATTCCTAACAAGTTCATTAAGCTGTTCTCTTTATGGTATCATTTCATTCTTTAAAGGAACGAGATTTTGAAAAAAAAAAAAATTCCAATCTTAACATTTTGTTATTTGGATCAATGCCAAAATTACAAAGTTCGAAAGAAAAATTGTTGGAAAGCAGATGAATTCTGTTTTGTTTTTTTTCTTTATTTGTTATTTAGTTATTCTAAAAATAGAATAGACGATATTTTCGTTCTTTGATTTCTGATCGAAAAATGAATGTGGATTTGATGTTTGTTTTGTTAATTTTTAAAGAAAAAAGTTATTGAGTTTAAAACGGAAAAATAAATAATTCTGTTTTGTTTGTTGAGTTTATGTAAAAAAATAAAAACTTGATAAGTATCGAGTAAAAGATAAAAGTGTTATTTTCATTTGGAAAAAGAAATTGAGTTGAATATTTTGTAATTTACTCTTTTCATGTAAAGAAATGAAAATTTTAAGTGGGTTATTTTAAATATTTTTTTTGCGAGTAATTTGTTATGCTTGCATAAAAAGGGTTGAGAATTAAGAAAAATTCTCGTATTTACTTAGTTTGATTGGTTTAATTTTAATTGCGTAATTTAATTATTGTTTTTGAAATAAGTGTGTTTATTGAATAAAATACAGTTCTGAATGTTGAAAAAAAATTCTTTTATCATCTTAATTGTATTTTTGACACAATTACATATTTACTTATTTAATTTGTTTAAAAAGTTGCACAGTGTTTAATTTACTAAGAATTTGATAGAGGTGGATTTTAGAATTGCTTTATTAATTAAAATTTATTATATCGGCTTAAAAGTTTTGTTGCTAGTTTAAGTAGGAGACTTCTGAGTTCTATTAATTAGAAATTAAGCATTCTGATTTTGTTTCGGTTTATCTAAAATTAAGATGGCCTATTTAGCAAAAGCTAGAAGAGCAGACTTGTTCGAAATTTGTGATGAATTGGAATTGGAAGTTGATCTTTCGAAAAAGATTCCAGAAATTAAGAAAATTATTGTAGAAAGCGAAGTTTACAAGGAAGAAGAGGTTAGACTCATGTTAGACCGAGTAATAGAAGATAGGAAAACGAGAGAAGAGAGAGAGAAAGAAGAGAAAGAAAATGAAGAAAGAATTCGACAAGAAGAAAGGGAAGAACGTATGGCTAAGGAAGCTCATGAACATGAACTAGAATTAAAAAAATTGGAGCCATTGCAAAGAACTTCTGAACAGAACGATGGATCAGGAAGAAAGGTTGATGTCGGACCAAAAATACAGTTGGCACAAATTGTTCCGAAATTCGACGAAAAATCTGATGAGATGGGTCTCTTTTTAATTAATTTTGAGAGAAGAGCAGAGATGGCTAAAGTTTCGAAGAGTGAATGGGTTGCATACTTGTTAGCTGTTTTGCCCACAGAGGTTACAAACATGTTAACTAGGGAATCGCCTGAAGATGTGATTAACTACGATTTTGTTAAAAATCTTATATTAGAAAGATATAAGTTGAATAGCGAGAAACTGAAGCAATGTTTTTATCGGCATCATAAAACGCCAGACAAATCTTAGAGGAATTATGCGCAGAAACTCACTAGTTATTTTACAGCCTGGATTACAGAATTAGGTGTTGAAAAGTTTGATCAACTTAAAGATTTAATTATTACAGAACAGTTAAAGTTTCGAGTGCCCGCGGAAACAAAAGAACATTTTCTAGACAATTGGTTAAATTTTGTGACGCCTTTAGATTTGGCTAAGAAATTGGATGACTATGAAAGTATCAAAGAAAGTTTTAAAAAGAAAGAACTTCCGAAAAAGACCATGTCTAATTTTCGATCCCAATTTAAAAATTCAAATAACTTTGACTACAAGAAAGAAAGTAAGGATAATAAGCCTAAATTGCCAATTAAATCAGAATCATTAACTGGGAATCATAGAGAAAGAGAATTTGATAAGAAGAGAACGTTAAGTTGTTACGAATGGGGATCAAGCACTCATCTTCGTCCTCAATGTGATAAACTTAAGAAATCGCCAGAAATCATTTCTCATGTTAAGGTGGAAGTTGGGCAAGATTCGTCAATAACGCCTTATCTTAGTGTGGGGAAAGTAAACGGCGTACAAATGGAAATTTTAAGGGATACGGGTGCGACAATAGATTTAATTGCACAAAGGTATGTCAAACCGCATATGTATCTGAACGAAAAAGTATGGGTACGGGTGCCCTTACACGATGGTCTATTCTGTTTACCTCTTGCAGAGATTGAATTAGACTGTGAAATGGGACATGTGATAACTAAAGCTGCTGTCTCAAGAGACTCTGTAGATTTAGGAAGATATTTGTTAGGAAATAAAACAGCCGCTTTATTTGAACATTGTAAAGAAGAAAAGGCAGTGAAAGAGCATATGATTAATGCTGTTCAAACCAGAGCTCAGAAGAAAATTCTGGAAGCAGAGAAGGTTTCTCATGAAGAACCTGAAATGCACGAAATTTCTGATGAAACTGTAGAAAAGAATCATAGCAATAGTATAGAAAGAGAAAACAAAAAAATGGAAGCGAAAAAAGATAAAGATAAATCAGAAGAAGAGAAGTTAGAAAACCAAGAAGACTCAATTTTGCCAGTATGTCAAACTGTCTCAGTACAAGAGCTTATAAAAACTTCTCCTAAGACATTTTCTGAAGAACAAAAGAAGAGCAAAGAGCTAAAACCTCTTATCGAAGAAGCTAAAAAGAAAAATAGCAAAGATAGCAAATTTATTTTGGAGAAAAATATGCTTTTTTATAAAAGAAAAGATAGGAATGGTACTGAAAGAAAATTATTAGTTGTCCCGGAAAGGTTTCGTGAGCAGTTAAAAAAATTTTGTCATGAAACTGTTGCAACTCATTTGGGGGTAGCTAAAACTAAAGATGCTTTGTTTAAGACTTTTTATTGGCCAAATTGCTTTAAAGATATCGAAGATTATGTGAGAACTTGCGACTACTGCCAACGAGTTGGAAAGCCTCAAGACAAAAAGAAAGCACCTTTACAGATTGTTCCAGTTATTTCAGAAATATTTACAAAGCTAAATGTTGATGCTTGTGGACCTTTACCTGTCAGTACACTAGGGAACAAATACATAATAACTGTAATATGTTTAGCTTCGAAATATCCTGACGCGGTTCCTACACCTAATTTGTATTCTACGACGATTATTGATGCTTTATTGCAAATTTTCAGTAGACTTGGATTTCCTCGTATACTACAAACTGACCAAGGAAAGTCATTTATGAGTGTACTTACAACGGAATTCTTAGAGAAATTTGGAGTTAGAGTTGTGCAAAGTTCGGTTTATCATCCACAAAGTAATCCAGTTGAAAGAATGCACAGGACTTTGAAACGGATACTCAGAGTACTTTGTTTAGAATCTGGAGCTGATTGGGAGAAAGTACTGCCTCCTGCCCTTTTTGCATTAAGAACTGTAACTCACAATAGCACTGGGTTCAGTCCAGCAGAATTAGTCCATGGCCAGAACTTAAGAACTCCAATGATGCTACTCTATGAAAAATTGACTGAGCAAGAGATAGAAGAAGATAGTGTGATATCCTATGTATTTGACTTAATGAACAGAATGAAGAAATGCCAAGAGCTCGCTGCAGAAAATATGGAAAAAGAGAAACAAAACCAAAAATATTGGTATGATATAAAAGCCAGAAAACAAAAGTTTAAAGAGGGAGATAAAGTTTTAATTGTGGCCCCGTCCAAACCAAATAAACTGTCAGTTAGTTGGATAGGACCTGGAGAAGTAATGAAGAGATTATCAGAAACTAACTATGTTATATACGATCCAGAGAGAAAGAAGTCCCAAGTGTATCACGTAAATATGTTAAAGCCCTACCATCAAAGAAAAATTAAAAGTATAAATTTACTGACTATAAAAACAACCTCTAATGATGAAGAAGAAGATGAAATTCCTAAATTGGATGAGGAAAATAATGACAATGCGTTGTTAGAAGTATTGCAAGACATACAAAAAACAACAGATTAAATGAAAGTCAACGAGAAGAATTAGGACAACTTATTGGAAAATATGCTGACTCTTTTTCGACTGAACCAGGGTGCACGAATCTAGCTGAACATGATATTGAGCTGGAATCAGAAAAACCAATCTGTGCCCGGCCTTATAAAATGTCGCCTAGACAAATGGAAATCCTTAAGGCCGAAGTCGAGAAAATGCTGAAACTGGAAGTCATTGAGCCAGGTGAATCTGATTTTGCCTCTCCGTTAATTTTAGTTGAAGTTCCAGGCAGAGAAGCGAGACCTTGCATAGATTATCGCCGTTTAAATAAAGTGACTCGCACAAAATTTTATCCTTTGCCCAACATTGACCAGTTAATAGAAAAGGTGTCTTCAGCTAAATATATTTCAGTTTTAGATCTGACCAGAGGTTATTGGCAAATTCCGTTAACGAAACGTGCTCAAAGGTATGCAACTTTTGTGACAAATTTTGGGACGTACAGACCTTTACGCCTTCCCTTTGGTTTAAAAAATGCTCTGTATGAATTTAGCCAACTTATGGCTGGATTACTTAGAAACTGTGAAGAGTATGCGGTGCCTTATTTGGATGATGTTGCTGTCTTTTCTCAAACTTGGGAAGATCATCTAAAGCACCTGGAAGACGTTTTCAAAAGACTGAGTGAAGCAAACCTGCATATTAAACCATCTAAATGTCAATTCGCTCAAGCTTATGTAAAATATCTTGGACACTTAGTGGATCAGGGTCTTAGAACTCCAGGAGAACTGAAGGTTCAAGCCATAAAAGAGTTTCCAATTCCTACTACTAAAACTCAAATCCGATCCTTCTTAGGTTTAGCCGGATATTATCGGAACTATATTCCTAATTTTTCTGTAATTGCAACGCCTCTCACTAATTTATTAAAAGGAAAAGTTCGCAATTCAATAGTACACTGGAATGACAACTGTCAAAAGGCATTTGATGAACTGAAAGGTAAACTCTCTGAAAATCCTGTCTTATATAGTCCTGACTTTTCGAAACCTTTCATCGTTCAGTGTGATGCTTCAAATTTGGGAATTGATATAGTGTTATCCCAGCTGAATGAAAATAATGAAGAACATCCTATATTATATCTGAGCAAAAAGTTATCAGACAGAGAACGAAACTTTAGTACCACCGAAAAAGAATGTGCTGCTATTGTGTTTGCAGTGCGAAAACTATGATGCTATTTGGATGGACATCAAAAATTTCAGATCCAGACGGACCACAACCCCTTAGTATGGTTAGATAAAAACAGCAGAACTAATCCTAGATTTTTAAGATGGGCCTTACTTTTACAGTCTTTTAATTATGAAATTGTTCATAAAAAGGGAAAACATCATCAGAATGCTGATAGTTTGAGTCGAGCCCTAAAAGCCTAAGTTTGATTAGAATGCTAACAGGGATGCCGCGGACGCGCTATGGCGCGTAAATTACGCAAAAAATCGGAGACGGGATGCAAAAAAATAGCTCTTACGCGTCCCATGGGACGCATAATTTCATCAAAAAATCGCGTAAAAAAGCCGATTTTCGTTAAAGAATCGCGAAAAAAGTGCAAATCTTATCAAAATATCGTGCAAAAACAGCGATTTTCGTAAAAGGGCCTCAAAAAAATAGCATATTTCGTCAAAGGATCGCGAAAAAAAAGTTTCGTCAAAAAATCGCGGAAATAATCGCAAATTTCATCAAAATATCGCAGAAATAAGCGCAAATTTCATCAAAATATTGTGAAAAAACGTGATTTTCGTAAAAGGGCCATGACAAATTAGCGTATTTCGTTAAAAGATCGCGAAAAAATAGCGAATTTCGTCAAAAA
The DNA here is from genome assembly GCA_963932465.1 of Maratus speciosus. Taxonomy (NCBI): domain Eukaryota; kingdom Metazoa; phylum Arthropoda; class Arachnida; order Araneae; family Salticidae; genus Maratus; species Maratus speciosus. Next base: position 462,406,092 of record OZ010790.1, read on the forward strand.
ATCGTGAAAAAAAGTCGATTTTCGTCAAAGGATCGCGAAAAAAATAGCGTATTTCGTCAAAGGATCCCCAAAAAATAGCGAATGTCGTCAAAAAATAGCGTAAAACCGATTTTCGTCAAAGGATCGCGAAAAAAGCACAAATTTCATCAAAACATCGCGGAAAAAACGCTATTTTCGTAAAAGGGCTGAAACAAAATAGTGTATTTCGTCAAAAGATCGCGAAAAAATAGGGAATCGAAAAATCGCGGAATAAAGCCGAATTTTGTCAAAGTATCGCGGAAAAAACACTATTTTCGTGACAGGCTCGCAAAAAAATAGCGAATTTCAACAAAAGGATCGCGGAAAAACGCGAATTTCGTCAAAGTAACGCTGAAAAAACGTGAATTTAGTCAAAGCACCAAAAAAGATGTGCAAACTAAACTTATAGGCAGAAAATTCATAAAATGAGATTTTTTTTTTTTTTTTTTTTTTGAGATTCTTAAAAATACAGCATGATTTCAGTGTACTTTGATACCGTATTCAGTAGGTGAAACAGTGAAAAATCCCCCCCCCCCCCTACTTCTTACTACATTGAAATGTCTCCCGCCTTCAGAACATTTAAGATTTGATGCTTACTAGTGATTTAGATGTAAATTTCCCTTCCAAGGAAAATGTCTGATTCCAACACAGATCTATGCTGACAAATAATTCAATGGGAAGTATAATGAAAGCACGCATTCATTCAACAAAACGTACACCTTTACTTAACATAAGTATTCTTTTTTTCAGCAAAAATATTTTTTTCAATAAACCCGTCTTGCCCCTTTTAAAAAGAAATGCAAACATTAGGGACACTTGTTAGTGGAACTTGGTATCTTCTACTCTCAAATAAACATTATTTTACAATTAAAATTGTATCTTGCATTTTTACTTTTAAAAAAGTAAAGAAAATTTCTCTTAATATTTTTATAAAAATATCTTATTTGAGTGCAAATAATACTGGTTTTAATTCATTATTTAATTGTTGTTAAAACAATAATTAATGCATTTCATTTATCTTTTCCAAATAAACAAGTTTCATTTATTCCTTTAAAATATAAATTATTATTGATGGGGACCCGCTTTTGTAAAAAAGGGACCCAGATTTTTGGAAATCCTGGGTCCCGGGGACCCAGGTTTTTTCAAGTACAGCGGCATCACTGTGCTAATATGTAAATATGATAATTTGTATAACAGTTAAATTTGAATTTATTATTTTGAATATGTGTAAATTGTTTTTCATTTGTATCTTGAGTATAATGTTTGAATATTTATAAATTTTATTTGTATTTTATATATTTATGTTTTCATGGTGGGAATAAGTCAGTTGTGGTTCACGGTACTAAATTTTGTTTGGAACTGGTGCTTGAAAGCAATAATTCACAAAGAAACTTTTCCCCGTCGACAGTGAAAAGTTTTCTCCAGGTGGGGAGGAGTCTGTAAAGAACTAATTAATTACAGAAAACTAACATTTTCCACCGATAGATGGCGGTAGTCATCTGAGGATAGAAGAGTGAGCGCGCAGAGTGTTTTTTTTTTGGTTGTGAAGGTGACTCGACGAGTGATGTAGTTAAAAAAGTAGAAATTGTTACCGCAATTATATTTTGTGTTTTGTGAATGTCATATTAAATCAAGAAAAACCATCCGATGGCCTCTTCATTTATCAACTGTGTTCATTGTTAAAGTATACCATAGTCTCCTACATTACAACCTGATACAATAACCATAAGGCTTCTATAAATTTTTCTTAATTAAATAATCCCAATACTAGAATAGTATATTGCAAAAGTATGGTCTGTAGCACTTCATCTCAACTTCAGGAACTCATCTTTTAATGAATGGCCCTTATCACCAAGCATTTAATATTAAATTTTTAACATTGATTTAAATTAATAACTACACATTAACAGGGATGGGGAATTGCTAGAAAATCTTACCAGCCACGGATTTATTTCACCGGCCAGTAAAATGCAACGTACAGTTGAAAATTTTTATGACAAAATTACGCAACTCAAAAATGGTTGGTTACTATTACTATAATGCATTTTCATATATTTTTTCCTATAAAATTAAATATAAACAAGAGATGAAAGTTTATTATAAAGTAGAACTTCATATCGTGTTTACATTGCAGTAATTAGGAAAGTTGAAAAATATAGCTAACTACTAAATAAAAAAACGTTTTCGGCATACCTCTATAGTTTGCAATTTTCAAAGACTACCTAAAAAGTCACTCGCCCTGTCAGAAAATTCACTTGCCAGTGGCGAGTAAAATGATGTATTTTCCCACCCCTGCACATTAATAATTATATATATATAATAGTAATTTTATAATGCATGGATTTATGACTGCAAAAATGTAAGTGTGGTCCTTAAGTTCACTTCTCTACAAGATCTTGACTCTTGTAGAAATATTAGTGAGTATTAATTATTTAGTGTGTGAAAAATAATTTGTGAAAGAAACATCAGTCTGTGGACATTATATCAATGAACAATTGTGTCTACAAAAATAGCCTCTAAGTTTCTCTTTACAAATTATTTGTAACAAAACTACTTTTACACAATCTTGAAGTAATTTACAAACACTTTTTATATCTTTAAATTGCACTTGAGGGGGGGGGGGGGTATAGTTCTTGGAAAATCAATCACCCAATTAAACCAAATTTAATACTGAATTAATTTAATGCAGACACAAATTAAAAAACATCAGATGGTTCTTGTAACATAAAACTAATATAAATTATGTTTTCATAATTAGTTCCTAAACAAAATTAAAAAGACAACAAACCTGCCACTGTGTAGGATCATTTATTGCAGTTGTAGTAGCAATACTTAGATGAGCCATTAAGTTAGCTAAAGCTGCATGTCTTAAAATGTTATAACAATACATCTGTAAAAAAGCAAACAAATATTTATATACAAATAATATAACAAGTTACATTAGAAAATAATAAAACTATTAAAAATCAAAGTATTTAATAAGAATCAACTTACAATTGAATCACCAATATCTTGTCGATAGCACCGAAATGATTCCTTTTCCTCTAAAATGAAATGTGATTTTAATATATCAGCTTGATTTAAGTTTTTATTAAAATTTTTAATGAAGAATCTACAAAAATTAACTTTAAATTTACTTACTGATCTACATTTTTTTCCCATTAATTTTTTACAATAACTAGCAAAATCAATAACATTTTAATTTCAACTTAAAAAAAAAAAAAAAAAAAAAGCACAGCGAAAAAACTAAATTATTTTAACTAAGATTTTTACCTGCTTTCCACTGTTTATATACATCATCAGGTGGATATCTTAATTTGACTAAGTATGCATCTAATAATGACTGAAATACTGGATGAAAGACAAGAAGTAGGCTTTCAAAACATCTATCAGTCGAAACTATAGCATCCTACAAAAATTTAAAAAATACATATAGTAACTAAAAATTAAGAAAAACAAAAGGTCATATGTACTGATTCGAAAAATGAAAAAAAAACTTTTTGAAGAAAGATATTGTTGAGAAATGTCAAGATAACAAAAACTAAGATAATCAAAAGAATTTTTACAAATAATACAGTACAATAAACTAAACATTGTAAGCATCAAGTATTGATTTTTATCAAACAAAATTTATTTTTTCAATTTTTTATTATCTCACATTTTTACTAAACAAAGTTTGATTTGATTTTTTTTTTTTTTTTAATGAGGTTTGTAAAAATTTTTATTTCAGTACTGTCAACTCATATTACCTACCTGTGATATGTTTAGGAAAAATTTAAGTCTTTTAAAGGGCCCTTCACAATTTTTTTTACCATAAAATAAGACCCTTCAGAAAATTCTTTGCCTTAAAAATAGACCTTTCATACAATGTTCCCATCTTCAAACTGAACCTTTCACAAATTTAATAATTTTAAAATAAAATCTGGCCTGTCATAAAATAGCCGAAGTCACCACAGAATTTATTACCTAGCTTTTTTATACATAAAAGATCTTGTTAAAAATAGATAAACAGGAGAATGAATATAATGATAATTACAAATTTACAAAATTATGACTTGATTTTTCATAAATATAAAAAAACTTCACAATTTCACAAAAAACTTAACACTTTGAGGAAAGTCTGGACAGACCCCTGATTACGTTTATATATAGCCTAGATTGTGACTGATATGATACGTGCTACTTTTTTCAAAGCACATTTTAATGCAGCAATTCTTAAGGTAATTTCATAAATATCTTGAACATTTTCTACTGATTTGAAATCCAGAAAAAAAGTTATGTTTTATTACTTAACTTTTTACCCTACATCAACTATTTAGGAAAATTAGTTCTCAACATATTGCAGTGATGATAATTTTGTTTTTTCATGCTTCTAAATCTGTAGGAAGGGGAAGTGGCGGACCCGATGTCATAGTATAAAGAGAATAGTAGAATCTCACACATGCATGCACCTTCTTGGTTAAGTTATTGGTGAATGAATCACTACAATTTGTAAAAATTGTAATACTGGTAGAAAAAATAAAAAAACAAAAAGGAATTTTTTTTTAATATAACATCATGCAACATAATTAAAGAGCAATCAATATTTAGTTCAAGTAGGAAAAATTTGCAGATATTTCCTTTGTACAACTGCAAGGTGGGATAAAAAATCTACATCTCTATATCTTCTTTTTAAGATTAATTTGAAAATAAATAGTAATTGCCTATCTTTTAAAACAGCTCAAGAAAATATTATGCAAGACTGTTTGATATGTTGTAGAAATCAGATAATTTTTAAAAGGAGAAAACTTTTAGTTCGGCATTTCTATGTGAATGGTGCATATTCATTGTGTCCAAGAAGTCTGAGTCTTTTGGTATCACAGTTATTTGAGCATCACAAAGATCTTTTTAGTTATATTGTCATTTTGCACATACAGATCCACTGGATGCATAATTTGTGCATGTATTTACTCCACTATACTACATTATAATGAACTTCAACTTACACATACAGAGAACGGGAAACGGAACTTTTGGGACACACTATACTTTTGTTAAGTGAAAATACAAACTGTGGCATAACCCAAATTAACGGAAGAGACCTGATACACAATAACTGATTAAATACTTATAACTCTGAAGGAAATTTTATTCAACATCTGCAATAACATTTGATTTTTATAGCAAAAAACAAAACCTTTTTTTTCTACCCATTAGTACCTATGGTAGCTGTTTCACAATTTTGTTAATTATTGTGTATTATTATAATCTAGTCACAGCAATGTTTTATGTACAATCTTTATATATATATATATATATAAAAGTAAACATAAATTATCAATCTAATTCATGCTTTCCCGCACAAAAATGTAAAACATATCTTTTGTAAAAAACTAATCACAGAATAAGATATTCTTTTCTGTTGCATTAGCCGAAATAATAATTTCAAATGAGCAATATCACTCCCCTTTAAAAATTATAGCAGCATGTTGTAAAGTGAAATCACATATAGTTTTAAATTATTTCCTTTTACTTTATTAAATATCACTTTATATCCCTATTCATTGATTAAATTAGAACAAATTTTATTTAAAACCTATGTTTTCCTATCCTAAATAAATAATAGAAATAATTACCTTTTAATGCTCTCATGCTAATTCGAAATCATTTGCTTGGACTTGAAATCAACCCCATTTTTATTATAAAAAGTAGCAGATGCACTTCTTCTTTTACAGTTCGCTTTAACTTTTATTTATGTATTATGTTCCTTTCATAATCATTATGGTGAAGAAGTAGCCTCTCCTAATTAATTTGATGATCTTATGACTTCTTACAGAGTAGACAAAAATTCTTACGTAATATAATAGTTGACAATGGTTAGTCTTGCTAAATTAGCTATTTAATATATAAATTCAAAAATATCCATATGTTGCTATCTAATGGATATCTAATATTCACGTTCTCTTGCCATATTTATTATGGCAGAAAATGAAAATGAAGAATTTTCGGCATATGAGTTTGATCCTTCCTTTTCTGACCACTCTAACTATCAACATGTACAATTGTTCAACTTGTAATATATAATATGCCAGGCACCACTGCCTTTGGCATCTGTTTGCTGTGAAACAAATTTACTGTACTTGTGCTGTATGATCCGAACCAGGACAATTAAAGTGTATTCTTGCTCATTCATGATCTACTCTTTTTTCCAAGTATGTCCCTGTTTGATTACCGAGATATATTTGGAGTATGTGATAACCTATTATACCAAAATATTTTTTAATTATGTTTAATTGACCACAATCTTGAAAAAAAAAAGTAACTATTATAATAAATATAACAGTGGACTCAAATATTTCTTTGAACATTTAAGAGGCTACTTCAGTCAGGCAAAAACACGCGTTCGCTAATGCTAATCCGATGGTAGAAAATTTTCAAGATATTTTGTTTGCATTTTAACATTTTAAAATGATTCTTTTTGCATTGGATAGCTGAGGTAGATCTGTATGAAAGCCGTTTTCCACTTTTTTGATTTTTTTTAGTGGTATTTTTAATTAGGAGACTTTTACTTTCGGAATTGGTTTCAAAAGTGAAAGCATCCTCATAAAAAAACCCTGCAAACAAAATCTAAAAAGTAAAAAACAGCCTTTGTACAGATCTACCCTTTCTATCCAATGCAAAAAGAATCATAGAAAAATATAAAAATGCAAACGAGATATGTTAAAAAATTTCTCCCATTGGATTAGCATTAGCGAACGGGTGTTTTTGCCTGACTGAAGTAGCACCTTAAATGGCTTATTTAGCATTTTTCTAACACTAAATAATACTCCCCACTAAAAAGCATCTGATAAAATTTGCATTAAAACATGGATTTGATTTTTGAGACAACCATCAAAATTAGTCCAATTTTTAATAATGAATATTTCCAGAACTAATTACTGAAACTTCCCAAAAATTTAAATCTAGGCTAATTTGAATGTCTAAAATCATATTCTGGTGTCAAAATAGAGTGTTAAGAGTGAACATTTTAAAATTTGTTTGACTTTTAATATAGAGACAGCCTTCTAAAACCTTGTTAAACATATGACTTTAAAGAACACATAATTACTAATTGAATTGCTATTTTTAAAAGTCTTTGTTAAATGTTCATACATAATATGGCGTATGTTAATTTAGCAGTTAAAATATATAGGTTTTTTTGTTACTCTTATTTATTTATTTATTTTTTGGCCGAGTTTGCAAGTTATATTTTAAAAGTTTTAATAAAAATTTCAGATAAAAGCACGATAAAATAAATGGAAAACTTACTTGCAAAGTGTACCAAAAACCAAATGCTTGTTCACTACATATTTCTTCAACAGGATATTGACCAGGAGTAGAACTGCATTTCTGAAACAGTAATTTAAATTCAGCAAAATGCCACAATTTCAATAGTTTCTTAATGCAATAAATAACACTAAACTGGGAATGCATATACAAAATGGCGAAATAAATGTGCTTAAAATCTAAAGATTTAATTTTTTTTTTCAAATACTATGAATTTTTAATATTATTAAAATATATTGAAAAATAATCTTACATCGTAAAACTAAGTAAATAATAATTCTTTAACAAATTATGATTTTAACATTTGTTAACCATGTATGTATAAAATAGTATAATCTATATGCATTTTCAAAAAATAAGAAACTTCTAGTGCTTTCTGCAGCTATTTTAAAGAACATAAAAGAAACCTCATTCAATCATTATTGATAAATATATTGCTAGATAAAAATATTCACAAACTTTTCAATTTATTTATTGCTTAACGTATGTCTCAAAACTATACATTTGTTTATGGATTTAAAGCTACGTAAAATAGATTAAAAATATACAGGGTTAGCATAAACGAATGACTGGATTTTAAAAATTTATATTTTCAAAACTATTATTACACATATTATAATAACTGATATATAAAAATAAAGAAAAACATTCCAAGATTTTTTTGCCATTGTTCAACACTGGATTGGAAGTGTGGGTAATGATGGTTTATCCTTATTCACATGCCCACTAAGATCCCTGAGTCATATGCTATGTGATTTATTTTTGTGGGGTTACATCAAAGATCTTGTTTATGAATCACCATTGTCGAAAACACTCAAAAAACACATCAGTGCTGCATTAAGAACCATTGAGAGTGTAAAACTGCAAAATGTGTGGAACGTACTTGATTACAGTATGTCATGTTATGAAAAGTTCACACATTGAACATTTGTAACTAAAAAAAATCTTGGAATGTTTTTCTTTATTTTAGTTTTGAATATATATATATTTTTTAATCCGGTCATTCATTAATAGCACTTCATACAGAGTTATTATCAAAACAACCAATGGAATACGACTACCCATCTTCAATTTTAATATAGGAAAGGAAGAATTCTCTCTGTTTTAAAGATCATAAATGTAAAATAATGCAGAAGAAGATAACTTTATCTTGTAAAATTATCATCAAGAACAATTTTTAAATCCAAAATTTACTATAATAAAGGCACCAATATTTCCTTGGCAACATTGGGTATCTATCAATCAACAATTGAGAACAACTAACTCTTAATAATAAACCTCTTTAATCAAAAACAAAACAATATTTAAGGAAACAAATATCCAAAACAGAAAAGACACTAATAATCAGAATCATGGAAGACGGTAGTATTCCGAGGACGCAGCTTTAAGCCTAAAATCGTATCGTATCGTGTCGTATCATAGAATTCGTAGATGGCGGAACTCATATATACAGCTAACTCGACATCAAAGAAAACGTGAAAAGCCGCCTTTTAATAACTCAGCAGATATATGTCTTATTGTTCTGAATTTTCTAGAACAGTCTTATATCTGCAGTCTAATCGTATACTGAAATTTTTACATTTCTACGTGCAGTATATTTTGAGATCTAAATACCCATTTTTAAAGTGAAAACGTTGGTATGATATCAAGGAAGTTCCTAATTTGAAAATCTCGAAAACGGTTCTAACGATTATTTTTAAATTGATACATAATATAAATGTGATTAAGGCGAGGTGAATAACACTTTTCTTTTTTCTGGGAAAACTCTCGTTCGTTAAATAATTCGATTTTTTTTTCTCTCGAAAATGACACGGGCGATTTTTTAAAAATCAAATAAATATGTTTCAGATGAACCAAATAACAATTTACTTGTTTCCAGCAAGACTCTTGTTCGTTTTATAATGCGCATGAAAAATCGGACTATATTTCTTCGCCATTCTATGGAAATTTCACCAAAAATGCATGACACTGTATTCATACACATGCTTTCTTTTTAACCACTTTTGGGGAGAAAAATTTTGTCTTCCCACTGGCTGAGTGGCCAAGGGCTATCGTCTACTGATCTTCAGATAGGCAGTTCGATACTCACTGGTACGTGTTTTCACATGTGAATGTGTTTTTTTTTTTTTTAAAGTCTGCTAGTTGACCATTATTCTCAGTTCCTTTGTAATTTTTTTAATTGCTATTAAGTTAAATAAAATTACAATTATAATGACGCAAATTTGATGATGATTATTTCTTGGCAATTTTTCAACAATAAAAATATCACCATAAATTTTATAAATATATTTAATTTCAATCACTTTACAAAAAATATACATTAATAATTATTATTTGAATATAAATCACACGATCAGAAACATAAAAAAATAATTCATTTCAGCTCTTCTTTTTATAATATCATTTTTTATTATTATGACGGTCAATCAATATATAATCACTGACATCCATAATATTATTATTATTATAATTATTATTTTCCTTGCATAAAAACTATTGTGATGTAATAATTATTTTATAATAAATAATTTAGTTGAAATGTTTTATTTATAAATATCAATGAAGTTTGATAACCCCGCTTTGCAATATTTACAGTTTACATAATAAGCATATCAGAATTCTGGTGTCGCCATCTTTTGACGCAATTGCGTAGTATTATAGAGAAATGTTTGATAAAAACGTTGAAGTAGACAGTTTTTAAATCGAAGAATTATTTTAAGAGATATTTAATGTTAAATCTGGATAAAATTGTCTCATTAAAAAAGTCTCATAGGAAAAAAAATATACATGGGAATTTAATCATTTTCATTCAATTTAATCATTCAATAGAAACTCGAAGTTTGCAGAGTGCATTTATTATTTTTAACTTGCCTAATTTTTTGACGGTTTATTTCAATTTTAAATTAAAATTTTCAGAATTTCCAGAGATATTTTTTACATATTTTAGAAAAGGTTATTTTAAATTGTTGCCAATTGTTAAAACAGTGCAAAGAATAATATATCCTTTAAATTAAAAATTTATTCACACGTGACTATTATAAACAGAAAAAAATCCTTTTAAATTAGAATTAAATGATAACGTGTTAAAAGGAAGACAATATTAAACATTACGTCATAAAAATTGTTTTTACACATGCTTACTTAAAATGAAAGAAAATTATAAAATAATCAATTATTTTCAAATTAGAATTAAATGATTACGCATTAAAAGAAGGAAAACATTGAAAATACATCATAAAAATTATATTTACACGTGAATATTAAAAGAAAAAGAAAATTTTTAAATAATAAATTCATTGATATGTGTTAAAAGTCGTAAATGGAGGAAATTACGTCATATTGGCCAAAGTGGCCAAAACATATTGCAAAACAGTTTAAATTAAAAAATATATTTATATGAGAGATTTATTTCAAATATCGAGATGATATTTTTAACTATAGTTGCCAATTTTAAGGTAGCACAAATAATAATATTATCTTTCTAATAATAAAAATATTTTCAGTTGAATGTTACAGAGAGAAAGGAAAGTTTGGTGAAAATTATGTCAGATTTAAAACTTTACATTTAAAATCTCTTATTTAAAATCATTTTCTTATAGCGTTGTTAAAAAATACCATAAAGCAAAGATTCTGTTGACTTAGTTCCTTTTATATTTGGTAATTTTCAAATGTTTAACTAATCTTATTTAATCAAGCACGGAAACAGCAACTAACATCAGCTGATTCGGTTTTGAAATCCCTCAGTAAAAGGGAAACCTGTTTACAGTAAGATCGCCATTGATTTTTTAATTACACAGAGCAGCCTCGATTATCCGAGCTAATTGGGACTGTTAGTAAATCGGAATCTGAAATCTCGGTTAATAGAAACTGTGTGTAAAAACTCGCCGTGCTTGCGAATTTAACATCTCTTTAAAAAATATATATAGAACGTTTTTTAAATAATAAAAATAAATATATGTAAAGTTCTGTTTCACAACTTAACAAATTTAAAAAGAAAATCAACTACCAGTAGTAAATTTTAAAATGCAAATTGAAAAATTTACGAAAGTTCACACAGCCACTGGAAACAAAGCATTGTTCGCTATTGACTTCTCAGGGTCCAATGTTTCTTTGGAGTTGAGTGCTTTTGGAGGCAGAAGGGCCTGTATAGCACGGACAGTGAGCTAAAGAGTGTGGTTATTTTTAAGGTTCATTCAAAAGGAAAAAAAAAAATCAGACTTTGTTATCGGCTCGGTTAACAGAAACCTCGATTAATCGAAGCTCGGTTAATCCAGGTTCTACTATAATTCAATCTTCTGTAATCTTTTTAAAGCAGATCAAATTAATGGACTTTAGCACAAAGTCACATAGCTGATAACTGCCATGCTTGTTGGCCACCTTTTTTTCAAAAAGTTTGCTTCACCTTATTCAATTAATGAGATATCTCCGATAAAATAAGTCACATTTTCCCGTTCTAAAATACTGGTATCCAAAAATCGTAGCATGTAACTGACACTACAAGTACTCATGGAACTAGACTATTTTAAGTGTGATTTTTATTATAGACTATATAAAATTATTAAAAATATATATTATGATAGCAACTAGCGGGCTTCGTCCGCTATTTACGTTACGGATATAAAAATCATGTTTTTTTTAGGGAAAAAGAAATAAAAACCTATTTGACGATAGGTTTATAAAGACACATTTTGTATTTGTTATATTTCCGGGGATGAGGAGGGGAGGACGATTTTGATTAAATATCGCAATTAGTCTACATGGCAGATATAATTATGATAGACACTAGCGGGCTTCGCCCCTCTATGGCGCCTTATGGGTCCAGCTTCCATAACTCAGAAACTACCTTTCGGACATCAATGCAACAGATTCCAAACGTTATAATTAACTTAATAATCACCCTATATAGCATTAAAGTAAATTTATGAGTACTGCATACAATTTTTTTATCATAATTTCTGAAGAGAAAAAATTATTTCGGTTCCATTCTTAGGTACTGGTCTGAAAATTTTTGAAAAAGGGGGGAAGGAGGGGACATGAGACTGCTGTTTGTCAAACAACACAACAGGGTCTGGCTTATTCAACTTGGTTTTTGATGACTTCAATTGGAAGGTGGTTTGTTTAAAAGAGTGCGTTCCCTGCCCCATGAAAATTTTAACTATTGGTGCACCATCTATGTAAGGATTTAATAATTATAAATTAACATTTTGGATTTATTAATTTAAGGATAAAGTGTTTTTAAAGGAATATCAAATGAAACCCTCTGTGCGATCTGCGATTATACTTACCCAGTTGTTTTTATATACAAACTGCTATAAGGAAAATTGTAATAAAATAGTAAAAATTAAATCTGCATTAAATTCCATAAGTATCTTTTTTTTAATCATTTCATCACTAACCTCAAAAAAGTAATGATATCAATGCAAAAACCCTTGACGGGTTAAAAGTTTCTGACGCAGCACTTTATCTTATGCTCTAAGAATTTTAAATATGGAACTTAAAAATACTGATATCAAATTTTGAGTGACGTTATGCTATTTCTTAAAAAATATATTTGTATTTATTTCATCATTTTATTTTTGTTTTATTTATAATCGCATGTGCAAAAGTTATGTTCAACATGAAAAGCTGCATAAAATTTTATTCGCTGTTGCTTTATCATTTACATCTCTCATAAATTCAAAATATGAGTTTTAAAAGATATGATATAAAATTTAAGTGACGCCTTGATGTGACTTTAAAAGGTTTGTTTTAAAATTCAATTTAAATTATTTTTGACTTGGTTAAAATATTTTTTTACATCTACACAATACTTTTAATTTTCCAATTCACTGTTAAATATATCACTTTCATTGAATCTATACTATGCATTGAAATGTATTTATTTCAATAAATTGATTTATCTTTTGTGTCACGCTATTCAAAATTGTGAGTAAGATTTATGTAAATGGTTTATTTGCGTCAAACTATCCTTTTTCATAAATTTCATGTAGTTTGGACACAATGACGTCCAAACGCGTGACGTGTCACGCTATTCAAAATTGTGAGTAAGATTTATGTAAATGGTTTATTTGCGTCAAACTATCCTTTTTCATACATTTCATGTAGTTTGGACACAATGACGCAAAGAAACCATTTACATAAATCTTACTCACAATTTTGAATAGCGTGACACAAAAGATAAATCAATTTATTGAAATAAATACATTTCAATGCATAGTATAGATTCAATGAAAGTGATATATTTAACAGTGAATTGGAAAATTAAAAGTATTGTGTAGATGTAAAAAAATATTTTAACCAAGTCAAAAATAATTTAAATTGAATTTTAAAACAAACCTTTTAAAGTCACATCAAGGCGTCACTTAAATTTTATATCATATCTTTTAAAACTCATATTTTGAATTTATGAGAGATGTAAATGATAAAGCAACAGCGAATAAAATTTTATGCAGCTTTTCATGTTGAACATAACTTTTGCACATGCGATTATAAATAAAACAAAAATAAAATGATGAAATAAATACAAATATATTTTTTAAGAAATAGCATAACGTCACTCAAAATTTGATATCAGTATTTTTAAGTTCCATATTTAAAATTCTTAGAGCATAAGATAAAGTGCTGCGTCAGAAACTTTTAACCCGTCAAGGGTTTTTGCATTGATATAATTTTACAAACATTAGTGCCCAGAAATGATACTACTTAAATGGTAATATACTACACTGGTTATCAAAAATTAAGGAAAAGTCACAAAATGCTAATTTTCAAATACGCGAACACTCAAAAGGAAATAATATAATTCGAGTAATTACTATCTCTACAACACAGCTAGCCCATATAACATCTCATTCATGTCACACATGGTCACAAAAGTCACAGTCACTATGGTGAAGCAAAAAATAGGAAATTCCATACATCTCATTATGAGTCTCAAATGATCACTATGTGACTCAACTGAGAAGTCAATGTGACTGCTGCTTTGTGACGAGTCACCAGGTGACTTTACAATGTAGTTAAATTGTGACTGTCATTTTTAGACTCAATTTCATAGTCATCAGGAACGTTGCATTATGATAAGTCACCAAATAATATCATATTATAGTCACATGGAGACTTTTCCCAAAAGAGCACAATGGTGACTTCACAGTAGTCTCTCTGTCACCTGAAAGTCATCATGTGACTTTAATGTGACATTTTTTAGTAACTTATTACAATGCAGCGTTCACGATGACTTTGAAATTGAGTCTACAAATGACAGTCACATGAGAGTCACAATGTAACTACATTGTAAAGTCACATGGTGAATCGTCACAAAGCAGCAGTCACAGTGACGTCTCAGTGGAGTCACATATAGTGATCATTTGAGACTCATAATGAGATGTAGGAATTTCCTATTTTTTGCTTCACCATAGTGACTGTGACACTTGTGACCATGTGTGACATGAATGAGATGTTATATGGACTAGCTGTGTTGTAGAGATAGTAATTACTCGAATTATATTATTTTCTTTTGAGTGTTCGCGTATTTGAAAATTAGCATTTTGTGACTTTTCCTTAATTTTTGATAACCAGTGTATATTAGAAAGTTACACAACTTAGCAATAAGAACTCAGCCAATTAATTTATATATTTCTCACACATTTTATGGGCATTACAGATAGATATGTTTAAAAACAGAAAGAGAAAAGAGTAATATTACTGTAAAATCCTGACTGTAAGCCCTCCCTTTTTCAAAAGAAAAAACAGTTAATTCTAAATTTGTACCCTCAAAAAAGAAAAATCCCTCCAAAAAAATCTAAGCAAAAATTTAAAAAACTACTTTTTTTTTTCATACGCACTTCTTTATTTGTTATTTTACTGCAATAATATTTAATCAATCACCTATCCCACCCTCCTCCAAAAAATATTGTTTCCCCCTTTGTCAACCCCTTTTCCTCTCGTACCAAACATGCATAATTTAACTTATAAAACTCTTTAAATATCTTAATACACAATATGCTATACAAATACATGATAGTTGCAATAAATAATCTATCAGCTAAATTATTCTCTCCCCGTCTCTTCTGACTCTCATATCATGACCACACCCCCTCCCTGCATCTCATGCAGTTTAAAATCTGTATTTTTTTTTAAATTTCTGCTTGATTTGTGATTTTGTCGTAAAATATTTAAATAATCACCTAAATTATTTCACACCCTCCCCCCCCAAAAATGTTTTCCTTTCTTTTTTGTCCCCCCCCCTCCCCCAACACACACAGTATATTTAAAAACAAATTGTTTTTACTTTTTTTTTTTTTTTTTTTTTGGCTCTATTTAATCATA
Organism: Maratus speciosus; assembly: GCA_963932465.1. Lineage (NCBI taxonomy): Eukaryota > Metazoa > Arthropoda > Arachnida > Araneae > Salticidae > Maratus > Maratus speciosus. The sequence continues at coordinate 462,421,737 of OZ010790.1, forward strand.
AAATACACATGTAATTCAAGGGTTAGAGCAGCCAAACTGCAGAAAAATCTTTTGCTTTCCTTCTGCATATTTAGAAATCCCCCCCCCCCCCCCTCCCCACACACACACCACCATCACCACCACCATTTAGGGAGAAAGGATGGAGAAAAAATTTCAAAGAGGATGAAGATTTTAGATGAGTGATACTTGTATGAGATTATGCAGATGAGATTTTAGATTAATCACCTTGCTACAAAATACAGCTGAACCTCGAAAATCCAGACATCCAAATTCCAGAAATCTCTAAAATTCAGACTTTTTCTGATTTCAGTTTTATTAATTTTTAAAATAAGACTGCTGTATCTTTCATATTTCTCATTAAATGCAGTTAAATTCTTTCAACTATAACACTAAATAAATAATTTTCTAGGTTCAATTGTAAGAAATAGGGCAGGATTTTTTTATAAACTAAATTTAAGGATTTTAAACTTTGCAGGATGGGGGTCAGAGGAGAAATAAGAACTTTTGGAGAAAGGGGTGTAATTTAAATAATCGATTATTTATTTGTTGTTATTAGCGAGCAACAAATAGAACAACAGAATTAAGATTTCCACGATTTTAAACTTTTTGTGCTGATGAGGGGGAGGGAGAGCAGAGAAAGAAAGCGGAGGGATGGGTTGGGGTTCATTAATATTATGTGAAAACATGTAGAAATCTGCCAAAACAGTCAAAATATTTCCTTAGATTTTTAAATAAATTTTTTCCCACAAAAAATTTTGTGAAAGGAAGATGGGGGGGGGGGGCTTATATTTGGGAGTGTAAAATAAAATAAAAATTGCTTAAAAGCGGGAGGGGGCTTACAATCGGAATTTTACAGTAAACTGATTATATTAATTCATAACAGTTAAAATAATAATAATAATGTGTATAAATAGGATAGACTCACTTAACCATTTTAGGGGCAGTGGTACATTTATGAAATCACTTAATTTTAATTCCTAAATGCCACAAAGGCACCAAAAATTTTGGTAAAAAGATTTTCAGTTTATTATGTATGGGAAATATAGATTTTTCTTATTTCCAAATAAATGTATTTGTAAATTCTAGTATCATTCATTAATTTCAACACTTTAGGAATGGAAGTGCTTTGTCCCTGAAAGAGTTATTAAATCCATTCCATGACGCTAAAACCTGCATATCATTTCAGATATAAACAGTGAAAATTACAGTTAAGTTACAGGAACAAAATTCAAGATGGTGCTGAAATCAGAGGTGATTGCAATGCTTTTTTACTAATTTTTTTTGTTATTCATGCTCTTTTGGCTAACACCTTATTAATTACTAAATAAAATTGCGTTACTTTTGATTTTGATGTAAATTAGCGTATCTACAGCAAAAACTTGCCATATTGTGAATATTGTCCTGTACAATATTCACAAGTGTAAAATGTGATGGAATTGTTTATTTTTTTAGCATTTGTTTCCCTCTGTTTCAATATTTATTTTTATTTTTTCAATATTATTTATGCATTTTAATATGTAATTTTGGTTAATATGACCAAACTTTTACATGAAGAAAATATGAATTTATTTCTGAAAAAAATCAAGATGTCGGTAATATCAGTTGCAATCACAATCTTTTTTTCAAGACTTTTTAATTAATCAAGCTTTTTTGTTTATTAAATCTGGATTAACAGGACATAAAATTTTCTTATTTCATGATTCTGGTGTAAATTATTTTATTATCTAAAATAAAAATATGGTGCAACAGTAGCTTTCCCATGATATCTATGACTGTAACTGTTGAAACTGCATTGTTTATGTTTACTTTTTTTCGTTCATTTTAATCTGTTGTGATTTTTATTTTTTTCATGATTTCGTACGAAATTCTGGCTAATATGGCTGATTCCAATATTTTTAATAAAAAAAAAAAACATTAGTTTTAGAATAATTCAAAAAGTAGAGATCATAAAAAAGCTTGTTTCTGGTTCATCTACTCACTATTTTGGCACAATCATAAGGAATCAGCCCTAGAACAGTGTATGACATAAAAAAACAAAATTTTAAATTTCTATATGAACAGTGACAGCAATGCTGGTCAACTAATCACATAGTTAAATATATATATATATATAAAATGTTTCTGAAGTCTAACTTAACTAACAAGGAGAAAATGGATAACATTAATTCTGTCAGAACCAAGCAGCTAAATGAAAAAAAATTATGTAATCTAGAGTACGGAGATAGAAGCATTATTGGATGCTAATGATTTGAAGAAATGATCACCCGTAAGTCGTATCATCAATTTTTTGTGCATTCAGAAGTATGTACATAGAAGTCCCTGGGAAACTAACACCACAGATTTTAGCTTAAGGTAGAACCAATTAAAGAAGAAGGTAATGCAGATAGTGTAAGTAATTAAAACAGGAAAGAAAAATTATGCCTCAAGCTTAGATTATGAAACACTTTCCAACACTTCCTGAATTTTAAAATAACTAAGCATTGTTTAATGTCTGATATAAAAAATTAGAAATAAGATTTAAAATTAGAAATATATTAGAATTTATCAGATATACAAGTAAAAATTACATAAATACATGTACAATTAAAAATATAAACATTTCGGGCTAAGTTTTAGCCCCTCATCAGTGCAAACATGATATATAGTTTTCTGGTCATTTGAATGTTATTGCACTGATGAGGGACTAAAACTTAGCTTGAAACGTTTGTATTTTTAATTGTATATGTATTTATGTAATTTTTAATTGTATGTCTCATGAATTGTAATGTATTTCTAATTTTTAAACTTCCTGAATTCTTTACCAAAACTTTGCTGTTTAGTATGGTAAAATAAATAAATAAATAAACATTTTAGAAAACTCATAACACATTTACCAAAACTTTGTTGTTTAATATGGTAAAAATAAATAAATAAATAAATAAAAATTTTAGAAAACTCATAACACATCTGAAAACCAGATTTTAGCAATTACATTCCATAACAGAAAAGAAGTCCAATTATTTTGTGCAGCTCTGTATTTAATCTACAATTTGTACATATTCCACAAAATATGCTAAAACTTAGTTTAGTAAGAAAATGCATAATAGGTTGAAAATTCACATTCAGCAGTTTCTATCAATATACGGAAACATATTTGAATTCTTTTATACAGCCCTGTATATTACCAACAGCTTTTTATATGCACTACCTATTAATTTAAAATTTAATTCAGGTTAAAACATAATTAAAACTATTCAAAACACATTTCCAAACATTATCATCCTTAGGAAGTCATGTACTCAGTTCTTTGCATGACCTTGTATATGATTTTATCTATATTATACAAATACTTCTTAGTATACTTAATATAATTCAACTTGAAAGTGCATAATTCAATAAAAAGCTGCCTTTAACCCTCCGACTGTCTTGGAAAAGGGCAAAATTAAAATGTTGTTTTCTCTGAATTTTGTTTTAAATGCTAAAAAAAAAATGATTCTTTGAACATTTTATAAAAAAACTTAATAACGAATATTAATGCAATCCTTGGAAATATTAATCATTGTCCAATGTATTAAAAATACATTAAATCAATAGAATTATATTACTTTAAATATTGCTTGTATTGCAGTGAAACCTGGAGCTTAGTGAACGTATTAACACGGGTTTGTCAGTGAGGGGGTTAAACCATTCACGCTGATAAACTGCAATGCTTGTTCTGTGAAATTCTTTTATATTTAACTATGTGCAATTCTTTTGTGAAGTCCTGTATAATGATCTATAACATTTACACACACCACATACTAAGCAAAAATTTAGTTCAATGCGCATATTATAAATGAAATCACATTTCCAGTACTTATAGTTAATAGGCAGTGTATTTGAGATATAGTACTCTATTCGTATCTTTTGTGTGTCCCTGTAAATCAGGCATGTCAAACACGTGGCCCGCCAGCAACTTTTCTGTGGCCCGCCAAGCCTTTGGCATTTCCCCCATGTTTGATTCAGTTCTTGTTTGATGCAGAAAATATATTTCATATGAACACACTTACAAACGTTGCAGTGTTGCCAAGTTGGAGAAAGTTTTTATTCAAAATATTTACCACTCTTTCAGAATATTTATGTTCACTATATTTAATGATAAAAATTATGTGATTAAGCAAGGAGAAGATTACTAGGAAAAAAATATCAGTAGCTATTTTGGTGGAAAAAATTCCACAATCTCGCAACACTGCCCTGGCTTTAGCAGATGTAAACATCAGAAAGTATATTATATGAATATGATAAAATCTAACTCATTTTAAAATTTTAGCTCCAAAAGATTGAGGATGCAAAAATAACCAGTAGGAAAGTTAAATAGAGCAAATTTTGAATCTGAAAATTTAAAGATTTATAAAAGTCTTATAGTAATTTTTGAAACTAATAAGTTATTTGACTGCTGTCTTTGATTTACATGACATTACAAAATAATATGCAGTATTTGTTTGGTACTAAATATGCATCCAAAGCTATTAAAATATAATGCTAATTAATAATGAAAAGTAAAAAAAAAATATCAAAACAATTAGCTTTGAAAGGCAGTTTTTATTACTTGTACTTAAAAACAAGTGAGGAGCGTCGTGAAATTATTCCTAATGTTGTTATTCCATAAATTTATATTGCAAATAACTGTGTTCTTGCAACGGTTGATTTTTATAAAAAGTAGCAATTACAACTTAAAAGAAGAATGTAAAGATCAGTATTATAAACTTAATAATATATTTAAGTATTGCGCGGCAGCGCAATACTTATTTATTTCCAGTGTCGCTTCTCAATGTTAATTTAACATAGAAAAGCCTATGGAGATGATAACTTTTTCATTTTTTCTTCCCACCTTTTTGTCCCTGATGCTACTCATTTTTTATTCTTTACTAATTCTAATTATATTATAATTTTAAAGTTTAAAAACGTTTGCCTGACTTCAGGGTCAAAACGAATGGCAAAATACTTTTGCATATCGGTGAATTATAACCCAGAGAGAAACAAGGACCAATTTTTTTGTATACTATTCAAATATTTTTCTTAATAATTCCAAATTTCACTTTTTTCATTGAGAATCAACGGACATTTTTAATAGAAAATGTAACATTTTTTCTTCATTGTTGTAAAAATTTCAAAAGCCGTAATAATAATTTATTTGGTTTTATTAGAAAGATTCCCACGTGAAAAATTTTAATTGAAATAGTTTTTTTTTTCAAAAATTAAAAAGGTGAATATGGCGTCACAGTGGAAATAAAAAGGATATTTTCAGAATAGGTTTTTGCTTTGGTCAAGTTTATATTTTAGTAAAAAGTTTCTAATGGATAGCTATTTTTACGCAGGTAGCGAACTTAGTGGGGAATTACATAACTTAAATTTTAAAATGTATTTTTTTTTCGCGATCAGAACTATTTATACCCCAAGTTAAACTTAGGTAATAATTTTCTGATGTGTTAACGTCACCCTTTGGGAGAGAATAAGGTTTAAAAATTCAAGTAAAACTTTTATTTCTTATTTTTTACTGTATCACAGCTATAATATTGTTAAATATTAGCAGTAAGGATTCAACAGAATTTACATTTACATTCATAGCATTCCTGAGTGGGAAATAGGGTATCTAAATTTAAGTGAAGTTAATTTTTTATGTTTTGATTATGGATTTTTTACGTTCAGATTGGAAGTTTTTGTCCAAACTACCGCAACCTGCATTACTACAGTTGTGAAACATTTTGAATTACACATTGGTAAACTGCATCCCACATTGTGATGCAATACCGCATACATCAAAGCCTGATGATGATACTCTGTATTAATTTTGAAATGCGTTCGTCTGAGTGCTGTAGTCATTAAAAAACTTGACATATTAAACAAAAACATAATTTGAAGAACAAATTAAAAAAACAAAATTTATTTCCTACATTGTTTAAGCCTGAGAAGGGACATATATTAAGTTATTTCATTCAATTAGTTCTACATTTAATGTTAAATTTTTGTAACAAATTAGTTAAGCCAATTGAAGATTAAAAAATAAAAATAAAATTTATACAATATGATACTTAAAACATCCTAAAAACATAGATTCCGTTCAAATGAAATCGAAATAAATCTTAGACTTTTTTTAAAGTTTTGTATTTTGCATGCATCTTATCATTTTATGCACAATTTTCATAAACATAATACTAAATCTGCAATACAAATATTTTCAATTAAAAATGGAAGAAGTCTAAGATTTATTTCGATTTCATTTGAACGGAAACTAAGTTTTTTAGGATGTTTTAAGTATCATATTGTATGAATTTTATTTTTATTTTTTAATTTTCAATTGGCTTAACTAATTTGTTACAAAAATTTAACATTAAATGTAGAACTAATTGAATGAAATAACTTAATGTATGTCCCTTCTCAGGCTTAAACAATGTAGGAAATAAATTTTGTTTTTTTTAATTTGTTCTTCAAATTACGTTTTTGTTTAATTTTTGTACAACTTTGACATTTAAATTTTTAAATGACAATATGAGTTTAAGTATGTTTGTATTTTATTTTAAAATATTTTTCTTTATGTTTGGCAGCACACTCTGTACGAAATCTTTGCTACTTTTATTTTTACAGAATAAAAAGGGGTTTGAAAATTTGAAAATTGATGCAATTTTACTTAATAAATATTTTTAAAATTTTCCTGGTACATATTTTAATTTTTTGAACAAGTAGCTTTAAAATTTTGCAAGGTTTTTTTTTTTTTTCATTTTAAGAAGGTTGTATTTTTATGAGATTTCATTTTGTGCAATAGTAACAAAATTAATCTGCTTATTGTTTTTTGTTAATGTGGCCCATGGCTTCGTGTACAATGCTTAATTTTGCCCGCGATAGTAAACGAGTTTGACATGCCTGCTGTAAATGAACGATAAATGCAATGCACATCATGTCATACAACAAGTATCTTGTAGTAAGCCTCAGTATTGTACATCATTTTCATTCTATTTGAAATAGTGTAACAGAACTAAAATACACTGCAAACAGTTCACCATAGACTATTATGTAACGGAATTTTAGAATCAGTGTTTCACTACAAATCTATTGCTAATAATATTTCGTTTAGTTATAGTTTTCCTTTAATTAATAGCCAAATTGCCAAGGCAAAAGCCAATGTTCCCAATATTTATAATGAAATATGCTAATCAACTAGAAAATACTAAATAGAATTAATAGGAATTTGCATACAAAAACTATCTAATAAATATGAATATTTACATGTTTACATTTGTTATGATTAAAAAAATTACAATTAAATAAATCATTAAGAGAAAAATATTACTTATTATTAGATAATTAGTCTAACAAATCGACATAAACAAATACTCACTAAAATAAAATTAATAAGCTTTAAAATCATGTCCTTTTTCTCTGGTTTGTCGATTATAGTATCAAGAAGAAGCTGACAATGGTTCTCAGCTAAAGTAATTATAAAGCCATATAAACTATTGCATTTGTCCTAAAAATTTAACAATCTATAATTAATACACACACACAAAATAAAAAACACAATTATTACATGTATATTCACTATTAAATTACAACTAAAGAATTTAAAAAAAACTTTGCATTACATTTCTTTATATCAGAATTATATATTATTATATTTCTTTCCATTATACTGGAATGCTTTGTAAGTAGTTTTTTAGTATCTGCTTGAAATGAGAGAAAGGGAGGAGAATAATGTAAGGATTACATGTAACAATGAAGCATTAAAGTAAATGATATTTTATTGTGATAATGAAACAATTGTATATTCCTGATTCATGTTTATTGAGAAATTTTTTTATCTATTTTTATAATCACAAACAATAAATATTATTAACATTAATTGAAGCGAAGTGAGTCAGAGGTGAATGAAGCTTTCTACGTATCCACTCCAATCTGACATTGAAATGAACGCAATTTTTTAACAATCACTTGATCGATTACAATGTAACTTACCACAAACATATATCTTAGTAAGACAAAGGCATGACCCAATTTTTTTTTATTCAACCTGTGGGCTGAGTAGTTAAACGTCAAAGTTCTAATGCAAATCCTATGTGCGACAATCTTCTGTAATCAGGCTAGGCACTGCCGTAGTGTAAATAGATGTTGATCAGTCCTCCCACCCTTCCTCGACTACTACCAAATTTGTTCAGTTCAGAAAGTCCACCATATTTTTTACAAGTACATCTCGAGCCATCTTGCTATCTCTTCAAAAGCAACTACTTTTCAAGCTGGTTATGTCATTTAGGATGCCATCTTGAATCACATTCATTGACCCACGCCGGTTATGATATGTTCTGATTGGCTAAGCGATGTCTCCTGCTGAATTTCGGCTGGAATTTGAAAGCTTCTTTCCCTCTGCTTCTGAATCGCCTGCCGTGTAGTCGGTTTTCTTTTTCTGTCCATCAGGACAAAATTTTTCAGCTGGTCGACCGCTGAGATAATATAAGTTATTTTCAAATTTCTGGTCAACCCTGCCTTAATATTAAATAAGATTGAAAAAATAGATTTAAAAAGCAATAACATTTAAATAGTAGACAATGGATCCTTTTACAAAGTGAAGTCATTATTAAAGCAACATGTTTCTATGGCAGTGAACATCTGATGTTAAAAGAATTATGCTATACCCTGAACTTCAAAGTTGACCATGGCTAACTACCAATATCGATACAGGAAAAGTGGAAATTCCTAATTGCTACGTGTGTCAAGCATCAGGATCAGATCTATGATTTCTTGCCTTTAGGTTGGATTTTGCAGTACATTCATCTAAAATGAAATTGTGCAAAGATTTCTGGATCGCCTGTCTGTAATGCATTAATTACTATGCGATTCAGTTCCAGTACATCCTAAGATATTGGTGTAATATAAATAACTTTTTCTTTTATCTCCCTTGTTAATCATGAAGATAATGAAATTAAATCAACTATGGAAGTTATTAAAAATATATCAGTATTCCATCAGTAGAATAATTTCCTCATATAATTCACTCAGGAACATTTTCTTGTGAACTACAATGTGATTTTAGAGGAATTAATTGATGGGATCGTCACTTAGCTAAAAGGAATGTTCTAGTGTTCTTAAGTTTATATTCTGTTTATTAATCAAAGATAAAATGTTTATAAAAAATAATATATATATAACTCAGTTTATGGCATCAGATGCCGCCATCCGAAGAATCTACAAGAGTCTTTTTCCATTTTTTCCGGTCAAGGGTCCATTCCTCTTCCAGACCTCTATCCCTCATTGCCTTTGAAATATCATCCATCCAGTTCTTACGTGGCCTTCCCCGTTTCCTTTTTTTGTTTGTTTCATGATTGAATGTGATTTTGGGTAGTCTTTCATCATTCATTCTTTTGACATGACCATACCAGATTGATTTCTTTTTAATATCATCTAATATGGTTCCCTTTATTTTCATCATTTCCTTGATTCTGTCATTTCTTATTCTTTCTATTCTTGATATCCTGCATGATCTTCTTAGGGCATCCGTTTCTACCGCTGCTAATTTCTTTCTTTCTGTCTCCATAATTCTGTTCCATATAGCAATATGCTCTTTACAATAGAGTTGCATATATTATACTTTCTTTTCCTAGAGATAATAAATAATAATAAATTAATTTAAATGAATATACATATGTTCAAATCTCTATTGTTTGTAGAATTATTATTCTGTAAATTCAATCCAGTGAAATGATAACTTATAAAAAATAAATGTAATAACACTGTAAGAGCTAGTGCACTACATCTCCCCCCCCCCCTCTTTTTTTTGCATATTTAGGTTTCAATAAATCAATTTGTATACAATTATCTTGTGTTTTTATTCAATATTTTGTATACATAAAATTTTATATTTATAAATATCTACTACTGATGTGTCCATGATATTTAAATTTCACTTTGGAAATTAGATGGAGATAATTCACACATCTGAGAAAAATATATTTCACAAAAATATTTCAATATGTTTTTTAACATATGAATTTTATAATATTTTAAACTATTGACTCAGACACATCAATGCTGTTTACAGTGAATACAATAAAAACTACAGCAGCAGCTCTTTACCAAGTTCAGGTGAGTGCGTCTTAATTAGTTTTATAATCCATCATATCTATTTATTACTTTATTTTCATATAATATTTTACAATGCTTTACCATCTTTTCACTATATGTATTTTATCATGTGCCACAAATTATCTATTTATTTAATTCCTTGATTCAAAAAATATATTTACTTGTATTTTAATTATTTATTTTATTTCAATATTCTTAAATTCTATCCTCTATTAAGATAAATCAATAAATTTTAATGTTTTCTTCTTTTTTTCCCTTAACACATAGATATTAATAGCGTATTGGAGAGTTAAGTAAACAAATCTTTAGGTAAATGCATGTCAATGGTAATTTTATAACCCAAAGTAGTAATTACTGTAAGAATAGTGATTAAATTTTATGAAATAGTATGATTGTGCTGTAGATAAATATCTATCCTATATATATAAAATCCTAATGAAACGAATTTATGAAACGAATATATGAAACGGCTGAAATGTAACGATTCTTTGAATCGACTGATTAAACAACTTATTATGTTTCACGGTGATTTCTCCTAAAAAAAGGAATACTTTGCGATGAAATTAACACCAAAAATTAGTATTGATCCGCAGATCTCAAAACTGGTATTAGAATTTTTAAATTCAAATTAGTTTTCAAAATATTAATTTTTTTTCTAATTTTAGATACTTTTTTCTAATGATGGCAACTCAAATTTTAATCATAACAGATATTTTTTTTCAGATTTTAGAAAAGGTTACAATTTTAAACTAATTTGGCGAGAAGATTGGCCTCCCTTAAATGTATGCTAAGAAATGTATCATGTTACTTTTATTCATAATTCAATTTGTATTTCATTATCATTTTATTTAATACAAAACTTTCATATACAACTTAAACATTTAAAATAAATGGCTTTCACCTCTTTCTTTTTTTTAAACGAAACGAAAAGAAAAATATTAGGCACAGATGTCATATATGCAACGGGGTACCTAATTGGCGTCAAAATGGCGTTATTTTGCCTCACATGGTAACCCGGCTATTACTTCTTATTTATTAATAAATGTTTATTTGAATTTATTTCCTTTTTATTTACAAAAAACGTTATAAATTGTTTTGTTCTATAGTTATTAATTAAACTTTTTTTTTATTTACTGTCATTTCATTTTAAAAATAATAGAAAATAATTTAAAAATACATATGTTATGGGTATTCGAAAACGAGGTTTTCGCCAAATCATCGTAAAAAAAAAAAAAAAAAAATCACACCAAATCTTATATGACAATGCAACAAATAATGACATTTAATTTCAACTTCAAAGCGATGTTTCAATGGTACTACTTCCATCGTCAACCAATTTCGCTAAATTATATAAATCGCCAAATTATACAAATTGACATATTTTTTTATTTTAAATAACGAAAGAACAAATAAATTAGCGGCACAGATGTCATATACTATTGTGTACAATACTATTAATACAATATGTACTATTGGCGTGATTTTTTTCTGACACCAATTTGGCGAAAATATCAACAGCATAAACAACAACATCCGGGTTACCATATCGAGCAAAATAACGGCACTTTGTCGCCAGTTAAGTACCCGTTACGTATATGACATTGGCGTCAGAAAAACATCGCGTCAATATGGGGCGTATATGACATCTGTGCCAAATTAGCATAACATTAATAAAAATACAAATAAAACGTCGAAATAAAAATTACTTGATGGCGTAAACACATGTAACTTCCTTAAAGCAGATTACGATTTATTCTGCACAGAAGACAATTTCCTGTCGTGCTAGCATTTGCTATTACTATAAATAAAGCACAAAGTTTTGACTGTGTTGGAATATATGTGGGTAGACCATTGTTTAGCCATGGTCATTTATATGTTGCTTTATCCAGATGCCGATCAAAAAGTGGAATAAAAATTCCATGCTCTGGGTCTATTACAAATGTTGTTTGGAAAGATGTATTGTAAGCATATATATATTTAAATAAATGAGTGTTGGTTTTAATATGTGTTGCTGAATTATCAAAGATTAAGCACAATTACAATAAAAAAGCGAACGAAATGCACGATTTCGGTAAGATCGGGGGGTATTGCTTCGGGGGTTGGGGGGCAGAGCCCCCTAGTAACATATATAAGAGTATCCTTCATTATATCACTTGTTCATGTATATAGCTTTGTTTCTGTGCCTCCAGAAAAAATAGGCTGTAGTTTAATTATATTTTGCTTTTGATACACATACAGTGTAAAGAAAGTAATGTAATCATGATAAAAACCAAATTATGGAAATATTGGTATATTGTTACATTTTCAGGTCACCAGAAATCACCTTTGTAAAATTAGGATCTATGTTTGGATTTATTGTTATATTACTATTTATTCAGGCATGAAAGTGGGAAATAGGAAAAAAGGAGGAAAATCTTTTCGGTCCATATGATGGCGCCAAACTTTTAAAATTTAGACACATTTTAACAGTTATTTATGGGATAAAATGAAATATAATTGTATGTTGTTATTTTCTTTTCAGAGCTTAGAAAGCATTAAAAACAAATTGAAACTTTTAAATCAAAAGTGTTGCATAAATAGAAGAAAATATTCTATTCCAAAAAGAACATTATGAAACTTCCTTTTTCTTTTAAAGCCTAAAAAACTTTCACTCTGGAGAGATACTTTAATCAAATTTATTTACACGACTTTCATATGATTATAATATAAGCTTCCCTTTGATTTGATAGATCTTTTGCACAACAATTCGGGGGAAAAAAAAAAAAACTCCAAGGATTTTAGTTAGACAAAATATCTGATTATTAAATTTTCAAGATTCCCCCCGCCCCCTCCCCCACCTTATATGCCTGTTTATTTGAGCTCACAGTATTCTATAAAGTACTAGCAGGCACGACCGAGCTAAGCTCGGTCAAAATTAGCCTTGTGTTTAATTTGATATTTCATTCTCACTGTATAATTCTTGCTGTTTAGATAAAATTGGCATATCCTAAGCCATAGGGACCCACTAACTGAAATTTTACGAACACATGACCTAACCAATGCTCTTCTCGAATCCAAAAACGATAGAATACAAAATTTAGTCAAAATCGCTAAAGTCATTTTATAGATAAAATTAGCTTGACCCACGGTAACCTGAAAAGGACCAACTAATCTAAATTTATCGAACATCTGACCTATCCCAATGGTCTTCTTGTACTATGAAACGGTGTAATAAGAAATTTTGTCAAAATTGTTTGAGCCATTTTTCAGATAAAATTAGCTAAACCTTGACCCATAGTGACACAAAATGACTGGTTAATCGAATTTTCTTGAGCATGCGACCTAGACCAATGGACTTCTCAAACCCGAAAAGGATAGAAAACAAAATTTAATCAAAATCATTAAAGCTGTTTTCTAAAAAAAATTAACTTGACCCACAGTGACCCAAAAATGACCATTAATCAAATTTTCTCGAACATGTGACCTAACCCAATGATCTTCTCGTGCCCGGGAACACTATAACACAAAATTTTGTCAAAATCGTTTGAGCCTTTTTTAAAGATACAATTAGTTCGACCCACAGTGACCCAAAAATGACCCACTAATTGAATTTTCTCGAACATGTGACTTAGCCCAATGGTCTTCTCATACCCAGAAACTTTATAATACAAAATTTTTACAAAATCTTTTGGATCGTTTTTTTAGATACAAATAGCTTGGCCCATAGTGACACAAAAATGACCCACTAATTGATTTTTCTCAAACTTGTGACTTAGCCCAATGGTCATCTCATGCCCAGGGCTTGCAGCGTTCCTAAAATTTTCACACCTTGCTACAAGTATTTTAAATCAAAAATCTTCAGGGCAGATTATTTTAACATCTACACTAAATATTTTCATTTTAAAATTGTGGTAGGAGAGTATGAAAATTTTAGGAACCCTGCATGCCTGGAAACGGTACATTAAAGAATTTTGTCAAAATGTTTTAGGCCTTTTTTCAGATTCAATTAGCTTGACCCTGATCCATTGTGACCCACTAATCAAATTTTCTTGAACATGCGAACAAACCCAATGGTATTCTTGCACCCGAAAACAATAAAATACAAAATTTCGTCAAAATCGTCTACATAAACTTTGCTTGACCCACAGTGACCCACTAATCGAATTTTCTCTAATATGTGACTTAGCCCATTGGTCTTCTCGTAATCCAAAACGACAGAATACAAAATTTAGTCAAAATCATTAGAGCTGTTTTTTAGATAAAATTGGCTTGACCCATAGTGACCCAAAAATGACCCACTAATAGAAATTTCTCGAACATGTGACCTAGCCCAATAGTTTTCTCGTGCTGAAAAACGTTTGGATATAAAATTTAGTCAAAATCAATTGAGCCGTTTTTTAGATATAATTAGAATAATAACCTTGACCCATTTGACCCAATAATCGATTTTTCTCGTACATATGACTTAGTCCAATGATCATCTCATGCCAGGAAATGGTATATTACAAAATTTTGTCGAAATGTTTTAGGCCTTTTTTGAATTCAATTAGCTTGACCCTGACCCATTGTGACCCAAAATGAACCACTAATCTAATTTTCTTGAACATGCGATCAAACCCAATGGTATTTTCATGCCCGAAAACGATAGAATACAAGTTTTCGTCAAAATCGTTAGAGCCGTTTTCTAGATAAAATTTGCTTGACCCACAGTGACCCAAAAATGACCCACTAATCAAAATTTCTCTAATATGTGACTTATACCATTGGTCTTCTCATAATCGAAAATGATAAAATACAAAATTTAGTCAAAATCGTTAGAGCCATTTTTTAGATAAAATTGGCTTTACCTATAGTGACCTAAAAGTGACACACTAATCGAAATTTTTCGAGCATGTGACCTAGACCAATAGTTTTATTGTGCCAAAAAACGGTTGGATATAAAATTTAGTCAAAATCGATTGAGCCATTTTTTAGATATAATTAGCTTGACCTTGACCCATTATGACCCGAAATGAACCACTAAATGAATTTTCTCGAACACGTGACCTAGCCCAATGGTATTCTCGTGTCTGAAAATGGTAAAATACAAAATTTCGTCAAAATCATTACAGCCGTTTTCTAGATAAACTTTGTTTGACCCACAGTGACCCACTAATCGAATTTTCTCTAATATGTTACTTATCCCATTGGTCTTCTCGTAATCGAAAGCGACAAGATACAAAATTTAGTTAAAATCGTTAGAGCCGTTTTTCAGATAAAATTGACTTGAAATAATGACCCAAAAAATGGCGCACTAATCGAAATTTCTCGAACATGTGACCTAGCCCAATAGTTTTCTCGTGCCGAAAAGTGGTTGGATATAAAATTTAGTCAAAATCGATTGAGCCATTTTTTAGATATAATTAGCTTGACCTTGACCCATTATGACCCACTAATCGAATTTTCTCGAACACGTGACCTAGCCCAATGGTCTTATTGTGCCCGAAAATGGTAAAATACAAAATTTTGTCAACATTGCTAGAGCCATTTTTAAGATAAAATTTACATACTCACACAATTTTTGCTCACATTATAGTATAAGATTCATACAGTCGAGTAGATTCACTTCAAATTTTTTTTAAGTAACTGCAGTGGCATAGCTAGGGGGGGGGGGGGGGCAAGGGGCGCCAAATTGAGGGAGGTTTAAGCCGAAATTATCCCAAATATTTTGACAATAAATAAAAATTGTTTATTTTTTAATTTTTTTTTTTTTTTTTTTTTTGTGTATGACTGTGTGTGAATGTTTTTTTAGTAAGATATTGAAATATTTGTTATAATATTTGTACAAGTTTGTTGAAATATTTGTTATAATATTTGTACAAGTTTGTTGAAATATTTGTGTAAGATATTTGTTATATTGAAATAATGAAGAAAGAAAAAACTTCTGTATATGTTTCTAGGGATGTCTTAACACATTTCGTACCTAAGATAATTAAGTACCCGAATTGAGGCACAAAGTGATTAAATACGGGGCACCAAATTGAGAGGAGCTTTAAACCGAAATTATTTCACATACTTTGAAAATAAATAAGAATTGTTGACATTTTCTTTTGTATGTGTGTGAAAGTTTTGAAGAAATTCAGTGAAAGTGGGGGGAATAGAGAGATCCATGACTGTCAATCGGTGATGTAGGTTTCTAACTGTCCAGCCTCCAGTTTATAAATCAAAAGGCCTGTTGGTGACTTGGCATTACATTTCTGGTAACAAAAAGAACATTATTCATTTGTATACTAGCTGACCCGCCGATCGATTTTTCCAAACGAACCGTGAAGGATTAAAACATCTATTCATATTAAAATTTTAAAATATATAACGAATTCCTCAAAATGAACCTCTGGGATGAGTCCCACTGTTTTCGGCAGCATATACCAGACCTCCTACGCATGCTTTTCTAACCACTAAAAACCTACATTCAAATTTATCTCTTTCAAAATGAATCTCCGGCATGGGTCCATCTTTCTCCGTCCCCGTATAGCAGCCGTGGTGGCAGAAAATCCGAAGAGAATCGTAAGATAAGTTGAAAGAAAAAAAATCTGCAGAAATCGAGCCCATGAAACCTCAGTAAAAACGCCCACTGACGATGGCTATAAACTGAACTATAAACTGTAAGACAATCGAAAGCCAAGATGAATGAGCGGGGTCCACTTGAAACTGGGTCTATAGAACCCGAGATAAGAATGCACCATTAATGTTCGATAATGGTGGTAAAAGAAGTCTATATTTTGGAAAACATAGTTTTAAATGTAAATAAAGGGGGAAAACCCTCGTAGAGGAACTCTTAACTCATATCATGGGACTCTTGCCACAAAACACATTAATAACCTTCGATTAAATTGATAAAATGCTTTTAAATTGTGTTTTTAGCATTTGGAAATGTTTAATAATTAAGTTGATTGTCTACATGTCATATAATCTCTGATCCATCGATTTTCGAAAATTAAATGGAGGGCTCGGTCGGAAAGGAGATCTATTTTTAGTTAGTTTATTAATGAATGTTCGTCGCTGTAAGGTTCTTTCTCCGAACTTTTGGACTGTCGCCGTCAATTTTTTGAAAAAAGAAAAATTGCAGACCCAAAAATAAGAAATCTGAGTCTTGCATCAGGATCTGCCTTGAACTACCCTCACCCAAATTTCACACGTGCAGTAGATATTTCTAGCCATCTCGTCATGCACACAAAGATTGGTTTCCAGGCTGATTTTTGTGTTCTTAGTATTCCATATGAATATTTTCATGTAATGGGGGCTTCTGTGAGTCAATGCAAAATGGATTTAGCTGGAAGAAAAATATGTAAAGATGCTATTTTGTCTTTATTCGAAATTCCATTTTTCCGTCAAATTGGCATTGAGAAAAGTCATAAAATGTGGGCGAATACCCCAAATTTTCCCTTCTTTAGACCTGTAAAAAACAAAGCAGAACTTTTCAGTCTTCTTACTACAACCAGTACAAATAGCTGTTATCGTCGTTTTAAAAGTTAAATATATTTCATACATACTTAAATTCAGCGCATGTGAATTAGAGAAAGCTATATCTATCCATGTAAGGAATAAATGGGAGTTTAATGGGGGTAAAGAATTTGACTCGAGAATCTCTTTGTGAACCAAGCTCGTTTATTTCCTTGCTGCATCTTATGATCATCTTCACAAGTAGACGGATGTCCCTTGAGCCATTTCTGTCAATGTCATATTTTTCGTGCGCATTCCTGCTAATTTGTTGGGGCTTGTAATATTTTCCAACAGGGGGCGAAGGTATCAATTCGGAGGAACATTTAGTTTAATGGGTTAATTAGCTCTTGATTGATCTGTGGTAAAGACCCACACAATTCCCGGGATCTGTGATGTACAAGTCTTTAACCACAAATGAAGAAGAATTGTCCAAACATCAGCATTTTCTATCTTAAGTTACTCTCTGATTTTAATAGCGAGCATAATAAATATTATCGGGGGAATAAAGTTGAAATTTAATTTAAATTTTGAATTTTAGTTCTTATCCCTTTCATATATATATATATATATATATGTAGTAAATATCACTCTATATAGATAGGATCATTGTCATGCGACTGCACTCGTATTTATAAACCGATTTGGATGTGATCGAGCATACGTTAAGGATTTATTAAGATCTCGACCAAATTCGCTGGACATTTTGATCGCTCTCTTGTTTCAAGATGGCGGCCCCTTAAAGATTTTAAACTAAAAAAGATATATACAAAAAATTATAAATGCAAGTTTATTTCTTGCATAATCGTTAGGTCTTGATAGAAAGATTCAAGAAAATTTTTTTAATCTTAAAAAAATGGATGAGTAGAACAATTTGGAATTCTAGGGTGGCTGCCATTTTGAAGCAGGAGTTTTTTTTCCATAATCGGGCATAATTTATGAATTTTAGCAAATGTGTTTTTTGGTAAATTTATTTTCATTATTGCTACAACAGTCATATCCGTGAAGATTCCTCTAAATTTTTGAAGTTCTCATTCAATTTCAGCATTGATGAAAACTATGAATCTTTTATGATCGAGTTCCATGCATTTTACTTTCATGTGTTTGAGCTGAATCCTTAAAAGCAAGGAAGAGTGAAGCTGCCTTTTCCTCCCGGTACAAGCCAAAAAGACTTTTTTTTTGTATTGAGGAAAAATAATGTGGTTATTTTTTTTATTCAAGGGGGGAGTGGGGGGGGGGGGGCAAGATTTCTTCCTGCCTCGGGCGTCGAAAAATGTAGCCACACCACTGAGTAACATTATTTATAAATATTAATTGTATTATGCATCTTTCTAAATTTTGATAAGAAATTTGTAATACATGTTAAACAATACCACTTTGGAGACAAACTCAAAATATTTTCTTGTAGATTATCTTTCTTTATTTTTTAATGACCTTGGTTATATCGCATTTATTTAATTGCATCCTGACAGATGTGATATAACGAAGGATCACTGTGTTATTTAATCCATGTCTTCAGTTTCAGGTGAATGTTGAATCGTTTGACAAAATTTGAAAGTAGTCAAGTAGTGATCACTTTTCAAAAGTAGTTTTTAGTTGCTACTTTTGATAACAAGTAGTTGTAGTTAATCAATTTTTTTATAAAGTAATTTAAATTGTAATTTGCTAATTAAAAAGTTTTTCTAACAGTGGGTTGCAAAGTCTTCTCCAATTTTTCTCCTTATGTATTTTATGTCAATCCTACAAAACAAGGAGATTTTGGTTTTGTCTGGCCAAAAAACACTGTTCCATTGTTTCACTATCCAGTTTAGTTAAATTTTAGCCTGGTTTAATGTGCTTAATTTTTGTTAGAGGGGAAAGAATGGCTTTTTTCGTGGAATTCTACCATTTAAACTAAATCCTTGCAGTTTTTGCCAAACAGTCCTCGCACTTAACATCACATTGGCTTGCACTATTTCACCTTGTATACAGTTAGTATCGGTTATATGGTCACCCATGCAGACCTGAAAAATATGACCTTATAAACGGAGTGACCTTATATGTGGTGTAAGCAGGAATTTTATTTTAGACAATAAAATGCTATTAGTAAGTTCATTATATTAGTACAATAATGTACAAAGTAGCTATGGGCATGTAATTTGTAAGACAAGAGGTATAAACAAGAATTGCTTTACACTTAAAATTTCGAATTGATGGGTATACTCGTAGTAGTAAAAATAATCTTTTATGCAGGTTTGTATTTTATCGTAGTTGTTAAAACTACTTTTTCTTATTCACGAACAGTTTTAAAATGTTCCTCTGTGCCTTTGGGAATGGTAAAAAAAATATCTGAATCTATTTAATGCTTTGAGAGCTTCTGCTCACGTTGTCGGTTCAGCTTCGAATTCACTGTCATTATCGTTGTTTCCATTAGTGTTTATATTTTAAATTTCCGAAACTATTTCCAGTATAGAAGCTTCACCATGGATTTTACCGATGTCACGTCAGCTGTGGATATCTAGAAGAAAAACACCAATAGGCATGAAAAACATTTTAACACGGCTTCCCCTTCGTCCAATAAGCAGCCTTTTTTGGAAGGTACATACTTGCAAAGGTGTGACTGTTGCCATTCGTGGGTAAAGTTAAAGTCCATTAATAGCGATCTCATTGTCAACAACTCCATATGTCAGTTCGTCATGTATTGTGCAAAACGACATTCCGTAGTTCTTGTACTTCAAATAGGGACACATCATCACCATTAGCATCATTGTCGTTGTCTTTGAACGATAATTCTTCACATTATGGAAGCCAAGGATGGCAAAAACAATTTCAATGGTCTTATTTGATACCATATTCCAACTCTTGTCTACGTACACATGGCATCTAACACAGTCACATGAAAACTTCATTTTTTGGATCAATGGCGTATTTTAGAAGCAGCTTTATATATTTTATCTTAATATTTTTAATAATCCCTTGATCTAATTGTTGTGGTTCAGTTTGGAGGCAAGAAAAGAAGCTCAATCGGATTTATATTGGAAATCATGCAATGGGCGATACAGTTGTCTGCGATTATAGCCACTTGTTTGTGCAAATGTTATCGAAACGCCGAATTTCTTTTCCCAAAATGCTTATTGTCATCCTGGTCTTCCGGTTCGGATCGTCAGATACATGCAAAGATTTGCAGTTTTTCAAACAACGAGCTATGAGAAATTTACCAATAACTAATGGAGTCAATTTTTCTGAGCCATCCATCCATATCCGCTGCTAATAAAATGGCTAATCTTATTTTGCTTACCTTCCCACCACTTCATTTTTCGTTCTTAAAAGTAACAGTTTTATCTGGCAAAACATTAAAAAAAAAAAAAAAAAAAAAAAAAAAAAAAATCAGCCCAAGTTTATCAAAATTAAAAACATCACAAAGTCTGTACCCATTGAGAATGTTACTGTAACAAGTTAACAGCCATTCCTTCGATTCTTTAGCAGTAAAATTTGGTTTTCCTAGTTATGCAGCAATTTTCAGAGATTTTTCTTTTACGATAATCCATGTATTGGAACATTCCGCAATTTGGCACATTTTATCCAAGTGAAAAGATCTTTCTCAACATTCTCAAATGTTGAAACATGTTCTCGCTTTCTCGTTTGGTTGATCATATCTTCTGTTTAACAAGATTTGAACCCTAAGACATTATTCAGTGTCGCTCTCTCTATTCCATCAGCATTCGCGAAAACTGCTTTCGATACATTCGATTTTTCAAAGTTTTCTACCATTTTTTTTCCGCAATTGCCAAATGTTTCATTTTGCTGACATCTTGTATTCACAAATGACAATTAACAAATGAACGAAGACTTTATACGCAGCGACAAGTAATGAAAAATACTAAAAACTAAAAATGCGTGATTTAACTTTTCTCTGCACGGAGGACAATTTTCATTCGGTCGCAAGGGGTGATGGCATATTTTCCAAGCATCGGTATCTAATGCGACAGTTGAGGGAGAAATCTCCAAAGCTTTGGAAACTCTTACCGACAGGAAAGAGTTTATCTTATAGACTGCAGCCGGGAAGTCGCGTGGTATGCAATGTTATCGCGATCTCTAAGGCTCCGTTTAAAAAGGAAAAGGTGTCCCTCTCATTCTAAAGTTATAAAATGTCAATAGGCTGTTCTTTACCATACAGAAGTTCGTACTTGTGGATTTTAGCAAAATCACGGGAGATACAACGGTAGAAAAAGGGGAAGATTGATTAGAAGGAAAGAAGGTCCTCCTTCAGGATGTCCATTCACTTCTTTCTAAAACTATTAAAAATGAAAAGCACTGCGTGACTAGTGCAAAGAAACCGACAGTTGAAGATACTTGAATGTGAATGATATGTCTATTCGGCACTTTACACCCTAAAAAAGGGAAGGAAAAAGCATAAAACTAAAAGATATTTTGCAATAAAAAGGGAGAAAAAAGATGACAATATGACCATATATCCGATAGTAGTCATTGGAAACTGACAAAATAGGCGGTGTATTTTAACACACAATACCTATTCAGTCAGTCCGGACTTACGAAAAGTGACCTTATAAGTGGGTGACCATATATCCGGTACTGACTGTACATCCAGATGATTTTCTTCTATCACCTATGCACTTTATCTCAATTCTTTTAGCATCATTTGTTGTTGTACACATTTTCCTGCTTTTACCAGTTTTGTTTTGTAGTGATATAACTGCAAAAAGGCTTTTCCAACACCATTCTCCTTATACCACTTCACAGATTTAGAAATGCCACCTTTGGTTACATTTCTACTAATTCTTCATAATTGTAACCTTGTTCATTTAATAGTATGTACTATTTTACACCGCTTTCTAGCTAGCTAGCCAACCCTTTGTGCCATTTCTTTAATTTTCTTATGTTTTACATCCAATTCTAACATCAGTTGCATAATGCACTGACAAATGTCCTCCAAAACATGACAATAACAGTTGAATCCTATTGTTATTTGGTTGACTCACTGCTAAAACCGGATGACACTGGTTGGCTCTCTAAATACTCAAGCTCATTGGCTGCATTCAAATAAGTGAAAGCTACTTCATGTTAATCTAAGCAAGTTGTGTAGTTTTGTTTATAACTTTTTTTAAATACTAATAGTTTAAAAAAAAATTCATAACATTCTTGATCTTTCCATTGATATATAATTTTATGGTATCACTTAAAGAGAGAGTGATGTTATGAGTATCAAAACTCAAAAATACACTTTTTCAAAAAAGTTTGCATAATTTTGGTCACTATTGTATATGAATTATTAAGAAATGTAATATATTTACAAAGCTTTTTTCATTTTTGGTATGAAGTCAGTGCTATTACATTCACTGGTTTTCCCCAAAAAAATCAAGATCCTAGAATCAGTTTTCCAGCCTCCCTACATAATCATAATACTTAAATTTGTGTATTTGTCATACAAAGAAAAATTTTCAAAGTTGTACAATCAATAAATCTTATCCGCTAAGAATTAAAATTGCTATTATAAGCATCTTAAACTATGTTTACACTGTGATTTATTTTATCTCAAACCTTTAATTATCGAAATGTTATTATGAAAACATAATGAATTTTGGCTTGTACCATAGAGATACACTTTAGGTACCATAGAGATATTCAGATACAATTCAAGACATTAAGACAACATAAACATGGGCATAAGTAAACATTACTAATACATGAATACCATACAGTAAAAATTTTCATGCAGAGAATAAGAACTAAAACATCAAATATACAAACCATATCATCATCTTGAATAGCTCTTTCCAGCAGACCATCAAATTTAGTTACATGGTCAATCATTTCTAAAATTAAAGTAGGATATCTGGAAATAATACGAAAAATGAAATCATAAACAACACTATTTATATAAATAACAAAATAAACAAATTTAATTTCATAATATTCTAACAACAGAGGTAAATAAAACAAAGCCAATTATGTGAAGGTATTTTCATGCAATGTTTTAATTTGTCTAAATGTTTCAACTGTATGAGATTTCCAAGCAAATTTGCATCGATATCAGTTAAGCATTGCATCTAATGTACCAGTTTAACAAATCAATGTATGTCTATGGCAACCATGTTAAAATAATAACTGAAGTTGAAGGATAATTTACTACTAATAATGCTAACAAATAAATGCTACCTTAACTTTTTTAATGCTAACTTACTAATTAAGTCAATTAAGTGGTCATCCATTAATTATGTCTTGCAAATTTTGTGAGGAGGGGTTTATTGCTTCCTCTTCCTATGTCATAGATTATTATATTTGTGTGATATCCCCTACCCCATTGTGACTTTATCTTTTTGAAATTTCTATTTTGAGTTAATTTTTATTTAGAACAGTATTACGTTATAACGGTCATTTTATAAATGTTTTAAAATAAATATCGGTATAAAATAGATAATCAACTGATAATTTTCAAGTGATTAATGCTAAAAGGATATTAAAATGCTTTGAAAGCATGAAAATCAAGAGCATCACAAAAACACAAAATTATGTCTGACTTTTTTTTTTTTTTTTTTTTTTTTTTTAATGCCAGTTAATATTATATTCACAAACAAATTATTGATAATAATTAGCATTAGCCAAAAAAATTTTTAAGGAGTAATTTTTAATATATGTATTTTTTTAATTTTACTAAACATTACTAAAAATTTTAGCTACATTAAAAGGAAAAATTTTAAATATAAATCTACATTTTCCTTTCCCATATTTAATTTTTCTAAAATCTACATTACAATTTATTTTATTAAGAATATCAAAACAAAGACCTTTACAAAAAAAAAAAAAGTCATAAGTACGCCCACATGGTCATTACCACAATGTATTATTTTTTGCACTTCATTCCATTTTGAGTTGAAAAGGGTCTCTCAAATAATATAATAGATCTCACATATTATGAAAATATAAATGATGCATTATTTTTTAAAATACAAATTTTTAAAATGTTATAATTAACAAATGTTTTAAATATTATACGTTGTTTATACTGTTTTGGTTCTGGATTTAATGTAGTGATATATTTTGAAATATTCCAAAAATATTGATGCATAATTTCATTCATCAACATTTTCTCAATGGGTTAAATACTCATCTATAAAAGAAATAGTGAAAACTGATATTAATAACAGAATATCTATATTAATAAAAGAAAGACGTTTGCTTGTCTGTGTGTTTATTAGTGAAGATTAGGAAAATCTAGCGCACATAAAGATATGAAAATTTGGATGAGGATAGATGAAGTCAGGAGATCTGAGGCTCAGATTTTTCCTTATTGGATAATTAGCTGGAATAATAATAAATAATCCTAATTACAATTGCAAAATAGAAAGCTTCATGTGTTGGGGGAAATTACCAAAGTTTGAATTTTTGGGTGGTATTTTTGGTTTTAAAAAATACAGTCGAGTACCTCTAATACGCAAATCTATAATTTGCAAACATATGTAATCCGCACTGCATATATGAATATAATAACCAATAATAATCAATAAACAAAGAAATTTAATCCTTAAAAATAATTTATGAGTAACATTTTGCTTTGCTTTTATTTTTCCCTCAAACTTTAATTATATTGATATATACCATAATATATCATTTAATAATGTTTCTTGTACTTTTAAATTATAGTACATATAAAAGGTATTTTATTTCACTCATATCGAAAAAAAAAAAAAAAAAAAATATATTTGTTTTATGTATGTAATGTTTACAATAATTTACCAAGGATATCAAAATTTCTAAAAAAAAAATTTGCGGTTCAGCAGACAATTATGGTCATTTGTAGACTGCAAGTCATAATACAAAAAAATAAGCCAAATGTTCTAATACCAAGCACTACTGATGATAGATTTAAAACATATAAAGATCAAACATATAAATTATATTTTAAATAATTCTTACTTTAATTATATGTTTAAGCACATAATTTGTTTATTTTTAAGCATTAACAATCTAAATTTGTTCAAAATGTACATTTAAAAAAATGCAAACAAAGATTAAATAGACCTGTAAACTGCAAAAAGTCTCAAATCTGCAAAACACTTGAAACCAAGCTGTGTGGATTAGTGGTCTTCTCATATATTTATATTTTACTGTTTAAAAAAAAAAAAAAAAAAATCTTGAAAATCGGTCAGCGTTCACTTTTAATTTTCTGGTTTAAAAAGCTATCTCCTTTGCCCAGATGGAAATACAAAAAAATACCCATTTATTTCGAATTCTAACAGTAATGTTAGATTAAAAAATATATTTACTATTTCAAAAATATTATTTTGAAAGTCACTTCACAGGTTTGCCAGATTTTTATTTTCCTTTCTCTTTCAGTGCCTTTGAAGATATTGTTTCCCATTTTAAGAAAATTGAGCTTTAGAACATTTACAGAGAGGTTTTCATTTCTGTGCATGTCTGGAGAAACCTCTACATTTTCCAACATAATATACCGGTCAATACTAGAATATATCATTTTGCATTTTAAAAGAATGAGGGGCAGGTGCACATTTTATATTATTTAGGTTTTCTCAGGAACTTTAGGTCAGAATTGAACTTTTAATATTCTAAATATCAGAAATGAAATCGGTAACCACGATAATGAGCACCACTTAGTTCATTTGGTACGATTTTTGTTTAACAAACATAAAAACATAGAAATTCTAGATTAGTTTTCAAAAACAGATTGGAGCAGGCATAGCACATCCAGTGTTTGATGTTAAAGCACATATAATATAAAACTAATGGAATAATTTACATATAGCAATAATTTTCAATTAAACTTACTTTACAGAGTCGGGGTGATTTGCAATATTACTTAAAGTTTCTAAGGCAGTCTGACAGATTTCATCTCGGTATACTGAATCAAAAGTTAAAAGTAACAGGGATTTGTATTCTAATATTGAAGAACCTAATAGAGACCAACTAGAATAGCACTTAAGAGACATTTCACAAAGTTCAATTGGAGATGATGTTTTAGACAGAATGCTCTGAAGCAGTTCCATAACAAGGTTTGATGAAGAACGGAAGGCATGCCTAACAACTCCAGTTCGACCTTGTGGAATATGAGTAGACTGAAACTGAAATATATACAACAAAAAAATAAGTCGCAGGATTTTTGTTTACTCTGATTTTAAATAAAGATTAAAATAAAGGAAAAATACTGACTTCTTCAGTTAACACAGTTAGTAGCTCTAGTAGTACATGAACAACTCTCTGGGGCTGAAAAATTGAAGCAATTATGTGATAAAACAAATTCAAGCATTAATTTCCTATAAAAATAAATAGATAAATAAAAAGAAACCTTTCCGTATCTTGATAGAAAAGAAAAGAGTTCTCCATTACAGTATTTTGAGAAAACACTCAATGTTTAATTTTTTAATTGATTTTTAAAAGAAAATTTAGAATTATTTAGAAAATTATCAGAAATTAATTAAATTTATAAATTAAATGATTTAAAATGATTTTTTCTGCAAGATTACAGATAAAATAATTTCCTCGTGGAATATATTGAAGGAAGGACATTAGCATTTTTTCCCCTCTTATACTTATGACTATTGAAAAGAGATTATTGGACATAGACCAAAAAATGACCGTTATTACAAAATATGCTAAAGTGATGAAAACATTTAGGGGTGTAAATATTGAATAAAAACTTTTTTTTTTTAAAGAGTACTCGAAAATGCACTAAGCTGTTGTTAAATTACTGGCAGGCATAAACAGACTCGTATAAAAACAAAAACTTTCCGCGCACATAAGTATTAGGTCAAAAAATTTCCGCAAATTAATGTTTAATAAATTTACGTGTTATATTATTTTGACGATATGAACTAAAAATCATAGTTTAAAATAAATGTTATTTAACTTAAAAAATAATTAATATTAATTAAAGAATAATTATTTTAATTTAAAAATAATAAAGCAAAAATCTATGATAGGAAGGTGAATTCTTTTCAATTATTTTGTCAATGCATTTAGAAACAACCTAATCCTTAAGATTGTGATCTCTTCGCACAAAATGCCAGTCACTCTTATAACACTACGAAATTATTTGATTTAGCAGCCGTTGCCAGGCTAAATTGTCATTGCAGCCGCCGACGGAAAACTGATAAAAGGGTGTGTGATGTCACAACAATGTTTTGAGTCTTTAAACTTTGAATTGTGGTCAAACAATATATAAATCCTATATAAAATTGGGGAATATTTTAAATTTTTGGTATTAAAAAAAGTTACGAAAAGAAAAACGTATGTTTTGCTTTTGTAACTTTTTTTCGCAAAGTCCCGAATTTTTCGGGAAATTTTCTGCACACGGCGTTCGCGCGTGCGTCTATATTATACAACTCTGGGCATAAATCAAAATGGTAATTTTGAACACCGGTCCTTTTTCTTCCAAAGTACAGACTTATCACACACCTCCTGCTTTAACTCTAGTAGAATTCTATCCCTACAATGTACAACATGTAAAAATACCAAAGTAAAACCAAATTTGAAATAATGTTTTATTTTAAATGTAGTGATTATATATAAAAAAGGATACTTGTTTACTTTCCTGTCTATCATTTATGGTAAATAAAAATAGTCTCCAAAAATGCGATTTAATGCTAATAGCAAATTAGCAAGATGCTAGTTGTTGTCAAGTTGGGTGCTGCACATCACATAGGATGTACATATTCCATTTTAATGTGTTTAGTGAGTAATAAAATATGTAGGTTAAATACTTTTTTTTTTCTTTAGAAATGATAACTATTTGGAATCTTTCCTCTATTTCACTGCATCCTGTAACAGGATGCAGTGAAATATTTACATGATTCTATGATATATAAAAAAAAGTGTGCATTAATAGTTTGATATGAGATTTTATCTAAATTGTATAAACAATCTGATCTATTGTAAAAGAAACGTTGTTTAATTGCTTTGAAATTGTATTTCTAATCGTCTTATTTGTTTATTTATGGCTGGTCAAAGGAATTAACACTGATTAAATGTGAAAAGAACATTAGGTTATTGTAGTTACTTACATAATTTATGTCTCCACACATTTTTCGCATGCTGAACATGACAACTTGAATTACTGAAATATGGTACCAATCACCTATCATTTGACAATAATAAATTATCAATTTGTTTCAATTTTAAAGCCATTTTTCAGTGCCATTTAAGCATCAAAGAAGCAAATTTGTTATTTTTTATTTTTTTTTACGTACAAAAGAGTGCAAGCAGTTTTCTAAGCAATAATGCTATATCATTGACAGTATGATAATGTTAGAGCTTTCTATGAAATGAAAATTAATCAATCTCTCTAAGCCTTTCCCTAAATTTGCTTGGATCATTATCAAATAAATGCTTCATTTATGCAAAATTTAATCATAGAAATACTATTAATCGTTGTTTTATAGCAAAGCAAATCTGGATATTTAAAATCTACAGTGAACCTGATATTTTCAGTATGCATTATAAAGTTAAAGGATTTAAAACAACAAAGTTTAGGCACTGAACCACTCATGCCAAAATATGCCAACTAGCTGTGAAACTGCAACAATGAAATATTTTAAACATTAAAAGTAGAAAATATAAATAAAAAATTAATAGTGAAATAATTTTTTTAAATACTCTTTTACAATTTAATAGTTTAATATAATTGAAATTATGATTATACATTCAGAAAACAATTTAGAAATCCTGAAGAGATAGTTTAAATAATAATTTCTTTTCCTGTTGTCATATCTTAAAAAAGAAAGAGATAAAAATGACATTTTTAAAAATAAATTCATTAGCTTGCATGTTCTATCAAGCATAAATCAAAGTGGTGCATTTTGAATAATCAGGACACACACCAACTTAATGTATTGTAGCAGAAATTTTTTGCAACTACATGAATTGCCATCATGAAAATAGGCACAATTTTAAAGAAACAATAAAATGCTTATAATAAAAGACTGTTTTTTTTTTAAAACTACTTTTAGTTTTATTTATTATTTAAAGTTCAAAACATTGCAAAGTTTAAATTTCTACACCGTGAAATAGAAAAAAACCCTTTCAAATGCAATTTGTTTGAAAACTGCAACTTAATTTATTAATTTTAAACTTGACAATTTACAATATTTAAAATAATTTTCAATCCTTAATATTTTTAAATCTGTGTCTGTTTTGCGATTGACAACTGTCATGCAGCTAATAAGAAAGTACCTAAAATGCTTCTTGGTGTAGCTGGTGGGGAATCTAAAATATGCTAAATGTAAAAAAACTATTAAAGTTTTCAATTAAAAACAATTTTCCCTTGTGTTCTGTACACCAAGCAGTATATTGGGCCTCTTTAGCCTAGGTTGGATTACTTGGTTTTTATAAAAAATATATAAATTTGAACATGGGAGATGCTTAGAGTAAAAATGACACAGTTATGCAATTTTCCCTACCGGTGCTATTAGCTTAAGGACAATTATTACATCAAAACTTTTATCAAAACTTAAAGCTGATCATGGCAGAAGCTAATTCTGACAATCTGGGTGAAATTCGTTTGTAGGAAATGAATTTAGCTTGCATAATTATGAAATTTTCCACCAGCAGTGCTACTAACATAAAAGAAACCTATGATGTAATTTTTTTAAAATCAAAATATAAAATGGACAATTTTAGGAGCTTATTAAGATTAGAGCAACATTTGTTCATGGACAGTGAGTTTAAATTGGGTAGTTATGCAATTTCCCCAGCTGCACTACTAGTATAAAATCCTATCATGTGGAATTTTTCATTAAAACATGAAATGGATGACAACATAAGCTTATTCTGCAGATAAGAGTGAAATTAAGACTATCTTCATACATTAAGCATCATAAGTGGAATATAAGTAAGAAAATAATTAATAATAATAATAATAAAATACATCACAAGTATATTATCTCAAAATTTGTAACAAAATGTAAAAATGAATAATAGTTATAAAAGAAACAAAAAACTTATAATGAATCTACATTTCACAACTTATAAGATATCTTACATTTGCACTGGGAATATTTTGGGGTTGTAGAGCAGCAATTACATCTGCTATTGCTGTAGGCCAAAAATCAGTTATTGTCTGTATGATGAAAGACGACATCTGTAATTGGAAGGTTTTTTGTTTTTTTAAGTGGTAATGGAAAAAAGTATTTCACTTTCACACATATATTAACATCTTTTGAAATTTAAAAAGAGAAAATACTTTTAAATAATCTAAAGAAGAAGAAAAATTTGTTAAATCACAATTGTCAAAATATATTTTCTTTATGTCAATCGGGTTATACAATACATAAAGTATCAAACTTAAGATAACAGTTCAGAGTTCAGTCTTTGTTTTTAACTGACTTCAAATAAAAGAGATTACACAATTTGTAAGTAGCTTTTAATTTATTTTGATAATGCAAGTTTCACACATAAGTTTTCAATCGATAGTTTATTTTTGAAATACTTTCTTTTTCCCTTTTAAAGCCTTTTCTACATCATATGCAGTAACTACCACTTATAAGAAACTTATTTTTTATTTTTAAAACTAGCTGATCCTAACTGAAATTTAGTACTATGACTTATACAGACATGTTACAGTCTTGATATTAGCCCCAATAACCCAGTTTGTAACACAAAAATAATTATGTGCAAATTTATATTTTATCAACACCTAGTTATGAATAAGTTGGATAATAGATCAATGAAGAAGAGACTGCTGATTCACTTTTTGTCACTTGATGATTAAAAATTAGAAAAAAGAACAAACTTTGATGTAGATATTACATTTTTTAAAAGTTTATTTCAAATAAATACTTAAAAGGTAAATGAAAATGTAATTCTTGGTTAAACATTTAATTTAAAAATAAAAATGTAGAGAAAAGTAAAATTATAAAATTCAAATGTCTGAGAAATCAATAGTCTATAAACACATTTTTGACTAATTATTAAGATGGAGCTTGGTGCAATATAATAAAAATATCAATGTTAAAAGCACCAATAATTTTAAATTTTAAGCATACCAGTTTCGGTAGCATATAGCATTAGGGTGGTCACAAGCAACATGGAGAAATTTTTTTTAACGTTTTCTTCGGGGGGACCCTCCTAAAAGTTGCCAATTAGTTAGAAAATGAGATTGGCAAAGTTTCAGCTCCAATAAATAATATTAACCCGTGCCTCATCGAGGTTGAATTCTTGAAAATTTGCAATTTTTGGCAAAAAATTGTCATTTTTCTTTCCTTACGTGAAAAATATTTGTCTTAGAAACCTGATTCTTGTTTTATTTCATAGAAACTGTTGTTGCCTTGAACTTTTACTCTCATGAAAACTTATATTTAATGAACATTTAGTATTTTCCAGGACATCTAGTGAACCATACCCTTAAACTCTGCATTTTTGAAACATAGGTAAAAAATGACAAATTAAAAATTTTATTACTTTTGATAATTTTTTTGTATTATTTTTATTAATAGGCAAAAATAAGTGAACAATTTTCGTAACTTAAAAAATATTTCATGAATTATAATTGATTATTAGTTATCTAGTTCTGTGTCTAGTAAGAAAGAGCTTCTCGATTTGTGCTGCAGTTAAACCTCTGAATTTCTCTTTTTATTACAAGGCTGTTTTTGTTATGTGTTATGGTTATCTATTTTTAGAATTGACGAAACATTCCGTAAAACCCCTTCCCCCTCTTGATATGATGGCAGAAATGTAAGATTTTTTAAATTGGCCACATGTCTCATCAAATCATCGGCAGTAAGCAGCCAAGTAATTGTCAAGTTTTATGTATTTTATTTTATAATACTAGGGTGCTCTGCCCCCTACGAGCTACGCTCGTCAACCCCCATTCAGACACCGCAGACTCTAAAAGTACGCTAAATTGATCGGCTTTAAAAAGATTTCGGAAGATTGAATTATAATTTTAAAAACAATGGCGATCTCCCTATAAACGGATTTCTATTCATTTCTCTTTGACTGGGGAATTTTAAGGCCAAATCCGCTGTGGTACTACTTGATTAACCCGTCGACTAATTTCGCCAAATTATATAAATCGCCAAAGCACTCGCCAAATTATACAAATTGACATCTTTTTTATTTTAAATAACGAAAGAACAAATAAATAAGTGCAACATTAATAAAAATACAAATAAAACGTCAAAATAAAAATAACTTGATGACGTAGACACGTGTAACTTGCTTAAAGTCAAGTTAATGTGACATTTACGATCAACCATTATTGACATTTAATCTTATAGTTTGGCGAATGATAGATTTTTGGTCGACGGGATAACCAAGTAGTACCAAAAATACATATATCAATCGCTGTTTTCGTCTTTGATTAAGTAAAATAAGATAAACATTTCAAAATAAGCTAATATAAAAGGAATTAAGTAAACAGAATCTTTGTCTCCCGGTATTTTTTAACGAAGCGAAAAGAAAGTTCTTTTAAATAAGACATTTTAAATTAATCGTTCTTAATCTGACGTAATTTTGACCAAACTATTCTTTCTCTTTTTAATATTCACGTGAAAATACTTGTGTTAGAAATGAAATATTATTTGCGCTTTCCTAACAAAAATAGTTGAAAAGTATCCTCTCAAAATATCAAATAAATGTCTAGCGCAATTTCTATATTTAAACCGTTTTGCAATATTATTTGGTGTTCATTTTATGTAATAACTGTAATGTAACGTAAATATGACGTAATTTCTCCTATTTAAGACTTCTAACGCATGTTAATAAATTTATTATTTTACAAATTCCTTTCTCTCTTAAAAATTCACGTGTAATTATAGTTTTTATGACGTAATTTTTAATAAGTTCCTGCTTTTTGTACATAATTATTTAATTCTAATTCCAAATGTTTTTTTTCTATTTATAATAGTCACGTGTAAATAAATTTTTAATTTATTACACGTATAAATATTTTTTTTTGAAGCAAACATTTGTTTCCGCTGTTTATACAGTTGGCAACAGTTTAAATTAATACCAGTTTCTCAAATCTGTAAAAAATATCTCTAGAAATCCTGAAAATTTGAATTTAAAAGAGAAATAAAACCTAAAAAAATTAGCCAAATTAAAAAAAAGAAAACAGTCTGCACACCGGGAACTTCAAACGTATAAAATGATCTAAAAATGATTAAATTCCTATGTACAGTTTTTGCTTCTATAAAACTTTTTTAATGGAGCGATTTTGTCCAACTTTGGCATTAAATATCTCTTAAAATAATTCTTCGATTTGAAAACTGTCCTCATCAGCGTGTTTATCAAACATTTCTGTGTAATACTACCGATTTTCATATTTTTGTATGCATTATGTTTCTTAATATTAACGAAGAAAGACCTCCGGTCACAAAAAATTCAAAACCGGCGGCGGTGGTGACAGCGGTAGTTACTTTTTTTTAGAATAGAGATATTCACAAAATGAACTGAATGCCAGAGAAGCTGCTAGACTTAGAATACATCCACTAGCTAACCACAGACATCGACTCTGCAAATAACTGTTTCGTAAACAAAAAACTGAGCTCATCAAAAACAAATTTTAAAATTTCCGTTTAGAGAGAACTGTTGTTCACTGGGGTGGAAAACTGCTTCACCATTTTTTGAATAAAGAAAATGTAGAGTGGATAAAAGTTTTAATTAGTTGTGGGGATGAAGAACAGTTACTACGAGTTCCTCAACTTGAAAATAGTATCGGAATAATTCAGGCGAAAGCTGTATTTTCAGCAATTGAAGAGTGGGAGGAAGTTGGTAAAACCCAGGCAATATTTTTTTATACAACTGCAGTAAACACAGGTCGCCTCAGAGTTAACCTGCATTTTTCTATAGCAATTGTTAAAGGAAAAGTCTTCTGTATTTACCATGCCGCCAGCATAATTTAGAAATTTTCCTAAAAGCTGCTCTTGATTGTAAAATGGGCATAATCACTGCCCCTCAGCCAGATATTTAAAAAAAAACCAATTCTGATTGGGTGGTCTAAATTAAACCAGAGTAAGTATACAAATGTTATTGAAGATGAAATACTAGGTATAAATAGTTAATTCAGAAGTAATTTCAAATTTTCTTACAGGAACTCTTAAAAATGAACAGCTCAGGGATGATTATAAAGAGTTTATCCAACTTTGTTTAATTTTTATAGAACTCCTTCTGCAAAAGACTTTTTTCAAAGCACCTGGTACTTTTAATCATGTCAGATGGATGGAGGCACAGGCCATTCATTCTCTCAAAATATATTGTTTCAGGGATCATCTTTCAATAACAAATTTAGAAAAAGAAGGTATCAGAGATCTTTTCTTATTTTTAATCAATATTTATGCAAAAGCATGCTTCAATACTTCCACTGCCACTTTAGCCCCCAATTCAAGACCTGCAAATAATAAAATCACTTGTTCACTACAGAAAATTTGATAAATAGGTTACAGACAAAGCACTTGCTAAAATGACAAACCGCCTTTGGTATCTTAACTCGGATCAAGTTGCACTTTCATTTTTAGATAATACTTTGGTAAAAAAAGTCAACATAAGCCACCTTATCTAAACCATTACCACTTCAATCCTTTCCGGCACAGTGTCCCACGCCGGGACCACTTAATTTTAATTCCAAACTTACAAACGGCAAGAAGAATATTTTGATAAAATTTTGCTTTTACAATGAAAGGTTAAAGTAATGTGATTTTAATTTCTAAAAATGTCGTTTGTAAATTCCGGGGTAGACAATCACTTCATCATTTTACGAACAGAATTTTTCTGTGCCGGAGAGGGTTAACGTGACAGTTGTAAGGGAAAATAATTTATTTTCTTTATTATACCTCCTTTCTTGTAACACAACTTTAATAATAAAATGCAATTGAGCATTATTTGCTCTCATTTCTATACTTCCTTTGCCCTCCCTTTTTTTTTTTTTTAATTCTTTCAGTTTAAAATTCGATTTTTTTCCTTTTCTTTGGAATTTTTTTTAATCAAACACTTTATTGGACTTCACAAAACGAAAAAAAGAAAAACAAAAGGTGGAAAGCAGATGAAATGGAATGTTACAAATTTTTTTTTCGCTTTTTCATAAAAAGTCAATTTTTAGGATTCAGGTGAAGTCTGGTTCTGAAAAATGCGCATATTTTAAAATCTATACATTTTTAGAAAAAAATGGTGTGTGGTTCTTCAAAGCAAAACTTTTTTTTATAAAATGAGACCTGCATTATGTTTCTAGGTTCAATTGTATTCATTTCATGAAGGAAAAACAGCATTTTTTTGCGAAAAATTAAGTTTTTTTCAAACTTAAACCTCAATGAGGCACGGGTTAATATTATCCAAATGAGCTGAAACTTAGCCAATTTCATTTTCTAGTCAATTGGCAACTTTTTGGGGGGTCCCCCCGAAAAAATTCGAAAATTGATTTCTTGTGACCACCCTAATATAGCATACTGCCTCAGTGTTAAGGATGGCAGAAATTTGCTCACATATATCTAGGAGAGATGGGGATTCAAGTTAAAGGTTTATTGACTAATAGGAAAACAGAGGATTACAGGTAACATTCATTAGGAAAATAGATGGGAAACGGAACCAAAGTAGTAAAAATTGCATTAAAAAAAAAATGACACATTTGATTGCTATGCATCGGCAGAGCAAAAAGTTCTGGGAAATTTTTAATCTAATAGTTACCAGAATTTGTATCCTATGTAGGAGTACTAGTGGTATATCTATAGGAGTCCAGGAATTTTGGCTCCAAAATGTCTATTGAACAGCATGATTTTCGTGTATTGATCTGGCATAATTGGAGAAAAGGTCTAACGATTCTGAAAGCCGTTGATGAGTTTGCACAGTTGGACGACGTCGAAATTCTTCCACACTCGGCCTACAGTCCAGGCGTGGCTCCATCTGATAATGGCCTCTTTCGATCAATACAACACTTTTTCAAGGGTCGTCGATTTTAATCCTTTAATGAGGTTGAAGAAGCATGTCAAGAGTTTTTCGATTCCAAGGAGCTGCCATGGTACTTCCAACAAAATCCGGAATCTGGCAGAACGATGGCAGAAAATTGTGGACTATGATGGTCTCTACTTTGAAGAATAGTCCTTGTTGTTTTTGTTGTTAATTTTCGCATAACAACGCAACTTTCACAAATTTCCCAGAACTTTTTGCTCAACCTAGTATCAAGTAAAATAGGCTATTTTTATAAAATGTATACTTACAGCAATACAAAGTCTTGTAAGAATAATTCGAGGGCCAGATATATAATTAAATAATGCTTCAAGTAACTTCTCTCTCAGAGGGGCATATAATGAATCTGGTAGTTCATTCCAATGTTTGGAGATTTTCACATGAAGTGTACTTGCACCAAAAAACTGAACTTCTGATGGCTAAAATAATTTGAAGAAAGTAAATTTCAATTATGATTGTTTTAAGCAAGCTACAATTGAAAAAGATTAAAGATAGAAAAAGCAGTACTCCCTTTTTAGCACAATTGAGGATTAAGAAAATGTGATTCCTGTGAAATCGTATTAACAACACAAAAACAAATGAGGTGTTATTGCTTATGTACAGATTAAATTGTTTCGACTTGTATTTGTAAGTATATATTGCTTATGCAAGTACTATGTATTAAATAAACTGAATAAATATTGAAGAAAATACATGATTATATCTGACTGCAAATTATTTTTACACACATTAATGAAACAATAAATAGAGAGTACTTGTAAGAAAACAAATATTTTTGTTTGTTTTCTCTATTTAATTACTGATTGCACCTGTATATGTAATCTATAAATTGCTTCTGTATATTAGATAATTTGTTCATTTGTATGTACATTAAATAGTATAAATAATGAACAGATTAGTTATGAAGCAGGGAATGTAGCATTCGAAAGTGCTTGTGAAAACATTTCCTTCTTTTGCGAAGACCCTTTTCTCTGTTTCACCAAGGAGGTTAAAAAAAGAGAAAAATATTCTACTATTCTATTGAAAAAGTATTAACATAATTTACTTAAAAAATGCTAATACCTCTGAACAAGAAAAATGAAACCTTAATCTAATACCTAAAAATAAACCATACATAAACATGGCAGATTGTTGCATAATTATTGGCTGATTCCAATAAGGATAACTTCCACAATAGTGTGTCTAAAGAACTAAAGCATACATTTTAATCAAACTTCAGATTCAGTTAGTTCCTGATATAAATTGGCCCTGATTAGTTTTTGGTATAAATCACCCAACAGGTGGCGCTGTTAAGCAGAATATTTTATGATTTCCGTAATAGCTCTATCTCAAAAACTAATGCATGGATTTTCATCAAACTTCAGATTCAGTTAGAAGTTGATTAAGTTGTTGCTGATTAGATTTTAGTGTAAATCACTTATACAGTGGTGCTGCTACGTTGCATTTTTCAGGAAATATTAACATGCATGAGATAGAAGAAAGTTTTGGGATTGCCACATCCGAGATCTGACTAGTTAAATATGTAAAGCTGTATTTGGACATGAGTGTATAATAGCCCAATGGCATCTACACTGTTTTCAGCAACAGAGAAGGACATCCCAGGTTAAAGTCCAGATTGCTTTAATGCTAGGTCAAATTCACTGTTACATTTCAGAGTTGCTTCCATGCAATGGTGAAGATCCCATGTGCTCTATTTTATAAATTTGATAGCAGCAACTAATTGTCAACTTGGCTGACAAAAAAATAATGAACTAACAAAACTAGTATTGATTTGCAGAATATTTTGCTCAAAACCTTTTTGACAGAGCCTATCAACTGCAGCCAAAGCTATGAGCTTTTATCAGTGATAAAAGGTCTGAATCTGCGATTCATCAACAGCATATCAATAGATAAGTGCGTTTATAAATCCCTACGGAAGAAATTGCCAGGAGTTTTCAGGCCTGATGTGATGATAGGGAGCTACTGGGTTATCAGCACGTTCTTGTTTTTCAACCAAAATGGTCTGAAGCTACTGTCCATATTGTTCAATAATAAATCAAGAACAATTGGGAATTGAAATAAATCAGAATTATATATTGTTCTAATAATTTAAATGCATTCTCACACTATATTCGTTATATTTAGTAATATACAGGGTGCATCAAGTATTTGAGAACGAACCAATGCTTGCTTTCAAACAGAAATATACACTAGAGAGAGAGCTTTTTTTTTTTTTTTTTTTTTAACATTCTGTACAAGTGACCACATACACACTAAATGACATCATTCATTGAAACTACTGCCAACTGCAATACCCATCTTTACAAGCTGTCAAAACTGACTGCAGGTAACGATCAGATAAATGTTGGGAACATTTTCCACTACATACACAACGGCTGCCTTGAGGGCCACAACATCGTTGTGTGAATGACTATTGGAGTTCATCTCAACTACGCCACATACGTAATAGGCCATTCGGTTAATATCTGGGTAGCTGGGGTGG
This sequence comes from Maratus speciosus, assembly GCA_963932465.1. Taxonomy (NCBI): domain Eukaryota; kingdom Metazoa; phylum Arthropoda; class Arachnida; order Araneae; family Salticidae; genus Maratus; species Maratus speciosus. The sequence continues at coordinate 462,460,672 of OZ010790.1, forward strand.
CCAACAAGTTGAAGATGACATCATCATGAATGCTTTAGCCATCCATTTTTGGTTTGTATCGGCTGTATGGGATAGTGCAAAGTCTTGTCAAAAAACACATGGCCTCCCACATGTTACAGAGGTAACTTAGTGCTTTAACACCTTGGTATAAGCAACACTGTTGGCTCTGGCACCTTGAAGAAAGAAATGTGGATACATCAGATAGTCTTCGCTTCTCAGGACACCCCAGAATCATCAGTGAAACTGGAAATTTTCCGCAAATGTATGTCAGAACCTCTTTGGAGATTTTACACCAATGTTTCAGCTTTAGTCCAGTCAATCTAGGATTCTGCCTGGAAATTTTTGAAGAAGTTTTTTCTCTTTCTTCCTTGATATTTTTGGGGGTGCTGAACATGATGTTCAACTTTGCCACCTTGTATCTGGACGGCTTAAAAAATTATAAGCGAAAAACCATAAAAAATCAGGAGGTTTCCGGGTTTTCCATTGTAATCGCTAGAGGGTTAAACTTTTTTCAAAAAAATGCTGCACGAAATTATACTAGAGAAAATTTCCTACATCTTTTACATACAATGTTTTGTTCTACAATCAATACTTGTGGCAATACCAGAAAAAAGAATTTCAGCGATATATTCAAATTCCATCATCGGAGGACGAAAATGCAATACTATAACAATGCATCCATTTCAATGACCAATTTGAAGCTTTTTAGTTAATTATAGTTGCATTTTGAATATGTTAACATTTGCTTACCAAGTTTTAAGCCTTTTATATATTTATTAACAAAAAAAATTAAAATCAGGTAATTAAGAAAAATATAAATCACAAACACTCCGAACAGATGAAAGCATAAATTTTTATTTTCCTTCCAATCTGATTATGACTATTACATGATTATAATAGTACAATTATAACTGTTATAAGTTTAATATAATAACATAACACATAAGTGGTAACAGGAAAATTGTAAACAGGAAAAAAAAAGAGAAATGCAGAATTGTTATCCCATTAATGTCATTTTAGTAGCTTTGAAAGGTCTGGTTGATGTTCTTCGAAAGGAGGCTCATCATTATCTTGATTGCTCAGTTTGGTCTTCACTTGGCTTAAAATATCCTAGAGAATTGGCTTGTCAACCTCTATTTCCAAGTCATTTTTGGTGATGAAGTAGCTGAGATTGTCACAATGGCCATCGCAAATACGAAGGAGCGAACAAAACAAACCTGCATTCATTCCTATAGCCACACTTTCCACTGCAGTTTGTTTTGAATTTGCAGGATTGTTTTCGCAGAACTGCTTCTGGTGCGTGAGTTTGACAGTTGTTATTGATGTGGTGCTTCTCTTGGTTTTATTCCAGCCCCATTCCTTAGCTTTTTTACAGTTACCTAGTCATAGCTGTACTGGTGGTAAACTTTTAAACAAGTATATCAAGTTGCATCTTCTGTTGGAGGAAGCGACGCTATATTTGCAGCGGTCTTAAAAGAATTCTTAGTTTGACTGCAGTAATAATGCTGTGAGCTTGTGTAGTACTCCTGTTTTAGCATTTTTTAAGGTCTCCTTTTCTTTTTCTAAAAAATAGTGTTTCTATGAAAATCTTTATGGTTTCTGTAATGAGAGACTCATTCTCTTTCAAAACTTGTCTGGAGAGGGATATTGAGTAGATTTGTAAAATTGAGACCGAATATCTTCAGCCACTATCCTCGCCGTAATTTGAACAATACGGCATCATTCTTCCTGGGGAGATGACCATGATTGTTGATATCAAACATCACTCAAAACCTTATGACATGTGTCCTTGAAGCAAAGAACAGGTACCTTGTTTGCAGTGGTTGATATAACAATATCTTCTTCACACTTGTTTAGAAAGCATGATTCAACTGTTTTGACAGAAGGACAGTATTCACCTGCTTTAATTTGGTCTGTTAAATCTTCTATAGAACACTAGTATTGTTCTTAATTTTCCTCCAGATAAAATAAATGACTTGCATAGCTGTGTCTATGTCAGAGGCAAATGGATTTTTCAGCGTCTCTGTGGGTTTTGCGATGTGATAGGGCTTTTTCATACATTTCAAAGGATACTGCCTATCAGCAGTAACAAAGTCAGTCATATGATCTAGTCTGTACATTATGGCAATCCCCAGCTCATTATCATGATTTTCAGAAAGTAGTTTAACTTTTAAAAGGACTGTCAATGTAGAATATATTTCGTTTCGTTATGAGTTTATGAATTTCTTTTGCTTTAAAGTATGGTGGGAGTTTTCCTCCAAAAAAAAGTAACGACATTGAAACGAAAACTGTTGTACTGTTGAACGGTTGGTTTTCTACGTCTTCAGAAATCCTCTTCAAGTTACAGCAATGTGTTTTTCATTTGTGTACTGTTTACAGCCTTTTTTATGGATCCTTAGATACTCCTTGTTCAATAAATAATTCCTTTTCCCATCTTTTCGTTTTTTACTTGCTAATATGAAGGACTCTACACCTTTTGATTCCACTTCTATTACTCAAGTTCTGGCCATTAACTCTGTGTCACAAATAAAACGCTTCTCTGCTATCATGAATATCCTTTCACGTCTCACAGAATCATTTAAAACACATAATTTTTAATTAAATACATACCGCACATATATTAAAGCAAATGCATAACCGACTGTCAAGACATCTAGAAACAAACTGAAAGCTGAGCTTTTGATTTCAAAACGAGCCACTAAAGCCCTGATGAAGAGGAGGAGGAGGAGAAAGGTGAGGGGCTTCTTGTAATATTATGTGCGTGGCGCCATGGAAGTGTTTCAATGGCACCCACCCACTTATTTTGCATTCACAAAAGTATTACATTAAGCGTTTTCGACATTCGATTATGGAATTTGAATATATCGCTAAAATCTTTTTTACTTGTAATACCAAAACTATTCATCTTAGAAAGAAGCATTGTGCAATAAACAAACAACAAATTCAATACACATGTCTAAGAGATTACCACCAGTATACCTATCGCTAGGTAACTGTAAAAACAGGATGTCTACAGAAATTCTAAAAAAAAGCTCCCTGATTTTTCCATGATTTCCCTGACTATCTTTATTAGACTTCCCTGATTTCCATTATTAGCAATACACATTAGAGGTCTGCACGGGTCGACATTTCCAGGCCCGGCCCGACTCATAGAGAAAAAAATCGGCCCGGCCCGAGTGAACTTCTACAAAACATTGATTTTTACGTCAAATTGGTTAAAAATTTGTCTCTTACGAGGAGTTCTGACCAAAAATATTTATCTTAACTTTTTTTTCATGTTTATAATCTTTATTTTTATAAAAGTGCAGCAGGCTGCGATATTTATTTTTTTAATGAATCTCTATTTCTTGTATGTAAATGTTTCAGTTATCATTAATATTGTTAATCCATATTCCATGTATAGAAGTGTTAAAAATCGGAAAAATGCTATACAGTAAAATCTTCTAAGATGAAATTGCATAGAAAAGAAAAAAAACAAGTGGGTAAGTGTGATCACAGATCGCACAGAGGGTTTCGTTTAATATTCCTTTCAAAACACTTTATCCTTTTGAAAAATCTGTTAGTTCCATATTTCAAAACCAGGGGGCGCACTTGATTCTAAACAAACCTGTCCGTTTTACATACTATCCGTAGATATATTAGTCGAGGGGATTGGGCCCATAGTACCCGAGATAAGTAGGCGCACCTGGCGGGAAAAAATGGAACTAAAATATGTAAGGCTATGGTGCATAATATGAAAGAATGGTCAAAGGGGTGTCGGCAAAAGTTGGAAAATTTCTCCCTGGGTTAAAAGGACGCAGGTCAGAAAAATGCTTAAAATACACAAGTTAGAGCCCAGAGGGGTAAATAATAAAAGACTTTTTGAAAATTTTATGATTTGCCGTGTGGTCTGAGGCATTCAGCTATACGTATGCAAAATTTCATGTCACCAACTTAATTAGGGGCTCTCTTAGAAAGAATTGCTTCAAATACATATGTGGTAGCTCAAAGGGTTAAACGTAAGACTTTTTCAAGATTTTATGATTTGTCGCCTGGCCCCAGGTGTTCTGCAATAAGTATGTAAAATTTCAAATCTCCAATTTAATTAGGGGCTCAGTTAGAAAGAATGGCTTAAAATACACAAGCTGGAATTGAAAGGGTTAAACATAAAACTTTTTCAAAATTTATTATTTGACGTGAGATCTGAGGTGTTGAGCTATAAGTATGCAAAATTTCAACCTAAATAGGGGCTCACTTAGAAAGAATTGTTTAAAATGCACATGTGGGAGCACAAAGGGTTAAATGTACGACTTTTTTAAAAATTTTATGATTTGTCGTTTGATGTGAGGTGTTCAGCTATAAGTATGCAAAATTTCATGTCTCCAAACTAATTAGGAAGCTCACTTAGAAAGAATTGTTTAAAATACACATGCGCGACTCCAAAGGGTTAAATGTACGACTTTTCCAAAATTTTATCATTTGTCGTATGATGTGCGGTGTTCGGCTATAAGTACCCAAAATTTCATGTCTCCAACATAATTAGGGGCTCACTTAGAAAGAATTGTTTAAAATACACGTGTGGGATCCCAAAGGGTTAAATGCACGACTTTTTCAAAATTTTATGATTTGTCGTTGGATGTGAGGAGTTCAGATATAAGTATGCAAAATTTCACACCTCCAACCTAATTAGGGGCTCACTTAGAAAGAATTGTTTAAAATACACATGTGGAACCCCAAAGGGTTAAAGTAAGACATTTTCAAAATTTTATTATTTGTCGTTTGATGTGAGGTGTTCAGCTATAAGTATGCAAAATTTTACGCCTCTAAACTAATTAGGAGTTCACTTAGAAATAATTGTTTAAAATACACATGCGGGAGCCCAAAGGGTTAAATGTACGACTTTTTCAAAATTTTATGATTTGTCGTTTGATGTGAGGTGTTCAGCTATAAGTATGCAAATTTTCACGTCTCCAAACTAATTAGGAGCTCACTTAGAAATAATTGTTTAAAATACACATGCGGGAGCCCAAAGGGTTAAATGTACGACTTTTTCAAAATTTTATGATTTGTCGTATGATGTGAGGTACTCAGCTATAAGTACCCAAAATTTCATGTCTCCAACATGTATAGTTTCTGAGAACGAGCTCTGTGACGGACAGACAGACAGACAGACAGACAGACAGACAGACAGAGGAGCGAGATGAATAGGGTTTCGTCAGATGAACGAAACCCTAACAAACAATGCGTTATAGACAAGCTCCCTTCTTAGCAAGTGTAAATGTATTATATATTCTTTTCTTGCTAGTATATTAATTTTGAATGAATCAACACGTTTTTCAGTTTAAAACAGGGTTCTGTCATAGGCAGGTTCCTTTTCACACATTTTACTGTATTTTAATTTAGTTATATTTTAATATGCGTAGAAATCTACTATTCTTTAAAAATAATAAATTTTAATGTTTAAGTGTAGAATAACGTCGGTTCAAAACTGTATGCATTTTTCGCAAAAATTTTCAGCCAGGCCTAATTTAACTGACCTTTAAGTGTACCAGGCCACGCTGAGACAATGATTTTCATACGAGCTGGCTCAAAACTAGGGCTGAAAATTTTGGGCCATGAAGACTAGGAATGAAACCAGGCCCAGCTCTGTACAGAAAAATTAAGTTAGGCCCAGCCCGAGCCTTCAGAAAAAAATATGGCCCGGGCCCGGCCCGAGTGCCATGAATGAAAATCGGCCCAAGCCCGTGCAGATCTCTAAATACACATACCGTATTTTTTCATGTATGCCGATTCCTCGTATAACACACTTATCCAGCTTGCTAATATCTCCTTTGGGAGAAAAAACAAGAGAAAAACATAAAAATTGTCTAACATTCATAAAATATTGGCTCACAGTTTTATAAACCTAAACTAAAAATTGTTTAGTCCAACAATTTCATATAGTGGCCAATGGATATAGGGTAACCAGAAAATTTCCTCATTTTCTGAATAATGTTCAATCCTAAGGCATATCTACATCAGACGGGGTAGCTAATTGGATTAAGCTGGCCACCTGATCAGGTTATGCTAATGTATCATTTAAAATTTTCGAAAATGGGTATATTGCCTTCAATATAAATGCTGTGTACAGAAAATTAGGACATCTGATCACCTTAATTTGCGTTAAATATCAAAAACTCATACCATGCGCATCTTTTAAAAAAATATTGGGAAAGATTAATCACCATGTGAAAAAATATGGTACATAAAATAGACGAATTAATCTCGTTGGCAAGGTAAAAATGCAAATATTTTCACAACACAGACAAATTTCCCTGATTTTCGAATATTTTTACAAAGTTCCCTGATATTTCCCTGATTTTTCCAGATTGATAAACCTCCCTGATTTTTCCATGACTCCCTGATTTCCAGATTCTGTAGACACCCTGAAAAAGCTAAGGAATGGGGCTGGAATAAAACCAAGAGAAACATAACATCAATAACAACTGTCAAACTCACGTACCAGAAGCTGTGCAGCGAAAAAAAAACCTGCAAATGCAAAACAAACTGCAGTGAAAAGTGTGGCAATAGGAATGCAGGTTTGTTTTGTTCGCTCCTTCGTTTGAACTGCGTTGGCCATTGAGACAATCTCAGCTCCTTCATAGCCGAAAATGACTTGGAAATGGAGGTTGACAAGTCAATTCTCTATGATATTTTAAGCCAAGTGAAGACCCAACCTGAGCAATATAGATAACGATGAGCCTCCTTTCGAAGAACCTCAACCAGGTCTTTCAAAGCTGCCAAAACGACATTAATAGGAGAACAACTCTGCATTGCTCTTTTTTGTCTGTTTACAATCGTCTACTTATGTTATTATATTAAACTTATAAAAGTTATAATTGTACAGTTATAATCATGTAACAGTTACAATCAGATTGGTAGGAAAATAAAAATTGTTGCTCTCATCTGTTTGAAATGTTTGTGTTTTATACTTTTCTTAATTACCTGATTTCAATTTATTCTGTTAAGACGCTACTTCAGTCAAATGAAAAGACGCATTCGCTAATGCTAATCCGGTGGGAGAAATTTATAAAGATATCTCAGTCGCATTTCAAAATTTTTTAAATGATTTCTTTTGGATTGAATAGTTGAGATCGATCTGTACAAAGGCCGCTGTTTATTTTTTCGATTTTGTTTACAGGTATTTCTTATGAGGACACTTTCATTTTCGGAACCGGTTTCGAAAGCAAAAGCATCCTCATAAAAAATATCTGCAATCAAAATCGAAAAAGTAAAAAACGGCCTGCATACAAATTGATCTCAACTATTCAATGCAAAAGAAATCATTTTAAAATATTGAAATGCGGCCGAGATATCTTTATAAATTTCTTCCATAGGATTAGCATTAGCGAATGCGTCTTTTCATTTGACTGAAGTAGCCTCTTAATAAATATATAAAAGGCTTAAAACTTGGTAAGCAAATGTTAACATATTCGAAATGCAACTACAATTAACTAAAAAGCTTCTAATTGGTGACTGAAATGGATGCATTATGATTGTATTGCATTTTCGTCCTCCAATGATGGAATTTGAATACATCACTAAAATTCTTTTTGCTTGTATTGCCAAAAGTATTAATCTTAGAAAAAAGCATTGAGTATGAAAAATGTAGGACATTTTCTCAAGTTTAATTTTCTGCAGCAGTTTTTTCAAAAAAGTTTAACTCTCTAGCGGCTACAATGGAAAACCCAAAAAACCCCCAATTTTTTCATGGTTTTTCACTTATAACTTTTTAAGCAGACCAGATACGAGGTGGCAAAGTTTAAAATCGTGTTCAGCACCCCCAAAAACATAAAGGAAACAAGGAGAAAAAAACTTCTCCAAAACTTTCCAGGCAGATGCCTTTTTTGGTCTAATTTTACTGGACTACTTGAAGGAGGCGCTTGTCTCTGGTCAGGCAGTTGACCCTCGTTTTCTCGGGCAAGAACTTTCTCATTCCGTATGACCTCCAACGAAGGTTCTCATGAATCACACATCAGATTGTGGCTTCATCAACCTGCATCTCCCTAGTGACTGCTCTTATAGATTTTATAGGATTTTCATCCACTTGACAAACGAATTCTGGTGTTTTAATGATTTCATATTGCTGACAATGTTGTTTTCAGCATGAAATGTTTGCAACATGAAATCTGGCAACCTTCAGTTCTCTTACATTAAAGACAAGTGACCGGACAAGTTCCAAGAATGTGGCAATCTCTAAATCGAAGTGTTCTTCAGCCAATGAGAGCATGCTTCTTCATTTCTTCAGTCAGACGAGGTTCTGCCATATTTACATGTAACACAAAAAGAGTTGTAACTATGATATACAGGGTGTTATCTCACCTATAACGTGTGTTCCCAAATACCTGACGCAGCCTGTATGCCCAAAAAAATAATCATTCATAATATTAGGATAAACAGCCCAAAAGGCCAACAGTTTGATGTTTGAAAATTAAATAATCAAATTATCCATTGCATTTAACTGATACATTAACTATAGAAATTAAACATTTTAACTTTTTATGAACTTTCGCTGAAATGCCATTGATATTTGTCATCACAGTTAAGTATTTAAAATCATTTGCATCTCAGCTTTGCTAAAATATTAATTTTTTTTCTTATTTTTTGCTTTTTATCATCTATTTTAAACAGTATAAACAAATACTGATTAAAATAAGAGAAAACAAACAAATAACATTTAATATAGCAAAGCTAATGATTATAGCTTTGACAATGATCAATGCTTGGCTGGCATCGATTACAGTCAATGCAATATAAAAGTTGCCAATTTGCACACACTTTTATTTGTCTTCTGTATCTCTTAATTTTGAATAGATCATAACTACTGTAAACTTCCTGTAATCTGCAATAAGTATTTGAATGTCAACAACAAAATTTATAGTTTAAATTTAGAAGAAATTTAGTGACAACATTTTTTCACATTAAGTTACTTTTTTGTTTCTTTAACTGAATATTCAATTTAATACTTGCTTCTCTTTGAACTAAAAATTAAATAATAATTAAATTAATAAATTAAAAAATACATTAAAAAAATCAAAACAGTATTTCATTTTGATTTCTGAGCAGGAAATTACATTTTTGTTCAAACACTTGCAAGATAAAATTTCCAAAAATAAATCAAAAGTGCTAAAGCAAATAATAATTACAGTTTGCATTTAAAGTTTAAAAAAATTATAACTATATATAATCAGCGATGAATGTGTACTCTGCATTCAGATTTGGATTTTTAAATATGCATGCTTATTTTATTGCACTATGTTATTACTTGATTATGCTTACATTATTTACTGTCATGAAATTGATAAGCTTTTAATGATGAAGAGATATTTTACTGCAAAACTTTACTCATTTGTGCATTATTAATAATAATTCATTTTGTATTTGCAAAAGACAAATTTAAACAAAGATCTATAATCTGCACAACCTTTGTGGATTTGAAGGAGTTGATTGTATATAGTACGAACTACAAATTCAATTTTAAGCTGCAGGATTTGTTTCTGAAAGTATTGCTCATAACTGCCAAATGCAAATTTTACTTATGCAAATTAACATTTGTTCTAAAGTAGGTCTGCCATTGTTAGGGTCAGATAAATGTTCATTTGTGATGAGGGTGCTGCAGGTTGACACAGAAAATGTTGCTGCTACTAGCACATAAATTGCATAACCTCAAGTGAGTAACCTTGATACTACATTTAAAAGATAAAAAGAAAAAAAAATGCACATATGATATTTCATGATTAACAATGACTATTGTCAACTTAACATTAAATAAACAAACTATGTTTTATCTTAAAATAATAATGATAATAACAAAATGATTTCATCACATATCAAAAACTTTTTTAGTAATATATCACAATAAAATAAAGCACAAAGATATACTTTAGAGGGGTGCAGAAGTTCCCATGCGAAATTCCATGCTTCAGGAGATACTTGTGCAAGCACCAAAAACTGATTTGCTTGAGCTTGACTTTGTACATCATTATAAAACTGATGAAGACTCTAAAAAAGAAAGAAAGAAAGAAAAATATGACAAATGTTATTATACATACATATTAAGAGAGATGAAGACTTGTGAGATGCACACTAACCAATAATGTATATATGCACACTAGAGATGAGACGGGCTCAGCCCGAGTCCGAGCCCGGGCCCGACACGGGCTCTGGCTCTATTTTTATTCTAGCCTTCGAGTTCGGGCTCGTTCTTTCTGAAACCGGAAAACTATATTTATTTATGTATAGAAAAGATTGAAAGAACTTTTTTCCACGTTTAAAATTACTTTTCAATGTTATTTAGATCAAAATAAAGGGGTAACAAAAATCGTGTTTATTTATTTTAGTATTTGATTGCTGTTTCAAAAGAAAATTTGTGATGTTTTCAGATTTATGTGTACGGCATTTTCGACGATGATCAATTAATATGGCGCCAATCAAAACAAACACAAGCAATGGATTTGTTTTTATTAAGATTTTCGTTTGTGACAGAAGATATTTTTTAATCCGATCGTTTATTTATTTTTTATTTAGTTATCAAAAGAGAATGTTTTCTTTGATTTTTAGTAGACCAGAATTAGCTTGAGGTTTGCAAATTATTTAATCTTATATTTGCGCATGAGTCATAATCATTCTTCATATGAAAATAACTTTACTGGGTATTATATCTATTTGTCATTAACTCTGCTCATGCTAAGGACTCTGTAAGTAGATTTACAAGATCACTTTGCTTCGTAAGTAAATATAATTACTTTATTATTCCGATAGGAAGCAATCAGTCAGTGTTTCTTCTTTTAATATAAAGGCATCTGACCTTTAAGATAACGGTGTCAATTTTGTAATTTACGTTGATTTTCCGGTTCACGTCAATCACAGAAAACTGTTATGAGAAAGGAATCGATTATAGTTAAAGATGTATCGATCTCTGGCTCTGATGACAAAAAATCTTTCGGGCTCGGGCGGGCCCGGGCTCCAAAAAACAAGCCCGAACTCATCTCTAATGCACACCTGACAAAGAGGTAGTAACCCACTTCACCCCCTAAAAAGATGAAACACACCATACTTTTAAAACATCAAATTTATACTGAGTGATGTAAAAGGTTCTATCATTGGACTGAGAATTTAGTCTTCTATAACAATTTTGAATTTTAAAATAAGCTTATGGGGCAACTCTGCATATTAAAATACAGTGATACCTCGGTTTTCGTCGATATTTCATCTGAAAACAATTGGCGGAATCTGAAACTGTGGCAATTATTTTCATATGAATCTATGTAAATCCTATTAATTTGTTCTAAACACTCCAAAATACATACCAAAAATACGTTGTACAGAGAATAAGTATAGCATGTAATACTAAAAACAATAAGAAATTAATATAGTGTTCTTGATGTATGGTATCAAGGCACATATCTGGGGTCACTTTCACTTCCCTTATTGGTCTTTTGGTAGTAGGACTAGCTTCAGAGTCAGAGGACCCATGTCGCCTAAAAAAAGGGTTGTATTGGTTTTAACGATGGTTAAAACCGGTTCTAACTGTCCTGGTCAAAATAGATTTTGACCATCAGTGGTCAAAACTTACTTTGATTAAGAAAAGAAATTAAAATTTAGTGCAACATTTGAAAATGTTTGTCAAAACAGCATTCAACAATATTCAATATAACATTTGGCAATGTTTGCAAGTATTTTACTTGATGATATACTTTAATTTTCATAACTTTTTAATTTAAGAGCATGCAATTTTTTAAAGAAAGCTAATTATAATAAATATTGAAATATTTTTAATAATTTGATAGCATATGTACTTTTATATAAAAAATGCAGGAAATTAAATCACATTAAGTAAAAGACACATTTTAAAATATTTATAAAGTAGATATTCAACATCTTTAGCTTAAATGCCTGCTTTACTATTTCATTTTTTAAATGCTAATTTATCAGACATAATTACATATTTTCTGTTCACTGGGTAGTGTATTCATAAATGTATCTTTAATGTATCATGTATGAACTACAAGACATAATTCTAGGATGTTAAGTCTACTATTCTTGTATATATTAAGATATTTCAACATATTTTTAAAAGACGGACCAACATACCTTAATGACAATAAAGATTTAAAACTTTGGAAAGCAAATTAATTGATTTTTAAAGACTCACATTTGTAAATAGAGATGGGTAACTATCCAGTGAAGAGAAAATATGTAATGATGTCTAAGAAACTGGTATATAAATAAAACATTTTAAATTTTCATTTAGAGCTCAAAAAATGATTACAGGTGGTGTGGTATTAAGTTAAGCTACTTTATAGTTTATTCTGGATGAAATCAAACTTTGAAAATAATTTTTCTACTGATAAAGAGTTAGCACAAACATTCATCAGGTGTGCATTTTGTAATTTGCAAATTCAAAATCAATATTTTACAATTTTTCTTTACTGCAATCCAAATATTATAATGTATTAGTTCCACCTTAAGAAAAATAAGATTTATAAAATGTATGTTTCTACATAAAATATTACATAAGACGCACAAAAATTCCATTGATATTTAATAATTATTAAAATTAAATATTATATATATACAATATGAAATTAATATTCACATAAATATAAAGTTTGAGCAATTTATGCAGGCTAAAGTTATTTAATAGAGTTCTGACCATTTTTGAATCAACATTCAGCTTTTGGATTTCGGCAACGGTAACTACTTTGTTTACAAAATGGCGTAATAAATGAGTCAGGTTGGAATTCTACGTTCTGCTAGTAATTTTTGTTTTTATGTTATTTTGTTTAAACTATTTTTATTTTGCAACTTTAAATCAGATGTTAATACTTGCCTTATGTTCTTTATAATAAATTCTATTCTTTCCCCATACTTTTTGCATTTTTTTAATTACTTTAAAGCGAGTTATGGCCTGAACATCCATTTAGATGGATGTGCTGTAAAACAAAAGTAAAAAATCGAAATTTATTAATTTCTTTAAAAACGTCATTTTTTATGCCTATTTGTTGAAAAAAACTCATATTTTAAAAAATATATGCATTATATTTTGCTTGGGTCTCAGGAGAATATATGGTTAAAACCAGTTTTGACCACTGTCCTGGTTAAAATTAGTTTTGACAGGTCAAAATTACAACCCTGCCTAAAAAGCTTTCTAAGTGGTCTGTTTCTGCCACCAATTTAAGATTTGCCTAAAAGGGGGCAAGACATTACCCTTATACAAGTTGCAGGCACGGCTTGCAAGAGCTTTGTCTGAGTGATTTTTTCCCAAAAAGCACTGTACTTTACTCCATATAGAGAATGGGCCCTTAATCTCTGAAGTAGGCACATTCTCTCCTGTCTCTTTCTCCTCTTCTGAAGCTACTTCTTTATCTGCCGTCTGTTGCACTTCTGGCGCAGGGTTGGCAAAGTGAACCCAGCACACAAAAACCCACCCAGGTTTTTCTGGGTGGGTCCACCAACAAAAACCCGCCTGGGTTTTTGCTAAAAATCATTTCTGAGTCTGCAAATGCCCCCTATAGTATTTAAAAATACAAAATACAAGTTTACCTTTTAAGCCTAAAACCTAGATGGTTTCTTTTATCAAAATTACATAAAAATAAGGTTTCTTTTATCAAAATTACATAAAAATAAATGAATAAAAATCTGTTGTATTTGTGGTAATCATGTGGTAGTTTATTTTAGAAACTTTATTTTTTAATTTTTTTTAAATGTATTTCAAATAGTTTACACAATTTAATATATTTAAAATAATTATAATTGATCTTTCTATAGTTTACCAATCAAAATCACATTCACTTTGATTTTTATGGTAGTATTTATAAATCTTTACTAGTTTTTCACACTGCTCTGAGCCTAGTCTGTTCCACAATTTAGACCATATGAATCCCAATGTAGAGAAAATCCTCTTGATGGAAGCAGAGCGAGATGAAACAGAATGCAGAGATCAGAAAAAACTACAAAAATCACAATCTAACTTATTTTTCTTTTTTGTACTTTTTCTTTCAGAATTTCCCACCATTTTGAACAGTATTGTAGTCATAAAAAAAGCAGAGGGAACACGCTCTAAGCAGAGGGTATACGTTCAAGGCAGAGAGTATACTGTACAGTGTATATACTATAGCTTTTTTGAGAAACAGAGGGTATACGGTGTTCCTTAAAAATATCCAGAAGGTATACGGCATACACCTCCGTATGCCCTTCACTACATCCCTGATTTTGAAGCTGAAAATTGTGACACAATATTTTCTGAGAAAAGTGATTTAGGAAAATATTCTGTCTTTAATTTTAAATGCCAATTGCCAATATTGCAGGTAACCACTCTGAATGATACTGCATTACCATGCTTCAGCTTCTTCCTCTTCCGTTGAATTAAGCCTTTCCCCTCTAAACTTTGCATCCATTATATTAGTTAAAAAATACTCAGGCCCGATAACCTGTTTGTAGCGTTTCAGTATAACTTCCTTGTGTCCATGATATATACGGTGCCATAGGCAGTGGGGACCCGGTTTGAGATTTCATATTATTAGAGGCCCTGATAAAAGGAGGGGCCCGCTAGCAGGTGAAGCTAGCTAATTTAGTTATTATAGTTACTAATTATTACAGCAACTTTAATTACTACAGTTACTACAAAAATAAAAATTAATTATGACAACTAACATGTATTTAAAAGTGATAAGATAAGAACACACTTTTATCACTTAATAGTACCGTGTTTACTTGCGAAATAGTCACATTTTTTTTGCCAATTTCTCATTGTGAAAGTCTAGGTGCGACTATTATGCGGGGAAATCTACTACACAATATTGTACACTCTAATGCTAAAACATTATTGGTATAAAAAAAAACACATTATAATAAAATTAGTAACTTACCAAATGTTTCCAGATTATGTGCTGTTTATTAAATATCATTTTTCTTTTTAAGGTAATATTTTTATAGACGTTAAAATTACAAATAATCTTTGTGAAAATTTTGACAAAAAATTCTCATAATAAATCACTTTCACTGAATGTATCAGTATCACTATTGTAATGTGCATCGGTGTCTCAAAAATCTCCGTCATTCCATAAAATATCATCTTCGCTTCCATCCAAAGCGTCAGAGATAACCATCTTCTTAAAACTTTTTGAAATTACAGTAAACTCTCGATTATCCACGGAATTGGGTGGCGCGACTATCGCGGATAATACACAAAATTTTGAAAGAAAAGGAACAAATCAACACAAATATGTACTTGAACAATTTATACACATAATAAGTAACACAAGCATACATTTTACAGTTTCTACGCACAATGGGTAACATAAAGATACTTATTACTTCAGGAATAATAAAATTATTCATTACTTACAAACTTGTAGGTTTATTTCTTTAGAAAATCCGTCAAAAGTGTCTGTTTTTTTGTACTGAAACACTTCTTCTTTATTTGCGATTGAAGTTTTTTAAGTACTATTTTATCACAAAGTGACGCGTCATCATCTTCCTCTAGATATTGGATAAGTCCTTCAATGTGAGTTAAAGCTGCGTCGTGGCTCATTTTCTTTTGTACCTTATCATCTTCTTCGTCACTCTCTTCCAAATTCATACCTAACGCTTCTTCAATAATTTGGTCATCAGTTGCATGTTCGAAGCCTGGATCGTCAGCCTCACAATTAATCCACTCAATGATATTATCCTCATCGACATTTTCTCCACCAGCAACAGATTTTGCTAAATTCGCTAAATTATGAACGGAAACTTCTTCCTCTTCCTTTTCTGATTCTACTAGAGATTTTTCTATACTTGGCAAAATCTTCCGCCAGGATTTTATTAATGTGGATTTCTGTACTGACTCCCAAGCACTGTTTACATCATAAATGCTATCGAGAATCGTGTAATCTTTGGAAAAGCTTTTAAGATCATCTCCCTCTTCAATTCTTTTTTTCAGTAATTTTGTTCTGTATTTTTTCTTAATTGAAACGATTACGCCCTGGTCCATAGGCTGGATAAGAGCTGTAACATTGGGAGGCAAAAATTTTGCAAAAATATTTCCATCTTCCGATTTCAATTGTAGTTCTCCAGGGTGAGATGGGGCGTTATCAATTAGCAACACAGCTTTCTGGGGTAAATTTTGAGGCGCCAGATGTTTCCTAATTTCGGGAATAAACCTTTCTTCAAACCATTTTATAAATACTGTTTTATACATCCAAGCTTTCTTTGTGTTGAAATAATGTACTGGGAGGTTCTCAGCTCTTGTTCCCTTAAAAGATCTTGGTTTTTTTGATTTTCCAATCACTACTAACTTTAGTTTATGGAATCCTGTAGCATTACTGCAAGTCATTATTGTTAGATGCTCTTTACTGCACTTATGTCCTGGAGCTTGATTTTCGCTTTGAAATGCCAGAGTTCGTGTAGGCAAACATTTCCAGAACAGTCCTGACTCATTGGCGTTGTATACTTGTTTGAAAGAAATTGTACAAAATCTTCTTTGAAATTTTCTGCAGCTTGTTCGTTGCAACTTAATTTCTCGCCGCAAAGACCTATTTCTCTTATCCCGTGGCGTTGTTTGAATCTTGTCAGCCATCCTGACAATGCATCAAATGATCCCTCTAATCCCAGCATTTCAAAAAATTGTTTTGCTTTTGCAGCAACAATAGGCCCTGAAACAGGTGTTCCCTCACTTCTCTTATCCAACGTAAAAGTGCTGCATCCAGTTCTTCAAAAGTGCTGCTTTTCATACTTTTTCTTTTTTTCATTGATGAAAAGTTGTCTGATGAGGCTGAGAATTGCAGCAATTTATCTTTCTGATTTAAAATGTTCCTAACTGTGCATTCTCCAATTCCATATTGCAAGCTTATTTGTTTTCTTGTAGCACCATTTTCAATTTTTTTAATCAGTTCTAATTTATCTTGAATCGTTAACACAACTCTTTTTCTTTTTTGTGACATTTTTCAAATACGTATTGAAAATGCAAAACTATAAAATTTAAATACAAACGCGAACTTCTGTAAGACACGTGTTCACAGCTCAGCTAAAACAAGCAAACTGGTGTGCTTTATGAAAAACGGGAGAAACAAAATCATAACAGGGGGGTGGGGGTGACTTTCAGTACCCATACATTGTTTATCAACAGGTGTGTGGCCTTGCGACACCTTCAAGATTAGCTGCACCTGCTTTGTGCATGTGATTGTTCCACGTTTTCAAATGGAAATCATATTAGTAAAAAGGATCGAAAACTCATCCTACATCGCAGAAATAAGTTTCTTCTCAAAGATAAAAAAAGAAAAAAAAAAAGAAATTTAGACTCACGGATAATCGGGAGTTTACTGTATATCGCTTGTTATTAAAGTCAAGCTTTGTAATATCAAAGAACACATTAGTTCGAGCTTACTTTTCCACTGGGAGTTTTTCTTTGTTTCCCCATTGACTATCCAATCTCCATATACTCGTCTTATACAGTAGACTCCCTCAAATCCGCACAGCTTGAGACCAGAGGTTGTGCAGATTTTAGAATTTTGCAGATTTCTGGTCATTGCTTTGTTTACATTTTTTAAACAGTAATTTGAATGTATAATCCAATCAAAATTATAATGAATGCTTGCAATATAGTAAAATATTAAAATAATTAAGTAAAGTAATAAGCTAAAATGATAAAAAGTAAGTTAATTTTAAAAATGATTAAATTATTAAAAGAAAAGGTCAAGTAAATAATTAATAATGTAAATTAATTATGCATAATAAAGATTAAATACATTTTCCTGTAATTATTCAATGAAACATTCCTCATCAAGGTGCCCTACTAATTCACATCAAAATAATAAAATAAAGAAGTTTTATTTTAGAATTAGCTAGTATTAATAACCAAAAAACATTGATTAATACATAAATATATTTGGCAAAAAGAATGCAATTACCAGTGATATCAGCAATATCTAGATTTTTCTCAGAAATAAATTTATGTTTCCTTCATGAAAAACCACAAGTTCAGTCATATTATCTAGAATTACATATTAAAATACATGTGGGATGATATAAAACTAAAAAATTCCATAATTTTGCCCCTAAATCTGAACTGAAAGTTTCATTGTTTACATCTGCAATGATGTGTGGATTTTAGGAGTGCAGATTTGAGGGAGTCTACTGTACTGTCTTTAAACAGTTTGTTAACCAATACAATCAACGGTTGTAGAATCGATGCGAGTCCTTCAGAAATTATCAGATCTGTTTTGCCTTCTGAAAGTTCTTCCTTTACATCATCAAAAAGATGTCCTTGGAAGCTATCAAGTACCAGCATGGCTGGTTTTTTTAAAAATGACCCAGTCCTTTTCTTCTAAACATTGCGAACCCAATCTTTCATCATTTTTTCATCCATTCAATTTATGCGAGTAAACAAGGTATTCAGTTAGTTATAATAGTAATATTATTATTAGTATTAATAATTAATAATAGCATTAATAATAATTAATAGTATTAATAATTAATAATAATAGTATTAATAATTAATATTAATATTATTTTATAACATCAGTTAATAAATTTATTAGTATTAAGTTAATACTAATATCAGAATAGAATAAATTTTTTAACTTATAAATAATATTAATTAATAATAAATAGATCAAATGTAATTAAAAAATGTAACTTAATGAATATATTTTTAAATGAGTACACACATATATTATATAAATATACAAATATACAGAAAAATAACTAAAACCCAGAAAAACCTGGGTGGGCTGGGTTTTTGCCAACCCTGCTGGGTGAAGTTATTGCAGTTCTAGTGAGATCTTCACTGTGTTCATCCACTAACTCTTCCACATCTTCACAGCTTACCTCCAAATCTATGGACTTTCCAAAATCAACAATTGACTGCCCCACATGTGTTGGGTCATCAGGGGCAGGCTCAGACCTTCGAGATATCTCTCATGCACACAGCCTGGCCAAAATTTATACCAGGAAGTTCGTTGCCCTGGATGTCACTCCCTGGCCTTATCTACGAGTCTAATGCAGTCGAGAATGTTGATTGTTGAAGCTGCAAATTACTGTTGTTCTCATAGCATAGCAAAATTGATATTATTTCCCTCTCAGACTTTGTTACAAAATTAACTGAAGCATAAGGATTAAGTTGTTTAATAATTATGACAGTTTAAACCAAAGCCAGTAAGTAAGTTATTTACTAAAATGTAAAACTGATTACTAAAGTATTTTAATAAAAAATACAAACTACAGTAGAAACCCACTAATCCAAACAAATTGGGACTGGTGTTTGTTCGGATTACCCGAAATTCAGATAAAAATAGAAAAGAAAATATAGTCGGACCTCTATTTAACGAACCTCTATTTTGCGAACTTTTCCTTGGAACCAAGAACATTTTGTGAATTTCTTCGTAAAATAACCTCCATATAGCGAAGTGCATTCTCTATTTAACGAACTTTTTCTTGTGATCAAAATTTTTTTTCTCCCCATTTCTCAAAATATGTCAGGACATTTCAAACTTATTCTTTCTTTTAACACATTTTATGATGTTCAATGGACTTGAACTGGTTTTACCAGGCGCCTTCTTTGTCAACAGTGAGAATTCGGTAAGTATGGAGGACGAAGACGATAATCTCTTAGAGTAACTTTAAAAAATGTGGATACAGTGAGAAAAAAAGAAGAAATTAACCATGATGTGCTGATTGATGATTGTATTTCACTTAATTCTGAAACTGAGACCTCGGAAACACTATCCGAATTGGATATTTTCGACAGTGTGAAAAATAAAAACAATACAGCAATGAACTGCGATAAAGAAGAATATGACGATGATAGAAATGATCATTATGCAGGAATTAACAAAACCCCGTATGATGAAATGCTAAAATCATTTGAAACAATCTGACGCGGATTATAGTTAGAAGAAAATACGCATGAAGAGGGTTTTGGTGCATTGTAAAGATGCAAGACGTATTATGAGAGAAATCACTTTTTTAAATAAAAAACTCAGGTAAAATTAACAGAGTTTTTCAGAAATTAAATTTAAGGACACATATGTTAATGTATGGTTAAAATTATTTGGTATAATAATAATAAACACGATAATGTCATTAAAATTCGTTAATTTTAATGTAAAACTATTTACTTCAAACAGAAAATGCAGTATATTCCTGGATAATGTTTTCCTTGCAGATTTCGAAGATTTAAGCACATAGAAAAAATGAATTGATGATGGATATTGGTGGGTAAAATAAATAAAAAAAATCGATATAATTTATTTTTAAAAAAATGTGATTAATTACTTTTAGTAAAAATATTTAGCGTTTATAAATTTAAAATCTGTTTTATGCAGTTTAAAGTATTTTAAAAGGTGAACCTCTATTTAATGAATTTTCCATATAACGAACTTTTTTCCAGGATTTAGCGACTTCGTTAAATAGAGGTTCGGCTGTAGTGTTTTCTAAAAGAAAATGTAAGTTATAAGTACTCAGTAGCAGGGTTGGTAAAAAACCCATTTTAAAAGAAAAAAACCAAAAACCCCGTTTTTTTTGGTTTAAACCGGGTTTTTTAAAAATATATTTTCCTATTATACAGGGGAGAGGGGGGCACATGTGAACAGTACATATTTCACTCAGTAAATTTGAAATAAAAAAATTTTAAAAATTACCAATTGATGGTAGTACTGGTACCATCTTTTGACTGAATTTTCAGAACAATAAGCCATTTTGATTTCTGGTAGTTGTAATTTGTTTGTTTTAGAAGGTATGAAGTAAAAAAGTCTTCTAAGTTATCGAAGTAAAAATTCATTCAAGACATTTTTTAAAGAAGAATATCAGCATTGCATTCTATAGTGGCATTAATTAGGTAAGTCTACAAAAAGTTTTGTTTCCTTATTTCAATTAAAATATCTTTTTTTTAATAAGTTAGGCTGAAGTTGGTAGATGGGGCACTTGTGAACAGAATGTATGGGGGCAGATGTGAACAGTTCACAAGTGTATTTTTTAAGTCTGTGAATGCATTTTTTTTTTTTTTTTTTTTTAGTTTAAAATTTAATTACCCTTGTCAAACATTGGGCTATATATTCAATGTTTTTAGGATTGCTTCACAGTTTTAATTTACTGGAAGTTAGATAACAATTAAAAGTGACTCAAAAGGAGTAGGCGTTTTAGCGTACAATTTTACGAATAATTTCTTGTATCTATGTTGAAACATTTATTGATTTATTCACACAACTAGAAAAAGGGTATCTAATTAGTTTTTGTCATAGTTTTTATTCACAAAAAATTATTTTGTCTTATTTATGCATGTGTTCACATGTGCCCCAGCCATGTTCACAACTACCCCTCCACCGGGGCACATGTGAACAAATTTAGACAATTTTTAGAATGATAATACAAGTTAGAAATTCTTGATAAATGCATCCAAAAGTTTCACCAAAAGAACAAACAAATTCTAAATATTCATATAAATCAACTTTTGGTTCAATAGCTCATAAAAATTTTGAGAAATAGTCAAAAATGTAAAAATTGTTCACATGTGCCCCCCTCTCCCCTATACATGCATATTTATTATTTATTGATAAAAATAAACATTGTTGGATATATAAGTAATATAACTTCATTTAAAAATAATTTAAATTAAATAATTACAATCAATTATGTAGAAAATTGAAATCATTTAAAATTTCAACATTTTTAATAAAAGCTATGTCTTATGTTCCATGAATAAAATGCTGTACATAGTGAAACATTCATATAAAGGTTAAAATTCAATATTTGCTTTAGTAGCCAGTGGCCGGTAGAGGCTGTATGTTTAGTAGCCACTACTGTCAAGTTAGTGGCCACTTATCATAGTTTGTAGATTTAAATAGTTTTACAAGTAATGTTTTTAAAATATTTATGTTACGAAGACATCTTTTAAAATATATAAAAATAAAACTATCCACAGTGTCAGTTTACTTACCCCAACAAAAACAATTAACAGTTATATTACATTAAAAAAAGAGAATTTATCGAACAATGTCATACAAGACCAAGGTCAAAGATTGGTTCACATCTCCAATACGTCACTGTGTAGCCCGAGATCAGAATTCTTTCTGAAAATAGGCCTAAAATATTTCCCGTTTGGCAAAATTCGCAATTAATTTTTGAAATTGTTTTAAGAAATTTGCAATTATTTTACGCAACCTCTTGCTAAAAGTCACAATTTTTTCGCCGATCGTTCAACAGAATTCATGATTTTTTTTCGCGATCATTCGACGAAAGTGACGATTTTATTATGCGATCTCTTGATGAAATTCGCGATTTTTTCCACGATCAATTGACAAAATTTGCGACTTTATTTCCACGATCTTTCGACAAAATTCGCGATTTTATTCCGCGGTCGTTTGACGAAATTTACGTTTTTTTGCGAACTTTAGACGAAATTTGTGTTTTTTTCGCGATCTTTTGACGAAGTTTGTTTTTTCACGATCTTTTGACGAAGTTTGCGTTTTTTTCGCGATCTTTTGACGAAGGTTGCGTTTTTTTCGCGATCTTTTGACGAAGTTTGCGTTTTTTTCGCAATCTTTTGACGAATTTCGCGTTTTTTTCGCGATCTTTTGATGAAGTTCGCGTTTTTTTCGCGATCTTCTGACGAAGTTTGCGTTTTTTTCGCGATCTTCTGACGAAGTTTGCGTTTTTTTCGCGATCTTCTGACGAAGTTTGTGTTTTTTTCGCGATCTTCTGACGAAGTTTGTGTTTTTTTCGCGATCTTCTGACGAAGTTTGCGTTTTTTTCGCGATCTTTTGACGAAGTTTGAGTTTTTTTCGCGACCTTTTGGCGAAGTTTGCGTTTTTTTCGCGATCTTTTGACGAAGTTTGCGTTTTTTCGCGATCTTTTGACGAAGTTTGCGTTTTTTTTCGCGATCTTTTGACGAAATGTGTAGTTTTTTTTCGCGATTCTCCGGCGAAATTTACTAGGTTTTCGTGATCTTTTGACGAAAATTACGGATTTTTCGCGATCTTTTGATGAAATTTGCGGTTTTAATGCGATCCTTTCACGAAATTTGCGTTTTTTTCAGCGATTTTTTGATGGAAATCGCGTTTTTTTTTTCGCGATTCTGAAATTCACAGCAAATTTTCTGAAAGGTTACAGAAGGGTGGAGCTGTGTTTTTTCTGCACCTGATTGACGAAATTCCCGTTTTTTCGAGATCCTTTGACGAAATTTACTTTTTTTCCCGGTCTCTTGACGAAATTTGTGGTTTTTTCGCGACTTTTGACAAATTTTGCACTTTTTTCACGAACTTTTGACAAAATTTGCGGTTTTTCGAGATCCTTTGACGAAATTTACGTTATTTCGCGATCTTTAGACGAAATTTGCGTTTTTTCGCGATTTTTTGACGAAATTTGAGATTTTTTTCGCGATCTTTTGACGAAATTTAAGGTTTTTTTCGCGTTCTTCTGACAAAATTTGTGGTTTTTCGTGATTTTTTGTCGAAATTTACGTTATTTCGCAATCTATAGACGAAATTTGTGGTTTTTGCATTTTTTGACGAAATTTGAGATTTTTTTTGCGATCTTTTGACAAAATTTACGGTTTTTCGTATTCTTTTAAGGAAATTTGCAGGTTTTTTGCGATCTTTTGACAAAATTTGCGGTTTTTCGTGATTTTTTGACGAAATTTATGGTTTTTTTGCGATCTTTTGACGAAATTTACCGTTTTTTCGCGATCTTTTGACGAAATTTGCGGTTTTTCTCCTATCTATTGGCGAAATTTAAGGGGTTTTCGCGATCTTTTGATGAAATTTGCGATTTTTACGCATTCCTTTCACGAAATTTGCGTTTTTTCCGCGATTCTTTGACAGAAATCGCATTTTTTATGAGATTCTTATGAAATTCTCGTTTTTCCCGTGATTCTTTGACGATTTTTTTGCGAATGATTGACGAAATTGATATCTTTTGGCGGCCATTTGTTGAAATTCGCGATATTTTTATGCCGATTTTAATTTTCTGAACCAAATGCCTTCAATGTGAACATCAACGCGATATTCTTTTTCTTTTACGATTCCGCGAAAATCGCTGATCGATTAAAAAAAACAGAAAAGTGGCATTTCTGACATGTACTATTACATGAAAAATAAAGATCGCCACTTTGGCGATCAGATGCACATCATAAAGTCGCCAATTTTTTACATTTAGTCGCCCTGTGGCCGGTGGCGACCGGGAATTTTAACCTTTACATGCCTTGAAAATCTTAATAAACAATCTTTTGATTACTAGTACTATAAATAAATATATGATGTAGTCTCATAAATATAATATACTTTCCCATGGCTGTTCAAAATAATTTCTTTGAAATATTTGCAATCTGAGATATCTGATTTTTCTGTTAGAATACTACATGAACAATTATCATCTTTTATTGAAAGTAAAGCTTTTTATAAAGAATTCCTGGAATGATTTGAATTTAGCAGTAGAGTCTTTAGACATTTCAAGAAGTACTGTGTATTGTCATTTGACACTTCTCCTCAGAAACAGCCAGGTGGGGGGGGGGGGGGGGGGGAGACGACAGTAAAATAAACAGAAATACCTATTTACCAGCTTTTTAGACTACTGAAAACATTTACTTTAAAATAGAAAGTAGATTTATAAAAGTTGCCACCCACTAAAACATTTAACCCTCTGAGCGTCTTGCAAAAGGGTAAAATTGTAATGTTGTTTTCTTTGCATTTTGTTTTAAATGATAAGAAAATATGATTCTTTCAACATAAAAAACAAAACTCAATTACAAATATGAATGTAATCCTTGAGAGTATTAATCATTCTTCAATGTATTTAAAATTCATTAAATCCATAGAATTAGTATATTATCTTAAATATTGCTTGTATTGCTGTGAAACCTGGAGCTTAGTGAACGGAACATTACGCCCCAAACACTTAGAGGATTAAACAGCCATCAGACTTAATATGCAGGCTTTTTTAAAGATCAGTGTTAAGTTAAATCAGTGTAAAATAAAAAAGATCAGTGCAAACCAGATAAAGCAGTTGGCCTTTTAAAATTTAGCTGACATATTTGCAATTCTGACTACAAACAGGGCTTAATTTCTAACAAAAAAAAGTACCAGAGCCCTAATATTCTGCAGTACTAAAACCGTAGCCGTAAAACCGTAAAATTAAAAAAAAAATGTTTATGAGAAATAAAATAAGACTTGTATTATTAATGTCCCTTAAAATTAGTTAACAAAATATACAACTAAGCAACCATTGTCCTTTTTAATTATATAAAGCAGTTAAAAGGGTGTTAAGGTGTGTGTAAACCAGAGAAAGCAATTGGTATGACCTTTTATTCTAATATTAATGTCTTCATTGCTGCAAAATTGGGTTATATTGATTTCTACCTCAATTAAATGTCTTTAAAACTAATTAAAAAGCACATAAAAAATGTGTCATTTATAATAAAAATGCTTCACTGTATAAAAGCCAATTTTGGCCAAAAAAAGCCAGTTAAAACCAATAAAAGCCACTGGCATGGCTTTTTTTAATTTTAGCCAGCTCTTTTGCAACCCTGGTATTGCTTGTTTAACCACTCTTTATGTTTATTATAATCTAATGGAACTTCAGAATAAGAAATTACGTGACAACTCATTAGAAACGGTACAAAATCACAAATCTATAAATAGCTCAGCCACTACGTCAATGAGGGGGGGAAGAAAAAAACATTTCTGTAGATAATTTGCGAAATCAAGCTGTTGAAAGGGAAAAAATAAATTTGTATCATCTGAATTAAATGCTTTTTAAAAAATAATTTTATAGTGGCTGGCAAACAAACTGATATTCAAGATTTTTTTAAGGTGGCTTCTACGAGTAAGCCTCCAGTGGATGTTTTCATTTTATATTGATGTACATATGTTGCAATTTTACATTATTGAAATTTTTTTTATATTCAAGTTGTTTAAAGAATAAAAAACATGCTTTACAGTCATTCTTTGTTAAATTTTAACTTCTAGTACACGTTTTTACCAACATTCATCCTGTAATCAGGAAAATTTCGTAGTAAAAAGTGCTTTTTTGTTTTTAGTACAATAATTCAATATTTTCAGTTTATCTCTTAAACATAATTTTGGAAAACAAAATCAGTTCGGATTAAACGGAATTTCGGATTTGCGGGTTTCTACTGTATTTAGATTACTGTTTCAATGATGCATTGAATATTCTAAGGTAAATAAATAAATAAAATTATACATTATTAGAGTTGAAATTATTAAAAATTAAAATATATTAATTACTACATCGCTGCAAATAAAACATATCTATTTTTGCCACTTTGGGAAAAAATGTATTTTTGCCAGGATGGTTTTGACCATCTTTGGGAGAAACGTGCCAACTCTAGCTGCTTAATAATGTAATTTTTAGAGCCGTACCAAGTACTCGGTACTTGGCCTACTCAGCCAATACCGAGTAGTTGTAGGAATTTCATTTTTTAAGCATATGAATTTAAAACTGATCTGTAAAAAGTTATTCCAATATCAATGTATAATACATGCAATAATTCATAAAACTATTTACTCGGTATTTAACACTATGCCTATAAAATATAGAAAAAGTTAAGAACAAAAACCCTCATAAAATAATTCCAGATTAAAATTTAGTTTCACATTTATACAAATAAAAATAAGTTCTTTATAAATGTATAGGAAAACAGAAAAGACTATTATTTTGGATAAAGAAACTGAAAATACAATAAATGTAATAAAAAAATTAATAATTAAATTTATTATATTTCAAATTATGGTGCAAAAACACCAAACGCTCTACATTATCAGTAGACAGGGCATTTCTTTTACTACTATAAATTTGGCCTGCCTCTGAAAATATACGTTCAGAATAAACAGTGGTTGAAGGTGAACATAAGAATTTTTTTTCAAGGTTGCACATAATCGGAAAAGTTTTTTTTTTCTCCCACCATGCAAACAGAGTGTCAATTTTACATAAGTCTTCTGTTAAGAAAGCCTGTATCGCTTTTTGTACCTCTCTTTGTATTTTTCTCTTTTTTATTTTTAATCAAAAGAAAATAAGGTACAGTTACAAAATAAATATGAAATGTTTTGCATTATTCAATGAATTGTTACAGTAACCAATAAACATTTTTATTTTTGATAGACAGATTTCAGGTATCGGAATGAATTGGAGTGTTGAAGAATGTTTTAATTTCATATTGGTTAATAATTGCACTTGTTATGTGTCAATTCTCCTTTTTTGCTACTGTTTGAATTGTCAAAAATTGTCTTTAAAAGGTGCACAAATAAATTTCAAATTTAATTAGTTAATTTATATATACTATATATGTATATTATATATATGTACACAGGTATATTTATATATATGTACACACATGTATGCCTAAGCTCACATTATGCACACATCAGTGTTTTTTTTTTTCCTTATTACACAACTACTCGATATTCAGTACTCGGCCAAAGTACTACTCAGTACACCACTAGTAATTTTACAATATTTATACTTGGTATTTTAGCTGTACACCCTAAAAACTATTGTCTTACAACTTTTTTTTTAATCATAAGTGTAAAGTAGCATCCTTAACTGTAACTGTAAAGGAGGAAAACAGTAAATTCTCTGAGGATAAGACACACTATAATGATTGAACAATTTTAAGTAGAAATATTATCTCATTGCAAAATACCGAAAAAATGGTGCTTAAATTTGAAAATAATGCAATAGACGAACATAATTATTATGCTGTGTATTATATGATAAAGATCCATATTGAAATTTGTGTAAAATTTCTTGGAAAAAGAGCTGGAAACTTTAGTTGGCCTAAGCGAAGTAGAATCAAAAACATAAACATTCAGTTATATATTTTATGGACCAATAGCTTTGCAAGGTATTAATTAATCCATTCACAATGGATGAAAAAGGTCATAAATACTGCTTATAAATATAAATGTTACAAAAATTCTTTGGCTAAATAATGTTTTGTAAAATGTACAAAAGTCTTTTGCACATCAAATAAATTTGTATTTATACCCAAATCAGTCTATTTTTTTCACAATTATGAGATGAACAAAACTTTTACAAGATTGATTCTACTTATTTTAATACTCCGTCTTTAAAAAATTAAGTTTGCTACTTTATTTATATCAAACAGGATGCTGATGCTGACCGATAATTACCCCTTTTCCAAGGTAATTCCTGGTCACTTAAAAATTATAATAAAGGTAAAGTGCCCTAAAGCTGACACCCAAAAACAGTTCCTAAAGATGACATCTTTAAATAAAACAAATATTTAAAGCATTACCAATTTTCTAAAATAATTTAGAATGAGTTTTTCTTTCTTCTTGAATGGCAGCACTTCTTAAATCCAAGATATCTTGGATTTGGAAAATTGGTAATGCTTTAAACATTTGTTTTATTTAAAGATGTCAGCTTTAGGACACTTTACCTTATTTGAATTAAAAGTGTACACATATATATATTTAAGTCAGCATTTTGTTATATAGTCATCAGACGGTACTTATTCCACAAAAAAATTGGGAACAATAGTACCTTTAATAATTGATTTTATAATAATTGGATGTTGTTGATTTTTGACCAGGAATTACCCTGAGTGACCCTATTGTATATAAAGAGTCTATTTTAAAATGAGAAATTAGATTTGTATTAATACTAATGAATTTGAAATCCACAACTAAAGATTTTGTTATATTTTAAACATGTAAGGGCTTTTAAAAGCAACACTTTAGCTACTGACAGAGACTACAGAGTCAATAACCAAATAATAGCTTAAATTTTGCAATATTTGAAATAGCAAGATTGTTTTTTCAGTATACTATTTTCGTTATTATGATAGGGCTTTTCTATCAGTCTAGAAATTCTGCAATGCAAGAAAAAAAAAAATACAGCAAATACATTTGTGCAGTTAAAAACAGTTTAAACACAAGTATCTAATTAGCAGATTTCAGTAAAAGGAGAATGAAAACTAATAACTTACTCTTTCAATATTTTCTACGGTAAACTGATTGTTATTTGCCATTATTTTTTTTTATCCTGAAATTTCTTTTCTTGAGACCTTTGAAATCATGTTTAACACTAAATTATTCTTAATTTCACAATACGCCATAAGCCTAACTTAAACATTGCCGTATGCATATTACTTATAAATTTAAAACGACCTTTAAAAAGTGATGAAGAAAATTTTCGACTATATTTTGCTTGCTTACGTCTCTACATTCTGTCTTCCCACATATCTCTTCAGAATTGCGACATTTTTATTTAATTAAAAGCATCTTACATCATTCAAGTAAATAGAGACCGGCAAATTCATTCATTTTTCAAGTGTAAACAAACTTCCGTGAAACGTAACTCATGTGGCGCCATCTATTATCGTATTTATTGACTAAACAATGTGAGATTTAATCGTGATTTACATCTGTGTCACTAAAAATAATATAAATTTGAACGTTTTTGCTAGGTGTAATGTATAAAATCTGATAGTTAAAAGACAATTTTAAGTGACACCGGTCGTTTTTTTTATTTAAAAGCTACTAAAGCCTCAAAACAAATAAAAATCACCTTCTAAATGGCACGTTAACCCTTAACCACATTTTCTTTCTGTATACATCCAGTTCTATGACCGTAAGCTCCGTTAGGTGTCAATGACCTTTAGTTCAGTGATCACTGATCAGCATAGAAGAGTAGAAACGTCTCTAGAGTGAACACTGCTTCATCTGCATTTCTTGAAGAAAACATGGATTTTAAGTAAAGAAATTTATTTTACAGCTGAAAAAATGATGAATGATATACAGCAATCTGAAAGTTTTGGACTGTCTGTGAAATTTAATTTATAATTTGAGCAGAATAGCAGCTTAAACAAATAGCAGGTAAGTGCAAGTTTATTTCCTGTTTGCTTTTTCTCTTGTTCATAATTTAAATATTCAAATTTATCCCTAATATTTATAATAACGAGGAAAACTACATATGTGAGATGCTAAAACCGAAAGTTCTTTGGAATGTCAGTGTAAATGAATGGACTAACTTTGTAAAAACCGGCATGTATTACGCTGTTTCTGTTAGTCATGTTTGTTTTACTTGGGCCCGTGTGAATGACCTTTATTTTCAGAGATAGCGGTATTTATTAGAGATTTTTGTCCCTGCTGCGAAATTTAATGAATAATGGTTAAAAATTTTAATTGAATGTTATATTTAAAAATATGTGTTTTTAATAATTACTATTAAATTTATACAATTATGAAAAAACAACTTTAATTTTCGTATGACAAGTATGTTTTCATAGTTCAGTAGATTTTTTTTTTTTTTTTTCTGAACGTTTTTACTTTTAAAATGTATCCTGTTTGAATGTCGTTTATTTATTTATTTATTCAATTTGTGTGAAACAAGTGTATTGATTTAATTTGGGCATTTATTTTTCTCCGTCCAATAACTCTGCTTAAATAATTCTATTAAATTACTACTTTTATTTTACTTTTTCATGTCGTGTTGCTATTATTATTATTACTGTTATTAAAATAAAATTTTAGTTGGAAATTTGTATTGCCGTTTGAAATAAAGTTATTGTTCACCTATGTAAGATAGATAGATTTATTTTCTTTTTGAATGTGAATGTCATCATTTTTAAACTTTAATACTTTTTGGTAATAATTTTAATAATTGTTTGTGATTTTTAAATATATAAAAAGTTTCCATCCTGAAAAATGTAATATTTTTTATTAATCACTAATTTCATTTATAATATACTTTTATAATTAATATTTTATCGTTAATTCAACATTTTTTACTTTTGCCGATTAACATAGTTAATTTCAAGTCCCCATCTTGCATAAAAAATTAATATAATCCATCTGGTGAATATACATCAATAATTCCTGCAGTCGCGCAGTATTCTTTCTCTAACGACGCAGTTGCACAAAGAAAAATCCGTTTTGTGTGAATGACCTTTCTCATGTCTAGAATTAAAAAAAAATAATAATAAATAAATAAATACTACAACTTTTTAATGTATTTTAATTATTTTAGTTTAGCAGGGTCGCAAGTAGGGTGGTGCAAACGGTATCTATGCACCACCAAGCATAGAGCCGAATTGATCCTTCGTCTGTACGGTCAGTTGCCACTTCTGCAGCACGTCAGAAAAACAAAAAACTTTTTTTTTTTTTCTTTTCATTAATAAACAGAGTAGTTGCGACTCTCATTTGATTTTTAAGTGAAAAAGTAATGTTCATTTATTTTATTTTATTTTACTTTTTTTTTTTTTTTTTAAATTTCTTTATATTTATAAACTTTTGCCAAGAATCAATTTATTTTTAAATATCGCACATAATTTTTATTATATTTTAAAGTTTAGTTTTGTATAGGAAAATTAGTATCCAGTTTTTATTAGTATATGCGACTGTTTATTTGCGGAGCATATACCAAGCCTTGTTGCGGCTCTGCGATTAATTATTTTTTGTCTTATTATTATTGTATTTTAAAACTAGAGTTAAATTTAAAGCTTTTTAAAAGCCTGTATTCACGAGATTTTTCATTTTGCCTGGTTACGTTATAATGGTAACATTATGTTAAAATGTGTTTTGTATGTTTTTCCTTTCTCTTTCTCGTAGCGAAAATTAAAAACCAATAAAAATACCCCGATAAATAATTTTGTAATAAAATATTTATTTATTAATGAAATTAATTAATTATTTATTTATTCTTTTATAAAACCAAAAATATTACTCTTTGTTTTTTTAATTATAATTTATTTTCTACATTTTTGCAGTTTCACAGTCATTTGGCCTATTTTAGTGCGCGTATATTAGCGCATAATTAAATACATTGTTGTTTCAACTCTTATATAATGCTACGACTTACAGAGGCTATTTGGCGATTTATCACTTGTTGCGGACTAACGGAAAATGTCTTAAAGTAAATGTATTAATAATTAAATTCTAAAAGTACCGGAGCTTTAATATTCTGCAGTAATAAAAAACATAGTGTATCCTCCCGTCTGCTCCACCCGCATATTTTATATTTCGTACATTATTTGTAAAATTTAAAGCAATTTTTTTTTCAGCAAAAGAAAAATTTTACAATATTTTAACTATATCTATATGCATTTATATGTAATAAAATATAATAAATGAGTAGAGCAAAAACATTGAAATCAGGAGTGGGCCGAATTTCAGAAAATCCTGCTCGCCTAGGATTTCTTTATATCAACTAGCAAAACACAATAGACAGCCTTGTTCCGGTGGGCTCCGGAGCGCAGTATTTATGAGCCCCAGTGAATTCCGACCAGTATTTAAACATTAATTAAAATCAAAGAGCTCCGGCGCAAATTAAGCACTGCTAAAAATATTAAAATGTTGTATTGACATTGAAATCACACCTATGAACGTAATTTTTATTATTCTAGCATAGAAGAAAGTGGATTAAAAATGGATTACAAAATTCAATTTTACATTAAAAAAACAGGTTGTGTTAAATAAAAGAGTATAAAAAAAAGGGGGGGGGGACGTTTTACAAATTTGCCAACTAAACCCTGTCCCTGTGTTTCTTGCCAAGTCTTTAAAAAAAAAAAAAAATAGCGAGTAGGGAGGGAGTACGATTAAACGTGTAATTTTTTTTTCTTCTAATTTCAATAAAATGTCAAACTGCAAACGATTATTTTGTTTTTTTGCACAACACTGAGACACTAATAATGATACCTTGTTGTTTATTTGTTTTCTACTTTTTATTAATTTATTTATTTATTTTTTTTTTTTTTGGGGGGGGGGTGGGGGGATTCTAAACCATGTATGTACCTTTTTAGTTCTTATAGTAAAAATTATGTGGCTTAAGGCTGTTCTCAACTGCTCTGCTCAACAACCGCAAAACGTTTTGACACATTTACAATTTCATTTTTTAACGGAAAGATATAAAATTCGAAAGCCTGATCATGGAAGCGATTTGGTATCAAACTGTGTTTTCCATTTTTTGATCCATAAATTACCCATTGAGTTATAAGCGATTTTGATCACGTGACATGGCATTTTTCTCCCCTTATTAACTGGATTTTCTTCTTTCGTTCGGAAGTTCGGTTCAAAATGCCAACTTTGATAGTATTTTCTGAAAGATCTATTGCGTTTACACGAAAACGGAAAAAACAGATCGATGACATAGCTTCTGAATAACAACACCTTCTAGTTTCATGCGTTTCCGAACAAAAATGAATTTAAACTTATGTCAGAAAGTTGACCCTTTGGATTTGAGAAACAGACTTAAGGAAAAATGCTTCGTTTTTACGCAGTCGTAAGTAAAATGCTTCAAATTCATGCATGAAAATGCACGTTTTCCTTTTAAAAAAGACTTTGTTTCAATCACGGATTTTTCTAGTTTAGCACCTTTGATAGTTCCACTGCTACTGCTGGGTTTATCCGTGAAAATTAAAAAGATAACTATAAATAAGAATGTATTCATCAAACACCATAAAATTGCTAAATGTTACATACAAGAACTTTTATATGAACTTCTTAATTAATGTTAATTTATATATGTTTTCTTGTTGTATGTACCATTTAGCAATTTTATGTGTTTTATGAATAAATATCCCTATTTATAATATTTTATGGTGCAATTGTCCAACATGTGTTAATAAAAAGAAAACTAGTCATATGTGCCAATCCCAAAACTTTCTTCTATCTCATACATGTTAATACCAAAATAAAACCTAGTCGAAGTTGAAAATTAAACTTTGATTAGAAACCATTTGGGCGGTCCAGTATGTCTTTTATCCCTTCTCTTATTAGTCTAATCTTATATCATCTCATATTGCATCCACGGTATCCCGGCTTCGGCGAGATCGTCGAATTCTGAGCGACTGGTATACAAAAGCACAACAGCTCCCGTCCCGAAAATCGGGTAAAAATTGCTATCACAGCGCCCCCTTTTAGAGAATATCTCCATTTTCAACTGGGACCTGACATCCACACTCAAAAACATATGCAGTGGAATCTTGTTACAACGAATTTTTCAGTTTAACGAATATTATTTGGTTTAGTAAAAAAAATAAAAATCCTTTACTTTGTCATTATAAATGTATTCAGTTTAACGAATTTATTGAAGTCTTAAGCAGAATATTTATTTCAGTTTAACGAACACCGAGCTCCATTGTCCCGCGATCTTCAAATTTTCAAAGTTCTTAGCTTCTTCTGTTTGCCTTACATTCGTTTAAAAAAAAATGTAGGGCGTCCAGAGAATTTATTTTTGCAGTAGTCTCTTACCTTCGCATTTGGTGATAAATAGCTGTACCTATTAGCGAATTTCAAATCTGTAACCAATTACATTTGGAGTTAAATTGCTTTTTTAATGGTAGAGAACAGGAAAAGAAAGCAATTTTCACTGAAATAAAAAATAAATAAATAATACACAATCAGTAAGTGCTCCAGGAAGACAGGTAAATGTGGCGACGGTTTATGTTCTACTATCAAAAGAAGCCCTGTCACACATGAGAATTTTTTTAAATCCTTAAAAGAAAAAAAAATCCCGAAACGTTTTATACAACGTTGAAAAATATTGAAGTCAAAATCAAACTCAATTTATTCCTGGAGTTCTTTGAGAAAATTGTTGTCAATTTCAGAAAAGAGATATTTCTTACTTTTTTGTAATAATAATAATAATAATTAAAAGTTATATTAACATTATGTATCAGTGTGAATTTTTCAGCTTTCCGGTATGTCAGATAAATTATAATTTATTTATAGTTACGACTAAAATCTTAAAATTTAATGACTTTAATAATTATCTTATAACAAGTAGGTTCACAATAATATACTGTATATTTAGTCTTTATTTAAATGTTTGCATAAAATTAATATAACTTTAGTTATCATATATAATTTTATTTAATGTATATCCGAATTTAAATTTTTAACCCGCCATATTGGAATTTCACATTAACGAATTTTTCAGAATAACGAACTTAATCGGTGTTCCTCAGAAATTCGTTGTAACGAGATTTTACTGTGTATGAAATTTGGTTTCATTCTATGCATAATTTCACACACTTTCCGTCGATACAATAATGAAAATGGCACAAAAACCGCTATTACAGCGTCCTCTTCCAGTGGAATTTTCCCAAATTCAACTGGGACCTGTTAGCTATAGCCAAAAACATATATAAATATGAAATTTGGTTTAATTAATAATTGCATAACTTCATACACCTTTCGATGATACAAAAAGGACACACAAATACCGACAGACACATTTTCTAAAAACATGTTTTTTCGGAACAGATGTCATATTCGCCCCATATTGGCGCGATTTTTTTCGGTTGCCAATTTGGCGAAAACATCAACAGCATAAACAACATAATCCGGGTTACCACATCAAGCACTTTGGCGCAAGTTAAGTACCCGTTGCCTATATGATTTTGGCGACCGAAAAAAATCGCGCCAATATGGGGCGAATATGACATCTGTACCGTTTTTTCGGATCTCTGACCCATAAAGCGTATAAATCCGTCGAAAACAAATTTCGATTACAGTAATTTCTTCTATTATTAGGCGAAGAAAGTAAAATAGAAAAATCTTTGTGATGTGGGACTTCAATCTTAGTCTAAGTTGAAAATAAAAGTGAAAAGTACATCTCCTTTAAGGGATCTCGAGATTCTTAAAATTGGGGAAAAAAAGAGACCATTTTCAACATTTAATATCTTAAAATGTATATGATTTTAAAGCACAATTATTGTTGGGATGAAAGATATAAGTATGTTTTGTATTTAAAAAATTGCAAGATGCAAAATTAGCATTTATAAGGGCTTCAAATTGTCAGATATTTGACGAGAGAAAATTGGAATAACAGCTTACACGCAGGATTACAAAATAAATTTTGCAACTAGAATGAAAATTTTGGTGCATACTTATACTTCAGATTGTAAAAATTGCCCTGAACCTAAATAAATTTGTATTTAAAACATTTTAATATTTTAAAACAAAGTTGTATTTAGTTAATACAAAATTTTGAAAATTTCAACAGTGTAATCACCTAAAGAAATTTTTTTTTAACAATTAAAAAGAAACTTTAAGTTGAGTTTATACAGATTAACATGAAACATATGTTTTGAAAATTTCATAAAAATTATTCAGAAATTTTTGAGATATCCTGCCAGCGTTGTCCGATTTTTTCTATAATGGAAAAAACCGGCGTTAAAGTCCACTTAAATAAATTGAAAATTCTAAATTAAAAATGCAGAATTTAACAGTAATAAATATATTGATTCTTACCATTCACAAAACAACTTTTATATCAAAATATCACATATACATATTTATATACACAACTGTATGAAATATTTTGTGTGGATATGAAAAACTAAGTTCAGTTCATCTAGAAACTCTTTTATATGCAAACATGTTTATAAATAAAATGTATATCAGTATTAATTGCAGTAAACTTTAACTTGTTTATTTGTCATACGGAAGTTCCATTGCAATTAATAATCAGTTTACAAAATTAAAAATAGAAATAAAAAAATTTTTAATGTTTGACAGCATCAAATCTTATTAAATAAAAAAGTCATATGATGAAATAACAAGTTGATGTTAATTAAGAAAATGTTACATTGAAATGAAACCTGTGCTTGTAATGACATTAATAATTTAATATATGCATAAAAACATTCAATATATACACATTTTACTATGTGTGGAATATCAATAAGAAGTAGAAAAATATAATAATAAAAATTTTCTTTTAGTTAAAATATTAAATGCAAAATAAACAGGAAATAATAAAGAAATTAACAGAAATGCATAAAATGCATACTATGAAATTTTGTTATTCGGGATGCATAAAGGTTGTAAAATTTTTAATAGTCGTCAAATGCTTCAGGATATTTAATAGTCGTCAAATGCTTCAGGATATTTAATAGTCGTCAAATGCTTCAGGATCAAGAGCAAATTGTTTGTCTTTAGAATTTAACATTTTATAAGTCAGTACCAATTTTGTAGTAGTTTGTAATCAAAGTTTGTTTTGAATCATACTGAAATTGGAAAAAATACGTTTGATGCTTGCTGATGAGGCTACGCATAAAAAAGATGACATGCGAAATTTGAAATATTTTTAGTCACTGTATCTTTTCAGTGATTCCAACCATCCTGTTTGTGATAGATTTTTTTATGATTGCATCAGACAAAATTTTTTTATCAATGTTATTTACCCATTTCCTTGCTTATTTCTTCTTGGTAAGTCCATCACCCATATATTTTCCATGCATTATGTATGATAAAATGTGAGCTGGCGTGTACCAACATGTAATTAACATTTCCTTTGTGGATTTATTAGATTATGATTAATATGCGGTCATTCTATTTTAATTAAATGATTAATCGGAAAAAAATATATTCTATTAGTAAATAATGTAGGAATATAATTCTATTACATCATAGCAATAATTTTGCATGTCAAACATATGGAAAATCAGCGGATTTTTATTTTGTCCAATTTCGTCCATTTTGTCCAATTTCTTCCTGCGTCCTGGACTTTTTACAAAAAAGTGGACAAAATAACAACACTGTATCCTGCGCCTTATGCCCAAAAACGTCATTTGGAGTAAAATGACTTCAAAGTTTCGGAAACGCCGCTTCAGCTATTGAGCGGGTATAATTCTAAAAGCCACAACTTCTGTTCTAATGGGAATTTCAAGGAAATAATTATATCAAAATATTCAGAAAAGATAGGAGTTTAACATCTAAAACAATAATTAAAATTGCGAAAATTTTGAAACTTCAAGAGTCCTGAGACCCCTTAAACAATCGATCGAATATTGTAATGTTTATGGATGGAATTGCCTTTTACATATGGGCATTTCCACGAGCACTTGTCGTGTAAGTCACATACTATAATTTTTGGCTACGAGTATTTTAGATAGGGAAAATGTGACTTATTTTATGGGAGATATCTCATTAATTGAAAAAGGCGAAGTAAACTTTTATAAAATAACGGTGACCAACAAGCATAATATGTGACTTACACGACAAGTGCTCGTGGAAATACCCATATATCATATCCATCGATCTTTCTACAATTAGTGTTGAGGAGTATTTTTTCTTCCCTTCATTCTCTCTGTACAAAGAACGGGTTTACTGCTAGTAAGAAATAAGTTAACAATCGAATGAAAAGTGAAACACTATTTTACTAAAAATTCTTATTTAAGAAAAGAAACAAACACATTAAGATATTTTCTAAGTTAGAATGTTTTTGGAACATTTGAATGAAGGCAACTAATAACTCTGAGATTTTTCGCAAGCGTATGCAAAAGGCTTCGCAATCAGTGATATATTCAGTTTTGGAATGTTGAAACAAATTTATAATTTACATTAATAATTCCCCCCCCCCCCGTTTTTGTTTTAATTTTTTCCATATTAATTCTTAAGACAATAAGGACTAGTTGGATGTGCCAATCTCAAATCTTTCTTGTATCTTATGCATATTAATTTTTTTAAGCGTAATTTTTATAATTATACATCTTAGAAGCAAAAAAAGTAGGTAGATAACCTATCTGTTATTTATTTATTTTTTTATTACACTTCAAGTTTTTTGGCAATTTTTTTTTAAACTGTGGAGTAGGGTGTGGTGGTGGTTTGTGTGTGTGTGGGGGGGGGGGATAAAATAATAAAGTCTAATTAAAGGGTAATATATCAAAAAAATGTGAAAATTTTTGCTGTTTACAAAAATGAAAATTAAACCTACATTGGGCAATTGGGTGATTTAATGCTATTTTCTTTTTCTACGAAAATCGAAGAAATTCGCTATCACATCCTTCGCCACCTTCAGGCCGATTCTCTCCAAAATTTTATACAAACCTCGGCTAATGTCATTACATTTAAATATAAAATTTGGTCGAAAAATATTATAAATTTTTCACTTAAATGGCAAAAAATCGTTAAAATTGCTATCTATTCCCATTTTCAACTGAACCTGACAAGTCAGTCGAAAACGTATATATGAAGTTTGGCTCAGGTCTATCCATAAATTCGTACACTTTCCGATTATACAAAAAAAAATCGCACCTAAATTTGTTATTACAGCGCCATCTTTTGACCTATTTTTTCCAACGAACGAACAACGCACGAACAACGAACGGCCTATGACATTACATCTAAATATAAAATTTCGTCGAAAAATATTAATTAATTCTGCACTTAAACGGCAAAAAATCGCTGTCACAGCGATCTCTTATGGGGGAATGTCCCCATTTTCAATTGTACCTGACGTTCATAGTCAAAAACCTTATATATGAAGTTTGACTCAATTCTATACATTGATTCATACGCTATCCGATTATTAAAAAAAAAAAATCGCACCTAAATTTGCTATTACAGCGCCACCTTTGGCCGATTTTCTCCAAAATTTTGTACAAATATCGGCTTATAAAATTACATCTAAATATAAAATTTTGTCGAAAAATATTAATAAATTCTTCACTTAAACGTCAAAAAAATCCAGAAAATTGTACAAAAATCGCTGTTATAGCGACCCCTTTCTGGTGGTCCCAATTTTCAACTGGGTGTCAATTGACGTCCATAGTCAAAAGCGTATATATAAAGTTTGGTTAAATTCTATCCATAACTTCATACACTTTTGGATGATACAAAAGAAAAATTGCTATCACAGCGCCCCCTTCTGGGAGAATATTGCCAATTTCCATAGGAACCCTGTCGAAGTCAAAAACATAATGAAGTTTGGTTCAATTCCTATGCATAACTCCATACACTTTTCGATGATACAAAGAGAACGCACGGACAGACAGGCACTTTGTAAAAACGTGTTTTTCGCGGTCTCTAAGATTCTGATCCCGGAAATGTGTAAATCCGTCGAAAACAGGGAGTAAAAAAATCTATTACAATATTTTCTTTTATTATAAATAGAAGAAAGTAATAAAGACAAAGATTCAGTTAAAATTTTATATTTTCACTTATTTGTACTTTTCTGCTGAATGTATTATTTATACTCAAAGTGAAGTTTTTCAAAAATTTACCAGTAGAGAAGTGGAATTTGGTTTCAAAGAATCGTAGCTTATTCAATTTTATTTTATTTTTTAAATCGAATGCATAAAATACGACGCATTAAGTTTTTCATTAACAACCTGGATATTTAAGAAAAGTGTCGTGACGACGGACTTGAAATCTAAAACCGGGACTCTGATTCTCCCGGGAAAATCGATGCGTCCAGTCATCTTATCTACGTTGACCCTAAATTTAAATATTTTTAAAGCAGCATGCGATACGACAGATCAATGAAGTTTTAACATATCAACTAGATGATGTTTGTAAAAGTTTATCATGATATATACTCTCTACAGTTTTTCAATCTAATGTGTTTATCTTGCATAGCACTTTTTCCTTTCTTTTTATATCGGATATCTTACTTTATCATTAATTAATTACTCTAAAAATCGATATTACCTAAGAGATATGTTATAATTTGCGATCATTCTCTTCCTGTCCTTTCTAACAACCATAGTATGAGATTGTTTATTCCTAGGTTTGAAAATATCTAAAATGAAACTTCTTCGTCTTTTAAAATATTAAATTGCTTTATAACTAAAAATTCTGTTTTAATTTTTAAGAATTTTACAATTGTGATCTGTTAACTACTGCTACTTAAAAAAAAAAATAAATAAATAAATAAAATTGACTTAATTAAATTCAACTGGTATAAATTTGTGTGTAATGTGAAGTTAATAAGGTTAGATGTGTTGTTCAAACGGTAGAAAAGCTGTAGAGTTAAAATTTGTCCCAAGGGAAAGCTTAGTAGGAAGTAGTGATGGCCAGAAATGAATGCTTTTACTATCGAATGAATCATTCCGGCATGCGCAAAATCTTAGTTTCCAACCTTTGTATGTATTTTTCATCAATTACCACCAGAAATTTTGTAAAAGGAAAGAACCAAAAGTATAATTGCCAGCCGTCGTAATTTTTTTAATCGATTATCTTCAGAAATTTTGAAGATGAAAATAATTTTTATGGGGATTTTAAATTGATTCTAATTAAAATGGGATCAGAATGATTCATTCGAATAGTAAAATCATTCATTCTGTCCATCACTAGTAGGTAGTAGGCAGGGACCGATCTACAAATTTGGGGGCCCCAGTCACAGATGCTTACAGGGAGATTGAGTAAAAAAAAATATATATATATATATTGAAAAAGGTACTTACTAAGATAACCACTATTGACTTTAATAATTACTTTAAAATATCCATTAAAAAAACTAAATTTGATAATCATGAACTCCTTCGCGACGAGTGTCAGAAAAATTTTCACCGGTTTTTCAAAATAGAATTTTTTGCCTAATTGAATCGAGAAAATGCCCTGATTAAATAAAGCAACATTTACAATAAAAAATAACTGATGGGAATAATCAAGGATTCTGGGCACCTTATGCGTCACGTATATGTGATGCTCGTCCCGAAGGGGTTAATTTAACTTCTATGACTAATTATTATAACTAATATAATGAGTGTAACTAATTATTTCACGATTATGAAATTTAAATGAGTAAACGCTTTATAATAAATTATGTGGTACTAAATATGTTTTCCATATATGCTTGTCTATATATCTGGAATGATAAAGTACGCAACAACTAATAATAAATTAATTATAAACTACGCAATACCAAGCTACAATTATTTAAAATATTAGGGGACCTTACGAGCTACGCTCACCAACTCTTAAATAATCTGACGAGAACAAGAACAGGATTAAATAAAATTAAAAATACAATATATTTTTAAACTGATAAAGATAAAAGAAAATAGTCACTATAATGAAGTAATTAAATATGGATGTTTCAGATAAAATATACTATGTTATAGAAATACAATACGAACACAATAGACTGTAGAATGAAATGTAAAATTCCACTTGATGTTAAAACTACATCAGATTTTGGACAATAATTGAAAAACCTTCAGCAGCATTTGGGGGCCTCTGAAAATCAGGGGCCCTGGACCCGTGCCCCGAAAGTCCTGCCGTAAATCAGGCACTGCTAGTAGGAAGGGAAATAAAGTAGTTGAGTAAAAAGGTAAGCCTAAGCACACATTATAAAAGAAAATCTAGCTGCTAAATTCTTTCGCCCAGGGCCGCCAAAACCTTACGCGGACACACAAAGAAATTCTACCAATAAATCAGTTTTTTTTTCAGTCTTATTTTCCATTATTTATAGTACAAGGAAACAAGTAGCTTACTTAAATTTATCAATGAAACTCAATTAACTTATGCACACATATTTTTTAATTTCTCTAAACCTGATAAAAAGCAAGTTATTTTGCTACATTAACTAAAATACACCCAGGGAAAATATCATAAAATCTTTAAATTTTTAAGTTAAGATGTTTTACGATAAAAAGAACCATGTATAGTTTATTACTGTTTTCGGGCGTACAAAAATAGTTTCATCTTTTCTTTCTTTCGTTTATTTATAAAGAAAAGCTAAATATGAATATGTTATGTGCGTAAGTAAGCAAAATTGAAGAGTGGAGGAAGAAAAAAAAAATAAAAGAGATTTTCTCGTGATCTTTTCATACCGAACACGAAAAATCAATAATGAACGTGCAGTATTCATTCACGATCAAAATTCTTTAATTGCGTTAGTTTAATAATTTTGTGTTTTTTCTAAAGATTGTTTACACCCAGTTATTGATCACTGAATGCTTCAAAATTCTTAATGCAAGAGTGATCTTGTTTGTTATTCTCCTGTTTTATTTTTACATTATATCCAACATACATCGACGAACATATTCTAAAAAGAATTCAAGGAAAAAAGATGTTGAGAACGTTTATAAGAATTTACAAACTAAAGAAGACAGGGAGCAGATAGGATCGCTATTGTCCCTGCTCTATTGACTGGTTCATTGTCTGATAGTTTGAGATGCGATAAATTTGGATGCTGGTGTAATCATAGACATTTATGAATGTCAGGATTTAAGGGGTAATTCAAGTTCTATAGCACCAAAAAATTGATTTGATTTTTTTTTTTTTTTTTTTTTTTTTGTATACTTGAATGGATCATTCTCTGAAAAAGGCTGTTAAAAAAAAAAGAAAAAAATTGAGTCGAAATAAAATTCTCCCAAAATAGATTAACCTTATTTACTATAATTAAAAATGTTATGAGTTTTTAATATACATTTTATTGCATTAGGTTAGTTTTATTTTATTGTATAGTACAAATATAATAGTACAGGTTAAATAGACCAAAAATTGAGTAAATACAACTGATGGCTATTCACGAAAATTTGGGGAAAACTTCGTTTTGTCACTAGAATTGAAGATTTGATGAGTCCCCCCAAAATAAAGTTGTTTCCCCTATTTTTGTTGGGGGGGGGGGGAGGAGGAAGAATTTTATCTCGGAGATGGGGGGAATCAATTTTTTTAAGTGGGTCAAGTGGGGTATTATTTATTATGTATTTTTTAATTCTGAATCGAATGACACCATCCCAAAGTCGATAGGATCATTGGTTACAAAGTAGGGTGTCAACAATTTTAACCAGTTGATTTAAATCCGAGATTAAATCGTGATTTTAATCAACTGATTTTTGTGAAAAAAATCATTGATTAAAATCTTAAATTTTCTAAATGTTTAAAATGACATAAAAATGTATTAAAATCTAAGATGAACATAATTGGGAAAGTTTCTACAGGTATTTTAACTTAGGAATACATAAGAAAAAAAAAAAAAACTTTAAATAATTGTTTTTAAGCTTAATTCCTGACTGTTGTAAAAAGTTTAAGTACAGTAAGTTTGTAAAAAGCCTAGCTTTTAACTAACATAACATAAGAAAGATTTCATTTTAAAATTATATTTAAATCTAATATAACTTGCAATGTTATAATTTTCTTTTAGTAATCAAATTATTCATTGTTTTTTATAAAATAAGCATAGCAAGTATAATAAATTTTTGAAAGTTAAAGAATAAAATAGCAAGAATCTTATTTTATCATTTACTTTTGAAATACTAAATTTATATCAAATACTGGAGCTGAAGAAGAATGAAAGAATAGCACTGGCTGAACCGCTATTGTAAAAGAATGTATAAGAGAAAAAGAACCAATTGGTATAAAATGTCAAGCACAGCAAGAGCTTCTTCAGTAAAAGTTGAATAAATGTTTTTTTTTTTTTTTTTTTTTTTTTAAACTCATCTACCAGATAAAAATTGTAAGGGATTAAAAAGCCGCCAAAACTATTTGAAACACTGAATGCTGATAATCCCCACTGAGTGCTAATAATGCTGATGTTTAATGGTTGGAGGATTTCAGATATAACTGGTTATTCAGTATATTTACTCTGTATGTGTACATGAATGGGTTAAGACATTTTCATATTTTTTGGAAATTTGCATATGCATACATGTATGTAAGTTTAGATTTAGGCGATTAATAGTACAAATGCAGAATGAGCTGCAAATAATATTTGCTAGTTTTGTTATTTGTGTTCTAACTAATGAAATCAGTTATTTGAAGTTTTTATTAATTCTGTAATTACTTACTGTTTTCTCTAGATAATTTTTTTTAG
Source organism: Maratus speciosus (assembly GCA_963932465.1). Classification (NCBI taxonomy): domain Eukaryota; kingdom Metazoa; phylum Arthropoda; class Arachnida; order Araneae; family Salticidae; genus Maratus; species Maratus speciosus. The sequence continues at coordinate 462,505,192 of OZ010790.1, forward strand.
AGCGCCACAACCTGCCCCTTTTGAAATTGGCAAAATGCACCCTGCCTTTTTAAAAAAATAATGAAATTCACGTATAGTTGTAGACAGAGATTTCTTGTAAATTTTTTCCAAATTCTACAGTATTTCTGAATTTATGTGCCCAAGACCTTGCAAAAATGATAGAACTTTATTTCTTTAGAAAAAAAAAAAAAAAAAAAAAAAAAATAAGACATGTTGTTATTTAATTGTATTTTTCAATTTGTAATTAAAAAATTATTAAAATTAATGACACTTTATTTATTATACTAAGAAACTATATACTTTTTTTCCCTTATATAATTACTAAACACATTACTAATATATTTCCTCATAAAATAGTGCCCTTTTTCGGAACTAGTATCCCGCCCCTTTCTCTTTCTAGAATGAATATTAAATTATTAATTATCATTAAGTATATCATAGTAATGAAAGCATATAAATGTATATTATGTTCCTAATTACAGGGTTAATTTTTTGTTTAATAATTATTAATTTTGAGTAGTGTCAAACAATTTAATATTAAATGCTAGTTAGTATTTAATATAGTTTTACATAATTATTACAAAATGTTAATGTATATAACATTATTGTATGCTACTAACTAATGAAACTACTAATTTGCAGTTTTTATAATTTATGTAATTACTAACTAATAATTATAATTTTATTAATTAAAGTGTAAAATGATAGACTATGTTAGCAATTAGAGGTTTAATCGTTTTGGAAACCTAAAACTCTTGGTAGCTATTTAGTATTTGAACGCTGGGGAAAAAAAAAAATCATAAATATCTAATTTAAATTAAAAAAAATTCTGACTAAAAAAAAAAAAAAAATCCGATTTTTTTTATTTTTTTACACCTTGTTACAAAGTTAGGCAGGTTTTATGAATACAAATTCATGAATGGTTTTATAAATACAAAATTATGAATACACGGATTTTGACAACTTTAATGACCTTGAAGATTCAGATGATCCTGATTTTGATTATTGCTATTTTGAGAACATTTAATAAGTTTGATATTATTTGATATGATATAAAAAAACATGTTTTGAACGTAAAATAAATGCGATAAATCTGCGCTCAATAATAAAATATAATTTTCGACTTAGTATTCATTAAATCTATTATAACTTTGTAATGAATGATCGTAGCGACTTGCGGATAGTGTCATTCGATTCGGAATTAAAAAAAAAAAATACATAAGAAACAATAGGGGAGAGCGGGACACATGTGAACAATTTTTACATTTTGGACTATTTCTCAAAATTGTTATGAGCTATTGAAACAAAAACTGATTTATATGAATATTTACACTTTGTTTGTTCTTTTGGTGAAACTTTTGAATGCATTTATCAAGAATTTTTAACTTATATCATCATTCTAAAATTTGTCTAAATTTGTTCACATGTGTCCCAGTGGAGGGGTAGTTGTGAACATACCTGGGGCACATGGGAACACAAGCATTAAATAAGACAAAAATAATTTTTTGTGAATAAAAACTGTGTTAAAAACTAATTAGATGCCTTCTTTCTAGTTGTGCGAATAAATGAATAAATATTTCAACCATAGCCATAGATACAACAAATTATTCGTAAAATTATACACCAATATACCTACTCCTTTTGAGTCAAGCATAGCAAAACTATGTTACTTTTAAATAAATTATTGAATAATTCTGTTTTGTGTTTTTACTTTTTTCTAAATGTTATGCAATGTGTATAACAAAATTATGCATCATGGTTTTAAAAATTGGTAAAATTGTGGTATAAAAAATGGGTAATTATTACAGTACTACTTATCACTTTTTTTGGCCAACTAAATTTTACGTTAATAAAATAAAATATCTTACAAATACTTTAATATGGGCTAAGGAAAAAATACGTTTAAAACTGGAAATCATTAAAGAATAAGAAATAAACATATTGGTTTTTACAGAAAGCCACCACTTTTAATTGTTATCTAACTTTCAGTAAATTAAAACTGTGAAGCAATCCTAAAAAAATGAATTTATAGCTCAATGTTTGGCAAGGGTAATTAAATTTTAAACTAAAAAAATGCATTCACAAACATAAAAAAAAATACATTCATAATCTAAAATTGAAAAATTGGGCACTTATGAACTGTTCACATCTGCTCCCATATATTCTGTTCACAAGTGCCCCATCTACCAACTTAAGACTAACTTATAAAAAAAAAAGATATTTTTAACTGAAGTAAGGAAACAAAACTTTTTGTAGACCTACCAAATTAATGCCTCTATAGAATGCAATGCTGATATTCTACTTTAAAAAATGCCATGAATGAATTTTTACTTCAATAACTTTTGAAGACTTTTTTACTTAACACCTTCTAAAACAAACAAATTACAACAAAACAGAAATCGAAATGGCTCAATGTTCTGAAAATTCAGCCAAAAGATGGTACTATCTATTGGTAATTTTTTAAATTTTAGATTAACTGAAGGAAATATGTAATGTTCACATGTGCCTCCCCCCTCTCCCCTACTCCACTTGACCGAATTAAGAAAAGAAACCTTCCCCCCCCCCCCCCTGTAAAACAACTTTATTTTCTGGGGACTCATCGGACCTTCATTTCTAGTGTTAAAACGATGTTCTTCCCAAATTTTGGTGAATGGCCATCAGTTGTTACTGTAAAAACTTGTTTCACCTGCATAAAGTATAATTTTCGACTTTGTATTCCCAAAACCTTGAATATTAAATACGTGAAATTTTCCCCATTGCTAACTAAACGTAAACCAACAGAGTGAAAAATGTCAAAGCCGGAAATAAAACCCGGATCCCTGGAATAGCACTCCAATGCTTTACTATTAAGCTTCGAGGACGAGCTCGGTATTTTCACTCAAGCTGGGTGTCGTCTTCGTAGTTTAACCCTTTCGCCCCTGACTTTTTTCTTAAAGTCGAAAAAAATCAAAACTTTTTTTCAGACAGCAGTTTTGAGTAGTAAAATACATATCAATTTATTTTATTTTGATTAGTTAAAAATTATACATTTTATCAAATGCACACATATGTGACCATTAAGTCTTGCGGCGTTACACGATCATTTCATATTTATAGTTTAAAGCATTTTAAAAGTAAGGAACACATATGTGACCGCCAGGGCCGAAAGGGTTAATGGCAGAGCACTGAAGCGCTAATCCAGGGATGCGTGTTCGATTCCCGGCTTGGACATTTTCCACTCTGTTGGTTTACTCTTAGTTAGCAATGCGGAAATCTTTTCGTATTTAATATTCAATAATTTCGGGAGTAATTTCACTGCTGAAAATTAATAGAAAAATTAATAAAAAATTACGATTATAAAACCTGCCGTAAGTTTGTAACAGATGATCGTATCGACATGCAGATTTGCCAGATCAATGGTGCCATTTGATTCAGAATTAACTAATCGGATGTACCAATCCCAAAACGTTCTTCTATCTCATACATGTTAAAACTTCAAAATTCGCTACCACACTGCCAAAATGAAACGGCAATCTATGCGCATCATGAGGATTCTAAAGATATGAAATTCCGTGCATTAGTTTTTGAGATACGGCTATCTCGGAAATCGTGTAAATCCAGCAAAATTCAGCCTAGCAACGCCACATATTGGGTGCTTTACACCAAAACCTATGTTACACCAATACCACCAAGCAACTACTTATGTCAAAGTCTAACAGAATCTGAAGTTTGGGGAAAATCCGTGCATTAGTTTTTGAGATGTAATTATTGCGAAAATCATGAAAATTCCAGCATAGCAGCGTCACCTATTGGACGATTAACACCAAAACCTAATCAGCAACAACTTGTGTTAACATCTAACTAAACCTGAAGTTAGATGAAAATTCGTGCATTAGTTTTTGAGATAGAGCTATTGCAGGAATCGTGCAAAATGTAGCACAGCAGCGCCACCTGTTGAGCGATTTACACCAACACGTAATCAGCAACAAGTAATATCAAGGACTAACCGAATATGAAGTTTGATGAAAATCCGTGCATTTGTTCTTGAGATAGAGCCATTGCGGAAATCGTAAAGAATGCAGCATAGCAGCGCCACTTGTTGAGCGATTTGCACCAACACGTAATTAGAATCAAGTCCTACCAAGGACTAACTGAATCTGAAGTTTCATGAAAATCCGTGCATTAATTCTTGAGATAGTGCCATTGCGGAAATCTTAAGAATGCAACATAGCAGCGCCACCTGTTGAGCGATTTGCACCAAAAACTAGTCAGCATCAATTTGTATCATGGACTAACTGAATATAAATTTTTATTAAATTCCGTGCATTCGTTCTTGAAAAAGAGCGCTCACAAAATTTGTGTCACACACAAACAGACAGACATTTTGTAAAAACATGTTTTTCGGGTTCTCTGACCCCTAAAACGTGTCAATCCGTCGAAAACCGGAATTCGAAAATTTTCATGAATCCAATACTTTTTTCTTGTAAAGATAGAATAAAGTAAAAAATACATAAGAAACGATACCCACTTGACCTACTTAAAAAATTTGAATTTCCCTCCTTCCTAGGTAAAAAATACCCCCTGCTTTTACCCCCCCCCCCATTAAAAAAAAGAAAACTTGGTTAAACAACTTTAATTTTGGGGACTTATCGAATCTTCATTTCTCCTAAATTTTGGTGAATGGCCACCAGTTGTTTAAAAAAAACTATTTTACCTGTACTATAAGTGGATTCATATGATTGCCTCATATATTAAAATTACGAGGAAATAATGAAATACTTGTGAAAATAACTTTGTACAAAAATGATTAGGCTCAAGAATATTTTTAATTGCTTAAAATTCTTTGAAATACACATCCGATATTATTTATATTATCAGAAAAAGGAATTTTATTTGTTTTATTAAATTTATAATAGATGAGGAAATGATTAAAATAACAAAACTTTGTAAAAAATCACCATAAAATAAAACAATACACAGGACGCGTTTCGAGCTAAAAACATAACAGCTCCTCATCAGCTACAGCAAACACGTGTCTGCAAGCGAACAAGGTCAAAAATGAACTGAAGGTAAAGAATGCGACAGATGGCGCTAGCTGAAAGAGGTACATGCAGAAGAGAAAGATGTTGCCAAAAGGATAAAAGAGAAATTGATAGGGAAAAAAATGGAAATAAAAGAAATAAACAAAATAAATATAAATGAAGTAAATTAAAAAATATAAATAATAATAATAAATAAAGAAATATAAAAGAATAAAACAAAAAAAACCCAAAAAATCCTTTTTTTTTTTCAAAATAAAAAGAAAAGAAACAAGAGAAAAGGGAAAAGAATTACAAAAGTAATTTCCACGCTGGAGATAGGAAAGGAGATGATGGGAGATCATTGACAAGATTAGCAGAATTTTTAGAAATAAAATACGCTTCATGAAAATCCAAGTGAGAGGGAGAGTCAGGGGAAGAAATAATTTTGGCCATGGAGAAATTCCAATTCCATTGATTCCAATTCCAGAGATTCTCCATGGCCAAAATTATTTCTTCCCCTGCCTCTCCCTCTCACTTGGATTTTCATGAAGCATATTTTATTTCTAAAAATTCTGCTAATCTTGTCAATGATCTCCCATCATCTCCTTTCCTATCTCCAGCGTGGAAATTACTTTTGTAATTCTTTTCCCTTTTCTCTTGTTTCTTTTCTTTTTATTTTTGGTAAAAAAAGGGATTTTTTGTTTTTTTCTTGTTTTATTCTTTTATATTTCTTTCTTTATTATTATTATTATTTATATTTTTTAATTTACTTCATTTATTTTTATTTTTATTTTGTTTATTTCTTTTATTTCCATTTTTTCCCCTATCAATTTCTCTTCTATCGTTTTGGCAACATCTTTCTCTTCTGCATGTGCCTCGTTCAGCTAGCGCCATCTGTCGCATTCTTTGCGACATTCTTTACCTTCAGTTCATTTTTGACCTTGTTCGCTTGCGGACACGTGTTTGCTGTAGCTGATGACGAGCTGTTATGTTTTTAGCTCGAAACGCTTCCTGTGTATTGTTTTATTTTATGGTGATTTTTTACAAAGTTTTGTTATTTTAATTGCTTCAAAGCGCCAGTTTTCGGTGCTGTTTAGATGAGGAAATGATATTAAGTAATAAAAATACGTACTTTCTTTGATCTAACACTTGAAGGCCATGTGTTAGGTATTGACAAATGTTGTTGAGCAAAAAACAAGCCTGGTTTTATTAATTTACTCCTATACAAAATATTCCAGACTTTCATAATGCATGTGCTACCATTTACTGAGTAAATTAGGGCACATTTATAGCAATGTGAGAGAATGATTTTAATACGATGGACAAAAATAAAAATTGTACTAATTTCTTTCGTTGCATAAAACATTGATATAATTAAGTGGGTAAATATTTAAGTATCTTTAATGGATTTTATAAAAAAGAAGAAAAAATAGTCATCCTTTGAGGTGTGCGACAGGTGCGGTCGCACAGAGCCTCGCGGCAAATAAAAGTTATTAATTTAAGAAAACAAATATTTAAATATATAACATCCTTTTGCATAATATTTAAAGAAGTAGCCTTCGTTTTTGAATTCACTTTAATTCTCATAAATTTTTATTTAACTTGTTAAGGAGTGCATGCTGTGTGTTTTAGTTGCGAAACTCAATACTGAAAAAGAATGTTGAATCTCTTCTTTTCTCAGTACACGATAAACCTACTTAAAAATCTATTACAAATGTAGCGTTTTCCGACATTAAATCGGGTTAAGTTTATGTTACTACAATCAAGATAAGCTACTGAAACAACCAAATTCAGCTCTTGATACGGTACGAATACTACTAATTATAACCAAACTATACGCAGTGGTGTGTATAGTTTGGTTTATGAACTGTTTACAGGCCGGGGCTGTTGACGATTTTGGATAAACGGGCAAGGATTTTTTTGCAATGTATCTGCACATATTTACTTTTCTGGGAAAGCTATTTTACTTTAAGTTTATTGTTTAATTAAGTCTCCCCCCTTTCTATTAAATGTACTAGCTGACAAGCCCGGCGTTTCCCGGGATCGTGATAATTACCTTAAATTTGTATGATTTTATATCTTTAACTCGATTTTATCTGAATTTATATTTTAAAAAAATGCGAAAAAAATATTCATTTATAGTGGTAAAAGTGCCCGCAAGAAGACTTTTTAATTTGAGTAACAGGATTTCACGTTACAAAATATTATTTTTCAGAAAAATATAATAAAAAATCTGTAGAAAAAACCCAAACAAACTGATATTTAGCGGTAAAAGGGATCGAAATGGGAAAGAGGAGGGAGGGACTGCACGTTTAACAAGATGCATTTCTTGTCGTCCAAAGTCTGTGTATAATTTTCATGGTAAGATATTGATACTGAATTGTAAAAAGCAGTGTTTTTTTTTGTCTTTTTTTTTCCTTCTGATGGATGGAATATGTATCAATTTTTTTGAAATTGGAACTCATTATTTCCCTCCTATATGTTATACTTTCTGAACCAGATTTCTGAGTTATAAATATGTTTCCGACTGCTGTGTGTATTTTTTTAATATATTATTGATATTTAGTTGTAAAGTTTTTGCTTATCCTGTTTTTCTGCAAAGCATGGAATACTGAATAGATATAACATTAAAGATTACTATGACAATTCCATTCAAATGAAGATTCAAATTAATGTAGTTTAGAATAAAAGAGAAACACGGTAAAAAAAAAAAAAAAAAAAAAAAAAATCATAATTTTGAACCTCTACAAAACAAAAGTAGATTTTTTTAAAATATTTCTTCATAATTTATTAAGCCAAAATAAAGTTCTAAAGATTTCATCAAGCAGATGCAGCAAATCACTATTATTTAAAAAAAAATGTGAGCCCGACACAGCCTGGAATAAATGAAGCCCAGCCCAGTCCATATCTCATGAAAGAAAATTAATCTGAGCCCGGTTCTATTCAGACATCTAATTCAGTGGTTCCTAAACTTTATTGGTAAGCGATCCAACTTTAAGTAAAAATAAATTTTCGCGGCCCACCAAAAAATATAAGGGTGTATAAAAGTATGGAAATTGTTGTATGACCTCTATAAGCTATCGGCTATCCTATCCTACGAAAAAGGCAAATTTTCGTACGAAGGTACCGTATCACTATTTCGTACACTATCAACAAAAACACGAATTGCTAATCCCAATGTGTGTAAGTGGAATAATAATTAAAAGAACACAAAATAAAAAGAAAAAGATAATTAAAAATACGTTTAAAATTATTATCAAAACATAACTTTATAATCAGTGAGATTTCTGGCATTGGTCTTAACCGATGAGAGCATCTATATCAGGGCCACTTTCTACATGAAGTTTGTTTCTGTAGGGGAGACTGGCGTAGAGGTCTGCACGAGCTGACATTTCCAGGCCCGGGCCCAGCCCGGCCCGTACAAAAAAAATATTGGCCCGTCTCGGCCCGGTAAAAAAGTTAAAAGTTCGGCCCGAGCCCGGCCCGGCCCGTCGAAAAAATTTATTGGCCCGGCCCGGTATAAAAGTTAAAAGTTCGGCCCGATCCCGGGCCGGCACGAATGAATTTCTACAAAACATTGATTTTTACGTCGATTTGGTTAAAAGTTTGTCTCGTGCGAGGAGTTCAAGCCAAAAATATTTATCTTAACTTTTCTTTTCTTGTTTATAATCTTCATTTTTATAGAAGCGATATTTATTTTTTTTAATGAATCTCTATTTCTTATATGTAGATGTTTCCGTTATCATTCATATTGTTAATCCATATTCCATATTCCATGTATTAAAGTGTTAAAAATATGGAAAATGCTATACAGTAAAATCTAAGACTGAATTGCATTGAAAAGAAAAAAAAAAAAATGCGTTATAGACAAGTTCCCTTCTTAGCAACTGTAAATGTATTATATTATTCTTTTCTTACGTAGTAGTATATTAATTTTGCATATGGATCAACACGTTTTTCAGTTTAAAACAAGATTTCGTCATAGACAGGTTCTTTTTCACACGTTTTACTATATCTTAATTTAACTATATTTTAATAAGTGTAAGAAATCTACTACTCTTTAAAAAGAATGAATTTGAATGTTTAATTGTAGAATAATGGCAATTTAAAAATGTATGCATTTTTTAAAAAAAATTTGTGCCAAGCCTAATTTTACTGACCTTTGAACGGACCAGGCCACGCCGAGACAATGATTTTCATACGGGCTGGGTGAAAACTAGGAATGAAAATTTTGGGTCATGAAGATTAGGAATGAAACCAGTACCCGGATGTGTGGAGAAAAAATAAGTTAGGCCCGGCCCGAACCTCAGGAAAAAAGTAAGGCCCGCGGGCCGGCCGGGCTTGGGCTTCGGGCCACAGGCCGGCCCGTGCAGATATCTAAGACTGGGGCACATGTGAACAGTTCACGTTCACATAAATACAGCTTTTTCTCATAACTGGGTTAATGTATATAAACAAAAACTACTCAATATAGTAAACAGAGTTTTTTTTTTTTTTTTTTACATATGGTAATTTTTTTTATCACCTTTATAGTTCTTACCCTTTTTAAGAGTTTTATAAATTCCAAAAATTGTTCACATGTGCCCCACCGCTGGGGTGGTTGTGAACACAAGGAAAAAATATCCTTTGACATGCTTTTTATTCTGTTATTCATTTGTGTTATAATCATTAGTTATATTACTAGTTAAATTCACCATACCGAAATATATATATATTTTTATCTAGTTTTTGGGTGATATGTTTAAGCAAAAGATTATAAAATGTAAACAAGTAGATTTGAGAGGAAGAAGGCTTAGATTACTGATCAAATATTGTTGGTAATAAAATAAAAAAATAAAGAAAGAAATTTGAAAAAAAACATTAAAGCTTTTAAATTTTGCTTAGGGGTTTTTGTTTTGAGGAGATTTTAGTGAGGGGGCATTTACTTCATGTTTATCTGAAATCTGCCGAAATACGAAAGATTCTCACTTCTGTATTTGCCTTACTTACTTCTAAATTAATGATACAGAAGGATTTTTTAATGATAAAAAAAATCTCGATTATAAGCCCCTCCCCCCCGAAATTTAACTTCTTTTGCTTTTGAAAGAGAAGGGGCGGGGTTGCTTACAGTTTGGATTTTACGGTAGTTATCACTTTAAAAATTTTACTTTCTTAAAATATTATTGGTATTTATCTCTATTCAAAGCATCATATGCATAGCTGTTTTAGGAATGGAAGTAAGCCATCGTCGCAAGTTTGGAACAAATGAAATAGAAAAAAAAAATCAAAGTTGTTTAGCGTAATACTTTTTCTATTAACAATCCATAAAACATATTGTTGTAAACCGTTTAGTAAAATAATACATAACACTTGTCGCATTTTAGAAAACATTGAATTTATTAAATTACAATTAAACGAGCTTGTTGCGCTTTATGTACTTGCTTACAGATTTGTATGTGGAAGTTTCAATAGAAAATCAACTTTGTAAGACGGAATTGTCTTTTATTTCAGGAAAATTATAGATATTGTAGCTGACATTATTTCTCATGAAGTTAACTGAAAGTAACATGTCTGCTACAGTTAAATTGATAAATAATTAACATTTCTCAATTTTAGAAAAAAAAAACTTCATCAAAAATGCCTATTAGTATTTATAGTATATGTTAAAACATAAAAAAAAATGAATAAATAAATATAATTATTAGCTTATGAAGTTGGAACTGAGATTTTTCTTTTGAGATCTATAAAATAAACAGTGTTTTGGCTACTGAGGACAAACAAAATATCAAAGAGCTTAAAAAATTTTTTTTACCATATGCCTACAGGTGCTACTATCTTTGGTAATTTTTTCAAACAAAAAAACATATACTATAACTAGTAACATATAATAACTAGTGAAAAATTGCGACGTTCACATCTGCCCCATGTTCATATGTGCCCAGTCTCCCCTACTTGTCGTGGCGTAGTTTGTATAAAACTGTCAAGTCTAAAGTGATAGAAAATGTGAAAAAAATACATCCTAAAGCATCTTATGTTAAAAATCAAATTTACTATGTTTGTTCTGACTGTGAAAAAAAGTATTTTTAGATGATTTTTAGAGTTAGCATGGATTTTTTCGGGTCGAAACGATCGATCGTAGAGCCCTTATTTTTTTTATGATATTTTTCACCAGCCTTAATTATTTCTCTCTTAAGGTTTTATTGAATGCATCCCTCATTCTATTTATTTCTATTTTAGGTGTGAACACGGTATTGCATGCACCTAAGATTTCGAGGTGTTTGCAAGACCGAATGAATGAGATCCCCGAGAGTAGTTTCCTTCGCTAAACGCCGAAGTCGGCCCTCTTGGAGGATTTATTGAAGCCTTGCCGGAACCAACACATATGTATTCTGTCAATTCTTTGGTAAGTACAAATCATCTGTTAATATACTTCAGTGTCTTCTCAGTGTTGCCAATTGGGCAATTTCCCCCCATATCGTTATTGTTACCATTTTTTTTTAAAATTATGATGCTTATTTATTAAATAGCAGATGCATTTAAATGTTGCGATTATTATATTAAAGATTCAAACAGCATATGCATTAGAATATTATTTATCTTTCATCTTTTAGAAATGCCCAGTTAAAAATAAACATAGGTGTATTTAGAACAGTGTGGCCAATTGTGTGGATTTTCTTAATTAAAAACCTATACAACTATTCCTGAATATAGTAAAACATCCCAATAAGGGACGCCCATGGGACCAGATACACTAAAACCTTCATAACGGACACCTCTAATACTTTTTCAATCCCCAACAAAATTATTATTTAGATATTTTTACCTCTAATTAGAGGATTCCTCCGAATAACGGGCAAATTTAGCTATCCCGAGGTATCCGTTATTTAGCGGTTTTACTGGTCCCTTAAATACAAGTGTCCTTTATTAGGAGATGCGGTGAAAAAATAAGTAATATCGTAATGCAATGTAATTCAAATTCGATCAAGATACCCAAGACAACATAAAAAGATGATGATGATAACGAATTAATAACTAATTAATAACCAATTAATAACTAATAAAAAAATCTCAATTCATTTTACGATTTGTAATTACTATTTAGAATTAGCAATTAGTATTACTTTAATACAATACGTAATTCATTGCTAAAATATTTCATGAAATACATACATAAAAATGTGACAGCTTAAGTACGCTTATTTAAAGTATATTCAGTTAAAATATTTAGTCTTGTACAGTTCGTTTGACAAACATTCTTTTCTATATGCATGTAAGTTAACTGTAGAAAATTTAACCAATCAGTAGCCTTTTTTTAGAAAACACCTAGGTTTAAGAAGTGATTTTGCAGTTTTTAAAAAAGAATTCTCAATGATCTTCGCACTGACTAAATGCGCGTTGGTTCTTCCAGCCCCGGATACCGCAAAAATATGCCATAATAATCCACCATTTCAATCAAACTAATGCATTTGCTCATTAGTTGCATTATTTACATGCTAACGATTGGCATTTCCATTTTTATTGCTGTTATTAGGAGCGAAAATTATCTTTTTCGTACATATTAGGCCTGCTGCACGTGCTTTTTTTTTTTTTTAATCGATCATACAGGGTCGTTCTGAATTCGACCGACGAATTCAGAGGGGTGATACTAGGCATCGAGAGGATGAAAAATTACCATAGAACATGGAGCCGCAAACCACGTTTAGACGGTGAAAATCGCAAAAACAGACGTCGCATGGAGAGGACAGTGGTCATGGTGAAGAGGGTGGCAAAACGAATGCTAGGATTAGAAGTACTATGGTCGAGAAGAAGAAACCTTTTCGTATGAAAATTCCCCATGCGTATATGGGGAAAATAAAAGTAGCGAGTACTCATTAGTGGGCACTTTCAGAATTCGCGGGCGTTAAACTTCATTCGGAAACAACATACCAGATTACACGAACAAGGAACATGGGGATATGCATCTGATTTACAGCCGAGCAGGTGGCAATGGACGCCTAGCACAGATGATGTACCAAACAATATTCGGAGAGACGTTGTCCGCACCGTACCACCTTCATGAACATCGATCGACGGCTGCGGGAGACGGGATCTTTTCGAATAACGAGGCGTAATGCAGGGCAAGAACGTAGTGTGCGCACACCTGAAATAGAAAACCGAGTATTGCAACAGTTTGCCGTTTCCCCGTCGACCAGTACACGATCGGTTGCAGCTGAACTGGATATTTGGCACGAAATGGTGTGAAAGGTTCTGCGTACAGAAAACATGCACCCCTTCGACGTACAGAAGGTCCAACACCTTAGGCGATGCCAATTACCCACTTCGTGTAGAGTTCGCCCGCTTGATGCTACACATAATTATTCACAGTTTTATTCTCAGATGGAGCCTGCTTTACCAAAGAAGGCGGGGTCAACATGCACAATGCACATATGTGGTTGTGTGAAAATCCCCACAGCACTGTCTAGTCGAAAGTACAAGCTCGGCATTATTACCTGGGCAGGGATTCTCGGAGATCATCTGTTGGGACCGTACCTTCTGCCCGAACGCCTCAATGGCGCAAATGACCTTGTTTTCCTACAGCACATCCTACCGGATTTTATGCAGGAAATACCGGCCACTGTACGCTAGAACATGTGTTTCATACATGATGGTGCTCCAGCACATTTTGCGATTGCGGTACGTAACCACCTTGATGCTACATATCCCGGGAGGTGGATTGGACGCGGCGGCGGACTTGTTGCTTGGCCTCCACGCCCCCCGGACCTCAATTCCTTAGATTTCTCCTTCTGAGGTCGCCTGAAACCGGTTGTTTATCAGACGCCTGTAGATACACTGGAGGATCTGACAGCACGGGAACTTCGTCGCTTCAGCAGACATCGTCAACACAACGGGTATGTTTGATCGCGTCCGGCAATCCTTCGTCTGTTGGTGTCGGCTGTGCAATAACCTTCGCGAACGCAACTTCGAACAATTCCTATAAAAATGTCTCGTCGTCTCCTTTCTAATGTTGAAGTGTAATGCATTCCAATCTTGCTTTAGGAAAATAAATGTTTTTCTCCTTATTATTTGCCCCTTTTTTTCCACTAGACGTCACACCCTCCATAACTATTTTTGCGATTTTCTCTCACTAAACGTGGTTTTGAACCCCACGTTCTATGGCAGTTTTTCATCCTCTTGATGCCTACTATCATCCCTCTGAATTAGTCGGGCGAATTCGGCAATACCCTGTATAATTTAAAAACGCATCGTTATCTATCTACTTCTACTTATACTGTATATATGAAATTCAAATAGGAATTTCGTTCCTGCAGCGTATAACTTGAGTTCTGCTGAATAGATTTTTATGGGACTTACACTATTAATTAAAAAGTTTTCAGCGAAGGTTTTAGTATAAGGTAAACCGGGGTAACTGAACCCGCGAGGTAAGTGGGCCATAAGCTATTTTATAAAAAATCGTTGATGTCTTTTAAGTTTTAGCTTTTGTCAACATTCGCCGCCATCTTTACTTCTTAAAACAACGTGTGCCAACTCAATCATAATTCTGTCTTTGCTGTGATAGGTTGCGAAAATTTATGTTTCTTTCTTTACAAACAACGTCGATTTGGTTGAATTTCCTCGGCTTTTTTATTAAAATAGGGTAATACTTTTATTAAACAATCTTTTATTTTAAAGATTAGGCATATAAATACATTAATATTATTAGGTATATTTACATATTTACTTCATGTTTGAAATGCAAGGCCGGTATTCCAGTTACCCCATAATTTTTTCAAGAATGGGGTAACTGTGGTATCAGGGGTAACTGGACCATATGGGATCCAGTTACCTCCACAGTTATAAATAATTTTTTTGGAGTTTCTCTTATTTTGGGAAATTAATTTCTCCATTGTTTTTTTGCTTGCATTAAAGAAAATTATATAAATACCTTATTAAAATTACATAATAAAAAAAAAGCATGTCGGCGGGTATCAAATCATTTTTTTTAAGTTAGATAGCCAAACCTCGAAATTTTACGATACAGATGAAGAGGAGACAAAGTGACATTATTAGAAAATTATCGAAACCAATAAAAAATAGTTCTATTCGATATAAAAACATGGTTACATTCCCAACAGATTTGTTGGACTTATCGAACTTTCATTGAGGTAAATAAAAAAGAGAATGAGATACTTAAGTATTTACGTATCCTTTGTTCATAGATTTATCTTGTTTATTTTTTCCTAAAATGTCCTATGTAACTTTTATACTTATTACCTATATTAAAGTACATAAGTGCTTACTTAATTCTGATGTTTTTTGTATAAATAAATCTGATAGTTTCACATTTGTTGCTTTTTTTAGACACCTTGACAGCAAAGGTTTCCCTTGCAACGTAGTTGCAAGTTTAGTTGATATACAATTTACATGATCTGCCTGGTTTAAATTTTTTAAAGTTATTTACACTTTTTCCAACAGGACCAGATAACCCACATAAAAAAAAAAAAAAAAAACGCATGAGGAACACAGATCTACGCGGTCCAGTTGCCCCGTAAACATGAGACAACTGGACCCATGAAGAAAGAAAATTAAATATATATATTTTTTATTTTTAGACATTAAAATGAAAATTTGTGCCTGATAGAGTGAACTAACTGAACACATTTACAAAGGTTCAGACTTTAATTCAAATGAACATTAGCTTTTGGAAGCTAATTTGCCAGAATCTCCAAAGTCACATTGTAAAATTATGGCCCAGTTGCCCCATTTAACCCTATAGTATATTGTTCTACGCTGCGTAGTTGTAGGGTTATGAGGGAAATTTCTATAATCAGGTGAATCCGACTATGGAATATTACCCTCTTTAAAAAGCTCTACTGCAGGGATTTTGATGAGATTTGCGGTGTTAGGTAGATAATTTTTCAGGAATAGTTTTAGTATATTGCATAGTGTTCTAGGTTGCTTAGTTATATACTTATGGGGGAAACTTCTATATAATCAGGTGAATCGGATTATAAAATATTAGCTCTTTTAAAAGTTCTACTGGACGGATTTCGAAGAGACTTGCACTGTTAGTTAGATAACTTTTAGGGAAAGGTTTTAGTATATAACATATCGTTCTACATTATTTACTTATAGAGGGAAAGTTTTATAATAAGATGAACCCAATTATGAAACATTAGCCTTTTAAAAAGATTCTGCTGAGTTAATTTCGATGGAACTTGCACTGTTAGTTAGATAATTTTTTTAGGGAAGCAAGGATGTGGTATACATCGTATACCTTCTGGATAACTCCGTATACCCTCATTATCTTATTTCATATACTGTCTGGTGTATACCTTCAGCCTATAGCGTATACCCTCTGTTTTTTTTTTTTGTTTTTTTTTACTACATCAACACGGGGAAGGTTTTAGTTTATAATAAATATCGATCGCTTAGTTCTAGAATTATGAGGAAAAGTTCTATAACCAGGTGAATTCAATTATAAAAGATTAGCCTTTTTAGGAAGTTCTATTGGACGAATTTTGTCGAGACTTTACAAAAATACAATAGCACAATAGCGTTTGTAGCGTTTTCAGTAATGCAGTAGGACATTCCAGATTCCAGGTGAAAGTTCATAATGCTTTAAAATATAAGGTCAAATTTACTGATATATTCCGTTTGGCGAAATCGGCCAGCATAGCGGGCGAAGCCCGGGCGTTTAATTTATTAAGATGAAATGAAGTGATAGCAAACATTATTAACTGATGTGTGAACTGGTAAGATACGTATTGCAGAAAAATTAGAACAAGCTAATGACGAATTATGAGAAGAAATTAGATTCCCGTGACGAGACGAACATTTATGCATTTCCTTATCATTATCTTAAGAATGATGAAATTACTAAATGGAATCAAACGATACCAAGATTGAGTGTGACATTGTGAGAACTCACGTACATAATATTTTGATAAAAATGCATAATTTCCTGCAAATTTCGTGAAGAAAATAATTCTCGGGTCTTAAAGACCCAGAGGCGTTTCCGCGTGACAAAAATAGACACCCTCCCATGATTTTTTCTTTCTTTTTTTTTTATTTTTTTATAAAGTGCCATCAATGAAAAAAAGTGTATAAAAAAGAAAAAAAATAGCTTTTTATTTTATTTATTTGAACCAATGAACCAATGCAGATAAATCAGTAGTACCTTCGATGATGGTCTTTATTTATTGGAACAATTATTACTGTCTTTTAAAAAGACTGTTCCTTTTTTAGTACATAAATGCATTACGCACCCTATATGTAGGGACTGGGACCGGTAAAACTGAAGCTTTACTGTTATAATATTCGCCTTATTTAATCACAGTTTAAATAACACGAATAAAACTATTCAGAATCAGTGGTAGATTTCTAAATTAAGAAAAATAATTTGGACTCTGTTTCAGGTAAAATAATATGCTCGTATAATAAAAAATATTTTTTTTTTTCTCGGCCCAATTTTGAGATAAGAATTTATCGATAGGATATTCTCCCATGAACGATATTAATAGAAGTAGAAGGAAAATTAAAAATCGTAAGAAACATTTTCTCTGTAAGTATAACGTTCAATATTTCTTCATATGCTATTTGAATTGAGAAAAGTGATTATGGAAGTATCGTTTTAGTAAACTATTGAAACTACAATTTTATCTGTTTTTTTTTTCAAGGAAATCGAACGAATTTTATTGCAAATTAATACCATTTGGGTCTTTTTTAACACTATTTAAATTTTCACTTTCTCAACCAGGAAAATTAATAACTTAAACATAGTAAATAAAATTAAATAGATATCTCCTAGAAAGGCATTACATATTATTGAAGCAAGTTTATAGTTCAAAGTATGAAAAACTAACAATGCTTGAAAATAACGCCATAGTGGTAGGATGATTAAATGAAAATATAAAAAAAAATGTATGATAGATCATTAGAATGGACCAGTGTAAATATTTCGTAATATTTAAAGTTGAGATGTGTGGAAAAATCCAGTTGTTTGTGTATGTACTTATCAGGAAGAGACTACACCTGTCTTCTTCTTAATCCTTCGGAGACGAGGCTAATCGCTCTTAAGCTTTAGTTGCCTCTTGTGAGATGCTTGTTTCCTGCTAATTATCGTACACTTGTGTGCCAGTGTGTGTAATTGTTGTGAAGAGTGACATAATTAGATTATGAGACGTTAAAATATTAGTTAATTTATTGTACATAACACTTTTTTAACATTTTCCAAGATAGTTGAAAAGTGTTTGACTTCGATTTGTCTGTCCGAGCTCTAACTCTCGTAAGTATACTCGGATTGCTCTGAAATTTTTGTATGTTATTCTCGTTAACTATAGCTATTGAAATTGAACTGTGTAGAATTTATAGTTTGTTTACAGGGACGGTCAAAAGTATTCCGTTACATTACGGTCAATGGGAAAAAATCGTTTTAAGTTCATTTTGATAATGTTAGACCATTTCAAACATAATGAAATTGATATACATTTATGAAGCGCACTAAAACAGGCATTCTGTAGCATATGGGGAATAAAGCATTTACTTTTCATTTACACGGCCACACCAAAGTTTACACACATTACACAGTGGTCTATGGGGAAAAATTGTTTACAGCGTATTTTAGTTCTGTTATACTATTTTAAATATAATAAAATTTATATACATTACCGAGGCTTACTACAGGATAATTGTTATAGATAAAAAACGTTAGCACCCTTTTGCTCGAAACCATATTTAACAAAACAGATCTCTATGCTCCTTAAGGGGTTCCTCGTTACCCTTCATTTTGCGAAGAATGCCGGGAATATCAATTTTCCCGTTTTTTACTTAAAATGAACTTAGACATCCGTACTATATTCTCCATAAAGTGCTGTAAAGGTCCAATAATTTAAAATATACGAAAAAAGCTTTTTATTGTATCCATTCGCTTTTAAATGATTCCGAGTTGCAATCTTTAAATTAATTTTTCTCTCAGTGTGTGCTTTATCAATGTATCAATCATCATGTTTTACGTGACAAATCTTCAACAAATATTTTTTGACTGACTCCCTATTTTCCCCCTTGTATATCCTTAAGGGTGTTGGTGAGCGAGATCTCAAATTCCCCAAGCTAATGTTAAACCTATGGGCGTGGAAATATCTCATCACGAAATTAACATTTTTAATTTCTTTTTTCCATGTAGTCTTCTTAAATGATGCTTCTTTTTTATTTTTTTAGTTGATAAAGTATTTCTAAAATCTATGCTTAATGTAATATTTTATGTATTAAAGGTTGACGAACTGTGGGTAAGATTTAAGGGGGCTCAAGGCTTGAAAACTTTTCAAAAAATTGATTTTTTTTTTTTTAGTATCTATTTTGATTATTCAATTACTTCTGAACACAGTGCAAAAAACCGCATAAAAATATTTGCATTTTTAACGGAGTTATAAGCGTTTATGTAACAATCACTTTCATAGCCGCACCCATTTAATTGCAACTTTAAGTCGAGTTTTCTCAAAACTGGATTTTTGACGACTATGCGTAAGATAAAAAAAAAAAAAAACTATTTGATGGAATGACTTAAATTTTTTTTTGCATGCATATAACATCATTATCTATAGAATGAATTAATATATTTCAGATAGCTTAATACGAGGGTGAGTCGGAAAATAAGTTTCCCATGGCAACTGTGGACAGAGGTGTGTATGAAAGACAAGAAATGTAATGAAACATTAAAGATAAGACGTAACTTTATTTTTCTACATAAGTATCAAGTGAGTTGAGACATTTTTCATACCCCTTTATATGCTTCAAAAAGCGCTCCTTGAAAAAAATCAGGGCTCTGCATCATTCTGTTCCCGGTAGATATGGAGAGAAAGTGCGTTGTGAATTCGTGGAAGTGATAGCGGTTGCCTGCTATGAATGGGCACGTGGAGTATTGGGAGCAGAAATCCATAACCGCCACGTGGGAGCCTATGGGCCAGATGTGTTGTCGAAACAAATGATGCGGATATGGTGCCGCCAATTCAGTGAGGGGCGTCAGCAAGTGTTGGACAGGCCGAGACCTGGACGGACGTACACGGACACTACAGACGAAAGCAATGCTTGATTACTTCTTTGTAAGCAATGCTGAAGTCACACAAGCCGTTCAACGGTTCTTTTGTATGCAGAGCGCTGTTTTTTTCCTGGAGGGCTTTATGAAGCTTTTATAAAGTGTATGACAAATGTCTTAACTCACTTGGCACTTAAGTAGAAAAAATAAGGTTACGTCTTATCTTTAATGTTTCATTACATTTTTTGTCTTCCATACACACCTCTGTCCACAGTTGCCAGGGGAAACTTATTTTCCGACTCACTCTCGTATTTTGAGTATTTTTAAGGGAAAAAAACTTGTGTTTTTTAAGGTTTTTTAAATTTTCAAATGTAAGAGTTTTTTTTAAATAAGGTTTCCTTTAGTGATAGTTATATCCTTAATTCATTCTAAAGAGTAAAGTTTCCTGGTCATTTTAAAGCAAAAATAAGGTTCGTATGTCAATTCAACGTTAAGATATCTTACGGATGGTGATATGACACCTAAATTTTTTTTTCGAAAATTGTGTTATATAAATTTTGCTATAATTTTTAGTTTTATTACATTGAAGTACTTCATTTTACAATTTTATAAGACTATAAAAATACCTTTAAAATATTAGAAAGTTTAAATTAGTTTCATTGAATACTTCTGTTTTTATACGGACTCGAAGCGAGAGCTCTGTTTACATGTTTTTCGGTATCGATCAAGCCCTGAGCCCCCTTAATACGTCACATGAAATTAAGTATATATTTTAGAAATATTTTGACAACTAAGGAAAAAAGAGACAGGGAGGGGAAATCGGAAGTTGACTGACTAGCAGCCTTAACCTACACAATCTTGTGGATTATAATACTGATTTAATACAAACGCTCCTCCACTCTCCTTGCGATCGATATAAAAAGAAAAAAAAACCCACTGTTTTCTTTAATTTTGATAAAGTAGGAAGTTCCATGAGATAAGAGGATAAAAGAACAACTTGTGAACCGTTCTTTGTTGCATATTCAATTTTAATAAAAAATTATGATTGAAAAAGTAAACAAATAGCCAGAGCAATTATCTTTAAATTATTTTCCTACTGAAATGTATATTATTGCATTTAACACCTGTTTAAAATTCATAGAGCCATTATTTATTTCTACAAAGCAATTGTGAAATAATAAACGAACTTGATATAATATGCATGAGGTAATTTGTTCAAACTTTGATGATGGGTGCGTCTCTCATGTTAAATGTATTACGTAAAGTAATTCATGTTAAATTAAAAATGTTACGCCGTTTTTGCTTTTATTTCTTGTTTTCACCCAGGATCGTTTTCTTAAAAATGTTTTTTGCTTTACATTGCTACATTCTGACGGGAAAAAATGCCACATAACAATTAAGTTAATCGATTTCATTTAATCGTTTTATATATTTATTGTAACATACAGTTGTTGCCATTTCTTTCTTTTTTTTTTTAAACAGTTGTTAAAGGCAGTGCAAGCTCACAAAATAATAATATACAGGCAGGGGCGTAGCTACAGATATTTTTTCGAGGGGGGGGGGGGGGAATGAAAAAATTTCCCAATATGAAACAAATTGCTCTATTTTCCAACTGAAATGATATGTGCAATGTGTTTTTAATGATAATGATACTTATACGTAAAAAAATTTCTTCCCAAGGAAAAATACTGAAACTAAAAACAAAAAAATTATAATTATTCGTTCATTTAATGAAAGATTTTGTCTTCTATTGTGTACGAGTCATAATCGTACTTCATATTAAAATAGCCTCATGATATTTTGAGATAGGAATAAAGTTTTGGAGGAAATAGATTAGTGAACTGTTGATAGACAACAGTAGAGAAATTGAGATCTGATAGATGTATGATATTTTCGTGGCACAGAGAAACACAATGACAAATTGAGTCTGGCTGCTTTTTGTATTGCTTTTTATAATTTAACTAGTTTACTATTACAGAACTCAGAAAGGTAGTCACCAAAACAATAAAAAATTCTTATTTTTTTTACTATTATTTTTAAAAAAGGAAAAAGTGCTTAAAAAATTTGGAATTTTCCAACTCGAAGCTCAAATTTTCCAAGTTCACATATATTAGAGGGGGCGGGGGCTCCCCCCAATCCCAATGCCTATGTATACAGGGTGTTGCCAAATTCGACCGACAAATTCAGAGGAATGATAGCAGGCATCAAGAGGATACCATAGAACATGGGGTCTCAAACCAACTATTTAATCAAAAATACAGGGTATTCTACCGTAACTCAACTTGGATCGACGGTAATAACTTTCAGAAAATGGAAGTACTATATTATAATGAAACTTATAATAAACATGATCAACTTTGTTGTAAATGTGATAAAAACAAAGTGGTAGTAGTTTCCATAATACGCGCCAGCAGTATGCACTTGACACTACACATTTTGGACAGTGTTGCAAATGCGATAAAAAAGTGGTAGTAGTTTCCATAATACGCACCAGCAGTATGCACTTGGTACTACACATTTTGGGCTGTGTTGCAAATGCGATAAAAAAAGTGGTAGTAGTTTCCATAATACGCACCAGCAGTATGCACTTGACACTACACATTTTGGACTGTGTTGCAAATGCGATAAAAAAAGTGGTAGTAGTTTCCATAATACGCACCAGCAGTATGTACTTGACACTACACATTTTGGACTGTGTTGCAAATGCGATAAAAAAAGTGGTAGTAGTTTCCATAATACGCACCAACAGTATGCACTTGACACTACACATTTTGGACTGTTTTGCAAATGCGATAAAAAAATGTGGTAGTGGTTTCCATAATACGCACCAGCAGTATGCACTTGACACTACACATTTTGGACTGCGATTACCAGTTCATACGGTATCATAGATTGTGTGAGCACCCTGTTTTTCCAGAACGTTTCGTGATGTTATCACATTTCGTACAAAACAAGGTACATATCACAAATTTTCATTGCAATATTTTTATTTTTCTCAAAATTTTTACCGTCAACCAAAATTCAGTTAGGTCGAAATACCATGTACTTTTGACTAAATAAGTGGTTTGCGACTCCGTATTCTATGGCAATTTCGACAACAGCCTAGTATAAATAAAATTATAATAACTAATTCGAACTCGAATCGACTCTCTGAGAAATTAGTTAAGTTCGCTCTCTTATTCAAACTTTATAAAATATATTCGCTCAATTAAAACTCTTTAAGAGAGAAATTCACGTAGGGTTGGGTTGGGTTGATTGTTGACGGCCGATTATCTACTCGAGGGATATAGGCCCTAGGGGGAGTGCCCTTCGTGGGGGTCTTTCTAAGGGAACCTAACCCGTATTTACGCAGAAATTCACGTAGGATTCCTTTAAAAAATATAAAAGAAATAAAAGAAAATCCTGAAAAAAGAGGAAAGCATGTTTCGCTTAATTTTATGGACTTAGAATAATGATTTCAAAATTTCTTTAATTAATTCAGTAATAGTCAGTAATGGTCTCCGGTGTAACGGAAATTTTGTAATAAATATAAATTCTATCAACTAATCTTAAATTCTTAAAATACTCGAGTGGTTTTTAGTGTTGAATTCTCAGAGTATTTTTCTTTGTAAAACGTTACTTACCATTAAGAACATTAACCCTTTGCGTCGTATTAAGTTTATACATAGGCATACTGGTATACTAGTAGGAATCAATTTTCGTTGAACATTCAGTAAATTAAATAAAGCAATTTTATATATTATTTATATAAAATCCAAGTCTCTGTGTGTCCCTCACGATTCCGGTAGGACCGCCTCATTGAAATGAGTAATTGTTGAAAAACCTAATGCAGGGTTACCACAGTAGTGCCAAATGTTAGCCAACTTGGTGATAGCTGGCTATTTTGGCAAAATTCCCATTTAAAACTATTAATCTTTCATAAAGGAGGTCACCGAAATTTAATTTAAACTCCGCTCTTTTAAGATATTTTTCAAAATCTATGAGTGAGAATTTAAAGTACAGCTTTACATCTTCCTCCCGATGCTACTAATAAAATAACCGCCAATAGACGACGCTGTACTGTGTGAGCTCCTAACTGCGCGATTTTAATGTGCTTTAGGTACTTTTCCAGTATAGGTGACTTGGCGAAAAAGAAAAATTTGGCAACATATTTTCCGGGAACCTATCCACTGTTTAATTTTATATATACACGATATTTAATATAAAAAAGACGTTTCTCTAATTTTATAAAGAAACAGATTTGTACATAAAGACATCAATAATATACATATAAAATAAACGTATAAAACAAACAAAAACGCTCATCAAGTTTGTTTTCATAGCTGTTTATATGATTTGACAACAAATCTCGATATTTTTCCGTTATACGGACACCATGCCAAAATGTATGCTAATGCGACAATTATTTCAAAATACTAAAAGATATTTTTAATTTTATGCCAGCAGTTAATATGAGTTTTATTTTATTGCTTTATTTTATAACAGTTATTTGTTCACTTATTTTAAGTATATAATTGTGATTTAATGAAATAGTTCGTAAAAGTCTGGAATTTTCAAATGTTATATTTTTTAAATGCTCACTTTAGTATTGACAATGTTTTTTCTTTTATTTTTTCAAATGCTCCAATTCACGTGATTTTCATTTTGCGACATCTATTACGCTTGGCGACAAAGGTATCCGTATAACGGAAACGAACCCAAATCTTACTTTCTGATGCCCAAATTACATCAAGCTTTTTTTTAAAAAACGCCAAAGTTCCTGCAGTGGAAAAGTACCAAACTGTCTATTATTTTGCGCTATCTGTATTATAGTTTGTACTATATTTAAGGGGTGTGGAGCGAAGATTTTAAAAATTAAATATTAAAGTTTCGGCACAGATGTCATATACGCCCCATATTGGCGCGATTTTTTTCTGACGCCAATGTCATATACACAACGGGTAACTGGCGGCAAAGTGTCGTTATTTTGCTTGATATGGTAACCCGGATGTTGTTGTTTATGCTGTTGATGTTTTCGCCAAATTGGCGTATATGACAACTGTGCCAAAGTTTCTATAAAGCAGCATAAGACTAAAAAATTAAGAATAAAATAAATGCGAAATAAGACTAAAGAAGAAAGAAAAATCATGCGTTAAGCATAGAATATGAAACACTTTCCAACACATCCTGAATGCTTTAACAAAACTTCGTTATTTGGGGAAATAAGATAACTAAGTAAACATTTTAGAAGACGCATACAAAATTTTAAAAATTGATTTCAGCAGTTACCGTCCATAGCCAATAGTATCGTTATTACATGCCACTATTTAGCCTAAATTTAATTTAAACTACTCTTAAAACTACTGAAATCACATTTCCAGATATTATCATCCATAGACGGTTATGTATCCAATTCTTTGCGTGGCCCTGTATATCATTTTATTTGTATTCTTCAAACATTTCTTAGTAAACTGAATGCAGTTCAGCGTAAAAACGCATAATTCCTTTAAAAACCACCTTTAAGCAATTTACTCTCATACTCAGTAACCCTTACGAATTCTTTTGTGTAGCCCTGCATATGAACTGTAGCATTTATACACACAGTATAGTATGCATAAATGTAGCGAAACATAAAAGCGCATATCATAATTTAAAATGCATTTCTAGCAATCATTGCTTATGTACTATACTTCGGATAAAACTTGCTTGGCGAGAAAGAGGTTTGCCAACGTATTTTCTGACAACCTATTTACTGCTTCATACTCACAAGCAATTTTTTCCATATGTATGCAATTTATTTAGGTAGTTGTTAGCTATCCCGTCGACCAGTTTCGCCCCATTATATAAATCGCCAAACCACTCGCCAAATTATACAAATTAACATAATTTTTATTTTAAACAACGAAAGATCAATTAAATTAGCAAAACATTAATAAAAATACAAATATAACGTCGAATTAAAAATCACTTGATGACGTAAGAAACACATGATCATGTTTAATGTCAATCATTATTGGCATTTAATCTTACAATTTGGCGACAGTAATTTGGTCGACGGGATAACTAACAAGTACCTTTATTTAATGTAAAAAAAGCTATTTACCCATTTTTTGGTACTTTTCGGTTAGCCGGGCGCCAGTTTTATATATACATATACATGTATATATACATGTATGTATGTATACATATATACATGCATATATACATATGTGTATACCGGGTGTCCCAAAAAGGACTGACTGATTTTAAAATTCAATAACTTGCAAACGGTGACAGATATTTAAAAAATTCTTGCAGGATGGTTATGCATAAGGTCAAAAGTTTTATTACAGTGATTTTCAATTTTAGTTCGAATTACAAACAATAGATGGCGCTGTAAGCAATAGTCGCTAAATTTAGGCTTGATTTTTGGTACTTCCTGGCCCGGATAATACATTTCCATCTCCTTTTTCTGCATGGAACAAAATAAAGGACCAAAAATTGAGCCTGAATTTAGCGACTATTGCTTACAGCGCCATCTATTGTTTGTAATTCGAACTAAAATTGAAAATCACTGTAATAAAACTTTTGACCTTATGCATAACCCTCCTGCAAGAATTTTTTTAATATCTGTCACCGTTTGCAAGTTATTGAATTTTAAAATCAGTCAGTCCTTTTTGGGACACCCGGTATATACAATATATGTATATGTATCTATATGTATAGCTACATATATGTATGTATATAAATATGTATATATAACACTGGCGCCCGGCTAACCGAAAAGTACCCATTTTTTAACAGAAGTAATTTTGGCACAGATGTCGGTACTTTTCGGTTAGCCGGGCGCCAGTGTTTTATATGCATATTTATATACATATAAATATACACATATTATATACACATTATATACACATATATATATGTAAATATACATATATATTTACATATATATATGTGTGTATATATACAATATTTGTATATGTAAATATATGTATATTCACATATATGTATGTATATAAATAAGTATATAAAACACTGGCGCCCGGCTAACCGAAAAGTACCCAGATGTCATATTCGCCCCATATTGGCGCGATTTTTTTCCGACGCCAATTTGGCGAAAACATCAACAGCATAAACAACAACATCCGGGTTACCATATCAAGCAAAATAACGACACTTTGGCGAGAGTTAAGTAACCGGTGTGTATATGATATTGGCGTCAGATAAAAAATCGTGCCAATATGGGGCGAATATGACATCTGTGCCGTAATTTTTGCACAGATGTCATATACGCATCGGGGTTGGCGTGATTTTTCTCTGACGCCAATTTGGCAGAAATCTCGCTTTCGAATACCAGTTACTTATATATTTTTAAATTATTTGCTATCATTTTGAAAAGGAAATAACTATAAATAAATAAAAGTTTGAATAATAGCTATAGAACAAAACAGTTTATATAATTAAAAACAGAAAATAAAAGTAAATAAACAATTTATTAATAAATAAAAAACAATAGCCGGGTTACCATAGCAGGCAAAATAACACCATTTTGGCGCCAGTTAGGTATCCCGGTTGAGATCTGAAATCTGTGCCCTAATTTGTATATAAAAAAATATTATATATATTTAGAAACGATTTTTTTATGTATATAAGTGCATATATAAATAAAAATAAAAGTTCATGGAACAGATGTCATATTCGCCCCATATTGGCGCGATTTTTTTCGGTTGCCAATTTGGCGAAAACATCAACAGCATAAACAACATAATCCGGGTTACCAGATCAAGCAAAATAACGACACTTTGGCTCAAGTTAAGTACCTGTTGCCTATATGATATTGGCGACAGAAAAAAATCGTGCCAATATGGGGCGAATATGACATCTGTACCAAGTTCATTAGATTTGTTTTCATAGCTGTTTATATATTTTGGCAACATATCTCACTTTCTGATGCCCGAATTGCGCCGAGCTTTTTTTTAAAATGCGCTATAATGGAAAAGTACCTAAATAAATAATTAACAGAAATAACCAATTATACAAACTAAAACTTTTTATTTCGAGATCAAATCATTGTTTTTTATTTCAATTAAAAATACATATATCCTTGGATAACTTTAGTTGAAATTAGGTTCACAGCTTAATATCTCATTCCATAAACCTAAACAAACACAAGTGATTCATTCATCGTGAAACTTAAAAAAAAATTTAAATCATTGAGGTAATCACTCACAAAGTAAGTTCTCCAACAATCAATGGACAATATTCTAATGACATCATAGTAGGTAAAATGGTGGCGGTATCGTTTGTTTATGGTTTGAAATCACAAAGATTTAATTTTGCAATGTCTCTTAGTTACATTATTTTATTGTCATATTTATGAGCTCAGAACAAAAGCATATTTTTTCATTATTTAGTTATTAAAGTCGGAAAAAAATTATAAATGCACGATTTGAAAAATTTAAATAATTTTCTTTCTTAATAGTAAAAAAACAACCTCGGGAAGTAACAGCGGGTTTAAGTTAAATAAGTTTAACTGTTTAATTCTGTTGTAATATTCAAAATAACTGTATTTATTAGATTTCAGTAAACAACATCAGGGCCCGATTAAACTTTGAAGTTACGGGAATTACAATGTCATTTCAGGACCTTTCTCTTGGAGAAGCTTTTCTAAATTTCATATATACATGGAAACTCTTCAGTGTTAGAAATATTATTCTTAGGACTGACATAACATGAGAACGGCCTGCAATTTTACACAAGTTTTTGAAAACTACTTTATATCAGAAATTTTGCTAAAAACTGGTTACTTTTTTGTTAAAGCGGCCCACACTATTAGGATTATGACAAGTTGCAGCCAATTTCGCCAACGTCGTAACCAAGATCGTGAAGCACACACATATAATACCATATAATACCATTTCATGAAATCGTATATGATAATTTAATAGTTTTTACCTTACTTCAAGTGTAAAATTTATTTATTTTTAAGGCTTAACAATCTAAATTGTCCAATATATGAATTTAAAAAAATGTAAACAAAGATTGAATAGACATGACCGCAAAAAGCCTCAAATCTGCATAACACTTGGAACCAAACTGTGCAGATTAGTGGTCTTCTACTGTACACATTTTTTCATAAATGTGTTTGGTTCTTTAGATGTGTTATTTCCATCTATCACTGCGGAACAAGCGAGAAAACTCATATTCTTGCACATGAGTTGTATTTATCTTTATATCTAAATTTCCGTCATTTTTGACGGGCTACCTTTCTAGTATATATATTAAAAACTTAAATAAGTTTAAAATTGAGAAAACTTTTTAAACAAATTTCAAAGTTTGCAAAAACTTTTTATCTGAAAGCAATCTTTAGAGAAAAACTCATTAAAACAGTCTATAAATAAATTAAATTTTGAACCCCGGAACTCCCTAAAGGAAAAAACGTGTTTTTAATAGCGAGAGAATTTTTCAGAAAATTTTGAACAAAATTGAATGAGTTTCAGTTGTAATTTTGATCCATTTCTCGGATTTTTTTAGTCGAACTCAACTCAAGCTCACTTTTCAAAAACTGAATCAAACACTCAACTGAAAGCTCACAGAAAGTGATTGAAACACTCGAGTTTTAACTCTATGAGTTCATTCCTGCACAAAGACGGTTAAAGGTACTCGAACCATAATGTTTTTGATCAAGTCCAGTCAAATAGTCAGAAATAGATACAAAAAAATTACTAGAAGATTTTATTTTTTTAAACTGTTTATGGAGATGCTAATAACAGGAATTTCCAGCAAAATATCTCGAGGCTAAAGTTTGTGGAGCCAAAAAAAAAAAAAAAAAAAACACGAAAATTTCGAACTTTTTTCAATGATTTTGTTTGTAACGCGAAAACTATAAAATTTTGGTGTACCATACTTAATTACAAAAAAAAAAAAAAAAAAAAAAAAAAAAAATATCCTACAAATTTTGTTATAAAAACATTTTTCTAAATTCATTACTAAACGCGCAACAGTTTTTTTAAAAGTACACTTTTTTCCAATTTTGTGTAAAAATCGCAAAAACCAACTTTTTACACCATTTTTCATTCATTTTATCCACTATAACATAACTCTTTTATATTACAGGTATTTGCATGATGTAATGATTAATTGCAACGGTAACATTGTAAATAAAATTGACAACATTGTAATTTTTTGTATTTAGAACTTAAGTGGAGAATATTATATTTACATGAACATAAGAAAAAAATGTTTACGGTAACATTTTTATTACACTTACAAGGAAGGTCTCCATACGGGCATACTCAGAAAAATCTGAAAAAAATACAGAATGTTCTTCTCCCATGGGTATATATGTTTATTAAAAAAATTTTGGCAGAACCTCGTAGAACGTCCGTAAAAAATAATGAAAATTTCGCTTATTTGGCAACTTATCACCGTTTGGCGAAGAAATTAAGTTTTTAAAAAAAATACGCTTGCCGAATACTCTTTGAGGAAAAAACTTTTTATGTTGAATTTGTTTAAATAAGTTTAATTTAAATAACTTTAGCTTTGTCATTTTTAGTTTGCTTTAACTATAGTTTTGTCATATATATTTATATGTACTTATAACGAATTTTAACTATCATATTTTACGATTTAAAACAAAATTTAAATTGATTAAAATTGTTCAAACTCAAAAATATGCCCATCGAGCACTGTCGATTCAACTTTGTTGCTATGGAAACAACTTCTTCGGTATGGAAATGTATTACGGCAGCATTATTCATCTGGCGTTAAAAGTTATTTTTATAAGCGATAAAGCCGTTTAATTAAAAAAATTGTGGATTGGAGAATAAAACAACAGCAAAATTTCGTTCAAATCGGCAACAAGCATAATACAAAATGTAATAATAATAATAATAATAATAATAATGTAATAAATTCTTTCATGGTTTAAGTTTAAATTCATTAAATACTGCATATTCTCAAAATCAATTAACAAACAATTTTCAGATTTATTAAAATCGTTTGCATTTGGCGAGGAAAAGTGCTGCTCGCCAAATTGTGTGCCGCTTTCGTTTTTTCACGCCAATTATTAGAAAGTATTTTATTTTTTTACAGATTTTCTACTGTAATTCCGCCGCAAATTTTAACTGATCCTTTATTACATACATGAGTACTTTCACTAGCATTTTTTTTAACATATTCTGAGTATGCTCAGTATGGAGACCTTCCTTGTTAGTAATATCTGAAGCGCTTACGGGTTGATGGGTCTATTTCGTCAATGGTGTTGCTAGGTGTTCCGCGTAAATCGGGGTACCAAATGCTCTGGATACCAGTATTTTAATGTAATTTTCTTCGCCTTATCTAATTGCAAAACTATTTGCGATTGAAGATGGGGAAGTAAAACTGTAAGAAATTAGTGGTGTCCAGAGCATTTAGAGATCTGAATTACGCGAGACACTTGGCAACACTATTCGTCAACCTTAACTTGAGGAGCAATTGAGCAGGTTGCTTGTTCTTCAAGAGCTTTGATCTTCGAGCCTATTGCGACGTAATGAACCTGGT
Organism: Maratus speciosus; assembly: GCA_963932465.1. Taxonomy (NCBI): domain Eukaryota; kingdom Metazoa; phylum Arthropoda; class Arachnida; order Araneae; family Salticidae; genus Maratus; species Maratus speciosus. The sequence continues at coordinate 462,536,683 of OZ010790.1, forward strand.
CGTCAAATTCATCGTCGTTGTTGGTTTGGTCGATGGTTTCCCAGGCATCAGCTTCATCATCCTCTTCTTCTGAGTAAATTATGCCGTCCACATTTTCGCAGTTCACCCCTTACGGTTTTTACTAATTGCCGAGCACTTCAGTCCTGATTTTTGACATGAACATGCCTTGTTCCACCTCTTTTTACATCAACATAAAACAACATCCAGCAAGATTCAGGTTTTGGGTTTTGTCACATTTGAACTGGCTGAAAGAGACAGTTAAACCCGCGAAACTACCCCCATTTTTTAGGAGGGATGTTGTTTTCTATCCAAGCTTGCACATGATGGTAACACCTTAGGAAATGATGCTGGACAACCTCTTGCGTTGGTGGTAGCTTTACAAGATGAACTTTGTTTATTGTGACAGATTTAGTAAATAACTGGAACCTGAAGGTGTTCAATGTCTGTGTGATGCCTGTGAATCCACTGTACAATGCGATAGGGAATATTTTCCCGGTCTTGATAATTTCTTGACGGGTGTACTCTGGTTTATTCAACACACAGGCTATTTCTCTAAGCTGATCATGTTTTTTCAAAGTGTTAAAAGACTTTGAATTTCCTTGCCAAAAAGAGCTGATGTATCGCATCCGCTGATAGCATGAGTGAAAAGAGCATTCTTGTAATTGTATCTGTATGACAGGGTTTAAAACCACTTGGTTTCGATGTTACCTCTTCCTGGTTCAAGCTCGTCATGATCACGAGAATGCCAATGTTTTCTTCAACAATTACGACACTTTCAGAAGCTTTGGTCCTTGAAATGGGTGAGGTAACAATCATGTTATCAGCATCTTCTTCTGCCTGGTCAGCTTGAATTTTGTAATTTTAAAACTCTGTTTTAAACAGAGAAATGAACCAGTTCTTATTTCTATCATTGGCCAGAAATTTTTCCTAAGGGACTTTGTTTAACATTTCTGCTGGAACTATCACTTCAGTGGAAGTGTGCATTCTAGATTGATGTACTCTTACTGCACTTTTCGTTCCATTCTGTTCCCTCTCAGATGGATACCCATCGAACACAACCGCAACCTGTGATCCAAAATTTTTCTAAAGGTAAGAAACATAACTTTTAACAATAAATTTGAGGGAAACATTTCCAGGCTAAGTTACATTTTGAAGAAGGTACCCTGCGTCAAAAACAAAAAACTTATCTTAGTCCAGGCAATAGGGAATTTTACCTAGCAAAATTAATGGTAGTTCTGGAAAACGGCTTACTTTATGTTTTTTGGGTCGCTGAATCCGAATTTTTAACTTCCCGCCAAAATTTCCCCCGACAACCCCCCCCCCCCAAATTTTGGTAAAATGCCCCTCAAAAAAGGTTTTTATTGAAAATTTTTTTTATTGTTTTAGGGAACAAGTATCTATAAATTCAGAAAGTAGACAAAATTTGCAACAAATTAGATATATGACATTATGACTTAGGATGAAGGGGAAGATTGTATCTGCCTCGGAACATGCGCGCGGTGCTGCGTGGACTAAGTTGCACAATTCCACTTAACCACTCACACGTTTACATTCGCCTTCCCATATCCCCTCCGAACTTTCCTTATAAGGTTTACTTTAAGTTTTTTGGGTCGCTCAATCCGAATTTTTAACTTACCACCAAAATCCCCCCCCGAACACCCCCCCCCCCCAAATAGTTGTTATTAACTTAAATTTCTTATTGTTTTAGAGGAAAAGCATTACGAAATTCAGAAACTAGACAAAATTTGCAACAAATAGGATACATAACATTATAACGTAGGATGAACGGGGAGAGAGGGGGCTGCCTCGGAACATCCCCGGCGCGCTTTTCTCAAAAACGAAATTTTTTCAAAAAATCATTTTTTTTTTGTCGTTGCCGGGTGAAATTTTGGTGGGAAGTTACAAATTCGGATTCAGCGACCCAAAAAACATAAAGTGAGTCGAAATCCAGAACTAGTATTAAATTTTCCAGGTAAATTCCCGTATTGTCTGGACTTCATAACTTAGTGCACGTAGCGCCGCAGTGCATGTTCAGAGGCAGCCCCCCCCCCTCCCCGTTCATCTTACGTCATAATGTCATATATCCTATTTGTTGCAAATTTTGTCTAGTTTCTGAATTTCGTAATGCTTTTCCCCTAAAACAATAAGAAATTTAAGTAAAAAACTACTATTTGGGGGGGTTTCGGGGGGGGGGGATTTTGAAGGGAAGTTAAAAATTCGGATTCAGCGACCCAAAAAACTTAAAGTAAACCTTATAGAGAAAGTTCGGAGGGGAGATGGGAGGGCGAATGTAAACATGTGAGTAGTTAAGTGGAATTGCGCAACTTAGTTCACGCAGCACCGCGCGCATGTTCCGAGGCAGATCCCCCTTCCCCTTCATCCTAATTCATAATGTCATATATCTAATTTGCTGCAAATTTTGTCTACTTTCTGAATTTCTAGATACTTTTTCCCTAAAACAATAAAAAAATTCATTTTTTTAATAAAAACCTTTTTTGGGAGGAATTTTACCAAAATTTGGGGGGGGTGGGTTGCCGGGGGGAAATTTCGGTGGGAAGTTAAAAATTCGGATTCAGCTACCCCAAAAAACATATAGTAAGCCTTCTTCCAGAACTACCATGAATTTTGCTAGGTAGAGCCCCTATACGGTCTCTATTGCCTGGACTATCTGTTCCGATGAGATTCAGATTGTTTGACAGGATAAATGTACTGTAGAACGCGGATTTTGTGCCTTTTCTCATTTCTTCGTAGAACAGAGACATAAGAAAGGGAGCGAGTTGATGAGTTAGTGGACTCTGCACGTCTTAATCACCCTGTTTCATTAAACAAACCCTTTGGAAGAGAGTCAGTGGAGAAACAGAAGAAGAAGGCCAAAAGTAGACCACTTTCTGTGAAGTTGAAAAAAAAGTGTCATTTTCAAGAACCCGGAGCGCGCTTCGTAATTGGTTTAGAAAAAGATTTTTAGAATGAAATTTATAGAGAATTTGGTGCTCTTTTTGTAATTAGGAATGGTACACAAATATTTCATAGTTTCCGAGTTATGAGCAAAAAACTTAAAAAAGTCCGAAAACTTCGTGGTTTTTTGGCTCCACAAAGTTTAGCCTCGAGATATTTTGTTGGAAAACTATTAATTCCTGTTACGAGGGTCACTCTGAAATTTTTGAGATACAACTAGGTTTTTAAAGTTATACTTACAAAATTTTAGGTGTGTTCAAAGTAGTCTCCTCCAGCATCAATGCACTTTTGCAGACGAATTTTCCACAGATTAAATGCCTCAAACCATTCATTTCTTGGAATAGATGAAAAAAATGCCTTTAAAGTCGCATCAATATCTTCTTCTGAATGAAAACGACGTCCACGTAAGTTCTTTTTTAGATTAAAGAATAACCAAAAGTCACACATAGCTAGATCATGTGAATACGGCGGATGTTCTATCACTTTAATTCGTTTTTGTTTTAGAAACTCAACTGTTAATCCGGCTGTATGTGAAGATGCATTGTCATGGTGAAGCATTCGCGAACTGGCCAGACATCGCGGGCTTTGGCCACAACATATACACCATACCATACCTACCATAAATATACTCGTAATGGTACGTAATTGATTTTTGTTATCGAGGTTTACTGTATCATGAACGCTATTGAAAATGAAGTGTGTAGCATTAATTGTTCGTTTAAAGGTTCACTCAAAAGTATTCCTGTAGTACATTACGATCAAAAGGGAAAAATCGTTTGAAATCCATTTTAATGAGCCCCACCAGTGGCCGAGAGGTTCTGCTCTCGAAGCTGGTAGACGGGAGGTGCTGGGTTCGATCCCAATCGCGCCCGTCGGCCTAATCGTTCGGAGTTTTCGTGGTTTTCTTCGAGCCGTGGATCTTCCATGCGTTAATACGGATTAGGTTCCCTTAGAAAGACCACCACGGAGGGCACTCCCCCCGGGCCTATATCCCTCGTGTAGATAATTGGCCGTCAAAAATCAACCCAACCCATTTTAATGATGTTATACTGTACTAAACATAGTGAAACTATTATACATCTCTGAGGTGCACTAAAACGTGATTTCTGTTGAATACGGAGTGCAAAGCATTTGTATTTATTTACAGGGTCACACAGAAGAATTCCGTTATGTAATGGTCTAAGGTAAAAAAAATTGTTTTCAGTGTATTTTAATGATTAGTATGACAGTAGTAGTTGAAGTAGTTGACACTACAATTTTAATGAAACTGATATACATTGCTGGCGGTACACCATAAGATACTTACTATAAAATGTGATGTGCATAGCTGTTATCGCTCATTTACAGAGACACACATAAAGAATTAGAATAGAGTAAGTACTGTTTAAGATCGATATTTGTTGGAAGTCCATATTTAGTTGTGATACGCGTTTTTAAGGGGGTCTGGGACACAATTTAAAATATTTATTTATTGAGCTAAAATTTTGAATATTTTTGTGATGATTAACCATATCATTTGTAATGATATGGATGATGATAATGATCGAAATCACATGATAAAACTTCTCATAATGTCTAAAAAATTTTTTTTATTTAAAATTTGTTAAAAAAGTGGGGGGTAATTAACAATCGTTATAACTCGAAATATTACTTGTAGAATTTCAGTGAGTTTTTCAATTTAAATAAACAGAAATATATAAGTTATAATTTTGATTCAGCATTTAAAAAAATGTTAATTAAAAAAATTAAAAATATTTAAAGTAAAAATTGAAAGAAAGATGATGTGACTTGAAAAAAAAATCATATTTTTCAAAGTAAATATTTTTTTCTAAATTTGCTGAATCAAAATTAAAGTAAAACAATTGAAAAATGTATGTTCCAAGTTTGACCCATTTATCTTTAACAGTTCTTGACTTATAACAATTTAAATACGAGAAATGGTGAAAAAACCCATCGGGAAGAAAAACGCCCTTTCACAAGAAGTTGTTTCCATGACATCCGTTGCTTGAAAGCTAGATTTTGAAAACAAACCAAATCGAAAAAAATATTTCCTGTTCTAATTAAGACAGAAACATGATTTAAACGTAATTTAATTAAAAAAAAACAAAGAAATTTTTAATGCAATACATTTTTTTTACTGAATTTGAAGATTTTTGTGTCCCGGACCCCCTTAAGTTTAACTAAATTTAAGCATCTTTCGTGGTATGTATAAATTCTATTCATCATAGATAGGGCTACACAAAAAAATTCGCAAGTATTAGTGCCATGGGCATGAATTGGTCAAGGGTGTTTTTCATTTGTTTTAAGCATTTTCTTGCTGAACTATAGTTTCTTAAGAGAAGTTTGTAAGAAATGGATACATTGCTGTTTATGGTTGGTAATTTATTGAAGTGCATTTTAAATTGTGTATTTTTAACTGAATTAAATTTTAACTTAATATTTGTTGTGTGTAAAAATCTCTAGATAATATATAGGGCTGTATAAAAGAATTCGAGCGCATTTCCGTCTTTCGTCGAAATTGATAAAAGTGAATTTCCAATTCCGTGATGCATTTTCTAACGGGATTAAACTTTAGCATGCTATGTACATATATGCAAATCTATAGATCATATACAGGGCTCCACAAAATAATTCGACTGCTTTTCTCACAATCGACGGTAATTGCTGAAAAGGGAATTTATAAATGATTTATGTGTTTCCTAAACTGTTTATTAACACATCTTCTTTCACTTTATTTAACGGTGAAGTTTCATTACAGTTTTTTGGATCAGTTGGAAAGTGTTTCATAATCTATGCTTGACGCATAGTTTTTCGTTCTTGTCTCTTTTTGGGCTCGGTCCCTGTTCGAAACCGTGGTTCCATCACATCATCTGGTAATGTGAGTTTCAGAATTGTTCTTTGTTGTGTATTCAATTGTGCTAAAAAAGTTACGAGTGAGAAAATAAATAAATATGCAAAACAACAAACTTTAGAATATTCTCCTATTGAATCCTATGTTATTACATCTGACACCTGTTTAAAACTTATAGAGCCAATTATTTATTTAAACAGTGCAGTTGTGAAGTAATAATCGAACTTATAATATGAATGAAATAATTTGTTCAGACTTTGATGGATGCATCTCATGTTAAATAAATTATGTAATGAAACTAAAAATATAACTCACTTTTAAAATTTCTTTTCCCGGTGCTGCTTTTTAAAAAATAATTTTACCTAAGACATCTACAATATTATGGAATATTTAATGAAAATAATTAATCTATTTTTTTTTTCTGTTTATAAGTGCGTACGATATTCTTAATGAAAAATGTGTGATAAAGTTAAAACTATGTTATGTTTTAGAAAAATACCTACCAATATAAAATGGATATATACCAGTTTATGTGCGTATCTTGTCAAGTGTCAGTGATCAATTTTATTTTTCTGAAAGGGAAAGTAAGCGCACTAACAAGTATACTTTATTTGTACAATCCAATAGTCGTAATATGTTAATTGCTAAAATATTTCAGGAGGTAGCAGCACTGGTTACTTAGTCATTTTATACAACCTGATTTTCTAATGTTTCGTTGATCTTATTTAATCAATTACGAAAACAGCCGTTAGCTGTCACGACAGCAGTTGATTCGGCCTTATGATCCGAAAAATCCCTCAGTCAAATGGAAATGAATGGCGAACCGATTATATGAGAACACCACTTCTCTTTTAATTATAAGTCAGTTTTCTATAATATTTTTAAAACAGAGCAAATTAGCGTATTTTTAGAACCTGTGGTGTATAAACGGAGGTTGGCGACCGTAGCTCGTGAGGGGTAGAGCCAACCCAGTGATATTAAACAGTCACAGAGTTAAAAAATTCACGCCTGTAAACAAAATTTTTATTTATTTATTTTTAGATGGGGAGGGAAGGGGAGGAACTGCCTATGTTTTCAATTACGATTACTTTCTATCAAATAAAACTATATATCAGGGCTGTGCAACGCGGCGCTCGCGGGCGCCAGGCGCCTTTTGAAGATTTTTTTGGCGCCGTTTTGAAGGATTCCTGTTATTAGACTTTTTATAAGTAAAATTCCATTATAGCAATGCTTTCTTTAAAATCATTAATATTTATTTGCATCAGAGATATTTTTAAAGCCTATGAAAGAAAGTGCATTTACAACCAGAAACGCACTTTGAAAATTTAATTATGCATATTTTCAGGATTTGTAGATATTGTTTATAAAGTGTAATTATGATGGTTAAATTTGGTAATAATTTGGAAATAGCTCTTTTTAATACTTAAGAAGTAACAGAAAAATAAACGTTTTTCATCTCCCCTCACCCCTTTGAAGACACGTGTGCATGGAAGTTTAGCTTTTTTTCTTTTTGTTGTTGTCACACTGGCCCATTGACTGTTTTATACAAGGGATAAATGAGCTTAATTTTTCTTTCTTGATAAATTTTAGTTTTTTTTTTTTTTTTTTTTTTTTTTTTTTTTCAAGTTACTTAGAAAAAATAATAAAACCTTGCAAAATGATTTCCATCTATGAAAGCACTCCCAGATTACAGTAGAACCTCGATCCATCGTTTTTCAAGGGGTGCGTGAAAAAAAACGATGAATGCGGGAAAACGATGAATGCGGATTAACATCAAAATACGAAAAAAATACCCTTTATGCATTACTAATATATGCGCAATGTATACAGTATACTAATAAATACTAATTTGTTTCTTGCCAAACTGTAAAACAAATAAATAGAAGTTGTAGAAAATTGATATTTATTTTAAAAGATCAGTCATTTTATGTTGGGTTTTTTGTTCATTTTTTAAATTAAACTAGGGCATCGTACCCGGGCTTCCCGGGTTAAAGAATATAGGTGAAAACATTTTTTTTTAATTGAAAACTAACGATTTTTTATATGCAATAAATTTTTTAGATTGACCACTTACATTAAAAAAGCATTTTTAATATGGAAAATACGAATTACACAATCAAATACATTTTTGAAATTTATCAAAAGCGATATTTTCTTATTAGCCGCATGCTAAGAATTATTTGCCAAGATTTTACTACTTATGGCATCCTTTTATATTCTGATAATTTCAGAGCTTATACATGTCTGGTAAATTTGTGTTTTATTTATGTTATTTTATTTATTTATTCATAGGGAAGTTTTTTTTAATGGTAATTAGAAGTAAGAAAATGACGAACTCTTTATTTTGTTTTAAGGGCAAACGGATTAGTCTTTCGTAATCGAGCTCCGCGCGATATAGATAAATAAAAAAAATATTTCATGCTTTAAAATTGTTTTTAAAACCATAGACAATCAGTAAACTGAGATGAACGTTGCAAACAAATTCCATTAAAAAAAAAAAATCCTATTTGGTGATCTAAAAATTTAAATTGTACGATAAAATATGTTAGATTTGTGTTTTTTCAATATTATTCTTTTATTTGTTTATAAAAGAAGTATTAATTTCGTTAATTTGTCTCTCACAAATATGTTAGTTTGGTGGTTTTTTTAATATTATTCTTTTATTTGCTTATAAAGGAAGTATTAATTTCATTATGCAAAAATAGTCAGAAACAAATGCTGAAAGTGTTTGTTGCTTTATGTGCAAAATGTTTATTATTTTATGTATTGAAACCGGCACGTGATAAGATAAACTTTAAAAAAAAATCATGATTAAAAATTATTTTAGAAAATATAATACATCAGTCAATGAATACAGTTTTTAAACAAATTGCATTTGAAAGTACATTTATTTCCCTATGCGACAAAAATTGAAAATGTCTGATGGCCAGAAGATTGAAAAGATGCAATAGTGAAAATTTCAAGACCAAAATTTGATCGTGAAGTATTGTCATTCGCAAAATGACGTCAGCGTTACGCACAGATACGTTTTTTCTTTATATTATAGATACATAATCAATAAAATATAATAAAGATCGGTTATTAGGATGTGGTTATCAATTGAGGCTCTTATGCTTGGATTTCCGAAATGAAAACAGCAATTTTCACCTTCTCAAAATTTGTATAAGCACTTCTCATATCCATATTCATCATTTTTAAAAAAATTGTATTTTGTTTGATCATTTAAAAATCATTTTAACTCAAAACTTGAAGTCAAGATTGCCACCAACATCTTTTATGTGAACAGACGCACTCTTTATTTGAGATTCTAATCTCAATTTTGGAGAGTAAAAATTTCCGTAATTTATGGTTTTTAGACGCATTTGTGTTAAAAGGCTTAGTTTTATCTAAGAAAATGATCATTTTCTTTTAAATATGACTTCATTTTCACTTAAATAAGCATTTCGCCTAGTGTCTGAAACTTAGTATTAGTACACATGCAGAAGGAAAATCACTATAAAATTTATGAGGAAAAATGCGTGTTTTCAAAAGCAGTATGTCATTTTCGTTATTATGCCCCTAATATAATATTCTGCTCCTAATGGGATTTTGCGCTACTAAACCCTATACAACAATTTTTATCAACAATTTTGAATTTTTATCAGAAAATAGGATGAATAAAGTTAAAAACAACTCATTATTTCTCGCTTGTCTGCAGCAATGAAATCCATCTAATTTTCATAATTTTGAAGAAATTTTATAAAATGCTTTTAAAATTAAAATATAAAAGTGGGGATATTTAAAAAAAACAGATAGTGCGACCACATCTACAAAGGAAGAGCTTTCAGTTAAAAAAAAATATATATTAGTAAAATTGGTTCAGCAGAAAGATCAGGGCAGATAACTAAAAAACACACTTGTGTTTTAAATATATAGATTATATAAAATTAGGAAAAATTAAATTAAGCAAATTATGTTATTTTGATAAAATTATAGTAGAATGTCCTAAAGAATAGCATTAAAATTTTATTATTCGAGCGAATTTTTGACAAAAACTTCAGGAACACGATATTATTTTAAACCACGAATTATTTGTTTGCTTGTCTAACTCTTCGAAGCAAATCCATCCAGGCGAGAATCATCAATTTCTGTAATATAAATCGCTATTATTTGCATGTCACCTCTCTTTTATAAAGACACTCTACATTTTTGTAAAACATTGCGTTTATCAGTGTGTGCTTTCGATTCCATTATTTTCAAAAGTGAAGCATTTTCACCTGTGAAGAGTTTCAAAGCAGCTGGGCTGTGAAAATGACGCACTTCTACAAAACATAATTCAGGTTTAAGAATTAAAATACACGCTTTTTTATAAAATGACGTCATTTGCATCCGCTAAAGCAATCTACTTTTACAACCCCATCTTAAACTTAACCATCTTAAAATAAGAAAAATGGTAATAAAAACTGCAAAAAAATTAATATCTCAAAAATTAATTGAGATACAGCTTTCAAACAAATTGCATTTAAAAGAGCATTTTTTTCCTTATACGACGGTGTAAAAATTTAAAATGTGCGATGTTTAGAAGTTTAAAAATTTGCAGTAGAGAAAATTGCAAAACCAAAATTTCATTTCAAATTTCAAAGTGTTGCCATTCGCAAAATGACGTATGCGTTACGCACAGATATGTTTGTCCTTTATAATATAGATAGATAGCAAATTTTCAAGATGTGCAACATTTTTCTGGTAATTTTCTGTAATTTCATGTGCATATATAAAAGTTCGTGCAGTTTCAAATGCCATAATTGCATCCGACAGACTTGGCACTGGTGTAGGCTCAGCTATCATCACACACTTCTTCTATGCCACAACACCTTGATCTATGGAAATATAATCGCTAAATTTTACTAATCGCACTAATCCCTGTCCCCCCCCCCCACCTAAAACAGTATAAATGAGTTATTTTAGGATAGAAGAAGTAATTCCAGTTTGTATGTCACATAGATCCGCTTGATTTTTAATTTCATTTCGGTGAGGAGAAAAAATTTACAACGATGAATGCGGGAAAACGACTTTTTATAGAACGATGCATGCGGGTTTTGTTGACATTATTTAAATATAATTTGTGCAGGGACCATAGAAAAAAACCGATCAATGCGGGAAAATGATGGATGCGGGAACGATAGATCGAGGTTTCACTGTATCTCTCTGGAATCACTATCATGCCTGTCTTTGTTTTTTTTTTTTTGTAACTTTTTATAAAACTAAATTTACGCCTTCAAAATAAATTGAAGCATATTTTCACATCCTAAAAGAAACCTAGCAGTATCTCTGATTTCCATGTTTATTTTTGTTGTTGTTATTATAAATGCGATTAAAGTTTCTGGCACCTTACCCTACAAACATTTTTGAGATAGGCCTCTCATAGAAAAATGTATAATTTGAAATTCAATACATGTAACTCCAGAACCATTAGGGGCCGTATTCTACCGCTGTAAGATTCATTTGCATTATGTTAACACTTTGAGGTGCGGTGGGACATATTATATCCCACCTAAATTTAATCAAGATTTCCACCAGAAACTTTTAAATTTTACCTTTCTAACTTTGGTAGAAAAAAGTTGAAAAAAAAAGCCTTTCCTTATTTATAAGTAATTTTTTTTCTAAAATTCCGGTGTCAGTTCAACATTACAGAGACACAATTTCTTGCCCCTGAAAGGGTTAAGATGTGCGTGCATACTAATACTTTGCGATAATATTGCCGCATGTTTCACGTTATGTGAATAATGGCGCCCTTCAGTCACTGAAGGGCGCCATTATTCACATGACTAAGCCAAGAGCTGAGGTGCGCCTCTGCTTACTGAATGGTTGGACAGGCCTGCTATATGGGTCATTTTCAAAATCTGTCCATGTTTTGGAATAGCAAAATCAAATTTTTAGAAATGATCAGAAAGTTTTAATGTTTTGTAAATAATTACCTTACCTCATAAACATTAATATACAAGCATCAGCAGAGACCAAATTACTAATTTAACATTTTCAAACTAATTTTTAAATTTTTAAATAGAACTTAGTCAAATCTTTACCAAACAAATTGCTTGTTGGGACAACCCTACGGTAATGACATTTTGACTACAAAAGAATATATTTCTTATTTTAAAATTTTTTATAAATAATAATATATCTGTAAATTATCATTAAAAAAACATGATAGTTAAAATGCAATAATTAAAATTATGATATTTAACTATTTTTCTGTGCAAATGGGAAAGGAGAGTAAAACACGACACTTTTTGAAAATCACGCATATATGAATAGATCCTTTCAAGTTTATATCGGATGAGGTGGGGCAGGGGGATTTCTTTACCCTCGTTTTGCCAAATTGATAAGATAATGCTTTTGAAAATGTTGGAGTTTTTTTCTCGACCAAAGGTAGGTTAATTAGTTTTATCCCCCAACCCCACCGTCCTCTCCTAACAATATCCTGCATACACCCATGCACACACACACACTATTTTTAAATGTAAACAGAGTTGAAAGTCTTAATTTCTAACGCTATAAGAAATTTTCTGTTGGGAAAAACCTTTCTGTAACTGACCCCATTTACTGAAAAAAAGACGGGTAGTGAGAGAGGAAAATGACTGTCCAAAGAGCTCAGTTCTCCCCCTTCCTTCCTCCTCCTCAATGCCAAATAACTCTTTCATTCTTCCATAGGTAATTTGAAATTTGATAACTTAGAGGTTTTCTGAAAAGTAATTACATTAGAACTAACACAAAGGGAAAAAAAGAAATAAATATTTACGTAGAGTATTCTTTCCTGATTTCCACATCGCCATTATTCAAAAACTTTGTTTTCAGATAAGTTTTTTGGAATCGAGGATATTAAAAATTAAAACGAACTCAGTGTTGGTGTTTATTACAAAGAAAATAGATTTAAAAGAAATAATGTCACATCTATAAGTCATTGTACTCCAGTGTGATGATGATGATGATGATAATTAAAGGGAATTCATACGGCTGTTAAAAGTCGAAAAAATACAAAAAATTCCCAATTTTTGGCACCTGATATTTTTCAAAATACATATTCAAATAAGTCGAAAATTGTACGTCAAACGTGGCAAATGAGGTGCGTTCGTACCATAACTAGTTCCTTAAATATTCAGATCTTGATGCATTAGCTGTTGCACTCTCATGCAAAAGTTCATGAATATAAAATTTATTACGATTATATATACATTAATTCAGTAATACGGAATAATATGACTCCATCTTAAGGCTGTTCTGAAATTCAAACGGGCAACTTTATGACACAAGTTTTAATCCAATTTTGTTTGGAAACGCATGAAACTGGCAGGTGTTATTATTCAGAAGCTATGTAATCGAAAGATGTTTTCCGTTTTTTTTTTTTTTGTAAACGCAGTAGATCTTTCAGAAAATACTGTCAAAGTTAGCGTTTTGAACAGTGTTTTCAGACGAATGGAGAAAAAACAGTCAGTAAAGTGAGAAAAACGTTTTGTCACTTGATCAAAATCGCTTATAACCTTTAACATATTTAGCTTTTTTTGTTAGGTGCTTATATTGGAAATAACAAATCATTTTGTCCTCAGAATAAATAAATATCACATGGATACCTTTTCTGTTATTAAATAAAAATAATTATTAAATCATGTGAGAATATGGTATTCTACTGTACAGAAACGATACAAAGTGTAAATGAAATGGATTAAAATGTTAATAATTAAATAGTTGGGATATGGATAGTAAAAATAACAATACGGATCGATATACAATTACAATTAAAACAAACACAAAGGGAAAAAAAAAGAAATAAATATTAACAAAGAGTATTCTTTCCTGATTTCAACATCGCTGTTCATAAATTTTGTTTGCAAAAAGGTTTTTGGAATTGGGGACATTAAAAATTAAAAAGAATTCTATGTTGGTGTTTTCTGATTTTTTTTTTTTTTTTTTTATTACGAAGAAAATAGATTTTGAAAGAAATAACCTCACATGTGTTCCACATCGCACTTCACTAAATTAAAAAAAAAAAAAAAAAAAAAAAAAAAAGTTACATACTTTCATGTTGTTGTATTCAAGTATAAAAATACAATATTTAAAAAAATTATTTAGCTTTTCTGTTTAGTGTTTGTTTTGTAAATAAGAATGAATTTTCTCTCAAAATAAATATTGCAGGAATACTTTTTCTGTGTTTATGTTAAAATAAGGCAATGGTCCATGTGGCGTAACGTCTGATGGTAGAGGAGAAGGGGGGTAGTTAGGCAATATCTCCAGAATAGCAAAATTTTTAGGAGCGCGAAATAGCGAAACAATGATATCTCTTCTGAAAGAATAACACTTTTTGCACATCTTTTTCATTTATACATATATAGTCAAACTTTTTGTAATAATAAACTATTTTAACAAATGAAATCATTTATGATAACATAAAAATAGATCATGAAAAAGGCTATACAGGGTGTCCGGTCTCAACGATCTCCAATGGCTAATTCCTAAACCGTTAGTCATAGACATATAGTTCCAATTACAAAAATGTTTTAAATCAGGTAAAGAAATATTTTAAAAGCGATTTGGGTCAATAAAAACATTTATTAAAAAATTACGAAATTTAAATTTTTATACGGTCCCACGGTCCTATAAGTTATATTTAGTGAAATTTTCCTATTACACTGACAAGTAATACAAAAAAAGTCCCGTTATTCTACGATTAAAATTGACCGAGTAATAGCTGTTTAAAGTTGGAGCATATTTTTTGCTGCAAATTAGGGGTCATTCACAAATTTAGTCGAAATATAATTTCGTCAGATATAAAAAATGTTTGGGAGTAAAATTAACATTGCAATATAAATTTGAAATCTTTAATCATTCTGGCATATTAGTGGAAAATATAAAATTTGTAATAAACATTTAAGAAGAAAGAAAAAACAGAATTTTTGTTAAATAAAATTATTCTAAATTAACAGCCTCAATTCTTTACAAAATGATACGTATTTTAAAATATTATTAGATTGCACAAGCCTGCAAAAGTTGGGTTATGTCATGTTTTTTAGCTTTTGATAATTGTTTCTTATATATTCTGTATCGCTGAATCCGAAATTGATCTTCATTTTTAATTATCATACCAGGATTTTTCGCAAATTGCAAATTTCAAAGTTAAGAAGTTTAATGTTAAAATTGAATTTCCTCCCCATCTCATCGGACCACTCAGCTGTTTAGCTGTAAGAATCCCAGGATAAGCAAAAATATCGAATAAATTTTTTAATAAAATAAAATAAAATAAAAAATGTTTTACATATGTTTTATAGTATGAGATTTTCGCTATATTTTAACTTACACATTTGCGATTTGCAAAAAAATTCTAACGTGATGATTAAAAATGAAGGTCATTTTCAGATTCAGTGCTAAAAAGTGCGTAAAAATCAATTATCAAAAGTTAAAAAACACAACCATCTCCTCTACTTTATAGTATTCGATTTTTGTTATTCTTTAAATTTGAAAATTTATGATTTGCGTTATTAAGAACTTATTGTTAATTAAACTTATTTATTATCTTAAAATTAATATCATTTTTGAAAAGATTAATTGAAAAAAAATTTTTTTTGAAAAGTCAAAATATTAAAATATTTATTCAAGTGGTTCAAAATATTAAAATATTTCACATTAATTCTCCTTTAACTATCACCAATTCATAACTGGTGGCATCATTGATTAAATTCAGACGATTTTATTTAAAATCAGTATTCCTTTTGCAGTTTGTTTGCTTTTTTGTCTCAAAATGGGTCGTGTGAGTGATATTCCTGAATCTATAAAACTTCGTATGGTTGATTTGTATCAGCACGGTAAAAATCAATGTTATATAGCGAATTATTTACATTGTTCGCAATCAAGCGTTAGTAAAATACTAACACAATATTAAAAACATGGAAAATTTCAAAATAATCGCCGAGATGGCGCCGAAAACCAAAAACATCTGCTAGAGATGACAGGAAACTGAAGCGTATGACTAAGAAAAACCGTTTTAAAATTGTACAATTCTTGCACCGAAAATGGAAAGAAGAAGGAGTTGAAGTTTCTACATCGACAACATTAAGACATCTCCATAAATTTAAGTTTGAATCTCGTGTACCGAAAACAAAACCTCTCCTTACTGCAAAACAAAAGCATATAAGATTGAATTGGTGTAAATCAAGACATGCAGCGAAGAAGATTTGAAAAATATATTATTTAGTGATGAAAGTATGTTTTGTGTTTCATATGGTAATCAAGGTATTCGAGTTTGGAGAATGAAGCAAGAAGCATTTTATAATGAAAGCCTTAAACGTTCTGTAAAATTTGCTGCTAGTGTCATGGTTTGGGGTTGCTTGAGTACAGAAGGACCCGGAAAGTTTTGCATCGTCTACGAAAAGGTTAACTGTCAGCTATATCAAGAAATTTTGGAATATTACATGATTCCGTCATCAGAAGATTTATTTGAAGATGATTTCATCTTTCAACAAGATTTAGCATCACCGAATACCTCGGTGTCAACTAAGAATTGGTTCCACCAACGCAACAGTAAGGTATTTCCTTGGTCACCAAACTCACCAGACCTTAATCCCATCAAAACTTATGGCGTATAATGAAGAAAAAACTCCAAGAAAATCCATCAAGTAAAACTGAGTTAGTGGCACGTATAAAGTCTCTTTGGGCTAATATTGATAGAAATGTTTGTAAACACCTTGTATATAGTATGCAAGATCGATTGAACGCTGTTATGAAAGCTAAAGGCGATGCTACAAAATATTAGCTACCACTTACTTCATATTCAGAAGGTAATATTGTTGCGTAAAATAAAATATTCTAATATTTTGAACCAATCTAAATTTTATTCTAATATTTTGATGTGTTTCAGATGTGAAATTTCGCAAACCTCTTCTTTTCTCAGCCAGACTGATTAGGCGCCAGTGATCCCAGGTCACGTGGTCTGACTAGAGAATTAATATTAAAAAACCTTTTTTCTTTCTTGTTCCTTTTTTAGTTGGTTTTGTGAAAGTGAATCTTGAACGCAGCAGGTAATAAGCTGCGTATAGGTTTTTTATCGTGGTCTTCTATTAGAAGAAATGATGTTTAATTTAAAAAAAGGGGAAATTTATTTCCGAATATGAAATCATGCTTGACTTCTTGTTAGAAGAAATAGTTGCTGAAGTATTATTTGTTTTAAAAGCATTTCTCTTGTTTATAGTTCAGTTTAAATGTGAATCTCGAAAGTAGCATGCTGGCTGTGTATTTCTTGATCTTCCGAAAAGGGAGAAATGAATATTCTTGAATATATAAAAGAAATCTTTGATTCCCAGTGAGGAATAATGCCTTTAACAAATATTATTCAAATGTTTTCGTTGTAAATATTGTACATATTAAAAGTGTAAATATACAAAGTTTTTAATTATCCTGTGCTTGACTTGGATTTATATTGAAAAACACCAGCGCCATTTTCAGTTGTGAAATATGTTTGTTTACATTAATATTATTTTAAAACAGATCGTGAATTCTTGAACTTAGCTCTCCCAAATATGATTTAAAACGAATCGTAAATTCTACAACTATGCTCTCCCAATAAAAATATCTTGAATCGTGAAGTCTATAATTAAGCTCTCCCAACCTTGGATTTAAATTGTGATAACGTGAAATTTCGTGAATTATATGAAGATTATTCTTCATCAGAAAGCTCTATACCTAATTTATTGTACTGTATCTTATATTTTGTAAACGTTAAAATCTTATCTAAACATTCTAGATTTAATTTATAAGAAATTTAATTGCATTTACTTAGTATCAAAATAAATAAATGAAAAATAATTTTTTCTTATTATTTATTTTTTCTCAATTTTACTAATATTTTGAATATGAGCTGTATATATATTAAGAAAAAACATTTTTAGGAGTGTTTCTTAGTATGAAAGTCATAATTAGATACCCCTTCCCTCAAAACGAAAAAATTCAGGTGAGAATTTAAAGAATTCACATTACAAGCATCGGTTGTCGGCCGTTTAAGTTTAGTAGTCAGCGACTTATACCGGGGGAAAAGAAAAAAATGGCTGATTACTAATGAAAAACAAAAAGCCCACAATATTCTATATATCTTGCATTTTTTCATCCATCATAACTTATTTTGAAATTTTATTTCCTCTTACGACATTCTCGTTCCTATTTATGATAACTTGGATAATCATTAATGAATGATATTATAAGAGTAAAAAAAAATCATGATAACCTACTTTTGTGGACCATAACTTACAGATTCTTTATCTATTATTCTCAAATCAAGTATGAGGTGAAAAACGCCGCCAACAAGCCTAAATATAAGTTTAAGAATTATAGTAACAATAAGGTTACTTATTAGATGATTTTAATAATTGATCAAGTTGTTATTATTTTTTTTAATATCACCTTTTCTGTAATAAAAGCATACACGCACATATTTACAGTTGAACTCGTTTATAGCAAGCTCGGATATTACGGGAACCTGGGTTTATCGAGCATAAATAAAATAAATTATTTGTCTAATATAAAAATGCATTGCTGAAAACTCGTTTGTAATGAGGAAAACAAAGATATAACGAGCAAAAATTTTGCAATCTCACAACAACAACAAAAAAATTACCTATTCTCGCTACTTTCCCTAAACAAAAGCTGTTAAATGAAATCAAATTTGTCGAAATGAAGCAAATTTTTGTAAGTCTCCAATTAAATAGTTGGGGGATGGCTAACAAAACTAACAATACGGGGCAGGTGTTGAATAGGAGAATTCGTGCTCTCAGATAAGGAAATTTCACCAAAAAATAAATAAAAAGAAGTAAAATAATAATATATATATAAAAAAAAAACTTCTCAAAGCAGTCATCGATTCACGGAAGTCTGCGACTGTTGTGTTCCCATTTTTTTTTCAATGTCTGTAGCAGATTCTTCTTTTTCTTTGGTATTTTGTTTCCTATTCTTTTTTTTTTCTTCATCGTAGGTGAACGAACGTTCTTGTAAACCTCTTGGAGCCAAAGGATTATTTTGAATACGTTCTGAAGTAATAAATATTCATAGTAATATAATAGTACTAATTTACAGCTTAATTAAATTATATAAAGTGATGTAATTAATTATGAGTGTGATTACATAATTTATTATTATTATTATTATTAAGGTAGAAAATTTATTTATATGCTAATTGTTGAGATAACTGAAAGCGTTTACTTGTGTTAGAGAAAGATTTATTTAGTTTTAATTCGGATTTTCCATTGTGTTCAGGTTGCTTAATTCTACAAATGCTTAAAAAAAAAATTATCTTGCGGAAAAAGGTCTGAGTATAAAATTAAAATAAATAAATAAATAAATTTCCATTTCAAAGAATTTTTAGTTCACAGGCTATCAAAGCCTGTCCGCAGGTTCTGTATGTACGTACGTATGTATGTGCGTAACGCACTAACTCTTGATAGAAATATCCGATTTGCTTCAAATGTTGGATATAGATTAATTCTGATAAGGCGCTTCCCTGATTAGTTTTGGGGGTTCTTTGGTTAAGTATAAAGGAGGAGAACGGGGGCTAACCCCCTCCCTTAATTTAGATAAATGTGTTTTTCGTGCAGAATTATCCGATTTGCTTCAAATTTGGTATACCGATTTATTCTGATAAGGTGTTTCCCTGATTAGGATTGGGGGTTCATTGGTTAAGTATAAATGGGGGAACGGGAGCCTACCTCCCTTAATTTAGATAAATGTGTTTTTCATGCAGAATTATCCAATTTGCTTCACATTTGGTATACCGTTTTATTCTGATAACGCACTTTCCTGATTATTTACCGTTTTGCTAAAAAAGAGCGAGTTCTATTTTATGAATAATAGGCACAAATAAGAGTATAATATACAATTAGTGTGAATAGCCTGTGAGCTCAGTGCCATCAGTTTAACTGGGCATTTTTCTTTTTTATGTGTTTTTTTTTTTATTATTCCTTTACCCATGACAATTTTTTAAAAACATGTTTAAAACGAGGTGAGTAGGTAAGCATTTATTTTTTCGTTCACGATAACGTAACAAGAAAGTTTCTTTCTTCTAAGATACTTTGACTGCTTTAATATAATTTTGGATCCATATTTACTGTCTCTCTGATTGATTTTTGCCTGGAGTTTGTTTAAATGTTTTGAAAAAAGACCAGAAACACAAATTTATTTAGCAAATTTCATTGTATTTTAATTAAATTATTTAATTTTTTTTCCGATATGAAGCGTTTATAACAACATCGCAGATTTTACATGTTTTACTTTATTTTTCACATATTAATCTATCTATAGTCTATACTCCTATTATAAAGAGGAAAAAATTGTTTATTTGTCGGAGGTAAGCTCTGGAACTACCGAACCGATTCCAAAAGTAATGGTATCAAAATGATGGTGTGAGTCCAACTTAGAACATAGGCTATATCTTATGTCGGTGCCACTACCCCAAAGGGGGTGTAGGAGCAATAAACGTTCTAAAAATGCGATTTTAGCATTACTGAAGGGCCTAGAAATATGAAATTTTGAGTATTAGTTACTTATAAGATATAAATTATGTCTAAGAACAGTTCTTAAACAATTCGAAATTTAAAACGGGTGAAAATGCACAAAAAGCGTTCTAAAAAACGTTCTAAATGGTAGTTTCCACACAATCTCAGGAAATACCAAACCGATTTAAAAAATATTGATGTCAAAATGATGGTGGCAACGCTTGCTCCAATATAGGCTATGTTTTATGTCGGTGTCACTACGCCAAAGGGGGTGCAGGAGCAAAAAACGTTCTAAAAATGCGATTTATGTGTTACTGAAGGGCCTAGAAATATGAAATTTGAAATATTAGCTACTTATTAGATATACATGATGTCTAAGAACAGTTCTTAAACAATTCGAAATTTAAAAGGGGTGAAAATGCACAAAAAGCGTTCTAAAAAACGTTCTAAATGGTAGTTTCTACACAATCTCAGGAAATACCAAACCGATCTAAAAAATAATGGCGCAAAATGATGGTGACAACCTTTGCTCCAACATAGGCGATGTTTTATGTCGGTGCCACTACCCCAAAGGGTGTGCAGGAGAAAAACGTTCTAAATTGCGGCTTTTGCGTTACGGAAGGGCCTAGAATCGTGAAATTTGCAATGATAGTTAGTTATAAGATATCAATGATCTCTAAGGACATTTCCTAAAAAAATCGAAATTTAAAAGGTGGTCAAAATGCGCAAAAAGCGTTGTAAAAAACTTTCTAAATTGCGATTTCTATGCAATCTCAGGAAGTACTGAACCGATTTCAAATATAATGGTGTAAAAATGATGGTAACAGATCTTGCTCCAAGATAGGCTATATTTTATTTCTGTTTCCACTGCCCCAGAGGAGATGCAGGAGCAAAATGCGCGAAAAGCGTTCTAAAAACGTTCTAAATGCCGATTTGTCGGCAATATCTCAGGAAGAATGAATCTGATTTCAAACGTAATAGTAGGAAATTGATGCTGACAGCCTCTGCTCTAACATAGACACTATTTAATGTCGTTATCACTATCACCAAGACGTTGCAGGAGCAATAAAGCGTTCTAAATTTCAATTTTTGTGATCGGTAGGGGCTACCAACTTAAAATTAGGCAAGGTACATATTTATTAGATATAAATGATCTTTAAGAAGAGTTTCGAAAAAATTAGAAATTTAAAAAGGGGTGAAAATGCGCGAAAAGCGTCCTAAAAACGTTCTAAATTGCGATTTCTACTCAATCTAAGGAAATACCAAAGCTATTTCAAAAGTAATGGTTGCAAATAAATGGTGACAGTCCCTGCTATAACATAGGTTATATTTTATGTTGCTGTCACTACTATCGGAGGCTGAGGGTTGCAAAAGCAAAACATGTTCTAATTTGCGTGTTTTGCACAACTGAGGGGTCTAACACTTTGAAGTATGGCATGGTATTTACTTACAAGATGCAACTGAATTCTAAGAACAGTAGAAAGAAAATTCCAAATTAAAGAAAATGAAGTGAGTGAAAAGCGTTATAAATTACAATTTTTAAGCAAACTTATAAATCACCAAACCGATTAAAAAAAATAATGATGACAAATTTTGGTGATAGAATCTGCTCAAACATAAGCTATATTTTATGTCTGTTCCACTACCACCAGAAAGTTGCAGGAGCTAAAAACTTTCTAAATTGCGATTTCTGTGATACTAAAAAGGCTAGAAACTTTAAATATGACATGGTAGTTACTTATAAAATATAAATGCCCTCGAAGGAACGTCGAAAATAAATTCGAATTAAAAAGGGGTGAAGCGAAGGGGAGGTGCGAAAAGCATTCTAAAAAAGTTCTAAATTACGATTCTATGCAATTTCAGGGAATATAAACCGATTATAAAAGTAATAGTTGCGAATCAATGGTAACAGTCTCTGATCCTACACAGGCTATATTTTATGCCGGTGATTCTACCACCTGGGGTTCACAGGAACAACAAACGTTCTAAAAAAGGGCTTTAAAAGCTTTTTAAATTAAGTTTCTGTGGAATATTAGGAAATGACAAACCGATTTAAAAATTAATGTTGCTAAATTAATGGTGACAGTTCCTGTTTCAACATAGCCCTTTATGTTGAGAGAGGTGGTAGGACTTGAAATTTGACATGATGGTTAATTTTAAGATGTAAGAAGATGGTTTCTAAAAAATTCAAAACTTCAAATGAATACTGAAATGAGCGTATTAATTGAGCATAAAAGTTTCAAAATATTTTTTAAATTATCATTTATTTAGTTTTACTTCATTTTATTAATTTAAGTCTCATTTCTGCCTAATGCAGTGTAATAATGATGTTTAATCAAACTGTGTTTTAAATAGTAATTTTTGAATTGTTCCTAAAAGTAATAAGTACCTTTTAATAAAAAAAAAAACTTTTAATAAAATAAAATATTACCTTTTAATAAAATAAAAATTTAGTTAGTACCTTTTAATAAAAATTAGACATATAAATATCACTTGGCATATTTCAAATATTACGCGAGCAAAGCCGCGGGGTTTGCTAGTAATATTATAAAGAGGTAAAAATTGTTTATTTGTAGGAGGTAAGCTCTGGAACTACCGAACCGGTTCCAGAATTTATGGTATCAAAATGATGGTGTTAGTCCAACTTAGAACAGAGGCTATATCAGGGCTGGCTATATCTTATGTCCGTGCCACTGGCCAAAAGGGGGTGCAGGAGCAAAAAACGGTCTAAAAATGCGATTTTTGTGTTACTGAAGGGCCTAGAAACATGAAATTTGAAATGGTAGTTACTTATAAGATACTAATGATCTCAAAGGACTTTTCTTAAAAAATCGAAATTAAAAAGGGGTAAAAATGCTCGAAAAGCGTTCTAAAAAACGTTCTAAATGGCCATTTTTACGCAATTTCAGGAAGTACCAAACCGATTTCAAAAATAATGGTGTCAAAATGGTGGTGACAACTCTTTGCTCCAACATAGGCTACATTTTATGTCGATGCCACAACTCCTAAAAGGGTGCAGGAGCAAAAAAGATGTTCGAAATTTGCGATTTCTGTTTTACTGAAGAGCTCAAATACATGGAATTTGGCGTGGTAGTTACTTATTAGATATAAATGATCTCTAAGAACATTTCTTAAAAAAAAAAAATCGAATTTAAAAGGGGGGTGAAAATGCGCAAAAAGCGTTCTAAAAAACGTTCTAAATGGCGATTTTTACGCAATCTCTAGAAGTACCAAACCGATTTAAAAAATAATGGTTATAACCTTTGCTCCAACATAGGCTACATTTTGTGTTGGTGCCGCTAACCCTAAGGGGGTGCAGGAGCAAACAAATGTTCGAAATTGCGATTTTTGTGTTACTGAAGGGACAAGATACATGGAATTTGGCATGGTAGCTACTTATTAGATATAAATTGATCTCAAAGAACATTTCTTAAAAAATTCGAAATTAAAAAGGGGTGAAAATGCACAAAAATTGTTCTAAAAAACTTTCTAAATGGCGATTTTTACGCAATCTCAAGAAGTACCAAACCCGATTTCAAAACTAATGGTGTTAAAATGATGGTGATAACCCTTGCTTTAACACAGGCTACATTTTATGTCAGTGCCATTACCCCCAAAGGGAGTGCAGGAGCAAAAAAACGTTCGAAAATCTGATTTTTGTGTTACTGAAGGACCTAGAAACATCAAATTTGGAATGGTAGTTACTTATAAGACATAAATGATCTCTAAGAACATTTCCTAAATAATTGGAAATTTAAAAGCAGTATGAAATTGGACGAAAAACGTTCTAAAAAACGTTCTAAATTGCGATTTCTATGCAGTCTCAGAAAGTACTCAACCGATTTCAAAAGTAGTGGTTGGAAATTGACGACGATAGCCCTTGCTCCAATATAGGATCTATTTCATGTCGGCGTCACTACCACCTTGCGGTTGCATTTTAAGAACCCTCCTAAATTGTGATTTTTGTGATACTGAAGGGGCTAGGAACTTGAAATTTGGCATGGTAATTATACTTATGAGATGTAAATGCTCTCTGAGAAGAGTTCCTAAAAAAATTGAAATTTAAAAGGGGTGAAAGTGAACGAAAAGCGTTCTAAAAATGTCCTAAATAACGATTTCTACGCAATCTCAGGAAATATAAACGCATTGCAGAAAGGAATGGTTTCAAATTGATGGTGACAGTCCCCGCTCCAACATAGCCTATATTTTACGTTGTTGTCACTACCACCTGGGGGTTACAGGAGCAAAAAATGTTTTCTAAATTGCGTTTTTTTGTGTTACTGAGGGGAGTCTAACATTTTAAATTTGGAATAGTAATTACTTCAAAGATGCAAATGCTTTCTAAAAATTGCCGAAAGAAAATTCCAAATTTAAAAGGATGAAGTGAGCGAAAAGCATTCTATAAGCGTTCTAAATTACGATTTTTATGCAATCGTATGAAATACGAAACCGATTTCAAACATAATGGTTGCAAATTGATGGTGATAGAACCTTGCTCACACATAAGCTATATTTTATGTCTGTGCCACAACCCCTAGAGAGTTGCATGAGCCA
This sequence comes from Maratus speciosus, assembly GCA_963932465.1. NCBI lineage: Eukaryota > Metazoa > Arthropoda > Arachnida > Araneae > Salticidae > Maratus > Maratus speciosus. The sequence goes on from OZ010790.1 coordinate 462,561,547, forward strand.
AAAACTTTCTAAATTGCGATTTCTGCGGTACTGAAGAGGCTAGAAACTTTAAATATAGCACGGTAGTTATAAAATATAAATGTCCTCTAAGAACAGTCGAAAATAAATTCGAAATTAAAAAGGGGTGAAGCGAAGGGAAGGAGAGAAAAGCATTCTAAAAGAGTCCTAAATTATGATTTCTATGGAATCTCAGGAAATAAACCGATTACAAAAGTTATTGGTTGCGAATCGAGAGTGATAGTCCCTGATCCTATACGGGCTATATTTTATGCCGGTGTCACTACCACCTGGTTGGCAGGAACAACAAGAAAGCCTTTAAAAACATCTAAATTCCGTTTTCTATAGATTAGGAAATACCAAGCGATTTCAAGGTTAATGTTGGCAAATTAATGGTGACGGTCTCTGTTTCAACATTTTTCGAGACATTCTATTTCAACTCTGTTTCGGCATTTAATGTTGCTGCCACTTACACTAGAAAGGTGTTAGACAAGAAGCTTGGAATTTGACATGATGGTTAATATTAAGATGTAAATGTGTTAAGTTTCTAAAAAATTCAAAACTTCAAAGACGGTAACGGTGTGAGAGAAGCTGGTGCTCTCGTGAAGATGTTAAATAACTTCAGAATCCGAACCGAACCCGAAAATTCAGTTTGAAGTCAACCCGTAACCTGATTCGAATCCGACAAAAAAAATTCATCGACCGGCAACCCGTCAAAATAATTTTCGGTGACCCTCAACCCGACTCGAACACGACAAGTTACAACCCTCACCCGACCCGAACCCGAAATGATAGAAAAACAAATCATGTTTTAATGAAATTATGAAAAGTAATCTTCAATTATATTTCTAATACCAATTTTATCTTTTGTACAGAAAAATACAAATATCTGTATTCCTTAATATTCAAATATAGTAAAACCTCTGAATAGCGGACACCTCGGGATCGTTGAATAGAGTCTTTCTTCGGGCGGGACTGTCTCTAATTTTCTTATTACGGGTACGGATGACTAATTTTCTTTATGCTGATCGGCTTTACCCTATAATAATACATGCTAGTCAAATTTAGGCTTTTTGCAAGTCGGGTTGTTCTGATTTTCGCAAGAAGTTTGAGCAGAACTGTGTTTCAAATGAAAATAAATACGTATTTGAATAGGAATGAGTGTATATTTATTTACGACATCAAAAATAAATGTATATAAGAAAGGTGATTATAGATTATTCTTTATTTACGGTACCAGTTAGGAACTATTTTTTCCTCTCTCGGAATATGAAAAATATTCACACTAAAATACTCGTATCGTATTTGTCATAGTTTATACCCACATACACATATCACGGGTGTGTAGATTGGGAGATGTCCACTATTCAGAAGTAAAAGTCAGAAGTCAAATATATAACTGTGTTAAGAATTGAAAAAGTGTTCCCTAAATAGAGGTATTCGCTATTTGGGAGTGGCCATTATGAAGGTTATATTGCATATAGATTTTTAACCTGAAAAAATATCTCAGGCCATTCTTTTAATAAACGGTCAAGTGCGAGTATTACTCGCGCTCAGAGGGTTCCGTACAATAAATATAGGAATTATTAACTGTATTATTAAAAAAAATCATTACTAAAATAATAATAAGACTTTCTAAAAAACTGTACAACGTAGTGTTGGGTATTGCTGTATATACTAGAAAGGTATGAATGGATATGGCATGAAAGTTCAGGGAGATATGAAGCCTAAATAGTATCAAATATTGCTATACTGTATAACTCTTTTTCTAATCTTATACTAATATGTTTATGATGAACTTAATTCGGTACTGACAATAAAAGTAGTGCCTATTTAAACTTCATTTGGCATTTCATAAAGCTAAATTGAGTGTAGTAATTTATTTTTCTTTTTACAATGTAGCTAAAACAAAACCCTTGTTCAAAGTTTAAACTTGGCATTGTGCTAAGCGCGCTTCGAAAGGAGGTCGCAAAGTTGCAACGCTGCCTTGGTCCGTGCCTTGTTTTTACAGATAGGTTTTTAACCTTCCGTCTACCAGACGGGTCCATTGGACCCGACATGTACATTCAAAATATTTATTCAAACCAGAAATTTCTTCAAAACAAACTAAATGTATAAATCAGACAATAATAAGTTAAATAAACAAATTAAATCGTTTTAAGTAAAAATTCTGGTGTAGAATGTTTTTATAAAACTTGAGTAAAATTTCCGGTAGTTCTAGGGTTAATTAATTTTTAAAGACACGGGAGGCGTATTGAGAGAGCCACTCAATGCAAACTGGACGCGGATCCCATATTATTTATGTGATTAATTCTAATTAAATCAGTCTGTTTTTAACAATTTGACATTTATAGTCTTTATACTGCTACTGGGCATTGCATTACACAAATATATCATTAAAAGTTGTTATCTAGGCTTTAAAATCCGATGGTACATAGAGTACGCCGCCCCCGTCATTATGTATGGCCAAACCGTCCGTGTCTTTAAGGGTTAATATCTCGGCTAATGACTGACGATGTTTTTCTAAAATCATTATCAACAATGCTTTTATACTTCTGCTACGATAGGTACCTCCAGCGCTCCTCAACACCTTTGCTGAATGCCCGCAAATCGAAATTTGTGTGTAGCGGAAAAATGCGCTTTTCTCAAAAACTATGTGACCTAGTAGGGTAATCGCTATAATTTTCCTGCAAGGTTTAAATTAACACCTACTACTTCTAATTTTTTCATAATTTTAGTTTAAGTAGATTCGGAAATAGATGGGGGGGGGGGACATATTTTTGCACTACATTTTCGACGATATATCTTAAATTATAATACCTAAAATTAAAAGAAAAGACGTTTTGATTTCAGTGTTACGAATGCCTTCCCAAGATACCGTACACGATAGAAGAAAAAAAAAAAAAATCAAGTAACTTAATGAGCCCCTCAACATTTTTCCTAAATATAATTTGTGAGTGTTTAAAAATCTGTAAATATGTGGGTCAATAGTCTTTATTACTTCTCCCAATTTGAACTTTCTACGTTCCATAGTTAACGAGTAAAATGGCTGTGACAGACAGACACATGAGTGATCTTATAATGGTTCCGTTTTCACTTTTTAAGTACGGAACCCTAAATAATCGGGTCAACATCGAACCCAACCCGCAAGAGTCAAAACCCAACCTGAAACAATGAAATCAATTCGACCCGAGTCCGCAGGGCCGAAACTAGCCTTTTTTGCATCCGGGGCAAGCATGGATTTTGGCGCCCCCCTCCCCCTCTTCCTCAGAGTATATTTACAAAGAGAATTTTAACTACTTTTCTAATAGCCGACTTATTTTAAAATTTAAAATATGTAATACTGAACTACTTAATCTACGATGGCGGATCCAAGGGGGAGATCACGGGAGTCATGACACCCCTCTGAACACTGACAAAAATATTCTAAAGATCATTTTTAAAATGAAATATACAGTTAGTCCCGATTATCCGAGTCCTGCTTCACCGAGTTTCTGCTTTCACCGAGTTTCTGCTTTCACCGAGTTATCTTCTTCTGATCGATTGATGGCTTCTATTATTATGAAACAGCCATTATAAATGAAGTGTTAGGTGAAGATGAAACAGCAGTCGTAAAAAGTTAGAACTCTGATTTTCTGGTCAGAATGGGAAGAAAAAAAATGGCCATAATTTTTTTTTTTTTTTTTTGTCAAAAAAAAAATTACGGCCATTTTTTTCTTCCCATTCTGACCAGAAAATCAGAGTTCTAACTTTTTACGACTGCTCTTTCATCTTCACCTAACACTTCATTTGAAACAGAAGGCTGTTTCATAATAATAGAAGACATCAGTCCATCAGAAGAAAATGATCCATTCCAAAAGTATAATCCTTCATTTGGCGCCCCTTCGTTCTGGCGCCCGGGGCACATGCCCCCCCCTCCCCCTTAGTTTCGGCCCTGCGAGCCCGACCCGCAGCAAAAAAGGTAAAGTCAACCTGACCTGAAACGAAAAAATACAGCGCCAGGGTGCAGATAAGCGGGTAACCCCACCAGATGCAGGACGCTACTTCAGATGCTCCCGTATAGTGAAATCGTTGACAACCCCTGAACTACAATTATACTTCAGCAAGAAAACTCTCTCCAAGATTCTTTCCGCTTGAAAATTTTATACAGAAGACGAGTAAAAAATTTGCCTGCTCATGAACTGTTGAGACTCATAAAAAGAAACGTGCAGGGAACAGAGCAAAAAGACAGGGAAAGAGCCGGGTAGTGCACAAAACCTAAAAAATAAAAAATAAGCGGAGTAGAAAGGGTGAGAAGAAGGATTGAAAAGGCGAAAGGGGAACGAGGGAGAAAGAAGTCGAGGTCAAGAGGTATGCACGAGATGGTATATACTCTTCTTGTTGGAGGGTCATAGCCCTTTGCTCCACTTTTCGATCTTGATTAATCGCGAAATATTTATAGATAGATAGGTGGCTGTGGCTATGGAAATCGGATGGGATTGGTCGAAAATCAATTTTGGATTTAATGGGTGGGGAATGTTCACATTTATTCAACGTAAAAAAGGAGAGACGGGAGTTCTGCGTCACATTGGCTTGGCACGTATTTTTTTGCTACCGATCTGAATGACTCTGCTTTTTCTTTCTTTCTTTCTTAGTTATAGGTCGATTTCGGGTTGGCTCTTGGTGTCGATTTCGGATCTGCCCGATTTTTCAAAAGAAAGTTCAGAAAATCATTTCGATATCTTCATTCTTCATTCCACACCGATGCGAACCTTGCAGCATCCATTGACGTCTGTCTGCAACTTTGCACAATATTGTGCGTTACGGTGCAAGCGATAAACTAATGCTCGAAATGGACCAACCCCCCTCAAGATTCTCCAGGGGTCGCCCCGAAGTCTATAAAAACACCTCCCCGATCAAGGATTCTTCTCTCTCTCTCTCTTTCTTTCTTTTTTTAAATTAAAGAATATAAATAGAATTGCGAAATGTTTAATAGAAAGTCTATTTTTTTGTTAGATCATCCGACAATTGAGTTGTATATTTGTAAAAGTGCTGTCGCTTAAGTTTAATTGTTGAAATTTTATTATCATTTCCGTGACCTTAGCAAAAATGCATGGAAGCTATTTAATTATTTACTTCTAAAGAAGTATCGGTGAAGACAATATGCATTTAAATTTATACCGTAATGATTCGAACATTTTTCGCACTTTTTTGCAGTTTCTTCTGAGCCAAACGTGAGAAGCGCGAAACATACGCGTTTTCTTCTATGTTGTCAGATTGTCAATTTTTTTAGAGGAGAATAAAAAAGATATGATTTTCTTTAAAAGTCTACTTCAATCGCACGGAAACACCCGCTAGCTAATGCTAATCCTATGGAAGAAATTTTTAAAGATATCTCGTTTGCATTTCAATATTTTTAAATGATTTTTTCTTTTACATTGGCTAGCTGAGATCAATCTCTAAAAAGGCCGTTTTTTACTTTTTCGATTTTGTTTTCAGGTTTTTTAAAATTTACTTTTACTTTCGGAATCGGTTTTGAAAGTGAAAATATCCCCATTAAAAAAACCTGCAAAGAAACTAGAAAAAATAAAAAAACGGCCTTTTGTAGAGATCTATCAGCTATTCAATGTAAAATACAGTAAACTCTCTGTAAGGCGGACTCTGCGTAAGACGGCAATCTGTCTAACTCAGAAAGATTTTAAAGTCCCTGCGAATCCATAGACATAGAGTAAAATTTGTCTAAGGCGGAATATTGTCTACTACGGAAAATTTTCTCGGTCCCGACAGATTCCGCCTTGGACAGAGTTTACTGTAATAATAATAATAATAATTTTCAAATACTGAAATGGAAACGAGATATCTAACAAATTTCTTCAATAGGATTAACACTAGCGAGCGGTTGTTAAAAAAAAAAAAAAATCATTTAAAAATATTGAAATCCAAACGAGATATTTAAAAAAAATTCGTCAATAGTAGTATTAACATTAGCGACCAGTTGTTAAAAAAAAAAAAAAAAAAAAAAAAACAATGTTCTTTTTTTTTTTTTTTTTTTTTTTTTTTGGCATAATATTATTTTACATTATGTATTGCATAAAATGCAAAAATTCCCATCTCTCTCAATTTGCTTGTAAAGTGGGGCATATAATTTTTGCTTCCACTGAAAAGTAACATTTTTTATCACAATTTGTACCTATTCTCCAAAACCATTATAGCCTTGTTCGTATATTTTTTTTTTCTCTGTTAGTTTGTCTCATTGAGCGTCACGCATGAATTGGGGGAAATTCAAACATTTGTTCATTTTTTTTTTTCACTAAAAAATAGTATAAAAGGGTTCTAAAACCCCAATAAAATATATTTATTCTTTAAAAAATCCTTAATTCATTTGATAAATATAGATTCGATAAAATAATACAAAAAATTTTGTGGTGATCGAATGAATGGTTTAGGAAAAAAAGGTACCTTTAGTTAACATGTAAAATACCTCAATAGGTTACCTACTTAAGATGAATATAATGTTTCAATAAACACATTAAATAAAATTACATCAACTACACTGGTGTCCAAAATTAAGGACCAGTCACAAAATGCTAATTTTTAAGTAAGCGAATACTCAAAAGGAAATAATATAATTAAAATAATTACTATCCCTACAGCACAGATAGTCCATATAGCATCTCATTCATGTCACACATGGTCACAAGTGTCACAGTCACTACGGCGAAACAAAAAATAGGAAATTCCAAACGTCTCATTATGAGTCTCAAATGATCACTATGTATAACTCCACTGAGACGTCAATGTGACTGCTGCTTTGTGTCGAGTCACCAGGTGACTTTACAATGTAGTTACATTGTGACTCTCATGTAACTGTCATTTTTAGATTCAATTTCAAAGTCATTATGAACGTTACATTATAATAAGTCACCAAATAATATCACATTATTGTCACATGATGACTTTTCACAAAATAGCACAATGGTGACTTCACAGTAGTCTCTCTGTCACCTGAAAGTCATCGTGTGACTTTAATGCGACATTATTTGGTAACTTAACACAATGTAGCGTTCCCGATGACTTTGAAATTGAGTCTACAGATGACAGTCACATGAGAGCCACAATGTAACTACATTGTAAAGTCACATGGTGACTCGTCCAAAGCAACAGTCACAGTGACATCTCAGTGGAGTCATATATAGTGATCGTTTTAGACTCATAATGAGATGTATGGAATTTCCTATTTCTTTTGCTTCACCGTAGTGACTGTGACACTTGTGTCCATGTGTGACATGAATGAGATGTTATATAAACTAGCTGTGCGGTAGAGATAGTAATTATTCGAATTATATTATTTCCTTTTGAGTATTCACGTACTTGAAAATTAGCATTTTGTGATTGGTCCTTAATTTTGGACACCATGTATGTTACATTTTATACAATTTTAGATGAACTTTTTATATACAGTTAAAAAAGAAAAAAATATTTTTTTTTGTTTTCAAGAATATTCTAAGGTTAAGGCTCTTCTTCAGTCAGGACGTAAATTCCCCTCTCTAATGTAACCTATGGGCTTGGAATGCATCCGTATTTTTCAAATTTCTCCTCGGAAAATTAAAATTTTTACTTTGTTTTCTGTATGCTCTTTTCTGTATGTTGTTGTATGTGTTAAAATCTAAGTGAAGCAGGCGAGTTATAAGTAAGATTTTAACACTTTAAATAAAAACAATGTCTTTTTAAAATATTTTGTCAAAAAAAAAAAAAAAAAAAAAAAAAAACGTTCATCAAGAAGAGCATATAGAAAACAGACGATTTTTTTTTTTCCGGAGGAGAAATTTGAAAAATACGGATGCATTCAAAGCCCATGGGCTTAGCATTAGAGAGCGGAATTTCCAGCCTGACTGATGAGGAGTCTTAACCCTTTAAAAACTGAAGTTTTTTTCTTTCTTTTTTTTTTTTTTCTAACGAAAAGTGTTGGTGGTTTCCCTTAATTAATAGGCTCATATTTGATTGAAAAAAAAACAAAAAAAAAAAAACAAAAAAAAAAAACGATGTCATATTATGCCATGGGAGAATCCACGCAATTCTGTGGGTGGAGGCTCAACTTTAAATCGCACAAAAAGAGAAAAATCTTTTTTCTCTTTCTTTAGGATCACCTGCACAATTGCGTAAGGATTAAGAGAAATTAAGCTAGTGAGACTTGTAGAGTGCTAAATAGATTTCATAGAAGATTTTAGTGTAAATCTGTCTTTTCTTTCCTTCTTAAATATTAAAATATTTCACCTCGTCTTCTAAGTAAGGATGCGTCTCAAATCTGGAACCACGAAATGTTCTCGTGGGCTTATTTTGAATTAGCGCATATTTTTGTTCTCCCTAATACCTATTGAATAAATGATTCAAGTACTCTAAATTCTGTTTAATGCACCTGCTATTATTTTTATTTTAAACGAATTATTTACGTTTGTACCTTTGTAGTCTGCGTTCAAACTTTTCTCGCTTTTGATTTAGCAAAATCTATGATGGCAAATCCTGTCTATAAAGGATTTCTGTATTAAACGGAAAAATTCAATGTTTTCGATGGAAGGAATACCATGTAATTTTTATACCTGCTAAGAGGGAAACTTGTTATTTTTTTACGGTCGTTAGCAATTCAATTTTTATTGGTTGTATTGCATTACAAATTAAGTTTTGAGTATACAGGGTGTTCACTCTCAACGATGTCCAAAGCCTAATTTCTGAACCGTTAGTCATAGACATATAGTTCCAGTTACAAAACTGTTTTAAATGAGGGAAAAAATTATTTAAAAAGTCGTTTGGATCAATAAAAACATTTGTTAAAAAGTTACGAAATTTAAATTTTTATACTTATCCCCGGTCCTAAAAGTGATATTTATTAAAAAATTCCTATTACAGCAACAAGCAAGACCAAAAAAAAAAAAAAAAAAGTCCCATTCATCTATAACATTAAAATTGACCGAGTTATGAAAATTTGAATTGCATGAGTTATGCCGATTTTCTGCTTCTGAAAGCACAGATGAGTTGGGCCATGTTTCGTGGGATCGTAAGCAAAGTGCTTAAAGTATTAGAAGAATTTATTTCGCATGTACATTTCTGCATTGCAGCCGAAAGGAGTCACTTCGAGCAAGTTTCAAGATAACTTTGATTTTTATTAAATAAGTTTTAGATTAGATAATCTAATAGCATTTAAAATATGTATCATTTTGTAAAGAATTGCTACTGTTACTTTTCATCATTTCAATTGACAAAAATTTCTGTTATTTTTTAATTTATATTTTTATTATGAGTTGTATATACATATTTTTAATATGTCAGAATGAAAATATATTTCAAATTTATATTATAATGTTAATTTTGCTCTCAATTATTTTTTAATAGATCTGACGATATTTCTAGTAAATTTGTGAATGGCCCCTATTTCGCAGCAAAAAAGGTGCTCCAACTTTAAACAGCTATTACTCGGTCAGATTTAATCGTAAAAGAATGAGATTTTTTTTTTTTTTTTTTTGTCTTACTTCATAGTGTAATAGGGTATTTTTACTAAATATAACTTATAAGACAGGAAAACCGTATACAAATTTAAATTTCGTATTCTTTTATTTATTTTTTTTTAATGTTTTTATTGACCCAAGTCACTTTTTAAATACGGGTTCTGTACTTCTTTACTTCATTTAAAACATTTTTGTAATTGAACTATATGACTATGCCTAACGATTTAGGAATTAGCCATTGGACACCGTTGAGAGTGAACACCCTGTATAAAAGATATAAATAAATTTCAGAAAGTCTAACTCAATTTGATTAACCTTTAACAAATAAATCACATGAGTGATAATATAGCATTCGTTATCTGTTACAGTAACCACTTTCATTCGCTCCTGGGGTAAGTGAAAAGAAAAATAACCCGTGGAAAAAAATAGCCTTTTTAAGACGGTTCTTACAAAAAAAAAATATTTCCCCCCGCTCATCAACTTTCTGACAAATTTTCTAACTTATTTTTAAACATAAAAGCGTGATACTTGCTGGCATGATTGTTGAAGTGATTTAAAAATCAACAGTTTTTTTTTTTTTTCATTTTCCTATAAATGAATTACATCTTCATAATTAGTGTATTACAAATATTAATCCAATATTTAGTGTACAGGTATCTCTCGACTTACGTAATACTCGACTTACGTAAATTTGCACTTACATAAGAAATTTCGAAAATTACATTTATGAACATATTAGCGCTTTTGATACGCATTTGCATACTTTTGATAATTGTTTTATAAATAAAATATGCAGATAAAACCACAGCAATAATATAGTTTTATATATTGGATATAGTTACATTTTTATTGGGATATACAATCAAATCTTTAACAAAACAAACACAAATCTGATTAAAATGAGCCCCCCCCGCCCCCCCCCCAAAAAAAAACAACAACCTCTGTTTAACCGTTACAATTTTGTTAGCTGAATTCAAACCATAACGAAAGCTAATTTTAAAGTAACGGTGAAGAGGAACGTATTATCTTCCAGCTTCGGAGCTCTTCGTTTGATGTAGATTCAAAATTGATATAAATTAATTCATCAATGTTAAATTTATAAATCCCATATTCCACAAGATATTTTTTATTTAAAAAGTGTTCTTTCAATTTGTTTTTATATTTTTTCATATTTTAATACTTTATATCCAAGTAAATACTGCTGCATGCTACTTTATTTATAAAATAATACTGTGTAAATGATGCATATATTATATATATATAATAAGTATTGCAGTTTCTGACGAAATTTTACCTAAAGAATTTACAAATTCGACTTACGCAAAAGTTTATGGAACGCATTACTTACGTAAGTCGGGGGATGCCTGTATTACATATAATATACAAAAAGAACATCTGTTTTGGGGACATCATGGACATGACACATAGTATCTACGTAATGTAAAAATGAAATTTTAATAAATTTTATCGATTGATCTGGGAAAATATTAATATGTTAGTTGCCCAAATCAATATAATTAAAAAAAAAAAACCTTAATAAAAAAAGAAAATGAAAGCGCAGAAAATTCAGCATTGGCAATGTATACGCTTGTGGGAGAAGGACTCAGTTAGACTTATACACTGGCAACTATTTTTATGTTTTATTTTTCTTACTATTTCAGTAATCTTCGTAGTATATTGCACTTCCCATGTAGAAGTCAACGAGAAAGATTATTGTTTGAAAATAAAAAAAAAATAATATAGTCAACAGTGGCATCCCTGAACTTGTACAAAATAGCATCCGTCATTTTAAGTTTTTTTTTTTTTTCTCTTGCGAAAATTATGCGGCTTTTTTTTTCTTTAAAAAAAACAAAAGAATCAAAAGTATAGTGGGTATAAAAATTATTTTATTGTACTTTCTCATAGTTTTTTAGTTACGCTTTTAGTAATTGTCGTTCGTATATTTTCATGTTTCCTTCTTTCCGTCGATTCAAGGTAACTTTCGAATTTACAGAAAATAGTCATTGATTATTTTGCATAAAATCCATTACTAGTTGAATTTTAGGTATACACATCTATAATAATATGCGATTTTCTAAATTAGTTTTTGTGTGTGTGATTGGTGCATTTTCCGTGCTGTTTTCCTTTATTATAATTGTTAACAATAGCGAAATTCGAACACACGCGATTGATATCGGTGAAATAATCGATCATTTATTACAATTCAAATTACAAATCTCATTATCTAAAGAAAAAAAAAAAGAAGCAATCTGTATTCAGTATATAGAAAAGATTATAACCTTTAGTTATAATCTTTTCTAATTATATTTCGATTATTATTATTATTTTACTGTAAATTTTCATTCAATAAATAGAATAATTATAAAAATTTGTTTTGAATGCTTTCTGCGCTAGATTTTTTACGATAATTTGAGGTTTGTATCCTCAGAAGATGATAATAGTAATAATAATAATAATAAGAAGAAGAAGAATGTGTAAAAAAAAGGAAGATTTTATTGAAATAAGTCGGCTCTTTTAAAAGGATATATTTGTTTATTGCTTTCAATTGCCAGAAATATAGCGATCATAGAAAGAAATCATTATTGTAGAGATTGTGTAGTAGATTAGGATTATGGAAGATTCCTCATTAGTCAGTGTTAATTTAATTTCTTAAAAAAAAAAAAAAATATTTGTTTTATCAGTTGTAGGTATTGAGTATCGATCACTGAAAAGGGACATAACTTACAACCTTAAATTGATGATTTCAATTGAATAGACTTCAAAAGTGCATTGTAGGTAATTTTGTGGTGTTTGTTTATAGAGTTAGGATAATTATCAGGCAAGCCTTAAAAAGTCATATAACTGCCATCAGGCAAGACATAAAAATATCATATAACTGCCAAATGAACAATGATAGACTTATTGATGCTCGGCTATAAACCTTTGGTCTTAAAATAATAAAAAATGATGAATAGATAGCTTTTGTAAAGTAGACAGAACCCGCAAAAGAAGAATTTTCAAAAAAAATATTTAAAAGTAATTTCTAAATTAAATAGCATTTATTTATATTAACCCATGTTATCCAAATGGCAGGATTTCCTGGCAGTCAGTGTTGCCAAGTTAGGCTAGGTTTTTCTATTCAGATTGCTTGATTGCTACCAGTTTTTTAAAATAGCAATATTCGCTTTATTTAATGCCTTATTTATTATTTAATGACGAATTAAATAAGGTGAATATTACTTTTTCAAAAAAGTTGTAGCAATCAAACGAAATGAATAATGATAACAATATATATAAATGAGTTAACCACCGTGACGCGTAAATAAAATCTGCACATTAAGCAGGTTCTTTTACTTTTGTTGTTTTATTTTGTTTAAAAAATACTGCAAGGAGCAAAATAAAAAAACTCCATTGAACGATGACTCCATTTATTTCTGCAATATTATTATGTAACAAAAGTTTAAGACATAAATATAAATTATATATAGAACTTATGGCTTAACTTTTATTGTTAATATAAGCAATTAAAAAATTAATTTAAAAAAAACCCGTCAAAATTGTTGGTACAGATTTCTCTCAACCGGTTTCATATAACCTATTTTTACTTTCTTCTATCTTTACAAGAAGAAAGTATCGATTATTAAAAAATTTCAACTTCCGGTTTTTGTCTGATTTATACGTTTTAGAAGGCCTTGGACACGATTTGACTATTTTTAGAAAGCATCTGTCTGTGTGTGGCAAAAAATTTATGGGACTGTATCTCAAGAACTAATACACAGAATTTAATGAGTGCTGATTAGTTTTTTGTGTAAATCGTTCAACAGGTGACGCTGGCATGCTGCATTTTTTACGATTTCTGCATCTATCTCAAGAACTAATGCACAGATTTTCATAAAACTTCGGATTCAAATAGACGTTGACATAAGTTGTTGTTGATTAGGTTTTGGTATAAATCGTTCAACAGGTGGCCCTGCTATGCTGCATATTTCACGATTTCCGCAATAGTTCTATCTCAAGAACTAATGCACGATTTTCATCAAATTTCAAATTCAGTTAGATGTTGACATAAGGGGCATCCCACACTGAGACGACAAGCGACATGAAGCCGAAACATGTAGCGCATAAACCGGTCGAAACAAAGAACGAAGTTATTTCAAACCTGTTTTAAACCAGTTTTTCCAGCGAATTCAAGCGACATGTCTTATGTGTCGCCTTAGTGTGGGATGCGCCTAAGTTGTTACTGATTAGATTTTGGTATAAATAGTCCAGCAGGTGGCCCTGCTATGCTGCTTTTTTCGGGATTAACACGGTTTTAGCGATAGTCATATCTCAAGAACTAATGCAGGGAATTTCACCAAATTTTATATATTCTGTTAGACCTTAACATAAGTTGGTGCTTATTAGGTTTTCGTGTACATCATTTAACAGATGGCGCTGCTATACTGCATTTTTCACAATTTTCGCGATAGCTATAGCTCAAAAATTAATGCACGGAATTTAATCAAACTTCATATTCTTTTACAATTTCACATAAATAAATTCTTACTACACTTGGGGGTATACTGCCCAACAAGTGTCACTTTCATGCTCTTTGGGAATTTCGGTTGCAGGCAACTAAGAGGGTGGGTTCCGAAAGTCAGTGATTTGTTTGAAAAATGCGATGCTTCTATCTCCTTTTTAAATGCATACAATTTCACCAAACCTATACCTTTAGAATCTTCGTGATGGACATAAATTGTCATTTAATTTTGGCATTGTGATAGCGAATTTTGAAGGTATTAACATGCATGAGATAGAAGATCGTTTTGGGATTGACACAATCAACTAGTTTGTTATAAAGAGCAAACTGCACTGTGAAAGACAATAAAGCTATAATGTTTCTTACTCTAGGAAAATATAACATAACGAAAACGAAAATGTTACAATATTTGATCTATCTCCGCGATTTCCCTATACTATTCTAAATTACTACTCTATATTCACTAAATCCTTATTCTTAAATAATCTCTATCGTTAATTCTGTTAAATTCCCTTTAATTTAATGTCTTGTCTAATTCACTTAAATATTACGATTTTAGTACTCTTAAATTAAATGTTCCATTTGCGATCTTTTGCGTTTTCGAATGTTCTTTTTGGTAGCCATTTTTTTCCCATCCGAAAATTTCCTTTTCCGCGCTTAATTCCGGGGTTTCCTTTTTACTTTCTTATTCACCCGTTCCTCTGTCAGTCCTCTTTTCATGGCGTGATATCTTTACGTCTTATTTGGCTTACGTCATTTTTGTATTATTGTATTCCTACGCTTAGGGAGTAAAAAGCGGCTACACATGATTCTCCGGCAGAATTTGCTGATTTTTCGAAGTGTAAACTGTCCTCCTGGCTGAGTGTCTGTCGCTATATAGTATTCTAAAGATTTACCTTAAGATGTAACCAAAATGATTCCTAACGAATATAGATGTTGAAAACATCGAATTTATCTATGACACTGCACCGTATTTTTGTGAGAATTGTTGCTCGATGTCATTAAATAAAAACCTGTGACCAGAAGTGCTTCTTTCCTTGTCTCCTGGAGAAATTCCTAATCATCATATTCATTGTTGTTCTGACCATTCGCCACTCGACTGAAACCCAACTTAAATGAGAAACGATGATAACTACTGCAAAGAGTAATCTGCTTAAACGAATCGGTGAAGTTGTTGCTCTACATTCACTTACTACATTTACTTACATCGATTCTACAACTCTATGCTACACAATATAATGTAACTATAGGTTACATCTAGCACGGCAAAATCAATGATGTAATAGAACATTATATAGTATAATAGTATACAAAAAATTTGGTTGGATCAACTTTTTTTTTTGTTGTTTTAACAAAATCGTTCTTTTCGTGCAGAAACCAATATATTTTCAATATATATATATATATATATATATATATATATATACATAAAAAAAAAGTTTATTTTGGTGCTATTGATTTTCGGAAAAGTTTCCGAGTAGTTTTCATGATGTATTAACCAAGTTGCTCAGACCAGAATGCTGTTTTTTGGGATGCTTGCTATCTATTCGCAAGCATTTCAGCTACGTAATTGAATTTATACAGCAAGAATATCAAAATATTAATTTAATTGTTAATGTTGTTAATTTATCTTGTTTTTCTGTAAAACATGTTTGTTGAGCATGAAAAAGTTGAGAATTAATAACATAAGAAAAACTTATATTTCGGATTGAGAAAGCGGATTAATAATACACTATAAAAAATACTAGGAAACGTTTCTGAAAATATGTGGCAAAAGAAAAATTGTTTGTAAATGGTTCTTTAAATTTTGAAAATATATTGGTTTCTGTGTATTCTAACGATAAAAAACGCATTTCAGAATTTTTGGTCATTCGCAAGACGTTGTTGTAATTTTTTGCTGTGAATGTTTTCTTTTTTTTTGAAAAAGAAAAACAACAGATAAAAACAGCCTTTTAAAGTGAACGTGTTTGCCTATTTTTTTCTTTTAAATTATGATTTCGACGTTTTTTTTCGAACTTTTAATATGTATTTCAGTTAAAAATACTTTATAAACAAAAAACAAACATACATTATTTTACAGAAAATTGTTTAACCCTCTCGCCCACGAATTGTGAAAAACTAAATTAACCCTTTGTGACCCAACAACTCCGATTTGAAAAAAATTTACTTGGATGTTAGAATACATTATTTTAAGCATGTAAAAAATAATTTAAAAGAAATGAAAACATAAAAATTAAAAATTATTGATTTGAAGGTTCTTTTTTCACATCTGCAATAAACAGAAAATTACATATTTCTTATAAATAATGTCAATTTTATAATACAAAATTATAAAGTATACGAACTTACTTTTGTAAAAAACCTATTTTTTAACTTCTCTAGCCTTTTTAATTTGACAAAATTTACAAAGTTCGGTTTAGCAATAACGATATGAAACTGCTCAAATGATAAATAAAACTTGACCATGATAAATTAACTCAGTATCGCCGTCTGTTGAGAACTCTATGAACAATTTATATTAACTGCTATGTTGTAAGATAGCAGCAATATATGAAATCGTCTTTTAAAGCACATTGTATGAGCAACATTGACTTTTGGGTATGTTGCAGATATGCAGCACGGTGATACAAAGGGTTAAGCAGATGTCACTAAAAGTAAAAGTTAGTCAGAAGAAACTTAAAAAAAAATAAAATTCCCTGTCTTTATGACTTAAATTAGGAGCCTCATATAAGGTCTAGGTGAGCGAGAGGATTTTGAAGGCAAGGTTATTAACTATCTATATCCTTAATGGGGGTATTATTTTAATTGTTCTTCTATTAATTATTTTTCAATGAATTTTAACATGTAATATACTGTTAATTTTAGTAAAAAAAAAAAAAAAAGTAGATGCACAATTCACGATACAAGTCGTAAATTTCCTACTTGGTGAGACAGAGTGTAAAATTTGGATTTCTAGTTTTACTTAAAAAAAAAAAAACTTGGGTTCATGTCTATGAAAAAAAATGATTTGCAAAACCCTGTTATAAATAAATATTTATTTATATATTCTTTAACCTGTGAAGGTTGTTACTAATTTTCCAAAAGCGTTATTTTCAATAACTTTTTCTTATATATACTTTGAAGTCAATTTAAAATATATTTAATAATGTTGTTTACCGAGATAGTGACGCTAAAAACAAACAAAAAAACATATAGTCTCTGGAGGTTATTTTATCTTTCGGTGAAAAAGTTTTCTTCGAAACGTATGATTTGTCGATCCTATACGGATAAAAAATGTATATACATCAGACTTTTCTTATCTAACTCATTAACAGAACACACATTGTTTTTATATAAAACAGCAATATCATATTTATTACTTATAGAGATAAAAAATCCGTCAACCATATTTTATGCAATAAAATATCCTGACGGCAGGCAAGATTTTGGATTAGATGGTCTGCAACCTCGGCCACGTTTTTTAAAATGAAGAATATAAACACGGAATAAGTTAAACTAAAAATTTTTTGCCAGAATCCCCTGTTCAAGACATTTTTTAAAAGATAAAATAAAAAGCAGTACAGAAATTTTAAAATTAAAAATAATTAAATATTGTAAAATAAATTTCTACCATTATTTATATATATATATATATATATATACAGGGTGCAATATGTTATCTATCGCAGACCTATAATTTCTCAACCGTTGGCCGTAGACATATACACTATATTGCCATTAATGACCGGCAACTTTCAAATTTAGACATTTTGTTGAATATTTAGAAATATACTTGACAAATTCTTCTGGAATTTCAGTATTGAAAAGAACAGGTATGACCTCATATTTAGCAATGTCGATTTGATAAGGGGGGCAATTAGGGGGCCAACAAAAAATCAAAGAAAAAAATAATACTTGGGATCCCCTGTAAAACAAAATGCCCGAAATGATCTATTGCTACCGAATATAAATAAACAGACATTGTGCAATATGTGTATTCTTTTGTGTAAGAATAGCGTATATATTAATAGAGATATAGCGATTTATTTAAAAAAATAAAAAAATTCTTGCATGTTTTTTGCTTATAACATGCAGGGTTTTCAGCCAAATTTAACTTCGGTGTCAGAAAAATTGACAAAATATAGTAGAAACAATATAATGCAATTGGCATATAAATATATTAAATATTTTAGGAAATATGAGCAGTTATATGGAATAATATTTATCTGCGCATGCGTGAACGATAACAAGGATCATTTTACATAATTTAATAGTCAACTCTATGGAGCAACTTATAAAAAAATCTTGTCAAATATCGTAAAAATTCAGAAAGATATCGGCGTTAGTGTGAGCAAATTTTTAGTAGTTCTCTAAAATCAGCTGAATGATAAGGGATTTTCCACAAATTGCCATTTTTAATTTTTAATTTTTTTTTAATTTTCATTTTTTATTGATGATTTAGTTTTTCTTGGATAACCACCAGAACGAGCCTATACAATGATCAAAAGAAGTATCAAAATCGAAGCATTTTTTCCAAATCTACTCATTGATACTCACTAAATACTAACTTTTTTCTGAAAGTCAGTTAATAAATAAAAAAGAAAAGGGCCCAGCTAAACTGATGGCATTGAGCTCACAGGCTATTCACACTAATTGTATATCATACTGTTATTTTAAAGAATAATGCCTCTCAAAAAAATAAGTGAAGGGGAATTAGCCCCCGTTTCCCCCTTTATACTTAACCAGTGAACCTCCAAATCTAATCAGGGAAGCTCCTTATCATAATAAACCGGTATACCAAATTTGGAGCAAATTGAATAATCCTGCAAAAAAATCATTTATCTAAATTAAGGGGGTGGACTAGCTTCCCCCCTTTATCCTTAACCATTGAATCCCCAAAACGAATCAGGGAAGCTCCTTAACATAATAAACCGGTATACCAAATTTGGAGCAAAGCGAATAGTTCTGCATGAAAAACCCGTTTAGAGGGGCGGGCTAACCTCCCTTTTCCCCTTTATCCTTAACCAATGAACCCCCAAAACTAATCAGGGAAGTTCCTTAACATAATAAACCGGTATACCAAATTCGGAGCAAATCGAATCATTCTGCATGAAAAACCCATTTATCTGAATTAAGGGGGTGGACTAGCCCCCCTTTCCCCCTTTATTCTTAACCAATGAACCCCCAAAACTAATCAGGGAAGTTCCTTAACATAATAAACCGGTATACCAAATTCGGAGCAAATCGAATCATTCTGCATGAAAAACCCATTATCTGAATTAAAAGGGGTGGACTAACCCCCCTTTTCCCCCTTTATCCTTAACCAATGAACCCCAAAACTAATCAGGGAAGTTCCTTAACATAATAAACCGGTATACCAAATTCGGAGCAAATGGAATGATTCTGCATGAAAAACCCATTTATCTGAATTAAGGGGGTGGGCTAACCCCCCCTTTTCCCCCTTTATCCTTAACCAATGAACCCCCAAAACTAATCAGGGAAGTTCCTTAACATAATAAACCGGTATATCAAATTCGGAGCAAATCGAAGGATTTTGCATGAAAAACCCATTTATCTGAATTAAGGGGTTGGACTAACCCCGTTTTTCCCCCTTTATCCTTAACCAATGAATTCCCAAAACTAATCAGGGAATCAAAAAATTTTTCTAGGTTCATTGTGATAACAATGAACCTAGAAAATTTTTTTGAAGCAAATCGGATGTTTCTATCAAGAGTTATCGCGTTACGTACATACATACATACATACATACGTACATACATACAGAACGGGCGGGCACATTAGCTCTCAGACTTGGATAGCCTAGCTGCTTTTAGAGAACAACTGAAAATTTGCTCAGTTTAACGCGGATATCTTTCTGAATTTTTACGATATTTGACTAGATTTTTTTTTAATAAGTTGCTCCATAGAGACTCATAAATTATGTAAAATGATCCTTGTTATCGTTCGCGCATGCGCAGATAAAAATTATTTCATACAACTGTTCATATTTCCTAAAATATTTAATATATTTATATTCAAATTACACTATATTGTTTCTATATATTTTGTCAATTTTTCTGAAACCGGTGTTAAATTTGGTTGAAAACCCTGCATGTTATAAGCAAAAAACATGCAAGATTTTTTAAATTTTTTTTAAATAAATCGCTATATCTCTATTAATATACGTGCTTTTCTTACACAAAAGAATGCACATATTGCACAATGTCTGTTTATTTATATTCGGTAGCAATAGATCATTTCGTGCATTTTATTTTACAGGGTGATCCCAAGTATTATTTTATTTTCTTTGATTTTTTGTTGGCCCCCTAATTGCCCCCCTTATCAAATTGACATTGCTAAATATGAGGTCATACCTGTTCTTTTCAATCCTGAAATTCCAGAAGAATCTGTCAAGTATATTTCTAAATATTTGACAAAATGTCTAAAATTGAAAGTTGCCGGTCATTAATGGCAATATAGTGTAGTTCCAATTACAAAAACGTTTCAAATGAGCTAAATATTCATGTTGTGGCATTATTTAAAGTAAAAAATCAATTTTATAAAAATTACGAAATCTAACTTTTTATACGGTTCCCCAGTCCCTATAGTTATATTTAGTAAAAGTTTACACATATCATAACAGATATAACACAAAAAAATTGACATCTGTACTGCAAAAATTGACACAGTTATTAAATTTCAAAGTTTGAGATTTTTGCACATGAATTTGTCTTTCATTGAGGGATCAGTTAAAAGATGAATTGAAGTAATTCGAGATAAAGTCAGGGTGCAATGTCCTTTTTTCGGCGAAAACATCTTTAGCCGATATCGGCAATACGGGGAATCATCAAAGAGGGTTATTCCATCTAAAAATTTGAGCTTTTATGGGTCGAACAATATTCAAACATCAAAGTAGGTAGAATCCACAACCGGAAAATAAAACATACTCACTAAGGACTAGATAAATGGTAGCGGAAGCGCACCCTGATTTTGATCTCGAATTACTTTAATTCATCTTTTAACTGATCCCTCAATGAAAGACAAAATCATGTGCAAAAATCTCAAACTTTGGAATTTAATAACTCTGTCAATTTTTGTAGTACAGATGTCAAATTTTTTGTGTTATATCTGTTATGATATGTGTAAACTTTTACTAAATATAGCTATAGGGACTGGGGGACCGTGTAAAAAGTTAGATTTCGTAATTTTTATAAAACTGATTTTTTACTTTAAATAATGCCACAACATGAATATTTACCTTATTTGAAACGTTTTTGTAATTGGAACTATATGTCTACGATGAACGGTTGAGAAATTAAAGGTCGGCGATAGATAACATATTGCACCCTGTATATATAAAGAATTGAAACAATAATTTCTTTTTCCGTACATAGGTGGCTCCGCTTCTCTAAGCTCTCCGTTTAAAAGAGGTGAGGTTAGAGGTCTGCACGGACCGGAAGTTCCAGGCCCGGCCCGGTATAAAAATTATAAGTTCGGGTCGAACCCGGTAGGGCCCGTTTATATTTTCACAGCTCACGGCCCGCCCCTTACAGAAATCAGTGAAAACAGGCCCGGGCCGATCTGGCCCGACTCAATTTCTACAATAAGTTCAGATTTTTCTTAACATATAATTACGATTCTTTTAAAGAATACTGCATACATATTTATGGGGAAATTTTACAGTATATATTAAAGACATAATCTTTTAAGCTTCGCACATTTTCAATTTTTAGACCGTCGTATTGGGAAAAAAAAGTTATTTTTAATGTAATTTGTTTGAAAACTGCATCTCAATTTATTTTTGAGATATTAATTTTTTTAATAGTTTTTAGCGCCATTTGTTTAATTTTGGGAACTCAAGTACTCAATTTCCGTAGAAAGTAAAGAAAAAATAGTTGGAAAATAGTAATATCTTTTTGTTGCCCTTTTCCCATAACTACTGCAAAAATGTAGTTAAAATACGTGCTATTTTGAAAAAAAAATTAAATGAATGATTTCTTATAAAACATGGAGCTATTGTAAACTGCATTTAATTTAATTAACTATATTACAAACAAATGAAAGGATATGAATCATTAGACAGCCGATTTTTTTTTCTTTTTTGTCGAGTTTCTTGAGTGAGATCTGTTTTTATTTGGATTTGTGTATTATTCAGAGATAGTGACGTCATATGAATATGTCATATGTAAATGTTGTTTAAGACTGGATCGTAAATGAGGAATTCTTAAGAGGACGCGAATGACGTCATTTTATATAAAATAAAAGTGTGTGTCTTAAAAAGTATGTCTTAAAACTTAAATATGATATATATTATCTATATTTATATACACATATATTTCTTTTCATCGGGGGCGACACTAAATTCTGAAAAGCAGAATTCCTGTTTTCTAGTTTTTAATTATTTCAAGTCACTTCTGAAAAATAAGCTTAACTACTTTTTTCAATGTCATCAGACGAAAGCAGGGTTGTTAAAAACACGGGTTTGCAAAAAATCCAGCCCGGGCGAGTTTTATTAAAAAATACGGGTTTTTTTGGGGGAAAAGGGAAAAATAAAATTTATTATTTTCTACAAAGTAATAATATGTAACACATGTATATGCATGTTTATATCCTTTATTATGCTTGAAGATACATTATTTAATTAATTAAATTAATTATTCTGTTTGAAATTGAGGATTTTCAAATACTTGCATATACCACCAGACATCAACTGTGTTTGAATTTTAAGTATGGAAAGAGAAAAACAAGACAGCTTGGGGATATACTAATAAATTTGAAGAAAAATTAATATTTTATTAAATTATTAATTTAATTAATAATCCTTTTAATCTTCAAATAAAAGTCATTAATAAAATTATATTTAATGTACTAAAATACACAAATGTAACTTTGTTGTTGGTTATCTTTTCTTTATTAGAGAGGGTTTCTTTTTGGTAATCTTGCTTTCTTGTATTAATATCTTGTATTAATAGAATTAAAATTTTAATTTTTACTTTGAGGAATTTATTCTGCTAACTATTTTTACAATATACGTTTTTATTTAGATATAAAAAAGAATGATATAGAGAGAAAAATTAAATAGGTATTCTCAAAACATACTACAAAAATATTGGTATTGGTTTGGTTTTAAACTTCTAAATCATAACTTTCCATAACAACAGAAGTAAGATATATAATGTAACTACAACTTTAACTTCTTCAAATCGGAACCAAAACTGTCCTTATCTAAAAAGTTTTGGCTTAGATTCTAAGCTTCTAAACTCGAGTTTCTTAGAACTATAAGATCATTGGATGATGAAGAAAGGAGTTAATTTCAAGTTAAAGTCAATTTCAAGTTAAAGAATACTCACTATATATGAAAATAATAAATCTAATAAATATTGTATGACAGTTGATAGCCAAGAAGATTTTGTGCATGTATGTTTATGTGTAAAGAAACATTTCATTGTTGTATTTTTTCGTTCAAAAAGTACTTAATATTACAAAATGTTGTTTTATTTAGATAAAAACCCATCCCCCAACCCCCCCCCCCCCCCAAAAAAAAAAACAAAACAAAAAACACGGGTTTTTTTAAGCTAAAACACTCAGCACAGTGGGGAAAATGGGTATCTACCCGAGCAGCAAATCTGACAACCCTGGACGAAAGAGACATTTATTTCATTAAATTTCTAAATGTAGCAGTGGGAATGGCCCTCCCCTACCCCCCTCTTTATTTGAATTATTTTTCTTCAATAATATTATTTTTTCATTAAATAATTTTGATATATAATATTCTGCTAATCACTATCACCAGTACGTCAATCATGTTAGCAATAAAAAACAAGAACGTAAAATCATGCGTCAAGCATAGATTACGAAACACTTTCCAACACATTCAGAATACTATAATAAAACTTCACAGTTTAATAAGGCAAAAATGATGTCTAAATAAACAATTTGTAAAATACATAATACATTTGAAAACGCAATTTCAGCAATTACAATCAATAGTCGGAATGATATCTGAATTTTTTGTGCGATTTTGTATATGTTTTATAAATTTATCATATAATACATAGTATGCTAAATTTCAGCTCAGTTAGGAATTGCATTAGAACACTTGAAAATGCCCCTCCATCAGTTTCCATCATAAAACGAAAATGTACTTTAGAAATTTTGTGCATCCCTGTATATGATCATCAGAATGTATACACACTAAGTAATATAAAAAAAAGAGTAATTAAATAATTAAACGAATACCACAATGGAAAACGCACTTCCAGCAATTATTGTTCATAGATAGTATTGTAACCGAATAGTAAGCATCTTGTCGTGCACTTCAGAGATGTAAATTTCAATGTGTTTAAAAATGTGAAGCGTTAAAAACCTTCAAACTAAACTAATATTTACTTAAAGGGATAAAATACTTTTAACAAGGCAAAAAATACCTTTATTTATTCATATTAGACATGTTTCATTGCTCCGACGGCAATATTCTCAATAATAAATATGATACAAATATTTTCGCAAAAAGTTTTCAATTGAAAACTGGTAAACAAAAATCACGCGAACTCAAGCATAATGAAGTTAACTGCAATATTAAAAATGGATATTTGGGAAGGTGAATTATTTAATACTATTGTTTCATATTTCTGTAGAGCATCTTTTTCCAAATTTTAGGGAACTCCATGGATGCTGAATCGCGTGATTTTTGTTTACCCGTTTTCAATAAAAAATTTTTTGCGAAAATATTTGTATCATATATTCATTATTGAGAGTGTTGCCGTCGAAGCAATGAAATATGTCTAATATGAATAAATAGAGGTATTATTTGCCTTGTTAAAAGTATTTTGTCACTTTAAGTAACTATTAGTTTGATGTATTCAAATGATTTTTCATATAGTTTTATATTAAAAACCTTTCAAACTATGTTGAAAAGTGTCAAAAAGAAAGAAAAGAAAGAAGTTCGAATAATAATAAAGAAAAAAAAAATAAGGAACACATTTCACGGAGCAAATTTTACTCTCTAATTTTCAGTTACAAGAGGAAACCTGGTTTAATGTTCATGAAAAAATATATACAAAATTTTACAGTAAATAAATCTTTATTTACATATTCTTTACTTCTTGAAGACTGTTAATGATTTTTTTTAAAGTATTGTAACTTGTTTTGAAACAAACCTTCTAAATTTTTTCTTTTTTTCTTTATTTTTTAAAAAGTAATCTTAACTAAATTTAATAATATTTGTTTATCGAGATCGTGACGCTAACAACAGATAAAGACAGAATATATAACCTCCACGAGTTATTTCGTCTTTAGTGAAAAAAGTTTTAAAAGTTTTGATTTATTGATCCAATTACATAATAGGGATTAAAAAATATTATATTTTCTTATTTAATTTATTGAGTGAACACACGACATTGTTTTGTAGACAAAACTGTAAAATACAATTTGTTATTTTCAGATAATAAATTTAGCATCAGTAGTTGCAATGTGCTACAGTAAAATGTATATACAGGGTGTCTAGAAATTAGTTGGGCAATTTCGTAAGTTAAGGCCTTCCGAAATTTTAAATGAAATTAACTAGTTGAAAGTCAGACTAGTAGTAATATTGCCGAAGTTTATTCATAGATGGCATTAGGTCCGTACTTGCACATCAAATGAGTTTCATGAAACCAAAGATAGCATTTCACTTTTTGAGCACCGTTGTACGTCTCCATTATCGTGATGCGGAATAAGAATGATCACCGCTCGCTAAGCGATAGCGTCAATTATGACACCTAACGTCATCTATGAATAAACTTATTTATTATTACTACTAGTACACACTAGTAGGCAATATTACTACTAGTCTGACTTTCAACTAGTTAACTTCATTTATTGGGTCGATCGGAAAGTCGTGTCGTGTTGTGAAAATCACCTCTTACCGGAAAATTCTGCCCGGTAATTATTAGACATTAGATATCGGAATCAATGTCTAATAATTAAATGATAGAATTTTCCGGTACGAATTGATTTTTCCAACACGACACGACTTTCCGATCGACCCAATAATATTTTGGAAGTTCTTAACTTACGAAATTGCCCAACTAATTTGTAGACACTCTGTATATATCTTGGAAATTTAAGTGTTTGTATTATTTTAATTGTGTTGTTTCATTAATTATTTTTCAAAGAATTGTTACATACATTATTCTATTAACCATAGAAGTAAAAAAAAAAAAAAAAAAAAAAAAAAAAAAACCTCAAAAAGTGCAGATACACATTTCACAGAGGAAACTTTGCATTTCCTACTTTATGTTCCAGTGTGCAATTTTTTTTCTATAGTTTTATATTTAACGAAACTCTGGGGATGACATACTTTTTTTTTTTTTTTTTTTTTTTTTTAACAAAATTTTATAAATAAATCTTTATGTACATTTTCTTTATTCCATGAAGATTTATTATAATTTTCTGAAAGCGCCGTAACTTGTTTGAAAAACTTTCTAGACTTTTCTTTACTTTTCTTTCTTACATTTTGAAAAGTCAATCTTAACTAAACTTAATATTTGTTTATCGAGATCATAAACTTAACAACAAAGACTGAATATATAGCCTCGTGAGATTATTTTGTCTTTCGTTAAAAAAGTTTTCTTATTGAAAACTTTAGATTTATTAATTCCATTATATAGGGATAAAAAAAAAAAAAATATTAGCTTTTCTTATCTAATTTATTAAGGGAAGTTAAAAAAGCAAAATCGAATTATTTATCTATATATATATATATACAAAATTTAGCATCAGTACTTAATGGGAAAAAAAAATCTTAGAAATTTAAATGCTTGTAGTAATTTAAATTTTTGTCATTATTTCATGTATAATGGAGAAATGGATATTCAATTATTTAAAATTTAGTTATTTGTCTTGTCATTGATCTTGTATTTCATGATATATTGTACATATCTCCCTCCCCCGCCCCACCAGTGTCCGAGAGGCTTTGCTCTCAAAAGCTGGTAGACGGGAGGTGCTGGGTTCAAACCCAATCGCGCCCGTAGGCCTAATCGTTCGGAGCTTTCTGTGGTTTTCTTCGAACCTTGGATATATATCCTTGCATAAATACGAGTTAGGTTCCCTTAGAAAGACCCCCACGGAGGGAATCCCCTTTTGGGCTTACATCCCCCGTGTTGATAAGCCCGTCATAAATAACACCCCCCCCCCCCCCCCCCCACACACACAGAGAAGAAAAAATGCTGTAGTGTTGCAGTCTTTGAATAATTTTCGGTAGTTTTATTTCTTTGTGGATGGCTGGGTTATCCTTCAAGAATTACAAAAATATTTATTTAAAGAAAAAGATATTATTTTTTAAATGAATAAAGAATATATTTGCGAGTATTTTTAATTACAAGAATCATATTTTCATCTTTTTTTTTTCGCAAAATATAAAATCCCAAAGATAATTTAAAGAGTATGTAACTGAATAACATTCTTTATCTTTTATCTCTAGCTTTAACTTTTACAGAAATTTAGGTATACTCATTTTCATGTGATAAAATTTAAAAAATACATTCTGTGGTAAGTGCATTTAAATCCTGGATGAAAGTGCAG
Source organism: Maratus speciosus (assembly GCA_963932465.1). Lineage (NCBI taxonomy): Eukaryota > Metazoa > Arthropoda > Arachnida > Araneae > Salticidae > Maratus > Maratus speciosus. The sequence goes on from OZ010790.1 coordinate 462,589,063, forward strand.
CAAACGTAGACAGTACAAAGAAATAAGCGTTATAACAATTGATCTAATTAAGTTCTCCGTCTGCACATGGTTCGTTTTCTAAAAGTGGATCAAAAAATGTTATGGTTGTCTGGCTTTATTGACTTTAACTTTCGTAAAAAATTAACTAATCGTCACGAATTTCGAGTAAGGTGTTTGCACAATACTACTTTTCGTTATTAAAATAGTTGCCGCATTATGTAAATATATTCTATGGACGTCCAAAAAATTTCATATATCACCATCTACTGCTCATCAAAATAAGCGATATTGCCAACATGCCAACAATGAGATATAAAAAAAATTGTTGGAGTCTTGTATCGAGTCGATTAACCAGATTTCACACGACCCGACCTGATCTACGGTTTGGGTCTGATTGATTGGATTGAATATGCATTTTTATTTTCTTAGCGGGTCGGGGTCGAATCCAAATGACTCTATTTATTTCGTGTACGGGTTTTATAACTCTTTTTTTTTTTTTTTTTTTTTTTAAAGAAGTCTACAATATTGTTTAAGATTAAAGGTCTAAATATCTGAATGTAAATGAGTAAATATGCATATTCATTTTTGTGCGTGAAAGAGAAAACTGATGTTACAGTAGTAATTACAGGGTATTTTTTCATAATTGCATTGAAATAGAGATTAATTACCTTTCATTTCGGATTTTGTGTTCGGGTTAAAGTGCATCGGATTAACTTTGGGTTTCGGGTTGAATTGAGATAGAATTTTCGGGTAAAGGTCGGATATAAACCGTTCCGTGCGAGACTCTAATGTAACACAGGGTTTCTGCACAGGATCCATAGGGTTTGTGCACCACAAAAACAGGAAGATAAGAAATAATCATTTAAAGTCTTTTTTTTTTTTTTTTTTAAATAAAATGAATATTCAATTAATTGATCTATTCAAAATAATCTAAGTTACAACTATCATTCTATGCAGTGTGCCATATACATTTGTTTTCGTTAAGCTGCTACCCTTTACACTGTAACTAGACTAGACTTACACTGGATTAGGGTACATCGTAACCTTGGGGTAGATAAGCCTTATATTTTCGCCCAGTTCACCAACGTTCGGAGCTTTTTTTTTTCTTTTTTAATGTACAATATTGAATTAAAAAAAGTATTTTTAGTTCAATTATAATGTAAAAGGATTAAAAAACATAGAATCCTAACAATACCTTCGTAACATTTTTAAGAATTAGGGTTTTTCTCTTTTTTTTATATTTTGTCAAAATTTCATACTTACTCCAGACATTGTACACTCAATTCAACTAAATATATTTCAATTTCCCTTGCACTACATACTACTATTGCACTCACCTTTGCACTGAATTAGGAGTTTCACAATATCTTCAAAATTAACTGAAATATTTCAAAATATGTCAAAAAATAATTATTTTTTAAGAAGAAATTACCATTTTTTTAATATTCGAAAACTTATAAAATAATTACATTATCACATAGAGTTTAGATTCCCCTTCAAAACATAGTAAGTAATATGTTAAGCAGTCTGAGAAAAATTCTCTGAAATATGCTTAAAACATGTCTTATCTATATTGTTTCTTATTTATAAAATAATCTAGAAGTGTCAATTAACGTTTATTAGGGTTTTTATGTAAAAAAGGTAAGAAAATCATATATAGAAATATTGTTTACATTTCTCCTGTCTTTCCTACGCCCACTTCCAGTACTTAACTCATTATTTCCTGTTTATTAAATTGGCCATAAATCCTGTTCTTATAATAGTAAGAATACAATTAAAACAGATTTGAAATTGTAAAAGATTACTCTTAAAACAGTAAAAATTGTTGGAAAATTTTCGTCAAAACGTCCATTTTAATGTAGGCAAATAAATTAATACACGTTAAATGTCCTCCTTAAAATCTTCTCTGTTAAGAAAGGCAAAACTTTCTTAATCTACGAAATTATAATATAACGATGAACGAAAATACACCACAACCTCTTCCGAGTGACCCACGATTCCGAAAACCTGTCTTTATCTTTAGAAAACCCAGATACAAATATATCTACTTACAATAAAATCTGAGTGCAGGAAGCTGTCGGTAACCATGCCGGTTCGAACCACCCTGGTCTGCGAATCAACCTTAGCTAAACGCCATGTTAGGCTTAATGAAAACATTTCCTAACTTATGACCGCTAAATGATAATTTTTTCTACTTGAAATCATGTTTGTTCAGCATATTTACACGTAAAAAATGTGTATCATATCCATTTATAATGTATTAAGTTCTAAATTAAAATTAAAGCTATTATAAACATAGAAATCAGATCTAAGCAAACGATACTGTTGCCAATCAGATTCAAATTCCAGCAAATCTACAAACAAATGAATGAATCTTTGAACGCTTCATTAAAAAAAAAAAAAAAAAAAAAAAAAAAAAAAAAAAAAATGCAGGTTAACGCCGAAACCTTCAAAAACTATCCAATTAAGTTCTAAATTTAAAGGCCAAATCAACAACAACAAAGTTCTAAATTAAAAACAATGGATAACTATTGCCATCTGGTGGAGAAAAGATATAACTTTCGCTCGAGGAAGGTCCGTGTGGAAGCACACTGCATTGCATGTATTTTTAATTTATTCAGAATGATTATTCATTTGCATAATTTCAGATTTCCTGTGACATTTGTTTTCTGTCTTATATGACAAAATAAAAATTATCTGTATTTGAATATCGAAAACTTTCAAATGCATTTACAATAAAGAATTGTTTCAATGGCACTTTAGCATTATTTAAAGGGAAATTAAAGGGATAAGTTTTTCTGTATCGAAGGCTGCGAGCAGCACCTCTGTAGGCCGTTTTAATTCCCAATAAATTAGGAGCTTATATGTTTCTTGCAAATTCTTTTGGCGTCAACTTTCTGTTGTAATCGTACTTTTTTTACAGTGCATTTTATCAGATTTGAAGACATTGCAAATAAAATTAGTATTTTTTTATCGGTACAACATATTTTAATTATCTTGCAGATAAAATTATGAATTTTAACATAGTTTGTAGCGAAAAAAAAAAAAAGTCACGCTGAACAACAAATTTTTAATGTAGAGGGAACCTAAAGAAGCATTTTCGTCCTAGAATGTGTAGCTGGAAATGGCGCGTTTAAGCGCTGGTGACTAAATTGTAGTTTACATAATTTCTTTGTTCTAATCCTAAAAAATCAAAGGATAATACTTTTTGATTAACAAAATGCATAAGGCATCTCTTTTTTTTTTTTTTTTTTTTTTTTTTTTTTTTTTTTTAAAGTGAGAAAAATATTTTTTTAACTATTGTTTTGAAGATTTATCATTAGCTTTCCGTCATTTTTGACGGGGATTATATACTAGTTTTCAATATTTAAAGAAGCATTCATAAAAATAAAATTTCTGTTGCTGCCCCTGATTTTCAGAAACGTTTCCGAGTGGTTTTTATAATGTAATAAGCAAACCGGGATATCGGTTTTTAGGTTGCTATTCATTCTCAATTAAACGTTTCCCGCTGCGTAACTGAACTTAAACATGGAAGGGTTATAAAATAATATTAATTTTAATGCTGTCAATTTATATCATTTGTCGGTAAAACATGTTTGTTGAACATGGAAATGTTTACGCGAAAACTGAGAATATTCGAAAAATCTATATTCAGGGTGAGAAAACTAACCGATACACTGCACAAACTACTCGGAAAGGCATGTTTCCGAAAATCAGTGGCAACAACAGAAACTCTGTTTTTATAAATGCTTTTACTAAATCTCCAAAATATATTGGTTTCTGAGGTTTCTAAAGATAAAGAACGCTTTTTAGAGTCGTGGGTGCGTCGAAAGAGGTTATTATTTATTTTCGTTCGATGCTATTATATTTCAACATTTCAATCCCAGAACGATTTGTCTTTTTTAGCTCACAGGCTATCAAAGCCTGAGAGCTAAGTGCCAGCAGGTTCTGTATATACGTAACGCGATAACTTTTGATAGAAATATCTGATTTGCTTCAATTTTTTTTTCTAGGTTCATTCTCATAAGGCGCTTCCCTGATTAGTTTTGGGGTTCATTGGTTAAGTATAAAGGAAGGTGTACGGGGGGGGGGGCTAATCCCACCCTCCTTAACTTAGATAAATGGGTTTTGCATGCAGAATTATCCGATTTGCTTCAAATTTGGTATACCGGTTAGTTTTGGTAAGGCGCTTCCCGGATTAGATCTGGAGGTTCATTGGTTAAGTATAAAGGGGGGAGCGGGGGGCTAATACCGCGCCCCTAAATTTAGATAAGTGGGTTTTTCTATCCGATTTGCTTCAAATTTGGTGTACCGTTTTATTCTGATAAGACGCTTCTCTGGTGAGATTTGGAGGCTCATTGGTTAAGTATAAAGATGCGAAACGGGGAGGGGGCAACCCCCCCCCCTAATTTGTTTTTCGAAATTTCATTATTATTCTTTGAAGTAAGAGTATAATATACAATTAGTGTGAACAAAAAGTGTTACGTCGTTTTCTGTTTTTTTTTTTTTTTTTTTTTTTTTTCTTTTTTTCATGTCACCTTTAGTAGAGCATTTTTTTTTGCATGTTTATAAAAACGTTGCAACGGGAAGAATCTTAATTTTTTTAAAATTTTAATTGTGAAAGTTTAAAAACATTCATACGTATTTAATCCGGCGTCCACTGAGCTATGATTATGACGCATAATTAATATGGTAGGATTAATGGAAGGCGGTATTAAAACGTTATAAAATGCTGCGTTTAATATACTCTGCTATTTATTCAACCCTTTCAATTATGCGTCATATTTTTATTTTAACGAGTCTTGGATAAATGAGATTGTACTGCAGTAATAATTTTCGTGCACTTTTAAAAATCAGTCATAAGAAAATGGTCATTTTAGAGATTGCCATTACAGAAAGCTGTTATTCAACCATACATCGTTATAGCATCGTTATACGGTTAATTCACCAGTTTTATGAAAAAGTACTCGAACAACTTAAATCACTGGTGGAACGGAACCTTTTGGAAAGTAATGGTATTTTTAACATTGTTTAGACAAATGATAAAATGAATGTAAAATACACCGCTCAAAAAAATTAAAGGAGCAAGCAAAAAAATCCCTGCCGGCTCGGCTTACAGGCGGAGGTAGATTTCGAAGTTAAGTATTAAATTCGCCAACAAAACTTAAATCAAGATTAGAGGTAAACCCAGTTTCTTCACTAAGAATGAGCTCTAGGGAGCTAAACTTTTTGTTAAAATTATAATATACACGAATACACGCACGCATGTATATGGAATACGTATAAAAATGGATACAGCAAATGCAGAAATTCTGCAAGTGTTAAAATATGTTAATATTTCCATAGTCGGGTTTTTATCATGCTTTAATACGTTTCTTCAAACTCACATGACGTTACATATTCACCTGCTGAGGTCCATTATATTTCCAATATGACGCAATATATATATATATATATATATATATATATATTAATTCGTCAAACTATTTATTTTATTTTGAGTTTTCATGCAAAAATCTTGCTCTAGAAAACTTATGACGTAATATTCAATTTGTTTTCAATTCGTTAAATCATTTATTTAATTTAATTTTTCACGTGAAAATCTTGCAATAGAAAAGTAATTGTTGTGGTGAGAATTTTATTGTTTTTTTTTTTTAATTGTTGGCAACTGCTATCACGAAAAATGTTTATTTTTTCCTGTCATTGTAAGAGCTGGTTTTATCAGAATCATGTTAAGACGGTATTCAAAATTTTGAACCCTCCCCATTTCCACCCCCTTATATATATATATATATATATATCCTTATAATATTATAAATGTCAATGTGTGTCCGAATGTTTGAATGAAGTCAGCATCTAAACGGATGAATTAATGCTTTTGTATTTTTCTGATATAGATGGATTACAACCCGGAAATGAACATAGGCTTTATTTAATTTATTCTAATTATCTTAATAATTCAAAATTTCATTCTTTTTCATACAGAATCAATTGACATTTTCCCTATAAATTTAACCATCTTTCTTTCTTGTTGCCAAGAAAAACTAAATCTGGAATAATAATTTCTCCTGGAGAATTAAAAATTAAAATAATTCAAAAGAAAATAAATATGACGTCATACTTGAAACAAAAAATGGGGTATTTTTTATTATGCATGAAGGATGAATATCGGTTACGTTAATAAGGGGTTTCTGCCAAAAATGGTGTCATAATTAGAAGGAAAAAGAATGAAAAAAAAATAATATTATTAATAAAGTTATTCGATTGGAAAAATATGACGTCAAATTTGAAATAAAACAGGTATTTCCAAATATTCGTTAAAAATACAATGGGCATCAATATCAGTAACTAATGAAAATAGATAAATAATGACGTCATATCAAAACGAATAACAGAAATATTTTTTTTACAAATGGACCCTATTCTCGCTTTTGATTCGAGGCTGTAAAAACCGCTATTTTACCAATTGTGACGTCACAGGAATGCTGTCCATACTGATTAAAAAGTTTGAATGTAAGTTGCATACAAATGGAGTTTTCTTTTCAAAATTCACGTTATGATTATCAGGAGAAGATATTTTTGGTGGAAAAAGGGGGAATTAAAACGGATTAATATATTTTTTGACGCTATTTCCTCATTAAAATGAAAAAGAATTGAATTTCAATTAGTATAAATGGTGCAAAAACTTGATTAAATTAAATTTTCCAAAATTGAAAACATATTTACACACATCCAAACTTCATGAATGAATTTATTCCACAGAAACAAAAATCGTCTGTCGACATATTGACGCAACCAAGGAGTAAATATAACTTCTGTGCATTTAAGTTGATAGTTATTGCCCACTATTCATACGAATTAAAATCAAGACTCCCTTATCAGGAGGCCTTGATTAAAATAATCATATACTATTTTAAATGATTAATTTTAAAAGATGGCAGTTAAAACATGTCACAAAGGCGTTTTTAGTAAAAGCTTTTATCGGTTAAAAATGATGTAATATTTTTTCATGAAAAGCATTAATTTTAATACGAAAACATTAACATAGATTTATTTTAATTTCGTCAAAGCGATGTCGTCTTCATTACACCAGCTTCGAAAGTTAAAACGAAATCTTAAAATAACAATATACTTTTCAGAAATAAAATTTTGTATCAAAAGTCGCATTCTTTGAAAATGAAATTTTAGCTTACATTTTAAATACATTTTCTTACATGAAATTTAGTATATTTAATAAAAATAATTTTTCAATGTTTTTCTAAATGTACAATAATATTGGATTTCATTAATCGGTTTCCCTTTTTTTTTTCAAATAAATTAAAATGCATAGTTTTAAATGATTCATGAAGTGGAAGAATATATATATATATATATATTTATTTATTTCGACAAGTAACATTCCGTAGGAAAAATTAACCTAGTGTCGTCATATTTTAAATCATGAAACTAATGCCAGGCGGATGTCTTTTTGCACACTTTTTTCCTCACGTATATGCCGCTAGCATTGTGTAGGGATAATACGCAAGGAAAAAAGCGTGCAAAAGATGTTCGTCTGACATTAGTCTTAGCTGATTTTCTTTCAGAAAATATTAGCATTTTATAGCAGTTTTTATACAAAATGGCGTTATTTGCACAGAATTTAAAATCGCAAATATAAACATCCTTTTACAGTACAATCTCCCATAACACTGGTTTCAATAAAATTTAATAAATGGCACAGGAAAGTTAACTTAAAAAAGTTTAGCAAGTAATTTCAATTTGAGATTAGGCTTTACATGTGACATCATTTACGTGTACACAAGAGCCAAAACCTTAACTAAGCAATAAATTTGCCTTTCACTTCACATCCCTCTAATGTATAAAGGCACCGTGTTTATCGAAAAGCGCAAAGGAAGAAGGGAAATTTTCTTTAGATTTTAAATTATCGAAATCTATAATTAAAAATCTCTCTGAAACACAATCTATCACTGTTACCCCATTGGAGCATATTCCTGCAAATTTCAAAGCTTTCATAAGCCAAAATTACAACACACAATAGATATGAAAATGTTTATTCATAATTGTGGTGCTTTTACATAAATCGATTTATTCCTCGAAAGCAATAAGTTAACTCTATTGCTTTAATAATAAGTATTTAGGCTCAAGAGTCTTTGGAGCGTGATAAACATTTTGATATTATTGGTAGATCTAGAGCTCATAAAAGTGTGGTACCGTGAAATTAAAATGTAATAAATATTTGAAAGTTAAAGATATTTCCCCTGCTCTTATTATTTATTTTTGAACTTTGATTATTTTTTTACTTTGAACTTTGATTATTTTATCATCACGTTTGATTATTTTTTTAATACCATTTATCTTTTTTTTTCTCTTCCAAAATGTGATTTTTCTGGAATATAACCTTATAATGGTGCATGTTGATTTTTAGCTTATTCTAATCATATCAAAGTCACGTCTGAAGTGACCTACTAATAACCACTTTCCTTTGAAATTCTTTATTAATATATATCTTTAAATAATATTTTTTGTCTCGAAAACATAAAATAAATCAATATCCTTGAACGGAATAAATATAAAATAGAATAAATATAAATAATAAAATAGAATAACAGAGATGTAAATTTATTCCTCATTTAATCTTAGAAAAGGTGTATGAAATTTCATGCTCACAAAAGAAATTTAAATGGTCCTATATACATAAACAAAAATAAGCAAATTGGGATCATCAGAAGCGTTTCTACTATAAAATGTGATAAAAGGTTAATTATATATGCTTTTAAATATCGAAATTTTTTGCTTAATTGATGAATTTCTTCTTCTTTAAATGTTACGTGAACGCAGTCACGGGTAACAGCTAGTATATATATATATATAAACTTTTTAGGTGGGGGTGGTTTTGGGTTCCTGGGGTCATATAATGAAAAGTTATGAAGAAATTTTTCAGAAGTCGCACTATGGTAACGACTGCAATAGGTAGTATTTCTTACGAAATCTACCTAAAAGGGAAGAGAACAGTGCGAGACAGACATGCATGGGCATAAAATAGAGAGTACATGTGTACCAATATGCAATACAGGAAAAAAAAGAAACAAAATTTGCAAGAGAGCTTCAATTCTTTGAAACGAAGGATAGAACATAAAAAGATGGTTTAGGGCAACAATTTGGTTACATATAAATGACAAAAAAATTACTATTTAGGAATGATGCAAGGTATTTAAATATGGCGTAGGGTCCCCTCGAATAGATAAAACTGCCGCACACCTGTTTTCCATGGATTCGATGACATTATCAATAAGACTTTGGGGAGGACGTTTCCACTCCTCAAGAATGGAAATCTCCAACTCCCGGACAATAAAAAGAGGCCTTAATCTCGCTGCAGTGCATCACGAGAGTGTATTCCAAACATGTACGATCGGATTCAGGTCAGGAGATGTTGGCTACTCCATACGCTGTATTGTTGCAGCTTTAAGCATGTTCTTTACAAGATGAGCTATATGCGATCTGGCATTATCATGCATGGAAAAAAAGGAATCATCAATTGCTGCAGCGTAAAATACGGCATGAGGTCTCAGTATCTCATCTGTATAACTTTGGGCCGTGAGAGCGCCATTTCGAATGATATGCAGGTCCGTACGTCCACCTATGCTGATTCCAGCCCATAGCATCAACCCAACTTGTCTGTAATGAGATTTTTCACGAACGAATGTGGGATTATTTCGAGTGTCCTGCCATTTCCTTCCATATCAAAACACGTCGGATGTCACTCGCATCCAGACTGAATCAGGACTCGTCTGTAAACAGCACTTGACTCCTACCACGTTGCCTTCAATCTCGATGTTCAGTTGCTCACCGTCTTTGGGCCGCACAGTTGCTTGAGGTCAACGGAATGCAGACCACTGGCTTACGTGTATAGAGACCACCCTGATGAAGCCTATTTCGGACTGTTTGGATAGACACCCTTCGTCCTGTGGGCAAGCACAACTGTATTTGCAGCTGAGTAGCATTCCCTGCTCCGTCTCAATGATCTGTTAACAGGATATATCGGTCTACAGTTTCTGTGATAGCTCATGATCGACATTGCCCTAGTCGGCGTCTAACATTTCATGCGTCTTGGAATCGGTTCCACAGTTTTGCACTGACACTTCTTACGTCTTAACAGATTCCACTACACTTCGTTGTGTTTGCCCGGATTCAGCAGTCCCGGTAATACGTCAAGCCATGGATTCCGGCAAATCACGATGTTGTGACATTTTCAAGTGACCTTTTCACAAACCACAAGTTAAGCAATTGAATTTCACAACTGAGACAGTGAAACAGACGTTTCTGTGAAATCTCGTTTTCTGCACTTATCTCCTTTTTCTAGTTTTTGACGTCATAAACTTTGATTTGCATCTGAAGTTTTCTTCCTGTGTGGTCTACTACGCTTTACCTTATGGATGTTTTATTTTACGTTACTTATCGGTGTAAGTATCTGTGTAATTTTGTTAAAACCATGTGCTTCCATAATTGTTTTGAGCAGATATATGGTGACTGAATTTTATAGAAAAATTTAATAGTCTGTAGCAGTGTAATTAATTAGATTTCCTGGCTAGTCTATAGTGTTTATGAGATAATTGTACCTTAATGCTTTCTTAAAAAGGAAGGATTTTTTTACGCTCAACTACACAAATTATTTGACTGATATATTAAATGAATTTTATAACAAGTTATTTTAATGGTACTTATAAGTACCGTCAGTAGATAAAGGGTTAATAAAACACCGGTCAATTTCATGTCTCTATGATAAAAAATTGACTTTGTTAATGTGACACAAAGTTTGGATTTGAGCTCTATCCTTGAACAGCATTTAATCAAATAATATTTTCAATTTGCATTCCTTTTCTATGAATATCATGAAACCAGGTCAGGTCATTATCTGCGATGTTTATCATTGTTTTCTCTTTTAATTGTGATGGTGTAATATTACGTGTCCAGTCCGGTAACAGAATGGAAAACAAAAATCGGTCAAAGGAATAACTTTAAAAGTGAAAGTTAAAATAAAGGTCAGTCAATACCAGCCAGACAAGATCAAGCTTTTATGCTCACATGATTTAAAAGTGGGATCACTCAAGAATGCGATCGAAAAACAACAAAAGAAATAAGAAAAAAAAAAGTCATGAACATTTCAGTTTGGATTATTAGAATTTTACTGTATTTCCAATGTGTTTGTGGTTTCAAATTGTTAATCCGCCCGTCTTCGTTTTATTTATAAAACCATATTTGGATTAAGGCTGTTCTCAAATCCAAAGGGGCAACTTCCTGACATAAGTTTTAATTCATTTTTGTTCGGAAACGCATGATACTAGCAGGTGTTGTTATTCAGAAACTATGTCATCGAATTGTTTTTTCCCTTTTTTTGTAATCGCAATAGATATTTCAGAAAATATTGTCAAAGTTGGCATTTTGAACCGAATTTCCGAACGAAAGAAGAAAATCCAGTCTGGGAAGGGAGAACAATGCCATGTCACGTGATCAAATTTGCTTATAACTCGATAGGTAATTTATTTATCAAAAAAATGGAATAAACAGTTCAATTCTACATCGCTTCCGTAGTCAGGCCTGTCAATTTTGTATCTTACGTTTAAAAATGGGCTCGTCATTATGGCAGAAAGTTTTGCGCTTGTTGACGAGTGCAGTTGAGAACAAACAGCCTTAAGGCAAAATTCAAATTTGTTACTGGGCTACGGACATCGGCATGATGTTTCTTATTGAAAATGTTAACCCTTTAGTGCGCAGCTTTGCATATATGCAAACAATTGTGTTTTGAATTTAATAGATTTTTTTATCCGTACATACCTAAGTCACACCAGAAAAATTAAAATAGTAATATTTGCTTTAATTAATAGCAGACATTCCGTTTTTTAATAAACTGAAATTAACCATTGAAACTTTCTGGTGTAAAGTCAGATTCTCTGAACTACGTAATTTCTGGAACGTATTCTATCATTGGAATTAAAGGGTTAAAGGTTAAGTTTTATAAAATAAATAATTAGTATATAAAATAAGGTATTTGGAGACATACTTCTTAAAATATTTGCTAATTTGCAATATTTTAGCGTAAAACAGCCACATGACAGAAGTTTTTACTTGTATTGCAGATGTGCAACAGAACAAAAGATTGACGTATTACCTGTAAAAAAAAAACGAACTAAAAAACGGAAATACTACTGGCAATCTAGACGCCAATACTATTTCAGTTTTTTTACGGGGATTTTTACCCATAAATTACAGAAAAATTTCCGTTTTTAATCAGAAAAACGGAAAATTTTCTGTAATTTATGAGTAAAAATCCCCGTAAAAAAACGGAAATAGTACTGGCGTCAAGATTGCAATTAGTATTTCCGTTTTTTAGTCCTTTTTTTTTTTTACAGTGTATATGAAAAATGTATCTCTGATTTTTTTCATTATGTTTCCTGTGTAATAAACCTTTCAGAGAATCATATATAATTTTTACGAAACAAAATAAAAAATCGCGCATTTAAGGGTTAACTTTATCTCATATGTTGTTCGTAAACAGCAGTGTTTTTAAATCTTTTGATTTTAGGACACACTTGAATATATAGTTAAAGGACAAAGGGATGAATAAGGCGCATATTTTCGCCAAATGACTTCATAAAAAAATAAATGTTTGCTTTAAAATCCGTAAATGTAATTTTCATTCTAGTTGAAAATTAAAAGCTTCCGGTCTGTATAAGTTTTAAGTCTGAAAAATATAAATAAATATAAGAATAGTCTTTCAATGTGAACGTGTTTGCTTCTTTTTTCGACGTTTTTTCTCGAAATTTTATTAGATATTTCAATTAAAAGAACTCCATGAACCAAAATCATACATACATCATTTTACAGCAAATTTTTCAACCTTTTAAATAATTGTCGGTTTATTTTGTTTCATCCAGTCATTCAATGCGAAATAGAACAAAATTTTGCGGGAATTCTATTACTGTCTATGTCTGTTTACCTGCCGATAGATCTTTATTTATCAGTGTGTATTTCCTGTATAAGGGGCATTGACTTTTGGGAAAAAAATCTGGCGAAATTAAACTTGCTAAAATAACATTTTAATCTGATAGACGAATGCCTTAATGATTCAAAATAAAGAAAAAATGGTCAGCAGCGAAAAATTGTCTTAAAGGGGTGTTAAAGAAGTGACGGTAAGGTAAAAAAAAGGGGATGGTATTGGAAAAAAGGGACGAAATGGTAAAAAAAGGGACGGTAAGGATGGAACGGTAAGGAAAATTACCACCTATTTTGGGGAAAATCATGTTAAGACTAAGTGATAGCCACAATGTTCATTGATTTTTAGAAACAGTTGTTAACATTGCATTAAATTAATTTTTTTTTTTAAATTTACCTTGAAAAGTGCAGGAATAAACCTTGGGGACGGTGAGACTACCAATAAAGCCACGACACGATGCTTGAAATTGATATTTAAATGCTGATTTAAATTCTACAGTAAATTTCCTGCCAAAGAACTTTAGACATTATTTTTCTAGCATACTTCTGCATGAGAAAAAACTTGAAAAAAATTCTGTGGCTGCATCTGAAATGATTTTCTGTATAATTTTAGAAGAGGGATGGTAAGGAATCTAAAACCCAGGGACAGAGTTTAAAAAATAATAACAACCCTAAAAATGTGTGCAGGTTAATTTTTAGCTACATATTTATATAAAACAATAGGTCTAGTTTCAGAAAAAAATACATCGAATTAATTTTATTGAAACAATTTTATACAGAGAGCTCCAAACTTAAAAATCAGCATCAGGGACACGGGACGGTAGATGAGTTTTCCTGGTATTTGGACCCTCAACATCGTCCAAAACTTATTTATCTCGTTAATATTGTTATGCAACCATGCAATGAGATGTTACTCAGTATATGAAATGAAAAAAGCACAAAAAAGTGTATTAAATAAAAAAAATTATTATTCAGGGACATGAAAGTCAAAAGATTGTGAGAATGCCCCATAACTTGATAGGCCAAAACAATTTTGGATTATAATTTAAAATTATTTATTTTTCTATAAAACTAAAAATATTTTTCCGAATAATTATTTTTTTATTATTTGTCAAGGTGTATGCTGTTGGAAAAAAATGCCGCCTCTATTTATACAGTAGCCTACGCGCGCTCATGTTTAGGTATAACAGGGTAAATTAATTATTCTGGCCTATCTTAGTATATCAAACAATAAAATAGTATAGGTAAGTTTCTGACCTCTACATCTCCGATGCAGCAATTCCTCTTTCAGTTATATGGCCCAAGTTGCTTTTACGTAGTATTCCAGCGTTTTATTTCACTTCTAAACTGTGAGAAAAGAATGGTGTTTAATTAATATGAGACATGAAGATTTCTTATTTATGAGGTTGGTTTGTGCTTATTAAGATTATATTTAAACATTAAGTATTAAATTGAATATTGTATCATACAAGTTACGCTGCATCCTTCGGCAGCGATTTAATTTTTACATGTTACTTATTTAACAGGATACAGCATAGTAAAAAAGTTAGTAGAGTTTTTTTAGTCCTTTACATGAATCACGTGAAATCTTTTGCGTCATGCGTAAGAGAAATAAACGGTCTGGTTTGATATATGGTTAATTACTGTTCAATTTCGGATAAATACAATTTAGATGTTGCAACTTTTTAATGATTATTTATTGATTTATAGTCTCATTTACTTGGATGAGAATTCACAAATGTTATTGTTCGTAATAATTAATGTCTCAATTTAATGTTTTCACGATTTATTATTGATCTGAGGTTGGTTATATTTTCAACATATGCTACTTAGGAAAAATAGACATATGGTGTAGCCGATGGGTGAAAAATGGCCTTTATCTACCTATTTAAAGACCTTGGAACAATTAAATTATGATGTACTTATCGTTAATTTACAAGGATATACAAAATTGGTGTCTAATCAATAAATTTTAGTATCTTACTTGAAAATTACTTATGATTTCTATCTGTTAGTCTCTTTATGAGGCATTCTTACACAGTTTTGACTTTTAAGTCCCTGAATAATAATTTTTATTTTAGTACATATTCTTCGGGTTTTTTATTTCTTATGGTGGAAAACATCCCATTGCATGACTGTATATCAATGTCAATTTTAACGACATAAATAAGTTTTGGATGATGTTGGGGGTCCAAATATACCACAAAATTCCTTACCGCCCGGTGTCCTGATGCTGATTTTTAAGTTTGGAGCTGTCTGTATAAAACTGCTTCAATAAAAGTAATCCGATGTCATTTTTTTTTCCAAAACTGGACTATTGTTTTATATAAATCTGTAGCAAAAAATTAACCTGCACACATTTTTATGGTTATTATTTTTTGAACTCTGTCTCTGGATTTTAGATTCCTTACTGTCCCTCTTGCTAAAATTATACAGAAAATCACATCAGATGCAGCCACAGAATTTTTTTTCAACTTTTTCTCATGCAGGGGTATGCTGGAGAAAGTATGGCTAAAATTCTTTGACAGGAAATTTACTGCAGAATTTAAATCAGCATTTAAATATCAGTTTCAAGTATCGTGGCTTTATTGATAGTCTTACAGTCCCCAAGGTTTATTTCTGCACTTTTCGAGGAAAATTAATTTTTTTTAAAAATTTAATCCAATGTAAATAACTGTTGCTAAAAATCAATGAACACTGTGGTCAATGAGACTTAGTCTTAGCATGATTTTCCTAAAAATAGGTGGTAATTTTCCTTACTGTCCCTTCCTTACCGTTCCTTTTTCCCCTTACCGTCCCCTTTTTTTCCTTTCCATCCCTTCTTTAACATCTCTTTAAGAGAATTTTGTACTAAAAATACTACATTGTTATTTCATATTTGAATGTTCTGTGAGTACTATGCAAATTCATTATAAGTAAAAATTTAGAAGAAAATAGAAAGTTAGAGAGGTAAAATGATAAGGAAAATTAAACTCGGAAGTTTAACTTAAACTTCAGTTAAATAAAATAAATCGTCGCTGCTGACCATTTTTTCTTTATTTTGAATCATTAAGGCATTCGTCTATAAGTTTAAAATGTTATTTTATTAAGTTTAATTTCACCAGATTTTTATTCCTGAAAGTTAACATTTTGTGAGAATGCCTCTTATATGACTGTTTGTTGTACACGAATCTGTACATAGTTGCTCTGTTTATCACAATTTTTTATCGTATCGAAATGTGTGTGTTTTTCGAGTATACATTATTGGCTGTCTTTACAAAATGCTGAAAGTGGTTTTCGCCACAGGTGCGTTCTTGATGCTGTAAAAGTAGATTTACAGGCATTCGTGAAGTGTTGCACACAATTTAAATAAAAATAAACAAATAAATAAAATAAAATAAATTTTCAATTTAATTTTTCACAGTTTTTTTCTGTTAAAGGAGCGTTAAAGAATCGTAATTTATATCATTTTTCTTAAAATAATAATGTATAGAAACAAACGGTGCTGAACAGTCTGTGAGTGTCATTCACTTAGTAGTTTTACCGTTGTTCGGTATGATGATTTTTCCTCAATTGATATATATGTTACGGCCAAAACCCGAAATTGGCCAATTACCGAACTGGCCGGCCAATTCGCGAACTGGCCAACAACGTTTTAAACTGACTGGCCAATTCGGGAATTGGCCGGCCAAAACCCAAACTGGCCAGATGCAATCGGCCAGTTTGCGAAGTGGCCATACACTATCGGCCAATTCGCGAAATTGGTATATAGAAACCGATTTTTACGTTTTATCATTTTCTAAAATAGTTGAAAGTGTTTATGAATTCAATTTGTCTGGTCGTATGCATGCCCGTGCTCTAACTCGGGTAAAGACTCGGATTGACTTGTAATTGTTATAATATTTAGGTTTATAAATACATTTTGGTATTACTAGTGAAGTTGTACTATTTTTGGTTAATTTGCAGGAACACACAAAAGTGTTTCATTACAATATCATCAATGGTTTTTTCAGTGCATTTTAATGTTGTTACATTATCTCAATTATAATAAAATAGGTATGCTTCATTAAGATGGACGACAAATTGTTATCTAAAGGGTATGAAATAAGTAGCAATTATAGTTTGTCTACAGAAACACTCAAAAGTATTTCGTTACATTGCAGTGAATGGTGAAAGATCATTTCTAGTGCACTTAATTGATATTACACTATTTCAAATATAATAAAATTTACATGCCTAACTCATGTAGTGAGCAATATGTTTTTTTTTTTTTTTTTTTTTTTTTTTATAGAGTATTGATTAAGTAGCCATTATAGTTCGTTTATAGGACTCCCAAAAGAATTCAGATAAAGAATTATGATATATGTGAAAAAATCGTTTATAAGGTATTTTAATTATGTTACACTACTTCAAATGTAATGAAACTCTTATATATTACTAATATGCTCTACAACATTTTTCTATAGTTTATTGCTTAGGTAAAATTTGTATTGGATTGGACAATGAATCCGATGCATCGATATTTGTCACAGAGGACAGAAATCTTCAGCAGATTAGAATATAATGCTCACAATAAACCCAATTTATCGAAATATATCAAACAGGCGGGAAATTGTACAACATATCAGAATATAATCGTCACAGCATAGAACGTTCTTTCCTATCAAGTGTGCACGTCATTGCCACCTACCGGGTAGCCTTGAATCCCCACTTCGTATATTGGCCAAGGCTTCCCGGCCAGTTCGCGAATTGGCCGGCCAAAACCCGAAATACGCTGTTCATTTCACGTATTTCGGGTTTTGGCCAGGAATCTCGGCCAGTTCCCGAATTGGCCGGCCAATTCGCGAACTGGCCAAGCTCCGGGTTTTGGCCGTAACATATATATATATAAAAAAATCTTGTGAATTATTTATTAAAAATCAGTAAATACAAAAATAAAATTAATTGGTATTTCTATAGTGTCTTTAGGTTGACTATCTTTGAAATTTGAAATTTGTTCGTTTATATTGGCGTGCAAAAATAAATAAATAAATAAAATAATAATAATAATAATAAATATATATATAATAATTAAATAAATAAATAACATGTATTTACCCTTATTTATATTTATATATGTTATTCTTTAGAGCGTGAAGAGTTTAGTTTCAAATTTTGAATGCATCGCATAGCTATCTGAAAAATAAATTAACAGCAACAAAAAAGACTTAATGCTAGAGTTTTTGATTTATTTGTGAACCATCAATGCATTTTGTAAACAAAATCAGTTATGATTCATCGGAAAAAGTCATATTTATTTATATGTAAAAGAAAATATTAATAATAAACGTAAAAATGCTAAATTTAAATAAACATTTTCTTATGATGTATTTTGTTTTAATGAAATCATGAAATATCATAGAAATGGAATAAAAAAATTAGTACCTTTTATTAAAATTTCAAAATAATATATTTTTTGTAAAATTTTAGATTTTAGCGTTACGAACGCAGTCTGATCCACTGTCCATTGGGCTATTGAAAGTCACCCTTGGCAAAAAATGTCGATTTTTGTAATGACTTTGATGATCAAGTTTGGTATCCAACAGTCGACTGCCTTGATTAACAATTAAATAATAAGCCGTTATCTGATATGTTATAGATTTCACAATGATTCATGTTTGTCGCCTCTTTGTATTCTGAATACTTTGCAGTCTTCTTTGAATATTTTGCATTATATTGATATTTATATTACATGTATTTACTACTTAGAGATTGATCTCGAAGTCTCAGCAATGCTTATGTTATGTTTATTATACTCAGTGATGGAAATTGGGAAATAAAAGGTAGGCGTCAAATGAAGACTACTATAAATATCTTAGGCATCAAATTAAAATTTTTAAATGCAATTTCTAAAATTCATTTTTAACATTACTGTAATATTGTATGCTACTTTTTAGAAAAGCGTATATAGTATATATATCAGCCTACAGATCAAATACAGCATTGTTCAAAAGAATTGGAATACATATTTTGCTATGGACGGTAACTGCTGAAATCAGTTTTTAAAATGTTTTATACGTTTTCTAAAATGTTTACTAGTTATCGTATATATACATTACAGGGCGGGATGGCGGGATTCGCGCCCAAAACTTTGAAATCCCGGCCAAAAGAATATCGTGGGCGGGAGGTTCCCGCCCAAAACATCTCGCGATTTTCCAGAAAATTTTGCATTTTGAAATTACGATCAACTCCCACGAACTCCTTGCGAATTTCTCGATATTTTCGCGCGGCCGATTGACTCATTTTGCGGGGTTTTTTACCGCGAAAGATCGTTGAAACTTGAAAGTCATTAATTTTTCACCGCTAAATTTCATTATTTTTTTTCTCCAGATTGGTTGACAAAAGTCCGCGACCGATTGGCGAATTCAGAGGTATTTCTGTTCCGAATTTTTTGAAAATTTAAGGCATTAGGTTCCGAAAATTATGAAAAATGGATCATCAGTTCAACAGAAAAATATCGCGAATTTCGACGAATGATCGCCGAAAAAATCAATTTCATCAATTGTTAAAGGAAAAAAATCTTGTTTTCATTTCAAATTATTGAAGTTCTTAATCTCTAAGATTATAATAATTGAAGAAAATGTAAAACTGATATAAAGCATTTTTAATTATTATTATATTTAAAAATCAATAGAAAAATGCACGTAATCATGTAAAACAAAATTAAAACTTGATAGCAAATCAAAAACAAAATTTTAACCAATGTTGATAATTACAATTGAATTTAGTGTTAAAAAAACCCGTATAATGCATCTACATTTGAATCTCGTAACATGAAATCAAAAGTTGCACTATTTCTTTTTCTAACCGTTGAATAAACGTTTAAAAAAATAGGCGCCAAATTTGACGACCAAAAATAATTTTGTAGTCGTCAAATGAAATAATTTAGTTGCATTTGGCGACTAACGACCGCTAATTTCGAACACTGATTGTACAGCAATGTTTTCATGCATATTTTGTTATGAACTCGGATCCGTGCGTCAGATAAATTGATATTCACCCAATAAAATACATTATTTGAACGAAAATTTATGTTTTTAACATTTTCTGACTAATTGAAAGATGTTTGACTTCGGTTTGCCTGTCTGTCATCTGTCTGCCTTCTTCCTGTGCTCTAAGGCTAATGTCAGACGACGTCTATTTGCACGCTTTTTTCCTTCCTACACCTTCGCTTGCATGTGTTTCTTTTTCATGTTGAAACAAAAAAGCGTGCAAATAGACGCCCGTCTGACATTAGCCCAACTCTTGTAAATATGCTCGATTCCTGTGTAATTTATATATACGAGTATGTTACTAAGGTTTAACCCTTTATATCCCAAATTAAGAATTCGTGAAAATTTGATCTTCTAAAGCATTTTTCGTGAATGTTTGAAATTACATTAGAAGATTTACACAATCATTTAATAAATTTTAGAAGGATTTTGCCAATTGAAATTAATTACATTTCAATTTATATTGATTTTGTGCAATATTTATAACTCCACTCAAATCTTTTATTTAAAATATTTTTTTTTTTTTTTTTTTTTTTTTTTTAAGTATTTTATAGAATTAGGAAATGTACAAATATAATACTCTTACAATAGAAATATAGAAATATTTGCGAACTGAATCTTTTTCCTCGCAATCTTTTAACGTCAAGAAAGCTGAGAAGATGGAAATGAAAAAGAAATCACCCTTTTAAAAATATTTTTGTTTTGTGCAACCAATAATGCTTTAGGAATAAGATAAAGTAAAGTATCTATAACTCATTCTAATCTGTATTACTACTAATCGAGGTATTAAATGAATTTTATAACAAGTTATTTCAATAGTACTTTAAAGTACCGTCGGGGCATAAAGTGTTAATATCGCTCACCTGCAAGAAAAGTGACAAAACTCGCAAAAATTCATCTTGCATTTTATTCCTCTTACTGGTCTGTCATATGTATGCCTTGCTACAGGAAAAGTTTCATAAGTGTATAGTTATCCGGAAAATCACTTTATTACGCTACATGTCTATTCGTGACCATAGAAGGGGGTAAATTGTGTGAGGAGGTAAAATTACTCAACCCTCCAAACCTCACCTAAGGCTTCATTTTTAAGAGTTTTACGCTTTTATGCACATTTTTACTGCTGCATGCAGAGCTAAGATCTATAATGTCACGTTACAGTGAAAACATGCGAATCATCTTTTGCCTCTCCTGTGAAATTTATGTGTCACTTTTCTTGCCGGTGAGCGATATGACATGTTCGCTATTTAAGAGTGTTTTTGAAATTGAATTATGCATGTTCCAGCTAGTTAAAATATGGTATCAACATTCCATTGCCTGGTTATACAATTAAATAATAAGCCGTCGCCTGCTTTTTATATTTCACAATAATTGGTATTTGTCGCCTCTTTGTATTCTGGTTACTTTGCAATCTTCTTTCTATATTTGGCATTACACTGATAAATATATTACTTGTATATTTCTCAATCTGGATCAATCTAAGAAATGTTTGTAGAATACAAATAAATTTATATACAGGTATTTTCAAAGAATTGGATATATTGCAATCTACGAATGATAACTTCTGAAAGTACGCCTTTAGTTGTGTTATGCTTTTTTTCTGAGTTAAATTTTAGATTAATATGAGACGTGTATGAAAATCTGTAGGTAATATACGGGGCTGTACAAAATTATTCGAGAACATTTCTCTCTATTGGCAGAAATTGCTGAAGATGAATTTTCGACTGTGTTATGTGTTTTGTAACTATAAGCTAAATTTGATCAAACTATGTATTGTATATTAAGATCTATGGGTTATGTACAGGGGTGCATAAATTATTTCTAGTACCTTTCTGGTTTTAGATGATAATTTCTGAAAATATGTCATGCATTTTCTAAATTGTTTACTTGGATACCTTCTTTCCCCTTTTTTAAAACAGTGAAGTTCTGTTACAAAATTCTGCAAGTGTTAAAATGTGTTACATAATATATCTTTTGATGCATGATTTTTCTTTCTTGTTATTTACGAGTCAGCTTACAATGTACCGAAAATCAAGAACCAAATTTTAAGAGAGAACTTCATCTTTTCGAGAAGTGAATGATCAAATACAAGAAAGGAGACTGAAATACCACTTTCCAGCTAACAATGAATTTGTCATTTTTCGGCCGCACATAAAATCCTTAACATTTAAAGGACGAACCTAATAGATAGTTTTTAAGAGATAGTTTCACGTAGTTAGTAATACAAATAGATAGATCGATTTGGTAGAAGCAAGATATCGTTTTCCGGACCAGCTGAAGAAGATGTAGTTGGGACTTCAACCAAAATAATAACTGATCTAACTACTTTTCGGGTTCATGAAAAAATGATTTGGTGACGGACGCCTAACAGATTTTTATTGAATGACAGACATTGGCCAAAATTCTTCAGTTTATGGCAACAGATATCGAAAGACTGCTAAACTTAGCTTATTGTTATTGTCATCTACATGTTTCGAAAATCTTGGCAGATGAATATTTTGTCAATGCAATACGCGATGTACTGCAAGATTCGGCATTTACGACTGATGCAAAATATTAAGAAAATGGTTGCTGCTTATAACTTGAGATATGATACCTTTAATTTAACACTTGCATAGTATATTAGATCTTCAAAAGGAGAACGAAGATAAGAAATGCGAGAATATATTAGAAACTGTTCTGAATAAATTAGATAATAGTTTAAAAATTCAGAATATCTTTAAAAGCAAACAACTTATCGTTATGCAGTTATCTCTTTCTGGAAACGTAACAAAACAAGACATGAATTCTTTGAGTGTAGATTGGACAGAATGACCTGATAATATATAAGTTATATTCGCCTTAAATCTGGATTCATGTGTTAGAAATATATCGAAGAAGTCATTTGCAAGGAATTGCCTCGCTGAGACGGAACTTTGCTGAACCAAAGAACCTTCCTTACACAAGAATTATGAAGTGATGTCATCAGTGGAATTTGGAGATCATATTTGTCAAATCAAAATTTAATTTTCTATTAAATTTTGGCATTTTTTACATCAACTAACAACAGCCTGTGATGCATTAGAAATAAATGTTGTTTCACGCCATAAAAATTTCTCCCCGGATGAGTTTTGAGATTTCTTTTTTTCTTATTAATGGCAAAGAAGAAAAGTCATTCACTGGATTCTACAGTGAATGACTCTTCTCCTGAATGTATAAAAAACCTCCTGGTAGCAAAAGATCAGAATTCAGGGCTAATTCGTCCCCCATGTCCTCACTTTCGTGATTCCTTTTGCATTGCTTCTCACTCAATCTCCCTCTATCAATGCATCCTATGTACATCTGTAAACTGTTCAAAGTATACTTAGTAATAATAATAGTAAGATTACGATTTTCTGACTATTGTGTGGTTTGAAAATTGGGCGTACCATTCTAAATTTACCATCAAACAATGCATGGAAAATTCTGTTTTTTCACAAAAAGGCAAATTCTAAAAATAATCTCGAGTTCATTGTAATTCTGATCTAAGTTTCCTGTCCATTTCTTCCCATCCTATATTATCGTATGATTAATGCCGAAGACAGCAACATAGAGGAAAAGTATCCTATCCTTCTCTCTTCATAATTTGAATGTTGAATCGTTGAATGTAAGAAGGTTATTACCCTTGTATTCCAGTTTCTCGGTCGATTCCGTTTTGTTTTTGTTGACCTTCTTTTGGAGCTTTTGTTGCTCCTTTCTATGGTCGCCGTTTGATTTCGCGCCACAAAAGCTTCCAACAGAGCGTGGGTGTCACGATTCGCGGTTGCAGTTTTGTGCTTCCCTTTTCTTTTTCAGCATAAAAATATTTCAATGTTGGATTATTCTTTGATATTGCACCATGTGAACCAGAATGTACGCTCAGATACAGATAGAAGAGCGTGTTTTTAATAAATGCGTTTCATTGAATAATAGTTTGTTCTTTTTTTCCCTTTTCATATTAAAATCAAATTAAAAACAGGATTTTTTAGTAAAACTCTTTCTCATTTGTTCTATCTGATCAGGTTTACGCATCTGGTTTTTTGGACAATGGCTTATGTTATTTTGTCTTTACGAATTTTTCTGTTATCAATGAAAGAAAAGTGATATACTTTTGAAATAACCTATTTTCAAGACTATTGATTAAAAATTAATAGATTTTAAATTTCGGACAATAGAAAGCAGTATCAACAGAACCTATATTTCACAATTCACTGTTGTAGTTTTATGTTCCCCTTTTCTTTTTTAACATCGTTATTAGGGTTCCGTACTTAAAAAGTAAAAACGGAACCATTATAAGATCACTCTTGTGTCTGTCTGCCACAGCCATTTTACTCGTGAACTATGGAACGTAGAAAGTTCAAATTGGGGGAAGTAATAAATTCTATTGACCCACATATTTTCAGATTATTAAACATTCATAAATATATTTAGTAAAAATGTAGAGGGGCTAATTAAGCTACTTGAAAAAAAAAAAAAAACTCTTTTCTTTGTATATCGTGTGAAAGCTTTCGTGAAGCTGAACTCAAAAATATTGTGAAATATGGTTCTCCAACTCATAATCCCCGAGTATCCAAAACAAGAGAAAAGAAAAGAATCCTAATGGAGAAGATCTGGGTAAAGCTACGATGACGTCGTAGGGTCATCGACCTAAACCCCAGATATCCAGGACTCTGAGAGAAAAAGAAAAAAAAACAAGAACTGCGTAATAGACTTTTTCTCTCGCTAGATCATCCCGTGTTTTTATCTGTGTATTACGTGTTTTTAACTCGCTCCTAAAGCGATATTCTTATTTTGTAACCTGTGAATCCTATATATCTGATTTAATTAAACAAGATTCAAATAGAGAAACCGTCCCTTCTTACTGATTTCGTGTGCTTGACACCCAATTAAATCAACTACCTTTTATTCCCAAACAGCAGCAGAAAGAACGAAAACTACGGTGGATCGACTGTGAAAAATTACTGGTTTTCACTTAACGAAATTGACCTGCAAAATAAAAGAGAAGAGGTAAGCCTTTTGCCTTATCATTGTATAATTGAAACTAAATACATATAACTGTATAGAAGAGCATAAACAATCACGTAGATAGAAAATGCTCAGTAAATTATTTAAATAGAAATGTTTGTAGTCATTACCTAAATGATAAAGATTCGACAATGTCTATTTAATATTACTAACAAAATAAGATTTCGAGACTGATTTTGTGCTCGATAACAATAACAAATACAAAAAGTAAAATATTGTAGGTCAAAAAAAAAAAGAAAAAATATTTATTATGACATCGTATAAAGATAATCAATTTATTGAAAAACTGAATGCATCGAACTACGCCAACTGGCGCTTCAAGATCCAGATGCTGCTAACCAAAGATGATCTCATAGAAGCAATTACAGAAACTGCTCCTGCCATGACCGATGCTAAATGGGCAGATTGGAACAAAAGGGATAAAAAAGCGCGTGCTCTTATAAATTTGAGCATTGAAGACGCGCAAATAATACACATAAAACACTTAGAAACTGCTCGCGAAACTTGGGATAAACTAAAAGAAATTCATGAAAGAGAATCACTTTCTAGTAAATTATTTCTTCTAAGAAAATTGTACAATACTAAACTAAGTGAAAACGGTGACATGCAACAACATATTACTAACATACTCGAACTGATTGACAAATTAGCCGCAATTGGTGAACGCATAAGCGATTCACATATATCAGCGATAATGCTATGTTCATTGCCCAGGTCATACGACGTTTTGATCACCGCTCTTGAATCACGTCCAGAAACTGACCTGACGCCTAATTTTCTGAGAACAAAATTAATAGATGAATACCAGCGAAGAATAGAAAATACTGACATGTCACAAAATGCATCCAAAGCATACAAAATTACGAAAAATTCGGCGTACGCCAGTAATAGAAAAGAAAACAAATACTGCACTCATTGCAAAATGCGGAACCATAATACCGCCCAATGCTGGTTCATCAAGAAACAAAAACAAAATCCATACACTCAGCAGCACGGCAACCATCCTCATCCAAACAGATATAATTTCCAAAAACAAAACTCAACACAACTTTGCTTTGAGAAAACTAACACAAATGATAGGAATGAAGCATACAATTTCAAAAATGAAAAACGTAACGACGTGGCATTCTTAGTGGAAAAAAGTGATACAAACACTTGGGTAATTGATAGTGGTAGTTCAAACCACATAACAAATGATAAAACATTGTTTTCAAGATTTAACGAAAATGCCGAAACTGAAATAACTGTTGCTAACGGTAATAAATTAAAGGCATACGGTTCTGGCGACATAAAAATTCTAACGGAAGATAACAGTGAACAAATCACGCTCAAAAATGTGCTATACATACCTAAAATAGAAACTAATCTACTTTCAGTCAGTAAAGCGACTCAAAACGGTTGCGAAGTAACTTTCGAAAAGGAAAAATGTAGCATAATAAACGATGGCAAAACAATATTAGAAGGAAAATTGAGAAATAACCTGTATGAAATAAACTTCGCTAGTGATACGAAAAATCAAAATTACGTAAACATGGCATACACCTGTCAAAATCCCAACTGCATTGACCTATGGCACCGCAGAATGGGACACCGCAGTTATCAAGCAATTAAAGAAATGCAAAATAATCAACTGGTCACCGGTGTGACAATAAATAACTGCAAACATGAAAATACATGTGAAATATGTATTAGAGCAAAAACAACAGAAGCTCCGTACCCCAAACAAGCAAAATACAGGGCTACACGAAAAACCGAGTTAATTCACTCTGATGTATGTGGGCCGATACAGACCCCTACAATAGGCGGCAAAACATACTTCGTAACATTCATAGATGATAAAACCAGATTCTGCATAATATACTTAATGTCTAGGAAATGTGAAGTATTCGAAAAGTTTAAAGATTACGTATCTCTAGTATACAACAAATTCGGCAGATACCCAAACATAATCAGATCGGACAATGGTGGCGAATACACCAGTGCCGAAATGGAACAGTATCTTAAGGATAAGGGTATAGAACATCAACTGACAGTTCCACATTCTCCCAGCCAAAACGGAGTTGCGGAACGCAAGAATAGATATTTACTTGAGATGACCCGCAGTATGTTAATTGAAGCTAATTTACCGCACAAACTATGGGGAGAAGCGATAACTACAGCCAACCACATTCAAAATCGCTTACCTACAAAATCTAACGCCATCACGCCTTACGAGGGATGGACAAACAGAAAACCTAATCTCCACTACCTAAGAGTATTTGGCTGCCCGGCCTATACTCACATTAACAAATCAAAACGCGGAAAACTAGACGAAACTGCACAGCTAGGAAAATTCGTCGGATACGACAATAGAAGCAAAGGTTACCGAGTGTATACTAATGATGGTAAAGTAATATTAACCAGATCAATAAAATTCCTCGAAAGTAAACTCCCATACATACAAAACGACAATAATCCAGAAGTAACCAAACCAAAAAATTCAGAAAACGAACAACTAAAGGAAGACAACCCACACGAAATACTAGTAAAAATCACACCTGCAGAATGTGAACCATCAGTGCCCAAACAATCAACTAACGAACCGCGAAGATCGGAACGATCCAATAGAGGAGTACCGCCCGATCGCTTCGCGTACACCGTTAAGACAAACACAATTTATGAGCCCAAAGATTGGGATGACATGATAAGCATTCAAAATCCAATTGAGAGGCAGAATTGGCTAAAAGCCGCTCAAGAAGAAATAAATTCGCTAAAGGAAAACAACACTTGGAAACTAGTGGAACCCCCACAAGGAAAGAAAGTCATCGGCAGCAAATGGACTTTCAAAGTCAAATACGATGACCAGGGAAACGTTAAAAGGTACAAAGCACGCCTCGTCGCGAAAGGCTTCCTGCAAAAATATGGTGAGAATTACGATGAGACATTTGCCCCAGTGGTGTCTCACACGACAATCCGAACCTTTCTAGCCGCAGCCGCATACCACGGATTTGACGTACACCATCTTGACATTAAGACCGCTTTTCTACACGGCGAACTTGACGAAGACATCTACATGACACAACCCGAAGGTCATGAAATATCAAATCAAAACAACAAAGTATGCAAATTGTCAAAGACTATATATGGCCTAAAACAGGCAGCAAGAGCCTGGAACATCAAAATTAGCGACACTCTAAAACAAATGAATTTTATTCAAAGTACAGTAGACACTTGTTTGTTTACACGAAAGAATGAAAACAAAGAAGATACCATTTACATAATAGTTTACGTTGACGACCTTTTGATTGCAGGAAATAAAGAAAACATTGAAAAATTCATAGAAAGATTGAAAAGTCAATTCAAACTTAGCGATTTAGGTGAAGTGAGCAACTATCTAGGAATAAACATAAAGAAGATAAAAAACGGATATGCTCTAAATCAGACAACAAAAATTAACGAAATAACAAGCAAATTTAACTTAACCGAAAGCAAGCCATATAGTACTCCCATGGATGCCGGATACCTGAGAATAAACGATAACAGCAATTTACTTCCAAACAATCATAAATACCGGCAAGGAATCGGTGCACTATTGTATATAGCAACCGTAACAAGACCCGACATCCTGACCGCAGTCAATATACTCAGTCGAAAAAAAACGAAAATCCGACAGAGACCGACTGGAAAGCTTTAAAGCGCGTCATTCGATACTTAAACGCAACAAAAAATCTACACTTAATAATAGACACAGAACTGGCCCCAGTCCTTGAGGCATATTCAGACGCGAACTGGGCACAAGATCCAGAGACAAGGAAATCAACATCGGGAAACATATTTTTAATTGGAAAGAACCCCATTCATTGGCTGTCTAAACGCCAATCATGTATTGCCCAATCGTCCGCTGAGGCGGAATATGTTGCAGCTGCAACTGCTGCAAATGAAATCGTCTGGCTAACAAGACTTTTAGAAAATCTAGATCTTCCACAAAAACATCCAATAACTCTCTTCGAGGACAATCTTTCAACAATAAAAATGACAGAGTCAGAAAAGCACTCCAACAGGACCAAACACATCGACGTAAAGTTCCACCTCATAAAGAACTTAGTGGAAACAGGCATCATAGAACTTCAATACTGTGCCAGCAAAGCCATGGTCGCGGACGTGCTAACTAAGCCCGCACCCAAACCTGACTTCCTAAAAAACCGCGAAAGACTCAAACTATTAGACTTTCCTCCACTCAGGGATTAAGGGGGGTATATTGTGAAATATGGTTCTCCAACTCATAATCCCCGAGTATCCAAAACAAGAGAAAAGAAAAGAATCCTAATGGAGAAGATCTGGGTAAAGCTACGATGACGTCGTAGGGTCATCGACCTAAACCCCAGATATCCAGGACTCTGAGAGAAAAAGAAAAAAAAACAAGAACTGCGTAATAGACTTTTTCTCTCGCTAGATCATCCCGTGTTTTTATCTGTGTATTACGTGTTTTTAACTCGCTCCTAAAGCGATATTCTTATTTTGTAACCTGTGAATCCTATATATCTGATTTAATTAAACAAGATTCAAATAGAGAAACCGTCCCTTCTTACTGATTTCGTGTGCTTGACACCCAATTAAATCAACTACCTTTTATTCCCAAACAGCAGCAGAAAGAACGAAAACTACGGTGGATCGACTGTGAAAAATTACTGGTTTTCACTTAACGAAATTGACCTGCAAAATAAAAGAGAAGAGGTAAGCCTTTTGCCTTATCATTGTATAATTGAAACTAAATACATATAACTGTATAGAAGAGCATAAACAATCACGTAGATAGAAAATGCTCAGTAAATTATTTAAATAGAAATGTTTGTAGTCATTACCTAAATGATAAAGATTCGACAATGTCTATTTAATATTACTAACAAAAAATACATTCCTTTTAATTTTAGGTATTATATTTTCAAAGATATCATCGAAAATGTAGCGCAAAAATATGTCATTTGGTTTTATTTGGTCCTCAAAATAATCTTGTTTGAAAATTAGTAAGGACATCAATTTGACCTACGCTCAACGCTATTTTACTTAAAAACACGCTCTTCTTGCACTGAAAACCCCTTCAGCGAATGTACAGTTAAATTCCACACATAAACAAATTTCCTTCAAATTTTGCCATCTGTTTTGATGTTTTGAATTGATAAAGCACTTAGGTGACTAAAATGTATGTTTTTCTTGACATTTAGTTTTTGCTCTTTCAATAGTTAGCAATTTCAATGTTATTTAAAATAAATATTAATTTATTTATAAGGAAAAACTTATAAGAATATAATTTAATAAAATTATTTATAAAATTACAATTAAATTATAATAATTTAAAAATTTGCTTTGGAAAAACATAATTTAATTTCGAATTATCATCTTTAGGCTAATGTCAGACGAACGTCTTTTTGCACGCTTTTTTCTCTACATATCATCCCTGCACAATGCTAGCGACATTGTGTAGAGATGATATGTAGGGAAAAAAGCGTGCAAAAAGACGTTCGTCAAACATTAGCCTTTGTCATTCTCTCCTCCCCTCTCTCTCTCCACACACATACACACTAAGGAAAAAAATATATACATATGTGTTATTTTACTCAAAAACTTTTGAGCCCACCCAATATTTTTGAAAAGTTGGCACTACTGCAGTGGTGTATGTGATATTTATTATATAATCAACTAAAAAAAAAAAAAAATAGACCTTCAAAAATGACGGAAAATTAGATATAAAGATATATACAACACATGTGCAAGAATATGAGTAGTTTTTCTCGCTTGTTCCGCAGTGATAGACGAAAATAACACATTTTAAAATGTGAAAATATGTTGCCAAATTTTCTTCTTCGACAAGGCCCCTATACTGGAAAAGTACCAAAGAATTTAATTTCTGTATCTGGCTATTTAAAGCACTTTAAAATTGGGCAGTTAGGAGCTTAGATAGGACAGCTTCATCTAGTGATGGTTATTTTATAAGTAGTCGGGGTGAAGGTATCATAGATTTTGAAAAAAAATCTTCATGCGCGGAGTTTACATTAAATAGCGGTGATCTCGATTGTGAAAGATTATTGGGTTTTTAATGGAAATTTCGCCAAATTAGCCAGCTATCGCCAAGTAGGCTTCATATATGGCAGCTTATTTTTGTCGCCAAATTCGGCGATATTTTACCAAGTTGGTCAAAATTTGGCGCTATTGTGGCAACCCTACCATTAGTCAGGGTTGGCAAGTTTCTGCCAGAGTGGTTAAAACCAGCGGTTATAACCGGTTAAAACCGGCATGGCAGAAACTAGTTTCTGCCCGTAAGTGGCAAAAACTGGCAGAAACTCAGAAATAATATTAATAAGAACTTTAATGTGCAATGATTCTTAATTCATACATGTATTTGATGCGTAAACAATTAAGTTAAAAATTAAAATTAAAGATTATGAATGTTATTCAAAGTTGTAAAAAAGTTTCAAAATTATCATATAAATATACTTTGTTTATATAACAATAGGTACTAATTTTTTTCACTTGAAAAACAGAAATTTTCAATGGTAGTCTGATGCTGTACAAGTTTAACTATTTTATATTATTGTTTAGAGTTGAATTTTTATTTAAAAGTAAAAAAGGAAATTTACAAAAAAATCTGTGATATTTTAACAAATGTATTTTTCAGAGTATTTTTAAATAAATAATGCAATGCAATAACTTAAAGATTATGATTCTTGTGAAAATATATAAGTAAATAATTGAAGCACAATAAATAACAGAAAAAAAAATTTAATGAAATATCTTGCACAATTATTTTACAATATTGAAAGAACATAATTGCCACTCAAATATACTATTATTACTTTTTCCACAGAACATTCCATAGCATAGGACAAAATTTTGCTAATCTTTCTGAACACACTGTTTCTTTGTTTTGAATGAAAGAAAAGTTTGAAAATATTCTTTCAAGACTATCATTACTTGCTGGCAATGTCATTATTGATGATGCAAATTTGAAAAATCCTCATTTTCACCAGTATTCGTTTTTAAAGATGACCACCACATAGAAGGTTAGGGCAAGACATTTTCTAGGGCTTCCTTGAAGAAATATGTTTCTGAGGCAGGAGTCGATTTTGCTTCGAAGGATATTATATGTGGCACAAAATTGGGATTAATATCAGAAAGCAATTTCCTTGCCTTTTCTTTATGCTCATATGTCAATTTTGATCCCATATACTTAGGATGAAGTAAATAAGTTAGCATATGGTAGTCGGTTATTACTGTATCAAATCTGCTTTGAACCTTTGTAGTTGTTTGTTTTGTAAGTGCAAAATGTGGTTGGAACATTTTCAACTAACAGTCTTAATAAAAAAGCTAAAATCTTTAACAACGATTTTATGCACAAATAACATACAGACACGACAAAAATATCCCATATAATCGTTTTTTGTCGTGTCTGTACGTTATTTGTGCGTAAAATCATTGTTAAAGATTTTAGCTTTTTTACTAAAATTCGCACAAAGTTTGATCTATGTTTGATCAAAGTTTGATCAGTCTTAAATTGAAAAAAAAAAAAAAAAAGTCAGACTTGTTCCTTTGAATACTGTATTTAAATGAAATGTTTTTTAAATTCATGGAATTACAAGATCCGCATATAACTATAACATTTCTATGAGAGATAATTTATAGTGGTATTATTAAATTAATACGTTAAATTACAGAAAATTATTTTGAGCTAGTACTGAATATTTTTCTTTTATTTTCATTGTTTAATTTAAAATAAGTATTGGATATAGTTTTGTATTTGATTTTTAAACTGAAATTTTAAAATACTCTAATAATTGGTTACATATAAAATTATATAACCATACTATAACAAAAATTTTATCTGTTACATTACTCATTTTTTCTAATACAAATCCATTTATTTTTTAATTAAAACTACCCACAATATTTCATTTGCTATTTATACGGAATAAAATGTACTTAAGGAATTTAATAGTAGTAAAAAAGTCTCATATTATGTCATGAAATATGTTTATGCCAGTTGTTGCCAGTTTCTGCCGGTTAAAACCGGTTATAACCAGTTTCTGCCACTGGCAAGGCAGAAACCCTTTTTTGCCGGCAAATAGCCAGCCCTGCCATTAGTACTTTTCAACAATTACTCATTTTTGAAGCTGGTACTGATTTTTCCATAGGAAGCCTAACCCTGACATGACCACGATCAATGAGGCGATCTAACCGGAATTGTGAGGGACACACAGAGACCTGGATTTTATATAAATAGATTTCAGAAATTGCTGATGCCAAATTCTTAAAAATATGTAATTTATTTGTAAAATATGTTTGTCTTTTTAAGAATTGTACATTCAAATTGAAGTTTTTTTCAATTTCAAAACTAAAAATCAATTTAAATTTCTTTTAAATTAGATTAAAGTAGGCTTTAATTTTGCTTAGAAAATACAAAGATAATGCTGAATTTGAACTGGCGCCTTTCCAACTTCAGACACCAGACTTTTTTTTTTCTTTTCCTTTCTTTTCTTTTAGGAAGGGGGTGAGGTGGAGGAAGTGTTGGATGATGATGCTAGTGTTTAAAAATTCGCAAAAAGAAAAAACTTCGTTCAAAACAACAATAAACTACACACTACACTTCTGAGTCTCCGAGTTGAAAATGTAGATATTGAGTCAAAATAGTGCGCATTTTTTTCCCATTAAGCGGAAACGAAAAAATTCCAGATAAGATTACACGAGAAGTCATTGACTTTTCGGAGCCTCGCAAAGCATTTTCAAGTTCAAGTTGAGGGTTGCTTCTTGTCGAAAAGATAGATATTTTTTTCTTCTCAGCATTTGCACTGTCTAAAAAAAGACACGTGAAGTGAACTATGAGCTCAGAATAAATATCTGGTGTTGCTGAAATCTCCTGAATTTTGTTCTTGTTCGCATTCATTCTTATCAAAAGCGTGATAGTGTAAAGATATATGAATAGGATGTTTTGACATGCTAATGTACCTCTTTGTTCTAAGAAGGATTGAACCCAATCTTTCATAGTGCTGTTGAAGGTAATGGAAAACGTCGTGATTTGGTTATTTTTGACGGCTTTGACGTGTCGAGCGGTTTCCATAACTTTAATTCCCAACTTTTTATGAATTCATTATTCAATTAAATATTATATGAATTCGCTTAAGGGTACGTGGACCTTTGTTTGAGTGGAAATCGAACCAAAAATCGAAAATTATTTTTGAGCATAATATTGTTCTCGAGTTTCTTCCGAACCGCATGTAAAAAACCGCATGCAAATGCGATTATTTTTTCGCAAAGTTACAAGCGTTTGAATTTTGTACACAAACAATTTTTCGGCCTTTTAATATATTTTAAATCTGTTTCTCTCAAAACTGATTTTTCAACATTTTTAAATTTTTGAATTGCTTCATGCGTCATAATTTTTTATTAAAATTCATGAATTTGATAAGGAAGAATCCTGATATTGCTTACAAAGAAATTAACTGCGCATGCATTTTAAAATTCGACTTCATTCAGATAGTTAAATTTGATTTTTAACTTATTAAAAAGCAAAATTTTGATGAAAATCAATATCGAATTTTAAAAAATTCTCTAAGAAATTAACTACTCACAGGATTAAAAAATCGATGCCCAGATTTGTTCGTAATAGTTTTAAGTGATTAAAATGCAAAATCGAGAAAATATCTGAACATTTATGACGCATGGAGCATTTTAAAATTTCGGTTTAAAATTTAATTAAAAAAAATCTTAAAATCATAATGAGATTGGAAATTTCTTTTAAGATGTTCTATATACTTATGGTGAAATGTATATTTTCACAAAATTTCATATCTCTATGATGAAAATTAAAAAAATAAATTTTTAACTTCCACCGTCCCCTTAAAGCTGACTTCTCATCAATCTAATCTAAAAAAAAAAAAAAAAAAAAAAAAAAAAAAAACTTCTCCATTGTTAATCTTATTGCTGCCATACTCAACATTTCTTAATCGCGGGCAGAAAATATGCGTTTGCTACATTAGGTAGGCCGCAATAATACATTGTACTGAAAAAAAAATACTATATGTAAAAAAAAAGAAATACCAGTAAGATAAAGAAGTATAGGCAAAGCATAATACACCAAGATTAATATCATTAATATAACCAAATCAGTCTTTTTAAGAGAGATAAAATGTGATAATATAATAATGCACGATTTTGGGTATTACTTGATTATCCCTTCGTCCAAAAAACTATGCCAAACTATAAGATTAAATTCCAATAATGGATGATCGTAAATGTCTCATTCATTTGACATTAAACACTTTACACGTGTTTGTTATGTCATCAAATGATTTTTATTTCGACGTTTCATTTGTATTTTTATCAATGTTATACTAATTTATTTGTCCTTTCGTTATTTAAAATAAAAAATATGTCTAATTGTATAATTTGGCGAGTAGTTTGGCGATTTATATAATTTGGCAAAATTGGTCGATGGCATAATCAAATAGTACCGGATTTAGTTTTAAGTTTGTTTTTAAGTTATAAGTTTAGTTTACTTTTAAGCTATCAAATTAAAAAATCATGGGATTTTCTTTAATAAATCAAATTTTTGCTCAATGTAATTTTTTAAAGATATTTTTTAAAAGGTAAAATGCGGAGAGCAAATTTGATTAATTTTAAATAATATTTTATTAGTGTTGAAGATTAAAAAATATATACACTACTGTAACGCAAGCAGACTGACGAAATGTAAAATGAACTTTTGAATAGTAAATGGAATTTAGAATGTTTCAGCGTAATTTTAAGTTAATCATCAATAACAGGACAAATTTTGCCTTAAACATATACTGCTGTGATCAAAAAGTAATGGTGGAATAAAACAAAGGGTATCAATTTATTCAAAAAGTAATGGTGGAATAAAACAAAGGGTATCAATTTATTCAAAAAGTAATGGTGGAATAAAACAAAGGGTATCAATTTACTGCCTCTTCTTCAAAGTAATCTCCTCCCACTGTAATGCACTTACCAATGTTTTTTCCAATCATCAAAACATGCCTTAACCCGGAGAACTCGCTAATGAGAATTTCTCTCGCGGTGCCCATTTGCTTTTTTTTTACTTTACATTCGCTTAATATAATTTTTTTTGCTTGGCTTAGTACTTTTACTCACAAATAGGTAAAATAATTGAAATAACATTTTTAAATTTTAATTAAAATGAAAAATGGTTTAAATAAGAGTCTTAAAAAAGGTACGACGGTGAGAGAAAATTTCATGCAGCGAGTTCTCCCGGGTTATACTTGTTTTTGTGAAACCCCTTCAGAGGGATTTAAAAAAAAAAAAATCGAATTAATGGACTCGAAACGGTGACCATGAAGAGGCATTTTCTACCATGGAAATAAGGTGCCATATCAGGTGAATACTGAGCTTGTGGAGTTGAATGTTTGTTTAACACGTTAAGTGGCACGTCAGTCATCGGTGACTGACACTGAAATTTCCGTTTAGAACTCGCCATTCACCGATGACTGACACTGAAATTTCCGTTTAGAACTTGCCATTCACCGATGACTGACGGTCTAAAATATTATATAAAACTAAATATTATTTATTTCCAGTGTCACATCTCAATGTTAATTTAACATAGAAAAGCCTATGGAGATCACAACTTTTTCATTTTTTCTTCCCACCTTTTTGTCCCTGATGCCACTCATTTTTAATTCTTGGCTAATACTAATAATATTATAAATTCAAAGTGTAAAAACATTTGCCAGACGTCAGAATCAAAACGGATCATAAAATGCCTTTGCATATAGGTGGATTATAATCTAGAGAGTAACATGGGCTAATTTTTATTTACATTATTCAAATATTTTTCTTAATAATTCCAAATTTTGCTTTTTTAATTGAGAATCAGCGGACATTTTCAAATAAAATTTAACATTTTTATTTCACTGTTGTAAATAATTCAAAAGGCGTAATAATAATTTGCCTATTTTCAGTTGAATGATTTTCACGTGAAACATGAAACTGAAGAAACTGAAACAGTTTTTTTTTTTTTTTAATAATTAAAAAGAAGATGAATATGACGTCATAGTGAAAAAAAATTGACATTTTCAAGCAGATTTTTTAAGTTCAGATTGTAATTTTTTGACCGAACTACAACAACTTGCATTACTGCACTGGTGAAACATTTTGAATTATACATTGGTAAATTGCATCACAAATTGTGATGCGATATTGCACAAATCAAAGCCTGATGATGATACACTCCATTAATCTTTAAATCTGTTTGTCTGAATGCAGTAGTTATTAAGAAACTTGACATATTACAGGGTTCGTACGGTCCTTGAAAGTCCTTAAAAGTGCTTACATTTTTCAAAGGAAATTTTTGGTGCTTAAAAGTACTTATTTTCATGCAAAATCTGAAAAAAGTCCTTAAAAGTACTTAATTTTACTCTCATATTAATTCTCAATCAAAGGTGAAACTCTTCTGCATTTCTTTTAATTTCTGATTCAAAAAAATCTTAATCCCGCCTTGCCTCCCCTTCTTCTGAAATTTCACTTCCCCTTTCGTAATATCAAAGTTAAAAACTTCATTTTTTTTTTTACCTTTTTCTACTCTCAGGGATGTAAGACCTCCGCCAATTGCGCCAGACGAAGCCAAAATCGCTTTACTGCGCCAAGCTTCTACGAAACCGCTATTTTTTTTTTTCATTTTGCGCCAAAACGTACTTAGTGCCAAGATGAAATTTAGCAGGATTTCGTCGATCCGAGAAAAAAAAAAAAAATCCATTTTTAACCTTTTTCTAGGCCGCTAATTGCGTCAAAATAGCAAAAAACCGCGGTCAAAAGATCTCGAAAAACACGCGATGTTTGTCAAATGATCACGAAAAAACGTGAATTTTGTCAAAGGATCGCTAATTTCGTCTAAAACGAACAAAACGCGGCCAAAAGATCGTAAAAACGATAATTTTGTTAAAAGATGGCAAAAAAAAACCCGCAAATTTCATAAAAAGGTCGCAAAAAACCATAAATTTCGTCAAAAGATCGTGAAAAAAGCGATTTCGTTA
The DNA here is from genome assembly GCA_963932465.1 of Maratus speciosus. Classification (NCBI taxonomy): domain Eukaryota; kingdom Metazoa; phylum Arthropoda; class Arachnida; order Araneae; family Salticidae; genus Maratus; species Maratus speciosus. The sequence continues at coordinate 462,627,119 of OZ010790.1, forward strand.
AAAGATCGAGAAAAACGCGCAAATTTTGTCGAAAGATCGCGGAAAACGCACAATTTTGTCAAAAGATCGCGAAAATTTTGTCAAAAGTTCGTGAAAAACGCGCAAATTTTGTCGAAAGATCGCGAATTTTGACAAAGGATCGCCAAATTCATCAAAAAAACGAACAAAACACGATCAAAAGATCGTAAAAACGCTATTTTTTTTAAAAGATGGCGAAAAAAACCCCGCAAATTTCATCAAAAAGCCGCAAAAAACACACGAATTTCGTCAAAATATCGCGAAAAATACGTGCATTTTGTCAAAGGATAGCTGACTTCGTCAAAAAACGAACAAAACGGGGTCAAAGATTGTGAAAAAATGCGAATTTCGTTAAAAGATCGCGAAAAATACGCGATTTTTTTCAAAAAATTGCCAAAAATACGCGAATTTTGTCAAAAGATTTCCAAAAATACGCAAATTTCGTCAAAAGATTGCCAAAAATACGCAAATTTCGTCAAAAGATTGCCAAAAATACGCAAATTTCGTCAAAAGATCGCGAAAAACATGCGAATTTTGTCATAGCGAAAAAAACACCCCGTTAATTTTGTCAAAGGATTACCAATTACTTCTAAAAACGAACAAAATGGGGTCAAAAGATTGTGAAAAAACGCAAATTTCGTTAAGAGATCTCGAAAAAACCCACAAATTTCATCAAAAGGTAAAAAAAAAAACGCAAATTTTGTCAAAAGATAAAAAAAAAAAACACGCTAATTTTGTCAAAAAATAGCGAACAGCAAACTGATTTCAACAAAGGATAGCAAAATATACGCGAATTTTGTCAAAAGATCGCGAAAAGTACGCGAATTTTGTCAAAAGATCGCGAAAAGTACGCGAATTTTGTCAAACGATCGCGAAAAATATGCGAATTTCGCCAAAAGATCGCAAGAAATACGCAAATTTCGCCAAAAGAGCGCAAGAAATACGCAAATTTCACCTAAAGATCGCGAAAATACGCAAATTTCTTTTTTTATTAGCATTAGAATTTCAATTTGCTCCAAAAACAGTTTTTATGGCTACAAAATTAATTTTTGCTGCTACAAAAATAGATTTTACTGCTCCAAAATTCGATTTTTCCTGCTACAAAAATGGCTTTAGTGCACTTTCATCCCTGTACTCTATTTCTTACTTTATACTGAATAAATAATCTGTCCTAAATTTCTGTAACAATTCATTCCATCACATTTCATCAAAATTTCATCTGAATTTCACCCTCAAAATTTTTCTTCTTCCGTTTTTCTTTGCTCCCCCTCAGTACTCAAAGTTTAAAAACTCTTTGAAACTGTTTAATTAATTTTTTTTTTTGCTTTGTCATTTTATTGCCACAATAAATAATTAATCAAGATTTCTCTTCCCACCCGAAATTGGAATTTTCCTTTTGCACCCCCCCCCCTCCTTTCCCCCACACACACTTAAAGAACACATGGAATTTAAAGTCTTTAAAACTCCTCTTAGTTTTTTTTTTCTTTTACATTTTTAGTAAGGTAAATAAATAAGTCATCTAATAAACTCCCTCCCTCCCTAAAATTTTTAAAAAAATATGCTTGTCCCTTTGCCCCCCTCAACTTATAAAGTTTAAAATCTTAAAAATCATTGCTTTTTTAAAAACTTTTCTGCTCCATTAGTTAATTTATTGCAACAATAAATAATCGATCATACAGTTTTACTCACCCCCCCCCCTCCACCGAAATTGACGTTTCCCCGCCCTCCCCCTTCCTTACCAAGCATACAAAATTTAAAGTCTTTTAAACTGTAAGTTAATTATAAGTCTGTTAAACTACCCCCCCCCCCCCCCCCCCTCAGTAATAAGAAAAAATTATGTTTCTCCTCTTTGTTTATCTTTACAATAAGAAAGTATTGGATTCGGGAAAATGTTCGACCGATTTACACATTTTAGGGGTCAGATATCCTGAAAAACATGTTTTTACAAAATGAGTCTGTGACTCTGTTTGTCTGTATGTGACACAAATTTTGTGGGTGGTGTATCTCAAGAACTGATACACAAAATTTAATAAAAATTTATATTCAGTTAATCCTCGATATAAATTACTGTTGATTAGTTTTTGATGTAAATCGCTTAACAGGTGGTGCTGCTATGCTGCATTTTTCATGATTTACGCCATAGATATATCTCAAGAACTAAAGCACGAATTTTCATCAAACTTCAGATTCAGGTAACAATTATAGGTGCTGATTATGGTTTGGTGTTAATCTCCCAATAGATGGCGCTGCTATGTTGCATTTTTCACGATTTCTGCAATAGCTATATCGCAAGAACTAATGCACGGATTTTCATCAAACTTCACATTCAGTTAGATGTTTACACAAGTTGTTGCTGATTAGGTTTTGGTGTAAATCATCCTACAGGTGGTGTTGTGCTGCTATGCTATATTTTGCAGGATTTGCACGGTTTTAACAATAGTCGTATCTCAAGAACTAATGCACGGAATTTCATATCTTTAGAATCCTCATGAGGGGCATAGACCATTGAATTTTGGCACTCTGATGATGAATTTTGTAGTATTAACATGTGTGAGATAGAAGAAAGTTTTGAGATTGGCACATCTGACTAGGTTTTTTTTCTGCTGTTTGTTATTTTAAAATTTTCTAAATTTCTACTTCCACATGGTAAAATACCCCCCCCCCCCCCGTTCCCGTCCATTTGAATATTTAAAACTTTTACAAAAATGAAAGAAACCCTTTATTAAAAAATGCATGTTAAAATTTATTAGTTTATTTAATTTGAAGGTCCTTAAATTTTTTTGGTTTTGGTCCTTGAAAGTCCTTAAAAGTACTTGATTTTTATTTAAAGAAATGTGTACGAACCCTGTATTAAACAAAAACCTAATTTGCAGAACAAATTAAAAAAAACAATTTATTTCCTAAATTGTTTAAGCCCAAGAAGGGGCAGATATTAAGATATTTCATTCAATTCGTTCTACATTTAATGTTAAATTTTTGTAACAAATAAGCTAAACCAATTGAACATTAAAAAATAAAAATGAAATTCATACAATATAATACTTTAAACACCTATATACTTAGATTCCGTTCAAATGAAATCGAAATAAATCTTAGAATTTTTCCATTTTTAAGTTGTAAATATTTGTACTGCAGATTTTGCATTATGTTTATGACGATTGTACATAATATGATAAGGTATATGCAAAATACAAAACTTTAAAAAAAGTCTAAGATTTATTTCGATTTCATTTGAACGGAATGTAAGTATATAGGTGTTTAAAGCATTATATTGTATGAATTTTATTTTTATTTTTTAATCTTCAATTGGCTTAACTTATTTGTTAGAAAAATTTAACATTAAATGTAGAACGAATTGAATGAAATATCTTAACCCATTAACCGCTGACGTTGCGTTCACGCAACAGTCAAAATAATTGCTCATGCAATGAATTAATTACATTGGCACCACTATTTTAGAATTAAAAAAAAATGACTTATTTATTGGCAGGAATTTTGCTATTTTAGTAAAGCGAAATTTACCTTACTGAATTTGTGGTGGGAAACTACTTTCAACAAGAAATTTGAAAATTTCTATCGTAATAGTTTTGGCTGTTAATGGGTTAATATCTGCTCCTTCTTGGGCTTAGACAATTTAGGAAATAATTTTTTTTTTAATTTGTTCTGCTAATTAGGTTTTTGTTTAATATATATTGTTTTAAGTAATTACTGACAATTTATTTAAAATTTACTTATCTTTTATTTATTGCAGGATTATACTTTCTTAAAAATTACTTAAAACATTGTAAATTTTTCAGCTTCAGTGTCAGTCACCGTAGCACTCAACGTGTTAAAATCTAACGAATAATAATTGCACTGTGAGAAGGTGCATTATCGTGGTGCAAAACCCACGAGTTCTCTTGCCACATTTCAGGTCGTTTTCGACAAATTGATTCGCGCAAACGGGCCAAAAAATTCAAATAATTTTTATACTCTGCCTTTCCGTTAGTAGGCAAACTAAATGCACAACACCACGACAATACAAGACAACAGTCAATATCACCTTGATTTTTGAGCCATTTTGACGTGATCTTTTCGGTCTTGCTTCATCTTTCAAGCGGCATTCACTTGATTGTTGATCTGTTTCTGTACCAAAAGCGTATACCGAAGTTTCATCACCGGTAATAATGCGTTTAAGAAAGGAATCGTCTTGAGAAAGCATCTCTCAGGCCACTTGAGAACGTTGTTGTTTTTGGAACAAATTCAAAGTTCTTGATACAGCTCGAGAAGCGACACTTAGCAACTCTCTTTACCTTCAGTTTCTTTTTGAACTTGTTCGCTTGCGGACACGTGTATGTTGTAGCTCATGACGAGCTGTTATGTTTTTAGCTCGAAACGCGTCCTGTGTTTTGTTTTTATTTTATGGTGATTTTTTACAAAGTTTTATTATTTTAATTGCTTGATATCGCCAGTTTTCGGTGCTGTTTCGCTCAACTCTAATTGATCTTTTAAAATTGCTTGACAGGACTCAAATGATATAGGCTTGTTCAATAATGTCTCATTCTCAAACGATGACTACCAATCACCAATTCTCTTATCTTATCTTGATCATTAATCGAAGTGGGTGGTCTACCAGATCGCGGATCATCTACGACGGATTCTCTACCATCTTTAAACTTTTTATACCAGTGAAATACTACTGCTTTTGATAAACAGACGTCTTTAAAAGCTTTTTGCAGCATTTCAAATGCTTCTGTTCATTGCGAAAACAAAATTTAATGCACATTCTTTTCTCAATAACATTAGCTATTTCGGAAAATGAACGCAGTGAAAATTCTTATCTCATTAAAACAAATTTATTTTCAGACGATAAAATCAAATAAATTTCTTACTATTGCCAGACGTTTCTAGAAGTCGTAAAAATATTTGATAAAATTTGCAGACGATATCTACAATAAATGTATTAAATAAAGCATTCCGGAAACTTTTTGATCACAGTTAGTATAAAACAATAGCGGAGGGGAGGGGGGAGGTTTTAAATACGTTTTATGCGCAGCTCCGAATTTATAAATATTCATTAATGGTTCTGTGTCTCTGACCACATATGAAAGATTGGCGGATCACTGGTTGAGTATGGCTGTATGTAATTTTTATGTAATTATTTATAAAAAGGTACGTAAAAATTAAATAATCAGTGATTATTTAATTTTTACTCATACCTGTCTATAATATTTATAATAAGTTAGTTAGAATTTTCTGAACAAATATTGCAGATGACATCTACAAATTATGCGCGAATGTTAAAAATCTATCAGTTAATAATGATAAAAAGTATTTTTAAATTTTCTAAAATAATAATAACGATAATAATAATAATAATAAAAATAATGAATTTAAAAAAATAATAAATTCCAGTATTTCTTCTGTAGTATTGCACTTATGTTCATAATTTGGAAAGTTCTCTGTAGCTTTAATGAATTTTGTAAAAAGTGTATATAAGCTTGTGAAAAATGCATTTCGAGAAAAACTTAAAAAAAAAAATGTTTGCGTGATATTGTTTGTTTACTCACCTAAAGATTCTGTTTAGGAATTTTTATATTGTGAAAGCTATAAATTAGTTGATATTAAAGTGCCAGAGTCTTTTAAAAATTTAAAGCGCAAAATTGAAAATTCTAAACTTTGAAACATTTTTAATCCTTTTGTGTCATGTCCCTTAACCAGCCTACTGAAAAAAAGTCGGAAATTGTGCGTCAAACGTGGCAAATGAGGTGCGTTCGTCTAGTTTTATAAACAGTCAGATCTCGGTGCAATAGCTGTTGCACTGTTATGAAAAAGTGCATGAATACAAAATTTATTACTATTAAATATATTAAATTCAACAATATGGAAATAATATGACTCCATGTTAAATAGGACGTAATCATCATGGCAACCTAAAATAATTACCTGTCATGTGATATCATTAAAATAATTACGCATGATACGATTTACTAGAATGCAGAAAACTTTTATTAATATATTTTAAACTTGTGATTCGATTTTCATAAAATTTGAAATGACTCGACAAAATTCTGTAACGATTTTATATAATAAATTTCAAACCATTCGGCTGGGTAGTTTTTGCGCTGTTATATGCAGACAGACGGATGGATCAGACGACTACTATAGGTGCTACGTATTTATATAATTACGAACGCACCCAAAGAGACTGTACAAGGATTTCCAACTGGATCCATTGGACATTACCAAAATGCAAAAGAACTACAATGAGCAATGTTAATTAACAATGAAACTTAACTATTAAAAAAAAAGTTGTAATTACTAAAAACACTATTTTTATTCATATCTTCGTTACTGGGATTCGTCTCAAAAAAATTAGAAATATGTATTAAATAGTAAGGAATGTTTTAAAAATTTTTATCGACAAATTTCGAATTGAGCTCATAGATGCACTTAAAGAATGAAATAAAATTCAGCAATTCAAGATACCGATATTGCAGCTAACTATGTAGTAAATGTAATGTACCGCTCCATAGTAAATGCTTTAAGACTTTTCATATGGAAAAAATGTAGTTGATTTTTACTGACTGATTTGTTTTCGCAACATTATCGTATCTCACACAAAAATAATAAAAGAATTATTGTAATATCGCTTTTTTTCTCTTAATTAGTTATTAATATGTATAAAATAAAATTTTACTTCATTTATGTCGTAGGAAGATCCGGTACTTAATGGGTTAAAGAATCCTTCATAAAAAAAAGTTTTTTTTTTAACTGCCCGTAATTTTCGGAAACGTTTCTGAGTAGCTTTTACAGTGTAGTTAAGACCCTGGATTCCAGGGCCCGGTCCTTCTTTATAGCTCAGCTACCACCGTTTTCGAACATTAATCTCCTTTTTCGGCAACAATTTACGTTAACTCACTAAAGCCGTAAATTATAAATCGCGTTACTTTGAAGGTAACTTTAGGTAAGGAATTTGATCTATTTATTAAATATCCTGTTAATGTTGAAAGTAATTCGTGAAATTTACAGAAGGCACCTTTCACCGCTTGGCGGCGCATTCTTTCCCAAGGTTCTAAGGGCTCAATTTCTGTCAGGCAAAAACACTTGTTCGCTAATGTTAATCCAATGGGAGAAAATTTTTAAGATATCTCGTTTGCATTTTAATATTTTTAATATATTTTTTTTCTTTTGCATTGGATAGCTGATATCGATCTCTACATAGACCGTTTTTTACTTTTTACTTTTTGTTTTCAGGTATCTTTAATTAAGGCACTTTCAATTTCGGAACTGGTTTCGAAAGTGAAAGCATCCTCATAAAAAAAAATATATATATATATATATATATATATATATATATATCTGCGAACAAAATCGAAAAAGTGAAAAAACGACCTTTGTACAGGAGAATTTCAGCTATCTAACGCAAAAGAAAAAAAATATATATATAGAAATGCAAACGAGATATCTTTAAAAAATTCTTCCATAGGATTAGTATTAGGGAGCGGGTCTTTTCAAGTGACAGAAGTAGCCCCTTAACCAGTTTTCTCGAACCAGAATACCGATCTTTTCGATGCTGTAAAATTTGAAATAAAAATTTTCAACTACGAAGTTGAATTTATGCATGCAAGAGTCACAAATTATACTAATTTTAATGTTAATTTTGTTAATTCTGTATGCTCGTATGTTGAAAAAGTTTATTTAACATGAAAATATTTAGTTGAGAATTAACAGGATACAAAAAACCGGCATTCCGGTATAAGACAATTGATTAATGCTAATAAAATAATTGAATAAAAGCAGGGGTGCAGAAAATGTTTCTACTCCAACATTTCCCCCAACCCACACAAAAATTTCCCCAAAATTTTACGGTATGTTATAGGTAAGTGCTGTATTACCGTAGGTATAGAAAATTTATTTTTCAAATATTTCTCAACTTATGCGCGAGTATAAAAATGCAGGGGTGATTCTGAGTGAAAAAAAAATTCCTAAAATTGACAGCAAATTTTCTGAAAGGTTGCAGCAGAGTGGGGGAAATCCACTCCCAACATTATGTATTTTTCATGGATCTTTTGACGCAATTCGCGATCTTTTGACGAAATTTGCGGTTATTTCGCGATCTTTCGACGAAATTTGCGGTTATTTCTCCTTCCTTTTGACGAAATTCGCAGTTGTTTTGCCATCATTTGATGAAATTCGCGGTTGTTTTGCGATCGTTTGGCGAAATTTGCGGTTCTTTCGTGATCTTTTGACGAAATTTGCAGTTTTTTGCGATCTTTTAATGAAATTTGCGATTCTTTCGTGATCTTTTGACGAAATTTGCGATTCTTTCGTGATCTTTTGACGAAATTTGCGATTCTTTCGTGATCTTTTGACGAAATTTGCGATTCTTTCGTGATCTTTTGACGAAATTTGCAGATTTTTTGCGATCTTTTAACGAAATTTGCGGTTATTTCGTCCCTTTTGACGAAATGCGTGGTTGTTTCGCAATCTTTTGACAAAATTTGCGTTTAATTCGCGATATTTTGAGTAAATTTACGTTCATTTCGCGATCTTTTGACGAAATTTGCGGTTTTTTCGCTTTTCTTTGGCGAAATAGAAGGTTATTCGCCCCGTTTTGACGAAAATCGCAGTTATTTCGTCATGTTTTGACGAAAATCGCGGTTATTTCGCCATATTTTGACGAAAATCGCGGTTATTTTGCGATCTTTTGACGAAATTCGAGGTTGTTTTGTGATCTTTTGACGAAATTCGAAGTTGCTTTGTGATCTTTTGACGAAATTTGCGATTGTTTCGCAATCTTTTGACGAAATTTGCGCTTGTTTCGCGATCTTTTGGCGAAATGTACATTTATTTTCGATCTTTTGACAAAATTTGCGTTCATTTCACGATCTTTTGACGAAACTTGCGGTTATTTCGCGATCTTTTGAAGAAACCTGAGGTTCTTTCGCGATCTTTTGACGAAATTTGCGGTTCTTTCGCGATCTTCTGACGAAATGTGCGGTTATTTTGCGATCTTGTGACGAAATTCGCGTTTTTTCCGTAATTCTTCGTCAAAATTCGCGGTATTTTTATGTCCAAATTTTCAAATGACCGATCTTTTTTTTTTTCCGGAACCAAATGTCTTAAACTTTCGGAAAATTCGGAACATAATCACCCCTGATATACGGTACATATTATTCTGAGATCGATTTTGTGAAGGTCGACATACGGATATTTTTATTTGTACTGAAATTGTTCTATCTCAGGGAATTATGGAATTCCTTGTTAAAATCGAAATTAATTGTATATGTTTCTGAAAAATTTCCCCAGGGGGTTAAAATTTCCTCCGATCCTAGATCACCGGATCGGACATATTCTGCACCCCTGAATAAAAGTAACTCCGAAACGTTTCCGGAAATATGTCGCAGCTAAAGAAACTTTTTTTTTTATAAATGCTTCTTTAAATGTCGGAAATTTAATGGTTTCTGCGGTTTCTACTGATAAAGAAACTTTTTCAGAATCGTAGGTGACTCGGAAGAGGTTATATTATATTTTCTTTCGTGATTATATTCTATTTTTGTAGATTAACCCATTAGGGACCATGGGTGCGCACAGAATAGATGCAACTTCGAAAATTGTATACAGAATTTGTTTTTGGTTCCAGTAAAAAAGAAAAGTAATATTTGCTTTCTTTAATTAGAGCATTTTCATGATTATTTACCACTCTAAGATTGCTAAATGTCTATTTTTTCTTATATGCAAAACCTTTTTATATCGTCTTAGATAAAAAAAAAAAAAAAAAAAAAAAAAACTTCTCTCTATTGAATATATAGGGAAAAAAATATATGACCCTGATTAATGCCTTTTTTGTTATTTTGTTAATGTGGTTTTTACTGGCTCCTTTAACAGTTTTCCTGCCCAAGCTTGGCGAGAGTAACTCTGAACAGTGCTAACTTTTATCTCTTTTTTTATCTTTTTCTTTTCTGATAGTAGTTTTACAATTACAGCTATACCATTTATTAAGATTTTTTATCATTTAACTTACTTAAGTTTTAACTTATTTTTTTTTACTTCATTAAATCATTATTTTTCAAATTTATTTTTTCTTTAACTTTCTCAATTTTTATTTTAAGTAGTTTTTATCCCAATAGCTTACAAAACATAAGATAATTCATTTTAAAAACTGGGTGTTAAGCTGATATCAACTAGGAAACCCCTTAATGCTGCTTACCTGTTCAGCACTTGTTCGTGATTATTTAAGTAAAGCTAACATTTAAAAAAAAAAGTGGAACATTGTACGAATAAAATTTGTATAAGAGCCGCCGGTCCCTAAGTGGTTTAAAAAAAAATTCTCTCTCTTTTTTTTAAACATCGTATATTATACTCCCAACAATTTCATTAATAAAAAAATATCTTTAACTTCATTTGTTAAAAATTTTGTTGCACCCTCCCCTCCTCTCCCCAAAAAGAAGAAAAAGTAACTGTTTTAATTAATTAATTAATTTTTTTTCGATGGCAAGGGAAAAGAAAAAGTTAAATTACAGTAGCAGCGGCGAAACCCGAAATGTTCATAGCTCGAATTAAAAAGGTCGTGCTTCCAAATAGTATTGTTAGTTAATATCGCATGGAAAAGATAATTCATTGTTTGAAAGTACAATAAGCATCAGATTAACAATTTCCTTCATCCGGATGAATGTTTTCTTTATACTTTTCTGAAGCTTTTCTTTTTTTTTCCTGCTCTTGCTTTCGTTGTTTTTCGCCTTCGATTTGATAATGTCTGCAATGGCAAATGGTACATAGGTGCGTGGGTTTTCAAACTGCTTTTCTAAAGCTTGTTATGTGTAGTGACATTTGAGACTATTTAAGTTCGAATAACCTAAGATGTTATTCGTGGAATTTCAAACACGGCAGATTGTGTTTCGCATTCGGTGCATTGAGGATTTATACCTGTAGCGATATAAATAGATTTATTCTATCATATTTCTGTTACACGCTTCATCTATATGCGTAAAGTTTGCACGAACCATTTATTTGGAATTAGTGTGAATAATTTTCTGTTTTTTTTTTTTTTTTCTATTCATCAGTCTAGAGCAGCCATACTCAACCTCTGGCCCGCGAGCCGCATGTGGCCCGGCGACCTTTTATATGCGGCCCCAGACACATAATCAGTAATCCATATTTATAAAATTAATTGAGATGTGCATAAAAAGTATTTAAGATATTTACTGTTATTTTATATATTTTCATGGGAAGGCAAAATCTGTAGCGCTATTTGTAATTAATTTAAAATAACGCCAAAAATCTTAAATGCTGTTTTTTTAGTCAAAAATTCTTTGTACTAGTACATGTCTTAGTATTATTATCTGTCCTACATAAGTGTATACATTTCTTAATCGTCAACACTAATCAAACATTAGTCAAAATTAATTAAATTTGCACTATATTTTCTCAAAAAAAAAAAAAAAAAAAAAAAAAAGAATTATTTTGCATTGAGCAAAAGATTTAGAAGGAAATATTTCGTAATTTATTTTTTGATTATTATTAAGATTGATGATATAATATTGATTGAATCTTAATATAAGATCATTATTAAGATTATTATCATCAATTGTTGATAGCCCTGAAGATTTTGGATCGTATTAAATCACAATCAGAAAAAATATAGAAGCAGAATATAACGTATTTTTTTATTTTATATAATTATCAGTTAAATAAATTTTTGCGCCATTGAAAAATAATTTTAGTTCTGACATTTTGCTTTAATCGAGTGTTTAAAGGCAAAAATAAAATTCCCCTTGTACTTAACTGTTTTGGTGGGATTTTCGATTTTTTCTATTTTTTCTAAAAGTATCCGTTATGCATAACTAGAAAAAATTGCTGACACTTGGGTTCTTTGTTTTTATTCTCTAGCCAACGAACTGCATCAGAGTACCAATTTATTCTATTCAAAATCTATTTTTGCTAAAAGTATCCGCTATGCATAACTAGAAAAAATTGCTGACATTTGGGTTCTTTGTTTTTATTCTCTAGCCAACGAACTGCCTCAGAGTTACCAATTTATTCTATTCAAAATCTATTTTTGCTAAAAGTATCCGTTATGCATAACTAGAAAAAATTGCTGACATTTGGGTTCTTTGTTTTTATTCTCTAGCCAACGAACTGCATCAGAATACCAATTTATTCTAAAGATTCAAGAGTTGTTTATGCGGTAATTTATCAGTAACTTGACCAGTTGAAGTTTCTTTAAATGCTATTTATTTTTTTCTATTGTATTCATAGAAATTAAATTCTTCACACAACATTTATTCACATTTTTTAGTTACAAAATGAGGTTTTTCTAGCGAAGGGTAATTGTTAGTTTTGTAAGAAAAATACATTTAATAACGTAAAACAAGCAGAAAGGATCTGTATAAAAGTTCCGAACACTCCTCGGAAATTCCAAGGAGTCTGTCACCACTATTTAAGGTAAGAACTTTTTTTTTACAACTGGCAGAAATCGGTAAAAATCACAATTCTTATTCTTTTAAAATATCCTTGTTGTACATAGCAAATATTGCAAGCATACGTTGTTGTACAAATATTATGGCAGAAAGACATGAGTTCTGTTTTCCAGTATTCTGGAAAAGGAAGCGAGGATAAATAAGGGATATCCCACGACTTTTTTATCTGACCTTGCAAAGTCTTCAGAATCAATTACAATATTTCTCTTTCTATTCCATCAATAACAATTCAATTTCCTTTCAAACTGATTTTTTTTAAAAACTAATACATTTTAAGGTGCCTGCCTACCTTTAAATTGCAATTTTCGGTCGGAAATCAGATTTTCTATATTTGGCTTAATATTAAAACTTGACATTTTAGCTTTCTAAATAAGTTTGAATTTTGCTTCTATCTTGCTTAGAACTTCAGTTACAGGCATTTTAATATTAGTCAGTCGCAAGTTTTTAAAACTAAAATTAGCCCTCCCCTACCGAAGTGACCGTAAATATTTGCATATAAACAAAGACAAATTTTAAAAACCATCGAGAAAAAAAGAGTAACTAATGTAAATAACATAGGTGGTGAACTTTATAAATCAGGAGCTTTTTAAAATTAGATTTTTCATTTAATAGGAAAAATTTGGTTTTAATTACATTCTCTGCTTTTTCTCAAAATGAGAATTTAACATTTTGCTTTATCGCAAACATCATAACTCGAGAAATAATAATTGTAACATTATGAAACTTTGCAAAAATACTCTAAAGGAGTTTATTTAGGTAATCTGCCTCTATTATGATTAAAGTTTATTTTTTCTTATTTTAGTTGATATAAGTTATGAATTGTCATATATATATATTTTTTTTCTGTGTGCAAAAACGTTAACGTCTATATTTTTATTAATAACATAGTTATAGTTATAAAAATGGTTCAGTACCTGAAGAAAGTTTCATTAATCATACTAAATTTTACAGAATAAAAATGTCTTCATTTAAATTTGAGTTTTGATGTTTTGCAAAAGTACCATTTTATAGCAATTTTTATGTATGTTTTGAGTTTTAAAATCAAAATATTTAAAAAATATACATATTTTTACATGTTATTAACAATTCTTAGCTATTTTCTATAATATAATGCACATCAGTAGGCATTTTTTCAAAAGAAAAAAAAAACCCTTCCGAAAGTAGGCAAGCACCTTAAGAAATTTAAGACTACGTTTTTGTTTCACTCAAATAGCAATTTTTTTTTCTTTTTCAGTTTGTGGATAAATAAAGTTTTTTCTTTGAGTCTTTTGTACTTACCTTTTTACAAGTTATTAGCAATTATGGGGTTTTTAAAATCAGGTTTCAGTTTTTTTTTTTTTTTTTTTTTTTTATAAATCTTGTGTCGTAGGACCTAAATAAACCAACCAATTAACAATTTTAGGGAACTGTAATTAAATGTTTGTATTTTATAAAAAATTGTGTGAACAGGAAATTATTATTAAAATTATAAGCAATCAAAAGTGTAATGTACGAAATATAGAAAAGTTCTCCTGTTTGCAGTAAATATTTGGTTAATTATAACAACAGATAATGCCTATAGAAAAGAACAGACAAATTTGTATTTTTAAATACGATAAAAATATTTTTGAAAGATCACTGATTTTCAATAATTTAGACTAAGCATGGAGTATTTTCAAATATGTCTATAACATATATTAATTACTTTCAAAAACAACTTTTTTTGTTCATAAAAAAGTGTTATATACGTACCTTGCTTCAAAATCTGCATACGTTACGTATATATATATATATAAATGCAGCAGAATTTATTAATCTATAAAATTTAGAATGAGAATTTTCCATTTGAACAATCCTTCTGCCATTAGCACTTATTATATTATTATTTTTATTGTCTAACTTTAACTATTATTTTTTCCGGTTATGATTCAATAATAATCCCACGACATCTTGCTGCGAGACATAATACATCTGACATTATTCCAATATTATTACCGATATGCAAGATTTCTGATTACAAAGGTTGCTTAGACTTAGTTTCGAAATAGGGATATTTCAGGGGGAAAAAACAAGTAAAAGTCGGTTGCTTTGCTTCCCAGTTGAGAAATACAAGAACCATATCAGTCTTCTTCTGTCAAAAAAATTTAAATTGTTTAAAATGATTGCAGAAATCTAAAAAAAAGTATATCAATTTTAATTGATACTTTTATTCTTTGCAAATATGTTATTATTAAGGGGATAGTAGAAGACAATGAAATGCAATTTTAATTTTTTTACTTTTTCAAGACGAAAAACAAATGTTACATTATGCATCAGTTGCTCGTCATTCTGTGGTAACAAAGACCATCTGTTACTGCATTGCGAAAACGTCCACATTATTAAGCATTGCATCAGTAGGTGTCTGTCTAAACCTGTCATTCTCAACTTCAGCCAATATGTGACGGGTCCTAACATACGGGGTATTTCTAAATGAATATCGGGGTTTTAACGCTTGGTAGAATTTATTACATAAAACGTAAAATTACAATTAATACATAAAATGAAAGAGCAACTCAAACAGTTTTACCTACAAGCTTACAAGTGTTCAATGTGATCACCTTTCGTCACACGGCACACATCAAGTCGATAGCTCAGTTCTTCTCAAACTTTGATTGGCAAAGAAGTTCTGTTCAGATTCTCACCCGATCTGACGCCATGTGATTTCTACCTATGAGGGTTCATAAAGGATCGTATGTATGTGCCTCCACTACCAGTTGACCATTGTAGCTGTTGCAACAATGACCCCATAAACCCTAATCAACGTTTGGGAAGAACTGAGCTATCGACTTGATGTGTGCCGTGTGGCGAAAGGTACTCACATTGAGCACTTGTAAGCTTGTAGGTAAAACTGTTTAAGTTGCTCTTTCATTTTATGTATTAATTGTAATTTAAAGTTTTATGTAGTAAATACTACCAAGCGTTAAAACCCCAATATTCATTTAGAAACACCCCGTATTAATGTTTGTGGTCCCCCTGCATAATCTCTATAAGTAAATGCATATACTTAATACGAAATCGGCCTCTTTTTGCTTAAGGATCCTGCTTAAGGTACAATTTTATCTCCCCATCCCTTTTTTACGTCCTTCTCAACACATTTTATATACACTGCAAAAATACAATTTAAAGCAACTTAGATTAATTCCTCATCGTATGTTCGTTACTGTAGTAACGCTGTAGTGTGCCGCTGTAACGTAACGTATCGAACTATCATTTGCAAAGTGCCAAAACTCCAAAAGATCTTTCTGTTCATTCTTTTCTTCTTTCTTTCTTCCTTCATTCTTTTCTTTCCTTTTTTCTTTTCAAGAAAAGGTAAGAGCTTTTTAAAGTCTGGAAACAATTTGTTTTCTAAATAAAATGATTTCGCAATTTTTCAGTTCTATGGTCAAACGTACATTATTTTTGTTCATATGACCCGAATTAAAACAACTAATTTCATATTTTATTTACAGAAAATAGTTCTATGGAGGCTGTTGTGTATTTTAATTGTTTTGTGATGTTATTGATAGATAAACATTTTTAGATAAATAAACTAAGTAAATTTATCTATCTGTCTTAATATGCCTAAGTGTCTATCTCTCACACGCAGCAATACAAATTCTCAAATGTTCATTTTTCAGGGCCAGCGTAATTTATTTCGCTCATGTAATATAATATCTATTGATTAAATTCTTTCTAAATAGTTTTTATCTGTGCTGGATATCACAAAAAGGAGAGGAAATAAAAAACAATGCTTATACAAATGTAAAAAAAAAAAAATCATTTTATTTTAATTGATATTTTTATTTTTTCTAAAGTCTTTACAAACACGTTATTATTAAAATCCAATATACTCTTTTTAAAAGCACTGATGAAGATTTTTCCTTTCAGAATTCGATGCCCACAAGCTTACTGGACTACTTTCCAGAGGCTAAAGGAGATGGATTACGGGTTACTTGGGCAAGAGGTACAAATAACAAGGCACGGCTGGCTTCAGCGCTCAGAAGTAAGCTAAACTGCAATTTTCTTTGCTACCAAACAGACAATGATTTCATTTTTAGTCTTGTTAATTTGCATTTATATTTACTTTCAAATTAAAAAAATTCCTGCAGGCTCGGCCTACAGGCGGAAGTAGATGTCGGAGTAAAGTACTAATTTCACCAACAAAACCTAAATCAAGATTAGAGATAAACCCAGTTTCTTCAGAAAGAATGAGCTCTAGGGACCTAAACTTTTTGTGAAAATTGTAATCTGCACGAATACACACACGCCCATATATATATATATATATATATATATATATATATATATATGGGCCATATATATATATATATATATATATATATATATATATATATATATATATGTGTGTGTGTGTATATCCATATATACAGCGGTAGAATTGATAAAAAAAAGTCACTGGTCCCAAGGACCAGTAAGCATGAGAATTTACTGGTCCGCAGTCATCGTTACTGGTCCGCTATATAAAATTCCATGACGTCCCTTTAACCCTTGAATGACCCCCCCCCCTCCCTTTTAGAATATAAACCAAACTTCCTTTACAGTTATCCAAAATTTTCAGCCTAGTAAAATGTAAAATTATAATTTACTAAAAATTAAACAGTATACATAACGAAAAACTATAAAATTATTAATTAGATATTTTATTTTTTTATTTATCTGATTATTTATTTACACTGACTAAGGTTTAATGCAATTTTT
This sequence comes from Maratus speciosus, assembly GCA_963932465.1. Lineage (NCBI taxonomy): Eukaryota > Metazoa > Arthropoda > Arachnida > Araneae > Salticidae > Maratus > Maratus speciosus. Next base: position 462,644,314 of record OZ010790.1, read on the forward strand.
ATTTATTATTTTGTGATGTGTGTTTGGTTGCGGTTTTCTAGGGGACGGGAAAATTTAAGTTTACCTGTGAGAGAGGGGGGAAAAGTTACTGGTCCTGCGGACCACTAAATTTTTCAAATTAGTGGTCCGATATCATTTTTGGTGGTCTCGGACCAGCGGACCACCAAGGATTTCGAACGCTGATATATATATATGGAATAGGTTTAAAAATGGCGAAAACAAATTCAGATAACCTCAAAATGTTAAAATGTTAATATATATATATATATATATGTATATATATATATATATATATATATATATATATATATATATATATATATATATATATATATATATATATATATATGTATATATGTATATGTATATCCATATATATATATATGTATATATGTATATGTATATCCATATATATATATATGTATATATGTATATGTATATCCATATATATATATATATGGAATAGGTTTAAAAATGGCGAAAACAAATTCCGATAACCTCAAAATGTTAAAATATGTTATTACAGTCGAACCTCTATTTAACGAAGTCGCTAAATCCCGGGAAAAAGTTCGTTATATGGAAAATTCGTTAAACAGAGATTCACCTTTTAAAATATTTTAAACTACATAAAACAGATTTTAATTTCATAAACACTAAATATTTTTTCTAAAAGTAATTAATCACATTTTTTTTTAATTATATCAATTTATTTTATTTATTTTACCCACCAATATTCATCATCAATTTATTTTTTCTATGTGTTTAAATCTTTGAAATCTTTAAGGAAAACAAAACATTGCCCGGGAATACACTGTATTTTCTGTTTAAAGTATATAGTTTTCCATTAAAATTAACGAATTTTACTGACATTATCCTATTTATTATTACTATTATAACAAATAATTTAAACCATACTTTAACATATGCGTCCTTAAATTTAATTTCTGAAAAACTCTGGTAATTTTGCCTGAATTTTTTCTTTTAAAAATTGCTTTTTCTCGTAATACTACTCTCATCTTTGCAATGCACCAAAAACCTCTTCATGCGTATTTTCTTCTAACTATAATCCGCGTCTGATTGTTTTAAATGATTTTAGCATTTCATTATGCGAAGTTTTGTTAATTCCCGCATCATGATCATTTCCATCATCATCATATTCGTCTTCATCGCAATTCATTGCTGTATTGTTTTTATTTTTCACACTGTCGAAAATATCCAATTCGGATAGTGTTTCCGAGGTCTGAATTTCAGAATTAAGTGAAATACACTCATCAATCAGCACATCATGGTTAATTTCTTCTTTTTTTTCTCATCTGTATTCACATTTTTTAAGTAACTCTAAGGGATTATAGTCTAATTCTCACTGCCGATAAAGAAGGCGCCTTTTAAAACCAGTTCAAGGCCATTGAACATCTTAAAATGTGTTTAAAGAAAGAATAAGTTTGAAATGTCCAGAAATATTTTGAGAAATGGGGAGAAAAAAATATTCAGATCACAAGAAAAAGTTCGTTAAATAGAGAATGCACTTCGCTATTTGGAGGTTATTTTACTAAGAAATTCGCAAAATGTTCTTGGTTCCAAGGAAAAGTTCGCAAAATAGAGGTTCGTTAAATAGAGGTCCGACTGTATTTCCGTAGTCGGTTTTTTATCATGTTTTAATACGTTTTTTCAAACCCACATGACGTTACATATTCACCTGCTGACGCCCATTATATTTCCAATATGACGTAATATTTTTAAAATTATTATTCGTCAAACTATTTATTTCATTTTCAGTTTTCACGTGGAAATCTTGTTCTAGAAAACTTACAACGTAATATTCATTTTTTTTTCAACTCGTCGAACTATTCATTTCATTTCTATTTTTCACGTGAAAATCTTGCAATAGAAAAGTAATTGTTGTGGTGAGAATTTCATTGTTTTTTTTTAATTGTTGGCAACTGCTCTAACGAAAAATGTTTATTTTTTCCTGTCATTTTTCTGTAAGAGCTGGTTTTATCAGAATCATGTTAAGGCGGTATTCACAAGTTTTAACCTTCCCCATTTCCACGTCCTTACGCCGATTTTGTCCATTTGCAATCCCCGCCGAGATATTAGCCTTCTCAATGTTCTTGGCGAGTTTGAAGACGATCCGTGCATAATTGCAACTTTTATTGTGCTGACAAAATTTAGTACATACATATATTACTGGTTTACTATGTTCATATTTTGTTCATCTATTAGAATTTTACCATTTGTTCATATATTTGTGATTTCATCTTTATTACACACACACACAAACTTATATATATATATATATATATATATATATATATATATATAAACTTTTTAGGTGAGGGTGATTTGGGGTTCCTGGGGTCATATAATTAAAAGTTATGAAGGAATTTTTCAAAAGTCGCACCATGGTAACGACTGCAATAGGTAGTTTTTCTTACGAAATCTACCTAAAATATGCCGTCTCATTTACATTACAGGGGGAAATACAGTGAGGAAAGTGAGGTATAATGTACAGATTACTTCTGATGTCAACATCTCTTTTTTTATGCATGTGCAAGCAAAATGCACAACGATGAGTGAGGTATCACACGAAAGGGTTTTGAACAGACTTTTGAGATAGTACGCTCACATATTGTTGAAACACGATGTTTTATTTAAAAAAATATAGTTGATTAAAAGATAATGGGAAAAGCACCAGCAAATAACCTCAAAGATTACAGGAGTCCAATGGTTAAGCAATAACATCTCACTCTTCTCACAATTTGTCTTCACAGTTATGGCATAAATCTAAAAGCATAAAACCTGGCTCACAGTTCGTGTTTCTTGTACTGTGTTGCCACAATAGTTGTTAAAAAATTCAAGGTATTAAGACAAGAGTTCCATGGTGTAAGCCTTTCTCCAGAAAGCAGATTTTGAGACTTCATTTGTCCTCCTGTTGAGATAGCATTAGATAACGTTCTGAAATGCTTATTCCAGTGTGTTTATATGTGTCACTTTATAAAACATACAACATTACGTAGTAGCAGCCACGCCATTGTAACTTTGTGGTGCGCATTGGCACTGCATAATGTAAATGGACCTTTGCAGTGATTTGGCTGAGACGTCGATTTGTTTGTTTCTAATGCGATCTGTATTGTCTTCAATCTAAAATGTTCACTTTTAGGTAGATTTCGTATGAAATACTACCTATTGGCGTCGTTTCTATGTTAGAATTTCTGAAAAATTTTTGCAGATCTACACCGATCATGACCCCTAGAGCCCAAAACCACCCTCAGTAAAAAACTTTTTCTATCTATCTATCTATCTATCTATCTATGTATCTATCTATATATATCACTTTCTTCTGGACACGATAACTTCCACAATTCTGCACCAATCTCTTCCAAACTAATACATAAAATCAAGGGGCATAAAATCTCGGTCAAGTTCGTTAATGGGCAAAATCGGACCAAGGGGATGGAAATAGGGAGGGGTTTTGTGAAAACAGAAAACCCCCATAACTTCTTAATTTTTGTACATATCGAATCAGTTTAAAGTTTTTATTAATTCTAAAAATAGGGCCAAAAATTTATGTATCACAAATTTTTGATAAAGTTAAAAATGGGCTCAAGGGGCGCAAAAAATAGGGTTTTTGGGGGAAAAAATTCATAACTTCGTCAATTCTCAAGATATCAAATCCAATTAATTTTATCATGAATCTCCTTAACATTATCTAGAACTTTTATATTCACAAGTTTTTCATAGGACCAATTCGTGCCGCAAAAAAAAAAAAAAAAAAAAAAAAAATAATAATAAAAACGAAAACAAAAAGGGCGTTTGAAGAAGAAGAAAATCCATAACTCCGTCAATTCAAAAGAAATAAAATCCCCATGAATTTATCATATATCTTCTTAATATTGTCTACAACATCTATATAGACAAGTTTTGGATAGGACCAATTCTTACAGCAAAAACAAATTAAAAATACATAGCGGTTGAAGAAAAAAATCATCTTAGTAAGAGTGTATTCAAATCCAAACTGCTTATTTTCTGACTCATTTTACAATTCATTTTTACTCTCAAAGGCTTCCAATTGGTACCTTTCCTTACTCAGAAACTATATAATGTACTGTAATGGTCAACTTTTTGATAGAGGCAGAATATATTTTAAAACATGCTGGCAAAGTGGGCCTTTTGAACCGAATTTCCCGAAGCGGATTGTGTAGGAAAAATCATCGTATTAAGGGAGTATTCAAATCCAAACTGCTTATTTTCTGACTCATTTTTAAATTCATTTTTGCTTCAAACGCATCCAATTGGTACATTCGCTTATTCAGAAACTATATAATGTACCATAATGATCGATTTTTTTACAGAGGCAGAAAAAGTGATGTCAAAGTGGGCATTTTGAACGGAATTTCCCGAAGCGATTGTGTTAGAAACGAAAAATATTGTCCTACTGAGAAAATAATTGTTTACATATCAAGTTTTAATTAATTGAACGAAAATTAAAAACACAGGTCGCTTATAAATCTCTTCAAAAATCACGTCAACAAGTTTCATGTTTTTCCTATTAAAAATGAATCTGGAGTTATGCCAGAAAATTTCGAGTTGTTGAGCATGGAAAAGTATATATTTTTTTAAAATACCGCCCTAACATGATTCTGATAAAACCAGTTATTATATAAAAATGAAATAAAAACTCGTCAAAAGCGGCCAGATAAAATTGTTAAACTGGGTTTATCTCTAATCATGATTTGGTTTTTGTTTGTGAAATTAGTATACTTAACTTCGAAATCTACCTCCGCCTGTAGGCCGGGCCGGCAGGGATTTTTTGCTAATAAACAGTTCATACTGTTTAACCTAAAAGCTTTTGGAGGAAATAGTCTCTCTGAAATATATATTTCTCTTTATTGTTAATTAATTAGATTTACATAAATATAAATTAAAAATGTACTAATATTAAAACATAATTATTTTTTTAATGAATAAAATATTTTAATTTATATTTCCCCCCCAAAGCGCTTGTTTTGAAATTGAAGGGCTCGGGTGTAAACAAGTTAAGGGGGAACATACTTGAAAAATAAAAAAATCAATGTTCATTTTTTGCATAATATCATTCTACACTATGTATTGCATAAAATATAAAATTACCCATCTCAATATGTGCTCTGGAAGCAACCTAAATTTGAGTAAAAAGGTACTTTTGGTTTTTTGTTTCTCCTGAAAAGTAGCATTTTTTATCACAATTTGTACCTTCTCTCTAAAACCATAATAGGTATCTTGATATATTTTTTCTCTCTGGTAGTTTATGTCTTTGGGTATCATATGAATTAAGGAAATTTTAAACAAAAAAAATTCCGTTTATTTATTTATTTATTTTTTTTTTTTTTACTCAAAAAAGTACTAAAGTGCTTTTTAAAAAATCTCAATAAAATGTAAGCATTTATTATTTAATTTTTTAAAAATTCATTTGATAAATATACATTCAATAAAGTTGTGAATTTCTTTTTTTTTTCTTTCTGGTTATCGGATGAGGGGTTTAGGAGAAAAGGTACAGTCGTGAAAAAAAAAAAAGTACACACCCCTACTAAATCTGCAACTAATTATCGTAGAAAAAAAGTTACTGCTACCAATCGACTGGAAATAAAGTCTACTTTTAAATGAGCATATAAAATTTGCTTAGGGAGCCATCTATAAATCAAAACCAGACCAAGTTTTGTTTTTTTCCATGGCAACACCCAATTTTGACAATATATTTTATATCTTCGGTTCAAACTATGCCTAGAAACGAAATGTTTAGTCATTTGAATGATAAGTTTTTGAATTATAAGCATTCAAAATGTAGAGCTTTTAATCTTAAATTAAATTTTCGTATTTTTATTACCTCCTGAAATTATAATCCTAATGTGATAATTTTGTGTGTGGTTATAATTCTAAAGATTTGAGATTTGATCTTAAAGCATTACTTTATTACAACTAGTGAATATTTTTTTCCACAAAATTTTCTGCTTGAGTAGCAAAAAATCACATACTTGAGTCTGAAGGAAGATGCATGCTTTCTTTTAAACATGAGCTCATTTTTGTCAACGGAACCGTTCCAACCTTTTAAGATTATGCCCAAATTTGTTGTAAAGCCATTACCGCTCGTACTTATCATCATCATCATCATCATCTACCTCAACTGCCGGCAAAAATACATTCAAAAGCTTAAATAGTATTCACCCTTAACCTGATTGGATCGCGGCCGAACTTCAATCAATTCAATAGTGAATACCATTTGAGCGTTCAACTGAATTTTTCAGGCTTAACCGACAATTGAGGCAGAATGTGAATATGACCACTAGAGTCCAGTGTTGCAAGTGGGCTACTTTTTTAAAATTCAGATTTCTTGACTGGCACCACTTTTTTGAAATGGCAAAATTCGTCTTATTTAAGACCATATTAATTAAGGTGAAAACAAAAGGAATTTTGCCATTTCAAAAAACTGTTGACAAACTCCAGAAATCTGAATTTAAAAAAGTAGCCCACCGGCAACACTGTCAGAGTCTGGGATCTAATAGAATTTGATCCCTCAGTGATTAGTCCAGCTCAAGGGTAACCAACCCGCATCTGATTGGATCAAATGTCACCACTATTTCCGAATAGTAATTTTTGCCTTATGTAGTGACGGAAATTCCGCAATTAAATAAGGCGAAGATTACTATGCTGAAATAGTGGTGATAATTGACCCACTGGCACATGGGTTTCGTCCACTGGCCTAACTCTTTGGAAATTTGCATCATTTTCTATAGAGGTTTTGTCGCTATGTGAATATGAGCTAAATTCCTTTAGGAAATCCTGTTTCTAAACAATTTTTCCTGTAAACGATCTTTTTTTGACTTAAGTAAAAACAAGTCCGTAAAAATATGTTTCTACTTTTCAATTGCATGAAAAAAAAAAAAAAAAAAAAGTCTCCACCAATTTGATAATACATGCCTTTCCCAAATTCCAGTTTTAAGAAAACAAAACATAGATATTAATTTTTATTTTCTTAAACGTTATATAGAAGGAAAAAAAAGAAAAGAAATAAAATTTGACTTTTGACTATTTCCGATTGTTATCTTCTGTTCCACTACCAAGTTGTGTCAATCATATATTTTTATTTGCTTAAACATTATAGAGAAAGAAAAGAAAAGAAAGGAAATAAAATTTGGCTATTTCCGATTTTTATCTTCTTATTCGTTACCACGGTATGTCAAACATCTTTTTCTTTTCCTGTTATTCCTCAATCAATTATTTTATCATCTTCAATAGAGCTGAACTGCAAAATAAACAATATTGATTACTTTTATCCTTGCAGGTTGAGTGACTTTTATCATACTTTCACTTGTTAATCTATATTCTCGATTTTTTCAAATCAAGCCTATTAACTTGCAGTCAACTGAAAAATAAACAGAAACGTATTTTCCTTCGCGAAGTAAAATTAGAATTTGATTTAATCATAATTTCATGTCTAAGCGATAAGACTGCTTTTAAAATTTTGAAAAATCGATTTTTGTTCTGGTTTCTTTTCCTAAAATGGTTCTAAGAAAAAGGTGCGTTTGCTCAAATGAGAAATGCAAAGTACAGCAGCCCCTCTTTATATCGGGCAAAGCTGAGAAACCAAGAAAGCGCGATATATACGAATGCGCCATACAACCGAGACAATTTAAAATTAAGGAAAGTAACAAACAATAAATTGTTTTATATCTGTCTACAAAATATTAGTTTATACATATATTGCAATTTTATTTAAATAAAATTGCTGTAATTAATTACATTTATTTTAATCGAATTATGCAAGGAGTTCCCTCTTAGGCGTAGATATACGATTTTCTAATGGTGGGGGTGAGGTAGGGGAGGTTCTAAATATAAATATCAGAAATTATATTTATAAGTATTTAGTTTTTTAAATAAATTTTTTTAAAACCACATGATTAAAATTTGATGAAAATCAATTGAAGAAAATTTTTAAAAAACTACATGATTAAAATTTGATGAAAACCAATCGAAGTATCTAAAATTTTAAAGATACATATCAACATATCTTATTTTGAACGAAGCAATAAAAAATTAGTTTTTAAAATACTGTTTAATTTAAAGTTTTAATTAAATTTTTTAAGTAAAAATTGTTGACATGACTTTATAATCAAAACAAATTTTACTGACATGTATGTTTTAATTTATAATAGAGAAAAGTTTTGAAATACAATATTTAAGCAGAAATGGCTCCTTTAAAGCTGACGTATGACATAAATATACTATAAATGTTTGTGGAGGGATCTCTATTTTATGTTCAATCATATGTCACACCCCCGCTGAAACCCTGAAACAAAAAATTTTAAAGTTGAAAAACAGTTTTTCTATGCTTTTCGAAGGTATGTTTGGGAAGGGGTTTCGTGAATATGTCTGAAGACATCGCTGCAGTGTTCAAGTATTTTAAAGTTATTACCCCTTCCTCCACGAGATTCCTAATAAGATGGTATCTTAAGGAAATATGTTTCGTCTTTTGGTGATATTTGTCCGATTCTGCAAGTTTAATTGAAGACTGGTTGTCTTCTAGCAAAGTAATTGGGCACTTCTGTTCCAATTCCAGTTCTCGTAGAAGCTCTAGTTTCCATATTCTTGTGCTGCACTGGCCGCAGAGACGTATTCGGATTCAGCAGAAGACATGACGATACATCTTTGTCGCTTGGATGTCCAATAAATAGCGTTTTTGCCCAACATTATTAGATTTCCAGAGTCGGACTTTCTATCCGTTTGATCATTTGCCCAATCTCAATCATAATATGCCCTCAAGACAGGTTTTTCAAAATTAATCTGTCAATTTAAGGTCAATTGTTGTTTTTAGATACCTAATTGTTCTCTTAACCGCTTCCCAATCCTTAGCTCTGGGACGCTCGTTCATACGACTTAATATATTTACGGCGGCGCTAATATCTGGCCTAGATACGGTTGAGATATAAAGTAGTGCACCCACGGCCTGTCTGTATTTCGTATTGTTTGGAAGAAGATTTTCTTCATCCGTTAATTTGACATATCCTGGTTCCATAGGTGTGTTTGTGGGTTTTGAATTTCCTAAACCAAATTTGGCTATCAATTCCTGAATTTTATTAGTTTGATCGAATGTCATTGTATTCTTGCTGGGTCGATTTATGTTTATCCCTAGATAACATTTTGCATCACCTAAGTCAGTTATGGGGTATTTTTGCTTTAATTCGCTTATAAGACTATCAATGTTTTGATCTTCCCCTGCAATTAAGAGATCGTTACTAACAACGTAGTCATATGAGGTGTTTTCCATAATTTTCCTTAACAACTCTTGTTCATTTTAATATTGTTACACTCATTTATTTAACTCAACTTGGTTTTTGTGTGTAAAGACGGAATTTTGTTATAGATTTTTCAATAACTTTCTAATATGATAGAATTAAAAAAAAATATGTTCACATGGCGTAGTTCCGATGACAATACGACAGTTTAATAATTTTGAAACTTAATTATAAATTAATGCATAAATTTTAAGCCATTTTTCCATTAGCCCGTCTCAGGTGATAAATTGCCAAATATTCTCTCAAACTCGTGCAATAGTTTAAGAGGTGAAACGACAATGCATTTAATGATGCGCCAAAACACACTCGCCAAAGTAGGCCCTAATGGCTGTGAAACTACAATGATTTAATTTTACGCACTAAAAAAGTAGAAAATAAAATACAGATAAAAAAATAGTGCGGAACCATTAAAATATGCTTTAATATGCTTTTTAAAAATATGCAATTAATAGTTTCATATTAATTAAATAATGATTATATGTTGAGAAATTGATTTAGAAATCTTATAAACGCGTTCGGTTCTGGCGTATTATTAATTGTACATGTCTTCTTTTCATTGAGTATTATTGTGTCAACAATTACTTTTGTTGTCATCTACATGTAGTAATGGTAGTGTAGGTCTATGCATTTCTTATTATGACTTCATTTATGTTTTGGCATTTAGTAATCTATATAATCTATATAATAAAAGCTTAAGTCATGTGACTGTCATCAACAGTTCTGTCTGACCGCTTCACTTTTTATTTACCAATTTATTTGATATTGTTTACCATTTTTAACAGTGTTATGTATTAAATAATGTTAAATTACTGTTTTGAACATGATGGCAACGAGAAACAAGATTGGCAATTGACAACCATTTTTGGCGATCTATCTAATGGGCCGGATAATATATAAATATCTCAAATAGGCATGAAACATAAATGACAAAGTGAGTTAAGCGGTTTTTGTCAAGAAAGATGAAATACATAACAACTAACAACAAACAACATACGAAATGCTGCCATGATCGTATAGAATTCTTGATTTCTCTGTCAGAGGCTTCCGATTTGTCGAAGGATTAAACAAATAAATTAAATTGTAAATATAAGTAACATGTTGAAAGTGCTTAGTATTACTAGTCGCTTCTGGCGACCAAACTGGTCGCCAGAAGTGAATAGTAATAATACTAATAAAAGTTTGCTTACTTCTCTTTGCACCGTTGCCGATTCTTTTATTTAAAAAATATATTCCACTCTTTGAATTTAAAATATTGATTTTAAAATATTGTAACACCTGTTAAATTCTGTCGTTAAACGATATTTTTCAAACGTCTCCAAAAACGCTTCCTTAGCCTATTGTCATATGAACATGAATTGAATAGTGCGCAATAAAACTACATTCGTTATAGATTTTAGACAATGATGTATTCGTTAAACTTCACTAAATGTATTTGTATAAGCTACTATGAACATTATTAACGTAAAAGTAATTTTTTTCTCAAAAAAAAAAAAAAAAAAAAAAAAAAAAAAAAATTGGACCCGAAAGTGTGTAAAAGATAGTTTAAATAATATTTGTTTTTTTCTTAAATAAAATTTTCTTTGTACAGTATCCTCTCTGTTAACCGTCCTCCTCTTAACCGGATCTCCGCTTTAACCGGCCGACTTTTTTTCCCAATATAAGGCAAAAATCAGTGACGGCCTCGAAAACTCAGCTTAGGCTATCGAGTTCAAGTGCAATCCCGAGGGGAAGATGGCAAAATTCAGAAAGGAAAAGTCGGTTCTAAATGGATACGTGTTGACTTTCGCCAGTGTTGAATTCAGGGTGTGACTCGAGTTGGGGAAGAGATGTCCCCACAGAAGATTTGAGATTTTGTGTTTTAATGGTCAAGAATTCAATCAAAAGTTCAGCTTATGATGTTAAAGAAATTGAGTGATTATGATGCAAAATGTCGGACATCCTGATTTCAACAGATGAACACTAATTTCTTTGTGGTTCATTAAATTAAATAAGCATAATGTAGAACAATTTCAACTTCTTATAAAGGTGTGTGAAACGATTTTCCACAATTTAATGTGTGTTAAATATTTTTCATTATTTGTTATCAGTGATTGTTTTTCTTTCAATTTTGTTGATTATACCTATTGTTCATTTCACAAAATATAGAAAACATGTACTTTTTTTAAAGCTACACAAATTGAAAAACTAAATGCATCGTACGGGTTTAATTAATTAAATTACGCAGATACTTATTTAATTTTTTTTTTTTTTTACTTCTCCGCTTTAACCGGTTTTTCTCTTAACCGGCCAACCCTCGGTCCGGTTTAGGCCGGTTAAGCGGGAGGCTACTGTATATTCTTTTTTTTTTTTTATTACATGCAAGCTGATAGACTAAAAGGACGTAAGCGGCCTCTTAATACAAAATTGCATACATGTAAGCGTAAAACTAGCAAGCAAAATTTTTAATATCGCGTCTCAAAACTTACATACTTTTAATACCACTTGTTAAAATGATTGTGATGTGATTATTAAAAAAAAAAAAATATTTAATTTTGTCTAGTAAAATAATGTAGAATCCAAGTGTTCTATTGTAAATAAATCGTCTTTAATGAACTTCAAAAAATCATTTAACATTCCAAAAATGTAAATGAAAAATGAGCCAATGGCTCATTTTTGCATCTTGCATCATTTTGCATCTTGTTATGGGGAAGTTTGTTTTCTCGCTTCCTTGTTTTTTTCTCTGAAAATTCTTTAAGAATTGTGAAGAAAGTTTAAACTCTTGCTAATTGGTGATTCAACGGACAGAATTGCTAAGCTCTTCCAAACGTTCTTACTGAACTCGTGATCTCAGGTGAACTAAGATCAAGTTTTGATCTTAAGAAAAACTAGTTTTTCCAAATGCCACAGAGAGTTAAAATTACAAGAAAATCCAAATATAAATAAAGTGTAACAGACCAGTACAGACCCAGTAACAGACATCTGAAGTTTTCTTTCTTGTTCAAATCACTATTACAAAATTTTAAATCCATTTTATACATATTTTCTTTTTGAAATGATAGTAGAAATACATTAAAAAATTATTGTGGACAAAATTTTGAAAATTTATACATTGTATTATTAAAAATTAATTTTTTCATAAATATGGTCAATAACTCCAATAACTGACACCAACCCTAAAAAGAAGACCAATGACTGACACCAACCCTAAAAAGCAGACCAATAACTGACACAAAGTCTCTGACACTTTATTTATAAATATACTAATAAACAAAAGAATTTTATATTTCAAAGAATTTATGCTTTAAAAATACTTTAATTTTTATTATAAAAACAAAATTCTTAAACCTTTTTTATGTATGATATAATACTACAGATGCATGTCTTTTTTTTTCAGGTTTTATATTATTAGTAATGCAGATATCCAATGCATTTAAGAAACAGTAACTAACAAGTGGTGTCGGACACGACACTGGTAGAACAACTTATTTTAATGGTGTTTACTACAAGATAAATTTAATTTATTATTATTATTATTTTAAACAGTTCAAATAATAGATTTCATATTTCTTTAATATAAACAATAATCCACACCTTTGTCGGAGACTGGTGAAATGAAATACCTGGAACCAGTAGCTGGCACATCCCAGTTACGCTAAATTAAATAACTGTAAACTATAAATCATGGTCCTAATGTATTATAGCCATCTTTTAACTAATCTTATTAGTTAAAAGATTAGTTAAAAGATTAGTTAAAAGACAAGTATAATTTTAAGAAAAAATTTAGGATGGGTGAATTAAAAATAGATTAAAGGAACAATATCTTAATTTTAAAAAGAATGGTTGGCTTAAAATGGCATTTTTTGTGTTTTCAAAAGTTCCTTACCCATTGACTAATGTTTTGGCCACTAGTAGTGAAAACATTGACTCCAAAATAAAAATAAATATCCATGTTATCACTAGATGACATTACTTTGCAAAATTTTACAAGAAAATTTGAGTGAGATTTTTGCCAGTGTCAGTTTCGAAATGCGGTAGATTTATTGTTACAAGCAACGTTTCTAGCGTTTGCACGGTATTTTGAATCTTTGATGACAGCATTGACTTTAGTTCATCAATTTTATCACAAAGCATGTATCCATCTATATCAGATAATTTTGTGATCTTGTTTTGGGCCAGCTATACTGTGTCGATTCCAATTTCAGATCTGTTGTACATTTCTTTTGGTAACTTCGAACAGATCCTGAATTTTGTAGAAGCAGAATACAAATAAATTTTGATACTATTGCTTTGTCTACCACTTGATTTAAGCATTGCCGAAAAAAGGCTGTTTTTGCATATGCCAAAGATTCATCTAAAGATTTATAATAAAATAAATTTCTTCTTGCGTAAGCACTTACTCTCAAACTTGAATATAAGTTTAGTATCTAGGTCATTGGCTAGTTCACTAGCGTCAATCATCGGCTTCATCAAAACATTTACTCTGTGTGGTCTTTACTAGTTACAAGTTTTGGGGATAAAAAAAAAAAAACCCTATAGCAACATCCATGGTATCACTGTGAAGTTTGCTAAAGCGTGCCAGAAAAGAAACCCAATGAAGCCAGAAATTTGTGGTTTATAATTTGATTAACAAACGATTCATCATTAATATTAGCTTGAACATCATCAGCGTTTTCTTCAACCCTTCTAGTGTATAACAAAGTTTAGCAGCTTGGTACCGTACAACTTTCACACTTTCTTTCTAATACCAACATCGTATGTCAGAGAGATTTCTACAGAGAAATCTTAGAGATCTGGAAGAGCCCGGGATAAGACCGTGGCCCCTAATCTAAATAAAGGCAAACTTTCAAACGGGCCGGGCCGGCTAAAATAAGACAATTTTTGTAACGTACCGGGCCGGGCCGACAAAAAATTACACGCACCATCCGGGTCGATTAAATAATTAATGGGTCACCCTGCCCGATGTAAAATTTAAACGAAGCCGATAAAATATGTATAATTTTCAATGGATATGACTTTCGCGAGAATAAGTAAAAATGCGGTGTACGGGGCGATGCTAGTTTGACAACATCAATATAGAAATATAACATGTCCAGCGTAGAGATAGCATCGGACAGTTGCATCGTGTTTGAGACCTGGCTTAATTTTTTTTCAGCAGATTCGGGCCGGGTCGGAATCAGGCATGCCTTTTCCCTATGCAATCAAGCCGACTCGGAACTGGACTTAATTGTTCCCAGGACGTGTCGCACTGGCAATATATTTTTTGTAAAAATTGTAATAGCGATAATGAACTCCTGGTTACGTAGTCATTGGAAATACCTTAATAAATTACAGAGAAATATTTCAAAATCTACTTTTTATTATATAGCTTCAAAAGTTATGACGTTTTTAACCAGGGTTGGCAGGTTTTTGACGCATGTCAGTTTTTGACAGTTTAAACTGCGGTTTAAACCGTCATGTCAAAAACCCCTTGTCAAAAACCTCGTCAAAAACCTCAAATACTTACAGTGATCTGTAAAATTTCACATTAAATGTCACACATTAGATGTAATATTTAAAATTCACTATTACTGTAATTGTATAATTAGTATATAGTATTAGTAATAATTACAGGGTTGGCAGGTTTTTGACATGTGTCAGTTTATGTCGGTTTAAACCATAGTTTAAACCGTCATGTCAAAAACCTCAAATACTAAATTGATTTGTAAAAATTCAAATTAAATGTCACACATGACAACATTTCATGTAATATTTTAAATTCACTCTTACTGTATATCAGTAATTAGTACATAGTAAAGTATTATTGTTAAGTACAACTTTTTAACAGGGTAATTTTTTTTTTTTTTTTTTTTTTTTTTTTTTTTTTTTTTTTTGTAAAATTGTGTTTTTCTAAAAAGTAGACATTAAGCTCACCTGAGCTGTACATTTTTTCTCTTACTTAAAATCGTTTTAATTTCGCTTACTTTTGAGAGCTTAAAGCATTAGCTAGCTTTTTTTATGGGGAAAAAAAACTTAGAAAAGTGTAGATTTTTTTGTATATATAACAAGATAATGTGCATCAATGTTATTCTAGTCTAGGCAATAACCATTCCATTCAAAATTGAAATTGGATTATTAATTTCAAACACTTACAAAATAACAGAAGTAATTTAAAAAAAAAAGCTTAAAGTCAAAATCTTTTAAAAACATGCTTTCTTTCAATATATAAAAATGTTTTCGATTTTAAAACTGAACAAAATTGGCTCGGTCATCTAAAAGAAAATTCCTGTAAGCCCATATTGAAAAAGTGCATAATAGAAGGGATCAGATCATGAAACCATACCATCGTTTGGCTTATACTTTGCATCACAACCATCAGGGGCAAGGGTTGACTGCTGTATCAGTTGATTCAGCTCGCGCTTGAGCTACAGAGAGAGTTTATGGATGCTTACCCATACTGATTGTGTATGAAACTAAAGAATCCCCTTTCCAGTCTTCCTATTTCAGTGCTATTGGGAGGACTCCATCGTTTGGTGGAAAGGTATCACTAAATGCAACAGCTTTTTGAGCTTGCTTCAAAACTTGCTCATCTAGCAATGCTTTTGCTATCAAGTCCTACTAGCTCAGCATCAATTAAGAGACGGACTGTTTTCTAACGCTTCATACACTCTAAACTCAAAAATCTTTTGGGTGTAAATAAATGTGCTAAACACGAGGTGTGCTGCAGCATGCTGCGCGGTAAAATTGATCCGGATTATTTAATTGTACAAAATTATTTTCTTCTGGTTGAAAAAAAAAAAAAAAAAAAAAAAAAAAATTATTGCAAATAATATATTTTTTAAATTATTAAATTTGAATAAAAGATCACATAAATCATTGACTTATTTAATGTTTATCTATTGTTAAAATGTTGTATTTGGCACGTGTTGGTACGTGTTACATGTATTTGGCAGTTTTCGACGGTTTAAACCAGTTTTCGACAGTTTAAACCAGTTTATGACAGTTTAAACCAGTTTTTGACGCTTGTCATGTCAAAAACCAGTTTTTGACGTCAAAAACCCAACCCTGTTTTAACCCTCTTTTTTCTATTCTAATCAACATTAATTTTTTTTAATGAATCCTTGTTTGAATGTTGAAAAGTCTAAGAGTCTAAGTAATGTTACTATTGTGTATTTTCTGTTTTGAGGACACATGGGGAAAATGTACTGTAAAATTTTCCTATAAATATGTATGCAGTATTATTTAAAAGAATCTTAATTCTCTGTTAAGGAAAATAGGATTTTTTTGAAGAAATTGAGTAGGCCTGGTCGGTCTGGTCTCGGCCCGAACTTTTAGTTTTTACACCGGGCTGGGCCCTGTCCTGGTAATTTCGGCCCGTGCTGACCTCTAAGATCTGCAACATGTTTTCTAAGCTGTTTAACTTTTAAGATTGTAAATACGCTGCAGAGTTCCAAAGAAAACACACATGAATATGTTTTGGTCACGTCACTCAAAACTAAGTTGTGGTTGTTAGATGCCCATGTAATGTAAATAAAGTTCTCGAACATCACGAAGCATGACATCAGTATTTGTTGGGAATATATCTATTAATTTACCTATTACGCATCTAAATATACTCGGGCTAAAAATATGAAAAGGACGCCGGTAAAAATACCGTATGTTTAGCTTAAAATATATTTTATCGTTAATAATTATAATAATATATTATGGTTGTGTCAAAGTTGCCTAAATTTAGCTCATTTTTCATTTCGTAATTACAAATATCAGAACATTAGTTTAAATTGATTACTTTATCTTGGATATTTATTTTAATTACATGTCCCTGATTATTCCATTTTAATTAAACTATACATTATATAAATAGGATTTAATTTTTCAATAATATGAAATTTTAAAATTAATAAAAATAGTTTTATGGTAAATATAGATAAAAATAATATTTTATTTCTGAAGCTAAGCCATTGCAGGACTGTTTAAAAAAATATATTTTTTATAGTTTTTGATAAGTCTACTTAACAGTTCCTTATTTAAACATTTTCATTCTGGCAAATTTTGACAGTTGCCATCCCGAGCGAATTTATTAAACAAATTAAATTGTATCTAGTTTCTTTTTAAGATAGGATAACAATAAAGAATAAAAAAAGCATTTTTATGTTATTGCAAATGTCACAAACAAACATTTATTCTTGAATCACGTGGTAATAATTTTTCTTTTGCTCAGCTTATTTTTTAGATATGGCAACAGGAAAGAAGAAAATAGAATTGCTTAAACTTTCTATTAAGAATTTCGAAATTGTTTTCTCAATGTATGATGATAATTTAATTAATATAAAAATATTGTACTGTTATTGGAAACACACAACTGTATACATTTTCTAAAACTCTAGCACATCAGGAAGTGGATGAAAAATGAAATATAATATTCCATCTTCACATACATGAAATGAACCCAGTTAAGTTGTAATAAAAACGTGTAATAATAACTGTAGTGCCAATTATTTGAAAAAGTTTTTATTCATTAAGCCTGTGTTTGAAATTATTCTCCGTGATATTAACATAGCAAAGTATCATAAAAATAAATAAATGCCGGAATAAAATGATGAATTATTATCTTGGTATTTTGTTATAATAAAGCAATTACAGCATAATCCTTAATGCATCGACAATGTTTTAGCACCATCGTAAACCTTGAACTGTGCTTTGATTTTTTTCTTTTGTTAGATATTCATATAACCGAGAGCTTCATTTATAGTGAGTTATTTAAAAGGAAAAACACGACAGGAATTTCAGTTTCTTATTTGCTGATCTGAAATCGTGGAAGAAATCTCGATATTAAACGATAAAGCCACGAAGTTCTCGGATTAGAGAAGCTATTCTCCTGATCTAAACTTGATTAAGCACGAACTAAGCATACTCGAGTGACAAGGGTATTGCAGAAGGTGGATCGCTTCTTGCAAGCACCCGAATGCATTTGATAAGAAAAATGCAATTACGATATTCTGTAACAAGGTATGACTTTCCAATCGTGCCCGTTTTACGAAGCTGGAAAATAATGTATGCGCCGCAGTAAATTGGAATCATACAACGTTAAAAATTTTCTTTCTACTTTAAAGCATTGTTTGTAGCAGATTCGACAACTTTTGGCTGAGCCTTATTAAAAATAACTTCGTGTGCCAAGTCAGGCTTTCCATGGCCAGGCTTTCCAGTTTTATATCTTTCCGTTAAAAAATGAATTAGTAAATATGTCAGAATGTTGAGCAGAGCAGTTAAGAACAGCCTTAAATGCCTTCATCTTATTCAAAACTTTTTCACCATTTAGTTACGTGTTCTAAGGTATACCCCGTTGTTCGATTAGTCTCTGTTCGCAAAACTTTTCTATTCTCAGAGCAGCCGAATACCACTTTGCTTAGAAAAAGGAATCTGTTTCAGATTTCTATTCTGCAGGCATTTTAAGAAGTCATTAAGTTGATATATATAGTATGTTTCAATGCTAAAAGTAAAGTGTTAGCTTCAATATTTATTTAGAAATTTTATTTTTTGCATGAAAAGAAATTTTGTTTTCCTTTTTTGCTCTCACTATATGGTTATAAAATGAGCGAGAGAAAACAATCTGTCTTGCTTCACAACAGATGAAACCTATAAAAAGAAATAAGAGAGAAACTGAAAAATTCCGTCTGGTTGCCACTGAAAATGATTCCAAATGACAATATTGGAACGCTTGCTGTACTTTGTTAAAAATTTGCAATAAACTGCCCAGTCATTCGACCGTTTTTATAGAAAACGGTTAACCGTAATTTAACACTACTTTGGCCATGTTATTGCCCATATTATGGTCAGAATCGAGCTAAATTACCATTATGTTAGCGTTTATCATAAAAACGGTCGAATAACTTGGCAGTTTGTTGCAAATTTCTAACGGTGTAGGTTGTCAACACCTGTTTTATGCATTTCTGTGCTTAGATTCACACACATTCGTACGATTTTTGATGCGAAAATCTTTCATTTGCATGAAAGAAATATTTAATTTTAATTATACGTTTTTCACAAAAATCTTGTTTAATACTTATTCTTGAGTTAGAAGTTTCGTTCTAACCTAAATTAAATATTTGCCTCTTTACCTTTATTTTCCAGAAAGATAGCACATAGTAAAATGAAAAAATAAATATTGTGAATAATTTATTAATATGAGAGTTGTATATCACAGATTACTTCTACTTCGTTAGTTAACTGAATTTAATTTCCATTTAAATTAAATCGATAAGTTTGTTAACTGAATTTAATTTCCATTATCGATAAGTTTGTTAACGGAAATTAATTGCCATTTAAATTATATCGATACATATTTAAAAAATAATTACAGATTATTCAAATATATTATCAGATTCTTGTTATTATGTATAACCTTTCATTGTGTATCATTTCTCTCGTTCATGTTATAACCATATGTGTAAAAAATTAGTTTTCTATTAAACTGTTTTTTAAAACATCTAACAGAGCTAAAAAATATTTTAAAGTTTTTCCGAGTACTGTATTATAAATTTTCAAAAATTGGAACCCCCCCTTCCCCACATCACCTCCATGATTTTTTAAAATCTTTTATTTTTTTGTCAACCTTCTCTCTCTCTCTCTCTCTCTCTCTCTCTCTCTCTTTCTCTCTCCTCCTCATCTTCAGCTTATCGCTTATAATAAAGTATTTCATCAGTGCATTAAACTGTAAGCTCTTAGGATGAAATAGTTAATTATCCAATGTTTGACATAAATGTAAAAAATATTTTACTAAAATGCCGAACTAATTTGCAGTAACTAAAATGCCTTAAACGATAATATTACATAAATACACAATTATGCGTTAAAAGAACCTGATTTTCGGATTTTTTTTTTTCACTCTCATTTTTGAAACCGAAAAAACTTTCATACAAAACTTTGTGTACATAAAAATCTGTAATTTAGAGCAATTCATTAGTGAACTTTCTGAAAAATTATAGAGAAGAGTCTAAGAGAATGGGGATGAATGTGGCATTTCTCGCTTTTATTGTGTTATTAAAAAAGTATTGGATCTAGAATTGCATACTTTAGATATTATGATTGGATATTTTCCTACCAAAACTTTAAAGACTACAATGACATTTTTCCGAATAAATTTAGAAACTATAAGCATTTTTTAAACCTCTAACTATGTTCCATCAAACTCTGGTTATAGATTGAATGGGACATGATTGTTAAACTTACAATGCAGGTCAGGAGGGATAATAACAGCATTATTAAACTTCATTTTAAAGTTTTAATGTTGTTATATGCTTTAATATTGCTAGTTTTACTACTTCTAAAATAAAAAGTTTGTATTTCAAAACTTGTTGAATAATTACCTTCATTATACATTTATTAGCCCTTTATATCCTGAATTTTGAATAAAAAAATTGCTTCACCAGAATAATTATTTAAGTTATGTTTAAGATATCCAGAACAACATATATAATAATAAATGGATTTTTAGATAATTTTTTTAAATTAAAACTGATATAATAAATTGGTAATTAGAGATTTTTTTTTTACAAAATATTTACAAGAATAATTAGATTCATTAATAAAAATACTACTGTGGAAATCTCAAAATTCTTATAAGAACAGTGTAAATAAATCTATTGCGATCCTATCTGTAACAGAGAAGTGTTTTGTAGTTGCAAATTTTTCGTATAACATTTTTGAATAGGATAAAAGCTACACCTAGGTAAATGGTTGAGGAAATAACCACATTAAAAAATATTTAGCTTCGACTGTTTCACTGAGCTTTCTAAATAGGATTGAGCAAATCATTTTGTATGTAAAGTGCAAACTACTTTTATAACTAGACGAATTAAATAAATTTTACATTAAATTTACTTTAATGGTACTTAAAAGTACCGTCAGGCTCAGGATATAAAGGGTTAAATTGAATTTATGAATAAATTGATTGCATTACATAATTGTCGAGGTTTTATACATAAGTGAATATATATTTTTTAGAGTAATCTTATATCCTTTAATTTTTTTTTTTACATATCTCTATAATAATAGCCTAAGTCATGTGACTGTCTTCAACAGTTCCGGGTTGACCGCTTCACTTTTTATATGCCAAACAGCCAATTTAGTAATTTAATGTTAGCCGGGCGCAGGTGATAAATCGTCAAATATTGTTCCATTGCCATCATATCATCAGTATTATAATAGTCCATCTCATACGACTGTCATAAACAATTTTTCGCGAGGTAAATTAAAAAAAATCTTTGATGTTGAAATTAAATGTCATAGTTTATAGTATTATTTATTACTTCTTTTTTCTTTTCGTTTCATTATTTTCTTTTCCTTTTCTTTTCATTTTCTTTTCTTTTTATTTTTTAGAAATAAGAGAAAATTGAGAGTCATAAATTTTAAGTATTTCAGTTTTAAATTAAAGTTATGCATTTTAAATAAAATGAGTGAAAGTATTATATTTTAAATGAAATTAATGAAATAAGAAAAAAAAATACGACGGGTACAATGTTTGCGATTTATCACCTGCACTCGGCTAACATAAAAATAGCGAGTTCGTGATTTCTGTATCAGAATCTTCCGATTTGGCAAAGAATTGAGCAAGTAAATTAAATTATGAATAAAAGTAACATGATACAATGCTTTGCATAGATTTAAAGGAAACCAAACTGGTCACCAAGTCCGGCTAGTTTATTAATAATGTCCAATCAACTTCTCAAATTTTCTCCCAATCAAAGATATCTTAGCGAAATTTTCAGATGAGTATTTTTTTTTTTTGTTTGTGTGTGTGTGTGTATGAAACATGATCACATTGGAAATGTAATTCAGCCTGTGCACTGTCAGCTACTCTCTGAATTATGAAAAGGCTAATTTAGTGCTGTATGGCTCAAATGGGGATCATCTCCGGCATTACTGATGTTAGCTTAAAGTTTCACTCGAAGAAAGGTTATTTTGTGGAAAATATCTGTGCATAACTTCATATTATTATTAAAGTTGTCACTGAAAATCTGGTTTCGGTTTGAGATATCAAGGCAGAATAAGTGGTTTGCTATCCTGGTTTTCTACAAAAAAAATATTCATCTTGATGAGTACTGTCACCTGCAGTGACTCGGAGCCGAACAATTTTTGATGCTCCAGCTCCAGCTCCGCTCCTAGAGAAAATACTGTGGCTCCAGCTCCGGCTCCGGCTCTAACTCGGCTCCGACTTCGCGCTTTTGAGTTGCAGATTTTAATTTACACGTTTAATTTTTTGCTCACAAATACTTTCTACCTTCATTAAAGATCTGACAAAATGCATTTTTCTTCTCATCAAACTTCAAATGCTTGTTCAGAAAGTATGACATCTTTTAGCTTTTGCTTTTAAAATAGAAAGTTTGGTGGAATTTTAAACACAAAAATCTTAAATTTCTTCTCCACTTTTCAAACAGCCAAAATTGTACAACTACACATGCAAACAACAGGCGGCCATATTTGTTTTCGAATAGTGTTGTCACTTAGTTCAAGTAGAAAGTAGAAGTAAAGTCCAAATTATAAATTTTTGCATTATATGATCATTTTATATTGTTTATTTTATAAACATGGTCCAACTATACCTGGATCCAATCATTCATTATATTACTCATTTCCAAAAATATAATATTTATTGTAATAATAGCAATTTTTTTTCTTTAAAAAGTTTTGAATTAAGGAGATAAAGTTGAATTAATGTATCAAATGTAGTTTTCTAGAGAGTAGCAATTTTTACGATGTGGGATTTCAGGTGCTTCTTACCTGCAAAATTCATTGTTTACATCTGAGAAGTTGTGCGTTATATGGAGAATTGCATTATATAGAATCGCGTTATAAAGATCTTCTACTGTAATTAAAATATTTTAAGCCTAGAAATTTAAAAGACTGAAAAAAAAAAGATTGAAAAGAACATTAAAAACTAAAGGAGCCCTGGAGCTGGGGAAAATTTAGAGCTCCAGCTCCAGGGAAAACACAGCTCCGGAGCGCTCCGGCTCCGGGCTCCAGCTCCAGCTCCGGGTCCCTGGTCACCTGTTATTTTGTAAAGGCAGTTTACGAACACCCTGTATTTTAAAATAATAATTAATCGTTTACAAAACTGTTTTTTATCTCTTCTCAAATTTCAGGTTCAGCGAGTTTGGTGGAGGGCGACGTGAGCATGTCTTGCAACAGTCGGTATCCTATTCCAATAATGTCCCAGTCAGCATCAGTGCCAAGTGACCTCACACTCGAGGAGTGGCTCCAGGAAGTTCTGCGGTACAACAACAAGGGGATACAACTGGATTTTCAGTCCACAGAGGTGGTCGAGCCTGCTTGCAGAGTTCTAGCAAGAGTCGCCGATCATGTAAGTTGATAGTATTTAATTAATAATTATAAATTAACGTTATATGTGAGAGAAACATGAAAAATGACGCTTTAATTAATGTATTATGATGTGTAAAAAAATCACAAGAACGCGCAAATAACCAGAAGAAGATTAACATTGAGCATTTCAAGGTGTCAGTAGAAAATGGATGGCCATTCTGGCACCTGAAGATGATCTGCTATTTTCTCACTATTTTCATAATATTTTTCTCTGAAGAAGGGTTTCTATTACTGAAATTTTGAAACAACTATATAATGATTTCATTATGATTATTATTTGTTTTTATTACATCATTTTATTACATCAGGCGTGTGATATACTTTGTTAGGGGATGGTTATAATAAGTGTGCCTAAATAATTATGAAATGATGTTGAAAAGACATTACAATATATATTTGCACATAAGTTGACCCCGCCCCCCTTATCTTTTATATAGAGGAATAAAATGGAAGGAAATCGAAAATTTGTGTATAAGTCGAGCCTCCTTTCTCTTCCACGTCCAAACTCGATTCACCCTATAAGGGGTATAGAGTTTGGACGCACCTCTTGATACCTCTTATAGGGTGATTGATACGCTGTCAAAGTATTAAATCATAAAAACAACAAATGATGCAAAAATTGATCTTGAAAAGTGAAAATAAATAAAAATCCTTCCAAAAGATTTGAAAACAAAATATAAATATATATGTACATATTCTTAAGATAATAAATTTAATAAACATAAAATTGTAGCCACTGGAGTCCTTCAAATTGCAATCCAGTGTCTTGCCAAACAGTAAAAAAAAAAAAAAAAAAAAAAAAAAAAAAAAACACTTTATGTACTTGGTTCCATCAATGTACTTGCTGTGTAAATTAGTTTCATAGTCTCTTAAAAAGTAATACATCGTTCACTATGCCATTATACTTTTTTTTAATATTTAATATTTCCCAGCAATTGTATTTTCGGACATTGCATATCAACAATTCAAAGACTCAGAATTTTTAAGATTGAAGGAATGAGGTCAAATGGAGATGACAGTGATGATTGTTTTAATATTTTTATCTTGCTTTTTAACTGCGTCACTTTGACGAACAGCAACAATTGAAAAGTTTTTTCAAAGCGCACCCGACCTTTCATCCCAGATATTTTTTAGCCTGTCCTTAATATCGTCTTCGTTCACCGAAAATTTTTTGTGGGATAATCACAATACAAAAATTCAGCACCTTTTGGAAGAATGTCTCGCCTAAAAATATTGTTACTGGGGGCGGAGATCATTTTCCGCAAAAGGAAATTTGGAATACGTAGATCAGGACATTACAAAACAAGTTATTGCAGTATATTTACTATATTGTTCGCAGTATCTTTGCATCAGTATTCATGAACATTTTTTTTTATTGGTTGCATTGGTGAAAGGAAGCATTTCAATTTAGGATTTTTTTGGTCTCGCCAGTAAGCAGGGCTGCGGAGTCGGTAGGAAAAATGACCGACTCCGACTCCTGGATTTTTGAAACAATCAACTCCGACTCTTCGACTCCGACTCCGACATACATATAGGCTTTCTCAAAAAGATTGAAATGCGCTTTAATTTTTTACCTGTTGGATATATATCGATAATGCAAATTGAAAAAGTGTTCAAAATAAAATAGTAATTAAGATTAAGGATCGACTGAAACAGAAACCGAATTTCGGTAATATTTCTATTTTCGGCCGAAAACGAAAATTTCCAAAAAAATGTTTAAGTAATTAACACATGATAAATATACATAGTTATTAATTAATTGTAGGTGTAATTATATCTGTGGCCCAAGTTGGCTCTCTGTGACTTTGACCAAAACTTTTCATTTTCATATAAAATAAAATGTAATTAGTAATTCATCAATGATGGGAAATGATTTTCTAATTATGAATTGCATCTAATTAAAAAATCTTTTACGTATTCGTACCTAGATTTATCTTTTATAATGAATTTTGTAAAGGATCATCTGTTCTACTAGAACTTTCTCAGAGTCTATTTGAAACACTTCTGTTTCAAACTAAAAAAAATTCTATTAAAGTTAAGTCTGCAGCTTTTCATGAGCAAGTGAAAAGCGTCTTCAAATATTAGTCATATATACATTTCTTGTTCTTTAATTTGCACTCCCATCTTGAGACAGTCGTGACTGATAATTATAAACAGTGAAGTTTATAGCAATGAATAAAGAGTGTCTCATATGACTCTATACAGCTCGAATCAATGAATCATGTTGAAAATTTCCTAAGGAAAATACGAGAATTTTGGAATACAGATAGTTTCGGACAATAATTTTCAGTTGATCCCTAATTAAAATTATACTCATTAAACGTTTTTATTGAGTTAGAGTAAGATTATACTGAGTTCGGCCACTAATTTTTAAAAAGTTATCCTTTTAAACAATATTTTTATACAGTCCTGAATCCGGCCGTATAACGGCCGTATAACGGACATTTATAAATTTCGATTGGGAATATGCCATACATTAAATAAAAATAGTAATTATTTCACTATTAAAAAGATTCACTTACCTAAATATAATTTGAAGTTACAGATACCAACAAAGGATTTATCTTGACTAATATCAAATTAAAAGCAAATTACGCGAAAAGAACATATGCCTGCTTAATAAACAAAGATATTTTCAATTTGAACTTTGAACAGAATGAGTAAAAGAAAATTGTGCTTCGACCATACTTTATGTGAACGATTGGCAAGTTGTCATTGCCTTGCATTCATAGACGTAAATGATATTATTTACATCTACACTTTACTAATAAAATCTTAAATAAATTAATGCTGATTTCGGTGGATTGGAGTGGGGAGGGGTGGGGGGTGGGGGGTTAAAAATCGACAAATAAGGAATAATCATGAAAAAATGTGAGAAAATAGAAAAATCTTAAAAACATACACTACAAAAGACAAAAAAAAAAAAAAAAAAAAAAAAAAAAAAAAAAAAAGGCCTACCATTCTGAGGCATGAAATGAGTTTCTTCACACTTTCCTCTCAAAATTCATAAAATAATTGTTTTTTCTACAGTAGGTTAGAATTACGGTCCTCCATCGGATAGGATAACCAAATTTAGCCGGAACCAGATAGACTTTAAATGATTCAGGTCAGGTTTTGACACTTTTAATACGACCTGATTTTTCAAAAGAAAATATGTACTAAATATTTTTCAAAAGAAAATATGTACTAAATATTTTTCAAAAGAAAATATGTACTGAATACTTTCAAATGAAAAATCTATATATTTGAATATTAATGAGTGTATTTAAGTTCATTTTTATACAAAAAAGATAAAACTGTAGACTTTTTTCATAATTGTGTATTCTATAAAATATGAACTAATTTTCTTTCGTCTCGAATTAGGGTCGGATTGACGATTTTTTTCCATTTTCGGATTTGGTTGATGAATTCCTTTTTGTCGGGTTTCGGGTTGACTTTCAGCAGAATTTTCAGATTCGGGTAGGGTGCAACCCGGCGCTTTGGAAAGACTCTAGTTGGGGCTTAGACATAGAAGAAAGTCTAAGTTTTTGGTAAGAAATATTTGAGAAGAAACATACAGTTTTTTGTTTTAATGAGACAAATTTTGTATGTGTTATGTTTTCCGATATTGTAGTGATAGCGGCATTAATCAATTTCATATTTTTCACACATTCTCTTTTATCTGGAATACTGAAAAATAAGGCAGTATAAGTTGTATAAAGGATCCATTGTTATCTGAAGTAGATTGTTGCATTCGTTAGGGTCCGATTCGAACGGTGCACGGTGGTTCGGGTTGAGTTGGCACTTAATCTTTTTCGTTGTGGGCCAGTCTGATAATTATTATTGCGGGTTCGGGTCGGGTTGACCCGATTTTTCAAAATGAAGTCCACAATATTGTTTAACTTAAAAGTCGAATAAGTAAATATATATTCCTTTTCCTACACAGAAGATAAAAGTTCTGTTAGAGATGACTATTTTTCATAATTCCAATAAAATTTTGATTTTATTTCATTTCAGATTGGGTTCAGGGTTCAGGTTTCTTTCCAGTTCACTACGGATTGACTTAAAATATAAATTTCAGGACCCGATCCGAACACGGATGGACAGAGGTTAAATTGAAACATCTATTTTTGTCTGAGATAGATTCCTTCATTGGGCTGGGTTGTCGGACCAACACTGGGTTCGGGTTGAGTTGGACTTAATTTACAAAAAACAATAAAAAAAACAAAACAAAACAAAAAAACTTTCAAAACTCACTTTAATTTAATTATTGTGCAATAGTGTCGTCTATGAGCTGAAGAAGTAAGTAAATCAATCAACTTAATGAATGATGTAGGAGAAATATCACATCCGCCCTTTTGCCTTATATTTACTTATTAACATGGCAGTAAACTGAAAAATAACTAAATATTTATTAATGTATAGAGTTAAAAAATAAAATAATGATTCAGTTCATAAATTTAAAATTAAGCATAATTGGTTTTATTTTTTATTTCACTTCAAATTTTTCAACAAAATGTTCCGAGTCGGAGTCGGAGTCGTCATATTTTTAGCGACTCCGACTCTTTTCACCGAAAAATCACACCGACTCCGACTCCACGACTCCGACTCCGACTCCGCAGCCCTGCCAGTAAGTCGATCCCCTCACTTTGAGTCATGCTTTTTGTCTATAATTTCTGGACTTATATGCGAGTATATACGATAATTAGAAACGTTCTTTATTTTTTTTACTAACTTCAAGAGACAAAATATTCTCTATTGCATGAAAGTTGTGTTTGTTAACTCAGCTTAACAAATGACCATTTGCAAAAATAAATAATAGATTTAAATATCAGCTACCTACATATAAGAATATTACCAAATGTTTTAATTATAGTCAATGTTTTTTCTAAAGGATAATATCTCTTTATCTTACTACTTTTGTCATTTTAAATAATGCAACTTTTGTACTTTATGATTAGTATTGACAACAATATCGTTATTTTTACCGACCTCCGTTGGATGCGCACGCACGCAGTATATCACGGTTTTCTTTTCATTATTGACATCATTTTCTTTAATACAATGTTTTCTTGTTAATTTAATTGTCGCTAACTTACGTTTCATAGAATTTTTGATAATTGTATTTGATCGCTTTTGAAAGTGAAGAATCAGGCGAGTCCTGTATAATTACTGATGAAATTTAATGGTTATCTGGATTGTAAGAAAACAAAAACTTATTATTTTCCTTCTGAAAGCAATGTAATTTTTTCAATATTATAAATATATTAATCAAATATTGGCTTCGATGTAGTATAATTCTTTATGTATTTCTTTTTGGAACTTCAGCTACGTGGCCCAATTATATTGAATGCAGATATTCAACTTGGACCTCATAGTTCCTCCGCCATCCCCGTAGACGCTTGGACCTTTTTGACTTTGTGCCGGACACGGTTTCCTCGGTCAATCATATCTATAGGATGGACGACTGATGTGCTACCTGCTACATACATGAAGATAGGGTGAGTATAAGTATCATAATGTCATGCCAATCAAAATCAGAAATGCACCAATATGTGCAATACTGAAACTCGAGTATATCGAAAGCACATATGCGTTCGTAAACACGGTTTAGTTCTAGCCACACGTGTTCGTAGTACACGAGCGCAAAAAAGAAGTTATGTTGTGCAGTTGCTGATGCTGCGGAAAATGGATCTCTCGCTGGAGTAAAAATATTCATAATTAAGGTTCCACTGAGGTTCATAATAGAACTGAGCGCTAACGCCCTATTCTGTCACATTGAATCCAACAGGCCCGCCCTTGAATACAATGCGATACAATTTCGGAAGAAAAGTATGGCAAAACACCGATTTCCTGTCATGGATAGTTTAGGGTGGATATTTTTCAATTCAATTTTATTTTTGAGTTATGACAAAGATGCTACAACTTTCACTGAATTATATTTTTCATTTAAATACCTACAGATTTTATTTAATTTCATAACAAATATTTAACTTATAATATACACTGGGTTTCATAATGATATGAACACCTAGTAATTTTCTGATATCCTTGCAAAAATTCATAAATAATTATCTGAAAACGCCACTCTCGAGACAAATACAGTAATTTTACATAATACATAGCTGTAAAAGAAATATCAAACTTTAAATTAATTGGGAATATGAATTATCTAAAAAAAAAAAAAAAAAATGGCGTCGCAAAATATGAAAATTGATCGAAATTATTTCTAAACGAGCATGAAAACTGCACAGGAATATTGAATGCCACTCCGAGAAGAAGAAACCGAAATATGCAAATTAGTTGAGCATATAAAGATACTTCGCAGACTAGGAAATTTCCAAACCTGATTGCAAAGTGAATTCTAGAAGTATGGGTCGTAAAAGCTCTTTAAGTGGTTTTGAGAATAGGAAAATTGTGGCTTTTAAGTAGGGATGCACAACCGGTGGCCCACGAACTTCGTAAGTTTATAACTGGCAAAAATCGCAAATTTTGCCCGTAGGTTGCAGGAAAATATTGTGAATTTCGTAAATTTTTCGCGGCAAAAAATTGCAAATTTTT
This sequence comes from Maratus speciosus, assembly GCA_963932465.1. NCBI lineage: Eukaryota > Metazoa > Arthropoda > Arachnida > Araneae > Salticidae > Maratus > Maratus speciosus. The sequence goes on from OZ010790.1 coordinate 462,674,517, forward strand.
TCAGTCAGTTAAAAATCGCGAATTTCCTATATCGGCGGGCCGATACCATAGATATCAACATAGGAAATTCCCAAGTTTCCAACTTCGTCAATCGCTAGTCGAAAAACAATTCGAATTTCATCGAACGGCCACTACAAAATCGCAAATTTCGTCGATCAGGCAAGGAAAAATAGCGAATTTCTTCGTTCGGGCACGGAAAAATCGCGAGTTTTATTGATCGAGCACAGAATAATCGCAAATTTTGTCGATCAAGCGAGGGAAAATAGCAAATTTCATTGAAAAGTCACGAATTTTGTCGATGAAGCACGGAAAAATCACGTTTCGTTGATCGGGCATGGAAAGGTGGCGAGTTCCGTCGATCGGACACGGAAAAATCGTGAATTTTTTTGATCGGGCAAAGAAAAATCTCGAATTTCGTTGATCAGGCGCGGAAAAATTGCAAATTTCATCGATCAGGCGCGGAAAAAAAATCGCAAATTGAGTCGATCAGGAGCGACAAAATCTCGAATTTTGTCACTCAGGCTAGGAAAAATAGTGAATTTCGTTGATTGGGCACAAAAAAATCGCGAATTTTGTCGATGAAGCACTAAAAAATCATAAGTTTCGTTGATCGGGCACGGAAAGATGGCGAGTTCCGTCGATCGGACACAGAAAAATCGTGAATTTCGTTGATCGGGCAAGGAAAAATCTCGAATTTCATTGATCAGGCGCGGAAATAATCGCAAATTGAGTCGATCAGGAGCTACAAAATCTCGAATTTTGTCACTCAGGCTAGGAAAAATAGTGAATTTCGTTGATTGGGCACAGAAAAATCGCGAATTTTGTCGATGAAGCACTAAAAAATCGTAAGTTTCGTTGATAGGGAACGGAGAGATGGCGAGTTCCGTCGATCGGACACAGAAAACTCGTGAATTTCGTAGATCGGGCAAGGAAAAATCTCGAATTTCGTCGATCAGGGACGGAAAAATCGCAAATTTCATCGATCAGGCACGGAAAAAATCGCAAATTGATTCGATGAGGAACGGCAAAGTATCGAATTTTGTCGATGCTGCGAGGAAAAATTACAGATTTTGTTCATCGGTTGCAGAAATTCGTGAGTTTGGTCGTTTATCTCAAGAAAAAATCACGAATTCCATAAATTTGCTGTGAGAAAAAACTGCAAAATTCATCAGTCAGTTAAGAATTACAAATTTCGTTGAGGCCGCTTAAAAATCGCGAATTTCGTCCATCGGGCGTGAAAAAATCTCAAATTTCGTAGATCAGGCATGAACAAAATCACAAATTTCGTCGATCAGGCAGGGAAAAATCACAAATTTGTCGATGAAACACGGAAAAATAGCAAATTTCGTTGATCGGGCACGGAAAAATCGTGAATTTTGTTTATGATTCACGGAAAATTTGTAAATTTTGATGATTGGGTGCGGAAAAGTCGTGAGTTTCGTCAGTTTATCAATAGAAAAATTTGCGAATTTCGTTGATCGCGTCAGGAAATATTGTGAATTTCGTGATCAGGAGCAGAACCGGTTGGACCGGTGCGGAAAAATCGCAAATTTTGTCGATCAGGCGCGGACAAATCTCGTTGTTCGGCTGCGGGAAAAATTGCAAATTTCGTCAGAGTTAAGTTAATGCCGAATATTGTTGATAAGGCGTGGAAAAATCACGAATTTCGTTGTTCGGGCGCGGAAAAATTGCGAATTTTGTCGATTAGGCGTGGAAAATTGTAATTTTCGTCTGTCGGCAAGTGAAAATTGCGTGTTTTGTTGATTGGGCTCGGAAAAATCACGTTGACGATGTCAGAGTCAGTTAATAGCGATTCAGTTAATTGTTTTGTCTGATTCAGTTAATAGCGAATATCGTTGATAGGGTGTGGAAAAATCGAGAATTTCGTTGATCAGGTGCGGGAAAATCGCAAATTGCGTTGATCGAAAGCAGAAAATCATGAATTTCGTCGATCGGGCCCAAAAAAACCTCAAATTTTGTTGATCGGCTTCGGAAAAATTTAGGATTTCGTCTATAAGAAGGGGGAAATTTAAAAATTTCGTTGATCGGGTGCAGAGAAAAACGTATTTTGTTGATTAGGCGCGGAAAAAAGGGAATTTCATTGATCGGGTGCAGAAAAATCTCAAATTTCGTTGATCTTCTCCCCCCTTCGTTCATAAAGTTCTCATTTTATTTCGCCACAAGCCATTTTCAAGCCTACATTTGTTTTTTAGCACTTTTAATAAAACAAAATTTATACTCCCCCGAACAAAGTCAAGGAATATTACCACTACCTGAAATTAATCCTTGCTATATCTCTGTTATATATACAAACGTAAACTGTTGGTATATCCTTGCCAACTAAATTGGATATGTTGACTGGGTAGGGGAACCTGGAGGGTTACCCCCCCCCCCCCCCCCTCTGAAACCACGTTTTTATCCGATTGTAAGGCCTCAGATCACCTCTCCGAAATAGAATTCTCTGTGTTACTGATGTGGCCCTCGACAACCCAGACATTTTTGTAAGTGGCCCTTCTCATAAAAAGGTTGTGCACCCCTACTTTTAAGGATCAAGAACTTTCGGCCAGAGCTAGCGAAAAAAAAAAAAAAAAAAAAAAAAAAAAAAAAAAAAAAATGAAAATATCTACAGGTGTAATAATAAATTTTCTTCGATTAAAAGAAGATTATGGAGCAAAGAAGTCTCTGGGACGTCAGCCAAAGCTGTCCAAAAGGGAAAAAAGAGCCGTTATAAAAAGAATGAGCAATGGAAAAACAACTTTAGCCGAACTTTCAAGAGACCAACTGATAGCAGTGTCAAAAAGTACCTTGTCCAGAGTAGTCAAGAGCTCTAAGATGATGAGGTGCAAGAAAAGAAGGCCCCAACCACGTATGACTAAAATGCATCAGCAGAATTGCCTGGATTAGGCAAAAGATCACATGTCCTGGAAGTTAGAATATGAAACAGTAATATTTTCCGATGAAAAAAAAATAATTTGGATGGTCCGGACGGTTTTTCTTATTATTGGCACGATCTGCGCAAGAAACCAGAAACGTTTTCAATACGGCAGCAGTGTGGAAATTCACTCATGGTTTGGCTGTTCATGGTAAGATCAACGTTGCTTTTCCGTCTGGCAGAATGATTGCATTAACCTACCAAGATTTACTTGAAGAAAACTGGCTGCCATTTGCTGAGGAAATTGGCGGACCTTTCTGGATGGTCCAACAAGGTAATGCATCCATCCACACGGCAAACAGCCCTTGGGAATGGTTTTTTAATAATGGTGTACATGTAATTCCATGGCCATCTGTTTCTCTTGATTTAAATCCAATGTAAAATGCATGGAACCTACTGGTTACAGTTGTTTACGTAAATGAAAAACAAACTGCCATAATTTCATAATTAAAAGTTGCTATCATCTTCCACTAGAATGAAATCGATCAAAATATATTAAAAGGCTTGGTCCACTCCATGCCTGATCGCATTTTTACATTAAATAAAAGATCTGGTGTTAATCCATATCTTTTTAAATAAAAGAACTGGCTATTAATCTAAATTTTTGGCCAATGTTCATATCATTACGAAGAACCTCAAAATGTAAAAATGCACTTTATTTTATCTATAAATCGCTGTTTCAATTATATTTTGTTATAAAATAAAACGATTCGTTCTATTTCTAACATTGATTAGACTTCAGTTTGTTTTGCAACATTTTGTTCTTTTTTATGCTTGAAAAACTGGGTGTTCATATCATTTTGAAACCCAATGTTTTATATTAACCTATATTCTAAAAATAAAATATCCAGTAATCTTAACAAGAAACTTGAAAAGTTCAATGAGTATTGCTCAAAAAAATATGAAAAAACTGTAAAAATAACCAAAAATGATTAAATTTATGCCGAAATTTTTAAAAATATGCTGTTCATCGGAAGTGGTCGTGAATGGGGGGGGGGGGGGGTATCGGGTTTGATAAACATGTTAGAACTGCGAGACGTATTAAGTTCGACAGCAGCAAATAACATAGTTATTCTGTAAATTACTACGTCCTGATAGTGAATTGTATCAACCAGTGTTCTCGTTGACTTTTAGCCAACAATAGCGATTTGGCGAATAAGAAATAAAAAACAGTAGCCAAATAAAGAGAAATGTTAGCAAAATAGATTCGGCTTGAAACACTGAAAAATCTGTCTTTAGCCCTTTATTGTACCTTTTTTTTTCAATATGTTCTAAAATAACCTAATTTTTTGTAATTGCTTATACAACAGAAATTCGACTACCCGCTACAGAAACTATTAAAAATACGTACATTCTAAATGTCTCCTAAATGTGTAAATGTTTCAGATATTCTTTTAACCGTCTAAATAAAAATTAAAAACAGCAATCTTTGATTTACCGTTGTAAAAATATGCACTAAAAATGAGATTTCGACTCCTAGCCGATTAAAAAATTTTTATTGGCCGATGACTCTTTGCATACATTTAATAAATAGTATGGTAAATAGATAATTTCAACACCACATTCCAGCAAACATTTTCTCTATTTGGCGCTTAATAAGGATATTTTATATCTTAAAAACTGACGAAGTGTAAGTAAGATTTTTAACAATTCACATAATAATAAATATACATTTTATAAATATTTTGACAATTAAGAAAAAAAAGAGTCATTTAAGAAGAGCACAAAGAAAAAAGAAGTTAAAATATTAATTTACTAAGTAGATATTTTAAAAATATGAATAAATCACACGTCCATTGACTTAACATTACCGAAGGAAGTTTGGAAGTTGGGCGACTTGTAACCTTAACTATTTACTGTTTTTAAGAGGACAGTAATTGTTGATGGGTTTGTCTTATTCACTATTAATGTTTAATTAATTGTATTTAATTTTACTATATATAAACTTATTATTTACATTTAATAATGCTTATTACATTTAAATTACATTTAATAATAATTATTGCATTTAATTTATGTTTAACAGTGTTATATTTAATAGTAGGTTCAGAAAAGTGGAGTCTATATAGTATAGATTGCTAGTTTTTGAATGTATTTAATATATTACCAGTTTCAAAATAATTCTTCAGAACTCTTCTTCATCTTCTTCATCACTCTCTTCTTAGCTTTTATCGGGACTACCATCAGACCTTCCTGGAAGAAGAAGTTGTAGGGTTTCGCTACTGTCTTGTTACTACTGGCTTGCTCTTTTTAGTGGATAAACGGAGTTATTAGAAAATATGAATTTGCGTATTTTCACGTACATTATAAAAGGAAAATTTTAATTAAATTTTCTTGGTGTCGTTTGTCAGTTTTGGAATTAAAATTAGGTGTCCCTTTTAAAGGACATCGCCCTCGAAAGGGTTAATTCCCTCCTTTCTCTCCTTATGTTATACACATGAGCCACAAGAACTAATTAGGGAACCCTTTTTCAATAAATAAGTATATACAATTTGAAGGCGATCGGATATTTCTATCAACAGATATCGAGTTGTTGCGTGCGTATGTACGTACCTACATACGTACGTACGTACGTACATACAGACAGACAGAATATGTAGGTGAAAAAGCTCTTCGGTAATATCCTGTGAGCTAAAAACCTGAAATACGACAGTAAATATATAGTTCTTATCTCTTCAATTCGGTGACCGCAAAACAGTGCATTTAAATAGTCATCTCGAAAAAAATAATTATAAAAAAATGGCAACAATATGCGGAAGATTTTTTTGCAGAAATTAACACTCAAGACTATAACTAATACGATTATAATTCAAACTGTGCGACGCAATCTAATAATAGAGCCCTGCATATATTTATATACTTTACTGTTAAAACGGAATTCCAGTGGACCAGAAATTGTTTCTGTTTTAGTCAGGATTGCGTTTTAACAGGTAGAATTGGATTATTTTTTTTTTCTGTAGGACCACAATTTATTCTGTTTTATCAAGGATTCCGTTTTAGACAGCTTTCGTTTACGCTGGTTATACTGTATATTACCAGACGTTGATTGAGGGGCCACATTTTACAATGGAAAATTGATAAATATATTTTTAAAATAATTTATTAAATAAAGAAGATAAAGAAATAATATTAATGGGTGAAAACACAATGAAACAATCATCGTCCATTTTTTTCTTTAAAAAAAAAAGAAAAAAAGAAAACGCCACCTAAACGCGCTTAAAAAATAGCAAAAATTAACAATAAATAAGATGTATATGTTAAAAACACATAAACTTGCTTAATGGTATACATAAACAAAAATCCTTTTTTATGTACTTTTACAAATAAAATTCATGATAAGGCATAATATCTACTTTTCGAACTGCTTCTGCAGTCGTCTTTAGGATAAATATGATGATAAAATGCTTAAAAGTCTAGAGACGAAAGCTTCTTGTTGAATTATATGAATGAAAACTGCAGTAGAGTACGTCAAAAAATTAAAAAAGGAAATAAGTTGAGATGAATCGAAAGTTCGCATGAAGACCATAGAGTGGACAATTACATAGGCATGGTAAAAGAGGGAAAATGAGATATTGCAAACAGGTGAACAAGTAGGACTTTTTTATCATATTAAGCCACATTTTTGGCATATTATAAGATAGATTATCATTACAGACGTTATGCCCTGGTGCAATGGTTTCGACCAAGGGCGTAGGAACCGGGGGAGCTTTGACTCCCCCTGGAATATTTCAGGCGGGATCAACTCCCCCGGAAGGAATTCTCGCACCACATGTGTTTACGAAACATTGCTGAATTAAAAAATAAAGTATAGTTTTTCCGGGAAATTCACACAGCAAACAACAAAGAGAAGAGAGAGAGGCGGTGGTGAGCACACTTGTTTGTAAATTCACCCTTTTTCTCATTGTTTACAACCCTCCAGATCTCTAGAAAAAAGGGGTGTTATATAGGTCTACTGCAAATTACCTGCAACGACAACATATTTATAAAGAGGAGGCCTTTAAAATTGATTTGGAAGAGATTTGTAACGAATTTGTAAGCAAAACAACAGAAAGCACTTTAATTTTTGGTAAATGGAAGTGGGAGAAGCCTTAAATTTGAATATTGTATTCGGGATTGCACATAAATTAAGTTTCTATGTATCAAGTATATCTATTAAAAATTATTTTAACTGGATTAAAGAGTTGGTGATCTTTTGATATTCTTCTATTTTATACTTATGTTTGTGAAACGTGCAACACCATGAAGGTACCCTCCAAAATGAACGAAATTATCCGCCCCACTGGCTTTCCGCAATATGCTCCGGCTCCCCCTGTTTGTACAAAGCTCCTACGCCACTGGTTTCGACTGATTTTTGATCATGTTTTGGAAAATATTATTGCCTGGAAGTGATCCTACAGAAATATTATATAAAGTTGGTGGCAATTCCACCCCCTTACTTTTTTTATAGCCCTAGTGATAAGATTGACAAAATCCCATTTGACTAAAAATCCGGAATATATGAAATACCTATTAAGTTACTAAAATAATGATAAAAGAGTCTCTATTGGCATGACAAAACTCAAGTTATCTGAAAGAATTAAGGAGCATCGTAAGGACATTAAACAATTTAAATCAAAGTTGCAATATTAATTTTGAGGAAGCGAAAGTCATAGTTCCAGGTAATAAACCTTTACAAAGTATGATCAAAGGATCAGTCGAAATCATTGCACGTGGGCATAATGCCTGTAATGATAATTTATCTATTAATATACCAAAAATTTGGCTTAATATTATAAACAAGTCTTAATTGTTTACCTATTTGCAATATCTCATTTTCCCTCTTTTACCATGATCTCGTTTGAAAGTAATCCGTTCCCTTTTATAGCTGGTGACACCCTATGGTCCTCATGCGAACTTTCGATTCATCTCAACTTATTTTCTTTTTAAATTTTCTGATGTACTCTACTGCAGTTTTCATTTATTTAATTCATCAAATTCTACAAGAAGCTTTCGTCTCTGGACTTTTAAGCATTTTATCATCATATTTATCCTGAAGACGACCGCAGAAGCAGTTCGAAACGTAGATATTATGTTTTACCGTTAATTTTATTTGTACAAGTTCCTAGAAAAGTTCTTGTACATGTGTACCATTAAGCAAGTTAATGCGTTTTTAACATGTACATCTTATTTATTAATTTTATGGTGCAACTGTCTTACTTATGTTATTAAAAATTAACAAGTATATTATATACGCTGGAATTTCGTTAAATAGATCTTCTTTTCACAAACATACGCAAACGACTGAACAATATTAGTGAAAAAACGATAACATAATTATAATAATAATAAACTAAATAAATCCTCTTTAATGTTATTAATAATCAAGTAAATACTATATAATCGGAATTAAAATTCACATAAAGCAATGGTGTACTATGAAAAATATGCAAAGATGCACTGTACAAATCCCAGAAAATTTCTTATTATTTAACTGAGTTATATAGTTATTTCTTATTATTTGTTACTGAGAAAATATAGATGAAAAATAGGACATTTCATAAATAAATATTGCCACTCGGAACGAAAAACATTTTAGGCCAATGTTTCGTTGTTAATTTCTAAAGCTTAATGTAACGTAGGTTTACATTTGCCACAACAAACTTTAAAAATTGAAGCTCTTTACAGAGAAAAATAAAAAGTTTATTTTAAATATATGTAAAGTACAAACTTTTTAATAATATTTTAAGGGAGAAATAGGCTGCTTTCATGTTAGGTTAAAGAAAAAAAAGTCCTTCCGGCCAGTGCCGGGAGGAAGAGGTAGCTTTCATATTCCTTATTTATAAAAAGCTAGCTTATGTTATTCAAACACACGAAGCTCAATTTAGTGGAAACCGATTATAGAAGATTCAATACTAATTTTTATCGATACTAAATCATTATGAATGAGAATTTCGCGAAATTAGTCAGCTTTATCCAAGCTGCTTTTATTTACAGTAACTTATATTTGGTTGCCAAATTCGGCGATATCTTGAAGTGCCTGCCATTTTAAGACAACATGGTGGATGATGTTAACCAGTGAACTTGGTCGAATGCTCACTCACATCGGAATCGGTTGATATATACGAGTGCTGTCGCAGGCAAAAAATCAGATTTATCAAAATGTCACCCACATAAAGAAATTCAAACTGTTATATCTCAGCCATTTTTTTTTAAGATAAGGACAAAATAAAAAATGCTCCGGAATCCTTATATCAAGGTCAAATACTTAAGAAAGAAACCTTTTTCAATTTCTAATTTTTTTCCACCTCACTTTAAATATAATTTTTTTTTAATTTAATGGCCGCCATTTTGAAACAAGATGGCGGATGAGGCTGGCCAGCGAACTTGGTCGAGACATTGCTATATGCTATCCACATGCCTTCTTACATCCAAATCGGCTCATAAATAAGCCTGTTATCGCCTGACAAATATCAGGTCGTTTCAAAATGTCAGCTACAATAGAAATTCAAAATGCTATAACTCAGCCATTTTTTTAGATATGGACGAAACAAAAACTGTTCCGGAATTAAGGTCAAACACATAAGAGAAAAATCTTTTTAATTTTCAATTTTTTTGATACCACATTTCAAATTTTAAATTTTAAAAATTTTTTTAAATGGCCGCCATTTTGAAACAAGATGGCGGATGAAGCTGGCCAACAAACTCAGTCGAGACATTGGTATGTACTATGTACACACGAAGGTACATCCATATCGGTTCATAAATACGCCTGTTATCGCGTGACAAAAATCAGGACGTTTCAAAATGTCAGCTATGCTAGAAATTCAAAGTGCTATAACTCAGCCATTTTTTAAGATATAGACGAAACAAAGACTGCTCCGGAATCTTTGAATCAAGGTAAAACACATAAGAAAAAAATATTTTTCTATTTTCAATTTTTTGGTACCACATTTCAAATTTTAAATTTTTAAGAAAATTTTAAATGGCCGCCATTTTGAAACGAGATGGCGGATGATGCTGGCGAACGAACTTGGTCGAGACATTTGTATGTACTATGTACACATGAAGGTACATCTATATCGGTTCATAAATACGCCTGTTATCGCGTGACAAAAATCAGGACGTTTCAAAATGTCAGCTACGCTAGAAATTCAAAGTGCTATAATTCAGCCATTTTTTAAGATATAGACGAAACAAAAACTGCTCCAGAATTTTTGTATCAAGGTCAAACACATAAGAAAAAAATATTTTTCCATTTTCAATTTTTTGGTATCACATTTCAAATTTTAAATTTTTTAAAAATTTTTAAATGGCCGCCATTTTGAAAGAAGATGGCGGATGAAGCTGGCCAACGAACTCGGTTGAGACATTGGTATGTACTATGTACACACAGAGTTTCATCCAAATCGGTTCATAAATACGAGAGTTACAGTGTGACAAAGAACATATATATATATATATATAACCATTAATTAAACATAACCTACCACCATCAAATATTATGAATTAAAGCTGTAAGTATAAAAAAAAATTAATTTATTATAAGAATTATTATGGAAGAAAAAGAAAAAAGTGGACACCGACAAAAAATGGAAAAGCTTATACATTGAATTACGTTGTCAAGGGAACAGAATTCAATGATATAAGCAAAATGGTTGTTTTCTGTGAGAAAAATAAGCTAAAGCTAAAAATTATTTTCCCCTGTGCCCAAACAACCATTAAAATCAAGTGAATTGATTAAAAATGAAAACAGAATAGAAACAAATAATATGAAATGGAAGAATCAATAAAACCTATTTAAATATTTATAGGATATAAAATATAAATAATAAACACCATGCCGATTAATATTTCAGTATTTTACAAAAATCCACGCGCACATGGAAACCAGAATATCATAAAGATTAAGGTGAATAAAACAGTTAAGAAAGCACAGTAATTGATACCAAAGGATGCAGTTAATACATTTTGAAATAAATTTTGAAATACCTTGTTAAATACATTTAATATAATATAAAATAAATAGATAGTAATTACATTATTTAAAATGCACTATTAAATTAATTAATAACTGTTTAACAATATCGTCAAAATTTAGCTAAAAATACCTCCTGGTGTAGTAAATTATAACTGAAATGAAGCTAGAAAAATTAAAATTTAGAGCTATCTTCAAAAGACAAATTTTGGTGCTGCCATCTAGTATTACTTTTATTATTCACCTGTCACAAGATAAATATTTGTAAGCATTTGAATGTAAATAATTTTTTTTTAACAGCAAAACCAAGCATATCCTTATATATAGATAATTATAAACCTAATATAAACCACACAATGTATTTAAAAAAAAAATAAAAAAAAAATAAAAAAAACTATTGTTAATAAAATTTAAAAGCATACAAAATATTCTATTAGCTAACTTATTTAAACTAAACTAAGAATTTAAATAATAATAGAACATTGATAATATATAGCATATAGCTATATGCTATAAAACAAAATAAATTCAGTAATAATTAATATAAATAATTATTAAAAATAATATAAAAATTATTTTTTAAATCAATTATATATAAGATAATTATAAAATGAACAGGAAATAAAAAACATATGGAAGTATATAGAAGGTTAAATGATACTTAAATTCCCATTACTTAAAAAGCACAAATATAGAGTGTGGATTATTTTCATACATCCATAAAAATCCAAAAAGTATCAATGTGGGACATTCAAAAACATTAAACCGATAATAAATTGAAAATAGATAAATATTAAAAAGAATAGAGGAATAATAATAAAAATAATTACCCAATTTTAATACATACAGTATAACTATATTTATATTAAACATACTTATATGTATATTAATCACTATAAAAATGGCATACTATTAGTAATTAATATGATATTGTCCTTAGTAAATTAAAATTTAATAACAAATGATTGTAAATAAGATTAATCAATAATTAACTAATTATAATATTAATGAAATTCTCCAATTACATATAAAATATCCAACATCCATATAAAATACGTATCAAAAATATAGTAATAATACAAAAGCCCCTCTTTTTTTATATATAATTAACCATTGCGTATTATCCAGACAACACCACCCTCCTCCGTACTCTAACATCTACCCACCCAACCAACTTATAATAATTTTTTTATATTATTTTACAATTTTTAATTTTTTATAGATATTTTTTTATTTTATAATTTTTTTTGTAATTTTGTTTACGCATGTGTTAATTTGTTTTAAAAGATGATGTAAGAAAAGTACTAATTGTATATTAATGAATATATGAATTTTTTTGGAAAACCATGATTTAATGCATCATAAATTAGTTTTATAATATTATTGTTAATTAGAGGAGAAGAACATAAACATTTTATATAAATGATTAAGTATCATATTTCGAAATACAGAATGATGTAGACAAGATTTAAAATTTGTAAATGTATTAACTTTGAATTTAAATTCTTTACGTTTGTCATATAAATCTGTGATTGTTTTGTTGTCTTTTATTGTAATTTTAAGATCTAAGAAGTTAATTGTATTGTTAGATAAAAGGTTTTCCGTTAATTCCAAATTAGTGGGATAATCAACTGGAAATCGAGTAATTGCAGATTGATCTGTATCAATTAAAATTATGTCATCAATATAACGATATAAATGTAGATATTAGTAAAATTACGTTCATAATGATATAAGTATAAGTCTGAGAGTAAACTGGAAGTACAACCGCCTTGTGGTATACCGACATGCTGTAAATATAAAGTGTTATCTTGCAATATATAATTATTATAGATAATGAAGTTAGTTAAAGATTTAAAATATGCAATATCTATATTAGATGGTAATTCCAGTTTTTTATAATACTTTTTAAATAATGCATTTATAATTTTATGTAAATCTAATAGGTCTATATTATTAAAAAGATCTTTGAAGTCATATGTTGTTATATATATATATATATATATATATATATATATGGATATATATATGTATATCAACTTTTGAACGTAGGGTGGTTTCGGGTTCTGGGAGTCATGATCGATGAAAATATACCAAACTTTTGTGAAATAGCTTTCCTCCGAACGGCTGCAATAGTTAGCTTTTTGTAATGAAAGCTACCCAATATTGAATTATCTTGATAATAAGTGGCATTTATGCATTTCTTAATTTGCCCCCCCTCCCTTTTTTTTTACTTGCGTATTATACGGTCTTCACTAATTTTCATTGCCAAATTTGAATGTAATATCTTAATTTACGTAAATTTACCATGGTTAGGCATGATATTATTGTAGTTGAACGCAAAAATACCATGAATATTTTCTTTTTTACATGTTAAATACATGCATATTTAATTATTTTGCTAATTTTCATCGCCAAATTTGAATTTAATAACGTAATGTACGTCAATTTAGAATGATTAGGTATAATTTTATTATACTTGCACGCAAAAATACCATGGATATTTTAATTTTTCGTTAGCAGCATAAATATTTAATTATCGGTTTCATTTCGTATCAGATTTCATTTAACTTCATGTTCAATAAAATCGCATAAAAACTCATTGTGTACTACATAAATTAATATATTGTATTAATTTAAAGCATGTAAATAATATTCAACGATGAAAATTACTGAAGTATTACTTACTATATTTTGTTATCTGTGAGAAAAACGAATTAAAGGAAAGTTTGGAATTCCGATTCGTATGCAGGCAGGATTTTGCCTGACATATTTTAACATTTAAAAAAGTTCTAAAATGAAATAAAGTTTAATACTAAAAAAAAAAAAAAAACAAACAAACAAAAAAAAAACGCGTCAACGGTCAATTTAGAGAGAATCGCCTGTTTCAAAGAAAATACAATAGAATTAAAGAATATATGTTAAAAGCATAGGACATAGGCAAAAATTTCATTCACATTGTTAAATTTCGGAAGCCTGTTTGTTTCCGCCCCCTCCCCTTATCACTAGTGCTGCTGTATCGCTACCTTTACAGATTTTACTGTAACAGTACTATCTTGTTGGTTAATACAAGTCTCTAGCTTTTAGCCTTATGTTTAAACTTTTCTGCTTTTACAAATATACTGCTCCGTCGCTCCTTGAGAATCCACATTCTCTCTTTCTTCATTCGTGTTGAGAGATTCGCTATTAAATGAGTTTAACTATGTGATATAAAAAAAAAAAAAAAAAAAAAAAAAGTTATTTAAATATGTTTTTATTAATAAAAGGTAAATAGATAAAATTAATTTATATTAAAGCGTGTGATTTAAATAATAAATTATATATTCAGGGAATGCCGAGCATATAAGCATTCCCCCATGCTACTGTTAAAAATAGACTTTTGAATGACATCTCGAAAAGTGACTTTTTTAACCCCTTGGGGACTAGCGACACGTATACGTGCCGCATGAAGCGCTCAAAATCCTTGTTTTTCCTCACCAGTAAAATTTTACTGTAAAATTTGCCTTATTTAATCAGCACATTTTCTCGATTCAAGAAGACACAAATTTCTGTTTTTAAAAAACGGTGACAAAAGATTAAAAATTTCGTAAAAGGCTCCCGTCCCGAAGGGGTTAAATTGACTACCAGTTATATCTTAAACTACTAAATATTTTTACACAAGTCTTTCATTGATTATAGATTATATGTATGTTTTAAGATGTTGAACATAAATTTGTTTAGTGTTTGACCTATAAAATATTTTATGCATAGATAAATTTAACAATTTTTGGAAAAAACTTTCAACTCTATTTCAAAAATAGTGATTATTCTAAAATAGATACAAATTCAGATTCAGAATGTGGTAAAGTAATTGAAATATGTCGATAAAGTAGAATTTTTAGTTAAGATATTTTGAGTAATCGTGTAAATATAGCTCCATATTACTTTTGGCAACAAAAAGTTACTTTTTGAAAACTAAGCTAATACATAATTATCAAGAAGGACCTTGGTGCAATATAATAGAAGTGTAAAAAATAACAATGTTAAAAGCCCCCAAAATATTAAATTTTAAGCATACCGGTTTCGGTAACATATAGCATACCTTCCTCAGTGCTAAGGATGGCGGAAATTTGCTCACATATATAGGAGAGATGGGGATTAAAGGTTTACTGACCAATAGGAAAACAGAGGATTGCAGGTAACAGCCTATAGGAAAATAGATGGGAAATGGAACCGAAGTAATGAGAAATTGTTTAAAATTTAAGAGAAAGAAGTTTTTATGTGATATTTCCAACAATCTGATAATGGGGTGAAAACGAATTCACAAGTAACAATATTTTTTAAAAATTTATAAATATGAAATGTTTAAAGGAAATTAAGTTTAACTTCCTTGAAACTTCTTTCTCTTATTTATTTATTTATTTTTAAGTTATTTCTCACTACTTCGGTTCCATTTTCTATCTATTTTCCTATTGGCTGTTAGCTGCAATCCTCTGTTTTCCTATTCTTCAATAAACACGATCTTAACTTCCTTGAAGCATTTCATATTTATAAAATTTTTTAAATGTTGTTAATTGTGAATTTGCTGTCCCAACCTCATCAGATTTGGAAATATCACATAAAAATTTCTTTCTCTTATTTTTTTAAAGCAATTTTTCACTACTTCCGTTCTATTTTCCATCTATTTTCCTATTGGATGTTACCTGCAATCCTCTGTTTTCCTATTTGTCAATAAACCTTTAACTTGAATCCCCATCTCACCTATATATGTGAGCAAATTTCCGCCATCCCTAGAATTGAGGAAGGTATGCTATATGGTACCGAAACCGGTATGCTTAAAATTTAATATTTTTGAGCGTTGTTATTTTTTACACTTCTGTAAGCTAATACATGCTAAAAATGATAAAAATACATTTAAAAAGGCATATAAGTACCTTTATTCTGATCAAAACGATATAAAGTAAGCGTCCTATCTTAAATGGGAGAGGTAACCGCAAGATTAAAGGCGAGGTTACATCAATCAAGGTCGCACGCCACGTAGCGGACGGGGTTGAACTACAGAAAGATGCCTAACTGTTTTCTTCTTTATGGATAATCTATTAATTATACATCTATGAAATAACTGCGAAAGCGCAAACTTCGTGTTTTAATTTGTTTGTTGCATTGATATCCTGACAGTAATAGAATATTCTATTAATTTTTATTTGTGTTTTTTGAGAAAATTCTTTTTTTTTTATAGAATTCATATCTGTCCTTTTCCAAAGAGTAAAACAAGTTAGTTACGTATTTTTACTTTAGTTTATAAAAAAAAAGATAAAATATTATTTAATATATATTATCAAATGTTGTTGATTTAAATACGCACGATTTTAATTATTTTCTTTTAATGAAATGAAAAATGACGCATAAAAATTAGTAAGTAGTTAATGTGTAAGAATTTTGTAGTCTTATTTTTTGCTCAATTCTTGATGTGCTAAAGTTATAAAAAACAATATACACGGTTGTATTCCCGATGAGAATACAATGTTTTTGAATGTTTAGAATATGTAGAGAATTTAATTATAAATAAAATATTCAATTTTAAGTCCTTTTGTTCGTTTATCGAGCGCAAACGATAAATTTCCAATATTCTCTTAATCGCATTGCACTCATCTTATATAACTTGCAAATATTTCATTCATTTAATTTAAAATTCATTTCATTTTATATTCGAAATCCCTTTAATTTAAAATGCATGCACTATATGTTGTACTATTAAACGAGCAAGTGTTGTTCATTTATTTGTTTAAATATTTTGCGAGTCTAGGCAATAACTTCAATAATTTTCCTAAAATCGCCAGATTATATATATATATATATATATATTTAAACAGACAAAGCCATTTAGAGAATCCCTGTTAAAAATTCATTTACGAATTTCAGATTGTTACTTACTCACGGAAGATGAATCTTGTTTACCAGATTTATTGCAAAATATTTTTGTTACAGCTTGTTTTGATAAAAATATGTGTATTTAAAAAAAGCAGCAATGTCATTTTAGTTTAAGGGCAAAAGGTAGTAATACTTTCGTACAGGCCCGTAGCTAGACGATGCTTCCAGGTCGGGCAAATGTTTTTCCAAGAGGGGCAAAATTACTTCTTCATTTTTTTAGATTTTTACTATCCTTTAAAAATACGAGTTGGAACCCGTCGAAATTCGACGAACTAAAATGTTAGAAAGGAACTGTCAGATTGAATTTATAATAAACCTAAAAAATAATTACAATAAAAAATTCATCTAACATTGGTTGTCTCACTCTTAAAACAAATTATATTTTTAACCTAAAATTACCTGCTTAAATTATTGAAAAATTAAACTCTATTAGAATACGTAATCAAGATGAGTAATTATGATGAATTTATCGATTGAGACTTTTATGTTTGTTTTTATGGGATGAAAAATCAGTAAAAAGGATTTCGCTTTGTCACATCATTAAATTTTCCCCCATGAAATCTAAATTGTACGTTATTTTCACATTCCCATAATTTACATACGCACCACTCAAATTCACAATTTGAAAGTATTTTAATGCGCAATAGATTATTAATGAATGTATTTCTAAACTTAAAGTCACGTTTGTCCGATTCAATTTTTCATGTGAACATTCGCACAAACTTTAAGTTCTAATCTCAATACCCGCGAAAAAAAAAATCAGAAATTTGCCTTTAGTTGTCATAGTATTGACCATTTAGTATTGGTCAAATATTTAGTTTTATCAAAATAAATGATCGTTTTGTTTTAAATATGACATAATTTTTACTCATTGAATCGTTTTGCCTAGAGTCTCGAACTCAGTATCAGCGTAATGTAAAAATATTGAAATGTAATTGATTTATGAAGAAGAATACATGTTTTCTTTTTTTTTAATGTCTGACATCATTTCTGTTCAAAATTTATAAAAATGTTTCTTTTATTTGTATTGTGAAAATGGCATCAATAAGGAAATAATCAATAAAAATAATAAACCATGATTTTTTTCCCTTTACTTTCAATATAAATGGAGTACTTCAGTTGCCACAATTAAATTTTTTATTAAAAACTACAAAAAAATTAATATCTCAAAAATAAATTGAGATACAGATTTCAAACAAATTGCATTTAAAAGAGCATTTTTTTCCTTATACGACGGTGTTAAAATTTAAAATGTGCGATTATTTTAAAAATTTGCCGTAGATATAATTGTAAAACCGAAATTTTAATTCAAATTTCAAAGTGTTGCCATTCGCAAAATGACGTATGCGTTACGCACAGATATGTTTGTCCTTTATTCCTTTATAATATAGATATATTACGTATTCAGATTCAGTATAAGTTTATAGCTCTTCCTAAAGTAGTTGAAAAATGATATTCTTTCATCTTGCTGGCAATCCATAAACTAATTTTTGTAAATATGGTTAATATAATATGGATTTCCACAAAAATACTGGATGTTGTTGAGGATTGCTTCAACAGCGTCACTAGCCAGTTGTCTGTGGACACCCCCCTCCCCACCGTTGTCCGTAGAAAAATCTGGATACTTGCATTTTTATGCTTTATTGATAATAAACCAATAATACAATCCCAACAAAAAGTTTTCGGTAAAAAAAAAAAAAAAAAAAAAAAAGCGCCAAGTTCTCCTTTATGTTTCGGCCAGAAAAAGTAGTGATATCTGAAGTTCGCACAAGTTAAAAGCCAAACATCCCAAATCTTTCATTGAAAATGGCTTCCTGCGACTTGGCCGTTAATGCCTTCTACAGCATTTCAAAATTAATGGTTGGAAATTACGCATTTATGAATTATTTAAATATTAAAAGTAATATTAGAATGAAAAGAGGCAAATTCACATAAAGACATTATAAGTAAAAGATTTCTGATAACTACCATTCAGTTTCAACAAACATTAGTTTTGATTACGGATCATTTAGTCCACTTATGGTTTAATTGCCATTTTGTACGGTCTAAAGCTAAAGTCATTAACGTAAAACCCAAGAAATAAAACAAAATTTACTTACTTCAAATCTCACAATATGTTACATTATATTTTATTGTATAATATTGAAATCTTGTGTATTGACGAAAGACATTTTTTTTGTTTGAACATTTATTATAGTTTGTTTGCATACATTAAGAGGTACTCGATTTATAAACTGTTAAAAGCTGATACTAATTATGTTTTAGCAATTAGGGATATTATCTCCTGAATACAAGTATTTTGTTATTTTTAACTTCTAAGCATTTAAATAGACTGAAGTTGTTTAAATGCTTTTTTTCAAATGTGTATTTTATTTCTGTTCTCTGTGCCACAAAATGCCTAAAATAATCAAAAAATGTAGTTGCCATGTAGCTCATTTGTACATATTTTAAAATTTGAAAAACTCTCTCGAAGGCATTAACGGCCAAGTCGCAGGAAGCCATTTTCAACGAAAGATTTGGGATGTTTGGCTTTTAACTTGTGCGAACTTCAGATATCACTACTTTTTCTGGTCGAAACATAAAGGAGAACTTGGCGCTTTTTTTTTTTTACCGAAAACTTTTTGTTGGGATATCACTACTTTTTGTATGTTTTTTCAAGTTTGTTATTCTAAACTATAGTAATATGAAAAAACTTAAATTTCGGTACTTTTATGCTAGCCGGGAGCAAATCTCCTCATTAGCCTTTTGTTTTTTCGCCAATAGCAGTTTTCATTTTTCACATGTGTAAATTAGAAACAATGCTTTGATTTTCAAACAAAATATTTTGGTTTAAGTTATTATTTCTTATTTATTTATTTCTATGTTAAATATTCTATTAAATAAAATGAGGGAAATGCATCTATTTTAAATGAGATAACTGAAAAGTATATATCTTTAAATGAAATGAATGCAATATGAACAATGGAGTTGGGAACAGTATTTGTCGATTTGCCACTTGCGCCCGGCTAACATAAAATACCTAAATTTACTTTATTGAGCTTTACAAATTTATACTTTATTTCTTTTTATATTAAAGTACTAGCCGCCTCTAGCAAGCAGTATTTACCGTATTAATTCCATGTTAAACGCTGCATCATGTTACTGTTATTCATAATTTAATTTACTTGCACATTCTTTCGCAAAGTCGGAATCTTTTGATAGAGAAATCAAGAACTCTTTACGATCATGGAAGCACATCATATATTTTGTGTTGTTATGTATTTCATATTTCGTGACAAATATCTCTTAACTCACTTATGCATGTTTCCATAGCAGTTTCGATTCGTTCTCTAATGCGGAAATTTTTAATCCTATTAAGTAATCTTTTCTAATTGGGCTCACTGCCAATTGTTGTATTTTAACTGATACGACTGGGTACAAGTGAAATGGTTCTTATGAAATCCTTTGACAATATCTGCATTTGCATTAAACCATATTGATGCTAATATCTTTTTGTTTCACGTTAAACTTTTCAATAGACTCGATTGCGGAAGAATAGGAGGTCTACCGGCTCACTGCCATGATCCATTTGAAAATCTATCATTCTTTTCATCTGATCGTGTTGAAGAATTAGTCAATGTACCATGGTTTTAAGATTTTAGCTAATTTTATTCGAAACCTGAAAACTAAAATGCGAGGAACCGGATTATAGAAGATTCATTCTAACGTACATATCGATTAACAGGTTACATAATACTCATAAGGAGAACTGGCAGTTTCAATACTTTAATAGTTCCCGTAAATTCTCTTTATATAATACAGAAGTTTTAGCGGTGTAAAGATTAATAACATAGTCACAGTAAGTATAATAACAGTACAATATAATAACAATAGCAGAGGTTTTGGGTAGTGACGAAACTATTAGCACTTTGGAAATATTAGTACGTTATATCATTTAACTATTCAGATGATATGAGGAAAAATAAAAATAGATGGCTCGCATTAATAATTAACTCATTGAAAAATAGCCACTAGCGTCAAATATTCGCCAAGCTTGGCGACATTTAGCAAAGTTTCGCCGAATTTGGTAATATATCATGTCAATTTTCAAATTTGGCGACAAAAAATGTTTTGTTTATTCTGACGTCATAATGATGCATATGTATTATGTATTATACACATACCTATAATATGTATGATGCAAATGTATTACGTATTATATGCATATATATATATGTATAATATGTATTATGCATATGCATAAGTTCATTAACATCACTAAAACGCACTTAAAGGAATAGTTTTCCATAAATAGTAGGGATAATTGCCAGATTGACCATGCAGAGTGCTATTGAGAAAAGAATTCCAACATTTATAATAGACCGAGAGGTGTCTGTACACACCATCACCTCATCGAGTTTACAGCTGAAATTTTAGGATTAGTTAAAACTAGATTAGCATATTTAAATGCAACTGGTCTGTTGAGTGATATCTTGGTAGAAACCACCTGAAGACCTAATTTTAGTGGTTAACTGATAGGTTTACTATTGTATTTTCCTGCATCCAAAAG
This sequence comes from Maratus speciosus, assembly GCA_963932465.1. Taxonomy (NCBI): domain Eukaryota; kingdom Metazoa; phylum Arthropoda; class Arachnida; order Araneae; family Salticidae; genus Maratus; species Maratus speciosus. The sequence goes on from OZ010790.1 coordinate 462,695,862, forward strand.
TTTGGAATCATGGAGGAATGGGTGCAGAAAACACAATGGAAAATCCACCAATTAACCTGTAAAATCAGGTCTGTAGGTGGTTTCCACAAAGATATGACTTGGCAGACCGGTTACATTTCAATAGCTAATCGATATTTAACTAATCCTAAAATTTCAGCCGTCAACTCGATGAGGTGATGATCTGTGCAGACGCCTCCCGGTCTTTAATAAAATTTGTTTTAAGGAAGTAAAAGATAGAAAGATGGACAGATAAACTGGAAGATTTGCCTTAAGATTTTTGTAAAAGCATATAAAAATTCATTCAGCTTGAAATCATGTAACACCTTTATAACTCAGGCTAATTTTCTGTAATCGGGTTTTGGCGACCAACATATCTTATCTATAACTATAATCTTTTTTTTTTTTTTTACAGATTTAAAATTAACAGTAAATTAACAGTAAGTAGGCTAATAATACAAAATAATAACATTAGCAGCGGACTTCGGACGCCGCATCTGTCGCACATCGTTAAAGACAGTTTATTAGTTACACCTTTCATTTAATTAAAAGGAGATTTTTAAATTTTCATATGGAATTAGGATATTTTTCCACTATAGGGACCTTGACATTTTTTTAAAAATCTTGGCGCAATTCGGACTTCAGAAACTGAGATATGTTGCCAAATGATATAAACAACTATGAAAACAAACCTGATGAACTTTTATGTTATTTATATATTTATATACATATAAACATTTTATTTATACATGTATAAAATATTATTTTTTATATACAAATTATTTATGTTGGTATTTAAAAATAAATAAACGGGTTCCTTACATTAAAAAAATTGTATACATATGGAAAAAATTGCTTGTGTATATGACACAGTAAATAGGTTACCAGAAAATACGTTATTATTAAATTTCTTTTCTCGTCAAAGCTATTTTCTGTATTTCGCCAAGGCTACTATATCGGAAACGTACCGAATTGCTGTTATATTTTGTTAAATGTTTTATTGTTTTAATATCGTAAATATATCATAACCTATACTGATTAAAATTTTTAGGTATATTTATTTTTTCTATTTAACAAACATCTTTGGAAAAGCATATATATATAAAATGTTATTCTGCTTGAAATCACGTGACCACCTTCCCAACTCTGTAATCGAGTTTTGGCGACCAACATTGGCACAATTGAATGTGTTAGGGAACAGTTTACGGCCAAATGAACACCCCCTGTTTGAAGGGTTTAGAGGCGGAAATTCTGTGTTTTCAGATTTTTCTGGTTAATTGTGCAACAAACCCAACTTACTTGTGAAATTTCATTATTCTACGACTTCTAGAAGTACCTTAGTTATTTGATGATGCGAAGTGAGTCAGTGACAAAAAAGCGCTTTTTCGGAATTTAATATTTCGAAAACTACTAAATATAGAAACAGGAAATCGTGGAACCTTAGTTCAGTTTGACCATACGAACATGTGTATAAAAGAAAAATTTCTATATCTCTTCCTAAAACGACGTTATGAGGGGGTGAAAAGTATGCTGAAATGGTTCAGGAAAAGGTAGCTTACGGCTTGTGCGAACTTGGCGGACGCACTGCCGTGCTCCCAGATATTCCAAGAAATTCATTTACAGTAAAACCTGTAAAAATTGATTTCCTAAGGATAGAAAAAATATTCCGTTTTAGAAAATTTCCATCTTATGAGGTATAACTGTAGTGTTGAATTTAGGCACTTTTTCCAGGAGAAATTACTGATGCTCCCGGAGTGGTAGACAGAATGGGACTTTTAGGGTGGGAATTGCACTTTTACAACTTATATAAGCACAAAATTAGAAAGCTTCCGCGAGTGACATTTCGATGTTCAGGGGAGAACCCTCCTCCCGGGTCACTGAATTGCTTATTTATTGTATGGTATTCCTTTCAACGGGACCATGAAATGCTCTCCTGTAAGACAGCATTTTGTTATAGACAGGTTTTATTCACACAGGTTTTACAGTATTTATAGAATTTTATATGATTTAAAATTTAATATAAAGAACGCTTTGGTAATTACGTTAATAGATTCGTCACTTTTTACAAAGCAGGTAACCCTCTCACAACTAAACATTAATATATTTTCATTGATTTTTTACACATGTTTTAAAACCATAATATGTGTTTATAACTGATAACATTTTCAAACAGTTCGAACACTAGAAAAAAAATCACTGCCGGCTAAGCTTGCAAGCACAGATAGATTTAGAAGCTAAGTACTAATTTCACCAACAAAAACTAAATCAAGATGAGAGATAAACCCACTTTAATAATTTTATCTGGCCGCTTTTGACGAGTTTTAATTTCGTTTTTCTATAAGAGTTGATTTTATCAGAATCATGTTAATACGATAATTTTTTTCTTCAATCCCAATTTTTTTCACCCTTTGAGAATATTTTTAGTAATATCACCCATTAGTAGATTTCATCTTATCAGAAACTTGTTACTACAAAAGTTATAGTTAATATTAAGAAGATTTATATAATAAATTTATATCGTGTGGTGATTGTTTCATTAAATTTACCATACACTGGATTTTAAATTATGACGTTCTTTTTATTGATGCATGCACACGTTTAATAATACAACCCTATATACAGCACCTCTGAGCGTTGTCAAAAATTTTCATCACGCCAATGATACTTTTTTTTTTGTTGCCTTAGTAGTAGATTACCGGAGATGTGAATTTTTTTCTTCTACAACACCTCCCTTTTATATTTCAATTTATTTTATTATTTTTTTCTATTATTATTTGTGTGTGTGTGTGTGTAAGAGTTGGTCCTATCATACACTTGTCAATACAAAGGTTGTAGATAATATTAAGAATATGTATAATAAGTTTAAGAGGATTTGATACCTTGTGAATTGACGAAGTTATGAATTTTTCCTTCTTCACCCTCCCCTCCTCTTTTTTTCCCCCTGTAAGAATTGGTCTTATCAAAAACTTGTCAGTATAAAAGTTGTAGACAATATTAAGAATATTTATAATAAATTTAAGTGGATTTCATATCTTGTGAATTGACGAAGTTAGGATTTTTTCTTCTTAAAACCCTATTTTTTTCGCTCCTTGAGGCCATTTTTAATTATATCAAAAATCTGTCTTACATACATTTTTGGCCCTTTTCCTAGAAATAATAATAAGTTTAAACGGATTCGATATCTACCATAATTAAGAAAGTGTGGGTTTTTTCTGCTTTCACAAAAATCCTTTCCATTTCCATTTTCTGCCCCTTGATTTCATGTATTAGTTTAGAAGAGATTTGTGCTGAATTATGGAAGTTATCGTGTCTATAAAAAAGTGATATATATATAGAGATAGATAGGTAGATTAAATTGATAGATAAAGTTTTCAACTTGGTCTTTTTGGGGGGCTCTAGGGGTCATGATCAGTATAGATCTGCAAAAAGTTTTCAGAAATTCCGACATAGGGGAGGATGTAATAGGTAGTGTTTCTTACGAAATCTACCTAAAATAGGGGTGCACAACCTTTTTTAGAGAAGGAATAAAAATGTCTGGGTTGTCGAGGGCCACATCAGTAACACAGAGATAATTTTATTTTAATGAGGTGGAAGGGAATCTGTGGCCTATAATCAGATAAAAATGAGGATTTCAGAGGGAGGAGGAGTTTTACCCCTCGAGGTTCCCCTACCCATTCAATATACCCAATTCAGTTGGCAATTTTTCCGCGCCTGATCAATGAAATTCGCGATTTTTTCACACCTGATTACCAGAGTTCGTGAGTTTGCCCCCCCCCCCCAATTAACAAAATTCGAGATTCTTAACTGAATATGATGAAATTTTTTGCGTGGTAAATTGACAAAATTCCCGATATTTTTTCTGGCGATAAACTGACGATATTCGCAATTTTTACGCAGCCGATCACCGAAATTTGAGATTTTTCCGCGCCCTATCAACAAAATTCGCGATTTTTAGCTGTCTGACGAAATTTGCAATTTTCTCTCGCGGCTAATTAACGAAATTTGCGTTTTTTTCTCGCGGTTAACTGACGAAACTCCGGATTTTTCCGCAGCCGATCAACGAAATTTGCAATTTTTCTACGCCTCATCGACAAAATTCATGATTTTTCCCTGCACGATCTACGAAATATGCGATTTTTCGCTCCCGATCGACAAAATTCGCGATTTTTCCGTTCCCGATAGACGAGACTCGCGACTTTTCAAGTCCCGATCGACAAAATTCGCGATTTTTCCGTTCCCGATAGACGAGACTCGCGACTTTTCAAGTCCCGATCGGCAAAAATTGCGATTTTCCGACCTCGATCAACGAAACTCGCATTTTTTCCGCGCCCGATCAACGAAACTCTGATTTTCCATACCTGATCCATGAAATGCACCTTTTTTTCCTGCCCGATTGGCGAAATTCGAGTTATTTTTCGTTTAGCGACTGATGGAATATGCAACGTGGGAATGTCCTATGCTGATATGTATGGTATCGGCCGGCTGCTTAACGAAGTTCGAAATTTTTAACTGACTGACGAAATTTGCAATTTTTTCCCGCGACATATTGACGAAATTCACGTTTTTTTTCCCTGCTACCTATGGACAAAGATTACTATTTTTTCCAGTTAGCCGAAATTCGCGAGCCACAAGTTAACCGATCGAAGGCCACTTTTGGACCGCGGGCCACAGGCTGTGCATTCCTTACCTGAAAGTCTTCTTACAAGCGTCTTTCCACTAAATATCAATAGTTTCCCACGAATCTTGTGCATAAAAATTGAAACCATTATGTTTATGACTCATAAAAATTTCAAAGAGGAACAATAGGAACTATTTTTTTAAATATTAAATGTCTGATGAGAAAAAAAAAATCCGCGCAGTTTCAAATTCCGAATCCGCTATTTTTTGTTGAAATACGGAAAAAATATATAACATCCTTTAAAGAGCGCACATTTTGCTTTAAAATGTCGCATTCGGTATAAATATTGTGGAGCCACCGATAAGAGGTTCGTTTTGATTTTTTTTTTCAGAATACATTTTTAAAAAATCAGATTAAAGATATAAACTAATGCAAATTTAAGGTCAATATTATCACATCACGGACGACAATGGGCTGCTCAGCAAGTATCATACAAATAAAAACTATTATGATAATGTATGTCAATATAATTCACTATTATGGTTTCAATTCGAACTCTCTATTCTCTAACACAATCACAATTAGCGTTTTCTGCTTTCTATAAAGACAAAGTATATTTCAGAAAAAAATGCAAAATGGTGTTATAAGCCAATTTTTGAGGCTAGGAAAGGTCATCTGAGACACTATCGCTTAAAGCTCAAGATTCGATGTATTTGTCAAGAAATGAAAAATACTATTCTATTCTAAACTACTTCAATAATCTTGCATGTGAATGTCATGCCTTAATCACAAAATTCCTTAATCATCGTTCGCATAGATCCGCGAACGCATTATAATGTTTCACAAAGTCGAGTGAACAAAAATATTTTTTACAAACAGCCGTACGTGATTATTGTTTGCAAACAGCAGCTATAAATTAGCGAAATACCAACATAAAAATGAGTATTTCATAGATTAAAAATATTAATGCTCGTTTAGTATTTTTTTAATTTTTCTGTTTATCTTACCGCTTCGCTATCTTTCATTTATTTCCCCTTTTTCATACAGAAACTATGTAATATTTGAATATTTATATCACATATATAGGAAGAAAGGAAGAAAACAAAAAAGAAAAAAGAAAAATGCCCAGCTAAACTGATGGCATTGAGCTCACAGGCTATTCACACTAATTGTATATCACACTCTTATTTTAAAGAATAATGCCCCTCAAAAAAATAAGTGAAGGGGAATTAGCCCCCGTTTCACCCTTTATACTTAACCAGTGAACCTCCAAATCTAATCAGGGAAGCTCCTTATCATAATAAACCGGTATACCAAATTTGGAGCAAATCGAATAATCCTGCACAAAAAACCATTTATCTAAATTAAGGGGGTGGACTAGCCCCCCCCCCCCCTTTATCCTTAACCAATGAATCCCCAAAACGAATCAGGGAAGCTCCTTAACATAATAAACAGGTATACCAAATTTGGAGCAAAGCGAATAATTCTGCATGAAAAAACTGTTTATATAAATTAAGGGGGGGGGGACTAGCCACCCTTCCCCCTTTATCCTTAACGAATGAACCCACAAAACTAATCAGGGAAGTTCCTTAACATAATAAACCGGTATACCAACTTCGGAGCAAATCGAATCATTCTGCATGAAAAACCCATTTATCTAATTTAAGAGGGGCGGGCTAACCTCCCTTTTCCCCCTTTATCCTTAACCAATGAACCCCCAAAACTAATCAGGGAAGTTCCTTAACCTAATAAACCGGTATACCAAATTCGGAGCAAATCGAATCATTCTGCATGAAAAACCCATTTATCTGAATTAAGGGGGTGGACTAGCCCCCCTTTTCCCCCTTTATTCTTAACCAATGAACCCCCAAAACTAATCAGGGAAATTCCTTAACCTAATTAACCGGTATACCAAATTCGGAGCAAATCGAATCATTCTGCATGAAAAACCCATTTATCTGAATAAAAAGGGGTGGACTAACCCCCCTTTTCCCCCCTTTATCCTTATCCAATGAACCCCCAAAACTAATCAGGGAAGTTCCTTAACATAATAAACCGGTATACCAAATACGGAGCAAATCGAATGATTCTGCATGAAAAACCCATTTATCTGAATTAAGGGGGGTGGACTAACCCCGTTTTTCCCCCTTTATCCTTAACTAATGAACTCCCAAAACTAATCAGGGAAGTTCCTTAACATAATAAACCGGTATACCAAATTCGGGGCAAATCGAATGATTCTGCATGAAAAACCCAATTATCTGAATTAAGGGGGTGGACTAACCCCCGTTTTCCCCCTTTATCCTTAACCAATGAACTCCCAAAACTAATCAGGGAAGCGCCTTAACCTAATAAACTGGTATACAAAATTCGGAGCAAATCGAATCATTCTGCATGAAAAACCCATTTATCTGAATAAAAAGGGGTGGACTAACCCCCCTTTTCCCCCTTTATCCTTAACCAATGAACCCCCAAAACTAATCAGGGAAGTTCCTTAACATAATAAGCCGGTATACCAAATACGGAGCAAATCGAATGATTCTGCATGAAAAACCCAATTATCTGAATTAAGGGGATGGACTAACCCGTTTTCCCCCTTTATCCTTAACCAATGAACTCCCAAAACTAATCAGGGAAGCGCCTTAACCTAATAAACTGGTATACCAAATTCGGAGCAAATCGAATCATTCTGCATGAAAAACCCATTTATCTGAATAAAAAGGGGTGGACTAACCCCCCTTTTCCCCCTTTATTCTTAACCAATGAACCCCCAAAACTAATCAGGGAAGTTCCTTAACATAATAAACCGGTATACCAAATACGGAGCAAATCGAATGATCCTGCATGAAAAACCCATTTATCTGAATTAAGGGGGGTGGACTAACCCCGTTTTTCCCCTTTATCCTTAACCAATGAACTCCCAAAACTAATCAGGGAAGTTCCTTAACATAATAAACCGGTATACGAAATTCGGGGCAAATCGAATGATTCTGCATGAAAAACCCAATTATCTGAATTAAGGGGGTGGACTAACCCCCCTTTTCCCCCTTTATCCTTAACCAATGAACCTCCAAAACTATTCAGGGAAGTTCCTTAACATAATAAACCGGTATACCAAATTCGGAGAAAATCGAATCATTCTGCATGAAAAACCCATTTATCTGAATTAAGGGGTTGGACTAACCCCGTTTTTCCCCCTTTATCCTTAACCAATGAACTCCCAAAACTAATCAGGGAAGCGCCTTATCACAATGAACCTAGGAAAAAATTTTGAAGCAAATCGGATGTTTCTATCAAGAGTTATCGCGTTACGTACATACGTACGTACGTACATACATACATACATACATACAGAGCGGGCGGGCACATTAGCTCTCAGGCTTTGATAGCCTGTGAGCTAAAAAAGTATAATAAATAAGGTGATATCTTTGTTAAAAATAAAAGGTTGGGGGAAGCATCATAGAAAAAAACACTTTTCGCTTCGCAATCTTACATTTATTTCCCTTTTTTCATACAGAAATTATGTAATATTTGGATATTTATATCGCATATATAGGGAGAAAGGAAGAAAACAACTAAAAAGTAGAACAAATAAAGTGATATCTTCGTTAAAAATAAAGGGTTGGGGGAAGCACCGTAAAAAAAAAACACGTTTTGTACTCATAAAAAGAATAATTTAATTCAGTGATATTCGCATTGCTAAATTACATTTAAATCATTTAATTAATATAAAAATATTATATTCAAATAGTCATGTATGGCATTTACAATGATTATAAAGCACCTTTATTCTGAAAAACCCTTCCTAGATATTGCAATTCTGTGTGATAATGATTTTACAAACTTTTATGAGTTGCAACAGTGTCAAGTAAGCTGTCTCAAAGAGCATTTCCCATTTTTGTTGTAAAGACACCAAAAGCAATATAGTGAGTTAACAATGACAAAACCACATGATTGTAACACATGATAGTTGACTGTTTTGTGGAACTGAAAATCCAAGCATTTGGTTTCAACCTTACCTGATTTACAGAAATTTAACGTATGACAGTTGTACAAAGAAAACGATTTTCGCGGACATCAGAACCAGTTTGAGAAAAGGAGTTAAGAGGATAATCTCTAAACCCTATTATTCTTGCAGTTTGACTCTTTGGGGAGGCGGTAATGTAAAATTTCATAAAGGAACAAAACCAAAAATTTCCTACAGATCTTGGAATGAAAGAGAAAAATGGTCTTTACAATTGAATTTTTTGTTTAAATTATGTTGTTTGAATTGAGAAGAAGTTTTAGTGATGGGTGTCTGTTAGGTTATGGTCTATTCTAAAAAAAGTTTTTTTTTAAATGAGCCAAAAAAAAGTTTGGAAATTTAATGTGTCTATCAGGAATCAGGATGTCCAGTCAATTGTGCTAGGTCGGGCATTGCCCGACCTCGCCCCCACCTAGCTACGGGCCTGCTTTCGTAGCATTAGTGCTTTTCTCCCTCAATTAAAATGATATTGCGACTATTATTTTTAAAATGTATATAAATTTATCAAAACAAAGTGTAATAAAAATGTTTTGCAATAAATCAGGTAAACAAGATTCATCTTCCATAAGTAAGTAAAGATTCAGAAAATATGCGCAAGAGATGCGCAGATAGTAGATATTCTGTCATATATGACGTCATACTGAAAACCCGCGTATTTGCATTATTCACCCCGTCCACCAGATGGCACAGCTGTGTCAATATACTCCAGATTTCAGCATTGACATTGTACGCTTAATATGTATGCAGTTTTGATTCTGCATATATATTATATCTATATGTTTCATCGCTCTGACAGCGATATTCTCAAGATTTATAACGATATAAATATTTCCGCAAGAAAATTAAATGAAACCGATAAATAAAAATCACGAGAACACATGTATAATGAAATCAAGTGCAATAATAAAAACGGATATTTGTGAACGTGAATTATTTTATGCTATTGTTTCTTGTTCCTTTCTCTTCATCTCTTTCCAAATTTTAGGTAACTCCTTGGAGGCTGAATTATTGCATATATTCTCACTGCGTAAAAAGATCTATATTGATTCTCGGATAATGGATGGGAAGTAAAATCTTGACGGATAAATTATTCTATTATTTTTAAAATGGATCTCGAAAGGTTCATTGTTATATAATCTGGTCAAAGCTGTAGTTTCCTTTGTTGTATTTGATATCTGCTATATGTTCTTTGATCCTAGTTTTAAGCTTTCTGTTCGTCATTCCTATATAAAATTGCACTGTTCTATAATCTTTGGTGAAAGGCATTCCATATACTCTTGATATTTGATTTGGTTGTACTGGATTTACTTTTTTTACAGACTATGTTTTTTTATTTTATAGAGGGTTTTGCAATAAAGGACATATTGAATTTATTGAGTTTATATTGCACTTAATTTCATTATACATGTAATCTCCTGATTTTTATTTACCAGTTTCATTTAAATTTTTTGCGGAAATGTTTATATCATTATAGATCTTGATAATGTCACCGTCAGAGCGATGAAACTTGTAGGTCAGAATAAAGGTACTTATATGCCTTTTTTAAGGTATTTTTATCACTTTTAGTTTGTATTAGCTTAGTTTTAATGATTTTAAGTGATTTTCATATATAATTTTATAAGTTGCCCTTTTTATTAACTCTCAAACACAGATACTACTCGCATTCTAAGCTCAACAAAGGTAACTATCTAGAATCCAGTGAAAATCTAGACCAATAACAGTGAAAATAATGTGGAGTTTTAAAGTATGTACTTTCCAAGTTGTAAATTGTAAAAAAATATTTTTTTTCCTTGCATATTTTTCATTTGTATCAGTCGCATGACCCTTACAATTTTTTAATTGTCATTAATCATGATATTTTTCCACAGGTACACCAGAGAATATATTGACCGCATGGTGGCATTGGTTAAAGAATATACCCTGATGCAGCCAGTGATGTTCCCCGTTCACGCTTCGCTTCTCAAATACTCCATACCCGAGATGCAGAGGCTCCTCTTCCAAGTTCCTAACAGCTCGCTCTGTGTATGGTCGACCAGGGCAAATCCCATAGAGTCGATTGATGAGCTGCTAGCCATAAGGAAGTCCTTCAACATAGGACAAGTCTTCTATAAGTTGCCTGATGAGCAACTCGAATGCTTTTTCTCCAACACTTAGTCTGCCATCACCTTCTAGAAGTTCTTTTCTTCACATGTTGTATCATCCGATTACAGTCAGCTAAATAGCCTAGCATTGAAAATTTTCAGTTACGATTTAGACGCCACCTATTTTTGTTTCTTCTTTCCTATAGGCTTGTGGTTTGGTCTGAATAAATTAATTAATGTTTTAAAAGCAGTTTTAACTATTATTAGTTAACCTTACTATTAAACGTGACGTCATCTGCGGGTATGTAGAAGTAAGCATGTAGACCAATAGGCGTGAAGGATTTTGCTATTATGCTCTTTCGTCGTCAAATACATCGACCTTTTCAGATTCTATATACCAGCAAAAACGTGGTTATTGCCACTCTAGATTTGCCAATTAAAGAAACGTAAATTTTACATGACCAGAATGCTAGTGATACGTTTTTATTTAGTCAAAAACTTTTCATATACGTTTTTGTTAATTAATTGATGGATGTCATTTAGTATATACATAAAAAAAAAGAAATTAGCCTGTTAATTAAGTGGTTTTTACGCTTGTTTTCTAAAAATCATTTTCCGTGGATATAAGTTTTCCAGAAAAACCATAAGCTGACATTTTCATTCTACATTCTACATAAACGTGTGAAATTCATAATATCAAGGCAACATAGACACTTCTTGTGTCTCATTGTGATAAACTGTTTTGGACCGAACCGTTTTAAGGCATTATCTGTTGTTGAACATTAAGATATTGGACCTTGGCCTTCGAGGTAGTAATGAAAAGTCTGGTGTTTTCAAAAGACATAAATACATCGGCGAGAATAATTGCCATAAATTCAAAACTAAAGGCATTACACATTAAAAGATTTAAACGTTTTGTTATCCACTTCAAGTTAATGTTTTTATCGAATTATTTTTAAAGTGCTTTTTTATTATATTATGGTGATGTGAATTTATTAAATTGAGGAATTGTTCTGTTACAAAAATTAATTATTGTTTTCTTCCCCTGGCATATATTAATTTTATTAAATTTTTACTTTGCCCAAATTGCTGTTAAACTTGAAAAATCCACAACTGTTGATTTGATAATTTTTCATTTTACAGTTAATAAATAGCGTGAATATTTTCAATGTTTTTTAGGTTCATGCTTGGTTAAAGTTTAAAATTAGGACAATATTTTTTTCTTATGGTCACTAAAAAAGTTTTAATGACAACTTTTAGTTGTATAAAGTAGATTTGGAGTATAATGCATGGTTAATTTATTTTACAATATTTTTCCTTTTCAACTCATTTCTCAAGTATCATTTAAATTTTTAAATATATTCTTTTCTTATTACACTGTGTATTACACATATCAGCGATTCTTAAAATATAATTTTGTTAAAGACTACTTATTTTGTATAGAAGTTATACGTGAAGTTTCTAATGTTGCAAATGTGATATTTATAGAGTGGCAATGTCGAAGAAGTATGTTAGATAAATCGAAAAATTGCAGCTGAACTTGGTTACCATTTCTTTGGTTACTTTTGCATTACGTAGTCTTGTACTAAATTGATCTAGTTGTATCAATTGGAACTTTTAACTAAATATCATATTTCTTTGATATCATAAAACTCATTTTATGCGTTAATTTTTTTTTTTTTTTTTTTTGGGGGGGGGGGGCTTAATTGTATGAAAAAGATTTATTATTTGTGTTAAAAAGGTACTTTTTTTTATAGCGGACTTAGCGAATAGAGAAAAACACTTTCGCTAGAGATTTTCAAAAGCACTTTCTGAAACGCTGTTCACTACTTTATATACACAAATAATTTGTTTAATATTTAGATTGGTTAATACATGGAATACTTCCATGGGTTACTATGTACATAGAGAGACAATTAATCTATTACAGTAAAAGCTCCACAATGAACACTCTCGAATAACAGACATCTTTGTTTTGCGACCACTCTTTTAATCCCCAATGTGTTCACCTCTGAATAACGGACACCTCCGAATAGCAGACAGTTTTTTTGGTCCGAAGTGTCCCCTATTCAGAGTTTGGCTAGAGAAGGAATTTTTTTACAAACACTTTCTAATACTCTATGCACTGTTACATATACACAAAAGCAATTTCTTCAGCATTTACACTTATTTAACCTATGTATACAGAAACAACTTACTTTACATACACATACAGAAGCAATTTAACATGTATGTCTAAACGATATGGTATAAAGAATGCAATAATACTTCATAAATTTAGCTTTCGTGGCTGTTTACAGCATTTGGCAACAATCGCAGTTATACTACTTTCTTAATACCAAAGGCCGCTACAAAAATAAAGTACCAAAAAAGTTTTTGATATTTTAATGCTTTCCTTTGCTAAAATCGCTGATCTGTTTTTATTATCTTAGAGTATTTAAAACGCGTTTTTTTTTTAAAAATAAAAAACAGATATTATTTTTTGGTACTAATTTATATTTCTAGGCAAACTTTAAAAGTTAAAAGAAATATATTGTGTGTTTTTAAAGATAAAGTGAAATAATTAATATTTGCATTATTATGCAAAAATAGAATACACGAAACATATTTAAAATTTAATATGGTTAAATTTAAACATGAAAAATAATATTTTTAATTACTTCAAAAATTGTCATGATATAAAAAGCCTACATTAATTAAGGTCTGCTAGATTTAACGCTTAATAATTTGCAATAGTAGCATAATATGCTAAGCCCAGCCTAGAAGAATATACAAGTACCTTATTTTGAAATTTTTAAATCCATAAACTATCTTTTTTCGTTCTTTTTTGTATAACACACTAAACTGCCATCTTTAGTCCTTATATAGCATAATCAAGGAAAGTTAAAATGAAAACAGAACAATGGTAAATTTAATTAATCATTTCAAGAAAAAAATTCGATGACCAATCGGCTACATTATAAATTAGCTCGTATGTCTTTGTTTTTAACATCCATTATAAAGTTTGTTGTTGATTGCTATCTTAACAGTCATTGTTACTATATCAAGTCCTATTTAAAGAACATGATTTCCTATTGCAGTGTCATATGTAGGAGTATTGAATTTGTATGTTAATGTTATGTTTGTTTTTTTATTTCTGTTTTAAATGAAGTAGATAATTCGGTTAGTATTGTATTTGGATCTATAGAGCACAAATATGTTTTTTTCAATTCTTTGCACACAGTGTGTCTCACTTACATAGTGGCGAACTACCCTCAAGGGGGATAGTTGGGTTTTTCTGTCCTCTCATACCATTGTTTTGACCGTACGCATAGATAAAAATTGCGATAAATAACAATAATGTCACTAAATACAATTACTATTGTTTTCTAAAAGAATCTTTTACAAATTATTTATCAGTGAAATGCATATCCACTTTTTTTAAAGAAATTTTTCTCACATAATTGCATGCAGAATATCGAAATCCTTAAATAAAAATAGAGTGGATTTGCGTTTCGTTTTAAATTTATATAAAATTTTATTTTAAAAGTTTTCGAGTATAAATATTTGTAATTAATGATTATTAAACAGTGAAAAACCTCCTAAAAAGGGAATCGTTTACGATTCTTTCTCCGAAGTTTGGGGCCCCCTGAGCTTCGAGGCTCTTGATATTTCTCCATTTCACCGTACCTATAATTTCGCCACTGCTCTTATATTCGATGGAATTTGACCGTTTAGCATATATTATACATAAGTACTGTTTAATTAAAACCATTATTGATTTATAACAAGTGGGTTATTGATACCCATATGTGGATAAACCTGATATGACCGTGTTTGTTTATAGATGTAGGATAGATAAAATGTTAATTGCATTTTTTGAATTTATATTATTGTTTCTTAGTCATAGAAATTTGTAAATATTGCAGTTTTATTCTGTTCAAGATGACATGGGCATTTTTAAAAAGTATTATTTTAAATGTTTCTATGCTTTATTGGTCACTGAAAACATATTTTATGTACCCCTAAGTGTATTGAGAAAGATTTGACCAATGAAAATTTTCAAGCGCGAAAATGTGTATGATTTTCATAAATTTTGGCTTAAATGTATACACAGATATAAATTTAAAAAAAAGCCACCTATTATTGTTTAAGGGGGTAGGATACCTTTAAACCTACAAAATTTTCGATTTTTTAAATACATATTTTGATTCCGTAATCATTTCTGAACAATATGCAAAAAAAAACGCATTAAAAAATACCCATTAGTTTACTAATTATGGCAGTTTTATTAAGACTATATATCAAAAGTACATAGGATAATTAAACTTTGCGTTGCGTTTATTCAAAATGATGAATTTTGATACTGCGCGCAGTGTTACTAAAAAACTATGCATGGCAATCAAAAGAAATTTTCAAAACATATTTATTTCTATATTATCTACAACTTAAAACCAGAAAAAGGTAATGTTTTATTTTTTTCTGTTTTTTTACTTTGAAAATATTTTTTAAAAAGTGAAAAGTTTTAATTTTCTGTTATTTTTTTAAAAATTTAATCAATATTTAAAAAAAAAAAAAATATTCAGGTTTTAGTATAAAGGTAACACTATTATGTATTTATTTTCACCAAAATTTCTTCTTTATATAAATATTTTCAGATTTTATCATGCGCGCAACATTTTTTTCTCTTAATATCGTATATTTTTAAAATTAACATTTCAATATTTATTTATGAATTTACACGTATATATATATATTTAAATATAAGCTTTATACACAAGTTTTTTTTATACTTATTACACAAGTTTTGAAACTTGGAACATAGTGATATTTTTTACTTCTTCGACGTGTTGAAACGTATCCTACCCTCTTAACAATACTCAATTATTAAAGTATATTTAACGAAATGGTTATTATATTACGAGTTTTTCATTTAATGCTGAGTAGTAGAATTAAAACTAGTTTCATCTATATATAAATTGCTAAGTAATTATCTTTAATAAAATAGTTATTTAATGCAAAAAAATAAATAAATAAATAAATATTCATTTAAAAATATTTCATATTTTTATAAACAAATTATTGTGTATATTTAAAAACATTATCACATAATACGATTTTTATTATTTAAATTTATTGGAAGAAATCTTCACTAGATCTAATATAGCGTCTAAAGTCCTCCCAAAAGATTATAAATATTTTTTTTTTTTTATTTCCTTAAAATAAAGATTTAATTTTAAAGTAATAATTAAAGAATAATTTCTAAAGAAATAGTTTAGATTATGATACATTAATGTATAGCATAAGAACGATCGCTTGTGGAGCTAACTATATATTTATTTAACTTCCATCAAATTGTAAAATTGAAATATTTAAGCCAAAATCGTTTTGAAATTCGTTACTTTTCAATTTGTTATCTAGATATTACCTATGCATCATACAATTTATCTATGAAATATACCCCTGTCATCTGCACCTTTTTAGTCCATCAAATGTGTATTATAGATATATTCCTAGTTATACATATATACATATATATATATATATATTTCGTATATGATACTTTTTTTGTTTCTAATTTGCAAAATGTGATTAGCTTATTGATTATTCAACTGTGTGTGATTTTATGTGCCTTTAAAAAGCCTTGTCCGTTGAGCATGGATGTCTATGTTCCAAAAGCTTTTGTTACATGTACTTTTATCAAGCAATGATGCGCTGTGTAAATAGGAAAGCTTTTTTATTGTCGTGTGTTAAAGCGAGGTTAAGATGTTGATTGATATATTTTTTTAAAACTTGTTTTTACGTAGCTTATCTATTAAAACACATGCTTTAAACTTCAGCGATGTAAACGAAATTTTTACAAATGTTTACCGAGTGTGGAAAAAATTTCCAGACAACAGTTTATACTGATAGATAAAAATACAATGATAAAATTGCAAAACTTCTTAAATATGCCATAAAATTATGGAATACTTAAATGTTTCGAAGGGATTATTATTTCCTCCTCAGGTTAAAGCACGTGATATTACTAGAAGAGCAGAAGCCAAACTTGTTCTAGGAGAAACAGTTTTGACTCTGCCTTTTGCCTGGTGTAAGACTCATTCCTTCGAAACACTTTGCGCATTCCATACTTTACTTTAATGGTGTGTTTAGGAGTTTTGTAATTTTTTTTAATACTTTTATGCCCCTTTTTTTATTATTTTGCTGATGGAAACCAATTTTTTTTTCTTGGTACAGATTAAAACTACTGTTCTCAAATTATTGGAAATGATCTGAAGAAAACATTCTGTAAAATATTTTGCCAGTAGGAAAGCTTTGTATTTGTTATGGAAAGCAATAATTTGTATTATGCTGAACCAACATATTATTATTATTATGATTAACTATCCGAGAAGAATGCAAATCTTTGTAAAAAGTGGTTTCTGTGGTTATACCTTTTGCAATATTCTGCATATGCCATGTTAAATGTCTGTTTTTCTAAGAGTAAATTTCTACGTTAATGTGAGATAATGTTGCGAAGCTCTGGGTGATAATTATAGTAATACAGAGTGGCCCAAAAAACTATACACTATTCAAGAAAGAAAAAAAAATTCGTAAAATTTAGCAAACGTATACTTATATAAAAATGCTAGTGCAAGTTAGCAATTAAAAAAGATGCTAAAATTAGTGGCACTAATGCTGCTGAATGCTGTGAACTGTTGCTTAACTTTTGAGAGTTGACAATATTTACAGATACTTTCTTGTATTCTTTCTAAAGTTCAGCAAGTACTGTTGGTTTCTGCTTGTACATTTTACTCTCCAGTATCTTAACAGATCAAAGTCTAGAGGAGCTAAATCAGGAGACCTCCTGAAAACACAGTCGTATTTCTTTTTCCTACCCTTTGATCTGGCACATTTATAACGGTGGAAGTTCTTTGTGATAGGGCGAAAAAAAAATGCCACTTGTTCGCATGTAAAACTGATCATTCTAAAAAAATATACGAATGGAAGTTTAATATGTGTACACATTTTTGGACCACTTCTTTGTTTCTGTATAAAACTCTTTGATATGGAAGAAAGTTATATCCATTTTATAAACTGATAGTAGAATTATACACACAGGGAGATGTAGGCTTACATCTTTCAAAGAATGAAAAAGAATGTTTGAACAAATGTTCATGTGATACTTTAAAGCAATTATCGAGGAAAGTTTCGATGTAATTAGATTTTGTTTTATTTTACTGTCACATTTTACATAAAGGTAGTAAAAATAAATGTGTTTCTTACTTTTTAATTTGAAATTTAAAACAATACATAAAAGTAAACTTGCTAAGAAAAAGGACATTCACCGCAGAACAAAATATCATGTATTTTATAAAGTTTCCCCTAGACCTTTATTAACACATTGATTGCCAATGCACACAAATTTGTGTGCCAAAAATATTTCCCAGGGCGCCATACCGCACGAATACGTGTGTCATCAATATTTAAATTGAAAACGATTTATTACTATAAAGCGAGACTACTGATAATTTATCACCATGTATTTAAAAACGAACCTCGTGGCCCTACAAGCATGTATAGTGATTTGAGTTTGGCTTACAACGTTTAAAAATGACTAAAATTTGATACTTTTTAATAAAAGAATATATAAAATTAACAAACATTACCACAATTAGGAAAATTAACTGATTCGATAAGAAAACCGCCTTGTAAATGTCTCCCCAAAAAACCATAGCGTCGCAATCTATGGCGGTCAACCTGTTAAGGCACCATAAAACAATAAATAAAGCGATGATAATTTCGGACTTGTAAGCAAACCAGTCTCTTTCATTATGTTTACAAAACTTTTAATGACAGCTAGTACGATATGCATTAAATATTTCATTTCTGCAAAATATTTACAAAAATTTGAACCATAAATATTTTTAGAGCAAAAGTTGTTATTTTATAATTATAATTGGAAATACCTAAAACATTAAATGAACATTACATTAATTTAACATTAAAACACATTAATTTAATCTAGGTCGTGCTTATTCTGAGAACTATAAACTAAGCAGCTTAATTAACAATAATAGATTGAAAAATACTTATGAGATTACAGAAATTTTGGTGTTTGGTTATTAGTTACATATTTCTAATTTAACAAAACATATCTTTCATAAATATTATGGACTGATTTATATTACCATTTGCGTTTATATTTTTTTTAAATGTTAAATTACTTTTTTAATATATAGCTTGCATTACAAAGAAAATTACTAATAAAACATAGGAATGAAAAACATTTGAATGTTTAATATTTTAGTGAAATTAAAATTTGATAATTTTGAAAGTGCCTTAGAAAACATGCTGAAATACAATCAAAATTAAATTTTTGATTCTTTTTAAAAAGAAAAATTAAAGATTTTTGTGATGTAAATATCTGCTAATTATGACGTAATTTTTTATAAAAAGTTCCATGAAAGTAAAGTTTTTGGCAACACGAAAAAGTATGAATGAATGTGATTGCCGTTGGTAATTATTTTGCCTCTCTTTTCCAAATTTGAAGATGATTTAGAGATTTTTTTTTCACCTTTTTTGTTTAAAAGTAACTTATATATGTCCTCCGTCCAAATTGGCCTTCTTTTTATATAAGCATTTTTTGGAATAGCAAGCGAAGAAATGGAATTTTGTATGCATTTTAATTGAAAATTTTATAGCATTAATATAGAATTATATATTAGATATTTCGTTTACCGTTATTCTTTAAGAATATTTTTGATAATGTTTTTATTTTATAATCATTTTTTTTAATTAGAAGAATAGTTTTTGTGGCCTAAGGTGTAAAGTTCTTTTATATCATTTCATGTTTGAATGTAGTGGCATTACTTAAGAATTTACTCTGTTATTTGTGTTAATCTAAAAAGTACATTCTTATTTGTTGTTATTTGATCATTTTGCAAGTATTTTAAAATTTTATAATCGATGTTTAGTATAAAGAATCATTTTTCATATTTCAAGTAATTTTTGAAATGATATTTTATTTTGTATGGATTATCAATCAACATCTTAACTGCAAATGCTGATTGCAACAAACATAGAGTCATTTTTTTTTTCGTTTTTTATCATGCTATGAATTAAAAACTCTTGATATAAAAATTTTGTTACTTTTTTGTGCGTAATTTCTACAATCATATAATTAAACATTGAAAGAAAATGATGTATATGTTTGTTGCAGCTGTAAATGGTATTTCAGATATCTGCAACAAAGGTTATTTTTTAAATCTTGATGTAACTATCAAAAATACAGAGCAGAAAAAAAAAATCTGATAAAAATAACCAAACATTCCTTATTTAATAATATTTTACTGATTATTTTGGAAAAAACTACATAAACAGGGTGTTTTGTAAAATCAGGCAATAATTTCCTTTATGTAAAAAATGGGCATGGTTGTTTTATCAAAATATGATTTGATTTTTATTGAAATTCTAGGATTCATTGGAATTGTCTGGGGAAAGAAACATTGACTTGTATTTCTTTTCCTAGACTATTTTTATCGAATACATCTCACAATTTGTTTATGACTCTTTTTTTATATACAGTCACAGTGAATTTTATTTATTGTAATGTTGTTAAAAAGTTGACAGATTTGCTAGTAATTACGCAAAGAAAGTGATTTTATGCTGCATTTCAGAATGCTGTGTTGTTAAAAGTAACATTGTTTAACTTTTATTTGTGAAAATTAATTGACTTACAAATGTTGTTAATTATTCTAAAGATTATTTATGATTAACTAACTTTCCGCCTCGTCTTTTAGAAATTGCATAATTTCCATAAATTTAGCGTTAGGAATTAAAAATGATGCATTCTACATTTTCAAGTCTCGACTAGTAAGCGTCGTCCCGCTTTTTACGTTTTTCTATCTATAATAGAAAAAAGTATTATAATCGAATTTTTTTTTCGACTTGCGGATTTACACGTTTTGGGTATCGGAAACCCCGAAAAAAATGTTTATGCAAAATGTCTGTTTGTCCTTGTGTGTGTCCGCATGTCGCCATTCTATCATCGAAAAGTGTATGAAGTTACGCATAGAATTGAAACAAATTTCATATATATGTTTTTGGCTGTGGAAAGCAAGTCCCACTTGAATTTTAAAATATTACGCCGGATGGAGCCGTAGAAATAGCGATTTTCGTGCAATTTTCTCGATTTTTCTTAGTTCTGTTGTACAAAAGCGGCTCGTGCAGCGACGTGCTAAGTCAGCAATTCGCAAGCAGCTGGTGTACAACAGAATAACGATAAATATTGATTTTATTACATTTCATGATCGAGATTAATTCGTTTTTACTCCGATTATTTGAGTGAAGCAGAAATTTAAGATGAAATTCAAAGTTGGTATAGTATTGAACTAATAATATGGGAGTATTAACTCGGGTAACTACTTTTTGAAATATTAAGATGCATGAGAAGAAGAAAGTTTGGGATTGGCAGATCCAACTAATTTATTTTTAAAATCTCTATATGCCGCTATTAACGTCACTGGATCTGACAACTCTAGTACAAACAAACAAATGCTTTTACAGAAATTAATTAGACCTCTCGCGATTTTTCTTTTAATTTCGACTTTAATTATACCGCTGTTTTCTGAAGTCTTTCAAAAACAAATAGCAACGTAGCATTTACTGGTTAAATGTCTGAGGCGTTAATTTTTTTTTTCTATTGTAACATTTTTTGTGTTAACCCTTTATCTACTGACGGTATTTATAAGTACCGTTAAAATAACTTGTTATAAAATTCATTTAATACATTGATTAGTTGTAATACAGTTTACGATGAGTTATAGATACATTATAGATACATTGTTCCAAAAGCATTATTGGTTAAACAAAACAAAAATATTTTTAAAAGGAAGATTTCTTTTGCTTTGCATCTTTTCTGCTTTTTTGGCGTTGGGGAGGGGGGGGGGATTTTTCAATTCGGAAATATTTCTATTGTAAGAACATTATATTTCTACATTTCTTAATTCTACAAAATACTAAAAAAATATTTAAAATAAAAGATTTGAATGGGGTTATAAGTATTGGTCAAAATCCCTATAAATTCAAATTTAATTAATCCTTCTAAATCCTTCAATCCTTCTAAAATTTATTAAATTATCATGTAAATCTTCTTATGTAGTTTAAATAATTCACGAAAAATGCTTTAGAAGATAAATTTTTTATGAATTCATAATTCATTACATAAAGGGTTAATATCCATTTTATGTATTTCGAATTGGTCTTGCTATTTAAATGTTTTTTGCAATACAAAATTTGTGATTAAAAGAAACGTTTGGAGAATTCCCTTTGTTGCAGATATTTGAAAATAAAGTAGTGTATACTTTGTGTTGTAAGAAGTTGGTTTTGTATTTTGAGGTTTAAACATGATATTGTTTGTGAAACGTTTTGAGTGATACTATAAGCTGTGATCTTTGACGACTGGATAATGTGCTTTAACATGTAAGTTGTTTTACTTTCTACGGTTTTTTGTTTTGAAAGATTTGGAGATTTGTTTTGTGGAGAAATACGTCTGTGAAACAACACTTTTTATTAGCCTAGACTTTTTTTAACGCTGTTTTGACAATTTGTACACGTTTTTGAATTTTTATAAAGTGCAGGATTTTAATGATATCATCTTAATTTTATGCGCAATTTTGTATACTTTAACTTTTTTCCCCAATCAATACATATGGATTTTTTTTTTTCATTACAATGAATGCAACAGCTTGGATTTAATAATGTTCCGCATTATATTCGGTAAAGAAGAAAATGTTCATAGTTGACTTCAAAATGTTAAATTTACTCTTTTAATATACTAACAGACAGCGAGAAAATGATGTAATTAGATCTCGTGTTAGGTTTTATGTTTACTAATTGTATTTTATTTAATCAAATGTTTAAATACTATTATAAATATTGGATATTTAAAATTTTTTTAAATTAGATTTATTCAAATTATAGCTCAAAATATGAATATAATATTTGAGAATATTATAAATATTAGATATTTTAAAATTTGCTAATCAAATTTATTCATATTTTTTTTCAAATTGTAACTCAAAACATGAATGAAATTTATAATATTGGAGAATATATATTAAATGTTGTAAAAATTAAAATGCAATTGGAGAAAGGTAAATGATTAACATTAGCACAGCTCTATACAGACTGTGGCAGGTAAATTGTAACATAAAAGAATATATATTAAATAGGATAAAAAAATTTAAAAGCTGTTGGAAAAATAAAAAATAATAATCATGGCACAGCTGTAATATATAAATGTACACAGGCTGTGTCAAATGACAATTATTTGTTTTGTTTTTCGTGCACTGAGAAAAATGACACTTTCAAATCTGAGTAAATCTATGTTTTCATTTTGTTATGAAACTTTTTGTTTCAAATATGACGACCGAATGCTTTCAATTCTGAAATACCAGAAATACTCAGTTTCAAACAAAATTACTTTTCATTCGTTAAACGTAGTAAATTCTGCCAGGGTAGTTGAATTTATTCATATTGTAGCATTTGTTATGATTTCGAACGAAACGCCTCTTTCAGTAATAATTTACAACATGAAATGTGGCGAACTACATTTTTATCGTGTTCGCGGAAGAACACTTAAAAGCCGTCGTAATATAATCGCGAAAACGCAAATTTTATTATTCGACCTTCGAAATCGAAGGAAGGGTGAATTCGTAAAGGAAAGACTTTGCAGGTGGGATTTGACAACCATCAACAATATACAGGGTGCAATATGTTATCTATCGCCGACCTTTAATTTCCCAACCGTTGGCCGTAGACATATAGTTCCAATTGCAAAAACGTTTCAAATAAGCTAAATATTCATCTTGTGCCATAATTTAAAGTAAAAAATCAAATTTATAAAAATTACGAAATCTAAATTTTTATACGGCCCCCCAGTCCCTATAGTTATATTTAGTAAAAGTTTGCACATATCATAACAGATATAACACAAAAAGTTTGACATCTGTGTTGCAAAAATTGACACAGTTATTCAATTTCAAAGTTTGAGATTTTTGCACATGATTATGTCTTTCATTGGGGGATCAGTTAAAAGATGAATTAAAGTAATTCGAGATCAAATTCAGGGTGCAATGTCCTTTTTATGGCGAAACCTATTTCAGCCGGTATCTAAAATTTGAACTAACTTTTATGGGTCGAACAATATTCAAACATCAAAGTAGGTAGAATCGACAACCGAAAAATAAAACATACTGAGGACTAGATAAATGGCAGCGGAATTGCACTCTGATTTTGATCTCGAATTACTTTAATTCATCATTTAACTGATCCCTCAATGAAAGACAAAATCATGTGCAAAAGTCTCAAACTTTGAAATTTAATAACTGTGTCAATTTTTGTAGTACAGATGTCAAACTTTTTGTGTTATATCTGTTATGATATGTGTAAACTTTTACTGAATATAACTATAGGGACTGGGGGACCGTATAAAAAGTTAAATTTCGTAATTTTTATAAAATTGAGTTTTTACTTTAAATAATGCCACAACGTGAATATTTAGCTCATTTGAAACGTTTTTGTAATTGGAACTATATGTCTACGACCAACGGTTGAGAAATTAAAGGTCGGCGATAGATAACATATTGCACCCTGTATAAATACAAACATCATGTATAATCGTGAATAAACATCATGAATAAAGCGTTATGTGCTCATATTTGAGTATGTCCATGTTTTCAGAAATGACTATATACATGTTTCAAACTTGAGTAATTTTGTTTCGGAGCCATTTTGACTGTGTGACAGATTTGAATATTTTTTACTCAGTTTTGAAAATGTCGTTTTTAGAGTGTGATATTATAAAGTATAATTGTAATTATTGTAAACTTATTATATACATCTAACAGCTGAATCTATTGTTGTTGGAGTAAAAGAAAATATTTCTTAATGTTATTAAAAGCTAAATGAGAAAGTTTTCCAATACACTCAAGGTATTTTCCCTTAATTTAAGATTTGCTCTTGATGTATCTTAATGGATGTTTGATAGGCTTCTTCTTTCGAAATTCAATTACTGGCTACCTCTCGAATTGCTGTTTCTGTTTTCTCGTCATAAAATATCGATATTTTCATTATAAGAGTGTGTCAGTTAGTTTTCTAACTTATACCAACTGATTTCGGAAAGAAGTTTTATCTGTTCGTTTAGTTATGGGAATGTGAAATGTTTCTACATTTTTGCAATATCCTCTATTGAATTCTGGATTATCAAATGTCCAGTTTGGCCGAAATCATGGGCGCTGGCAGTACGAAATCCATGCAGGGGCAAGGATTTAAAAGGGATTTGCAATGGTCCGCAAATTAAGTTTTCTGATTTTTTTTTAACCGCGCCAAAACGCTATTTCTGAAATTGTTGGACAAACAGAAAATCCGAAGAGATGTCTACGACTTCAAAACTTTCTTAAATGTACGTTTTTTGATGTGAAACAACATGAAATGGGCTAAATTTAGATTTTTTTTTTATCAGAAACCTCCTTGCAAGGCAATTTTTAAACATAACATAAAAAGCAACACATGAATTTAACAATTAAGATATATATTAATCTTCTGATATATCTTTTTTTTCGTATTATAATTTTTGTAACCCCCCCATTCAAGATAATTTTTAAATACACATAAAAAAAAATCAGAATTAAAAGGTGCTGTAAAAAGAGTTCATGGGGAGCAGAGACGGAAAAAACAAAACAAAAATTTTAGTTGTCATAATGAAGAGAACGAAGTTTTTTCCTACTGGATTAAATCATATTCAAGGCTGGAGTAGCACAGTTGAAGTTTATTCCAATAGAATGAAAAATGTCGATACATGGAATACATGGATGACATAAACTCTTATTTGTTAGACAAATAAGAGTGAATTATGTCAGCCATGTATCGTCCGGAGAGCTTAACAGTTAAAGCATTGGCACGGCAAGCCAGGTATCCAGGTTTGATTCCTGGTCTGGGCATTTTTCACCCTGTTGGAATAAACTTTAACTGTGCAACTCCAGCCTTGTATATCTTAGTTGTCTTTTTTGTTAGTGTTTAATTATTTTAAATCATTTGTGAAGGAATACAAGTTATTCTTTTTTTCAATATCATCAAAGAGAAAGACAATTTAGTAAATTAAATTTTAAATTCCAGGAAGGGACAATGGCCCTCGGCTGTACCCCCGACCCTCGCTTTCCCTTTTGCCGGCGCCCATGTCCGAAATCTGTATTTCTGTTTTTATTATTATCAATGAAGGAGTGAAATTTCATTAATAATAAATCGTTTTTATGAAATTCCACTAAATTAGAACGTAAGTTTATCAACCTAGAAATGTACGGAAATTTTTTGACTGAAGAATGAGGATTTGCGAGACCCTTGAAGGATGCAGATCTAGGGAATTCAAGCGCTACAATTTTTATACTTTGACTAATTGGTGCTCTTTTCGTTATTTTTTAGTGAAAAGGTGTGCGCTTCTCTTTCTTATCATGTAACACTTTCAGAAGGTTTTAAACAATGTCATTAATGATAATTTTTATGCGTCGTATTATACGGTGGTTCTCCAGCTCTCAAAACTATGACATTCTTTATTTCTGTTAAATTGCTTTACTCGCTAAGCAAATGCGATGAATAAAAATTATTTTATTTATAACTTTCATTTATTATATAAAGATGGAATGATTTATCACACATTTCAACATCATACTTACTGTAAATGCAGTTAGAATCTTAGCAGAAATTTCATGATTATCTCATGTAATTTTTTATTTTAGCTTAGTGGCCCAATGTATGAAGCATCAAATACGTACTCTTAAAGATATTGGTCAATCAAATCTCAAATTCTATTTTCCGATGTTAACACATCTCCGACGGGCAATTTTTATCAAATCTGAATTTTAAAACAGTAGAAGCTCCTCCCTGTTCTGAAAGTATTTTGTAAATTGGTGTTCTAGATAGGTTTCCCAAGTTTATGCATTAGTAAATATCTTTCACTCTACGAATTTAATATAAAATGTCTTGCAATCTAAAAAAATATGGACAACATGATACAAATGCATTTTCTGTAAGGTAGAAGCCACGCCCTTAGTAAATGACGTTTTTTGAATGAAAACGAGAATTCTCGTTTCCCGCCGTGAATGTGTTAAGGGTAGTTGGAAATCCCTATACTTACTATGTGAAATTAATGTATCTTTTCTCAAAAACTATCAAGTATATTCGTTTGAAATTTTTTATATACATAATATGAATAATTCCTAATAAAAGGAAGTTAACATTATAAACAGATATTCTTTAGTTATTAAAAAAAAATCTGTAATAAAAACCAGTTTTAAATAACAAAAAACTTGCATTTTTCCAAAGAACTTTTTTCTAACAAATGTGTACAAAAGTTCACTTCAGATTTATCAGGAATATGTGTGAAATATTTTGGCAAGATTGCAAACAATAATATGTAGCACTTTCTATAAAAAGGTACACCGAAGTGCAAAATTTTTTGAAAATGGTGTTTAAAATTTACTTAAGTAATGTTTATGCATAATGTAAACAAACTGAATTACTTAAAATTTTTTCACTTCTTGATGTTGTAGAAAAAATAATAATATTCCATTCGAAAGAGAGAAAATAAAGGATTAAAAAAAAAAAAAAAGAAAAAGAAAAAAAAGCCTACTGTTTTCTCGAATTTTACTTCCAATTGCCCTTAAACCTGTAGGCACGGAATGCATTAGTATTTTTTAAATTGCGCATAGGAAAATAAATATCTGTAACTTCTTTTCCCCGTATACTCTTCTGAAAGGATATCTCTTACTGGTTTGTTCGATAAACTCTTTTTAAATATATGCTTTATTTATATTTTATGTGTTAAAATCTTAGAAAAACTGGCTGTGAGTAAGGTTTTATCATTTCAAATAAAATTAAGCATGTATTTAATATGCATATTTATGCAAATTATGCATATATTAAAAATATTTTGATAAACAAACCATTAAGAGACCTTCTTTAAGAAGAGTATACAGGAAAAAAGAGCAACATGTATTAATTTTCCTATGATAAATTAAAAAAAAACCAATGGATTCCATATCCGCAGGTTTAACAGTCGAGATAGGAATTTGAGATCCGACTGTCTAACAGCATTAAAGTTGAGTGATATTAATATTTTGTGAAAAATTAATTAAATAATTGTAACTGTCCTTGGGAAAGGAAGATCCTAAGACAAATTTTTGGACCTATTAAAGAAGACAATACATGGCGTATAAGGACAAATATGGAGTTAGAACAGTTATATAATGAAAAAGATATAATAAATACTATAAAAATAAGAAGAATGTAATGGTTAGGCCATCTAATCAGAATGAGGGATGAGCGAAGCACAAAGAAGATTTATAGTGGTAATTTAATTGGAAAAAGAAGTATTGGTAGACCCAGGAAGAGTTGGATAAAAGAGATAGAAAAAGATCTTGCAGAAAACCAAATTATAAATTATAAAGTAAAGGCCAGAGATCGGAAGGTCTGGAGAAGTATATTGAGGGAGGTCAAAATCCTACATGGATTGTAGCACCATTGTGTAAGTAAGTAAGTAATTGTAACTGTCACGTTTCTGGTTTGATTATCTATCACTTATAAGGAAGGCTTAGGAACAAATATATTTATCACAAAGCAGAAATTTAAATTACTACGTAAAATCCCAACATAATATTTTTAACAAGTATTTAAACTGAAATTTCTACATAACTATATTTTCAGCTTAATTTCTACTTCCTTCGATTATTATAAAATATATGCTAAACTTATGCACACCTGAATATTATATTTAAAAATTATATTTCTAAACTTTCCGGTGCTAGATTTTAGATTTTCAGCATAATTACTGTGCCGCTGTACAAAAGTTGTTAAAGACATGTGCTTCAAACTGTCAACTCTTTAAGCAGAATTTAACCAAAAATACGATGACTAAAGTGGTGATAGGAGAAAAGATCCATTGATCCCTTTTTCGCATTTAGTCGGCGAGTGTTGATTTTTTACCTTCACTAAGGTATTTCTGTTTAGTTACAGAGTTTTTCTTCTTCTTTTTTTTTTTTTTTTCAAAATATTATTTTAGAATGATTTGCTAATTTGTAAGTAAGAATACGTGAGCTTGATAAAATCGAATGATGGCGTATTCTTTAATCTCATAGGTACTACAACTAAAGATCTAACAGTGTCATATAAAAGTTCAAGACTAATAACATGCAATAAATACATATTTTCAATTTAAAAAAGGATGCCGTTTAAATTTCAATAGAATATATATGTATAAGTATCCTAACAATTCTGAATAAATGAATAATTAAATAAAATAACGTTGTCAGCATAAAAGATTTGCCGACTATTGCATACATATTACGCAGTTTCGATAGCATTGAGTATTCCTTCATCAATGCAAAAAAGGATGGAATTTCACTGATATATACACATATATACAGTGGAGAAGCGGACTGAAGGGATAAGTTTATTGGCCAATAGAATTACATGAAAAATATAGGGGATAGTCGATAGGTATATACAAAAATAGAAGAACTGATAATACAATTTTCATTTACAAATTATATTTCCTATTACCAGTTATTTTTTCCATGTATATACATATTGGCTATCTCCTTGTATTTTAATACAATTCTATTGACCAATAAACCTATCCCTCCAATCTGCTTATCCACCGTATACGCGAGCAAAATTCCATTCTTCTTTGCACTGATGACGGTAAACTCAATGCTACCGAAACTAGTATCCAATAGTTGGCAAATCTTGAAGTATCACCAATTTCCAAATGAATAATTTGCTTAGTTGTAAAATAATGAAGGCACAGTTTTGAAAAGTTAGAGAACCACTGATATAAATCAATATTTATGTATTGCTATATATCTCTTTTTTAATTAAGTTTTTCAAGTAAGCATGCACTTGCAATGAATTGCTTGAAGTATCAGAGACTATATCGTTATAGTCTTACTTATGATATGTTAGCTTAGATTACTTTTGCTACTTATAGCTTCCAGCACAGCCTTTCTTTGTATGGGTGTTCTGTCAAACTCTTTTTTTCGTATTTAATTTGATTTCAATTGCTTATTTAATGTAAAATCGTATTTCAATAGTCGTATAAATATATTCTCTGTAGTTTAAATTCCCCTTTATTTAGAATTCATATAGTATAGAAAATATTTCACATGTATGTTTTAGAGAGTAAATATATTAATGGAAATCAGCATAAATGAGATCGTACATGATTACATCTATAATTAAGTTTTGTGTACAGACACTCTTTAAGTAATTATTTGATTTTTAAATCGTTCTAAAACTTTATAGAACAAAAAATACGATTCTTTTAGTTATCTTTTCTAATTTTTTCATTTATTTCTACCGAATAAAAATTGTAAGGTA
Source organism: Maratus speciosus (assembly GCA_963932465.1). NCBI lineage: Eukaryota > Metazoa > Arthropoda > Arachnida > Araneae > Salticidae > Maratus > Maratus speciosus. The sequence goes on from OZ010790.1 coordinate 462,725,974, forward strand.
TTAAATTCATTCATCATTACTTTTTGGCAATATAAAAATTAATGAAGTTTTAACAATATGAAAACCGAAGTAAAACAATCTTAAACTATAAAGAAAAAAATTATTATACCATTTAATGATAATGTTACGATTCAATACAAAGATAAAAACGAAATTGAAAAATAAATATTCTTTTGAAATTACTTTCTAAATAGTTTTAATGCTGCATCATCCATTCATATATTCTTGTAAAATAAATTAGTGTAATTTATGAAAAATAATCAAATTGTGCATGTTTTTAGTATTTACTATTATCAATCAAAATATCAGAATATGTAATATTTTGATTGGGAATGTAATCAAAATATGTAAAGTATAGCAATGTCTTGCAAAAATGCACTTTGTATTATTATACATATATGTAAAACAAAACTGAGTAGATTTTTGAGAGAACAGAGGTAAAGGTGTTTTGAAACTGTAAACTGAAAACAGTTGTTACAAGCCCTTTCCTCTAACAATTCTAATTTCAGTGCCTATGAACAAATATGACTACAAAAAAGTGTCGTCTTTTTGAAGTTTTTTGGGGAAAAAACGCTTAAAAAATGTAAATATTGCCTCATATCATGAATTTATTGATGTCTTCGAAATGTAGCCAGGGTATGGAATGTAAAATACGCGAAGTAAATGGCTTTCATAATATATAAATTGAACATTAAAACATGCGAAATAATATCTGCTAACAATGATTCTTTCAGACATGTAATATACTGTGAGGTAATGATTTGTGTTAAAATTCTATAAGGTTGAGTAAGGTGTTGTTACTTGAATGTTTAAATTTTTATTTAAACTGCTAAATATTTTCCCATCCAATTTATTCTAAAAATGTCTACATGCAATAATATATATACATATACACAGGGTGCAAAGTAAAGTTTGATTTCACTCAAATTACTTTTCAAGGGGTAAAGCTATAGTGGAACAAGTCTGCTACCAGCAAAAACAATACACATTTGATATTAAGGTTTGATATTTTCATGTATTGATTGATATTAAGCTTTTCTGCAAGATGATAAAGAGCTAATACCTTAACTTGGTATTACAATAAATTGTATCTTACTTACACGTGTTAGTTTTGTTAGTAAATACACAATGCATCTGCATTATAATATTATAATTCTTCTATTAGTGACATATTTTAAATGCTGATTAGTTATTGAAAAATTAACACTTCAAGGCTTGTAATGAAGTTATCTCCATATGTAAGATGTCATTTCATACTACATGGAAAGCGCCCTACACTTTTATAATTACTTTAATCGCTGTATCTCACCAGGCCCTGAGACACACGGGTACCCAGGGCCCATACCGTGGGCACGAAATTTCTGAGGGGCACAAAATTTTTCATAATTTTATCTAAATTTCCATTAAAAAAGTCATAATTGTGGAAAAATGTGATATTTAAGATATTAATACGATGAAATAACAAAAATATATCTAAATATATGGCAAAAAGCACATTTCAATAAATAACAGAAAAGAAAAATTATTTTTATACCTGGAACCGTGTTTTTCAATTTTCCGGAAAACTTTATTTTTTTTTTGAGTTGACACTTTTCGAATAAGTGTGTAATATGTAAAAACTAGTATCCGTAAATCAACCAATCTAAGGGGGCACAGAAACTTGCTAGTCGGGCCCTGTATCTCACCCGTTTCGAGATAGAATAACCAGCTTCTAAATTTCGCTAATAGAAGCTCCGCAGTCATACTTATATGATAGCATAGAGTCGTTTTAATATATAGATGAACAACAATTATGGCTTTATCCATCCAAGACTTATTTAAATTACTATTTGCAGCCTGTATATATGTATTCTAGTTAATGCAAGATGCAACAGGTTTTTAAAACATAATGCTTACGCACCAGTGTTAATATGTGACAAGTAAAACTCAACATATTAAGCACAATTTATCAGAATATAGCATGTAGTTGCTTCAAGAATTCAGTCAAGCGTCCCATCTACAAGATAAAATGAAATTAAAAAATCGCAAACAGTTGAATTCATTATGACTTTTGCAGTAGTGTTTCTGTTTTATCTCCATTTTTTTTTTCATTGCACTGGAGGAGGATATCTTCTGCTAAAGTCTTGAAAAAATTATAAGTTTGGTTTATTTTGGTTGTTTACGATTTTTGTACAATAGTTTTTATATTTTACAGCTTCGTCATAACTATTCTCTTCTCCTATTTTCTTTACTTCAAACTCTAACTCATAATATAAAAGTGAAAATGTTTTTAAATTGTTTAAGTGAGCTCGTGTAAAAGATCTCTGCATATGTTATAGGTTACACAACAATGCCAGCAATCTATTGGTGTAAAAAACTTGATTAATATGCTTCGGAATTTGTTTAAATTTACTTATCTGGAAAACATTTTCTTTATGTAACTATTTTATGAAGAATGTCTTAAACATTAGAAAAAGAAAATCTTACGATTTTTTAGTCAGTTAAGGAAGTTTGCCTATCAAACTGGACTGACTAAGTCAGTTTAAATTACACATATACAGACATTTTTAATTAAGAAAGGCACTATTTTTGTTACACAAAGCGATATTTCTGAAAACTTCATAATGACGAAACTCTTTCTTTCTTTTTTTTTCATAGGTTCTGAGATTAGAGCTTTAAATATTGCTTGAAGTACATTCGTTCGAATGTTTTTGAGTTTTTGCTATGAATTTTCACCGGTGATTTTTGAGTCATTTGCACAAATAAATGATGTTGTACGTATTTGTTGTTGCTTTTGTTTATATGTTTTTTGTTTTTAGTTATTAGTATCACAGTGCTGTTAGATGAATGAATAAAGTGAATTCCTTGAGGCAGCAATATTTGTAAATTTTGTAGAAGTTTCAGAAAACTTTTCTTATGACATTTATGTCTTTTATTTTACTTTAAAAAATAAAATAAATTGACACTAGAAATTCTATTTTATATTAATTTACTACTTTATACATAAGCTCTATGAAAAGCTTATTTCTGTCTTTAACCAAACGAGAAGCATGTACAAAAGAGCTTTGTCTATATGTCACGAGAAATAAAAATGGGAAAAGGTTTTCTATCTTTTATATTTAGCTTTATTTATACTTTAAATCTCTACTCTTTTATCAGAAAAAGGAAAAGAAAAAGAAAGATTTTAACTAAGCGAAAAGTAAATACAGTAAGTAACAAAGAAAAAAGTAAATTTAATTCTAAAGCAGAAATTAAACAAATTATGCAAATTTAAATATTTTATTTTCATTGAGCAAATTGTTTTATGTAAAATTTAATGAATCGGTGTAAAAAAAAAACTCCACATTTCTGTCTTGTCTATACAAGTTTTAAAAATATCTAAAGTGAGAATTTAAGCATGCTAAATTTGAGAAGTTTAAACGACAAAAATTTTTATTCAATTTATTTTTTATTTTTTACGAAATATGTTATATTTACAACAACAAATCTGAGTATAAGGAGAAAGGGTAGTAAAAGAGATCGGTAGGTTTGCATTGATTTCCCCGATAGTATCAGAAATGTTTTACTCTTTTGTAAGATATTTCATTGTTTTTATACATTTTAGGTTCTTTTGCATTTTTTAAATATAATTCAGGATTTTTATTGTTTACTTTCTCTTAAATTGATATTAGTTTGAAGACTGTTTAAATGTGTCCTACGTGATAAGAAATAGTTTCATTTAGTATATTTTAAATTACATCAATTACATCAATTTGATTTTTGTTTTATTTATGAAGTGCTCATAACGCCATTGTAATTTTTACATATTTTACTTCATTTTTCCCATATTAACATTGTATAAAATGTACGATGGTGTTATGAATACTTCTTCTAAAAGAAAAAAAAATCGAACTAATGTAGTATAGAAGCATTAAAATTTACTAAATAAAATGTTTCTTATCAAACACAGGGTAAGTCAAAATGAATGACCCAATTTCAAAGTTTTACTACGCAAAATGTAATAAATGTGTTTATTCAAAATATATTTACATCTAGAGTATTATAATCAAGTTTTGAATCTACTCCTCACAAATGTTCAATATGCGCTACTTTTGTTATACGGCATATATCAAGTCTGTAACGTAATTCTTGCCAAACCGTGTGCAGCACGCCCCAATTTTTTAAGTTCTTGTCTCGTTGCTGCAATGGATCGCCTTCCACATTAGTGCTTCCAGTTCATTATGGTTCGGCGATGTGGGGCAAAGACCCCGGGTTCCTCGAGAAACAGTAGAAGTCTCTGTGCAGCATGTTTGTATCGATGCTGGTGATAGCAGCTGTGATACGGGATTTCAAATCAGTCATGGTCGTTGGATCTGGAGGCACGCACACGCGCCATCTTTTACGACCTCCCCTCCCCCCCCTAAAAAAATAAATAAAATCGCATGAGGTGAGATCACGTTGGTATTTTAATGTCCCATCTGGATGTTCAGTACTACAAATTCTTAGGCTAATGTCAGACGAACGTCTATTTGCACGCTTTTTGTTTCAACATGAAACGGAAATCCCCGCTAGAGAGGGTGTTTCTTTTTCAAGTTGAAACAAAAAGCGTGCAAATAGATGTTCGTCTGACATTAGCCTTAGGTGAATATAAAATTACAAACTGCTATTCGTAACGCTTGTATATTGCCTTTTACAGTGTGTATATTTTGAATAAATACATTGATTACATTTTGCGTGGTAAACCTTTGAAATTGGGGCATTCATTTTTACTTATCCTGTATAGCACACTTAATAATCTTCAAACAAGAAACCACACTGGCAGTAAATATACATATATAGATTGTAAATAATCTTAAAACAACAAAAATATCTTGGTAAAAAATTGGCCTTATCGAAGGGAACCAAAAAAGAAAAAACAGCTCATATACTTATTTGCTTCGAGGTTTAACGTCTTAAAAGTTATTTTTACAATTTATGCAGTTTTTAAAGATTGCGTTGCTTTACTAACGATTTCCAAATGTATATTTTAATGAATGAAATTTCTGTAAGAATAAAATTATTATACTAAAAGCCTGTGATATTGGGCAGGGAAAAAAAAAAAAAAAAAAAAAAAAAAAAACTTGTTTTTTGCAAATTTGGTAAATCAGCCTCTTGGAATACACTTTTTTCCTTAGTAATTCTGTAGACTGTAGCACTTGCAGTTAGACTCTTCTGAGTAGTATTATAATATTTTAAGCTTGTCTCATTGTAAGAAATATCATGTCTTGTGTAAAAGCCATGTACTTAGGTTTTTTGTTTTTTCAAATAATTTCATACTTTGTTATGAAACGAATCGTTGATTCCATTAATTCCAACTCAGTGATAAAAGAACTTGCATTGTCATATGTACTGTATGCTGAATGCATATTTTCATTGTAAACCAATATTTCTTTATATACAGATCTCTGAGTTTCAAATAAATATGAAATAGCCTCCGTGTCTCATCTTTTCTTTGTATTTTTTCATAACAGAAATTATATAGAGAAAGTTCGGGTATTATGGAATACCATTTACATTTTGATTTGTAAGTCAGCATAAAAAATTTGAGATGTATTAAGAGTTAGTAAAGTACAAACTTTAACTATTTCTTAACACATGTGTAATGCGTTTAAAGGGCAAGAAAAGAAATACATATAAATATTTAGATTTGAAAAAAGAATTACTCTTTTCGGATAATATGAAGCAGTCGGGTAAAGTTAATCCGTGTCTAATCTTTTCTTTGTATTCTTTCATAACAGAAATCATATAGAGAAAGTGCGGGTGTTATGGAATACCATTTACATTTTGATTTGTAAGTCAGCATAAAAAATTTGAGATGTATTAAGAGTTAGTAAAGTACAAACTTTGACTATTTCTTAACACATGTGTAATGCGTTTAAAGGGCAAGAAAAGAAATACATATAAATATTTAGATTTGAAAAAAGAATTACTCTTTTCGGATAATATGAAGCAGTCGGGTAAAGTGGAGTAGAGTTATAACGTTACAAGGGATATTAAAATTACAAGAAAAACCATGATTTACAAGAATAATATTATTTAACTCTTTATCTACTGCATTATAATCTACTGCAATTTTTTTTCATGTAATTTTTTTTTCAGTTACCACAGTGAAAATCAAAGGATAAACATATAAATACTCAACAGTGAAAAATGTAATTACTTAGAGGTAATTAATTAAAGTGGTACTTTAAAGTACCGTCAGTACACTATAGAGGCCGGCCCGTGGCCCGAAGCCCGAGCCCGGCCCGGCCTGCGGGCCGGGCTCGGGCCGATTTTCACTCACGGCACTCGGGCCGGGCCGGGCCCGGGCCACACTTTATTTCTAAAAGCTCGGGCCGGAACGGGCCTAACTTATTTTTTCTGTACAGAGTCTGGATTGGTTTCATTCCTAGTCTTCACGGGCCAAGCTTTTCAGTCCTAGTTTTGATTCAGTCCATATGAAAAAAATTGTCTCAGCTTGGCCAGATCCATTCAAAGATCAGTCAAATTAGGCCTGGCCCAAAAATTTTTGCAAAAAATGCATACATTTTTAAATTGCCATTATTCTACACTTAAACATTAAAATTTATTATTTTTAAAGAATAGTATATTTCTACGCTTATTAAAATATAGTAACACGTGTGAAAGGAACCTGCCTATGACGAAAACCTGTTTTAAACTGAAAAACGTGTTGATCCATGTAAAATTAATATACTAATACGTAAGAAAACAATATATGATACATTTACACTTGCTAAGAATGGAACTTGTCTATAACGCATTTTTTTTTCTTTTCTACGCAATTCCGTCTTAGAAAATTTTACTGTATAGAATTTTTCAGATTTTTGGCATACATGGAATACATGTATGTTAATGCATGGAATGTGGATTAACAATATTAATGATAACCTAAACATTTACATACAAGAAATAGAGATTCGTTAAAAAAATAAATATCGCAGTCTGTGTCACTTCTTTAAAAATGAAGATTATAAACATGAGAAAAAAAAAAGTTAAGATAAATATTTTTGGTCAGAGCTACCTCGTACGAGACAAATTTTTAACCAAATCGACGTAAAAATCAATGTTTTGTAAAAAATTCACTCGGGCCGGGGTTTATTTTTTCGGGCCGAGATTTTATCTTTTTCCGGGCCGGGCCGGGCCAATATTACTTTTTCTACGGGCCGGGTCGGGCTCGGGCTGAACTTTTAATTTTTTTATCGGGCCGGGCCGAATTTTTTTTTCGATGAGTCGGGCCGGGCCCGGGCCTGGAAATTTCGGCCCGTGCAGACCTCTAGTACACTATGACTAAAATATCGTAACAGAAAACCCACAAGGTATTTCAAATGGCATCAGAATTGTGGTAAAATACTTTCGATTTAATAAGTATGTGAAATATAGCCTTTTTTTATTTACAAATAAATTGCTTGGCAAATTCCGGTGCCAATCATTTATTTCAACACTTTCGCTTTGAATATGCTTTGGCCCTGAGAAGGTTAAAAAAACATTTTTTTTTTTTTAAGATTTTGATCTTGTTAGCAGTCCTTTAGTTATGCGAAGTCTTATTCCAAGGACAACATGTTCTTTCGCATCTCCACATGTGCAATATATGAATTTACATATGCCATTTCTAGCATAGCAAAATAGAGCCGGTGCCACAACTGTTTCCTATAGAAAAAAAAATAATGAAACAGAAAAGAAATACTAGGAAAATTATTACTGCACTATATTTTAGTAATTTCATTTTAAAGCAGATGAAAACGATGGATTACTACACAGACGAAAAGTAAACAAGAAGTTTTTCTCCTTCACTCAGTCTACTGAAGGTACTTATAAGTACCAGCGAGTAATTTAACTGTTAAATCAAATACATACACCGTTCACCTAAAATAGCTAGTCAAATTGTATTCTAAGATGATAATGAACACGTAAAAAAAAAAATCCAACACTTATCTTATATCGTTTACTGTGTTTGCAGCAATAAAAAGACGAGCGTGACAATCTGTACAAAATGTCGGCACAAAACACATCGACTGTTTCAAAGATAGCCTCCTTCCTCGCTAAAATAACAAACCTAGGACTACTGCTGCCATGTATCCGGATAAAGTGAAGTTAACCTTCTGAGCTCTGGGGGTGAATTTCTTCAAAATGCCTAAATGTGACATTGGCACCAGTATTTTGTAAACATACTTACAAGTACCGTCAGTAGATAAACGGTTAATGAGTAAACAGCAGTACATCATCTACAAACTATAATTTATCAAATTTTTTGAAAAATTGTTTTAATTATTGCGAAAATCCCAAATGTAGTCTGGTGTTTCGGCCCGACCGCATGGGCCCACATCTCACTTTATCCATTTGCTTTTTACAGACTTTATCCATTTTATTCATTCCACTCCTCTTTCATCCTCTTTATATTTTCCATTGCAAAAGAAGCGCACTGCTTCAAGCGCATCTTCCTCATCTCTCGTACGATCTGGTCAAAAGTCGACCTCAGATGATATGTCGGAGTGGAATGATTATTCATCTTCACTAGATTCATCTTGAAATAACTGTCTAGAGTGTATTCGATATTACTCGACACGCCATTTTGAGAAAAAAAAACCCCTCTTCATTCGTCGACAAGTTAGCATAAAATTAAATTGACTAACACAGCAATAAACATAACTGTTTAATACTGAACTTGATTAACATCACTGACGAGAGGTCTTATAATTAATACGAATTTTATAAACCTTCCTGGCAAAAAACTTCAACAATTGAGAATAAGATTTAATTTCATCGCGTCACTCCAACTGTAGGTATTCAAATAGAACTCACCGCAGTGCATCATGGGAGTACCAGGAAGTCGCTTGGAAGTTTTACTTTTGGCTGCTCCATCGTACGGGCCAGACATTAAAGTATTCCGTATTATCCGAACGTTCCATAATATCCGAACTTCGTCTATATATATTTTCATTCTAATGCAGTCAAACCCAAAATTTTAAAATAGCCTGACAAAATCAATTTTGTATTAACCAAATATAAATATTCGATTATTTTTAATCAAATTTTTACACTTTTTAAACAAATATCAAAATATCTAATACTGTTGATTACGTTTGTAAATTTTGCATGTACAATAACATTACAAAATCTGAACATGGCATTTTTCTTTTCGAATTTTACCAGCGAATAAAGTACATGTCACTCTCAGCAATAAAATATAATTGCAATGGATCACAACGCTTTATTTTGTTATACAAACAATAAAAACTCAGCTTCTAGCAATTCGAATTAACGCTTTATATTTTAACAATAATAGTGATTATAAAATAATGTCACGTCTAAGTAAAGGAAAACGTTCCTGATCCCATCCTCCAATGTATTTTCCAACATCCGTTCATAGTTTTATTGGTGATGAACGGGTGCTAACATCAGTAATGATTTATTAATTGGAGATAAAAGTATATAAAAGTAGGTTTTACACATAAAATACAAATAAACTTTTGAAATACACATAAATGTCAAGAAGCATTCTTTTAGAAGAAGAAGTCTTGTACTTCTGGCTAGTGTGAATAAGTGCGCCTTTACTAGAATGGATGGATGCCTATGACGACCGATAAATCGCTGCTAGGAAGGAATCGGTGGATAACGTGGAAACTACTTCTAATAATATCGCCTCGGTAAGGCAAACACGCAAAGTTTGGTTGGTTGATTTTTGACAACCGATTAATTACTCGAGGTATATTTGACGGCTTTTGGCTGCAGAAGTCTTGTCTGTTTTTGCTACAACCAAATTACAGACATTTTCAGATAGAACTTCATCACTAAAAGCAGGAAACTGTGTGGGCAATAAGGCACGGAATCATTAATTTCATAGAATTACTTATAGAATCCTATCCACTATTCAACATTACCTTTAAGTTGTAATGGAAATATACCCGGTATATTATAATTCTCAGGACTGCCTTTGACTGAAATATGTCTCGTGAACGCAACAAAAGTTAATGACCAAATTTTAGCCACTTCACATTTTCTTTTCAGGTGTAGATCCCCACGTTATCAATCAGACAATTTCCCTTTCCAACATTTATTCTACGGGCTTCGAATGCTTCCATATTTTTCGAATTTCTCATAAGAAAATTAAAGTTTTTAACATCTGTATCATCTATACTCTTTATAAGCTCTTTGCAACGAGCCTGTCCTAAAAGGTTCACAGGATTCTTTAATTTAATTTGAACACCAGTATTTATGAACAGAAATTTCCGCAAAGATTTTTAGTGATTTAACAAGACGAAAGATTCTATTCGTTGACCACAATTAAAAAGTGTAAAGGATATTCATCGTGAAGGGGTTAAAGGCTGTTTCTTGATTTTCGCAGGGCAAAATGTTTCTAATCCTTTTATTTCAAATGTTAAAATGTTATTGAAGATCTGGAGTTGAGCATAAGATTTTAACAATTAAAATAAATTAACTATATATTAAATTAGAACAATACAAATGCTTTCGAAGCCTGTAGGATAAATACTGCAGGGGCGAATTTCAGATTTGACTGTTGAGTAGTAATAATGCAACTGAAGAATTACACAATTTGAATGTTCGGTGATTTGTAAATTTAAAACATTTCTTATAGGTACCCATTAGTTCTGCTAACAAAAGTTGCTTTGCAGAGAGCAATTGTTAAGACCTTTGTGATGAGCGTACCGTAAAAGGTTCACGAAACTCTTGAATCTGATTTGAACTCCAGTATTTATGAATACACGAGTTTGTGCACATTTCCTCTCCCGCACAAATTCACGAAATGTTAGCTACATGTACTTGTAAAGCCAATGAAAAATTAGTGAATAGTTTCTTATTATGAAAGAAATTGCCCAAAGAGCTAACATAGACGATGCATCACTCATGCATTACGTTTTCACAGGGGTCAGAGATACCTTTAATAATAAAGCAATTCTTTTTGTCTACCACACTCTCGCTGAATTCAAATATAAACTCCAAATCTAGCAACAAATTTGCGATCAAAGTCCCCACCATCGCCGGTCACAGCCACCGACTACACATGTTGTTCATAAACCTTTACGCACCGAAAAAACGCCGAAATTGATCTGTTACGATTGAGGACAATTTGGACACCTTGCAAAAGATTGTGTACTTAAAAACGAAGGAGTTAAGTGTTTCGCATGCAATTTATTTGGACACAAGAGTAAGGAATACATTCAGACCACCCATCGTAAAGTGTTAAACTCAGGCGCCTCCTCCCCCCTTGAAATTCGCGCAGTGGAATTAGATAAACAGTGTCAAAACATGACAAAATTAGTGAAAATTCAGATTTAGCGATAGATGGGTTAATAGATACTGGTAGTCATATTACTGCCGCAAGAAAAGATTTGTACCAATTACTCGGTTCTCCCACCCTAAACGAAGCAAAATTACAAATTGCAGGATTCGGCAACTGCAATGTCACACCAGTCGGATCGTTTAGCACAACTATCTTTATAGATGACAATGCGTATACCATTACAGCTTATGTCATAGAATTTTCTCGCATGAGTATTCCTCATATTATCGGAAGAGACATAATTTCGGAGGGAACACTTACATGTGATCAGAACGGCATCTCACTCCAAAAACCACGACTTAGACCACAGACAAAAGAATGTTGTGTCAAAGAACAGAGTTTCGAATACCACAGTACATATTGAGGACGTGCCTTCTCAGATCCCACAATCTACTGATTGCCCTGGTGACTACACAACTATGCAAAAGACGTTGGCTACTCACAGTTTCCTAGTTCCTGTACTGTGCTTTTTACTTATGCTATATTCATCAATAGACCCTAACTATGTAATCGCCTAACTATGTTACTGATATAGCAACTGTCCCCCATTTTCTTGAAACTTATTTCCTACTGTTTATCACGGCATATTTTTACATCTCACCAGTGCCAGCTTCTCCCAAAACCGGGATAGCGAAAACACGTCAGCGAAAGAGGAAAAACAGACCACACTGATCGTTTAGTAAACTCAAAATATAACTTCGAAAAAAAAGAAGAAAAGGGTTTCTTTTTGTGTAGTTTTTCTTACCGTGTTCTCCTGTTGTGTAAAATAAGTATTCGGGTTTCGAAACTGTGCCTTTTTTTCGTCTTAATTAAGTGTTAATCTTCTTCTAGTGATGTCCAATATCTAACCATTACAGTGTGCTTCCTTCTACATGTGCGTACGCATGCACATATTCTTTTTTATCTCACGAAGGATCCAAGCGGTTTTTTTTGGAGACTCTCTCAAGACTGCATCACCTGTTTTTCTTTTGTTTTTTTATCTCTGTTCAGTGATTCATACTCGTCCACGACTGTATTTCCTCATCAATGACCCAATACGTCACTGACGAAAAAGGGAATTGCATTTTTTCCCTCTTCATCTTATTCATGTCTGCATGGAACTGAATGCAGCAAACTATATAATTTTTTTTATTACTTCTTTGGCAGATGCGATTTGAAGTCGCATTTTTTTTGTCTTTTTCCCTGTGTATCAGGAACTTTTAACAAACAGTTGACTTTATTTATCGAACTCTACTGCCAGTTACGAATACTATCATCGATACTTTTTTAATAAACATCCTGCAGTATTTAAATCCTGATGGAATAAGTGTTTTTTTATTATTTTTATTCCATCAAGTATGTTTGGGATATATGCCCAGGACGCACTAACGAATTTTCAGAGAAGTATTTTTCCCTCGATCTTTTTTACAGACCACTTCAAGAGACTAAATATACAGCTTATTTCATCTAAACACTTTTCTGTTTAAAGTTTCAACTTCACTGATATGAAAAATTATTGTTATTATGCATCTGTATGTTTATATATTTGAAATTTTTTTGTATATTTTAAAATGTTTGATTCAAATAATTATTTATAATATTTGGTATGTAACCCCCCCCCCCCCCTCTCCCCCAACAACTGCATTTAATTTTTTTTTCACAAGCGATAGTAATTGGCTGTTACACTACTTAAGCCGTTTTGTTTGTTTGTTTTGCTTAGATTTTTTTTTCTCACACTAAGGGATTTCCCCAATAAATGGGACGAAAATCATGTTTTGACGTGTACCTAGGCAGATCTTCTTAAAGACGAAAGACGGTTATGCATGTTAGACATGGCATACAACGACGTTTTTTATTTTTTTCTTTCTTTTCATTATTATTTTTTTTCTTCTTAGACGTTTTTCTCTCTTCATGTAGTGTTAGTGCAGCTCAGACTATGCATCATAACGGAAAAGTCTCAATTTAACTTTTTTGTTATTGTTTCTCTCTCTTTTGCCTTTTAAAATTTTCTTATATATATATATATATATATATATTAATATTAAATCTTGATTTCATAATTCTGTATATCGTAATATAATCCTTAATCATTTATATAGAATAAAGTGTTTATGTTCTTCTCATCTAATTAACAATAACATAAAAAAAGGAGGCCTCGGTCTCGCAGCAATGCATCGTCTGAGTATGTCCCAAACATGCTCGATCGGATTTAGGTCAGGAGAGCATGCTGGCAATTCCATACGCTGTATTGTTCTAGCTTCAAGCATGTTTTCCACAAGACGAACTGTATAAAGTCTGGCATTATCATGCATGGGAAAAAAAGAAATCACTAATTACTGCAACATAAAATACGACATGAGGTCTCGGTATTTCGTCTGTATTACTCCGGACGGTCAAAGTACCATTCCGAATGATATGCAGGACCGTACGTCCACCTATGTTGATTCCAGCCAAGAGCATCAACCCACCTCGTCTGTAATGTGATCTTTCACGAACGAATATGGGATTATTTTGAGTGCCTCTTTCTCTCCATGCCAAAACACATCAGATGTCACATCCAGACTGAATCAAGACTCGTCTCTAAACAGAATTTCATTCGAACAACGTTGCCTTCAAACTCGATGTTCAGTTCTCCACCTTCTTTGGGCCGCACAGTGGCTTGAGGTCAACGGAATACAGTCCATTGGCTTACGTGCATAGAGACCACCCTGATGAAGCCTATTTCGGACTGTTTGGCTGGACACCCTTCGTCCTTTGGCCAAGAACAACTGTATTTGCAGCTGAGTAGCATTGCCCGTTCCGTCTCGAAGCGCTGTTAACAGGATATATCGGTCATCAGTTTCTGTGTTAGCACATTTTCGACCTTGCACTTGTCGATGACTACCATTCCATGTGTCTTGGAATCGATTCCACAGCCTTTCATGGACACTTCTTGCGACTCCAACCGCGTCCACTACACTTCGTTGTGTTTCCCCAAATTCAACTGTCCTGATAACACGCCAAGCCATGGATTGCGGTAAATCATGTTGTTGTGACATTTTCAAGCCACCTTTTCTCAAAACACAAGAATTGAATTTTACAACTGAGGCAGTGAAACAGACGTTTCTGCAAAATCTCGATTTCTACACTTATCACCTTTTTCCAGTTTTTGACGTCATAAACTTTAATTTACGTGCGAAGTTTGCCTTATCTGTTTTCTACAGCACTTTAAATTATGGATGTTTTATTTTACGTCACTCATCGGTGTAAATATTTGCGTAATTTCGTTAAAACCATGTGCTCCTCTAATTGTTTTGAGCAGTGTATATATATATATATGTAACGAATAAATATCGGGAGCGTTCCCCGGACTTGTATAGCGTAGTCGCAGCCGTTTACTTTCCGGCATGTGTCCGTACAGCCGTCTTTAATATGTAAAGACATCTAGGAATTGACAGAACTAGTGGATTAAATAACTGGGACTCGGGAACTGCTTGGTGGACCGAACTCTTTTATTTAGCCGCTCATCTTACAGTCTGAGTCGCGAGTTCGGCCGGGGGCCCCTCGAGCCACGTACGATGATTTTCAGGAGCTACATTGACATGAGTTTTGCCGGCATTTCAAAATGGCAAGATCCGTCGTTTTTGGCGCGGGTTTTAGCTAATATCTTGGGGTTTAACATATTTTCCAGCAGAGGGCACAGTTGTAAAATTGGGAGGAACATTTCTTTAATTTGGCTGATTAGCTTTTGATTGATTGTCCGGGATCAGATGCCAAAGTTAGGCTTGGCTCGCCCGCGGATGAGCTAACCACAACTGAATGAGAATATTCCGAACGTCAGCAAGTTTACTCTTAAAGATCATCGGAAAATGATATCTGAAAGTAATAAGATATATTGCTGGGAAACAAAGTTACAAGGGGTAAAACTGGTTTTAGATTGAGATTTAAAGTTAGGACGAAAACTTCGGATTTTAATTTAAATTTTTGAAATTTTGAATTTAAAAAGGGGTTTATCCTTTCATATATATTTATTTAGCTTTAAGAATTTACGGAAAGTTTCGTTTCTTCATTAAGTTTTCTTTTGCCCTCTTCTTGTTGCTTTTGGTAGTACGTGTGTCGGGGCACAGTCATGTCGGATGCCCGAGTGTGGATGTGGTTTGCTCTGGCCAAAACATCCCGACCGCAGCTCTTTCTCATGAGAACTAACAAAACTAGCAAAACTCGACAGAAAATAAACTTGATGACTTAGTGATTTGCATCTCTGGCCTGAGAACAGAATGTTAAAATTCACTTCAGAGTTCTTCTCCGAGTTGGCCTGGAAAGACGTCCCAGACAAGCTCGGATATCACCGAAGTATTAAAGGCCCATGGATTTCAGCAAAAGCCCTTTTCCCTCCCAAAATTGTAAATATTAATTCTATATAACTTGTATTGAAGTCTTTAGCATTAGTCTAGATCTGCATTAACCTCTTATTATTGCTATCTATTGAGTCTGTCCCTTCTCACATTAATAATAATAATGGAGATATTTTAACGGAACGTGAAACAGACTGACCTTTCTTTATGCAAAACGAAATCTCGAGAAATGATATAAGTGGATACCATCCTTACCCAAATAGAACGCTGGACGCTCCCTATTTTCGAATGTAATTTGCTGTTCACATGCTTTCACAAACCACAATGCTGTACACTTCGACCACTTTTCACGATTTTATTGCCTAGCACGCAAAGCAAGGTAACTCTGTTGAAAATTGCTTTCAGCTATCTTTATTACTTTCTTCTATCTTCAATAAAAGAAAGTATTGTAATCGAAATTTTTTTTCGACTTCCGGTTTTCGACGGGTTTACACGTTTTAGGGGTCAGAGTTCACAAAAACATGTTTATAGAGAATGTCTGTCTGTCCGTGTGTCGCCATTGTACCATCAAAAATTGTATGAAGTTATGCATAGAATTGAACCATTTTTTTTTTAAGTTTTTGGCCATGGCAAGAAGGTCCTCCCTGAATTTGAAAAAAATCCGCCGGTAGGGGGCACTGTGATAGCGATTTTTGTGCATTTTGAATATTGTACCATCGAAAAGTGTATGAAGTTATGCATAGGATTGAACCAAATTTTCTGTGTATGTTTTTGGCTATAGCAAGGAGGTCCTTCCTGAATTTGGAAAATTTCCGTCGGAAGGGGATGCTGTAATAGCGATTTTTGTGCAATTTTCAATATTGTACCATCGAAAAGTGTATGAAGTTATGCATAATTCCTATAAAAATACTAATAAAGTTAATTATAATGAAATATTGACATGAGATAGAAGAAAGTTTTGGGATTGGCACATCCAACTAGTTTTAATCAGAGCTATGAATGGTAGTTTTGGTTGGATTGAAGTGATACTCTTTACATGTTTGAGTGAAAAAATGGAATAAAACTCATGCAAAAATTGTTTGTTTAGGTGTGTACCATCACTTCTTATAGTTTGTTTGATTTCTTTTTTTAATCGCCCTCCATGGTTCGAAATAAGATGTAAAAAAGTTTGTAAATTGAGGTAACTGTTCGGTCGTTTTTATGCTTTGTATTACACTGGTCAACAGTGGTTTTGTTGGAGAACTAAAATTAGTTGATTCTAGATGAGTTTTTGATGCTGATTTAGAATATGCTTTCCGTTTATCTCTAGGTGGTCCAGGTTTTGAGAAATTTGCATATTTAAATTTATGCAAATTTAAGCTTTTTTGTGCTATTTTATGCAAATTTTAGATACAATATATGTCACATCTAATTAAGTTTTCTAGATAATGACTACTTGACTATTTGCTTCAGATAAATGTCACGATCTGCATATTCTTAACATTTATTTATCAGTTATTAATCCTAATTTGCATATTTTTCAATGGTGTAATGTTTACATCATTATCAACTTTAAAATAGTTGCCACGGAATTGACGTAATATTTTTCTAGAGTAGATTTTTATGCTGATTTCAAATCTGCAGTTTATTTTCTTATGTCATGTCTAGTTTTTGAGTAAGATGAATTTATACTTTTGCACGGCATTAACACAGATTTGATATAAGGTGCTTTTTAGAGGTGTGTAATTCATTGACAAGAAGGAGAAGAGGGTCAGATTCATATCAGAGACATAAATAAAAATTTATATAATCGAAATAAATAAAATAAGTAGTAGAATCTATCCTAACTAGTTGAAGTTTATCATACAAAGTATCATAAAAAGCTATTTCTGGCTTTTTTAACCAAAAACTAAAATTTCACTTTTTTCAAAAACTAGACGTGATAGAAGAAAACAGATTCAATATTTGAAATCAGCTCAAAATACTGGTTTAGAAACATATTAGCGTACTCGTGCGGCAGAAATATTTGAACGTCAAGAAACATTATTAGAAAAACATGAAAAATATGCAAATTAGGTACAATATTTCACAGTCTCATGTCAGTATAATCTCAGAAACAAGGTTTTTGTGAAGTACATTAAGTAGTAATCATAACATAAAACAAAAAACCCTGTTTGATATTGCTTTATACCTTAAATTTGCAAATAATTGTATAAAATTTACTAAATTTGCATAAATTGAAATATGCAAATATATCTCAAACTTGACCTGCTGGAGTAAATCTAAAACTAGATTCGGAATCAGCACAAAAAACCGCATAAAAGACAACTAATTTCTGTTTTACAACAGAGCAAAAGTTCAAATTTGTTGACCAGTGTTATAGGCAATGTTTTTTATCGTCATCGTTTGTTTATGCGAGTTCATAGAATGTTTCTGTTGTGTAAATGGTAGCCATGAGCGGTTTATTTTGTGATATTATTAAATAAATACAGTTCTCTGGAATTTTTTATTTTGAGTATTAGTGAGTCTTTTAATATCAGTTATCAGTAACAAATCGGATTCATAAATTGAGATATAATTGTTTATCACATAACATGTCAGCAAATAAATGAAATGCAGTACTTTACTGGTGATAAACTTCTAGAACAAATGAAACATAATTCAATAAATGGTAAAAATTTATTTTATTATGTTAGGAATCATCTTGGAGCATTAAAATTCATTTATATCTACAATGTATGCATATGAAACAATCTTTGTATGCTGTTTGCCAGCATAAATGCAAATGGCAGTTGATTGGAAGAGTAAAAAATAATTAGTATAAGGTATTCATAATAACGAAATAACATAAGAAACATAAACATCTTTCCATACGCACAATATACACATACAAAGAAAGAAAGGAAGGAAAAACATCAATTATTCAAATACTAAACACTAATAAAATGTTTGCACCTAAACTTACACACAAAAAATTACAGTATGTTGTTTAAACACTTTATTTTGGTTGAAATTTAAAGACCACACTTTTGTGTGGTCTTTAACAAGTGTAAACATAAATTATACAGCAGAGTATAAGCAAAGTAGAAGCAAAACGGTGTACAAGTTTTGAATTTAATATTTTGTAGTTATGACGAGTATTCATGGATGTTAGATATAGATAACTTTTCAAATTTCTTGGAAATCATTTAAAAATTAAAACTAGTATCAGAACCAAACATTAAAAAAAAAATACTTACCGTAGAAGACCATCATGTTAAGGGGTGGATCAATCAGGGGAAAAAGCCCATAAATCGTGATATTTATTTATTTAAATAGAAAAATGAAAGTTCTAAGATTTTCTACGAATTAGTACCCATCCAAACTATAAAGCTTGGAGCTTAACTTATTTGTTTTAAAATAATTAATTTTTATACTTTTTTAATATGTAATTGGTAAATATTCTTTAAACTACTTTTTTTCTTGCAAATTATACTTTCCAAAAACGAAACAAGTTTATATAATGAAATATTTGTTTTTTAAATAAAAGAAATTTATTTTTATTTAAAAGTTTTATGTATTTTAATTTAAAAAAATCAAACATAGTGCAATTTGATATTATTTATTTACACTTTGAAAATAAATAATGAATAACTGAAAATTGAGATCTTTTAAACTATTTCGTTTTAAATATAGTTAATACTGTATTTATATTTGTTGGTTTCTTTCCCACATATAAAGATAAAACTTGAGAATGTTTTGAAATTCTTTTAGAAAAGTGATACATTTCCACTGCGTATTAAAGGTGGGGGTGGGGTGGGGGATTCAACAAGAGAAAAGGACTAATATCATATAGTTTTATTTCCGAGTTTGAGAAAATACTCTTCTATTTCTCGCACCTATTACATAAAAAATATATTTTCAAATTTACAAGTTTAAGAAAAGTATCCTCCTCCAATATTCGAAAGAAAGGATGTATGTGTGGGGGGGGGAGCGAAATATAGAGAAAGTTATATAGATATAGGAGGTCCAACCTTTCAGATGGGAATTTTGATTGAAAAAACGTTTAAATATTTCTGAACTGTATAAAAGAAAAAATATATTTTCGTAGATATAAATTTTATCTAGAACGTCAGTAAAAACTGTTACTGAAAAAGTTTTATTTTAAAATCCAAATACTGTTAAAATAAGAGAAAATTCACAAAAATATAGATTTAGTCCGCATTTCATCGTCAATTAGGATACCAATTATTTTCAGTATAATCAAAATAATTTTTTTATTTAGTCTTATATTTATTTATTTGTTTTTCATAGAGTACGTGAGTTTTAGACTTTTTAATTTTTGCTACTCTTCGTAAATTTTAAATAGCATAAAAAAAACTAGAAACCATTTAAAATGCATATAATACTCGTTTTTTCTAAAAATCAACTTTCAAAAGCAAATCCTTTTGATAAAACAAAACGACACAAATAAAAATTAGAAATACTGGATTATTGGATATTTTGAATAATGACATTCGTTCTTTACTACTTTGAATATTTCTGCTGTATGTTGCAAAAAAATAAAAGAAATAATGTAAGTGCGAATATTTATTTTATTATATATTTAAAATAAACATCCCAAACTCTCTTATATATATATATATATATATATATATATATATATATATAAGTCAACCAAACAAAAGGGTCGAATTCATTCGAAATAAAAATGGATTTCGTTGATTAAGGACCTATCACAAGAAAAAAGTGTCATATTGTATTGTAGCTGACATAACTATTATTAAAAATTAAAAATATCTTATTTCACAAAAAATATTCTATAAGCTTCATTTACATATATATATATGTATATGGCTAAACTATGGATATTTACAGTTTAAAGGTTCTCCTCATGTTCAGAATGTGAAGCAATGACACAAAAAAATTGTTCAACAATGTCTATTGTGCATTCAATGGTATCTATAATATAATGAACATGAAAATGTAAAAATGTGCAACTAATATTGTTTACTGAGTATAGTTCTTGTGTTTCTGTACATGATCAACTGCATAGATATAGTATCTTTTATTAATATTTTCCTTATATTAGAGCTTTTGTGTTTCACTTTAATAGTAAACAAGGGAGAAGAAACCCTCTTTGGCAGATCACAGCATAGAGTGATGCAATAGCAAGACTTAAACAAACAAAAAATAAACATGATGAAAAAATAAAACAAACCGTAAACAAGATACATCGAAACACACAAAAATATAGTAAAAGATGAATTACTGTTTTTTTTTTAAATCTTTCGCATAAAAGGTTCTTTCAATTAGATCTCTTTGATTTGTACATATATTCCTTATAAAGAAAATTGGCATTCCTCGCAATAAATTTATATTTAATATTAATTAAAAATAAAATAATGATAACTAAAAATAAAACTAAAGTAGATATTCTGAATTGAGAGGGGGGGGGGGGAGGTAAAAAAATTCAAAGTCATATAATTCCTAAATGATTTTAGAGTAATTTAATTTAAAGCTTGCTTTTTTTAAATTACTACACTCTTTTTAGGTGCGTTCGTAATTATATAAATACGTAGCACCTATAGTCGTCGTTCAGTCCGTCCGTCTGTCCGTCCGTCTGTCCGTCTGTCCGTCCGTCTGTCCGTCTGTCCGTCCGTCCGTCCGTCTGTCCGCATGTAACAGAGCAAAAACTACCCAACCGAATGGTCTGAAATTTCAAATATATGATTGTTGCAAAATTTTGTCGAGCCATTTCAAATTTTATGAAAATCGAATGTATAGTTTAATTACAGGGACAGTCAAAAGTTTTTCTTTACATTACGGCCAATGGGAAAAATTATTGCAAGTGGATTTTAATGATATTAGAGCCTTCCGAATGATCTGAAATTTTAAAGATATAATTGTTGCAAAATTTTGTCGAGCCATTTCAAATTTTAGGAAAATCGGATGTATAGTTTAATTACAGGGACAGTCAAAAGTTTTTCTTTACATTACGGCCAATGGGAAAAATTATTGCAAGTGGATTTTAATGATATTAGAGCCTTCCGAATGATCTGAAATTTTAAAGATATAATTGTTGCAAAATTTTGTTGAGCTATTTCAAATTTTAGGAAAATCGGATGTATAGTTTAATTACAGGGACAGTCAAAAGTTTTTCTTTACATTACGGCCAATGGGAAAAATTATTGCAAGTGGATTTTAATGATATTAGAGCCTTCCGAATGATCTGAAATTTTAAAGATATAATTGTTGCAAAATTTTGTCGCGCCATTTCAAATTTTATGAAAATCGGATGTATAGTTTAATTACAGGGACAGTCAAAAGTTTTTCTTTACATTACGGCTAATGGGAAAAATTATTGCAAGTGGATTTTAATGATATTAGAGCCTTCCGAATGATCTGAAATTTTAAAGATATAATTGTTGCAAAATTTTGTCGAGCCATTTCAAATTTTAGGAAAATCGGATGTATAGTTTAATTACAGGGACAGTCAAAAGTTTTTCTTTACATTACGGCCAATGGGAAAAATTATTGCAAGTGCATTTTAATGATATTACAGCCTTCCGAATGGTCTGAAATTTTAAAGATATAATTGTTGCAAAATTTTGTTGAGCTATTTCAAATTTTAGGAAAATCGGATGTATAGTTTAATTACAGGGACAGTCAAAAGTGTTCCGAAAAAAATATTGGAAGTGCATTTTAATGATGTATCAGACTATGCACTTTACGAAGTGCAAAAAAAAAATATACATTCAGTACAATATGGGGTGCAAAAAATAATTATAAAACTAGTTATAGTACGAACGCACCTCATTTGCCACGTTTGACGTGCAATTTCCAACTTGTTTAATTTATATTTTCTACATTTTAGTGTTTGAAATATTTCTTTGTTGAAGTTTCACAGCTAGATGTACATTTTGGCGAGCGTGATTTGGTGCATAATTAACCCCATTGTTTTTGCAACTATTAAACAATTGTTGCCATAAAGAATATTTGGCGATTTATCACCTGCGTTCGGCTAACGGAAAAATGCGTTAAAATTAATTTATCGATTTGTAATTAAATTATAAAAATATTTAAACGTTGCATTGTCTTTGGAAACACACCTGTGTATATTTTCATAATCCTAGAATGTCATAAAGTGGATGAAAAACCGATTAAAAAATTACATCTTTACATACAAAAAACAAGTTGTTAAAATAAGAAATAAAGTAAAAATATAACAATATCATGCAGATCCTTGTATGTAATTGAGATATATATTGAAATCGGAATGTTCGTAACGATTTTATTAGATCGCACATAAATCACTGGAAAAAGTGCCGATTTAGAATTCGAAACGTTTCTAATACTATAAAATTGTCCCAATTTTCATTGATTACTAAAAAATTACGATTAATTTTTTTAAGGTTATTCGGTGCCTTTTATTTTTTTAAAAAAAATGAGGAAATGTCAATTTTGTATTATTTTTGTTTCGAAATGAATTTATACATTCATAGTATATCCTCACAAATAGCCGTAAAAATCCGATAATTTAAGCTATGCTAAAAAAAGTTTTTACTGCATCCATTTTCCTTTTAATGAATCTTAATGAATCTCTAAATTTATTTTTATCAGTTTGTGTTTTTTTCTTTTTTAATGTATCAGTATGATCACAAAATACTAAACTTCTACTCATACTTTTTCAATTCATTCCCCAATTTTTAAGGCAAATCCATAAGGTGCACATCATAAAAGTAAGGATCGCATTTTCAGTAATATAAATAATAGTTTATTTTTAAAAAATAAAAATATAAGAAGTCATTTCTTACACTATTGTTTTACATATGTGATGACTTTTTTTTTTTCTAATATAGTTAACTTTTTTGGAAAATATGGTCCTTAAAGTTATGGAATACAGTTGTAACAAAAAAAAAACAAGTTACAAAAATTTCAAAATTGAAAGAGAATTGTGGTTTTAAAATTTTCTTTCTTTCTTCTTATTATTTTTCTATTTTACCACAAAAATAGCGTTTTTCTTGATTAAATATATATATATATTTTTGTCATAAAACTATTTAATAATATGTCTAAAATATATATAAAAAAACCTCTTTAAAAAACAGTTTGAAGGACACAGAAAAAAGTCCTTAAGAAAGTACATGTTATCTGAAATGAGATATTTAGGTAAAATTTTATTCAATAATGTATGCCTTTGAAATATTTTCCAATTGTTTTTCAGCCTAATATGTTTTACAAAATTCAAACATGAAACAGTCATCTCGCAGAAATTGATTTTCTGCAAATAACAAACTAAATTAGCACAGGAAAAGTATTCAAAAATTTTAGGAATAAAACAGTGTAGAACAATTTATAAATAAATGAATTCAGGAATACCATTAACATAAAAATAACATCAACATATTTAATATATGAATTTCCGTATATATGTTTTTTTTTAAATGAATGTAGCTTCCCGATCGAAATTTGAATTGAAAGAACCTCTATTTAATAATACATTACATTTTATTTCATTTTGTCCTGTCACAAAGTTATATAAAAATGGGAGAAAGTATATAACGCTTTCGTTTAAGGAAATATTTTTTTTATTTCTGTATGAAAACATACTCTTTCATTCACACGCATAGAAATCTGCACCATTCGAAAATTTATTATATAGAGAGGTAAAAAACTAGTGAAGCCTCTACTATGAATCTCTATATCCAGCCAAATACATAATAGCACACATGATAACGATATCTTCATTAAGTTTGGGTACAAAATATTTTCAACAAACATAACTCAATAGTATTAAATTCTTATCAGCGTGATAGAAATTATCGTGGCTAAAACATTGCAGAACTGAGAGAGTAATATAAATTATATAAATTTAAAAGCAACGTTAAAAACGCCAGAATATGTAAACTTTCAGCAGACTAGTTTTGGTAGCGTTTAGCGTACCGTCCTTAGTGCAAAGAATATGGAACAATGGAACAATGTGAACAGCTGAT
The DNA here is from genome assembly GCA_963932465.1 of Maratus speciosus. Taxonomy (NCBI): domain Eukaryota; kingdom Metazoa; phylum Arthropoda; class Arachnida; order Araneae; family Salticidae; genus Maratus; species Maratus speciosus. The sequence continues at coordinate 462,750,537 of OZ010790.1, forward strand.
TGGATTGCCTAGTTGCGCTGCAACTTTACATCCAGTGGACAGGTGATCGTGTTGCAAGGGCATTAGGGAGCCTTAAAAAAAAATACTGTTTAGGCGTGGCTGGTAGCCACAAAAATAAAAAAATCTTTAAGAAAAAGAAAAGACTAACAATTAAAGACAAAGTACATAAGTACTAGTATAACATGTGAAAAGTAAAAAAAAGAAAAACAAGAAAGAAATAAAAAAAACTAAAAAAGAAAGAGAAAAATTCCATTAGTTCCAAAAAAAAAGCAGGAGAAGACGAAAAAGCTACCGGGGAGTGCCCCATTAAAAAACAAAAAGACTCTTTTCAGAGACCATACATTAGTTTAAATATGAAGTGCTAGAAAATTAGCAGAAGAACTTTTTTTTTTTTTTTTTTTTTTTTTTTTTTTTTTTTTTTTTTTTTTTTTTTTTAATATACTATAAACAGGACAGAACAAACAGAAAGGTTAAGTAAAGCAGAAGGTGAGGGAGACTCACTCATCATCATTAAGCAAAAGCGAGTATTTAGGGCGTTTTCTGTTAGTGGGGTCGGATACCTCATAGTCGGGAAGTTCCGCTACAATTTGGTTAGGGAGGTTGTAAACTGATTTGTAGAAATTTTTAGCAAGTTTATTGATTCGCTGTTTTAAGGAAGTAGTTTTCAAATCCCTGCGGATAGTGGTATTACGAAGAAAACGGTGACCATTACGTATATAGCGTAAGTTTTTGTTATGAGCACCGTAAAGATACTCCATACTGGTTCTGCAAGCGAATCCCCAGATCGGGCAAGCATAGGTTAAGATTGATCTAATACATGCGTTATACAGGATTAGTTTATTATGAATAGAAAGAGTATTGCTTTTGAGAAGAGGAGAGAGGGCCTGGGAGATACTAGCAACTTTGCCACGGGTATTAATAAAATGTTTTTTCCAGGTAAGTCTTCTATCAAGGGTAACCCCCAGATACTTTGTGTCATTAGTCCAAGGAATAGTGGTATTATTAATAGTAATGCGATTAGGAAAGGTTAATTTTTTAGAGAAATAGACAGCAGCTGTTTTCTGCTCATTGAGCTTAACACGCCACAGGGTACACCAGTTAAGGAATTTATCGATGTGTTTCTGGAGAATTTTGTACAGTGTAAATGGGTGTCGTGCAGAGGCGTACATTGCCGTGTCGTCCGCGTACAGGGCAAGGCGAGTCCTCAGTGTTCTTGGGATATCGTTGAAAAAAATGTTAAATAACGTAGGGCCGAGAACCGACCCTTGTAAAATACCAGAGAGAATAAGGTATAAAGTGGAAAGTATATTGTTAAGGCGGACGCGAAAAGTGCGGTCGCTAAGGTAAGAATGTATGAGAAAGATAAGTTTGGCATTAATTCCAAGCTTAATTAGTTTGTATATAAGGCCAATATGCCAAACCTTATCAAAAGCCTTAGCAACATCGAGAAAAACAGCCGCAGCTGGTGTGTTCGTGTTTAGTTTCTCACTCAAGAACTCAACAACACGTAGGAGTTGATGTAATGTGGAATGTTTAGCTCTGAAGCCAAATTGCTCAGGAATGAGTATGTTTTGTGCGTCTAAAATGTCATGTAACTGGGACCTGATGACTCGCTCAACAACTTTGCTGATAGAGGGTAAGAGAGAAATGGGACGGTAATTAGTCGGATCCTGAAGATTACTCATAGGTTTGGGAATAGGTGCGATAATAGAAGTCTTCCATGCTTTAGGGAAGTAGTAGAACTGAAGAATAGCATTGGTTAGTTTAGTAAGATAAATAATACAGTTGCAAGGAAGATTTTTAAGAGCATAGTTAGTTATGTTATCGTATCCAGGGGCCTTTCTGTTTTTAAGATTTTTGATAATATTAGAAATAACAATTGGTTGAATTTCCGGAAGTGGGTCCGTGGGAGGGGTAGCTAAAAAATTTTGAACAGTTTCATTAACTTCAAAATAATGATTAGGGCTGGCAAGATAAGGGTTAGGGGAAAACTGCTCAGCATAGGACTTAGCGAGGATTTCCGCTTTATCCCTGTCCGTATATGCTGTGGTATTAAAAGCTGTTAAGGGGGGAATTGTAGAGTAATTATTGTTGAGTTTTTTCTTTATTTTCCAAAGAGAGTTGTCTTGTGGAGAGAGGGAGTTAAGAAAATTGCTCCAACTTTTTTGTTTTTCCTTAGAAATAAGATTTTTGATCTTATTGTTAAGCCGATTAATCATTGGCTTTAAAGTAGGATCTCTAGTATTTTGAAACAGCCGTCGGATGTCATTACGTTGCTTACAAACATTATGAATGTAATTAGGCATTGTAAAGGAGTTATTATTTTTAGTATAATGGTAAGTAGCTTGTTTTTGAGCATTAATTATAGTATTTTGAAAATTATCAACAGCTTTGTCAATATCATCAGTGTTAGTAATATTAGGGAAAGTTAGGTCAGAATTTGAAAGAATAGTTTTAAATTTACTCCAGTCCACAGCCACCGAGGGGGGGGGAGAGGGAGGATCAACACAATCAATTTTGAACACAACAGGAAGATGATCTGAACTTAAGTCATTTATAACTGTAGAACTAATAGGAAAAACTAAGTTTTTGGAAATTGCAAAGTCAATAATGGAGGGTCGACCTCTACCAAGCCCAATACGTGTAGGGGTGCTGGGTGCATGTAAACTAAGTCCTAGGTGAGTAATTAGGTTGTGTAGTGCACTGCCACGACGGGTGGTTGAGTGACAGTTCCATCGCCGGTTGTGCGCATTATAATCACCTGCGATGAAACAGTGCGTATTTTGTGAAAGAAGCTGTGTGAGATCATTGACAGGGAATAAAGGTGAGTGTCTGGCATATAAAGAAACAAAATTAATATTAACTCGTGGCAATTGTACAACAATTCCCGTGTAGTCAAGACCTGTGTATGTAGTGTGTTGCGTAGGGTAGTGTGGAATGTGGTGTTTGATGTATATGGCAGTACCACCCTGAACGGATCCAGGACGGGGGGTATGGTAGAGCTTATAACCAGAAATTTTGATACTTTTATTAGGTTTATGCACTTCTTGAAGAAGAATTATATCAATATTAGGATGGTTAGAGACAAAATAACGAAGCTCGTCAATTCTGTTATTTAATGTAGAACAGTTCCAGGATAACACAATAAGAGATTTAAGATGAAGATTAGACATGGTTGGGGGAGGAGAAATCATTAGCTAATTTGTCGAACTCTTGGATAAAAACAATAATTTTTTCCATGGGGTTGTTATATTTTTTTGCTTGAATAGAAATATTTTTTATACATTTAATGAATTTAGAAATTTGTAGAATCTCTTTTATGTCTTGGAAAGTACTAAAAATTTCCTGTATATCATTACTGTAACTGGGAGGAATTTTGGATGACTGGGATGGAGCATTATTAGTTTTATCAGAATTAGCAGAGTTAGTGTTTTCAGGGGATTGTGAAGAGGAAGCAACCTCAACTGGGGATTCAGCATTATTTGAAGCAGAGTTATTTGAGTCCGAGTTAGTTTTTTCCTGCGGTTTATTTTTAGTATAGTTAAAGTCTTTGAGGACTTCTGCCAGTTGTTGGGCCTGCTGAGAAACCTTACTGCTAGTAAATCTAGCTGGGTTGCCTTTATTTTTATTGTTCTGGTTGTTATTTTCCCGTCTGTAAGGGTTTTTGATGCAACCACGGTAAGTGGCTGGATGTGCCTGCCCGCAGTTCGCACACTTAGGCGTAATGCGTCCTTTATGGGTACAGTTGGGGGTAAGATGTTGTTCGCCGCACTTACAACATTTTTCAGTAAAGCCGCATACCTCACTGGCGTGACCATAGCCCTGACAGCGATAGCATTGTTTTACTTGATTATGGCTCCTAAAGGCCTCAATAGTTACTGATATATACGAGATTTCCTTAATCTTATATATTTCCTCAAAGTTTTTAGTTGGGAGTACATTAACCATGTATAATGGCATTGGATTGCCCGTTTTTCTGTTCTTGAGCATTGCAGCCCTAGTAACCGTATACCCGTACTCTTTTAGACTATCTACTATAACACTATTTTCGGTATAACATGGCAGCCCTCTAATACAAATTTTCTTAGGACGCTGGTCCTTTGGGTGCAGGGTAGTATATTTTTTGGCATGTTGATCGAGAAAACTTTGGGTTTTACGGAAGTCACTGTCATTCTTACAAAGCACCATCAGGCGCTCGCCCTTAAGCGCAATGTTAGGTTTTTCATCATTTATATCAGCTATTTCTTTAGCCAAAATAGTCCAATTGCCTTCCAATTCTATATAAAATGGGTTTATCCTACTTTTGGAACTTCCCGACGCGTTATCGGCAACGTCAGTGGTCACCGGTTCATTTTCATCCATTAGGGTATCCTTAGCTAGGTTTGAATATTTGTTTTGTAAGGGGAGTTGTGAGTTTTCCTCGTCTAATACACGTTTCGTACCTTTTTTAGGTAGCGTAAAGTCGTTAAGACCAAATCCTGACAAAATTTTGTTTGCCGAACATCTATACTTAGAAAAACAAAAAATACCAAAATAAGTTGAATTGAGTAAGTTATTGTATGAAATAGGCTCCCTAATTAAAGAAAAAGCCTCTTGGCAGACAACACTCACCTCTTGATGATCAGCGGAAGATGTTCCATAATCCATCCTACTTCTAGTTGAGTGGATGTAGTCATCAAGATAGGCGAAGAATTCATGCATACATTGGCTGACTTTCTCTTCATATTGAGAACTAAGATCGTGAAATTCTTTAGCAAAGTTCGGATCTGCAGTATTGTCCACTATACTTTGTATAACATCACTTATTGTCTGGGTACTTTCCACAGACGCCATTTTAAATCGAAACTAAAATCACCACCACACACTGTATGTCGGACGACAGTACTACGAAAGAGTCTATTCTAACAAGAACGTTACTCCTCCTCCGCACCGCATTCCGTAAAAAATCATAAAGATCGAGCGTGAACACACGTCTGAACAACTCAGAAGCAGAACACCAACAGAGGTGCAAAGAATAACGGAAACTTGCTCATTTATATAGAGCAGAAGCGGATTCAACTGAGAAGTTCATTAACCAATGGGAAAACAGGAAAATACGGGTACCAGCCAATAGTAGAATAGTATAGGAAATGCCACCAAAAATGTGGAAAAAAACCCAAACAAACCTGGTAGTAAGTAAGCAAAAGAGGATTTTATGAAATATTTCCATCAATCTGATAAAGGTGGAATAGCGAATTCACTATTAACAATATTGCCATAATTTTTGTAGATATGAAATGCTTCAAGAAAGTTAAGTTAACGTTGCTTTTAAATTTATGTCATTCTGCGCCAAGCAGCATCTTAATAATTAGTAATATAAATTAGCCAATTATATCAAAATTACTTTATACGTGCATTGCACCCGTAAAATCAATAATTCTTCATATAATACAATAAAAGCTAAATGAAAGTTATAAAAAAATGTATAGACATTAAATAATAAATATGGATAAACACTGGCCTACTGTTATCTGTTATATATTTCCGATATTTACATTTAATTATATTTTTTCTTTTCTTCAGAAAATGCACTAGATATCAATTTGCTTTTGTTTGGACGAAGTGATGCATAAATATACCTTTCTATGCCAAAAAAAGTTTTAAAAAACCTTTTTTAAAGTCATTTTGTTGCTAAAATTTTCGAAGAGCTATAAAGATGTACTTGTTAAAGAGTAACAATAATCTCATACAGTTGTTTCACAACACGATTTTCATTTTATCTAATAAAGCTTCGCAGTAGATGATATAAATGAAAATTAAATAAGAAAAATAATAAGTATTAAAATTATATAAAGATAAATCAGGTAAAAGTTAACAGAGATGCCACAAAAGCTACTGACAAATTTATTTTAGCGTCGTATAAGTAAGAGAAAACATTGCATAGCTGAGAAATGTTTTACATTATTTCCTATAAAGCTCTGTTGCGACCTGAAGAAATCGGCGTATAAGTGATAGGTCACTGTAAAATTAATTAAAAACTTTCACTTTGCAAAAACTGTGAGAAAAGTTCGTGTAAAGATTTTATATGTTTGTAATAAAAAATAATAGGAATTGTTTATTGTTAACGTATTTGGATATTTTTGTTTTCAATTTATTAGGATTTTTTATAATGAACAATATTATATCCATCTTATATTATTTGCACATTAAATTAAACAATAAGATGCACGAACTTATTATTTTTTTTGCATCAGCTATTATTTTTACAGAATTTATAATACATTTCTAAAGTCGTCAAATTCCGTATGACTAATATAAAATATCACACTGATGTAAAATATTGAATCTACAATTTGAGAAATGTAATGTGTCTGAATTGCGATATTTTGTTACTGAAATATCTATATAGGTTCTTTAATTTTAATCATCAGATTTTTCAAATATCATAAAAGTATGCAATATACATGAATTTTCACACCTTTAGTAAAACAAACACACATATGTGCATACACATTCACAATTACTCATGAAAATTCCATATTTAAGCAATCAACTTCAATTTTTGAGCTAAAAGGATGCATCTGAAGGTGTAATTTCCGTATCCCTTTTCTGATATTTTACAAATTAAACATTGATATTCTGTGTTTTTAAAACATAAATTTAATTCTAAAATAGTGGCTTGAGCACATTGTAATTTTTAAATTGTTATTTTTCTTGAAGCTCAAAAATTTCATACAAACTTTTTATGATAGTTTAACAACTATATATACTTTATTTTTAATATACATTTTACTTTAAATACAAACATTATGTGGAATTTAAAGAAATACTTTGAAATCTCTGATTAAAATTCACATGGGTTAACATGAAAATATTCATTTAATACATAAAAATAATTAATGTACAGATAAATAACAATTGATAAAATAAAGAATAAATCATTTAACAACAATAATAAAGATACTTTTATAAGACATCTTGTAAATTATGCATCAAGTTATAATTATATATTTTTAAATATACATCTTTGTACTTATTATAAAAAAGTGAAATCTAGATATGTATCCGATAGTTTAAAATGCTAACAGTACTTTTTGCAGATTCTGATGAAGTTTTCAAATGTTATAATATAGCTAATAAATCTTAATAAAATGTTACAAATAAAATCAAAAACGTTAAAAATCTTCAATACTTGTACTGACATATGTTTTTGATGAATACTCTACACAGAGTTTTTGTACATAAATAATAAAATTCAACAGAAGTATCCTTGTACGTTGCAGACACTTAGGTTATTTATGAACTTTATGAGATATCTTTTATTTAAAGTCAACTAAATTAATAAAAAATTTCTAATGATTTAATAAAAAGCATTAAAAAAGTGTAAAAAATTCATGATATGGGAAATGAGAAACACATAACAATTACCGAGCAGATAAATCTGATAAAACACAGATATTTATTAATAAAACACACAATTTTTAATTTCATTTATCAACATTCAATTTTAATTTTCATAAAATATTAGCATTATGCCTTTTTGAAATTTCCTTCACGCCATAAATTAAAGTGTTTCTCCTTTAAATGCTATATAGATAGTAAGGCATTTAAAAAGAATTTTAAGCAAAATACTTCTATATATTGTTTAACTCTATTTGTTAATGCCTACTTAAACCCTTGGAAGTTGTCAGATATACTTTTAAACACTATTTTTTATGTAGTGCTTCGAAAATTGTCAGAAGTATGAATTAATATTTTGAAGCTATATCTTGTAATAAGTACCTATTTTCCGCACATAAATGTTATCGGAATTGTCTTTGTCATAAATAGTATATTTTTAAAGAACTTCTCAGTTACAAAAACAAGCTACTATCGAACGTATCCGATATATTTCTTCTAGACACTTATAGTAGAATAGTTTTGTTTTCCTGTTACATTATTCTAGTATGATATAATTTCATGTATTAAGCCACTCAGAAATTTATTTATTATGCTAATATGCTAGCGCCAATCATATTATAATTTAATAATATGAATATTAAAAATTGAGATTACTAACAAATTAATTTACAAGAAGGGGAAAAGCCTGAACGTGAGCTTTTGAAATAAAAAAAAGAAGAACAGAAGAGTATAACTTTGTTTCATAAAACGAATGAATACTTTGGATTAAACTGTTCTTGAAAATTTAATTATTATTTAATTATGAAATTATTTCTACATAGACACATGCACCTTTTAGTTCTCATTGGAATCAGCGTCATCGGAAACCGTCTAGTGGAGACCGGGGCTAGTAGGCGCAGTTTTTAGTTATTAATTTTTATTTATTTTTTGTTTAAGTTTTTTATGGAACTTTAACTGTACTTTTAAAGAACAGGCATTGGGCTATAAATACCCGGAGTTTTGAATTTGTAGCTTTTGTAGTTTATGTCTAGCGGAAGCCTAAAATAAAAGGAAAATTGTGCGCCAACTTACCCCTTCACGGGGCAAGTTGCCTATACCTATGGGGTAAGTTGGCACACGCTTTATAAAAAAATTAAATGAAGCTCAAATAAGACATGCAGTTAAGCGAAATCACTTTCATTATTACCAGTAAGTTTAAACAAAGGAGTTATAGCCGTACAATGTAAAATCTAAATTATACAGACATAAAAATAATGAATAAAACATTAACATTGAGAAACTTCTATCCTACTCTATAAAATCATCAGAGTTACAGTTGTCACAAATAAAAAATCGAGTGTCTCCGTTTGGGCAAGCCTTGTGTGCCCAAAATCTTGCATTGCAACCACTTTTCTCGTTGTTTGCTGTTTTTTAAGCTACCAGCATACACCAAACACCGAGCCAACTTGCCCCGTGTTCAATGCGCCTACTAGCCCCATAATAAATTTCTTCGCAAAAGGAACACGTAATCCTCTAAGCATAAATAATCCAAGTAAATCACATATGGGGTAGGTACAATTAATCATACACTAAGAAAAACTGCACAAGTTAAATCGCAATTATTAAGATAAGTATTAGAAATTAGAGAAAGAATGAAGCAACAAAAAATTACTTATGAGTGCAAAAAAAACAGAAAAATCGTAATAAATGCCCACTGCACGTAGGTAACGCTGCAAAACTACAATGGACATTGTAAAAAGCAATAAGAAAGGTACTCTGTAAGTGGTTGCGTAATCTATCCACAAACAGGCGATTTATGAGGACTGCGCCTACTTAACCCTGTAGCCAACTAGCCCCGGTCTCCCCTATACCTCACACCCCCTCTAATTTTAATTTCTTTTACTCTCTTTCTTTTTTTTTTTTTGCTCGAAATTTTGGTTGCCTTACTATGAAAAAAATGCGTAAAAACGTTAGGGATTTGTGCAAGATTACAGTTGAAAATCTATTTTTTGTCATTTCATATATGCTAAATATTAGCAAAAAACGCCATTTTACGAATTTCCAAGTAAGCAACTTTTTCCTCGATTAAAAACAATGGGTATTATCTTAAGATCAATATGATAAATATAATCAACGTTTTCATTCAATTTCAAAAAGAAAAAAAAGTTGTTTTTCGATACCAATACAGTTTTCAGTCTTTTTTTTAGATAATATTGAACATGCTTTACCCGATATAGCAACACAAATTATTTTTTAGGTAAATGAAGCCACTAATCGAATAACAAGGGAGGAAAAATGAAGTGGAAGAAGATGAAAAAGCTATTGGTTCATATTAAAAATTTCATATTCGAACAAAAACAAATATGTAAATAATTTTTCACGACAATATTTGAAATAACTTTATTCTGAAAGTTTAAAAAATTGCTTTTATAACTTAATTTCTGATCCTCCCCCCCCCCCCCCCTTTCTAAGACACATTAGATAAAAATATTTAACGAATAATAATAATAATACATTTTTTTACAACGCATTGTAATTGAACTTTACTTTCAAATATAAGTCAGCCAAAAATACATTTATTTATGAAGGAATTTACAATGCATCAAAATTTTCAAATATAATGATATATTAAATTATTGAAGCAGAAAAATGAGAAGTTAACAAAGAGAATTATTTATATTCCTTCAAATAAATAATCATATTAATGACAACATTTAATAAATATAATATAATCAACAATTAACATTTTCAGCAACTTCATTAAGACTTAATCGCTAAATATATACTCGATTGAGTGTCTAATAATATGAATATGTTTTAGAAAAATAAATAAATAATAGTGCAAAATAATAATTTTAGAAGGCAATAAATTCATCAAGGCTTTTTTTTCTTAACAACCTTTGAACCAACGCCTTTATAAAATTTGCATGAATATATTATTCAAATTGTGCCGAAATATGAAAAAGAATAGAATAATGAGCAATTTTTTTTTTGCTAATGGACATTAAAAAATTGTATATAGATTTTTTCTGAAATATGATAAACATTTATTTTAGAAATTTGAAGTTACCGTGATAGCCGCGACCAAGAGACTGATAATTCTATCTTCTTTATTACTTTCTAAATGCTTTCTTAACCTTTCAGAAACTTTTTCTCTTGAATTGCTGAATTTCCATTAGTCTTAAACTTGATTGTCAGGGCATTTAATCAGTGTTGCAACTTTCTGTTTTATTAAAAAAAATTAAAATTTCTTAATAATTCAAATGAACGCCAGAAATTCCTATCAGCAATTTTTCGCTTATTCAATTGGAAATGTCTGTCATTAAATGAAGCAGAAATTACTATTCGGAATTTCTTGGATGAATTCGGAATTATCGAATTAAAAAATCCATCTAATTGGCAACACTGCATTCAGTGCAATCCTGTGTGTGTGGCATCGTGTATCTTCTATATATGTTTCCTCACAAATTTTGGATAACGACTGATCGCGCAAATTATAATTAGTTTCAATAAAGACTTGGTATTTGACTGCTAATCATGATAGAGCTATATTTTTCTTAATTTCGGACAAATTTCAAAATTTATCTACCTCTATGTAAAAGATAAAAAACAAATAAAAGCAAGTTCCAAATCCAGATTCAATTCCTGGTTGGGACATTTTTCGCTCTGTTGGAATAAACTTCAACTGTGCTACTCCAGCCTTGAATATGAATACAAATAAAAGCATATTATATGTCGATAGAAGAACTCTTTAACTGAAAACTTCAAAATATTGTAGACGATATTAGCAGTTCTTTATCTTTTTTAGCGAAAGTTTAAGAATTGAACAGGGGATAATCGCTACACAAAATTTTCAAACATCCCACAACGAGAGGAAAGTGAATTATTCTGCCCATTATTCTCATTATTATATTTGTGCATAATGCATTCATTGGGAACTATATTTTAATATGAATTTTGTAAATACAGGATGCTTCAAAAGGAACGACTCGATTGTAAACTGTTACATTACATATGTGGACATTGTTACATTAAATGGTGGTAAATTGTTATATTACATATGTGGCACGGGACGAAGATCCCGTGCATAAAACATAAAAGTTATGTCGTTGGACAGAGGCGTGGCCTAGAGTGTTATAGAATAGCCCACTAGATGGCTCAAAAAATCATTATTTGTCTAAATTTACATAAAAAGATATTGTTTAAAACCGGGTCATTTTTTAAAAATTATAACGTATAAGGTGTGCTGACTGGAAAGTTATTAAGATACCTTGATGAATTAATTAGCGACCACCTTCTTATCAGCGAGAAAATATACAACATTCGCTGTAATAAAACACAGTTTATAATTACACAATAAAATATTCCATTAAAATATGGAAGGAAATGATTTTTTAGTATAAAAATTTCGTGTTTACAATGATTTGACACTGATTTCATATGTAGGAAAATAAATTATAAAAGGCTTTAAAATTTCACTGAGCAACAACATTAAAATCAGTTAACGACTTTTCAGCAACTTATTAAACATAACATAAATATTTAAAAGAATATTTTTTATAATAAAATATAAACTTCTCTTTCACTCATAACAACTATTATTCGCTTATTCATTTAACAACTCTTATATTAATTTTTTAAATACACTGCATTTTTGAAGGTTTTAAAAATTATATAGTTTTATCAGTTTTATTAGTTTATTAGTTTATATCCAGTGGGTGATCATATTATTAGAGCCCCCGCCCCAATAACTAACAATTTCTCATTTTTTGTAAGTTATAATTTAAGTGAAAATTTATATATATATATACATATATATATATATATATATATGTGTGTGTGTGTGTGTGTGTGTGTGTGTGTGTGTGTATATATATATATATATATATATATATATATGAAAGAATAATGCGCACCGTTTTTAAACATATAGTGAGAAACATTGTTGCTGCCATAACTATCCCTATATGATCCCTATGAAGCTATTTTTGCATTAATATTCTCAAACAGTGTTTGACATTTACGTTGTATATTTATGATTGTTTTAAGTTACTTAAAATTACTTAAGCATTCAAGTGTGAGCAAAAATTTGGTTTGAGAGATATATAAGAAATACAAAGCTTTAGTTGGATATAAATTGATTTTTTTCTTCTCCAAGGAAATTAATCCAAGGAATGTAAAAACGCATTTAACAAATGCTGAAGATTTCAGGAAAGTTTTTTTCTATTCTCAAGGGTATTTATTTAAATAAAGCCAATTTGAAATAAAAATCATTAAAATATGCTTTTATTTCTTTCTGAAACTCAAAATACTGGTTCACTGTGTAATTCTAATAATTTGATCAATCACTGTATATTACCCCCCCCCCCCCACACTCCCCCCTAATTCTTTGATGCAGGTAATTTCTACACCATTTTAATAGTACTATATAGATTTATTTTTCAATTTATTTAAATTATTCGAATTTTTATGATGCACTATTTTAAAAAGTTACATATAGCTGTTTACTAATTTACACATTTTTTTTAATTCTAAAATATATAATTGCATTATTTTTTTAATTTTTACTATAGCTATTTAGAAAACTGCATATATTTTCCAGTTTTAACTATTTCATATATGTTTCAGATAGCACCTTTTAAAATTTCCTTTAATGTATTATTTTTCACCTTTTTTTTTTTTTTTTTCTAAGATACAATGCATTCTTTATTGTTTAAAAAATTGCACAGCCTTTCATATTCTTATGAATTTTTTTTTATAGTTTTTTATTAGTTCAAATTAGGCATATTTAATAAGATGATAAATAAAAAATAAAAAATTTTAAATAAACTGATGGGCGTTACATAATAAGGAAAAGTATCAATTATAATGGCTATAATAAAAACTAATATGGTTTTTCCAAACATTTATTAGATTTTTTTCATGCGTTTCTACCTTTAGCATAAGAATTTTTCAACAAAATATTTATCGCTACTATTAAGATATTTCAATAATTGGTCTGCTTTGAAAGTTAAAGTGATGATAATTTAAATATTTAATTTCTATAAGAATCTAATTCTAAAAAACAAATAAGTAGAAATCTTTACTTTTAAATTTCCGGAATGAAAACTTTTTTTCAATCCCAAAGGAAATGGGAATATCTCTATGCAACTTAAACATTTTTGTAACTTAATATTTTAATAAATTTTATATTTACCCAAATCTAAAAAAAGAAGAAGAAGAAGAAGAAGAAGAAATCTTTACTTTTAAACTTTCATCATGTATACTCTTTTCAATCCCAAAGGAAATGAGAATAATTTTATGCAACTTAAATTTTTGTGTAACTTAATGTTTTAATAAATTTGATCTTTTATATAATTTAAACATTTAACTTAAACTTTTAGTAGCTATTATGTTTTATATAACTAAAAAGAATATGCGGGAATTTAAACTGCTTTGAAAAATCTAATATACAATATCCCCTGCTGTAATATAAACCTACATTACCAAGTCTGATGAATATAAAAGACTCAAAAGAAGATGAGCAAGTAACTCCCGTTTTCAGATAAAAAAAAAATATCTGATTTTTAAATATGTTTTATTTAATAATTAAAATATTAACATATATGACACATACAATGGTGCCATGAGGGCTTCTCATCAAAAACAAGAAAAATATTTTCATTAAAAATTTCCATATTACATTAAAAAATGCTAAATAACGTATATTTAGGAGTCTTTATAACATATTTAAACAAGCTTTATAGAACCACTAAATTTAGATCCTAAATTTTACGAAAGCAAAAAACATATCTTGGGGAAAAACGAAAAAAAAAAAAAAACTAAAATAAAATAAATTTGGTTTTGCCAGGAGACAAAAATGGGCCTTATGAGCCCCATCTACATCTTTACAAAAATATTTATGAAAAACCAAGCAACTTTTTAAATATAAATTTTAACTTTTTAATATTTTAAATTTGTTATCAGAAGGCTAAAGACGAATAAAATATATCGCAAAGCGCACGATAAATCACAAGAGCAATATTTTCAACACAAATTTCAAAATTATCATACAATTCAATAATCTGGAATACAGTTTATATAACAATGTGACATTAAAAGTTAAAAAAATTGCTGAAACTTAATAATTCACACACATAACTGTAATTATACATACAAATTATTTCAATATTACTTTAAACACGACACTAACAGATTGTATAAAACATTAATTGACTGGAAAAGAAAATCCATTTAACAGTAAAATATTCTCTACAAATTTCCAAGATAAAACTGAATGAAAAACATATAGTGATGCACTAGTATGCAAAATTTCTTAATCTTTTTCATTATTTCAGTATTCAAAACGTCATAGTCTTTTAGTGCATGACGAAAATAAAAAGGCACAATATAAGATTTTTCACAAATGGAAAGTGAACAGTTTATCAAGGTTCTTTATGAACTGCAATGTCCCTATAGCCTCAAACACCATACTTCTCAACGGTACCTGAGATTAAAATAAAAATTATTTGAGCCTCCTCAATATTCTTCTGTGCTATTACCATTTATTGCTGCATAGATGGACAACACATGTACATGGTGATTCTTGTGCCAGTTCTTTTATAGACGCTTTTTTTTTATATTTGATAATAATGTTCATCTCTTTATAATTCTTTATACAGCTGCCTAAATAGCAGTTTAAATGTGAGGTTTGTGCAGGTGTATATGAATATTTAACAAGGTAAAGCACCAAACTTTTCATTTTGCAACCAAGTTTCTCACTTTTAATAGGAATGTACAAACAATATCATTATAAGCTTCATTTGTATAAACATTTTGTTTTTGTATACATATATAACGTAATAAAATGTAACGTTTTCTATGACAGTACTTGAAGATGAACAGTTCCTGTAACTTTCTTCAGCACTTGGACTGCCTCTTCGTGGGTCAGGTCTTCTAAACTGTGGTCATTGACACTAAGAATTTGATCTCCAGGTTTCAAGCGACCATCTTTAGCAGCTGCTCCGCTGTCGAAGATTTTCTTTACGTATATTGGAAGATTCCCCCGCGGGCTGCCGTAACCACCAACTATGCTGAAGCCCAGGCCTGCAGATCCCCGTTCCAGAGATATTGACTTGAGCTCCGCAGGACTGGTTAGAAAGATATTTAGATCATATTTAAGAATCTCATATTCATTCATAAAAAAAATATCAATAAATAAATTTAAATACAAGAAAAAGCGAAATCTCGTTCTGAAAACTACAATTTAACTAATAAATTTTCTTAACGCTTTCTTCACGAGAATGCTTTATTCCCATTCACATTTAAAGTTAACAATAACAAAAAAAAATTTAAAAAAACCAACTAAACAAATAAATGAATTAAAATAATCATAGGAAATAATGGCAAATATGGCAAATAATTGTTAAAGAACAAACTAACTGCGAAAAGACATCATAAAGTGCAAACATATCCAGAATTTAAAGAAGGGCGAAATTTGAATGCACAAAAAAATAATGTAATTTACAATTTTAAAGGATTTTAATGTGTCTGATTCCAGAAGATCCGAACTTCTGACTCAATTCGCATTTTCGAATCCGGTTTCGGCTACGAATATTTCTAAACGTAGGTTTTTTTCTAAGATGTTGAGAACAGCACTTAAACATGAGCAATTTGGTCGAGATGTTGAAAGAAGTATTTAGAAAGCACTATTATCTCTCTCTGCATCTGCACATACATTTTCTCATATTTATTATTTCGTACATGTGTGCTTACACTATGGGATTGATTAACAGTAGCAAGCAGAATATTTCTTCCTTTTTAAAAGGACCATTAAGACTTAAACGCAGTTAAAAAATTAAACTTTATAAAAAATACTAAAAACAATTTCAAATACAATTAGTAAACGTTTCGCCGAGCTACCCGCAAGGCATCATCAGCACAAAATATCCATTGCACAGCAAACAACGGAACAAATCAAGAACAGTTATAGTTAGTTATTTTTTAGAAACAGGCAATATTCACTAGGGACAGGACCATCTTCATTTAAAGTCTGCGATCGCAATTGAGTGAACCAACCCTCGAGTAGTAATCTACCTTGATAACTGTTGCAACCCGATTTATCATGGTAGTTCAAATTTCATGGGTACAGTTACCATGGTAGATTACTCCTCGAGGGTTGGTTCACTCAATTACGATCGCAGACTTTGAATGAAGATGGTCCTGTCCCTAGTGAATATTGTCTGTTTCTAAAAGATAACTAACTATAATTGTTCTTGATTTGTTCCGTTGTTTGTTGTGCAATGGATATTTTGCACTGATGATGCCTTGCGGGTAGCTCAGCGAAACTTTTACTAATTGTATTTTAAATTGTTTTCGTATTCTTTAGTAATTTTTTTTTATAAAGTTTTACTTTTTAACTGTGTTTAATTCTGTCTTATTTTATTTTATTTAGTATTTTAAAGGTTTTTAATTTAGACGATAAATGTATATATATTGCAAAACTTAATATAATGAAACACTAAACTTAATGAAACACAAAACTTAATATAAGTAAACACAGAGAGAAAGAGACACTAAGAGTTTTTCGAAAGGGGGCAGAGATCTCCTGTCGAAAAATAAAGTAATATATTTCTACTTTTACTACAGACACACATCTGTTTCAAAATTTTCGTTCGCCTTGCGCCCATACAATATTCTTCGGAATAAATGTTTTTTATGAAACATTGATTTGATATGGGTGGCGAGTTCATCACTCCGTCATTCACTCAATCGAATTACAAGAGAATTTCAGTTAAATTAAATTCTACCGATTACTTTGAGTTTCACAGAGAGCTCTCAAAGCCGAAATGCTAAAAAGTGCAAATACAATAAACATACTTATTTATTTAGATGTTTCGTCATATCTTTTTCCGAAATGATCGGAGGAAAAGATTAATCCAGCAAAGATTTGTTTTTAATCGTAATCATAGTCTGTGCTGAAAGTGTTTTTATATATTGGCAAAAGCCCACTCCCGACTCCACATTCAGTATGATATCAGAATTTAAACAGCGCTTATTTAAGTTGACAATGGCATGACACATAACACAATCTTCAAATTTCGCTTAAGAAAATTGGTATAACTGTTTGGAGAAATGTTCATCAGATCCTTAGACAATGATAATTAACAATATGAATATTCTGGAAATAAATCAATTTATGTTTCAAAATACAACTTCATAGAGCTCAGTAAAACGTTATCCAGTTATGCCAGATGATGATCTGGAAGATAAAGGTTAATTGAGTAAGATTCTTACTATGTAAAAATAGTAGCTGTAAACAACTGATCTATAGAAATTGTTTAACATGTTCACAAAGTTCATTTATTGAAATGCAGTTCATTATTTAAATATATCTTAGAATTTTATGCTGAATCAAAAAACTATAATCAATTTATGTTTTAAATTGTATTTGATGTCTCTATCTTTGCGCAAAAGAAGCTATAAACCACAAAGGTTGACTGATCTGCTTGATCTGACTCTGATTCTGCTAGAACCTAATATTATATAGCCTATTGAACATACTAGGAGCCTGCACGGACCAAAATTTTAAAACTGGCCCCGGCACGGTCCTAACGAAATCTATCTTGGCCTGTCAATGGCAAATGTTAATGAAATCAGGCCCGACACAGTTTCTAATAAAAGATACGATAATTCTTAACTAAAATTATTCTACAATTAAAAGTCATTAAATTTTTTTTTCAGACATATTTATCTAAAAACTACATTTTTCAGTTTATATGTCCGAAAATCATGGAATACAGAATATCAACATTACTTACATGATTACTTACAAAAATCACCAACGAAAGTGCTAAGCACCAATTTTAATCAAATTTGGTAAATAAGTAATAGTCGAAGATTTGTACCAACAGAGAAAATATTAGTTGATGACAATCACTCCGAGGGGAGTTATGCTCTTCAAAGAGCACGACAGTGGGCGGAATTAGTGGATTCAGTGATGGCTATTACTCATTAATCAGAGCAAAAGTGATATTCTTGATAGAAGTTACGAAAAGGTCACGTGGTCCAAGTGGAATCAACCAATAGACTGACCCTTCATAACTCAAAAACTGATAATATTTTGCACAGGTATTCTACCTCTAAAAAACAAAACAAAAATACCAAATACTATTTTTTTAATAAATAACTGAGTGTTCAACTTTCACTCTTTGCCTCTGGTTTTTTAGGTGTTCTGGTGTTCTTTTGCTCTAATTACAATGCTTAATTTCGACAGTTGCAATAAGTTCAATTTCACAAAATATCATTGAATTTAACGTATTTCATTCACGAGATTGCACAAAATATCACGATATTTCACAAAATTATCATGAGCACCGTTTTAACTCAATCTGAATTTAGCGCTGTATGAGGCACTTTGAAGGGTAAAATGAATAAAAAATTGAGCACAGGACCGGACTGGCCCTAGCCTAATGAGAGAAAATTGGTCCGCTTGTCCGACCAAGATAAATCTCTAATACAAAATGTTCTAAAATTGTTATCCCTTATTTACACGAGAAAATGATTTGGTAAATAAAATGCCTTTATTATTTATTTTTCATAATCAACAACTATGAAAATAAAAGAAGTAAACAATAAATTAGCTTTTTCTATATTTTTTTGCATACATTTAAAAAATATATATTGAGAAACACTTAAATCTGTGTTTTGAAATTTTAATTACTAACAAGGACATGAGCCAATTTGTTTGGTAAACGTAGGCAATTTCTACAAAGGATTGATTTACGTTCACGGGAGATTGTAACATACAAAATAAAATGCAACAGTTTTGATATTATAATACTCTAACTGATATAAAACACATTGTTACAAACACTTATTATAAGAACACACAACATAATTAAAAAAAAAATAAAATTCCACAAATATTCTACAAAGAATTTATTACTAAATTAAGGTTCTAATTACTTAAACACTACAAAAACATACAAAACCAGGGGTAACATAGATAAACAAATTAAAAATTATTCTTTAACTTCTATAAGACTTAAGAAGGATAACAATAGAATGTGTGTTTCATTTTGAATATTTTAATTACAAAAATAAAATAGGCAATTTGTACAAAAGAATATAAAATTTTGTAACTATAATTTCCGAAAAAATAAAAACTGCATCCGATATGTCTTACGACTGTGTATTTTACTTTTATGGTGCAATATATTGCAAAAGAGAAAGCTGCTCCAAGAAGAAAAATGTGCATATTTTAAAGCAATTTTTGATTCAGTGTTTATATTAAGAAAAGGCATACAAAAATAGGCAGCAGCCAGTAGTTCAAAGTGGCTTTTAATTGAAATATTTCTTTCTTCTTTCTTTTAAAAATTAATACTTAAAAGTAATTTTATTTAATGGAACTCACATGCTTTAAAAACGAAGTGATTGAATAAACTGAAAGGTACTGACTTAACAAAATAGCTGAAATAAGTCGCTGAATAGTTTTGTGAATTAAAAATAAGGCAAAATAAATTATTATAACCATGCGGGGTTTGTCACGACTATCATACGAATAAATAAATAAAAATAAAAAGAAACAAGAACAAAAACTTAAAAAAATAAAAAGGGATATGAATAACTCTTTAACATGAGAACATCGAACGTACCTTCAATTCCTTTTTCTATGGAATGCATGAGGAAAAATCTCTTTTAAATGTATTGGAATGTTTTCTGAGCTATTAAAGCTGATCGCAATAAGCTAAAAAGTGCATAACTTAATGACAGACAGAAATAGATAAGGTCATTTAAGCATAAGCAGAAAGTTGAGAGAGAGAGAGGTATAGAATTGTTCTGAGGATAAGTAACTATTACACAATACAAATATAAAACACTACAGATGGGAGAAATAATCTTTGTATTTTTTGCATAATGAATAAGAGGATAAAATATATATTCACAAGAAATTTCTCACACAATCAGAAAGTCTCCTTACCCCCATTTATTTGTTTCAAATGCGGAAAAAATAATAGAATGGATCTCCCAATTTTTAACTCAAAAACTGTAACGTCCATAAGACATAACTATGCTGTCGAATATATGAGTTATACGTGAAATTTTATTGTTTCCATTTTTACATCTTCAATTTCCCCGAGCTGATTTTTTACTTTCTTTACAAGAAAAAAGTATTGGATTCGTGAAAATTTTCGACTTTCGGTTTTCGACGAATTTACACGTTTTAAGGGTCAGAGATTCCGAAAAACTTGTTTTTACAAAATGTCTGTCTGTGAGTCTGTCTGTATGTGACACAAATTTTGCGGTCGCTCTATCTCAAGAATTAATGCACAGAATTTAATTAAAAAAAAATTATATTCAGTTAGTCCCTGATATAAATTGGTGCTGATTAGTTTTTGGTGTAAATCACTCAATAGGTGGCGCTGCTATGCACCATTTTTAGAGATTTCCACAGTATCTCAATCTCCAGAACTAATGCACGTATTTTCATCAAACTTCAGATTCAGTTAGTCCTTGACATGAATTGACATTTTATAGATTTTGGTGTAAATCGCTTTACAGGTGGCGCTGCTATGCTGCATTTTTTGCGATTTCCGCAATAGCTCTGTCTCAAGAACTAATACTTGGATTTTCAACAAGTTTCAGATTCAGGTATACCTTGATATCAATTATTGCTGTTTATTTTTTGGTGTAAATCGCTCAACAAATGGCGCTGCTATGCTACATTTTTCAGAATTTCCGCTATAGCTCTATCTCAAGAACTAATACACGAATTTCCATCACACTTCAAATTCAGATATACTTTGATATGAATTGGTGTAATTTCTTGTGCTGTTTAAGTGATTTATTTGACGTGATTTATACAGAAGAAAGTTTTGTGATGGCCACAACATACTAGTTTTAAATTATAAAAATATTCAACTTTAGTTAAATGAGCAACATTTTGAGGGTCAACAGATTATTAATTGCTTGCTCAAATTATATTTTTTGTTAAAGCAGACATAATCTATCATTGTCATTTCTTTTTCTTAGATCTCTTTCAATTGAATTAGTCAGAAAACCATTTTAAAGAATCTTACTTCAATTAGATTTTAAAAAATTATCGACCTACTCTTTAAAACAGACTTTAAAAACATAAAAAAAATCGTTTTAAAAATTTTTGCTTCTGACAAATTTTCAAATATATTCGCACTTCTAGTTGAGTTATACCCCCAAACAGTTTTTTTCGTTCTGCGTGTGTGAGATGCAATTGCAAGTAAGATCCTTTTTGCTTCAAAGGAAAATAAAGTAAAAATCAATGCTCTTCCAATTGAATCAAATAATTCTTTTTTTAGTTATATTTTAGTTATATTTGCGCATAATATATATACAGTGCGATTCATAAAGATCGAAACAATAGCTTATTTCCTTAAACATTGCCTCGAGACACATACTTCCAATTGCAAGTTTTCATAAAAAAGGTGCAAAATTTGATGACATAAGTTGCAATTCCATGGGGGGGTCTGTTTGAGAAAATACAAAAGTTAAATTTTTATACGGCTCCCGTTGGGTAAAATTTCCAATGAGGACAGTTTTCGTTATCCATTCCTGAATTAGATACATAAAATTCTATCTTGATATCTGCAAAACTCCCAGAGATATGCCCTTTTACATAATTCGCCAGTTTTAAGGGATTAGACATAAATTGAAATGCGTGTAATTCAAGAATCAATGTTAATTTAAGGGGTCTGGAAAACATTTACTTATTTTTTTTTAATTTATAGAGTTAGAATTTAAATATTTTTTGTGATGGCTACCCTTGTAATTTGTAAACAAAATCACATCCTAAAATGTCTCATAAAGTTTTTAAAAATTTTTGATTATTTTTTTAAATGGGGTAATTTAAAACCGTTATAACTTGAAATATTATTTGTCGAATTTAATTTTTTTTACATTTAATTAAAGAGAAAAAATATAAGTTTCAATTTTGTTTAAGCATTTTAAAAATATTAATTAAAAAATATATATATATTTAAAAAAAAATAATGTAACTTATTTTTAAATAATATTTTCAGAAGTAAATATTTCTTTTCAAATTTGCCAAAACAAAATTAATGCAAAATAATCGAAAAAGACATCTCCAAATTTGAAATATTTATCTTTAACGATTCTAGATTTATAACAATTTAAAGACGAGAAATGGTGAGAAAACACATCGTGCAGAAAGACGCAGATTTAAACAACGATTTTCTCCTAATAGGATGTTTAAATGCATTTTAAAAGCTTGCAGTTGAGTAAGTAACTTGTAGCTTAAACTTCTGATTCAGTTTAATTTTTGTCATTTTCACCTTCTTTCTGTACTATTTAATTGTCTCAGTTGCTTTAAACAAGTCTTTTTCTAACATGACAATTTCGAGTGTTTTTATAATTTTAGTCCTAACAACTTCAGATTTTTCATTGGTCCGGCCCGTTAAAAAAATGTCTTTATTCTGCTTGCTCGGCCCGTTTGAAAGTTTGTCTTCATTTTGCCGGCCCAGCCCACGGGCGGGTCCTCGGCTTCCCCCGAGGCCTATTTTCATACACGACACTCGGGCCAGGCCAAGTCTGGGCCTTAATTTTTTCTGAAGGCTCAGGCCGAGCCGTGCTTAGACATTACTCTTTCTAGACCGGGCTATAATCGGGCCTTACTATTTCTGAAGGATCGGGCCGGGCCTAACTTATTTTTTCCGTAACGCGCCGGGACAGGCTTCATTATTCATAGTTATGCACTGTCCGAAATTTCTAGTCTCAGTCGCGACCCAGTACGTATGAAAATCATTGTCTCGGCGTGGCCTGGTCCGTGCAAAAATCAGTAAAATTTGGCAAAGCAAAGAAATTTTTGCAAAAAATACGCATATTTTTAAATCGCCATTATTCTACAATTCTACTTTAAAATTTCTTCTTTTTAAAGCATAGTAGATTTCTAAGCAATAAAATTAAAATACAGTTAAACATGTGACAAAGAACTGCCTATGATGGAATCCTGTCTTAAACGGGAAATGTTGATAACCAATTATACTCATGTTGATCCATGCAAAATGAGTATAATTTGTGAGAAAAGAATGACTATATTTACACCTGCTAAGAAGAGAAATTGTCTATAACGATTTTTTTTCTTCCTAATTGATTCTGCATAAGAAGATTTTACGGTACAGCATTTTTCAATGTCTCCAATACAAATATTTACATACAAATGGACATTTATTAAAAAAATAAATATCACAGCCTACGGCGCTTCTTTAAAAATGAAGATTATAAGCATGAAAAAAAAAAGCTAAAATAAGTATTTTTGGTCAGAACTCACCGCACGAAACAATTTTTAATCATATAGACGTAAAGATCCACGTTTTGTAGAAATTCAGTCGGGCCGGCCCGAGATTTTAACTTTTTTCATGCCGGGCCGGACCCGGGCCGAAATTTTAGCTTTTATACCGGGTCGGGGCGACCTTTTTTCTATTGGTGAGCCCGTGCACGGACCTGGCCCGTGTAGACCTCTAGTGCAAACCTCTAGTATAGACCTCTAGCATATTTCGAAAGCACGTTTAACGTAAAATCTAAACGCTGCTAATTTTATGTCCAAAGTGAGAGGCACTGTCTTAAATCGACTTTTAATAACGTATAATGTGTGGATGTTTCATTCGAAATGAGTCAATATCACGTCTCTCAGTAGTGGTGTGAGTCACGAATTTTAGATTCTAAATATCTCTGTGAATTTTGCAAACATCAAAATAGAATTTTTTGCGTTTAATTCAGGAATGGATAAGGAAAAGTTTCCTAATTAGAAATTTTACTCTACAGGGGCCAAATAAAAATTTAGTTTTTGTATTTTCTCAAGGAGATCCCCCCATGGAGTTGCAATTTATGTCATCAAATGCCACCCTTTTTTTTCTGAAATTTTACAATTGGAAGTACTAGGGGCAATATTTAAGGAAACAGGCTATTGTTTCGTCTTCATGAACAACACTGTATATATACATTATTTTTCTTCTGTCACATTTATAAAAAACAATGCCCCACTAATTAAGTTATACATATTCAAAAATATTTTTTGCATTTCTTAATTGAAAATCGATTTCTTTTGCTATAGTACAATTTATAAAAATTAGCGTTCCCCTGGGTGACGCAAAAAATAAATAAAAAAAGAGTTTCGAAAAGTTAAAAAAAATTATCGTGTGTTTATTATATTTTTACTTACAGCATATAAATAATCATATATTAACATTTTGGTTCAATTAAACTTGTAAAATTTAGTACTGTTCCGGTGGAATTGTATATAAAAACATTTTTCGAATGATTCAGTTAAAAGTAGGCTCTTTTTTTCTACAATGAAATTTGTAAAAGTTAGTGTTTCTGCATTTAACCCCATTAAGGGCGGTGGTTCATTTTTAGACAACTTAATTTTAATTGCTAAATGCCACATTGGCACCAGATTATTCGAATGAAAATTTACCTTTTATTAAGTACGCGAAAAAAAGCTTTTGCATTTTTTGAAATAAATTTGATTTTAAATTCTGGTGCCATTCACTCATTTCAGTATTTTA
The DNA here is from genome assembly GCA_963932465.1 of Maratus speciosus. Classification (NCBI taxonomy): domain Eukaryota; kingdom Metazoa; phylum Arthropoda; class Arachnida; order Araneae; family Salticidae; genus Maratus; species Maratus speciosus. Next base: position 462,775,436 of record OZ010790.1, read on the forward strand.
CGAATAGAAGTACCTTGCCCTGAAAGGGTTAAGACATGCACAAAATCTTTTCGTTTTATCTAAATTCTTCTGCAAATAACTTCCTTTTGCTCAAATAAAATTTGTAAAAATTGGTGCTTTTTTAGCTGAAAAATACATACAATTATTTTTGGAGTGAATTAAAAATAAGTCCTTTTTACTTCAATACGTAAAAATTATTGTTGTTTCAACTAACCTCATATAATACATATTTTTTTCCCTTTGATGTATCAACTCAAGAAGGTTGCATTTACTTCAATAAAATTAGTAAAACTTAGTTCTCTTCCAGTCAAGTTATGCAACCTTCCAACCTTTTTTGTTTTGCTTAAATGATGTTCAACAGTCATTAATATTAATATGAGTAATAAGATGAATTAATGAAAAAAAAGAAGAAAAAACAATGAAGAATAATTTTATGAATAATAATAAATAAAAAATATTAAAGAACATGAGATATAATGCAATATTTTATTGTAAATCCCCTTTGACAGAAGTTGACTTCTTCGTCTCCAATTTAAATAAAAATAATATTAAATTTGTAAAAAAAAAAAAAATTCTGGTTGAATGTGTGAGGGAAAAAAATATTATTTCTCCCACCTAGACATACTTTGTACAAAAAGTTTTTAAGATAAAATGACAAAATGCATCTTAACATAGACAAAACATCAATAGTAAATCAAAATATACACCTTCAAAATGAAACAAAAGAAAGATAATCTAAAACAACTGTTTTCCAATCAGCAGCTGATTACACTATATATGCAGTTACGCTTATACTCAGAACTGTGGACATGTGATTACAGTGAAGGAATTTAAAGTGAAAACACAGGACAGGACAGACACAGAAAGAGTGACATGCGATAACGTATTGCAAGTGTAGGGAGAGCAAAGCACCACATGACAGAGATTTTATATAAATATACCAAGTGCTTTTACGACATTACCTATAGATACAATGCACACAACTCTACTGATGATTAAACAAAGCTGGAAAATATAAGATAAATAAGATACAAAGATGAAAAGCAAAATCTTGTCGACGTTTTAAAAAATAAAGATTTACCAGCATTAAATTGTTTTATGAGATTTTATTATAATAATTTCTTTTTTCAGCTAAATAACATGAAAAGCGAAGTTTTTTCGATAAAATAAGGATCATAATAAAATATAAAAAAGCGTTTATTAAGAGGTAAATTTATTATTTCAAGACATTTTATATTTTCACCAGAAAGGCAGCATTAAAGTATTACTATGGTTTTTTAATTTAAAAAAAGGACAAGTCTTGTCAGCTGTTAGTTTATTATTTTTTCGTACAGTGCCCATTTAAATATATATTATGTTTATTTTTTATAATCACAATTTCTACTCAAGTTATATTTTTTAGACACAATATTAATTTAAAAAAAAATCAATTTAAAAACTTTTAACAGAGAACACTGATGTTTTAAGATACACCAACATGCATGTGAAAAAGTAAACTCAAACATTTTGGATTTTTAATGCTTTCACTTTACATTTTAATCATTTTCCATTAAAAGTACATAGTAGAATTTAAAGATGCATTTACATGCATAAAACATAAAAGAAAATCATTGCAAATTTTGTACCAATAATAAGATGTACATTCCACACGTAGAGAAAAAAAAAATGTTGCATATCAGAAGATGGATCTTTTTAAATAAAAAAAACAAAAAAAAAAACAAATACTATAAGTTAAAAAATATTTATTTTTGGCAGCAAGAAATACATTAAAATGTTCTATTTGGGCAGACTTAAAAAAAGTAAACATTCCCGGAATATATGATTTTATGAATAAATAATACTTCTTTAAACGTGAAAAAAAGTCCTACAAAATCTTAGAATTATACTTGGTTATATTATGATAACTTAGTTATATTGTGATAACAAGAATGGTTACTTTAAATGAGTATATAAATATACTCAAAGTTTGCCATACAATTCACAAAAGTCATAGGTCAAAACGAGTTGATGGTAGATTTCTAAAATTAACATAAATTTCAATATTGATAATTGTATTTACGGCCAAAAGCATATTTATTTCTCATGCAATTGATTTTTTTTTCTACTTAGTGTACTCTATACTAATCATAGGCTATCAATGTTGATACTAATGCTCATTAAGAATAACTCTGTAATCATTAAATTTACTACTTTTCTAAAAATCTTCAGACATTATGGTTTTTAGCTGCATTCAAATCTATCTTTAAATATTCTAATGACTAAACAACATCCAGGAAAACAATAGTTAAGCAAACATAAAGAGCCTTTTTCAACAAATAAACATCAAATATCATATGTACTAGCATTTAATATATACATATCAACAGAAATACAATATGAAAACATATATATACAAAAATGAATTTTAAATTTTCACGCAGATTATACTGAAAACTTCTACTTACGAGTCTAAACTTTCTTGTCTTTTTGCTGTAGTAATTATACTTGACGTACTTCTCCTAGAACCTGCTTTTAACCTACCAATTTTCATGTGTATTCGACCCATTGTAGTCTAAAATATAAAGCAGAAGGAGTTTAGAAATATTTTTTAACACGGAAAATTGTGTACATACAGACATAAACAGATTTGTGAAAATTATATACGAATATTTCCAATTTTTACATATACAGTATAACTCTGTTAACTACATTTATATTGTTTGTTTAACATGTGTTTCAGGGCTGCCATTGGTGTTTTTTTTTTTTTTTATTCCACCTCGCACCACTTTCTCAAAACAAAAATCTTTCATATACACTTTGACAACATGTGCAAGAGAAATATACTACAATTTTTTTTTCTTTAAATAGTGGTATGAATAGAATATAACAAGTAATATAAAAATTTTGTTTTTAAAGTCAATTCCTACTTAGGCCATCAAAGAAAAATTTAATATAATCCCTTAAGCTAACATTAGTTTTTGTTGCATTAAAATATCTCAATTTGTTGATTTTCTATAAGCAAGTAGGTTTACAATGGAACTCTACGGGAATTTGGCGAAATATTAGAGATATCGCCAAGTTGGCGACAAACTTGGCGGTATTTGGCGACAGAACAGGGTCTTCCCTATGGTAACCCCTTATTGAAAATACTTGATCTTTAATAACCAATGGACGCCATTTTGTTTCCCATGCAAAACTAAAATTAATTAATTAAAATTTAATTAATTAATTAATATTTGAAAAAACTATATTAACATCAATTGTCATGCAGTACAAGTTAAAAAAAATTATTTCAACTTGATAGGATGAATAATGAGTATTTTATTAACGATTGAAAATTTTAACAAGATAAATGTATAAATAAATAAATAAATATAGGGAGAGTGTGAGCTAATAGTAGGAATTGAAAAATAGGCGCCAGTGGCCAAATGCATGACGAGTCTTAGTCATCAAATGTACCCTAGGGGTTAATACGAGAAGCAAGGGAATTATAAAAATCCTCCTATTAACCGTTGCTCGTAATATATATGAAGATAAACTATAAATAAAACTCTTTCTTAAAATAATTACTACTGTTAATTACTTTATTTATCTCATTGCTAAAATTAACTTAAAATCATATATCAGGTTGTAACGAAAGTTTCCCGCCACAGCTAATATCGTCTGCGCAAACTGTTCGCGTTGACGTGTTTGCTCATATTTTGTCAAACATTTTTTGGCATTTGAAAGAAAGAGACTCGCTTTATAATACTGTGTTGTGAAATTTGTAATAAAATATTGTTATCATTAAGTACAAGGTGTCTGAAAAGGAATTATCACGCTACCAGATTAGAACCATCATTTACTTCCAGATCTGTTGCAAAAAGTCAGCTACAGAATGTCACCAAATCATATATACAACTTTAGGTACTATTGTTGTATTATATGACACTGTGAAGGTTTGGTACCGAAAGTTCAAAAACAAGGCCTATGACATTCAAGAAGCAGATCGCTCTGTTCGCCATACTAATGTAGACGAGGCCCGCCTAAGAGGATTTGTGGAAGAAGATCAGTATTCAACGACTTGAGAGTTAGCTAAGGAGTTAGACGTTAGTGTCATGTATGGACTCGAGTGGGATCGTTTGCTACACCCACCATATAGCCCCGACATAGCTACTTCGGACGTCTACCTTTTTTCACACCTGCAGCTACATACGAGCTGCATACTTTCTGGTGCTATCTTTAATTCTGCACAGGACGCACGAAATGAGGTTGATCTGTTTTTGGACTCGCGTCCACCAAGTTTCTGGGCCGAAGGTTTTAAAAAACTACCAAAACGTTGGCAGAAAATCATAGATTTGTGTGGTGATTACTACCCGCACTAAATGTACTGCTTTCATGTTTTTTTAAAAAACTATATTAAGAACATTTTTTGGCGGAAAACTTTCGTTGCAACCTGATATTTTAAAAACATACGCATCTTACGTCTGAGCAGTACAGTTACACACACACACACACACACAAAAAAAAAAAAAAAAAAAAAAAAAAAAATTAAAATTCAGGCAATTTACTTAAAAAAATTTGAACACATATTAAAAAAGGTGGACATTTCGGGTTATTGCACTCCTCATCAGTACACATTACGTAATGACCGTAAAATATGTCAATAAGTACAATTAAGAAATACACGTTTCAAAAGTCAAAAACTAAATATCAGAACAATACTGTGTATTAGGGAGGGTTGAAAATAGCGAAATTTTTCAGATCAACTTCTAATAGAGCAGAAAAGTTGCCTTTTATAACTAGAAGAATAACGCAAAAAATATTTTTGAAATCGGTTAATATCTTTAGGTCGCGCATTGCACTTGAATTTTTGAAAATACGATGAAAAGTGACGATTTTTGAAATTAATGATGAAAATTAAAAAATATTCAGAGCTACTTCTAATAGTGTGTAAATGTCACCTTTTGGTATTAAAAGAATAACACAAAAAAGTATTAAAAATCGGTTAATATCTTTAGGTCGCGCATTGCACTTGTATTTTGGAAAATATGACAAAAATTGACAATTTTTGAAATTACATGATGAAAAAAAAAATGTATATTCAGACCTAGAAAGAACGAGAACGGTGCGAGGTTTTGCGACTCTAAGCCAAGCTAAATTTTAGTGCTCACGATTACTCATAACTTAATGACTGGTCTACCTGCAAGGTTACTTCACCTTCCATATTGCACAGAACAAGGTCAGAGAGCATTTAGTCTCTCATTGATTCAAAATGTCTCTCAGACAGTCACAGATTGCATTGCTTTCCAAATCAGTCAGAATACCAATTCCATTATTGTTCTCTTTCATCTGTGATCATTGACAATCACAGGATTTGGGGATGGGTAAAAACTCCGTTACGTTCAATAACAGAGTGTATCACCTCCTCCAATTATTTTTGGTAATTGACGCGATATTGTTATTGTCTTGAACAGATGCATTTCTCCTAGAATAATAGATTGATTCCTATTAATGTCAAGCAATATAGACGCACATGTCTACATGGCGTATAAAACTAACTGTTTCAATTCATTGGTAAGGTTTTCAATGTAATCCATACAGTCTGAGAGTTCTGTTTGCGGTCGTTAGTGAGAAATCAGTGCTCGATTATGGACAGCAAGATTTCGTGGCCAGAAGCCTGTCGTACAGCGTTGAATATTTACAGAAGATACATATTTTAAATCTTAATTGAAGTCAAATGATTTATTAACAGTCATTGTTGGGATATTGCAATTGATTAATTGAAATTTGACAACAAATCGTGTTACAGAAACAGGTAGTTGCTAACACTGTTAAAAATCAGCAGCAAACTGTTTAATAAATTGACCTTTTTTGTAAATAACGGTTACTTGACCATACTGTTAACATATTAGGACCATATTATGTACCATATTATGGTCACTATCATAAAAAAATGCTGTTAATAACTGTTATCTGTAAAAACGGTCGAGTGACTGAGCAGTTTGCTGAAATTTCTTAACTGTATACTTATAAGACCAGAAAATAATGCCGGCCCTGTGCTTTTTCCATCAATATGTTGAAACAAGTGCCTAAAAGGTAATTCAATGAAAGGCAAAAAGCAAATAAACCAATGAAAGGGCCTACCTATCGCCATTTCTAAATTTCAAATAGCCCCTTATTTTATATCCCGTATTGATAGAAGTGCCGTCACATTCAACTACAACGACTTTATCTAAGGAGATGTTCTTTTCAGATAGATATAAAACAACACTTCTAAAACTATCTCTACCGGTTCCAGTTGTAGTAGTTATATGACCAAAGTATTTTGAACCCGGCTCCTGTATTGCAGAAATATGCTATTTTTGACAATGTTTTCCAAATTTCAAGTGCGATGAAGCGACCTAAAGATATTAATATATTTTAAATAGTTTTATGTTATTCTTCTAATATCAAAATGTGATTTTTACGCACTATTAGAAGTAGTTCTGAATATGCTTTTAAATTTTCATCATGTAATTTCAAAAATTGTCAACTTTGGTCATATTTTCCAAAATACAAGTGCAATGCGCGACTTAAAGATATTAACCGATTTTAAAGAATTTTTTGTGTTATTCTTCTAATACCAAAAGGTGACATTTACACACTATTAGAAGTAGCTCTGAATATTTTTTAATTTTCATCATTAATTTCAAAAATCGTCACTTTTCATCATATTTTCAAAACTTCAAGTGCAATGCGCGACCTAAACATATTAACCGATTACAAAAATATTTTTTTGGTTATTCTTCTAATTACAAAAGGCAACTTTTCTACGCCATTAGAAACTGATCTGAAAAATTTCGCTTTTTTCGACCCACCCTACTGTGTATTCACTGAATGAAGCAAGTACTGTGCCACCTGAGTATGCAGTTCTGATGTTTAGTTTATGATTTTTCGAACGTATATTTCTTAACTGTAGCAATTATTATGACATCTTTTACGGTCATTACGTTATGTGTACTGATGAGGGATGTAACAACCAGAAACGCCTATTTTTTTAATATGTGTTTAAATATTTTTAAGTAAATTGTCTGAATTTTAATTGTTTTATCGTGTAATATCATAACGTTAAGATAAAATACTTAGTCTTACCCTTGTGAGTGCTATTTTCTTTAGAAAAAATGAAAGAACTAATATAGACAAAGCCCCTGAAGAACTAGTATAATTCCAAAGGATATGAACGAGATACAGTAATGAAAATGATTACTTTACCTTTTCCCGGAAAAAATCGGAAACAGTGAAATAAGAAACATGAAAAAGTTAGTTAATGTGGCCCAGAATCTGGATTTAAATAAAGAAATAAATAAAAGTTTTCTTCGATGCTTCTTTGTTTCCATGCCCAAGTTATTAATCTTACAAAGTGGCGGTATTTGGAACTTCCTTATCTCTTACTTCTTTCGTTTGAGACCTCAGGACTTTCCTTAACATTTTCTTGCGCATTTTTTTTTGTGTTTTTTTTTTTTTTTTGTGTGTGTGTGTGTGTGGGGGGGGGGGGGGGGGGTAGTCTACTTGAAGATTGAAATTCTCTCTAATAAAACTTATAAATTAATACATTTTGACAGACAGTCGTAATGCGGAAATATTATTGCTGAGGGAGAACAGTGTTCGATAGGAAAAATAATTATTTCCAAATTATATGTTTCTTTTCACAGATATCACATCGATATGAACAGCTGTTTTGCTCATTTTAGCCATGATCCAGCTTTTGTAGCTCCATAAAGAGTGAAAATCTCTAAAGTAGTTTAAATGATGAGCCATTCGTAAAGAGCAAATTGTTCGTTTTAACCATGTCCTCGTTTTAGCCATGCTTATACAAAGCGTGAAACCCTTAATATAGTTTAAATGATGAACCATTCTTTAAATGCAAATTGCTCGTTTTAATCGTGTCGTTTTTTTAGCCATGCTTATAAAAAGCACGAATATCTTAATATACCTTACCCGTGGCCCTAATTTTTCGCGCATTAGTTTATGGATGCTTTTTTGACAATAAAAGTAAAAAATAATTCAAAATATTTTATGTAAATTATTTTTAATGAAAAAGGATACCTTTTACTATTCCATAGTGATATTTAACAAAATATAATAAATGACACAAACTTTGTGGCCAATGAAATCCATTTCCTCCCAAGTTTTTTATGTCCGTAACGTTTTGCGCATGTTCAAATGAGACGAAATTAGTAAGTCTTACCACTTAGTTGGTCCTCCTTTGGCAGCATAAACATCTTTCACTCTTCTCGGCAAAGTTGAAACAAACGTTGCCACTCAGAAATTAATTTTTTTGGCCATTTTTAAAGAAGAATACTTTTCAACTGCTGATTGACACTGTACCTGTTTTGTGGTGTCCTTTTTCGAACTTTTTTCTTTAAGTATCGTCACAAATCCTCGTTAGAATCGATTTCCGGGTAATTCGGAACGCAGTCTAGCACATGGTACCATTTTGTTGAAGACAGGCTTTTGTTGTCCTTGCTGAATGCGGTTTGTCTAAGTCTTGTTGAAAAAGATAACCCGATTGGCAGCCAAGTTTTTGAATTAAAGGCAACAACTGATTCCGCGAAATGTCCCGATAACATTGTGCATTGATAGTCCCGTCATATAGCACCATTTGCTCGACGCCACAATAACCCAAACCTTCCCAAATTTGAACGTATGACGGAAACTTGCACTCTTGTTTGACGCACTTCAGGTTTAAAGCTTAATTTCTTTTCCGTACGACCCGACGACCGATATTTTCATACAAAATTGAAAAATGGGATTGATCCGACCTTATAACACTTTGCCATTGCTGATCTGTCCATTTTAATTGGTACACAGCTCACAGAAAACGTTTCCTTATTTGAGCAACAGTTAACATCGACTTACGTTTGCTTTTGTAAGATTTGAAGCCCATTTTATGCAATCTTTTTGTAGCCATTTTACGAGTCGCTGGTCGCCCTATGCTGTCTTGCCATAGGGATGCGGTTTTTGCCATCGTTCCTGGTCTGCTGTTCATTACCACTCGACGCAGAATTCAATCTTCTCGAGCCGTTGTTTTTGATGGGCGACAGATACTGTTTCTTGGCTGTATATCTCCAGTGGCAACGAAAGTTTTCAAAACATCTCCCACTGTTGAATCAGGAATAATCAGATCCCCTGCCTGTTTGCCTCATTAGACATCCACTATTTCGTTTTTCGATTATCTTTTTACGCAAGTCTACCGATAATCTTTTACCACTAATTTTCTTCTTATTAATTGATTTGATACGCTCTTCTTTTAAAGAACACATGCCATCAGTTCCGGATGCGATAATTTGCATAGTTGGAGAAAAACAGCCAATCGCAATTGTCGAAAACCTTCTTTAAATGCACATGCGTAAAACAATAGGTCTTTCTATTTTTAAGAGGGAAAATGTTTTACATACCCATACCTAAGTGTGCGACTTTTTAAATTTTTTTATTCAATGTAATTCATTTCAGACGACTGACATTTGAAGAATTTGATTGTTTATTTAGACAAAATTTAGTTTGCGTTTTCTTTCTTTGAAAAACTTCACTTTTAAACTGGTGCGCAAAGAATTAGGGCCACCGGTAAGGTAGTTTAAATGATAAACCATTCTTAAAGTACAAATTACTCATCTTAACTGTGTCCTCGTTTTAGTCGAGCTCCTAAAAAGCGTGAAAATCTTAATATAGTTTAAATAACGACCCATTCTTAAAGTGATCATGTCCTCGTTTTAGCCGTGCTCGTATTGAAAGGGTTCGACTGTATATTTTATCACTGCATCTCATTCCATGTCTAAACTAAGCAAATAGAGTAAAACCTGCTAAGATGAAATCGTACGGCACCAAGAAAAATTCCGCTTTACAGATTGTTTCCGTTTTAGCAGGTATAATTTTATTGCGCCCCTTTTCGTTCGAACCATAAAAAAATGCCGTTTAAGGCAGGATTCTGTTACAGACAAATTTTGCTTTAGCAGGTTTTACTGTATATGCTATTATTAAAAATAATAAATTAAAAATCTTGGTTGTCATAAACAGTGATACATCTCGGTCGATTGCCGACTCATCCATGGGGGCCGTTATAACAAAGAAGTACGCATCTTTTAGATAACACAAAACAAAAAATCAAATTTTTTTGTTGATTTTTGCTTGTTTTAATATGTAATGTCACCTTACATAACATTGCTAACGAAGTATTTTTTTTTTCTTAACCAAAGAAAGTGATTCATTAATAAATTGACTTAATAAAATAGTCCAATCTTGAACGCCAGATTCACCTTTGTTTGTTATATAAAAACAAAGTGATTCACATTAACAATAGATAAAGTTTTTTTTTTTTAATGATATAGTATAAAAGTGTAATAGAATATCAGAAACCTTAAGGACTGCTGCAGCATGCTCTTGAGAGGCCGTTCTCAAATCTTGACCATTGACTTCTAAAATTTGATCACCCTGTATTAGTCTACCATCAGCTTCCGCTATGCCGCCTTTCACCTGCAAAGAAAAAAAAAACATATTTTAATGTATTTGAGTGAGAAATACATTAAAAAAATTATACTTAAAAATTTATAAACTAAACATATAGGGGAGGGTAGTACACAATGAGACAGAAAATATTATTTCTTAATATATGGTGACAATTTTTATTCTTTTGAAATAATTTATTCTACATCTTTAAGCTACACAAATACGCTACACATTGATGTATAAATGGTTTTAAAAAAGTTATTTATAAAAGCCCAGAAGCATGATAACGGAGTATTGGAAATTGTCTCACTGTGTACCACTTGTGGTACACAGTGAGACAATGTATATATTTTCATAAATCATACATTTTTACACTCTATCAATAGTTTTCTTCAGTATAATAATGTCTTAACTACTACCTGAAATCGTGGTTATTAGTTGGAGTTTAATCTGACGTTTTGGGGGTCGAGTAGTTTTGATAGAGCAATAGTAACAATGGAGAGAAAATTTCAATAGTTACAGGTACAAATATCATTAACAATTCAACCACATGTTGAGCTTAACTCTACACGTACAATGGATTGTGGTAATTAAACTATAGTTAGTTATCCCTCTTAAATAAAGGCTTAAGAGTATGCCCAACGTAGCTCAACGTACATCCAAATTTCCGAAGGAAATAGGAAACCGGCAGTATTCTGATAGTTGCTTTGTTATCATAAATTGTAGTCCTGGCAGTTGAATTGAAATGTCTGATTTATTAACAGACGCCATATCAGGAACATGAGGCACGAAGCCTGCTGCTTTCACACTCGTGCGAAGATAAATCACTTCAAAATCACGATCTTCATCCCTATAGGTTAAGATTTTTCTACATAGAACACACTATTTGGAAACCGCACAAGAACATAATCACGAACGACAGGCTCCCGTTCTAGGTTCCTGAAACCTAAATGATTCATCGTCGTCAGAAGAATCGTCTAAAACCACCTGTGTATCTTCATCAGATGTGTCCTCTAAGGGCGAATCAGTTTGCACTGTCTGGTGTGTTTTTGAAGGCTTCCGAAATAAAGTTATGGATTTCGACTTTCATTTTTTCTTCTTTTTACGGGAAAGGTTTCTGTTGCCTAGATCAGCAATAATTCACTTTGAGATGCAATTTATGATTTCTAATTAATATTTCTAGATTTTCAAAATATTAAAAATATGAGCCTCAGGTGGACAATGGCAGACCTTGGGCTACCTTCATGCAAATTTTCAGCCGTTTACGTCTAGTAGATTTCTATAGCCATCGCACGCCCACACACACAGACAGACACAGAGAGAGAGATAAACCTTCTTTTATTAATAAATAACTTTTTTAACATCATAACCATATGGCTGGTCTCATTGTGTACCACAACTGTATGTCTCACTATGTACTTTCGTTACGTTGTAACAAAATGGATGCCACATCTGTTACATCAATTTCATCGCTTTAAAAAGTTTGTATCTTTTTGTCGAAATAGTTTATTATTAGGTATAACAAGGTTCGGTTAGGTAAATATATGTCATAATGAAGGAAATTAACTCTAAAATAGACGTTTATGTAACTTTAACCATGAAGTGCAGAAACTACATCCACGTGTTGCAGAAGATGAGGTCGTTATATGTGAGTGCCAGCATGGAGAAGCCATATGTCAAAGTGACTGCTGTCTCACTGTGTACTACTCTCCCCTAATTAAAAAAAAAAAACAAAACACTGGTGCTTTATTGAAATCTTGCGGAACACGCTTTAATTGAGGTATGCAGGGGCTCGGTAAAGGCAAGATTTTCAAACAAAAACAACCTAAGCCGCGTCTTTTAAAATGAAGAACATCAACTTGAAATAGGCTAAACTAGTTTTCTTTTAATTCAAAATTCTCTTGCAAATTAATCTTTAAATATACCAATGTAAAAAAAAAAAAAAAAAAATACAGAAATGTAGAGGAAAGGAAGGTAAAATCATATAGTTGGGTGAATTCGGATATCTCAGTTTTGACTCAAATTGAGCAGCCCTCTAGCGGGTAATGATTGAAACACTTGATTGAGCTTTAGGCCAGAAGGAGAAGAGGGATTGCGACGTCTCTATACTGTCATTTATACAGTTTCTTTTCTACTCTGGAAATTTATTTATTTATTTTTGTTTGTTTTAATTTTTTCTAGTTTGTGAAATTCTTAAATATGAACACATTTGAAGTTACTGAATTCTTTTATATTATTATGTGTTGCAAACTTAATGAGGATTTATTTTCCACAATGAAACTGACATTTAAATGAACATTTTTATGCCTTTCTTTCCGATTCACATTCTCTTGGTGTAAAGCCAGATATCCTACGTGGGAAAAAAAGCTATACTGTAAAACAACAGTTGGAGAGCTAGTAAACAATGTTTGAAGAAAAGTCTGTCAAAACTAGATGGAAAAGAGTGATTTTGAATTTTATAAAGCTAAGGAAGAGGTGAATTTGTTTTATGCAATTTCTCGATAAAATCAATCAATCAATTTGACATTAGGTGTTCCAAATTTTAAACCTGCACAATTTCTAAACTACTTGAGCGATTGACTTATTATTTGGTATAAAATGGTAAAATTTACCGAAGAATCTAAATATGATCTCAAAATTATGTGTTAGTATTGAAAATTTTAAATTTTGTTACAATTTTTTTATGTTGACGTTAAAGAATAATTAATAATAAGAAGAATTTAAGAATATTTTAAGTATAATAATTATCCTAAGAGTAATTTAAGTATTACTTTAATCAATATACTTACTAATAGATATTGTTACTAATAGTCAATATTATTACTAATATAGAATACTATTACTAATAGTCAATAATGTTACTAATAATCAATATTGTTACTAATAGATTGGTCACAGTCACATTTTCATACGATGATTTATGACAGAATTATTATGGGGTGTTCTTTCTTTCTTTTTTTATGATTGTACCTGTACATCAAATGTTAAAAACCATAACGTAATATATATTTTCATCATAATATTAAAAACCAATAATATGCATTCTCACGTGTTGCCCAATTAAAATTTGAAAGATAAGAAATGTAGAATCAACGATCGTCAAATAATCAAATCGGAGAAATGAAACACTGTTTCCTTTTTTACCGATGGGGCTCTCCTCCCTGAAACCTCGTTAAAAATAATTTTCAAACATATTAACGTAAAAGCAAAACAGTAGGACTAAATACGGTCTTAACACATTAACGCAAAAGTAAGGCAATGTAATTAAGGGAAATGTTAAACAAGTTAACGTAAGGCAGGCCGCAGACCGGAGCAACATGAAGTGCGATTTAGGAAAAGAAACAGGTCGTAACAAAGAAGAAATCTGTTTCAAACATGTTTTTTCTCCGAAGTCGACCAACATGTTGCATGAATCGCGTCAGTGTGCGGCCTCCCTTAAAGGAAAGCCGAACAAAAAATCCTTAGTCTTTTCAAAATAGTTTTACCATCTATTTTTTTAATAGTTAGAGATAGAGAAAATTAAATGCCAAAATCCAGGGAGAGGCAATAGCCCTCCTCTGCCCTCCCCCCCCCTCCCACGCCAGCGCTCATGGTCCTTTTCCAAAAACACAAGTGTTTATAAAACATACTTACAACTTCTGATATGAATACACCAGGACCATTTTTCCTGCCGACTATCGTTAAACCTAAGCCTCTTCCGGACTTTTTCTGAAGATCTACGTCTAACGTTTCGAAAGCATCTTCTTCGTGGCTTTGGCCTTCTTCTCTGTACACAAGCATTTGTACAATATTTGGCGTTTGCCTAAGGGCTGTGATGGCACGTTCGTGTATCGCATTACGAAGGTCTTCACCACAAACCTATGCAATGACAACAGCATTAACTTCATTTTGAAAATATAAGGATATTCAAATAAAAATAAAATAAAATAAATACAAAAAATCTCATTGCAAGGAAACCCCCCCCCTTTTTTTTTTTTTTTTTTTTTTTTTTGATAATGGATAAATGAAGCACAGACAAATGTACTTTCGGAAATTGGTAGCAGGTAAGGCTTAATCAATTAATTTTTTAATCGATTGATTAATAAAATTTTTAATCATGGTAATTTTAATGAGATTATTAATTTAATAATGATTGGAAAAAAAAGAATTATCTATTTGAAGATTTTTCATGATTAATTCAACCCTGCTGAATTTAATCATTAAACTGAATAATTGGAAGAAATTGAAACATGACCCATTCTAACTTACTTCAATTTGTTATCATTTCTACGAGATTTAGTCGTTTAGGTATGTTATTAAGAGCCATTATAGCATTTTCTCTATTGAAAATGATATGCGTAACGCTTATCATACTTAACTGTTAGTCCCTTCCACCATTTAATATTGCTTCCAATTATTTTAAATTTTAATTAATTATTTGAATAATTATTCGATCAGATCGTAAAAGGCTGCATGTTTATGATGATTATTTGTTTGTCATATAAGAGAAAAGGAAACGATATTTTAGAAATATTTATATACGAATAATTAAACCAACATACACTGGCCTCCAAAAGTTAAGGTACAGGGACCGGATGCTTTCTATTGCACGCGGTTTGTCGAATATCTACCAAAATTATTGACGAATTGTTCTTGAACATCTCGGATGTAAAGAGCATGTTTGATTTCATATTTCTCGATGAAGATTTAGTCAGGCCGACAATTAGCGCGCTAATAATAAATGTAATAATAAAATAATATTTGCGATCAGCTATGCAACAGATAATGCTGGAAATGGTTTGTCACTGCGTTAAATGACTATTTGGGTCCTGTTCAATGTTTGTGTGCATTTGTGTAAGCATATCACTCATATTCGTAAAGGTGTTAACGTTTTTGTGAAAAATTCAAAAGTTTTTTGTTTATAGCATACAGGGTTTTCAACCAAATTTAACACAACTTTCCGAAAACCTGACAAAGAACAATAGCAACAGTACACTTCAATTAAAACATGAATATATTGAATATTTGATGAGATATGGGCACTTATATGAAATAATTTTTAACTGCGCACGCGTGGACGATTTCAAAATTTTTATTTCATAATTTGGTAGCCAGCTATTTAGGACAACTTATCTAAAATGTCTAGTCAAATATCGAGAAATTTCATAAAGATAGGGACGATATAGTGAGTTGCTTTCTAAAAATAGCTTTATTATAAGGGTTTTTCCACAACTTTTCAATCAACTCACTATATCTTTCTGAGTTTTCACAATATTTGACTGGACTTTTTACAGAAGTTACTCAAAATAGCTAACTACTAAATTATGAAGTAAAAATTTTGAAATTTTACACGCATGCGCAGTTAAAAATTATTTAATACAAGTGCCCATATCTCATCAAATATTCAATATATTCATGTTTTAATTGCAGTATAATGTTGCTACTGTTCTTTGTCAGGTTTTTGAAAAGTTGTGTTAAATTTGGTTGAAAACTCTGTATGCTATAAACAAAAAACTTTTGAATTTTTCCCAAAAACGTTAACATCTTCACGAATATGAGTGCTATGCTTACACAAATGCATACAAACGTTGAACAGGACCCAAATAGTCATTTACCCCAGTGGCAAACTATTTCTAGCCTTTTCTGTTACATAGATGATCGCAAATATTATTTTATTATTAAATTTATTATTAGCCCCCTAATTGTACCCCCCGATAAATCTTCAACGAGAAATATAAAATCAAACGTGTTCTTTACATCCTAGAAGTTCAAGAACAATTCGCCAATAATGTTGGTAGATATTCGACAAACCGTGTACAATCGAAAGCATCCAGTCCTGTATCTTAACTTTTGGAGGCCAGTGTATTATGAAAGTAAATGTATTTCAAATATACACATAAATGTATTTTAATATACACGTAAATGTATTATTAAAATATTCTATTAATCAAAATTGTTAATTTTGCTCCGTCCATCGAAGGGTCGGGTATAAACAAGGTAACTAACGACTGCAAGTCACGAGATATTCAATATTAATGTTTTCTAAAAAATTCGACAACCAAACATATTATGATGGCCTCTTCCAAAACAGTTGATTTTTCATTTTTGTCTGATAGATTTTATTTTATAAGACATATAATAAGTATTAAATTGATTAAGCTAAATAATGCTATAAAAAGTGATAAAATATCTTTATTTAGATTGACGAACGTTTCTTCGCACAAATGGCGACATTTTCAAAATCATTTATGATAGAAACATTTTCACAAAACTTAAAAATAATAACTTGGAAAATAATGTTATGAGACATGATGCATAATGAAAATCGGTGTAAACATAAAATAAAATGAAATTGGATATTTGTGAGCGTGGATTAATTTTTACTATTATTACTAAAATTGCCATAGCATTTCTTTCCAAATTTTTAGGTAAATCAAGGGACACTGAATCATTGCAAATATTCTTGTTGCGTAAAAATATCTCTATTGATTCCCGGATAATGGCTGGTAAATAAAATCTTGATGGATAAATTATTCTGCTATTTTTAAAATTAATCTGTAAAGGTTCTTTGCTGCATAATCTGGCCAAAGCTGTGGTTCTCCTGTTGTATTTGATGTCTGCTATATGTTCTTTGATTCTAGTTTTAAGTTTTCTGCTTATCATCATACCTATATAAAACTGCATTGTTTCATCTTCTTTGGCGAAAGGTATTTCGTATACTACCGATTACTGGTTAGATTCAATTGGATCTATTTTCTTGCATACTATATTTTTTAATTTTAATCATAAATTATTTTAACATAAACATTAAACATAAATAATTTTTAATTTTAATTCTATCATAAATGATTTTGAAATGTCGCCGTTTGTGCGATCAAACATTTGTAAATCTAAATAAAGATATTTTATCACTCTTTATAGCATTATTTAACTTAATCTGTTTATAAGTGATTATTATACATGTTGTTAAGAATTAAATTTTAATTAAAAAAATTGTTGCACGTATCTAAAATTTAGCTTTGATCCTGCACGTTCCTTTTGGCTTGACATACGTTATTGCTAAATTACATTTTGGTGTACATCGTCCAACAGATGGCGATGCTATGTTAGGCTTCTCACGATTTCTGTAATAACACTATCTGAAGAATTAATGCACACAATTTGAACAACAGTCCCTTAAAAAATAATTAAATTAAGCTATTTAATTTACTAATTTTTACTAATTTAATTTACTAATTTTTAATAATTTAATTTAATAATTTTTAATAATTTAATTTAATAATTAAATTTAATATTTTGGTTTTATTCGAAAACGTTTGAATTATAACAACATACGCAATACTAAAAATATTAGTATTTGTATTGTATGCGTATGATCATTAGTAAATTCTGTAATTTCTTGTATATATCCTTTGCAAATTATGATTCACTGTTGTTTGATAATTCGTTGTTGTAATTACGCATTAACTAAAAATTTTTATTTCGAAAAACACACTTTATTGTTTATATGTCAACAGATACACAACCACATTAAACAAATTGAAATGAAACGAAATATCCATATAAAAATGGATGGACCGAAATGTCCTGCTTCCCATCCATTGAGTAACAAATAAACCTTGTATTTTTAAAAGATGCTGGGTTTAGATTGAATAATTTTACTTGTGAATCAGAAAAAATAAAAAAGTGTTAGTTGCTAAGTTTTACACGTGATCCCAATTAACCTAATTCAACATCGCTTTAGCTAAAGCTAGTGAAATCTGCAATTTGATATCATTAGAAAAATCAATATAGCTCCATGAATTTACGCGCTATTCTTACAAAAGTCAGTAAACATGTACAGTATCCACAAATTTGTATTCTGTAGTGACAGATCATTTCGTGCATTTTAATTTACAAGGTGATCCCAAGTATTATTTTTAATTTTTTTGGCCCCCTAATTGTGTCCCCCTTATCAAATCGACGTTGATAAATATGAGGTCAAGCCTGTTCTTTTTAATCCTGAAAGTCCACAAGAATATGACAAGTATATTTCTAAATATTCAACAAAATGTCTAAAATTGAAAGTGACCTGCCATTAATGGCCATATAGTGTACATGTACATTTTTAAAATGATATCTAACACATTTCTAATAGAGGATGTTCATGTATTATTATTTGATAAAGTGTTTTCAAGTATTTTATTATATTTCAATCTATTCCATTACTTATCATGGGTATACAACTGCTGCATAAAATAATTTTATGTTGCATTAAATAATTACTCTAAAAAAATTAAATGAAAATTTATAAATCTTGAATAGTTAATAGCTTTATTTATCAATCAATTTTGTTTAAAAACAGTTATAAATAACCAGCCTACAATCTCAAATTCGGACTCTTGGAATCATTTATATAATAATAAGAAATATAGGAATAAGAAAATTTTCTTTTTCTAATTTTGCATTTCTGTAGAACTTCTGATATAAAAATAAATAAAATTTATGTATGAAGAAAGATAAAGAAAGACAACAGGGTAAAAAAATGCTGGGATAAATAATTTATGAAAACTAATTCATGAAATTTGTCATTAAATTTAAAATAAGGAAAAACAAGCTTAAAGAGCTTCAATATTCAATGTAAGTACAAGGTTCCTTGAGCTCTCTGAATCAAAGATTACACAATATTTTTTATTAGTTATTTGAATGTTGTTTTATTGCTTCTCATTATTAATTTTAAATGAAAATATTTATTATTAAGCATGTTAATTTAATTTATGAAGATACTATTTCAATGATTCATTTTCCCCTTTAATAATACCTTTATTACATATTATATTTTAGATTTAAACACACCACAGACAAGAGTAAATCGGCCTCTATTTTATGTGATATGTAAATATGTGACAATCCTATGTATTTTTAAATTCTAAAATGTAGTTATATAGTTCTGTACAACATATGATTGTCTTAGTGAAATATTTATAAGTGTACAATTTATTTCTCTGCTTTTGGTATAATATTAATGTTTAAGAGATCGAATTTATAATTTTTTTTTTTTTTAAACTCGCTAGAGTTTATTGATTGGTCAGTTGTAAAATGGTGAAGTCATTTTTCATTCACATAATTTCAAATTCTGCATATCTTTCTAAATTTCCATTAGCAGAAATGATGTAATTTAATTTATTTCCATAAATATCACCACAATGTGAAAACTTGACCCAAAAAAGGTGACAATAATGATTAACGAATTACACTGGCGATTAATTTAATCGTTAGTCATAAATTTATATTAATTTAATCATTAATCCGTAATCAAAGAATAATATTGAAACAAATTTAATTGGTTAGTTATTGTAATTATGACTATAAATTTAATAATTAATTTTTAATCGTTAATCAGATAAAAATTTTACATGATCCTGGTTGTTAGTTTAATACAAAAATAAATAAAATAAAGTATGCACACAAATCTTGCCATACTTCTAAAATTTGATCGCCTGGCCTTAATCTTCCATCTAAGGCAGCTGCACCATCTGGATACACTTCATGAATAAGCACAACACCCTGAAATCAGAAATTAATAAAAAATCACAAAATAATTTCATGATAATTTTCAATAATTTATGGGTATTTGCATTTCTTATTGTCTAAATGCAAAATATCTATAAAGTTTCTGCCTTTAAATATAAAAAAATAACGTTTTTAGTTTACAGTTCCACAAAGGTAATTTTAAAGGTTAAAGACAGGGGGTAGGCTGAGGGGGCTCCAGCCCCCTCCGAAATTTGTAGAAAATATCAAACGAAAGTTTTGCAAAATGTAATGAAACATGCTAAGAAAAAATTTAAAAGTAAGCAGAAAAACATTCCGTTTTAGTTTTAGACAGGCTTTCATCTTAGAAAGTGTGGTATTTCGCAGGGACTACGAAATAGCTATTTCAGCCAAGCTTTCGTTATACATAGGCTCTCTTTACACGCGTAAAACGTGATATGTGGTAATTAACTGTGAAATATTAATTTTAATTAGTTTATAAAACATTAGTAAAAGGCTTACTCTTGCTATTTACTAGTTGAAAATCTGTGATTTAAGGTAATGCACAGATTGAGACATCGCAGTATGAACTGCAAAGCCCTGTACCTTAAAAAAAAATGTATATATATGTAAATACTTGTTACGTTATAGTCTTGTTATTCAGCTCGTTACAGCACTGTGACGTGTTATTTTATTTCCATAGGATTACAAAATATTGACAAAAAAGTTTTTTCTGTGGTTGAGTAACTTATTGACTAGAAATAAGCTTTATTTACATTTAAAATACATCATAAATCTAATTGAGCGATTCTGAATCTCGAACACACAAAAAGCTTCTTATCAACCACAATTTATGATTAAAAAGAATTCAAAAAATACTGTCAAATTTGGCAGTTTAAGCCGATTTTCGAGTCGTGGCAATCTAGGAAAAGTTATCACCAGAGAGCTGCTACTCCAAATGTACCCCATTAATCAGCAAATGGAAAACACTATTCAATATTCAAGTATTACAAATGTCATGCATGTATGCTTCAAAATGAGTCTTAGAAAGTGTTAAAGGAGGTAGGGAAGCGATAGAGTGAGAACACTGTTAAATAGTTTTAAATTTGATGTTTACTTCGGTTTTATTTATTATTTATTTAGATACCTTTTAATAGATAATTCTCAGTATTGCGTTTTAAAATATGAGGTATAACCACAGAATTATACTTCTAAAGGCGAAAACCTGCCTAAAACGAATATTTTCACATTCCTGTGCGATTTCATCTTAGCAGGTTTAATTGTATAATAAATGCGTTACATGCTATGATAAAAACCTGTTTAAAGCGGAATTTTCTCCGTTTCTTGTGATTTCCTCTTAGAAACTTTTATTAGATATCTCAGCCCCCTCCGAAATGATACGCCAACGCCACTGGTTAAAGGTAAGCAATGCAAAATCTGAT
Source organism: Maratus speciosus (assembly GCA_963932465.1). Lineage (NCBI taxonomy): Eukaryota > Metazoa > Arthropoda > Arachnida > Araneae > Salticidae > Maratus > Maratus speciosus. The sequence continues at coordinate 462,796,810 of OZ010790.1, forward strand.
TATCTCTAATAACAAAATGCTCTTTTCAGATAATGAAATATTTGTTTATTTCGGAAATATGCTATTAGTGCTGCCATCTCTAGCAGTCGGAATGAACGAAATTAAAATTGATTTGTAAATCGATAGACACGACAAAGAAGATTTCTTTTCTTTCCTTTCTTATTTTTCCGTATTTACTGGAATCTAAGAATTTTTACCCTCCAAAATCGAAACCATTCAACTAAATTTGTTATGCATTTGAATACGAAGACATCTCGAACTGCTTTAAAATGCGATCTGTGTGGTATGCATTGTAAAGTTTTTAAAGCTTTGAAGATGAAAAAAGTTTGATATATGATTACCTGATGGATCATTATTAAGCGAATATAAATTTGTTGTCATATGATAATCTAAAAATGCGTTATTTGCAGAACCCGTAAAGTTTGGTGTTCAGATCTTCAAACCATGCATTACATTGATTTGTTGTCATATGATCATGTAAAAATATGCTATTTCCGGGACCCTGACAAGTTTGGTGTTCAGATCTTCGAATCCTCAGTACAGTGAATTAGTCATGACTTGTGAGCAACAAATACTAATTTGAAATCCGTTGTGGCTGCTTGAGCCAGATGTTTAGCTGTTGCAACGATTCTGGCTGTTCTGCAGTCCAGCAATCGCCTACCGTTCTTCTCCTCTTATCAACCATATCGAGCTATAATCCGGCTCGCTGAAACACAGTTAGTCGCTCGGATATCATCTCGTGTGTAGCACTGTACATCAAGCATATACTACTTAATATTTGTCCTAAATGTACACAAATGTAATTATTATTACCCGACTGCCAAGAAGGGTTATGTGTTTCACGCGTATCTGGGTATGTGGATTTCTTTATACCCTCGAAACATCCCAACGGCTGGATGGATTTTAATGAATGAGGTCTCTATCGATTCGTCTTAACCGTCCGATGGTTATAGGTAAGGTTTTGTTTTTATAAATTCAAAATCGCGGCCGTAAAATACAAAATGTTGTTAGAGACGAAAAAATTTTTTTACGCACAATATTGTGTGGCATATCATTGGATAGGTCTTCCAAAATGAAGACGATGTTTCATTGACTATTTTACAGTCAGAAGCTCCGTTTAAATATCACATAACCTGGAATTTGTGTAGGTAAGATCTCTAGCTTTTCTGCAACTCTAACCTTCATAGACATCTATAGGCCTCATCAAAACAGTGTTTATAGATAGGAACTAACAATTAAACACAACTTAAAGTCATAAATACAAGTAAATAAAAAAATAGGTATGTAATATAAAAAGCAGTTTCACATTGATGAGAAAGAATTAATTAGTTCGCTTTTTACACAGTCGGGTTTTTTGATTTTTTAAATTTTTTGTATTTAGGATTCATCATTTCGGCATGCAATCCACATCATTGATGACCCAAAGATGCGTCGGCCCGGAACGTTGCAGCAAAACAGAGATAAGATGCATATGTTCCATTTGACAGGTTTGGTTTTAAAAAATTTCCCTAATTTTCGAAATTAATATTTTTTTATTGTAAATTTTGATTCGCTTTACTAGTAAGTAGTTTACTGATTCACAAGTAAACTTAATGGATTTTCGCTACTTGTGTTAAGCATGCTGAAGGACAGACAATCCGACCGCTAACAACGTCCAAATTGCTAAATTAGGCATTAAATTACCGATTTTATTGAAATCCAGCATTAAACTTTGGTTCGCACAGGTTGAAAGTAACTTTGAATTATCTGGCATTACCTTTGACACAAGAAAGTAAAATAACATTGTTGCAGCAATCGATCCCTATTTGTAATGGTCTTGTTGGTTTTTAAACGAACAAACGGAATTTTTTTTTTGCGATAGGCCAATTTGTTTAGGGGATCGTATAAAAATTTAAAAAAATGTATCTTCTAGAAAATTAATAGCAGGACTATTTCATTAAGATAATCTTTTTTCCTATCTTATTTTGAACACCTTGGCAATTTACTTTCGTCCATAGCATACTTACGTCCAATAAGGCAACAGGTAAAAGATTAAAGCGCGTTTCAAACTTTTTGGGATAGCCAGGGATGCATAATATTACAATGTAACATTATACATCAACGATGCGTAGTTACAACATTACGCAATAGTTACAATTTGCTCTGTAATCAAGATAAATACAATTTTACTAATTTTAAATTGAATAGCTATTATGGTCATGTCATCAATATCAAGATATTACGTTAAATGAAAATAGTAACATCAGATATAGTAAATTGCTATTAAATTTTACAGTGTTACAATGCAAAATTGAAATGATTGATAAATAATCAAGGACCTAAAGATAAAATTAATGGCAATAAAAGAAAAGTATATTTACCAGCGGTGTGTCCGAACCACCAACAATGCTAAGGCCTAGTCCCATTCTCTCCTTCGTTATCTCAATAGTCGTCTCCTTCCCAGGTTTTATTTCACATTTCTTTGGATCCAACTGCGGCTCACTTTCCTCTTGAAAAGAAACAGTATCATTGCTATTGGTATTTTCAGTTTTGGCAACGGAAATAACAGTGTTATTGTTGACGGGTGACGATGGCACAGCATTAATTGACTTGGGAATAATGCTTGGAGTTATGGAATTAGTAGAGTGCAAATATGACACATTGTTATTATTCAGCTTTCCGGAAAGATGAGAAGGTTTAGGGGGTGGTAAAGGAGGTGAACCTGGAAGGGAAATGATGCATAAATAGGTTGGTGTCATTTTTGAAAAAATCTGCCAAACATGAGGTTATTTTAGTCTGTATTATGTTATTTGAAAAAAATCAACCTCAATGGCTAATAATATCATATTTCTATTTTTAATGTATTGAGCACAAAAGTTTTATAATTAAATAATAACGTGATATACAGTCTTTTAAAAAAGCAGAGTGATTCAGAGATTTGTATTTATTTATTATTTTTTAAATGCTTCTGAATTATACAAAATGTCCAAGAAAAAGTGCTAAAAAGCAAAATGTCACAACGTCGTTATTGCTGGTGCTAGACCAATTTACTGACATTTTCAGAGAAGTAACAAGGGAACGTATATGTGAAAACCCACACATGCAACAGGTGGCACGTCTGAAAACGGAACGTGTGACGGTGTTGCGTGCAATCAACGCAAAACGCATAATCAAGATCATATTCATCAACGTAACTGTAATTGGCGCAAGTTACTGGCAGTTACTAGCAGGGGAGTTTGGATCCCGAACACGAATTCATCAGATGGTCAATACTTACTATTTCATGCAGGACGATGCACGTCCAAATACAGTTGCGGATGATTTTCCCTTACTAGAGTACAACTTTCAGGACCATATCATACCTTTGGACTTAGAGAACATAAAAAAAAGTGATTGGTGAAGAAATATGGCTATCGAAAAAGATTTGTAGCATAACGTTACAGTCAATTTCTAGTCCCACCTCTATTTGTTGGATTGTGCAGACGATCCTCACAGTGAAAATCTTTTCTATCATTTTCATTCATTGCTTCAGTTTCTCTGAAGGTGTCAGTAAATTTGATCTAGAAATAATGACGTTGTATCATTTTTGGCACATTTTCTTTCCCACAGTGTGCATATAATTCACAACTATAATAATATAATTTTGAAAGCAAAAAATGTGCACATTAAGGATTTTTTTCTATATACACATATATATATATTCATTCGAAAAATGCACTTAATTTCGTAATTTCTTTTCTTTTGCAGTTTTTTGTTCGCTGCTACTGTGTAGGTGAGTCAAAAAAGTGGGTGAAATTGGCGATACTTTGTGTTTATAAAATGTTTGCTAGTAAAGTATGGTAGAAATATAGGTAAAACGTCTGCTTTTAAAGTGGAGCAAATTTTTGAACGTAGTTGCAGCGTAAGTGGAAGATATTAGAACTGCTGGATGTAGCATCCTTATTAGAACTTCAGTGTAGTTCAGTAATCCTTTCTCATGCCAAAAGCGCAATTTAGTTATGCTATTACCGGTTGTAATTCTCCAATTTACAATAATTCTTTAACGCCGTTAGTGTTATCCGTCATTGTGCCAGCTAATTTAATGATCGCCTTTGACAGTCATCATCTTTAATGGTAGTGCTGTCATTATCTAACAGCTTGTACCATAGGCTCTGGCAAAGGTGGCACGTTACAAATGTCCTCTGTTAAATAGAGATATTTTAATTACTTTCGCCAAAACGTAAAAATAACTTCACAAAATCACTTATGAAAAATAACTTCAGAAATCTCTTACTTTTAATTAAGATTTTGCTTTTCGATTTTAACGTAAGCATGACAATGAGAAAGAAAACAGCTTAAAGGTATTTGGACTCGAATCAAATAAAATATTCAATTAATTTTTTCAGATTTTTGCTTTGAGGTATAAGTTACAACTGAACTGCTAGTAGTATTTCCAGAAATGATCCAAAAAGAATAAACAACAACGCCTAATCATTTAAGGAATACGTATGACATAAATGTACAACCTTATTCAAAGTGCCTCAAGCATCTCGTCTAAAGTCCTGATTATTTGATTAAATATATTTTCTACATAAAGACATTTCTATTGGGAACTCACGCTGCTTTTATTTTTTACTGTCCTACTATTATAATCTGAAAATTTATTTTCAGATTGCAAACTGGCACTTTTTTCTCTAATGGTATCTACTGCATCATTAAAAATTTTGAAAATCTGCTGATTGATCGGATAGTATAGTTTATATAATTTGACTACGTTACCTCACCAACAAAGTTTCGTAAAAACAAACTAACAAAAAAATGTTTATGTTGCGACTCAATAGGCGGTATTTTATGCATGAATAAATGGTGTATAATACTAAACATAAAGTATGATGAAGGTGTTTCATAAAGAGCTCCCTAACTTTAAAATTCAATATTTTATTTACTTTAGTAAGTATTAAATAATAAGAGATAAATGTTTATCAGATAGGCTCATAAGTTTTATAGATGGTAATTTAAAAAATATTACAAATTGTCGTCACTAGATGCCGCTACGATGTTTAAAGTGTGAGAATGCTAAAAATAATTTGTAAAATTGAATCAAAAGAATCTTAGTGTTTACTTTGTCTTCTATTTAACTATTGAAATGCGAAAAAAGTTTATATTTTAAAATTTTGAAGCGAATTTAAGCTATTTTATGCTTTAAATTACTCTTTACAGATTTCACAAGCAACCTGATAAGCATGCCACTTATTCATATTTATATTGAATATAGTCGAGGAATTGTCGAATTTTAAAATTAGGTAGTCCTTTATGAAATACCCTGTATATAAAACTTCTAATGTTTTTTCCTGCGATACGATTATCTGAAAGTCTCCTTAAATAATTACATTAATTACATTAATTATACATGTGAAGCACAAAAAAAAATATATATTTTTAATTTACCATGTTATACTTTAACTTTACTCATTCTTATATTACTTTTTCTTATTTACAAAGTTTTGTTTTGTTTTGTAGTTAGGCCTGCCCCCGAGCTACTAAAATTTGAACGCTCCTCCCTTGTTCACTGTGAATAAGTTAATATATAACCATGAAAGACATATATGAAATAAATAAAAGAAAACCTTCAAATGTTATGAAGTTTTATGTGCTGAAGTTTTATTTCTGTAATATCTTGTGCAAAAGTACATTAAAAAAATACACAAAGGAGCCAAGTGCATTCACTCCTCATGATCTGTAGATGAAAATATCTCAATATTTCGTCAATTGTAAAAAAAAAAAAAAGAGAAAATATTTCTATTCTTAATTTAAAAAAGGGATGTATTTGAATCTATTATCGTGTCGGTAGGTATAGTCATATGGTTGAATAATGATTAATGTGTTCAGTGCTGAATATTTAATGTAATTTGTAAGAATCATGAATAAAAAACACATACAGGACATTCGGATTTCATACGTAATGATACACAATTACAGAAAGTACAGATGAGTTAATTATGAGACATATCATTAAGTGCAATACAAAATACAAGACAGCAAGAAATGAGAAAGATTAAATACTCACAAAAAGTAAGCTAACATGCAAACTTTGGTCAGCAGAGGCTAGTTGCACAGAAAGCATGCATGTACAAAAGAATTTTAGAGTTAATCGGAAACAAAAAGAAGATCAATCACAGTGCAGTACTAAGAGAATACTTAACAAGATGCAATACAATGAACAAGAAGAATAAATATATAGACTCAGTAAAATAGAAATCAAAGAGATCAGCAAGTTCGGAATAAATAGTTTATCAGAAAGATTTTAATAGTCAACACAGTAAAATCACATAAAATAAACAGTTAATGTACTAAAATAACAACAGACAAAAGTTAAAGAAAGTAACTCGTAGCGCGATGGTTTTTGTAGTATTTATCTAAAGCTATATAGAAATATACAATGTAAAAAAAAAAAAGTGCTTTAAAATGAGAAGAAGAACCTGCTTTTATTTCCCAAGTAATTTTCACTCAAAAATAAGAATCGCTGTTATCAGTTTTCAGTACTAATACGTACAATAGATTCCAGCGTATAACCTGCAGATAAACAAACATACTTATAACCAGAAATTGTATTTAAAAAATTGAAACTTCTTGTCGTGTCTTACTTTTTTCAGTTTATTTATAAAATAAAATATCTGATTCTAAATATGTTTCATACTCACGTTATACACGGGAATATACAACAATCAAAACTTACATGGATAGAGAAATGGGAAATGTTGAGAGATTTAACAAACTGTGTTGCTTATTTACAGTATTATTAAAACACAATGTTAAACACAGCGCATTTATAACATTTTCGTTCACATAAGTGAGCATCTTCAGTGTAGTAGTAGATTTTTCCCGGTTCGTAGTTATTTTTATGTGCTTTTTTTCGTTTGCGCAAGCGTTTCTATCTTTTACGAATAGTCGCATGTTCTAGTTGGTTACAAGTAACTTCCTTTATAGAAATTTCCACTTATTCGCGGTAAAAAGTAGGCTTTATTGCCACAGTTCGCTACTTTTTTTTCTCACATTATTGAAGTATATTTCTAGTTTTTCACAGAATTCTTGCCAAAACTTGCAACGTAAAAAATAGAAGCACATGTTGAATAAGTTTTGAGAAGAATGTGCATCTCAAAAATAAGAACATGTGTTTTCAAATTTAAATAATTTTATCTTAGAGATATTCTAAGTAAAGAAAATAAGCAATTATGTCTCCATAATAAAAATTCGAATTTAACATTAAGTAATCTGTTATTCTGTGATATAAAGCTTTTGAACGTTACAATATTAATCAGCGTTTTTCAACTTGAGTCGCGATACACGAGCGAATCGCAGTAGAGTCCAAGGTGTGTTGTGCAAAATATTAAGTTGTTTAACCATGCTAATAGGCTCAATCAATTTTTAATCAATCAAATTCAATCATATGAGAAAATTGCACTTATATTTTAGCAAAGAGGATCTGGGAAATAGGTGTGAAAAAAATGTATCATACAGTAAAGTTTAACAGTTTGCAACCCTTTTGAATTCCATGAAGGAAACCACATGCCACTTTGACAGTGTATGTTTTTGTCACAAGCACAGAAAGAAAATTCCAGACTCGCAAAAAAGAAGATTAAGGGGGTACCTTTTAAACGCGACGACATTTAACGAAAAAATTCAAAGTTTGAATTAGTCTATCTTCAAAAACTTTTTATGTATAAACATGAAATTTTGGATATTGATTAAAAAGATTGTGCTTTGTAATATGCTGTCATTAGAAATTTATTAGCATTTTACAGAATTTGTGTATTGTTGAAATCAAAATAGCTCTTTTTTTTACTCCATAAGTCATTGCGCGCATGATATCTTGAGAAACTATGTATGGATTGTCATGAAATTTGGTAAAGATACTAAACATATATGTGTGTTTAAAATCAACTACTCTTAGGCCAAAATTATTTCATTAACTATATAAAAAAATATTTTTGTAAAAAAAAAAATAAAAATTTTATATTTTTAATGAATAAAAATAGTCATAACTAAAAATATTACCATTGTAAATACTTAAAAGTAGTTCATTTTAAACGCACATGTTTAGTATCTTTACCAAATTTCATGACAATCCATACATACTTTCTCGAGATATCATGCGCGCAATGACTTCTGGAGTAAAAAAAAAGAGCTATTTTGATTTCAACAATACACAAATTCTGTAACAGGCTAATAAATTTCTAATGGTAGCATTTTACAAAGCACAATCTGTTTAATCAATATCCAAAATTTCACGTTTATACATAAAAAGGTTTTGAAGATAGACAAATTCAAACTTTGAAGTTTTTCGTTAATTTTCGACGCGTCTAAAAGGTACAAGACCCCTTAAGACAAAGACCTAAAACGTTTTAAAAAGGAAGAAATCCTTAGACAAAAATTTGTTTTGTGTGTGGGGTAAGGGCCGATGAAATAACTTTGAAACAAAAAAGGTTCGTACTTTCATTGGGGAAAAAATTCCGGATTTGTACATACATAATTTTTTTTTTACAAACCCCCCCCCCGAGAAAAACCGAGGTTGGTAGTATAAACTTGACGCCCCCTCAATTTCCGCAAACGGGGCGACTGCCCCCTCCCTCCCCATACTTTTCGCACAGGCCTGCCCTTGCTATATAAAAATGTCATTTGAATCACCAAGTAGAACCGCTGAAAAGACATTAACTTCACTTCCTTTTTATGCAGACGTTCAGCAATAAACGAAATTAATAGTAATAATAGTAAGAACTTATTTTCTATCAAAAATACATCCGAGATTTTTATGTAACATTCGCAACCGAAAGAAAGAAATTAGATAAGTAACACGAAAAAATTAAAGTAAACTTTTTTATGCATGTTTTCCAACAAATGATTTATGTATTTTTTAAATTTTAACCAGAACATGGTTGTATTTTCCGAAAAAATACCCTGCCTAGGACACCGAAATGCCATGTCTACAAACTCTACTTCATCGTTGTCATAATCATTGTCTAAAACACTTTTTGGTACTTGGCTTCGGAATACGTGCGAATGATATGTAGACACAATATGCGGTATTTTTGTAAATTTTGTAATAAATAGTAATTATAATAATAATAAAAAGAGTTAATTTCTTTAACTTTATACATTTTTAATTATTAACAGAAGAGGGAAATATTTTCTTATTTACAATGTTATACAAGATTGTAGGACATGAAAAAAGAATTTTGAAAATGCTTGAATTTCAGAGGTATCTTAAAATATTTTTAACACTCGAATTTATTTTAAATTTTGCATCCGAAATAAATTTCAGATTTACTGAAAACTTCACTTTTATCCTAAGCCCAGATTATTTACTTATTAAAAATTGTAAAACAGATGAAAACACAGAAACGAAATATATTTCACTGCAGAAATCGCGTAACTGTTAAGGAGGGAATATTTTTGTACCGTGGTGCCAACATATAAAAAAATATTGTGTGCGCTAAACTTTTTGGAGTTAAATACAGGCTCATTTTTTGTTTTCTTTGTGTGAGGCACAGATGGGAAAAACATGATAATTCAAGTCAAATTACGATTTTTAAAAGTAAGCTATAAAGTTGCAGTTTTATTAGCATGTTCGTTTCCGAAGCTAAAATAATACTACAAATACTGATACACTGGTTTTAAACAAAAAAAGTGTCATCATAAATGACAGAAAAAAGAAAATTTTCGGAAATTGACACTTTAGGGGACTAGTAATTTAGGTTAACAAATAGGGACCTAACATAACAAATCCCTTCAAAATATGAATTTAGTTATCACTAACCTAAATTCACAAAATCATAAATTTAAGGCCTTTAAACAAGTGAATGATATACAAATCCTCAAAACATTTTATTGTAAAGGATTTTATAATAATTATGAAAGGATTTTATGATAATTAAATAATTATGAAAATTTCCCAATTTCTTGGCAACTATGTCTTGAGCGGATTTTGCAAACTCAGATGAAAATAACATTTATTTTAAAAGGAAACCAGCATAGATGGTGCCATTTATTGGTTTGATTTTAAAGCAAAAAAACATTCAGCTATTAAGAAATGAAATCAAAAAATTAAACAGTTTTTTTGAAGAAAAGAATGGAAGTCCGCATATATGGACCCAGGTAGCGAAGAGGTTAAGTTATATTCTTATGAATTCTTCCTTGTAAAATACACAAATATTTACTAAAATATCATAAATATGACTTTAAATTAAAAAGATAAAGCATCAAACAAACATTTCAGTCATCTATGTGCTTTATGGATGCCAGAGCATTATAATTATAACAGATGGTTATTGACTGATACACACTTGTAAAATATGCATAAAGTTTATTTTTTAAAGGAAATCTAATTGCATGTTTGCTGAAGGAGTTTTTAGGAGTTCTCCTGTGTGTCTAATACTACTTGTTTATTTTTTTTCATAAACAAAATTATTTTGTAGGCATCAACAGAATGAAATTTTGTTTCATTAATTATAATAATAATAATAATAACGAAATAGAAAAATGGAAAATGGGTGGACTGAGGAAAAATTACTGTGTCGGGTCTGTCCCACATGGGCTCTAGTTAGTGCCACAGTCTTTCTATTCCCCTTCCTTAAATCCCAATGATTAAATTACTTAACCATTTAACTTGGATGACTGTTTCTTGAATTCACGAATGTTTTCGTAAGAAAATATCTACTTTTAGAATGGTTAGTTAATTTTTCTTAAATATCTCACTTACGCGGTTTCTGAAATAAACGATTAAAATCACTGTACACAAAATTTAGGCATTAGCTTATAAGAATTTATTTTCTTTTTTACATGCATGTAGTTACTCAGTTACCGAATTTTAAAAGACGTACTTCATGGGACGCCTTATATAGTATATTTATATATATATTTATTTTGAAAAATAATAACAATAAAAGTTTTTCCAAATTTTTATAATTAGTTTCAAGATAAAAGTATTAGCCAATTATGATTTCTCAGTCTAGTAAATAAACTATTCCATTAGTTGAATTTAACGATTTGATACACTAAACAAACAAACAATTTGATATATTTAAAAGAAAACAACTTATAATATTTTTGTAATTAATTGATTACACGAGTAGATGCAAGCGTTATGCAACAAAAATTAAATACCGAGAAAATTAAAGACTGCTTTCTTTTGTAACTCGTCTTTCTTTCTTCTTTTTTTCTTCGTAGGATATGTTTAAAATGTTAATGCAGTTGGTACTAAACTATCTCAGAAAAACTCATTAACATTAAATTATTAAAATTTAAAAATTATGAATATTTATTAAATTATTATACATAAAAAGTATAAATATTAAAAAAATTATTATAAATAAAAATTATCAATTTTTATAAAAAAAAAATAATGTATCACATTTTCAAGAATAATTAGAATCGCAGTATTTTATATTTATTGTACAGTGTGTCCGTAAAGTCATAGTGCAATTTTGACCGGTCACAGGAAATAATAGAAACAAGATGAAAATGTGAAATCTTCACCAAATAAAAGAAAAACTCTCCAAGTTTCATACCTGTTCAGTGCAGTTCGATGTGGCCTCCGTGTGTTGCCCTACACACATCTCAACCATATTCAAGTTCTTCTCACAACAGTTAAAGACGTCTGATGTAACAGAGTGAATAACGTCTGTGATTCTCTGTTTCAAATGGAGGCCACAACCAGCTGCACTGAACAGGTATTAAGCTTGGAGAGTTTTTCTTTTATTTGGTGAAGATTTCACATTTCCATCTTGTTTCGTTGATTTCCCGTGACCGGCCAAAAGTGCACCATGACTTTACGGACACACTGCATTATAATAAAATAACGCATAACACTTTTATCCATAAAATGACGCAATTTTTGAGAAATATCTAACATAACATTTTCTTTCACTTCTGTCTTCAATTATCTCCGGCCACTAGAAAACTCATTTATAATAATTTGAAAAGTAGAAATAAAAATTACAAAATCTGTAAAGTTTTAGGAATGAAATAGCTACTGTACTTTTATCTTTCTTTTTATCACATTTTATTGTTTTATTTTTTTCGTGAGCCTTTTCAATAAGCTCATTAGGCTTCCTGTCATCCTCATATATGAAACCGGGAGATGGTTTGTTGGGATTGGCTACGATTAATGTTATAAGGCCTTCAGCTTGCTTTAATATGGATGCAGCCTGTAGGAAGAAAAATGTTAGTAGTATAAAATACAGATAAATATAATAAATTAAAATTATAAGCAATATAATAATTATATATAAATCCTAATTATTGTAATACATAGAACGAAAACTTTAAATATAGATTATGATGAGAACACAGAAATTTAAAATAAAGTTTTGGGCATTCTGAAATGGAGTGTCGTTTTAATAATGTAAAAATAGTTACATACATTAAAGTTCTTCTTCCATGAGATTAATGTGTGAAATCTGGAATGTCTTTATTACGCTTCCTTGTTTTAGTAACAAAATTTCGACGGTAGATAACGCTGCACAGCCTTGAACTGTGAGAAATCTCAAAATAACCTTGCAGTTTCTAAACGGAAACCTCTTTTTTGACGTTTCTACAGCTTAACGTAATGAGAGATACAAAATGAGAGAACTTTGATCCATCTTTATACTTGGGGATTAGGAATTTTTGTAGTATAAGACACCTGGTACTAAAACGGGAAAGCATTGTAAAGAAATTCCCGACTTCACACATTAATCTCCTGCAAGAATAGCTTGCTTGCTATTTTAATTTAAAAACAATCAGTTCATTTTAGGACACCCTGAAACTATTACAGCCTAGGATATATGTAGACCCTATACAAAAGTTTTTGGACTGCAGCACTTTTAACAAGAAAGAGAAAACATGCGTCAAGCATCGATTATGAAACACTTTCCAACACTTCCAGAATACTGTAATGAAACTTTACCGTTTAATATTGTGAAATAAGATATCTAAGTATACAATAAATAAATAAATAAATAAATAAATAAATAAAAAATAAATAAAATAAATAAAAAACGCTTAACACATTTGAGAACCCAATTTCAGGTATTTCCGTCCAAAGTCAGAAAAGGTAGTCGAATTTGTTTGTGGCAATACAAGACAAGTGCAATACAAGTTGTGGCAATACAAGTTACATGGCAATACAAGAATATTTAGGAGAGTTAGAGCACGGGTAGACAGACAGCAGACAAACTGAAGTCGTAAACAGTTTGAAACTACGTTGGAAAGTGTTAATAAAAGACAAAAGAGAGGTTGAATGCTCTATTTCTTAATATAGTATCTATACTTTATTTTTCAATTTTTAATAGAAAGCAGGACATCTTTAAATTAGTTCTATTACACAATTGAAAAGAAATCTGAAGGTTTGTCAGAAGAAGTGCCATAATACTACATTTAGCTCTTCATCATAATGATATATCATTTTACAATTCTCAGATTTGAACTTGGGAAACTGACAAACGTATAATTTTATCAAAATAAATTTAATCAAAAATGTATAATTTTATCTGTTGGAATAATTTAACAAAAATATATGAATGTAAGTAAACTATCATGAAAAGAATAGATAAAATAGCTTTGTAAAAACACAGTATTTTATTAAATTTTGGATAGAGAGTGGCTTGAAGGTAAAATTAAATGAGAACGAAAAATCAGACATCAGGCATAGATTATGAAACACTTTCCAACATTAATAGATTATTAATAAGAAATTTAATTTTTGATACAAAAATCTAAATAAGAAATAATAATAGAATAAAACACATAAGTCAGTAAAAATTCATTTTCAGCAATTGCTGTAAATATCTGGTAATGTGCGCGAGCTCTTTCGTGCAGCCCTGTATATGATGTACAGAATTTATACACACCACGTAAAGCATATGTTTTTAAATGCATACCAGCAGTATCTGGTGCTGCCAGTCCTAAGTTTAGATAACATGTGAAGATTTTTGAATAGTCGGAACCATCCCTTAAATTGTCTGTCCATTTATCCGAACTTTTGCTTATCCGAACTAGGGTCGGTCCCGACTTGTTCGGATAATCGGCGCTCTATTGTAATAGCATGTCTTTTAAACATTTCTGTGAAATCATCAACGTACTATTGCTTATACTTTTTGAATTATTGAACTTTTATATAGTTAATAATAAACTATTAAATTAAATTTCTACGTAAACTGACTTTTAGTTAGAAGAACACATAATTTATAAAACGATCACCTAAAAATATGAAAACAAACTATTAAGGATAAAAGTAATAGCTATAAAAACCAACTCACCGTATCGTAATCCGCTCCTACTAAATCCACATCATTTGCAGCTAAAATCATATCACCCACACTTAAACCAGCCTGAAATTACAAATATCGGCAATAATTTTAATCCAGCTTATAGAAAGTCTTGATTACTTAAAAAAAATAAATTACTCTCAATAAAAAACGTTTAATTTTTTTATATACTTTTTCAAACATGCAGCTGATTTCCATGGATTGAGAAAATGCAAACATGCAATTACAACTTGCACTTTCGAAGCATTCACAATATCGATAGGATATATTGCACAGACATATTTTCACAGCACATTTTTACAGAAATTCATTCACAATACATAGTCAAGTTGCAAAAGTGCCAGACCGTTTTTGATTATTTCCTTAATTATATTTTCTCTCAGGGACTACAAAATAATAAAGAATTGATACAGGTTGGGCAGAAAGTCTTTAAAAACTTGACCCCCCCCCCCCCCATGAATAAATAAGCAAATAATGATACAGAAGTGCTGTTTGCTCTAAAAGCAGTGCCATGACGCGTGATTTCTTTCTATTTGGAAGATATCGGGTGTCCTAAAATGGACTGACAAATTTTAAAATTCAATAACTTGCAAATGGTGACAGCTATTAAAAAAATTCTTGCAGAGAGTTATATAAGATGCCAGGAGTTTTTTAACTGCGATTTTCAATTTTAGTTTAAAATGTGAGCAATAGATGGCGCTGCGAACAATAGTAGCTAAATCCGGACCCGATTTTTGGCCTCTCTCTTCTCTCAGTATTATGCGAAAGGAGGTTAAATATATGAGTATGGAGTGGTTTTCAGTCGCCAATGTAACTTTGTTCTTAGAGTCCCACTCCATATATTTAAACTCCCTCTTTTGTATCAATATTGCGAGAAGAAAGAGGCTAAAAATCGGACCCCGATTTAGCGTCTATTGCTCGCAGCGACATCTGTTGCTGATATTTTAAATTAAAATCGAAAATCGCAGTAAAAAAATTCCTGACATCTTACATACTCGCAACCCTCCTGCAAGAATTTTTTAAATAGCTGTCACATTTGCAAGTTATTGAATTTAAAAATCAGTCAGTCCATTTTAGGATACCCAGTAGAATGTACGTGAAAAAGTCACCGATAGCGGTTTTTAATCCAAAATGCATCTTCCGGAAATATGCAAATACGGAGGATTACATAAAAAAACTGACTACTTGGAAGTACTTTTATTCTGTACAATCACGACAATTTCTGGTTGAAACAGCTCCTAAAAACTGGCGATAAATCACAATTAAATAATAAAACGTTGTATAAATCACCATAAAATCAAAACAACACACAGGAACCGTTTCGAGCAGGGAAATATATCTTCCAGTTCGAAACGGTTCCTGTGTGTTGTTTTGACTTTATGGTGATTTATACAAAGTTTTATTATTTAATCAATTTCTGGATTTGGTGTATTGAGTGCAGGAGAAGTTATCACGCGAATATTACCTATGAATTTCGTAAACGGAGAGAAAAAGAGAGATAAACTAACCGAGTTGTGGCTTCAAGCTTATGATTTATAGGGCATTATTAACTATAGCTGGCCGGAACTCTAAATTTTCAATGATTAAAAAAAATACTTACATCAGTATTTTACAATATGCTTGCTTATAAAAATATTTTTAGCTAGGGTAACAATTTTACATTTATCATTTTTCAACTGGAAGAAATGTTCATAACGAGTTCTCTCTTTTATACATGTGTTTTTTTTATTTATTTACATTTTTAATATTGCCTTTTTTTTTTACTTTTTTTTTAAATTCTAGACACTAACGTTTAGAATGGATCACTTTCAACTGACGTCACACTGTAACAACCAACTTGAAAACATTTGTTTGCCCGTCGGTTTTCAGAGTTTTTTCAACATTGATTGGCTAAGCGATAATATTGGCTAAAAAATTGGTGTTTTTGGTTGGTTAGTGAAAAATTAGTGGGCACGTAGTCACGTGGTTGAAACTGATCTATAGTCGCAACTAATATTTTTCGAGGATTCTGATCACAGACACTTCTAAAGAAGAAACAGGAAAGAGATCTCCGGCCGGTGATGGAAGCCGATCGGTAATAGAGAACATGTAACTGAACTGTAACCCAGTTACAGGTTCTCTAGCCAGTAATTCCATAGTAAATACGTGTATAAAAGGTCCAGGGTGCGAAGAGTTCGACATAAATTAGGATAGATGTTGGTGAATCACGTGCTTCTTTGACAATATTAAATTTGGTAGAAAAATCATTATTGGTCATCTTTATTATGAATCAGCTGTAAGTAGTTTTGCTTAAATTGAATATCGAACACTTGTTGTTGTAACATGAATATCAATAAACATAGTGTAAGGCATTTCTATTCTGATTCTCAGTTTAAGAAAATGGCTTAACTAATAAAGTACTGCCACAGGTAACATTCGCGCAGTAACTTGTTCTACGTACCAAATTGATGTGTCAGTCCAATAAAAGATCAACCGAGTAATCAGTTCGTTTTAATCATTCTCATTTGCATACTTCCGAAAGAAGTATTCTTGTTAGCACCCCTATCAAGCGACGTTTTGAACTACAACTAATTTTGCTGTTGAAAAAGAAAATGCTGTTGGAAAAAATAATCGTGAGAATGCTGTCAATGCAAATCGCATTTCCATATCATTATTTATTCTTCTTTTATAAATTTTCAAAATTTTTACAAACTTTCTGATTTTTCTATACGTATAAATTCCTAAATATTGTGCGGACTCGATATTATTATTGTTATTTTGTTGTTGTTATTGTAAAGACTCTTATATCTGATGTGATTTGTTCAGAATTTTTTTAACATATAAAAATTATTTAACATATACGAGTAAGATAGATCATTTAAACATTATTATTTAACATATAAAGTCCAGAGACAGTCAATTACAAATGTTCAGAATATAATTTAAAATAAGAACTAATATTTTGTATTATAACATGCCTCATAAAAACTGACCACATGACATGCTCAAAATTGACTCCAAAACTTACATACAAATCTGACTGGAAAGCATTTCGGTAACAGCTGAATGCCATTATAATTGTACAAATTTCATAATAGTTTTGCTTTCTAAAATGTTCTAAAAAATCTGATGCATAAAATCATGTTCCTCTTCCAAAGGTTCTAATGTATATACAGTTGATGTTTTTGTACTATCAAAAGTATTTATAGACAATTATGTAGAGATCATAATCACTGTAATTGCTTGCTTGCTGAAGAGTAAGTAAGTGTTTCGAAAAGTTCATGGCAAACTTTATCCCTCTGTTTGTAACGGGAAAAAAAATTAAAAATATGGTCAATTAATACGCTGTGAATAATGAAATGGTGTATAAATTTTGCAGTTATTCAAGGCTTTAGATTTTTAGTTTTTGTGAAGCTGTTTAGAGATAGGCCATAACGTTAGTGTGTAAATACAGTAATGTACAAATTAATCGTGACAAAGTGGATAAAACTTTGATTTCTGGAATTTTTTCGAATTTCTAGAATAGTATTTGACAAATTATTTTTTATCTTTTGTCATCATGTTATCTTTGAACTCATATTTTCCGATGAAAGTTCAATCTTCAGAGTATTTAGGGAACCAACAACAACAAAAATAATATTTGTGAGGATTTTTTAATTGGAAAAAAAAAAAAAAAAAAAAAAACAGGAATTGATTTGCAACCTTCAAAGATATTTTTTCGTTCTATGTGCAATTCTTGTATATGTTTTCGTATATCAGCTCCATTCACAAAGATATACCATTTCTTTCAAAAATATACCAATTTTTTTGCATAGTTCTTTGCTTATATCATGCTGACTTAATAAAAAAAGAATTAAAAACTTGACATGAGGTCTGATAATTTATTGGAAAAAATATTTATCTGCACATGCGCGAAATATAATACTTTTCCCTTTCGTAGTTAGGTTAGCCAACAATTTAAGATAGCTTATATGAAAAATTTAAGCTAAACATAATGGAAATCCAGAAAAACGTCGCGTCATTCAGTTTATTTTCTAAAATACTTTCTTGTGAAATTTATTTTTAAGCCACTCCAGACTGAATTTTTCCTGGAGTTCAAAGTAGATTCTTTACATGGCCGAAGAACAATTCGTCTGATGCATCTTAAGAATTTCGATATAGTATGTGAAATCGAAAGTTAATCTATCTTGACCCAATATCACATACTGATGACAGAACCAAGAATTTCCCCTCAGAAGTGCTCATAACACCCCAGGTTGTTTTTTTGTCATCCTGTATATTGATTTTGTCTCTTATCAAATGAAGCTTACAAGGAAGATCCTCCAACGCGAAATCTCAGAAATTTTTGTAAAAATAGACTGAGTTTTGTTCATATTAATTAGCCCGTATGGTAGACATGAATATGAAAGCAATAAATAAATATAAAAGAATTGGATTTTCATCGCGAAACGCAACATTATTCGAAGATAAAAACACGAATGCCGCCAAAGCTGTCTCTTACGATTTCAGTAAGAATTCAAGATTAAAAAACATGCATTAACTAACAGCCATTTCCTACAGATGCATTATTCGTTTAGTATAATTAGTGTATTAATTTAACTCTTTCTATTTATTCTTTATAAAAATTGGTAGTTCGCACTTTTTGTGGCTAATATAATTTGAGTTAGATAAGATACCAACCCCCTTTTCGCTTGCAATTTACCGACTATCTGTGTGATAAGAATTCTTGCAAGCTGTGAGATTAATAAAAGATTGTTTTAACGATTTTCGCTCTTTTATACAAGAAGGTGTGTAAATTTCTGTTTGAGGATAAGTTTTTTTGTAAAATAAAAAAGTTAAAAATACTCACTTAACTTTTCCAAAAGAAACGCAAACCTTACGAGTTTTTAAATTGTTTCAGGGTGGGGGAAACAGAAAAAGTAATAGTAATTAGATAAAAATATCATTTTTCGTGTAAGTTTTAAAATAAATGTTATTTAATGTGCAAAGGAAGGCAAGTGATCCTTTTTACTTCCATTATGACAGTTCATCCTTACAGCTAATTCTTACTGCAAAATAACATATGTTTTTACAAACTGAGGGATCTCACTCTATTTAAAATCGATATAATTCATAATTCAATACAAAAAAGTTCGGGAATGGTCGATAAAGCATCATGTCTGGAAATTCGATGCAATTTTTAAATACTTTTAGCCAGTTTTATTTTCGCGCTGGTTGGGGGGAATTTTAAAGTTGTGGGCTACATTTGTGCCTGTTCTTATGCGGTAAAATTTTGAACGAAATTGAGAATTTGGCATTGAAAGACTTTCCTTGTTAGCAAGCGAGGCATCAAGCTTTAATTGCAGTTATTTCCTAAGAAAAATGCAAAAGAAAAAGTTTGACGTCGCATCTGGTATACAAAAATGGAAATATATTGGAAATTTATACATTATCGTACTTACATTATTGTATTATGTTTACATGAGTAAATAGATATTCAAAATAGCTTTTACACATTTTGAATCACGCACGGGCGCATTATTTAATGATTAACATAGTACGATACTACAGAAACACGTCTACAGACTTTATTGAATGTCACGATGATTTGCAGTATTTAAGTCAGCCATTTCCCTTCATGTTCAAGCATGACTCGATATACGCGATGCTCATTTTGCGCATCTTTTCGTGTGAACATCACATTATATCGGTTATTAATTACTTCACATTAAAGTTTCAAATAAAGCTTATTGTGCGTCACACGTGATGTCAAACTTTTTTCCGATTTCTCTTACGCTCTAAGGATTGAAGAATCGTTCTCTCCTCGTTTTTTATGTACAGCAAGGGTATTCGCTCTGTAAAGTTAATGTGACTTTTCTGAAGCATCCTGTGTATATAATAATTGTTATACTATAAGAAAATAGTTTTTGGATTCTACAAGTTCTTTCTAAATGTGTCTGCAACAAGGAAGAAAATGTTTGCTTAAATTTCTCCATTACGAAAATTATTCTTTTTTCAAAAATTATTTACGATTTATTGATCATTTGCAGAGTTATTGACTGACGCAATTACAACATTATGCATTCAATCTAAAAAAATAAAAAAAAGTGTCGAATTTAATATTTGTTTTCTTTCCAGAAATTTGTGCATAATTGAATATACAAAAAGCATGCCAGCCATGTAAAACACAAATACGAATGAGTTAAACCTATTTTCAAAATTTAATAACGGAAGACACATCAACAATAGATACAATAATTGAAAGATTACGATTTTTGAAATTCATCCATAGAAGAAAGAAATATGTTGCCACGATCTCTAACGAAAACAAGTTGTTGGGCATGATATCATTCATCTGTAGAGAGACAATTCACAATTTCAAAATTCAGTGTAATTACATCCTTAAAAAGTATCAAAACCCGGAAGATTGCACAGCAGACACAAGATATCGCATGCAATAGAGTTTTCATGCACGAGCTGTTGGCAACACAACAGATTCATTCAATGTAAATGGCAGCATTTTCAATCAATAAATAAGGCCTGCTCACCTGTTCAGCAGCACTGTTCTCCTGGATATCCGAAATGAAGATTCCCTGTCCAACTTCGGCATGCTTGCCCTCGATAATCATAATGCCAAGACCATGAAGACCCTGTGGTCCCACCAAGTAACCACAGGTGAGAAGTTAACAAAGCCAAGAAGATAACAGCAACAAGCACAAGTACAATTTAGTTGCACATAAAGAAAGGTGACACCGATCTTTCAAAATTGAAACAACAGCACTACGCATGTTAAAAACTCAGATGAAAAAACAAAAACAAACTTATGATTTAATTTAAAAAAAATTTTTCTTTTACTTTTGGAAAAATAATTTCTACACTTTAGATGAAATTAATAACATTACTCGATGAAAAAATTAAATGTAATAACAATGCAATTCCCGCCACATCCATTAACACCCAATATAGAACATCAAATATCTTAAAAGGTGACAGCTAATGGTGATAAGCTGCATGATATTGCAGACTCTACGGTACGTTAATTCCATCAAATTGCTTGTACATATAATTATGATATGTCGAATAATAATAAAATAATAATTCATTTTAATGAATGAAATTCAGCATTGCTATCATTTTTTAAATAATTACATATATATCCACATCAGTAGAACTTTCGGTATTATTATTATTATTATTATTATTATTATTATTATTATTATTATTATTAATTCTTTTGAGAATGCGCTGATGGAAACTTTCCTTGTAAAGAGTACTTTTAGTGTATTGCTGATAAGATACGTTTCATCAAAATATCTATAATAATAAAGAAAGAAGTTTGCATGTGTGCCTGTCGACGCTGTTCTAAAGAGACAGTTGCACGTAGAACTACAAAATTTGGTAGAAAGATACCTATGTATGCAGTTTTGCTCCTCGAAGCCGGATTTTGATTTTCTTTATTAGAATACTTTTAATTTAATTTCTTATGCAATTTTTAGCGTTTTTTCACGTTTGGCAGCGTTTTTTCCATATTAGTAAAAGGAGTACGGTTTCATTTTTTTAATCCAATAAAGTAAATTTTAACCTCTCTTCAGTAAAGTTTATTCGGAATTTGTACAGCGATTTTTGAATTTTTTGAGAAGTTTTTATGCGATTTTTAATGTTTTTTTTCACATTTTTCGACGATTGTTTGACATTTTTAAAAGAAATCAGGTTTCAAACTTTTAGACTAATATAGTAAATTTTGTCATATACGATTTTTGAATTTTAGAGATTTTTTAATGCGAAATTCAATGCGATTTTTAGAGATTTTATGCGTTTAGCGACGATTTTTTGTCATTCATGAAAGAATTCTGATTACAATTTACCACATTACATTTTGTTATCCGCAATTTTTTAATTTTAGTGATTTTAACTGCGATTTTTAGCTTTTTTCCCGAGTCCCACGGCGATTTTTTGCCATTCAGAAAAGGAATTTGGTTTTAAACTTTTATTGTAATATAGTACATTTTGTCCTCCGCGATTTTTGAATTTTATGGGTTTTTAATGCGATTTTGAGCTATTTTTCAAGTTCCGCGGCGATTTTTTGACAATGGTAAAAGGCATACGGTTTCATTCTTATTCGTTTAGCCCAATATAGTACTTTTTTCCCCTCTGAGTTTTAATATTTTTAGTGTTTTTTTGCGATTAGCTGCGAGTTTTCCACATTAGTAAAAGAAATTTAGTTTCAATCTTCTTGCCTAATATAGTAAATTTTTGTCTCTTCTCAGTGAATTTTATTCCGAATTCGTGCAATGATTTTTAAATGTTTCGCGATTTTTACTCTGATTTTTACAAATTTTTACAAATTTTTCGCGTTTCGTGATATTTTTTGACGCGTCCGGGCAACGCCAGATGGATCAGCTAGTGAATAAAAAAGTAAAAGAAAAAAAAGAGAGGAGGAAAGGTTGTTTATCATTAAAATTATGGGGAATAAATGGGATCGAAAATTTATGGACCTCTTCTGCTATAATGAACAGGTAAAAAAAACCCCATTTCGTTAAGAGAAAATTCTGAGAAAAGACATAGTACTTTTATTTCAACCTTGAGAACCAGTGATAAAATGCACAAAAGTAATAGAACATGCAAACATATTTTTACTATACAGTAGCATAGAAGTTATGTATACAAAAACAATTAATATCAATATTTGTACAAGAAAAGAAAAATGACAAGTGCAATAATTATGCATCTATACAAGATACAAGCATCAGTTTACATAACTGAAGAGGAAAATTTAGATAGTATAGCACATTTTAAGAAGAGAAAGACATGTAATATTACAGCATTCCAAACATTCATATTCTGAAAAATGACGCAGCCTAAATCATGCATTGAATCATTATTAATAAAGAATGATTTGAAATATTATTCACCTGTTTTACGAAATTTTCATTAAGAATTACATTGAATTAATGCATTTTAAATTAATAAACAGGTTGCTCTCCAAAAATATCCGAAATTTAAAATTAAATAATTAATAACTATACTAAAGATGAAACAAATGATAAGTTTTAAATGAATTTTGTACATATGATAATTTAAAAAATAGTTTCAGATTTAGTTAAAAAATAGCATTGAATTTCAACCTGCCAAGAATGCTTAAACTAACTTCGAAATACAAGTACTTTTGATTCCTTGTTTGTTTGTTTTTAAAGCTATAACTATAATAAATAAGAGTAAAAGTTGAATGACTTCCGACCAAATATTAGGCATTCGTTTACACAATTGTTTTCATTATTAGATATAGTATCAATCGATTTCTCAACCATTTGCATATATTAAATGAAGAAAAAAAGAGAAAATTGATAATTGAGCAGTTTTTACACATAACTTATAATTAAATTTAAATGACCAAACTTTTTAACTAAAAAAAATGTGAACACTAATAATAAATCTTATAGATAAACAATAAGATGTTTTATTAGTAGAAATCCTGGATTGCAAATAATTCGAAAAAATATATTTTTATGATTTTCAACAGGAGGCTTTAAAACTAATTACTATTTAAAACTTAATAAATAAACTAATTAGCTTAAAGTTAATAACACTAATAATAAATATAAAACGTGATTATGTAAAGGAAATCACTTTTATAAAAATATCAACATTAATACCTTTACCTTTTTAGTTTGTTAGTGGTTCTTATAATGCAATATTATTAAAATGTTACATCCTAATAAAAATATAAACAATAAAAGAATGAATAAATAAATAAATTCTTCGCGCAAGAAAAAATATGTTCGAAGACAGATCGATGAGAACGTAATTAATGCATAAAATGTATATGTAATTTATATACATACTTAAATAAAATGCATAAAGCTGTTGGAAAATGGAAAAAAATGGGAAAATTAACATTAGAAAAATATTATTTGCAGTCATTTAAACATGACATTTTAGGGGAAATCTGACATAATTTTTTATAGTTAAAATTGATCACACGCGTCTAATGAAATCTAATGTTTAGGATATAAATTTATGGTGGATTTTTTCCAATTTTTCATTAAAGAGCACATCAAGATGAATTCAAGGGTGATTTTTTTCTTAATAGGTTTTCAAATTGAAAGATAAAATTAAATGTTTGGCCATAGGAGAAATTAAAAATAAAAAAAAATAAAATGCGCTTTTATTTTAAGTATTAAAGAAAATCGGAATTTTCTAACACTATATTTTTAAACATAAAAGACACTTTTAATCTCAAGGATTACTAGGCTAGTATTACAAATATTTAAAACAAAAATATTTTAATATCTGTTTAATAAAATAATCAATTCAACAATTGATATTTTATCACGGGTTTCTTTAACTTAGCAATATTTAGATTAGGATATATATATTTAAAGCGGAAATACTTTCATTACTTTTTAATAAAGCAATCAATTCGACAATTTATTTTTTTAATATGACTCTTTAATACCCAGAAGCCACTAAGTATATAAAAAATATTTACAGCAGTTTTTTCCCTTAAAAATCAAACAAATAAAATAATAACATTTTAGTATGGGAACTTTAATAAAAAGATCGTTAATGCTATATGAACCAATAGTTTAGACTGTAAATATTTCGACTAGAATAAATATTTTTTAATTGTTTTAATAAAACAATTCAATTTTAATGTGAACGCTTTAATGCTAAGATCCACTAAACTAGGATATAATGGTTTGACGTAAAATTATTATCTACATTTCTTTTAAAGGAGAATAACAAAATAGTAAATAAAAAAAAATCTACCTTTCTGACAGTAACTGTATGCATGCCTCTGTAATGACAATATTTGTCTTCTGTTGCCTAGCAACAAAATTAAGGTATTTATTAACAACATGTGCAAAATAATGTCAAACAATCAAAATATTCAATTACTGAAACAAATATTTGAATTAAAAATACTGGTACATAAAAATATAAGTAACATACCGAATAACAGTTTTTTATGCTTAGTAATACACACTTTGAATACATACAGGTATTATTATTCAGGTTCCAAGGAATTGAGTAGCGTTTTTGTTTTCTTATGAAAGCAACGAATCTTCCAAAAAATTATGTAAAAGTTGGGGTTATATGACAATGTGGCAGATTTATAATGGTGTTTAAGGTAATGGCAAGGACGAAATGTTTATTTTCGGGTAATAATTGATGGAAACTCAGAATGTATTGAATGTATAGGAAAACCAAAAAAAAAAAAAAAAAAAAAACTATTCGATTTTTAGACACCTGAAGGTAAAAAGCAGAAATTTTCGGGCAGATAAGAAAGAAAATGTGTTCGTGAATATGTTGAAAATTTTTCGCTTTTTTCAGTGAAAAAAAATATGTTTTGAGAAATTCTTGATGAAGTTTTGAATTGTAATTTAATAAATAGCCTCATATATCAAAAATGATTTTATAAAAAAGATTAATAGAAAAAAAAGAACTTACTGCTTCATCCAACTCTGGTGGAAAATGAGTTAGTGGTTTAACAGCCATATCTTCAATAGCACCTTCTCTTCTGAAAGTATATAAGTAAAAACATACAGAGTTCTGGACAAAATAATAATTTTGAAAGCAAATTATTCACTAAATTTGACTTTAAATATTATTTACTTAAACACTATTTATGTTGTAGCCTAGCCAGGATCTGACACGAGTATTGAACTATTATTACCCAAAAATGTACGAAATACAAACAAGTTCGTTATTTTATATAAGTATAGAAACATTTTTTTGGCGAATATGTGGAGTGCCAAAGTAATCATCATTAAAGAAATACTCGAAACAACCAGAATAAAAGGAAAAAGATCTGATAGCCGAAGAGGGGCTGCTCAGACGAGGAAATCAAGTCCGTTGAGCATAATGTCCCTCCCGTGTTCCTTTATTAAGGACTTAAAAAATACATTGATTAGCACGTCATGTTACAATAACATCGCACCAAAAAACGCGACAAGGGGCGGGATAAAAAAAGAGAAAAAAAAAGCTCCAATAAGAAGCCTTCTTTTCAGAAAAGAAACGCCTTTTTCCTATCTTATTTTCTCACGTTGCCTAAAAAGGTATGCTCCTTGTATGAAGCCTTGAAGTAGCTGTAAATTTATTTTGTCTGTTTATGTTTGTGAAGATTTGTTTCACAACGTATTTATTATAATACGCAGGGTCCGACGTATTTTACTTGGGGATTCGGGGTAAAGAATAAGTATGGGCACTACACGAAGCAGATTTTTGAAGCTAAAATCTATATTTATTTTAAGAAAAAATACCTGATTTTTCAGCTTGGGACCCTTTGAAAGTGCGGGTTCGTGCGATAATCAGGTTATGATAACACAACAGTTTTTGTAAATAAAAACTGATTAAATTTTAGTGCTCTGAGAATGGATTATACAAACAATGATCACTGTAAATTGTAACGAATTTGTAATCCGATTGCGCGCTTATAATTTGTTACCATGTAAATAGCAAACGCAACTATACCCAACCTCCGAATATGTTGGTTTTAAAGGTGAAAAAATAAGCTTCAGCTTGCGCCCTATTTTCAGGGTGAGGACAGGAGTAGGATTATTATTCTTCCGTTACGTTACAACGTAGTTGAAAATAGTGTATCAGTTGAAGCTTATATTTGCGCCTTTAAAAACTAAATATTCGGATATTTGGCAAAAACAGCATTTTTGTAAAGGTCAGTAAAATGAGATAATAGCGCAATATTTTTGTTTTCAATCAGACCCACAACGCAATAAATTTATCTAACAAAACGCAACAAAAAATTCACGGCCTCTTTATGATTCGAGGAAGTATTTGTTGACTACTGTTGTCTGGTGGCTCGCGTAAATCGGGGCTCCCAAATGCTCTGGACAGTACTAATTTCTTACAGTTTATTTCGAAATCGTAAATCGAAGATAATTCTGACATTAGATAAGGCGAAGAAAATTACTTTAAAATACTGGTGTCCCCAGCATTTGTTGGACCTCTTTTACACGAGGCTTTTTTATTGTTGACCTATAGAAAAGTGCGTTAATGTGTGTTTCTTCCCTGTGTGCATGTCCCCTTTACCTCCCCTTCATGAATCCTCCCCCCCCCCCCCCATTGAATATCTCGTGAATAAAGTTAAGGGTCAATAGTATTTGGTAATTCTCAATGTTCTCGTAAAGTTGTGGGAAATTATGAGTCTACAAAAGAATGAATCTGAAATACTATATGAAATTGATCGAAAATATCTATAGATACTAATTATTATATCAGGCTCTATAAAATGCTAGTCATTTTTCTCTTCCAATTGTTTCATCGCTCGTCATCATGATATTCCATTCTCTGCTTCTCATTCACTAAGTCTCTGTTCATGACTCTTGAATAGGACGTATATTTCCCGAAAAAGAAACACTATTTATAGAACTGTTTCCATATCGATGCCTGTGAACAAATTCTCAAGATCAAACACGAACAGCAGTTTATTACATCTCTCATGAAATACGGATCTCCTATGCTTCAGTCTCAGTTTCATGTTAGATATTACGGATGACATCTCTCATTAAATTTCGCTCCACTGTAAAAAAAAAAAAAAAAAAAAAAAAAAAAAAAACGGACTAAAATACGGAAATTGTACTGGCAATCGAGACGCCAGTACTATTTCCGCATTTTAACGGAAAAATTCCCCCGTAAATTCTAGAAAAACGGACATTTTTCTTGAATTTACGGGGAAAATTTTCCGTTTAAATACGGAAATAGTACTGGCGTCTTGATTGCCAGTATATAATTTCCGTATTTTAATCCATTTTTTTTTTTACAGTGTAGTCACTAGCATTTGGTAATTCTCAAAGTTATCGTGAAGTTGCGAGAAACTATGAGTCTTAAAAAGAAGGAATCTGAAATACTGAACATAGTTGATCGAAAAAAACCTATAGATACTAATTATCATATCAGGCTCTATAAAATGCTAGTCATTTTGCTCTTCCAATTGTTTCATTGCTCGTTATCATGATATTCTATTCTCCGCTTCTCATTCACTAAGTCTCTGTTCATGACTCTTGAATAGGACGTATATTTCCCGAAAAAGAAACACTATTTATAGAACTGTTTCCATATCGATGCCTGTGAACAAATTCTTAAGATCAAACACGAACTGTAGTTTATTACATCTCTCATGAAATACGGATCTCCTATGCTTCAATCTCAGTTTCATGTCAGATATTACGGATGACTTCCTAATGAAGTATCTCGTAATAGAGTGTTTTGTGTGAAAGCTTTTATTGAAAGAAAATTATAAAAATACCCTGTTCCTTTGATTAAGAAAATATGAACAGTAGCTGACTTATCCACGAATAAATTTTTACATTGATTGCATGAGCAAACTGAATAAATCAATATTGCAAATAATTTTTCCCAATTATAATTAAACAAGAAAACCAGGCATGGTTAAAAAGAAATTTAGCTATTTCTTTTTAATATAATTTTCATAAATTTGATAGATCCATCAAAATAAAAATAAAAATATAGCTTCCACTAATTAACGAGTTAGAAGACGACTTTTCCATCATGCTTTAAAAAGCTCTATTATGGAAATAAAACTATAATTTTTTTTCAGATTAGACTTTGTTGAGAGTGACTATTACAGCAAAGCCAGCACGGCATTTGAACATTAGTTGATATCAGGATGCTGTTCCTGATGTAATTCCCCTGCCTTCAGTTCAAGGCCTGTTCACGTTTTTAAGAAGTTTTTCTTTTTTCTTATTCTAGAATACTGAGAAAAAAATAGTGTTTTTTTCTCCCTGTTCAAAAACCATCTACGATCCGCTGGAACTATTATATATTTTGTTTAAACTCAATTATTCACATTCTAAAATGTAATATTAATCTTATAGATTTTCTTTGTTTTTAATTACTCCTAATTTTCCTCGGAAAAATCAGTAGAGTAACCCACGGTTATATAGCGCTTAGCTATCTCTATCACTCATTCGGATTCACCACTCTTTCTTCATCTCTCCCGAAAAAAATCACCTCTTTTTTTAACAGCATTTTTTAAATAACAATATGGGTTGAAAACAGCAGTAATTGCCCATTTACTGGACATTTCTTCAAGTTATATATTTTTCATAATACAATTATTGACGCATTTTTCTGCAAATATTCGTAGACAGCAATTAATGTGTGAGGACAGTAATTGACCAGGCTGCATCAGTAATTGACCACTTCTGTTTTCCGTGTAAAAATCAAAATATAAATGCTAGTATTAAAAACTACTGCTAAAAGCAATATATGCCGGGTGATTCAGAAGTCAAGAAACATTTTAAACATAAAATATTCACAAACAAATGAAAATTGAAAAGTACCGATTTCCCTATTTAAATGTCAATACACGGTGTCCTGCCAAGTCCTTTTTCATCGTCTTAACCTTTAAACGCCTACAACTACAGTAATAAATATGGTGGCTACGCATACTAAAGTTATCATGCTCTATTCATGAAACTCCCTGCTTACAGTGCCTTCTAACGACTATGATACGAATTTCGGGGCATAGGGACCTCTTCATGCGCACAAAAAAGGAAAGAAAAATGATAAATAATGTTATGTTTTTTTATTGTTATTTATCATTTTTTTTTTATTTTATGTGTTATTTTTTTTATCTTTTTTTTGACAACCGCCTCTATTTATATATGTGCTTTCTGCACGAGCTAACGGCCCGCTCCAATGTCAAAGTCCAGGGAGCCAGTTTTACCCGGGTAGAAAGGCGGAACCTCATCCCCCTTGCAATCTTAAGTTTGCCTAACAATTCGGCTCAAAATTAACACACGGTGCAACTTGTCTATCTGCGGAGCCCCATTCTTTGCTTTCTCTACCCCCCCCCCCCCCAATACCAAAAATTATCCTTTTCATTTGACAAGTATGCATCAACCATTAAGCTTCAAAAATTACAAACTTTCCCAATTAGATCGGGCAGAGGCGGCCAAGCTGGTAGAGCATTATACTCGTAGCCGTTGGTCGCAGGACCCAGGCTAACTGCCGGCTAAAATTCCGCCATGCACGCTAATGGCGCCTGGTGCATGTAAAATCCGTCGTGGGTGCAAAGTCCTCCAAGTTACCTATGAATTATACCTCTGGAGGTGCCTTGCCAGGTGAAGGTCTCGTCATCTGATCAAGGTTCTAAATTACAAGACCAAGTTGAGTAGCGATGTGCAGGTGCCAAACAAGAGGATATAACGCCAAGTAACCGTCAAAACACAGTATACACAAATTGAGCAGTAGGCACTGCAGATAGGATGACGATCGAGGCAAAGATGACATGTTTATTGCCGCTTCGCGGCGATTAGGCGGTTACCCGCCTCGATGCCAGGTACTAAACCCGTTAAGCTGGGGCAACCCGGCAGGTAGGGGCCTGGTCATCGGTTAGAAAGAAAGGAGTTAGTGTACTAATTTTGAGAAATATACGAGATGTGGGAAAATAGTAAGGTACAAAGTTGTGCAGCAATCCCCGTTTTAGTATGAAAAGACAATTTGTGCACATAACTGTTGAGAAAAGTACACATACACCGGTAGTTTATTTGCTGATTACATTTATGGCATGAAAGTTGTCATAAAGTAACAATTAGTTGTCACAGAGCGCATTTAGCATAATTTCTTAGTCTATAGTATTCAATCAATAGTCGCAAATTTTGTTTAGTGAAGGTGATATTATCTCTTTTCTGCCGCATTCCATGACACAAAAAAAAAAGTTGGAAATTGCAAACAAAAATGAGCTTTCTATGCGTACTATTTCTAGCATTCTTATGCACAAGGTGTCTTTTCGTATTAAATTGATGTTGTAATATAATTTTGTATTTGAGTGTTTTTATGTATCTCAAACAGATTTTGAAATAGACATATTAAATCGTGAATTTGTGGCTAGGAGGGGATCTAAGAATTGCACCGAAAAACTCATGGCCCCTTTACTACATTTAAACATTATTTTTTATTACTATAGTTGTCAACGTTCAAAAATTAAGGGGATAAGAGATAACTTCACTGGATACTCTGCATACATAATTAATATAGATATAAATACGAAACGATCACTATAATGATAAGAAAGGAAGTGTATAAAACATTATAGTGTAACTATTTTAAACTCATTTTTATTCATAGTATAACGGCGTTATGTTTAATAGAATGGGGCTGTACATCATAACGTTATCGACTCTTTTGGAAATTTTGGATCACCCCAAACTTACGATATCATATGTTATCATTCCTCGAACCCCCCTCTCCATAATGATATAGTTATCAGCGGCGAAAAATTCTTTTTATTTTTACAATTTTTTTTCCCTCTTTTTTTTTTTATATTGTTTACAATTCTATAAAGGTGTGGTTATACATTTATTATCCGCATACTTTACTGATTTAAATGAAACGAATAATTAATAAAATTTCTTGTAATTAATAAAATATTTGAAAAAAAATATTATACATGAAATAACTTTATATCAAACAACGCTTTAAAGAAATACTTACTATTTAAACGATTTAATAGCTTTTTGATACATAAGGCTTTCAACAGTAATATGGTCTTCTTGCCCTTACCCCCTGCACGGGGGTACGCAGAATAAATAAAACAGGTAGCAATATTCTTCTCCATTTTTTACTTGTAAACATAAAAGTACAATTTCAAACCTGGTTTCTCTAACAATAAATTATATGCGCATATGGCAGAAGAATACGAATGGCGAACGTTGAGATATTCCATATTTTGGAATGAAATGATTTTATAATCAATGGTTTTAATAATAACTTTGTATTTTCATAAAAATAGATAACAATTAAAAAAAATTATAACAGATTATATCGATATAAAGAAAAAGTTACTAAAAAAGAAAATTTTGGTTGGCTCAAAAATGATAACGATATCAAAAGACAGCTCTCCTCCCCCTAAAGTGATAAAGTTTTATATGTCAATTACTAATGCAGTTGATATTTTACCGATCCAGTAATTGGCCACTCTCTAATAACTATATAAATCGTTATTTTTTTAAAGAAAAATAAATTTATTTACATAAAACAAACAATAATAATTTATATTCCTCAATTAATGAGCCAGAGGATATCAATTGAACTTTGTATGTAAAATGAGCAGCGTGTACTTAAAAATGTCTTGAAAATGAATGTTGAACTTTTAGCACATTTTTAGCTTTTATACATTAAAATGTTAGCTTTTAACAAAGAAAATCTTCAATATCAAAATGAAACAAAAATGGTCATGGCTTTTTTCTAATAGTAGGAGCTTCTTTTTTGAAAATTTGTGGAAAGATTGCTAATTAAACCATTGTAATATCCAATTATAAGGTACTTCTTTGCTATAGTGGGCTCCGAAGATTGAACCTCCAACTGATAGAGATGTATCGCCAAGATAGGTTGTAAAATCTCGTCAAATGGTTTAGAGTTCTAAAGAAACAGCACATCTTCAAGTTATCGTCATATTACTTTTTTAATTGATATCCCAGAACAAATATTATGTTCTTTTTTTAAATCGCATGTTCTACATTTTTTCATTAATCATCAGTATTTATTTTTATAAACATGGAAATAATCTTTGATCTACCTAGTACTGATATGCAATTTCATTTTTTCAAAAGCGAGAGTTTTTACCCAAAAAATAAGTATGCGAAAATGGTCATAATGTAAAACTTCATGTTACTAATGATGAAATTATGACGATGTACTGTAAAAAGTTGTAAAAAGTGGCTTACTGGGGGCGGAAATTGGTTTAGTGCTCCCAGAATACCGTTCGTAACTTCTTTAAGGTTTATGGCCAGAGAATCCATAAAATATGAGAGAAAAAAATATTGGTGAAAATGTGATAATTGACTGGAATAGTTACATGAGAGAAAAATGTTTTTCTGCATCTAATACGAAGATTTAATGGTCGAATTTGTTGTGCCAATAAACTATTTGAGACTGACGAATGTTTTTTCATACACTGTAAAAAAAAAAAAAAAAAAAAAAAAAAAAAAAAAACGGGCTAAAATACGGAAATACTACTGGCAATCTGGACGCCAGTACTATTTCCGGATTTTAACGGAACTTTTTCCCCGTAAATTACAGAAAAATTTCCTTTTTTTGGAATTTAACGGAAAATTTTCTGTAATTTACCGGGAGAAAGTTCCGTTAAAATACGGAAATAGTACTGGCGTTTAGATTGCCAGTAGTATTTCCGTATTTTAGTCCGGTTTTTTTACAGTGTACGTCGAAAAAAGAATAGTACAAGGATCGGTAAGATAATTTCACAATACTAGATTTTTAGAGGCATATGCGACGAAAATGGTGAATGCTTTCTCGTTCAAATTTCAAATAAAGATACTACTACTCTCATGGATAAAAATGTAAACTTGCAGAAACTGGATCAACAATCACAGTGACTGCTGGAAAGGACACATTTCAGAGGAGCTTAAAAAAGCAGATTGCAAGAATTTTACTATGAGCGTTAAGTACAATTTTGTTGATGCAAATAAGGTGTTCACACACAAAATGTTGAAAGAATGTGGAGTTCTGCTAAGTAACGAGATAAAAAACAGCGAGGTACAGCTCATCACCACATCGAAGCATGTCTTATAGAATTTACTCGTATATGGAGAAAATACTTAGGAAAAAATGTTTTTGATGAATTATTGAAAGCAATTTCCGAAATATGACCTATAATGTAATATTACTTTTTTTTCCATTCTTGTAAAGTATAGTAAGAATTGTAATGAAACATTGTAATACAATCTTATTAACATAAAATATTATACTATTTAATTCTATAATATTTATTTTTATATCGCTATTAAAAGTGCGTGCTACGTTCGCGTTTCAAGAGCTTGACCACGACCTCGGTGAAATTGACTAGAACCTTGGCGTTGTCGTGATTGTGGGGGAATTATAACAAGGAAGTACCAATTACAACTTTAGTAGCAACTATAACTTGTACTTTATTTTTTGTTTTCTACAATTTTGTGTCCGGTGATGAATTACTGATGCACTCACCCTATGTGTCAATTATACTAAATGTAATTTTTTATAAACTAACATTGAAAACAAATACAAGATGTTTGCTTATAGGTTATAATCGTTCTCAATTTTTAAATACTCTAGGTCAGAGACGGCGAACCTATGGCAAGCTGCAAATTATTTTTGGCATTGCATAGATTAGCAAAATATAGTAGAATTTCACAAAATGTATTAATTAATCTAGATGGTGTCTCTGTTTATCTGAATTCGATTAGTTCGGTTGATTGTCATTGTCATACAGATTGAAGAAACTGAAATATAATTTAATGTATTCCAATCTAGCTAAATATTGGCTCACAAAATTTTCAAAATAAAAGATAATTAGGGGATTTTCGCAAAAGGAAGATTAAAAGGTATAAAATGCCGATGTTAAAATTATAACAACTTGTAATTCAATTCCAGACACTAAAAGTTGTAGATTCTGGCGCTTGCTATTTTGACAATTTTTTTTCTGCGAGATATTCTTTTCGGAAATAAATAATATGAAAAATTGAAGTAAAAACATTTTGTCAAATCAGTCCAATTCAACTTGCATTCTCTTAAAAATAACTAAAAAGGAACCATTTTTGGTTCTGCTCGCTCCTAGCATTGAGACCTGGTGCATTTTGTAGTCCTATACGTAAAAGTTAGAGAACAGATAAAATTTTTCTGTTAAAATCTTATTTTATAATACATTTTTACCCTTTTATTTTTTTATTATTGTATTTTTATTTGTTTATTGCACGCCAAAAGTGAGTTAAGTCGCCAAATATGGCCTCTACAAATTTTTTGCCCACTTCATTGCTGGGATGTACAGTCGTGGAAAAAAAAAGTAAACACCCCTTACTAACTCCTCAACAAATTATCGTAGACGAAAGTTACTGGTACCGAACGATTGCAAATAAAGTCTACTTTTAAATGACGTATATAAAATTTGCTTAGGGGACCATCTACATATTAAAACGAATCCAAACTTCATTTTTTTCAATGGCAATACCCAATTTTAACCAGATATTTCAAATCTGCGGTTCAAACTATGCATAGACACCAAATTTTAAATCATTTGAATGATAAGGTTTTGAATTATAAACATTCAAAATTTAGTGCTTCTAATCTCTAATGTTAAATTACATTTTCATATTTTTATTTATAACTTCTGAAATTATTATCCTAATGTTTTAATTTTTTGTGTAGAAATAATATTAATATACCCAAACATAAATACGTTGAATTTGCAATTTTTATAATTTTCTGATATGAATTAGGAAATTAATATTCGAAAAAAATTATGAATTGCAATCTACAATTTTTTTGATGGATTTATATTTATTAAGTCCTGCTTTATGCAAATTCAAAATTTCACATTTTTCTTCCAAGTAGTTTTCAAATTATGCTTAAAAAACGGCAAAATGATGGTTTAAGGGGCCGTCTATGATAGAAGTGATTAAATATTTTGAAATTTTTTATGCTTTCCTGTAATCTAACAGGCTTAATTGACTGCTTAAGGTGCCTTGATCAAGAATAAAGCTCTCTCGGTTAACAATCGAGTACCGAACTTCAATTTGGATACAACACTTAAAATACGTTCGTTTTAAAATAATTAATTTCTCGGAAACTTATGGTACGAATTGCATAAAAATTTGATTTTAGACTAATTGAAGGGTGTAGAGTTCATTTATGCTGTCAGAATTGTGTATTGCTATTGAAAAAACAAAGTTATGGTTCGTTTTAATATGTAGATGGCCCCTAAGCAAAATTTATATACATCATTTAAAAGTAGACTTTATTTCCAATCTTTCGGTACCAGTAACTTTCTTCTACAATAATTTGTTGAGGAGTTAGTAGGGGGTGTTTACTTTTTTTTTCCACGACTGTACGTACGGTAACGTATTAGAATTAAATTAGATTGTGATTTGTTTGATACTTGATAGCTTAAGAAACAAGAATAAGGTTTTTTTTCTATGCAGACGATAAATGTATAAACAGTAAATATATTTCTGTTAAAAACTTTCAAGATTATTGAAAACTGTTTTTTTAATTAAATACAAAATAAGCAAACTATTTCCTTTCGAAGTCTGATGGAATATCGAATGTTTAAAATGAAATGTTATTATATTAAATGTTGTGTCTTTTGGTAAAAGTAATCATAAAGTAAATTAATATTTTTATACAATTTAAAAAATTTACTGTGCCTTATTAGGTCAAGAGACTGAGACCGTTTGTTGCCATTGTGAAATCATAATGACATCACGTCGAATTGTTGAATGGTTGCGTTATTAGGACTGTTGTACAATATTTTACTATCGGCAATTTTGTTCTGTACCCTGTGCTGAACTAGCTTTTCAAGAATTTAGAAAAACGTACGGGAGGTGTGTGTGTGGGGGGGGATATATGATAAACATACATTTTAAATATCTGTAATTCAATTAAAATGAATTTATCTTCATTTCTTAAACTATACAATACTTGCCTTATAAGTACAATTTTGTAAGCTGTTCCTGAAAGACCTTTGATCATGGCAGAAGCATTAAGATGACATCGACCATATACTACAGCACCATTCACCTAAAACAGCAAACAGTCAAAATTATCGTACGTACAAATACTCTTCATTTTAAGCATGCTTTTGTTTTGGAACAAAAAAATATATATAATAAATTAATATAAAGAAATAACAGAAAGAAATAACGGTTGTAAATGCAATTTACTAAATTCTTACTTGGGGTCTCAGGACTCTTAAAGCTTTAAAATTTTCGAAATTTTATTTTTTTTTAGATATTAAACTATTATATCTTTTCTGAACATTT
The DNA here is from genome assembly GCA_963932465.1 of Maratus speciosus. Taxonomy (NCBI): domain Eukaryota; kingdom Metazoa; phylum Arthropoda; class Arachnida; order Araneae; family Salticidae; genus Maratus; species Maratus speciosus. Next base: position 462,833,825 of record OZ010790.1, read on the forward strand.
TGGTATAAATGTTTCCTTGAAATTCCTATTAGAACAGAAGTTATGGCCTTTAGAATTATACACGCTCAATAGCCGAAGCGGCGTTTCAGAAACTTTGAAGTCAATTTTCTCCAAATGACGTTTTTGGGCATAACGCGCACGATATCTCAAAAACTTCTGATTTTTTTTTTCATGAAATTTTCAAAACATATGTTTCATGTTAGTTTGTATAAACTGAACCTAAAATTAAATTCTTATTGTTCAGAAATATATTCTTTATAGGTGATTATACTGTCGAAAATTTCTAAATTTTGCATTAACTAAATACAACTTTGTATTAAAAATAGAAAAATGCTTTAAATACAAATTTATTTAGATTCAGAGTAATTATTACAATGTGAAACATAAGTAGGACCCAAAATTTTCATTCTACTTGCAAAATTTATTTTGTAATCGTGCGCATAATCAGTTATGCCGATTTTCCGCTCGTCAAATGTCTGACATTTTAGAGCCTACTGTAAATTCTAATTCTGCATCTTGTAATTTTTCAAATACATGAAATGAAAGAACATACTTATATCTTTCATCCCAATATAAAATTTTGCTTTAAAATCAATTACATTTTAAAATATTATGTGTTGAAAATGGTCTTCTTTTTTTTTCGATTTTTGAAATTTTAAGAGTTCTGAGACCCCTTAAAAAGATTTGACATTTTACTGTTAAATATCCCTCATCCGAACCGTACAAATACAATTGAGGACGTGAGTTTCAAACCTCGCCTTCTCCAGAAAATCAATTTTTGGTAAATCGAGAAAAACCCCTGACTGTGTCCATTGGTTTTCATTGTAAACCAAGATTTTAAAATGCCAGAAATAGAGGACAGAACTAGTCTTTTTGCAGATTGTAGTGTTTTGAAACTCACGTCCTCAATTACTCTTAAGTAAACACAAAAATAAAGATTAATATATTTCCCTGCTGATGATGCGAAAATGCTTCCTTTTCTTAAGATTTTTTACATTATAAAAGTAAATGTTTGGATCAATAAAAATATTTTTCATGAAAAAGGAGAATGTATGTTTTAACTAATTATTTTTTTATATTTGGCAGTTGCAATTTTTCAGATAAAAAAAAAAGGTGAAATTATAGCTTTTGACTCTTTGCAAAACATTCAACATACAAGCTAAGTGGTTTGAAATATTTCATAAATAATTAATTAGAATTTCCATGAATTTTTTTTTCATCTTAGAAATAATCATCCAAGTCATACTTTTTTTGCATGTTTTATCAATATCTTATTAAATCTATTTTTTAATAATTCCTGCTAATGATACGTTTTTAATTTAAGGTGTCTTTTACCTTTTAAACGCGTCGAAAATTAACGAAAAACTTCAAAGTTTGAATTAGCCTACCTTCAAAGTCGTCTTATGTATAAACATGAAATTTTGGTTATTGATTAAACAGATTGTGCTCTGTAATATGCTAACATTAGAAATTTATTAACCCTTTACAGAATTTGTGTATTGTTGAAATCAAAATAGCTCTTTTTTTTACCCCATAAGTCATTGCGCGCGTGATATCTTGAGAAAGTATGTATGGATTGGCATGAAATTTGGTAAAGATACTAAACATTTATGTGTGTTTAAAATGATCTACTCTTAGGCTAAAATTATTTCATTAACTATATAAAAAAATATTTTCGTAAAAAAAATTAAAATTTTGTATTTTTAATGGATAAAAATAGTCATAACTAAAAATATTACCATTGTAAATACTTAAAAGTAGATCATTTTAAACACACATATTTGTTTTAGTATATTTACCAAATTTAATGAAAATCCTTACATACTTTCTCAAGATGTCATGTGCGGAATGACAAAAAAAGAGCTATTTTGATTTCAACAATACACAAATTCTGTAAAGGGTTAATAAATTTCTGTTGGTAGTATATTACAAAGCATAATATATTTAATCAATATCCAAAATTTCATATTTATACATAAAAAGGTTTTGAAGGTAGACTAATTCAAACTTTGAAGTTTTTCGTTAATTTTCGACGCGTTTAAAAGGTACAAGACCCCTTAAATTCCTTAAAATTTTTTCAACCCCTGTTTGTTTGCTTATGTATCACATTTCCCAAGCAAAACAGCAGTGTTCTTCTGGTAGAAGTGTGTTGTGATGGAGAATTACATGTCTGCATGGGTCGAATTTTCCAGGCATGGGCCAAACTCGGCGTGAAAGAAAGCTGTTTTGACTCCGGCATAAAAACTAAAAGTTCGGCCGTGCCGGCCTGCTAATATACGAACCCTCAAGCGTACAACACCTTGGCGAAAGACGGACGGTGCCAAATAATTTTGCCAGAAGAGCATTTTTCGTGCGTGCTCAGCTGCATTATTTTCAATTCGGTGTGTATCAGTTCAAATTAATGGCGGACCGTGCAATGTGCTGTGCATATATGGGTCAGAGGTTTGGTAATTAATCACCAAAAAATAATTTAATGATGCATGATTAAAAAAAAAAAAAAAGGTGAACCATAAAATGTTTAATTTGAGATATGAATGTTTTATGATTTTTTTTTTCTCTGTAGTTAAACTTCTTGTAAGCAACAGAATAATTTAAAAGTTTTACCAAGAATTGATTTTTATTGACATGTAATTTATTAATTTGTTCGGTGTTTGATGATAATTTTGAAGTAATTTTAATGCACGCATAATAAATAATAAACTTCATAAAATATAAAATTTAAAAATATTTCTAATTAATTAAAATGCTTCTTACAATTGAGATTTTCTTTTTAGAGCTTGTCTTTAATCTTGAAATTAAGACTTGAAAAGATACCTTATTTTGAACTCCTTATAATAGTACATATTATGAATTATTAACAAAATTAACAGACGCAATTTTTGAAACGATATTTTGAAATTTATAAATGTGTCTTATCTTGATAAATGTTTTATGAGTCCTCAATTTAATAGAACATAACTAACAATAAAACATTGAAAACATTTTGCAATTGTGGCTGAATGGAAGTTTGTAAGAATGTAAGAGTTGCGGTTCAGTGAGTTATGTTAATGGTTTTTCATTAATATAGTTCAAAAACATCAATTAAGAAATTAATAAATATATCATCACACAATTTAATGCTTAAAAATTCTACACATTATGGTACAAAAGAACAACGCTTTTTGTGTTATAAATGTTATTCCTCTTCATTTGAAGGTCATCAAGTGCTGTTTTAAAGAAATTACTATCTTCTAACTTTTATTTAACTCAAGTATTAAAGTTGATATTTCACCTGGCATCCCTCTCCCCAATATGGATGGCTTTTTAGATTCCCTATAAAACATTTTCCAAACATAGTGCACAAATGAATACATATAACTTTGCTACCATGCTATCTATATCTATAACAAGGATGAACTTTTACTATATTTGTTCATTTTGACAAAAAATAAATATAATTGGGCTATAATAATATATATTTCACAATGATAGATAATTTATATAGGATCAAAATAATGAAAGATATAAAATTATTGTTTTTAATATCATGAAATTAAGAATGGTTCCATTATGACATTCTGGAGCTTATTGAGTATTTTAATATTTCAACTATTATCAATATTTATTTTTTTTTTCATAAAAAACTGTTCTACACCCATTTAACTCATATAAACATTTAAAGTTTTTTTTTTTTTTTTTTTTTTTTTTCGCGATTCTCTTCTAGATTGTTCAAATAGTAATCACTGTAAAAGTGTGTTCCAAAGTTAGTTAGACAAAGCTATTGATAAATGTATGAATAAACATTAATGCCCCAGTGCAATAACTGGTACTTATAAGGATAATAAATAAATGTATGCAATGTATTGCCAGTTTAATAGTCTGACTGATTTGAGGTGATTCTAGATAATTTATTAAAGAAATAATTAAATCAAAAGGATTTTTGATTTCCACCCTTTTCTATTTAAAAAAATGCTTACTTTTTTCAAAGTTCACCATTCATTGAAAAGATTTTGATAAATTCATTGTTTATTAACACAGTACATTGTTAGTAGCAAAGATAGATTTTTTTTTTCTTTTTTACTTTTTTTATTGAGCAGCGGCATTCATTGATCACTATATTATTAAAGTATACATATATTCAGATTTACGAATTTGGACTTGTGTTTTTAAACTATCCATTTCTATTTACATATGTGTGAGTGGTATAAATCAGATGGTTAATCAGCTGGTTAAAAGCAGATGGTTAAAAGCATCGTGGCTTTTGAAATTGTATATTTTTAAAAAAGTAAATTTCCAAAGATTCCGTTAACAAAAGTTCATTATCGCTATTATTTTTACAAAAAAAAAGAAAAAAAAAACTCGCCAGGCACGTCTTGTGAACAGTCCTGTCTCGGTCCGAATATGAAGAAAAAAATGTAAGCCTGAGTCCGTCCCGAGTCTGCAGAAAAAAATGAAATCCGGGAACACCACGTAACTGTTCGACGCAGATCTTTACACACGCTAACATTATAAACACTAACAGTTGAAAAGTAACAGTGAGAATTATTTTCAGAAAAATAAATTATAAACTAAATGAAATTTAGTAGGAAAATTCATGCAGTCTTGTAAACAAAACTACCAAAGAAAATTTTGTTTCTATGCTCTTGTTACACACTCATTTAAGATGTAAAGTCAAAATAAGTGTTTGTATAGATTAAACCGCTTGTGGTTTTAATTATTTAAATTACTTATGCATTTAGAATAATTATTTAACCCCATCGTTGGTGTATTAATCACAAGTCACGCTCATGATTGATTCACAAGGTATGTTATACTTGCCAAGAGTGATACTCTTGATTGATTCATAAGATAAAGTTTCCCGAGCGCTCGCAGCCTTCCTAAATTTTTCTACATTTCTTACCACGATTTCAAATAAAAAATATTTTTGGTAATTTCCTTTAACATCTGAAATAGAAGTCTATTATAAAGGTGTCGTTTTAAAAATAGTGATAGCAAAATGAGAAAATTTTGGTAAACGCTGCGAATCGTAGTTTATTTTACAAAAAATCACATGCCTGTTTAATGCACAATGGGTTAAACAGAAGGGGGTAACCTATAGTCATCTTCAAAATATTTTTTTATCTGCTAGTTTGTATCATTGGAATCATTTGTATTGATGGAATTTCAAACCAACATAATTTCATTTCTATTTATTTACTTTTTATCTGAAAAACGGTACAACAGTGCTTTTTTCAAAACCTCAATAAAATATGTTTATTTAAAAAAAAAAAAAATCCTTAATTCATTTGGTAAATAGGGTAACGTGGTGCAAGAGTGCGCACTTTAGCTATTTCCTTAAATAACAATAATTGAAGAGATTTAAGGGGTGATGTTATACTTTAATTATATTGTTAGATTAGCTAACAACAACAAAAAATGCATTCACTAACTTATAAGAAACACTTTCGGTATTATTTGCAAAAAGATTATCTTCCTTATTTCGCACTCTTGTGCAACCATTGAGGGTAAGATTGCGCAATATGGAAAAGGAAGCGTTTCACTTACAAGCGACGCATTTGTAGTGACCACCACCTGCGTAGTCTGTGCACTCTTCATACTACCAATCTCTGCAAGAAATGTTCTCGAATCAATCCTCTACAATTGGTTCTCTATAGATTTATGAGCAGCCTGGACATATCTACAGTTTTTTCTTTGGTGCAGTTTTTGGCTTCATGGTTTTACTTTTACTCCTTTTTGGTGCAGTTCTTTGGCTTTTTTACGTAGCGTCATCTTCAAGCTGTCTTTTGTTGGTGAACTGCTTAAAAAATTCTGATTTTCTGCTCCTCCAGTATCGCAGCACAAATTATTTTGGATACTGCGACAACTTTGTTAATTTGACGTAAGATGAAGTTTTTGAAGTCGAAGATATACTTTGCGAAACAGAAGTTGGGTTTATTTTACATTGAGCGTGCGTCTTTCTTCAGCTTGCCTTTTCTGAAATATCATTTACTGTTGAAAGCAATTCTCTTTCCTCCTCATTTTTTAGTGTTATGTGGTTCAACAATTCTAGATTATGATAGTCTACTAGTGACGCTGCTTGGTGAAAAGTCTGTATATAAAAAAACGGCAATCTTTGAAAGGCTATAGGACCGTTATTTTAAATCCTGCTTTAGCAACGGTAGCAGTTTTTACAAAAGCAGGGGCGCACTATTACACACTTTGGCTCTTTGGCACTGCGCACTCTTGCACTATCACCACGAAATACCTCTGAAACATCAGTAATGCCATTTTCTGATAAACAAATTCAGATCACTAAGGTGACAGGTAGTCCAATAATAACCTAATCCATAATTAAAACAAAAAAAAAGTGAATTAGCTTTGTGACCTTTTTTATGATACTGTTTTCAAAAACCATAAATATTATAACATGAAGGCCAAAATCGCTTTATCTCTTCTCATTAAAAAATTCAACAAAGTACGCAGTTTTTTTTTCCCACCATAAACTTTTCATGTCATTACATCGTTTACAACTGTAGTTAAATGAAAAACTCTTGTTTGGGTCTAGAAAATAGCTCTGTGTACTCTTGTACATCACGCACTCCTGCACCAACTTACTCTATAACTTCGGTAAAGTTGTAAAAAAATTTTCGTGGTGATCGGATCACTGGTTTAGGAGAAAAGGTACATTTAGTTATCATGTAAAACACCTCAATAACCCCTTAACCCTCAACCCCCTTAAAACGATAATACGATGTTATTATAATTTCTATATGTACGAATGTCCATAGTGTCCAAAACTGTAAAGTTAAATTGCTTAAAACTGCAGCGTGTTAGAAAATTTGTAATATTTTCTTTTTTAGCGAACTGAAAATCTGTAGGACACATACTCTATATATTGAGAAACAGAAAGTTCATAAAAATTTACCGAATAATGTTATAGAACTGGAATTTTGAATAGCAATGTCAAAGCAAGAAATATTTACTGAAGTAATTGGAATTTTTTATATGGAGTATAAGAAAACATACCTCGAGTAGCTCATCGCCGATCTTGATACGTCCATCCTTGCAGGCCATGCCGTTCGGATGCATACCGCAGACGAAGACACTCATTTTGTTGCGATCTTTGTTTCCGGCTAAGCTCAAGCCTAATTTATTGGACCCTTTCACTATGTCCACGATAAGCAGTTTGCCCTTTAAGTCACCATACTTCTTTTGAATTTTTTCTGTAAAAAAAAAAAAAAGAGCAAATCATGAAACATATGAAAACATAAGGTAAGATTCAAAAACATCAAAAAATAAAAGTTATATATATATATAGTGTCCCTTCTAATTGTTGACCAATACCAAATTCCTAAACGAATAGTTTTGGAGGTATAGTTCCAGTTGCCAAAAAAAAAAAAAAAAAAAAAAAAAACGTTTCACATGTTTTTCATCATACAAAATCTATTTACGTCAAAATAGTTATTTATAACTGGCAGCAAGTTGCTGCAACAACGCTGTTCTCAATTTCAAAGGGACTATTCTCTGACGCATTTTTAAATTCATTTTTTGTTCAAAAATGCATGAAAGAGGCAGATGTTAATATTCAGAAACTATGTAAACGAAAGACATTTTCCATTTTTTGGTAAATGCATATGATCTTTCAGAATAACACTCTTAAAATGGGTGTGTTGAGCGAAATTTCCGTAAGCGACACCACGAGACAGGAGAAAAACCAGTTGTCACGTGAACACAATCGCTTATAATTACCCGACTGCCAAGAAGGGTTATGTGTTTCACGCGTATCTGTGTATGTGGATTTTTTTTATACCCTCTAAACATCCCAACGGCTGGATGGATTTTAATGAATGAGGTCTCTATCAAGTCGTCTTAACGTCCCGATGGTTATAGGCTAGGTTTTGTTTTCATAAATTAAAAATGGCAGCCATAAAATACAAAATGGTGGTAGAGAAGAAATTTTTTTTTTGCGCACCCTATTGAGTGGCATATCACTGGATAGGTCTTTCAAAAGGAAGACGATGTTTCATTGGCTATTTTACAGTCAGAAGCTCCGTTTAAATATTACACAACCTGGAAGTTGTGTAGGAAGGATCTCTAACTTTACTGCAACTCTAACCATCATAGACATCTATAGGCCTCATCAAAACAGTGTTCATAGATAGGATCTATCAATTAAACGCAACTTAAAAGCCACCAATACAAGTAAAAAAAAAAAAAAAAGGTATGTAATATAAAAAAAATAGTTTCACATTGATGAGAAATAATTAATTAGTTCGCTTTTTACGCAGTCAGGTTTTTTGACTTTTTAAATTTAATTTTTATTCAATAAGTAATTTATTTATCAAAAAATGGAAAACTCATTTCGATTCTAAATCCCTTCAATAGTCAGACCTGCCAATAGTTATGCCATTACGTTTAAAAATGAGTCAGAAAATGTGTCAGAAAGTTTGACGTTGCTGAACAGGCCTTTGGAGATTTGAGAAAAGCCTTAACGAAATTTTCCTGTTACTTGACGGATTTTTCGCCTACTGATTGGCGAATTTCAGGAAATTTTGAGCTTAACCCCTTGGGTACATTTGACGACTGAGACTCGTCATGCATTTGGCCACTGGCGCCTATTTTTATATTCGATTCATACCACTATTTAAAGGAAAATATTTTTGTAGTATTTTTCTCTTGCACATACTGTCAAAGTGTATATGAAAGATTTTTGTTTTGAGAAAGCGGTGCGAGATAGAATTAAAAAAAAAAACCCGCCATTGGCAGCCCTGAAATAAATCCGTACCTAAGGAGTTAAGGCGGTATTAAAAAAATATGTTCCCACGTTCAACAACTCAAAGTTTTCGAACACGTTTTCAGACTCATTTTTAAAGGTGAAAACATGAAACTTGCTGATGTGATTTTTGAATGAATGGATAAGCAGCCTTATGTTTTCATTTTTCGCTCAATTAATTAGAACTTGACTTATAAACAATTATTTTCTCAGTATGACCATTTTTTTTGTTCCCAGCTCTCTCGCTTCGAGAATGCCAACTTTGACAGCATTTTTTGCAATATATTCTGCCTTTATCAAATAATAGACAAGCACGGCACATTATATAGTTTCTGAATAAGAGAATCTGCCAATTTGATGCGTTTCAGAACAAAAATGAATTTAAAAATGAGTCAGAAAATAAGCAGTTTGGATTTGAATACACCCTTAAGTACGGAAAGTTTCCGATTTGACGGAAAATTTCGTTTCAGAATTAAAAAGTGCTAGCAGAAGAGTTTCCGGAACACCTTTGTGAACTGATGAAAATGCAGGTAAGATTCAAAGATTTCTGGTCATTTACATCAGCATTTACATTAGGTAGGGTAAATTTTAGTATTTTGAGGAAAAATGAGTAAATCAAAGCGGAGACTTTCCTGAATTAACGGAATATAATCAATGGGAAAGTATAAGTCAATTCACGATTTTTTCTTATTCTTTATTATTATTAGTAGTAGGTATTAGTATTAGTATTATGCTGACTAGGTAGAGATCTGCACAAGCCCGGTCTCCGAGGCCCGTACCCGGCCCGGCGAAATGAAGACGAACTTCCAAACGGGCCGGGCCGGCAAAAAATTGAACGGGCCTGCAGGGCCGGACCAATAAAAAAATTTAAGCGGGCCTGCTGGCCAGATGTAAAATTTTAAACGAAGCTGATAACATGTGAGCCATTTTCAATGAATATAGGTTTCGCGAGAAGAAGTATAAATGTGCGTCCCGAACAGTTGCGAGTTTGACAACATCGATACTGAAATGTAACATGTCCAATCCATGGTAGAGATCGGTATCGGACAGTTACATGGTGTCTCATCCAAGGTTTAATTTTTTCTGCAGACTCGTTCCGGGCCGAGGTCAGGGTTTAATTTTTTTTCTACATAGTCGTGCCGGGAACTGGTCTTAATCGTTCTCAGAATGTGTAGGGCAGGCATTATGTTTTGTAAAAGTATTAATAGCGATAATAAATTTCTGTTAACAGTATGTTTGGAAATATACCTTAAGATGGTTCTCAAATTCACAGTGCGAAACTTTCTCAACAATGCGAAATTTTCCGACATATTTTCTGACTCATTTTTAACTGTAAAGGCATAAAATTGTAAGGCCTGACTATTGGCGTGATTTGGAATCGAATAGCGTTTTCCATTTTTTATAAATTACTTACAGAGATATAAGAAATTCTTGTCACCGGACTATAGATTTTTTTCCTTTCTCATGCTAACCGCCATTTACATTGTTTCTGAATAAGAATACCTGCCAATCTTACGCGTTTCCGAAAAGAAATGAATTCAGAAATGTGTCAGAATGTAGCTCCTTCGGATTTACGAGGAGCCTTAAAAAATGACAGAGAAATATTTTCATAAATCTACTTTTTGTTATACAGCTTCAAAAGTTATCATGTGTTTAACCCTTTATTCCAAACTACATTAATTTTGTTAATGAATCCTTATTTGAATCAGTTATCATTAATGTTCTGTTGTGCGTTTTCTGTTTTGCGAACACATTGTAATCTAAAATGTACTGTACAATATTCCCATAAATATGTATGTAATATTCATTAAAATAATTTTAATTGTATGTCGAGAAAAAACGAAATTTTTTGTAGAAATTGAGTCGCGCCGGGCCGGGACGAGAAGTGTGAAAATGTAAACGGGCCGGGCTCGGGCCGAACATTTAATTTTTAGATTGGGCCGGGCCGGACCAAGATACTTTCGTACGGGCCAGGTCGGTCCCGGGCCTGAAAATTCTAGCCCGTGAAGACCTCTAGACTAGGGGGAAACTTGGCAAGAACCTAAAGTGGATTATCAGAGTGAAACATCTGATAGTTTTTACCAGAATTTCCCGTTAAATGGCAGCTTCTACTGTTGAAAAGAAAAATATTAAATATTTTAGAATGTCTTAATTCCATCAGAATTACATTTGTTTTTAATTAAAATCTTAAAAAACCTTTCTTGCGTTAAAAGATCCGAAAATATTTTCTTTGTATATTTTTAACACATTATATACAATATAAACACATATAAAGATCAAGGACGAGAAAAAATATTTGTTGAATGCATATATCCAGGTAAATGGCATTTTCCCAATACTTTAATTAAAAACAAAAACGTGTTCTGTTTTATTCCAAAGAATCTAGTGATTCCAAAGAATCCCTATTTCATCCTTCTCGAAATAAATTTGGAAGAGCCGAGTTGGTATATCCGGTTGTTAAAACAAGCTATTGAATCAAGAGAGTTAAAAGGGAAATGCATATAAAGTGCTAGTGTAATTTATCTTTACGACAGAATACATTTTCTAACAAACCATTTCTAATTTTTAAATTTATTTCTCCATTTTAACCTTTTACAAGCATTTGTTCTCAACTGGGAACATCCAATTGAAAAATCATTTAAAATTTAAAATTTGATTTGTATTGATTTGGAAAACAACAACAACAAAAGTTATTACTGAAAGATAGTCTTTCTGATTTTTTTTTTAGATAAAAATTACGTTTCAGACATAGGGGTTTGAGGTATTCTCACGAAATTTTAACTTTCAGGAATAAAAATATGGTGAAAATAAACTTAATAAAATACCATTTTAAACTTACAGATGAATACCTTAATGATTCGAAATAAAGAAAAACTGGTCAGCAACGGCGATTTTTTTTTTTTTAATTTAACTGAGGTTTAAGTTAAACTTGTGAGTTGCAATATAAATTTACATACATTAAACATTTCATGAAATTTGAGCAGTTGTATGAAATATTTTTCATCTGCGCATGCGCACACGATAACAAAGTTTTTTTTTCATGATTCGATAGTGAATTCTATGGAACAACTCATATAACAAAAGCCTGTCAAATATCGTGAAAATTCAGAAAGATATCGGCGATAGAGTGGGCTGATTTTTAGTTCCTCTCTAAAATCTGCTGAATGATAAGAGATTTTCCACAAATTGCCATTTTTTATTAACTGGCTTTCAGAAAAGGGGCCAGTATTTACTGAATGCCAACGAGTAGATTTAGAGCAAATGCTTTGATTCTGATACTTGGGTTGGTTGGTTGGTTGGTTGATTTTTGACGGCCAATTATCTGCATGAGGGATATAGGCGCAGGAGAGAGTGCCCTTCGTGGGGGTCTTTCTAAGGGAACCTAACCCGTATTTACGCATGGAAATCCATGGCTCGAAGAAAACCACGAAAACTCCGAACGATTAGGCCGACGGGCGCGATTGGGTTCAATCACAGCACCTCCCGTCTACCAGCTTCGAGAGCAGAACCTCTCAGCCACTGGTGGGGCCCTGATACTTGGGATAGCGTCGTTCTGGTGGTTTTACAAGAACTAAAGCATCAATAAAAAATGAAAATTTAAAATAAATAAAAATTAAAAACGACAATTTATGGAAAACCCCTTATCATTTAGCTGTTTTTAGAGAACAACTAAAAAAATTCTACAGATTATATACAGGTCTTCAGAAAAGGATTAGGGTACATTTCCACTTATTGACGGTAATTGCGGAAGGGAAAATATCAACACTCTAAAAAAATTCTGTAATTTTTACAGAAATAAATATATATTTTTCACAGAGAAAAACTGTTTTAATGACAACTTATAGATATTTTTGTAGATTAAGGGGGCACAGGACCTTTGAGTTTGTCGAAACAATCAGAAACATCGACTTCTTCAAAGTACCAAAACACAAACAATATGCAATTAAGACCTTTTTTTCCCCCTTCCTGCCTAAAATATATATCCTTAACTACATTATCCAGAAAAATAAATGTTGTATGCACAAAATTAATATTTAAATTTAAAAATTCATCTCGCTAATGCGTGATTAAAAGCTAGCGCATGATAAAACTCTAAATTATGCATAGAGAAAACAATTTGTGAACAAAATAGAATCATAACATACCTACTTTTAACTTAAAACCAAAATATAAGCAAAAAGTTTTGTTTAAAATTTAATTTTAGCACAAAATAAAAAAAAAGTTCAAAAATCTCAATTTTTTAAAAGTTTTTCAAATGCAATAAAATAAATAACCAAAATATGTGAATTTTTTTGGTTTTAGCCTGTAGACTATAAAGAAACGCATGTTTGGTTAATTTTTTTAAAGCTGTAGCTTACATAGTTTAAAAGTAACACTGCGCGCAAACTCCAAATTTGCTAATTTGAGAAAACGCTTTTTAAATTTTCAATATCTACGGACCTTTCATTATACTCACAGTCTAGAAATTATAACTCAAGAAATAATGCAGATTTTTGAATGCGGTTTTTTTGCATATTGTTAAACATTTTTAAAACATTCAGAATTAAGCAAAAACCAAAAACTGATTTTTTGTAAATTTAAAGGTCCTGTGCCCCCTTAAATGGTTTTCCACTGGCGCCAAGATTGATAATTTTTTTTTCTGTCAATTTGACAGATTTCTTCGACAGTGAACTGTTGTACGCGTTTCGTATCGTAACTGAACGAAATTTTTTAAATGGTATGTAGTATATAGTATACAAATCACCAAAGAGCTCATATACAGGGCTGCACAAAAGAATTCGGATATTTTTTCCGACTATAGATTGGAATTACAGAAATCTGATATGAAGCGTGTTATCCGTTTTCCAAATAACTTACTTAGACATCATGTTTCACTTTATTAAACTGTGAAGTTTTGTTAGAATTACCCGGAAATGTTGGAAAGTGTTTAATAATCTAAGCTTGACGCATGAGTTTTCTTTCTTGTTTAATGAAGAAATGATATAGCGTTTTATTATTTTATAACACTATCATAATGATGGTACATACATTATCTTAGAAGGTTATTCAATGATTTTTTAGTTATGAGACTCAGTCACCCACATAGCATTTTTAGTTTGCAGAAAATTTGCAGAAGTCTTGCTTTGAAAACCTGCAAAGTTTCAGCAAGCTCAGCATGACAAGACTTAAAGTTCATAACAAGATTGCAGCAAGATAACGCAAACGCCGAAGTCACCACACTTTGAACTTGCAGCTAACTTGTCGTGCAAGTTAAATTCATGCTGTATCAAATTTATTGCAAATTAACGGCAAACGAGTAATCAAAAATACTGCAAACTTACTGCAAAGTAGTAATCTTTACATACCATATCGACTGTTTACAACTGTTACACTATAAATTAAACCCATAAGCATAAACCTGATCAGGTCTATTGATGCATACGGTTAAGGTGCATGCATCGTTTTTACCACCATAAACAATTTAGGGTAATATTTGTACTTTCAATTCGAGTCTCTTTTGGTATTTGATAAGTATAGCGTTTAAAAAAAGCGGTGCCAACCGAATAAAATGTCTGCAATTTCTGCGTATCTGCTGATTGTCTATTCTCTCAACAGAGGGATTTTTTGCTTTCGTCACTTTCGTGAATTAAAGACAGTCTTGCAATCAGTTTCACAACAAACTACTCATGCAAGTGGGTGATGGTATACCTTGCGGGAGATTTGCTGCGAATTTCTCAATTCAAATTTGTCACGGTAAGGTAATATCAGAAAAAATCAAACTTGATGCTAATGTTCATACTATCTGGGCACCACCAAGACAAGGTGATTTTGTCACACTTTTTAAAACAATAGTAAAAAAAACTTTTAAAATTTACTAACTGTTAATTTTAAAATTTACAACTGACATCTCTGAACTAGAAAAAAAGAATTATAAATAGTTTAAAAGAACATTTAAATAATTGTGTGATCTTTAAATGCAGCCAGAGGCAAAAAATGAGACAAAGTCACACCGGTTGACTGTAAATAAACAAAATGAAATAAAATATACCTGGATCAAAATATACATAGTCTATAAATAAATGCAATCAAAACTAGATATAGAGCATTTTACAAATATTTAAATATAAAACAAAATCTCTTTCTGTTTTTTATCCCAAAACAGCTATAGCTGAATAATCATCATAAATATATCATTGTTCCCAGAATAAATTTGGAAGAGCTAAGCAAGAATATCCGCTTTGTTAAAACAAACTACTGAACCATAAGAGTTTAAAGAAGTATGCTTATAAAATGCTGTTGGCATTTATCTTTACGACAGAATAATTTTTCTAACGAACCGTTTCTAATTTTTAAATTTACTTCTACATTTTAAAGGAACATTTTCGTCTTCATATAACAGTTTTATAAGAAGTGATTTTGCTGGCAATTTAATAAGCGATTTGATTTTTTTCGAGCGAAATACAAGTTTATTATATTAATTAAGCGAATTGGCTGAATTTTGAGATAAAAATTAATTTCGAAATATATTTAAAGTATGACGTTTCATATTTAGGTACGAGATTTTCAAAAGCTGACATTGCGAATTCTGAACACATTCGCCACCGGGAGCAAGTAATCTCGTTTTTATTCAAACAAGAACGAAAAACGATGAGTCAAGCATAGATTATGAGACACTTTCCAAAACTTCCAGAATACTTTGACAAAGCTTCACCATTTAAGGGGTCTCAGGACTCTTAAAGCTTTAAAATTTTCGAAATTAAAAATTTTTTAGATGTTAAACTCCTATCTTTTCTGAACATTTTGATATAATTATTTCTTTATAATTACAATTAGAACAGAAGTAATGGCTTTTAGAATTATACCCGCACAATAGCTGAAGCGGCGTTTCCGAAACTTTGAAGTCGTTTTTTCTCCAATTGACGTTTTTGGGCATAACGCGCACGATATCTCAAAAACTTCTGAATATTTTTTCATGAAATTTGCAAAACACATGTTATATATTTTTTTAGGTGATTATATTGTGGAAATTTCCTAAATTTTGTATTAGCTAAATACAACTTTGTATAATATAAAAATGCTTTAAATACAAATTTATTTAGGTTCAAGGTAATTATTACAATCTGAAGTATAAGCAGGCACCAAAATTTTCTTTCTAGTTTCAAAATTTATTTTGTAATCCTGCGCGTAATCTCTTATGCCGATTTTCTGCTCATCAAATGTCTGACAGTTTGGAGCCCCATGAAAATGCTAATTCTGCATCTTGCAGTTTTTTAAATAATGGAAATAAAAGAACATATATCTTTCATCCCAATTAAAATTGTGTCTTAAAATCAAATATATTTTAAGATATTAAATGTTGAAAATAGTCTTTTGTTTCATTTTTTTTCCAATTTTAAGAGTCCTGAGACTCTTTATAAAGTCAAAAAGATGGTTTTTAAGTAAATCATTTGCAAAAAGCATAACACATTTGAAAAACTATTTTGACGAATTCCAATCAATAGTCGGGAAAATATCGGAATTCTTTAGTGAAACCCTGTATACATTCTATAGATTTGCATATATATATACTACATAGTATGCTAAAATTTATTTCAGTTAAGGAACGCATAGCACAGTGGAAAATTCCTCTTCTGTATTTTTTTTTTAAAGGAAATGTACTCGAGATATTTTGTTCTGCCCTGTATATGATCTTTTACGGAATTTATACATACTAGGCAATAGGCAAAAAATTAGTTAAATTTTAAAAGGCGTTCTACAACTGAAAGCGCGCTTCCAGAAATTATTGTGAATAGACCATACTGTAAACGAATTATTTTGTGTGTCTTGTAAATGAACAATAAATGCTATGCACAGCATATTCCATAGTAAGCTTCTTGTAGTTGCGAATCAGTGTTTCATATCAATTTCGATATATATGGAATAGTATAACATCATTAAAATACACCGCGAACGATTTTTTCCCATAGATCGTAGTGTAACGAAATTCTTTTGAGTATCCCCGTAAAGGAACTATAAACGCCACACAGTTCATTTTCAATATCGAATATGCCATAGTAACCCTCAATAAGGTTAAAGTATTGTCTGTCAATTGCATGACAATCCTATTCTATTTACGTGAGTTAGAGCACGAACAGACAGACAAATAAATTCATAAAGATTTTTCAACTATGTTGGAAAGTGTTAAGAACATCACTGACTAAGGACGTGGCTTCTACTTTACAGAAAGTTCATTTGTATCTTTTTGTCGATATTTTTTTTAGATTGATAGACATTTAATGATACACCTGTTCATTGACAGATATTTAATGATACATAAACTTGAGAAACTTATCTAGGAAAGCAATTTACAAAAGACTCTCAGAAGAAGGAGGATCTTCTACTGTTTTAAGATCAAGATTTCACAAAAGCATACGTCCGCAATATGTAACAGAACACTTACGGTTGCAGGGTAGTCAATTAGTTAATTTATTATGGATTACCATTTTTTTTCTTTCTTTTAACGAAAATTTCCAGCGCTCCGTGTTACGTTTCTTTTAAATAGATCAACTAATCGACTTTTTTTTTCTTTTTGGAAATTAAAGATTATTTATTTTGTGGGGTCATGAGCTTTTCATACGTAAATAAATGAATAAATAAAATAAAGTTACGTTGAAGTTAAATAAAAAAAAGGCGAGAAAGTGACACTTTTTTTCAAACGATTACCATTTTACCAAATTTCTTCCAATTTCACTAAAAATAGATTCACCCCCAAAAATTCAATATATTTTCTGAAAATGATGACAATGATGATGAAAAATCTGAAACCAAGCTCTGGACTACATATATGCAGAGCGATGGGCGCACAGCGACGCGTATTCATTTGCAACTGAGAATACATCAATTTTATTAATTATTGTACAATAAAAATATTTTTTTAAATAAAAACTATGGATAAATTGAGTTTTTCTATGTCTTTATTCTTTCTCTCCGGAAGTTGACCTACTTTTCCTGCCTAAATTAAGCCAAAACCTATTTCAGATTATACCAAAACGGAACGATGAAAAAATGTACATCTGTTTAATGAAATTCGAGATAAATGGCGTTAACACAATATTTTAATTGAAAATAAAATCCCTTTCTGATTTCTTCCAAAGAAGTTAGCAGCGCAATCACTATATGCCCCCCCCCCTCGAAATATATTTAAAAAATCTTTGGTATATCCAGTTTGTTAAAAGAAACTATTGAATCAAAAGAGTTAAAAGGAAAATGCTTATAAAATGTTAGTGGAATTTATCCTTACGGCAGAATAATTATTCTAACGAACCGCTTCTAGATTTTAAAATTTATTTTTACATTTTAAAAGAACATTTTCGTCTTAAACGATAAGGAGTGATTTTATTACCAATTTAATGAACGATTAAATGAAACGCAATAGAATCTCATTGTATTAATGAAGCGTAACTGGCTAATTTTCAGAGAAAAATTAATTCGGAAATGTATTTAAGTATGGCGTTTCATATTTAAGTAAGAGATTTTGGAAAGTGGATTTTGTTGATTCTTAAATAATACGTTTGATAGTAGATAGAGACTTACTGTATTTTTTGCATAGGCCGTGCGATTTCTTTACCGCAAAATTTATTTAAAAATCGAGATGCGTGGGTTACTTGATTATCTGGTATTTGACTGGCCACTTTGTTCAGGTTACTACTTCTTATTGGTGACCAATTAACTAATTCTAAACCTTGTGTTTTAGTGTTATAATTCCGACAGCGAAAGATATTTGAAATGTTGTTCTTTACCACACTTTAACTATAAAAAAGCTGGTGAAAATAATTAATTTTAAGCAAGTTGTGAAATTTAAATTTTGCTACGATCCTTAGGTCCTATAAGTTATATTTAGAAAAACTGTCTCTATGATCTAACAAATAAAACAGTAAACTAGTTAGATGTTCCAATCCCAAAACTTTCTTTTTTTTACATATGCATGTTAATATTTCAAAAAGTTGTTACACGTGTAATACTTCAGTGTTATTATTTCAATAATACACCAACTTTGATTTTCATCTTAAATTTCTGCTTCATTTTACTAATCGTAATAAAAATGTGTTAATCTGGATAATAATATTTAAGAAAATCAATGTTTTTCTTGTTGTACGTCAGCTGCTTGAGCCAAATCAATCTCCGAATCAGCTAGATGGAATTGCCCGTCGCTGCATGAACAGCCGATGTACAGTAGAACTACGAAAAATCGAAAAAATCGCTGTCACAGCGACCTCTTCGGGGGAAAATCATCATTCCCAGCTGCGATCTGAAGTCCCTAGTCAAAAACATATACTACATGAAGTTTGGTTCAATTCCATGCATAACTTCGTACACTTTTCAATGATACAATAATGAAAATGGTACAAAAATCGCTATTACAGCGAACTCTTCGGGAGAAAATCATCATTTCCAGCTGGGAAACTGAAGTCCATAGTCAAAAACATATACTGCATGAAGTTTGGTTCAATTCCATGTTCCATGCATAACTTCGTACACTTTCCGATGATACAATAATGAAAATGGTACAAATATCGCTATTACAGCGCCCGCTTCCGGCGGAATCTCTCCCAAATTCCGGCTGGCCACAGACAAAAACATATTAATGAAATTTGGTTCAATCCTATGCATAACTTTATACACTTTTCGATGATATATTAATGAAAAATGGCACAAAAATTTCTATTACAGTGCTCCCTTCCTGAGGAATATTCCCAAATTCACGTGGAACCTGCTGGTCATAGCCAAAAACATATCTATGTAATTTTATTCAATTCCATGCATACGCTGTACAATGATAAATAGAGGACATACGGACGGACAGACAAACATTTTGTATAAACATGTTTTTTGGGATCTCTGACCCCTAAAACGTGTAAATCCCCTGAAAACCGGAAGTCGAAAAAATTTCGATTACACAATACTTTCTTCTTTAGAAAAGAGAGAGTAAAAATCCATTTTATATCAAGTTATGCTACTTTGAATTTCGCGAATTTTCAGCGTCTTCTGGCAACTAAAAACGCTTTTGGCATGACCAGTGGTCATTGCTTAAAATCGCTGAGTGCAATTTTGTATTTAAATTTACGAAACTATGAAGTCATACATTGTGAATGGCTTGCAAATTTTGTACTAATTGTTATATTTAAATAGAATAAAAGCTATACCTGAAACTTCTTGTCGGCTTCTCACTTCCACCTAAATGATTTATTAAAAATTAGAGCGCGCGTGTTATACAATGCGCGACGTATACGAAAGAAAAAAATACGGTAGTCTTTAAATGTAAATTTTTAGGTAATAATCTTTGGGAGACTATTCTCAAGAATATTCTCATCGAAGAGAATATTTGAAAATATCCTCACAGAAGCTAATTTGAATACTAACATCACCTTGGATATTTTAAACGTGAATAAATGTTCCCAACATTAATTATAGATATATAAAATACTTTTGAATCAAAATTTATCCGACAAGTTCGTATAATAATAAAAACAAATCACTAAATGAAGATGGCATGTTATAGTATTACACATTAATTGATATAGTTAAATATATATTAATGTAAAACTTATTATCAAATAGAACCCACTATAGGTAATCTCAATATATTGACAATCTTAAACATTTTAATATATATATAACGAAACAAATTAATGGGTTAAGTCGAACAATCACGTCGTGCTTTTTACGACATATATACGACATACATATATTACGATATAATATTACTGGATTAGTACCACATTTTAATCAGCCATTGGTGAGGTTGTATAGCAGTCGTACCACTTAGCGCAAGCAAGTATTGGAGGTGTCAACTCTGTGGAAATTTAGCAGCTGTGGACCGATGATAAGATTGGTAGAACCCAATCAAACACTCATTTATTCGTGATGAAGACAAGGCAGATTAGACCGCATGAGTGGTAAAAAAAGGCTTATGAAGAAATCTAGGGTTTTCCCAATAAGAACATAGAAACGTAGTCATCGGAATCTGTTTATTCCATCAGAACATACCAACGTAAAACAATTCCCACAGGATGAGAAATCAGAGCCATCCCGCTTGAGCACGAACTAGTTATTTATGCGAAAGATATGTTAAATAACGAATTAATATTCTACGTGTCTTAGGACACCAGGTAACAGATTAATGAAACGATCAAACAGCACAAATAATCTATTTCTGAGCTCATGCTCGAGCTATTTATTAGAATGCGCGGAGGAAATCGGATTGAAATGGAAACTTCAGGCTAACCAAACAAATTCACGAACGAGACTCGAAATGAAATCGCGATCCGTCACTCGGCCAATGGAGAGCGATCGAAAAACGTCACAGAAAAGAATCCCGGCGCTGCTAATGGAAGGATTTCGAAGTGAATAAGCTGACGCTCGCCAGCTGGCGGGAAAATGAGTTGGAATCAAATAAAAATGTAAAAATGTAAAAATGGCTTTTATAAACATTCGAAAAATAAAGTAACTGCGTTCAGAATTTTACAGTTTGATGGACGATAAAAATTAATGAAGGGATTAAAAGTTTAGGTTAAGTTTTTGAATAAAATTATTATTAAGATAAGCTAAATTTAGGAATTTAACTAGAAATAAATAATAGAGAGTATTAAAAAAAAAGAAACAATGAATATGCCAGCAATTTAGAATAATTTAAATGAATAGTAAAAGTAAAATTTTTTTTATAACATATATATATATATATATATATTAATTTATTGAATTAATTATTGTAATTGAAATAGATGTTGATTTGTAATTATATTATGGCTATATATATATGTATGTATAGGAATAAAAGATAAAGTTTGGAACAATAAAAGATAATAGACTCAAATGTTCAATAAACGTGATATCTGTAGCTAGACTCATAAAAAGTGAAGTGAAAAGAGCAGAGCGGGATAAGGTTGTTCGATAGATTTCAGCAATAGAGATGGTTGAGGATTTTAACGCAAGGCTCAGGGAAGCTGTTGCGGCAATTATTGTTCAGTTCTACAATGTTATTTGAATGTTAAGCTGTATGTTTAGTGATGTATTAAACCTTTTTATACATATTCACAGTTTGAAGAGTATCAGTTTCGATCAAGCAACACATTATTGACCTTTATTCACACACACACACGCACATATTATTATTATTATTATTATTATTATTATTATTATTATTATTATTATTATTATTATTAGCTTGTTATCATACGATGCAGCATCATTTCACTTACCAAAAATATGGCTCGAGCAACTCAATGATTATAAAAATAAAAATAAAATAAGCCTCCAAGTAAAATAAAAAGTAACGTGCACAATATGAAAAAATACGTGGAAAACTGTGAGTTTATTAAATAAAATAAATAAATATAACAATGTTTTGAATAAATAAATTACCGAATTTTTAACCATCGAATATTCATTTATGTAAAAAATTCCAGTTTTTCATCCATCATATGACTAATTCTCTTAACAACAATGCCCTATTTTATTATCATATGCCTTTAAAAAATTATTTCAGCACAGTAGCACTACTATATTTATCGGATCTATATATTTAGATTTTTTTAAAGCTATAGCAGTATGTATAAGTTAATTTATTAGATAAAATAGGAATATCTCCAGTGTAGATTTTAAGCTAATCTTAAATAGTGCATATTTTTCGAGTAAAGATTTTATTTATTTATTTTTATCTTCAATGCAAAAATAGCTAATTTATAACAGTTACTGTCGTTTAGATCTGTATAAGAAACTGACCATAGTGAAGGAAAATAATAATGCTATTTATTTTCTGTCTGAAATTCATTTTACATTAAATTTTAAGAAAAACTACATTTTTTTTCTTCAAAATAGTGTGAACGTAAAATGAAGTTCAAATCCGATGAATGTATCGCACTGCGATATCATTTTTTTTTTTTAAACAGCTGTATCAGCAGTTATCCAAAAATCCATCATAGTTCAATGATGACGAATGCTGAAGTTGTAACTAAAATAAGCAGATTTCCCAAATCTCCCGGTGCTCCAATGTCCATTTTCTGTGTCTCTTAGTTGAGTTCACACACGTCACCACCTAGCGGGGTAAACTGCCGAATTAGCGTTCCTAACTGGAAAATAGTACGATATACACAGTTCTACCACTGGCGTCTATTTTTTTTTAAGATTAGATTCGTACCACCTTTTTCAAACAAAAATCGTAGACAACATGTGCAACTCAAATCTACTACAAACTTTATATTTTAAAACAAGTGGTACGAATAAAATATAAAAGATAGTCGCAAGTGGCAGCCTTGAAGACGGGAAAAAGGTCAATTACAAAGTTGTAGAACGTCGTCGATTTACTAGTATAAAATGATGTCTTATACGTAAAAATAACTGTATTAGAACTCCTAAAATGTAATACTTTTATATCCTATCAACAGCTTAAGGCTCCTGTCCCTGCCGGCGAAGGTACTCACGAGCTAATGTTAATCCAATGGGGAGGGATTTTTCTAATATCTCGTTTGCATTTCGACATTTTTAAATATTTTTTTTTTCATTGGATAGCTGAGATCCGTCTCTGCATCGAATCTTTTTTACTTTTTCGATTTTGGTTGCAGATAATTTTTTAGAATGACACTTTCATTTTCAGAACCGGTTTCGAAAGTGAAAGTAACTTTATAAAAAAATATTTGCGACCAAAATCGAAAAAGTAAAAAAGGTGCGATGTAGAGACGGACCTCGGCTATTCAATGCAAAAAAAAAAAAAAAAAAAAAAAAAAAAGAAAAAAAAATGTCGAAATGCAAACGAAATATTACACAAATCCCTCCCCATAGGATTAGCATTAGCTCGTGAGTGACTTAGCCGGCAGGGACAGGAGCCTTAAACAGGCCACAAATTGCATGCAAAAATGTCACAATATAAGGAAGACCAAGAATTTCTTTCTATCTGATTGACCGGTTCAAATAAATTGTGCGTCTGGTTTTCAACGCCACACTTTTACAGAATGTTTTTTTAGAGGTATACAAATTTAAAACGAAGTAAAACACATAAAAATAATGTTAATGGGCACGATCTTGGTTTTATTAAAAAATTTTTTTATGTCATTAGTGTTTAAAAATGATTTCTTGCATATGGGCGCCGTGGCTGGCTCGAATGAAACGCAATCTGGAAGTCAAATTTTCGACCTCTTTATAGAGCAGTAATCATTAATGCGGCCAATGTTGATTTCCAAGTGGTCCAACGTCTGTGATTTATCGGCGTAGACCAGCGACTTCACATATCCCCACGGAAAGTAATCCATTGGAGTGAGATCACATGAACGTGGAGGCCAGTTTGCAGATCCATTATGCGAAATTATGCCTCCCGCCATAAACTGATGGTGTTTTGCACAATTTGCAAGCGTTGTTCTGACGTAAGTCTATTCACGGTGAAATGACAAAATATACTGAGCACAAATCATCAGTCAGGTCAAACTAACTGTGGCTAGAAACAGTGTTGTCAATTTCAAAACCACGCCTCTAAAAAAACACCCTTTACATTCAATTTGTGACATATTTAAGCTGGTGATAGATATAAAATTTACATTTCAGGTTTTCTGATAGTTTTTTTTACATGTAAGATATTATTTCATACTAAATCGGGGACGTTCTACAACTTTGTATTCCGAAATGTTTTCCTCTATATCATGCCGTTTTCGAGATAGGAACTGTACCTCCACAGTTCTCTGCTAGGTCGTGCGCTAAGCGATCATATCGCGAAGCGCGCAGCCACTTTTCTATACTTATACACCAGTTTTATGACTATAGCTGTTGCCGTTGTGAAGTTTATGATGGTGGGCAAAATTTGTGGACATCATGTATGTAATTATATAGTATAATATATAATTATATAGTGTCTCAAAAAGATTGACACGTGCTTTAATTTTTTATTTTTTGGAAATACGTAGTCTATGTAAATTGCAAAAGTCTTCAAAATAAGATAGGATTTAAGATCATGTCGACAAAATAGTCCTGCCATTAAATTTAAAAAAGCTATACTTTTTTAATTTTTAGACGATCACTGGGGCGTGTAAGTTATATTTAGAAACATTTTACCTGTTCCCTAACACGTAAAACAGTAAAAATTACATTCTCCTACGACCTAAACTCACCGAGTTATTATGCTTTTAATTTTATGAAATTTCGCAGCTTTCCCTCACTAAAAATAAAACAGATGACGTTTTTGTGTATGAAGGCTTCGAAATTTCGTAAAATTCAACGTATGGTTTTCGTAAAATTTAACGTACGACTCCAACTCGGTGGGTTGCAGTCGTAGAACAATAATTTTTTTTACTGTTTTACCTGTCAGAGGAGGAAAATATTTGTATAAATATAACTTTTAACACCCAGTAACCGAATAAAAATTAAAGTGGATTTCATTAACATAATCTTGAGTACTACCTTATTTGAACACTTTTGTAATTTACATCGCCTATATGTATTTTCAACAGGTAAAGAGTTAAAGCCCATTTCAGTCTTTTTCTGACACTCGGTATAAAATTAAAATACTAAACCGTGTTATCTTCTGCTTAAATCAAATGAATGAATAGAGAGGTAACTGTAATTACAAAAGAATATTCATGTACAGTCTACACAATTTCCTAAGCCAATCATAGAAAAAGATATTTCTCTTCTTTCTAATTCTATTTAAACAAGGAAAGTAATGCATATTTTACGTGACTCCGTTAAAAAAACAGAACGAAAAAAAAAAAAAAAAAAAAAAAGACAAATGACGTTTTCAACATCTGCAGTCTCATTATCTTCCAACAACGGAATTGAAAGTTTAATTTTCTTAGAAGAAACCAATCTGTCATCGTCACTTTTCCTAATTACTTTCATTTTTCCCCCATAAAGCGGATTGATATAAATCACGAGATTTTGAATACTGGAGAATATCTCTAAAATGAAATGCTGAAGACAGTCGTAAAACAATGTTGTTTAAAAAATATATATAATTTTACGGCAGAAGGCGTTACAGACAGTGAAAATAAATTTAGATATTAAATCTTTGAGAACACTGAAATTGATAGCTTTTGAACAAGTGTTGTACTTCCATGTAATTGTTAATGCCATATGCGTGCACGTAAAATTTGTAGTACAGAATGTCGTTCTGGGAGAATTCTCCCATTTCGATAACAATGAGAATTGTGAGGAAATCTCTGCTTTGCGTTTAACCTAGCTCTTGAAGTGAGTGGCGAATAAATTAGACGTAGATCAATTAACAAAGCAGGTTTAAATTGCAATTCTACTAACATTTAATGAACATATTCCCTGAGGTTAAACATTAGAACAGAATTTTAGAAAAAAGGTACAAAGAAAGTTTGTATTGTCCACCTTATGCCAGAAACATGAAAGTGCAAATTTCAATTTATGGGTTTATTATAGCTCATTGGATTTCTCTCCCTCCCCCCTTTCTTTTTACTAAGTTTTGCCAGAATTGCGAATGTTTATCCTTTCTTAAAGCAACATTACAAAACATTTAAGGAAAATAAAACAGATGAATTATGAGAGTACAGGTAAACATTCAAACGTTATCTCCCAAAATTTTGAAATTTGAGCATCCATGTCTCTGACATAAGAACAGCGATATAATAATCCCGATGCAGTATTAAACAAGAAAGAAAAAATCATGCGCCAAGCAAGGATTAGGAAACACTTTCCAACACATTCAGAATAATGTAACAAAAACGCACCGTTTAAAAAATTAAAATATTACGTCTAATTCAGCCATATGGAAACGCATAACACATTTCAAAACCCAATTTCGGCTGTTCCCATCTACAATCGAAAAATTATCTGAATTCTTTGAACAGCCCTGTATAGGATATATAGATTTGTATCTATTAACTATATGTAACTACATGTACTGTACATGTAAACTAAATTTAGTTCACCTAAGAAATACATATACTACAGTTGAAAATTCCCTTTTTAACATTTCCACTAATAAGGAGAATGGTGCGTAAATACTTTTGTGCATCCCTGTATATGAGGTATATAATTTATATATAACGAGTAACATGCAAAAAATTAATTAAATTTAAAAGCGCATACCGAATTTTAAATCGTACACTCCAGCAATTATTACTCAAAGATAGTGTTGTAAACGATTTATTTTGTGTGTCCCTGTAAAGGAATAAAAAATGCTATGAATGGAATTTTCTAACATGATCGTAGTGAAATTCAGTGATTTATATCAGTTTCAATGCATTTGAAATAGTATAATGTCATTAAAATACTCTGCAAACGATTTTTCCCCATATACCATAATGTAATGGAATACTTTTGAGTGCCCCTGTAAATGAACTATTAATCCTACATACTTCATATACAATACCAAACATGCTTTGACGACCCTAAATAACCTTTATCAATTGCATGAGAATCCGAGTATATTTACGGGAGTTAGAGCGTGGACAGACGGCCAGACAAACCGAATGCATAAACACTCTTCAACTTTGTGTTAAAAACCAGTCTGCTATCTCCACTGTTTCTTACTTTCTGTTTTTTATACACTAAGTCAAGATATTTTACATACTAAAGAATATATTTAGAATAAAATTGTGATGATAGTAATATGATAATGGTGATCTCCCGAATATCTCAAGGAAAATGGTATTACAGAGAGTGAAAAGATATCTGAACATCGACTCTTTGAGATCACTGATAATTGACATTCTTGGGAAAGTACTCCACTTCCCAGTCCTACTATGCGCGTAACACATGCTTGCATCTAAAAGCCGTGGTATGGGAAGTCGTCTAGCTGAGTGAAGCACGGTGCCCGGAGATAGTCTTTCTCAATAAGTCCTGTCGTAGGGGGTTTGCAATACCTGAAACTTTTAATCATATACTCGTACTATACAGCAGTGCCACAGCATGCATTTTCAGCGTATACACAGACATAACGCACTTGTCAACTACATTCATAGAGTAAACTTAACACGTGGTAACACTGTACATAAAGAGTCTACATTTACAGTTCATAAGATGAAACTTAAACCAGACTTATTTATTTATAATATGGACAGGGTCGTTTTAATGGATGCCCGAATTGTTAATGACCAGTATCCATTTGAGACTGCGAAAAGTTCAAAAATTCGCTTCTCTTGGTTAGTCAGTTTAATGGTTTAAGGCCGGGGTATTCCAAAGCAACCTGACAATTAATTGGAGGGCTGTTGTTGCGGAGGCCTCCTTCAAGGACTTAATTGGTTTCAATATTCTACGTCGTGGTGAATTAAGACTGTTCTCAAATCCAAAAGGGCAACTTTATGACATAAGTTTTAATTTATTTTTGTTCGGAAATGCACGAAACTAGCAGATGCTGTTGTTCAGAAACTATGTAATCGAACTGTTTTTTCCGTTGATTTTTGCGAACGCAATAGATCTTTCAGAAAATATTGTCAAAGTTGATGTTTTGAACCGAAGTTCCCGAAGAAAGCAGAAAAAAACAGTCTGCGAAGAGAGAAAAACATCTTGTCACGTGACCAAAATCGCTTATAACTCAATAGGTAATTTATTTATCTAAAAATGGAAAACACAGTTCGATTTCAAATCGCTTCCATAGTCAGGCCTTCCAATTTTATATCTTTCCGTTAAAAATGAATTTGTAAATGTGTCAAAATGCTTTGCGCTTATTGAGCAGAGCAGTTGAGAACAGCCTTAAGATCTTATCTAGTAGAACTTTGATTGATGACTTGTCTATCCATCGGTGCAACACATGACCACCTGCCCCGGCAGGGTGAAGCAGGAGGTGAGCTGAACACCTTCGGCTACACATAGGTTTTTGAACTACAGAGGTTACTGTAGTAATACAACTAGGGGTTCAGTTGAGAAAAAAATAAAATAACTGTAAAATTTGTGGGAAATCTCCACTCGGGTCTAATGGATTTGTCTTAGTTCTAAAGTTCATGATGCGTCCCCAGAACGAGTAATATCTTAATCCGGATGGAGTAGTGAAAATTTATCTCATTACGATCTATTCTCAATGCTTATATTCTACGAATAATCCACTGCTCATAATAAACAGATATCTCAGGGGAAGGGTTACACTGCCCAGTCCCATGGCGTACCATACCATGCGTGCACATAAAATTCGGCGGATGGACTATTGTATAGTACCTGCTTATATACGTAACAACAGTAGAATTGATTTTTGAATACAATCGACCGATAAGTCTGTTGATGATTTTAAAGGATAATCCAGCCCACAGTTTTGGAGAAAGTAAGAGGAATTTCTTTTTGAAGATGAGATCAATCTTATTATGATTTTTTTTTTAATGCAACATGCAATAGTTCGATGCGACAAATTATTAAATAAAATCGAATGTTCAATTTAACGACTGTTTTAAAGGAAGATTAAGCCCCAATTTCGGAAGGAATAGAAAGTATTTCTTTTTAAAAAGAAAGTCAAATTGATTATGATGCTTTCTTTAAGCGCAGCATCCAGCATTTTTGTGCAATATTTCGACGAAAAATGTGATGTGAAAAGTGGAGGAAAATAAAAGATTATAGATATATAACATTAGAAACGTGAATGGCATGATGCAAAAATTAAATAATTAATACTTAATTCTTCTTCTACATTTTTTTTTCAAATTTGTGAAGATATATAAAAACAAAAGGA
The DNA here is from genome assembly GCA_963932465.1 of Maratus speciosus. NCBI lineage: Eukaryota > Metazoa > Arthropoda > Arachnida > Araneae > Salticidae > Maratus > Maratus speciosus. The sequence goes on from OZ010790.1 coordinate 462,863,179, forward strand.
AAGTTAACAAGAAAAAAATTAAGAAAACGATAAGGCTAACAGAATTTTTTGTGCTAGAAAAAAGTTTAAGAACTTATTCAAGCTTTAAATGTTAAAAGTATTAAGCTATTAATAACCAATATTAAATGATCCTTAAAAATTCATTCCCTTTTTTTATTTAAGAGAACCCGCTTCTCTCAAGACGTGAAAATGTTCTTTTAATGGCTTTCAATTTTCATGAAATCAATCTTCGTCATGATAAAAACAAAAATTTTCTTTAAATGCTTAATAACTTACATCAAAAGTTAAAATACAACAGTAACCTATGTATTCATGCATATATTATAATACAATTGTAAGTTATTAATGTATACAGGGTGCATATGAAAGTCCCTTTATCCTGAAATAATTAAGCAAGTGCGATAACGTATCGTAAACAGGGGTCTATGCAGGGTTATTTACTTGGGGGCCATTTTGTGAAAAATAAAAGTTACTTTTGTGAAATTATTATATCTTCGTGAAAAATAGCATTTTGTAATGAAAGATTAAATCCAGTTACTCAAATTTGAATCAAGCATTTACTGATAATAATTTCTTTAAGTCCTACTAAAGTTTTCCTTTCTGGTGAATTTGTTTTGTTTGCAAAACCTAACAAACTAATTTAAAACCAATTTAAAACCATTTTAAAACCTGACAAATAAAAATAATTAATAAAAGTGTATACTTTTACAGAATGGAATTTTCTGAAGGTACGTTTATTTTATTTAGAGGAATTTTGTAAAGGGATATTTAATTTATTAAGAGGAATTTTGTGAAGTTGCCTGTTTTATTAGTAGGAATTTTGTGAAGGGGCCTGTTTTATTAAATGGATTTTTATGAAGGGGCCTTAAATAGGAGTCAAATTGTGCCTGGATAGACCCCTCGTAAAGTCCCCCTGACCTAATTCAGCCGATATCAGCGCTAATAGTAGGGAAATTTGGAAGTTTAGACCCTAACTCAAAATCTATGACATGACGAAAAAAAGTCAGTCAGAAAAGAGTAAATAGTCCTCAGTTTAGCACGAAATAATGTCTTACATGTAAAAATAAGTGTATCAGAAGCCTCAAAATGTAAATTTTTCAATATTTAATCATCAGCTTAAATACATCACTAATCATGCGTAGAAGCGAGGCATTATATGACATATGAACTTTTACTAATCAATTAATTCGTATAAGCTAGATACAATTTACTTTAATAAGGAAGTCCCTTTAACCAGTGGAGGGATTCAATTAATTTAACAATCGGTTCGCTGCCCGAATTATCTTTGATACATGATTGAAAGAAAATGAAGCATCACACATAGATTATGAAAAACATTCCAATATTTTAAGAACATTGTTAAAAAGCTTTGATCTCTTGGCATGGTGGAAAAAATTCCTGAAACATGTTCCCCTATGAAAGAATGTAACTTATTTAATAAATATTCGATAATCATGAAACCCTGATCCAAACTTCTATCAGAAACTACACAAAGAGCTCGAGATATTGCTAAAGTCTGTTTTCGTGAGAATACTAACTCATTGATTGTCAAGAATTCCTATTTACATCCTTGCCTTGGTGATAAATGCTTGTCCTTTTTTCAAAGTTTATCTCTATAAATCTGCTCTTGTGAGTGTTAGGTGCTTGATTTCTGGATTTTTTGAATGCGTGTTTTATGTTAGGTTTTGTCACCAAAGTCGCAAATTTCACCGAGATATTCATCAGTATCTATCTTCTATAATTAATTTCAAATGACTCAAACTATTTGTGTAGTAATAATAATTCGCACTTGAAGAAGCTATATCTGGAAATTTTGTGTCAATAATGAAATTTAGCTCTGTTTAAAAACATGCAATGCAACATATTTTAAAAACCTTTAATACAATAAATGTCCATAGATAACAAATGCCAATGAAATTTATCAGTAACTGTATGCATTTTCATACTGAAACTAGCAAAAATAAATTTTAATTATTTTGGGTATCCTATACTGAAAATGGCTTTATAAGTACACTATTAAAAATTTTGCAGCATTCTGGCAGGTCATTCGACTGTTTTTTGAAAAAACGGTTTCATAACTATAATTTAACTATATTCTGACCATAAAATGGCCAATAATATGGTCAGAATAGTGTTAAAATTACGGTTGTGTAACCATTTTCGGAAAAAACGGTCAAATGACCTGCCAGAATGCTGACCCTACACACTATGAACACTATTCTGACCATATTATTGGCCATTTTATGGTCAGAATATAGTTAAATTATGATCATGAAACCGTTTTTTCAAAAAACGGTCGAATGACCTGCCTCACTTTCAATTTCGTCCTCACTTTCAATTTTCTAGTCTTTTCTCGAACATTATCGGACGCATGCTTCTTTCTTAACATACGTTCATTATAAAAGTAGGAACCTATTCTTTTAGAGGTTTTTAGGGCAATTAGGCTAATTTTCATGCTCTATACATTACACTGTTAAAAATTTTTCAGCATTCTTTCAGGTCATTCGACCGTTTTTTGATAAAAACGGTTTCATAACCATAATTTAACTATATTCTGACCATAAAATGACCAATAATATGGTCAGAATAGTGTTAAAATTACGGTTGTGTAACCGTTTTCGGAAAAAACGGTCAAATGATCTGCCAGAATGCTGCAAATTTTTAACAGTGCATTGTTAAAAATTTTGCAGCTTTCTTGCAGGTCATTCGACTGTCTTTTGTAAAAACGGTTTCATAACCATAATTTAACTATATTCTGACCATAAAATGGCCAATAATATGGTCAGAATAGTGTTAAATTACGGTTGTGTAACCGTTTTCGGAAAAAACGGTCAAATGACCTGCCAGAATGCTGCAAAATTTTAACAGTGTGTAGAAATAGTTAGTCGACTTCTGCTCTCTGACCATATTATGTTTATTTTTGAGAGCCCTTTTTCCGTTTCGGCTGAACTTGCAGCACTTGTTCTGACAATATTTTTAACCTTTTGTATACTTTAAAAAAACTCCATAGTTTTAGAAAAATATTTAAAATATAGTAAAAAAAAAACTGTCGATAATAATTATTATTAATTATACGTCATTAAATATAAATAATGGTTCTTCAGCTGCTTTCTATGGAAGTATTATTTCTACAATATTTGAGTAAATGTGATGGAGAAAAATAAGTAGTTTACTCTTCTATTCAAATGACTAACAATTTCGTTTCAAATGTTCAGAATTCAGTACCCTTTCATTTTTGTAATTCGTTACCTTGTTTTTAGAAAACATGTTCCCGAGCTCAGTAAAACATTTATAATCTTCTACAAATTGTACTACATCATTGTCTTTCTTTTGTATGTACTTTTTTCTTCCGAAGCATTTCAAACATTTTATAAGTTTTCATTCTTTATTATGCTTATACTTCTTGTTCAGACTGCTTCTGAAAGATGGGCATTTTCATTTAAAATACATAGTCATCAAGGCAGGGGTGATTCTGTTCCAAATTTTCCAAAAATGTAAGGCATTCAGTTCCGAAATTTTTAAAAAATCGATCATCAGTCCGAAAATTTGGACATAAAATATAGCGAATTTAGACAAATTCTTGACGAAAAAAATCAATTTCGTCAAAGGATCGTTGCAAAAACGAGAATCTCGTCAAGAAACTGCGAAAAAGCGCAAGTGATCGCGAGAACAATGCAATTTTCGTCAAATGATTGCCGAAAACTGCGATGTTCGGCAAATGATTGCGGGAAAAACGCGAATTTCGTCAAAGAATCGCGGAAAAAAACATGAATTTCGTCAAAGTGCCACGGAAAAAACTCATAATTAGTGCAAGGAGGGATTTCTGCCCCTCCTCCTCCTCTGCTGTAACCTTTCCGAAAATTTGCGATGAATTTAAGATTTTTTTTTTTAAAATTCAGAATTACCCCTTCATTTAGATAATATCAGTTATAAATATGAAAAGCGTCCTCGTCATCGCTGACCGACAGCTAATTACTAAATCATTAAATTTAGAACACTTCTAATTTCAAATGTTGTTCTTCATCATCTTAAAAACCGTATTTTGCTCAGAAAAAATGCGGTCCTTTGTGCTCTACAACATATTTTGAAAAACTTTATCCATGCTATAACGAGTGGAACAATTTTTTGTCCAACCAAAATTTCCCGAGTTATGATATTTAGAATTTTACCATTTCTTGGTACAAAAATTGGACCAGAAAACGCTGGAAATTCGTAAAATAGAAACTACCACGAGTCGGCAAGTTTAGACCATTCACTGTTTTTTCATTTTTTAGAGTATGGAAAATGTTTTTCTATTCGTAAATAGAACTTATAGGACTCAGGGTTCTAAAAATTTGTTACATTTATGAAAATAACTCCCTTAATTTAAATTACTTTTCAGATATGAAGAACAATATTTTAAAGAAATGCAGTTGGAAGTATAATAATAAATATAACGATTTAATCATTAGCTATTGATCACATCGATAACACGGAATATTCCGTATGTTTTCAAATGAAGCAGCCAAAGTAAAGTATCATTTATTCGAATATAAGTATTTATTGTAATATTCAATAAGCATGCCATATTACTAGGGTTAGTCTAGGCTGCCAATTTGTATCCCAAAATTCTTCAAATCTTAAAAATTTCGTATATAATTTTTTTATGTCAGAAGTCCATGGGAAATGTTCATTTTACCTTGCAAAAGATAGAGTAGAAGATTTTTTATTCTCACTTGTTTATAATGATGCCAACATGAAAAAAAAAAAAAAAAAAAAAAAAAACAAGTTTTTTAACAAAATTTCTTAAGCTAAATTTTCTGTAGCCAAAAAACAACAAAATTTTGAGACCTTTTTTTTTTTATTTTTGTTTAATATCTCGAGGAGCGCTGCCGTAGCATATTATTTGTCAATTTTCTGCAATTTTCATATTTACAACTTTTTTATACACTCAATAGCAAGCGCAGTACGCCATTTCAAAAATAAGACAATTTTTTTCAATTTTCTTAAAAACCGTGAAAAACGTAGTTTTGCCCCGATTATTCAAATGTTCCCTGCAGATTTAATCATGTATGTCGACTTCTAAAAATTGGTAGTAGTAAATTATCTATTATTTGCGCACTCACGTCTTTATTACCATCTCAACAGACATTTTATATTCAATAAATTTATGTAATATTAAAAGTAGGGCAAAATGTAGATGAATGAGACAATTTTCATATTTAGAGAGTAAATTTAAGTGTATACAATGCTAACTTCAAAGCACTGTTTAAAAGAGTACTTCAATATTTAGTAACTTATTGGCACGATAGTTTCATTTAAGAAAGAAGTCTTGTTTAATTTTAATAATTTAATAATTTTTACTATTTAAAAGTATTTAATAACAGATTTTTGTTACATAATGCATTCAACAGTAATAATGTCTTTTTGCACTTTCCCACAGGTTGAAGCAGACAGAACTCCTTATAAACAAAACAGGTGGTCAATATTCTTTCTCTTTTATTTATTCGTAAACACAAGTATCATTTCAAACATTCTTCGCATATCGTTTGTCGAACAGCGGTTATATATACAAACACGTATGACAGAAGAGTAGGAATGCCAAACGTTGGGGGTGTTCCATATTTTGGAATTGAATAATTTAATAATCATTTAATGATTTTAATAATAATTTTGTACTTTCATAAAAATAGATAACATTCTAAAAAAAGGTAACATACTATTTTGATGTAAAGACCAAGTTACAAATAAAAATGGCTCGCAAATGGTAACGATATCAAAAGACAACCCCCCTCCTTCTCCCTGGAGATATCTTCCGATATCATGTGCCGGACCCCTCCTTCCTCTAAAATGATAACGTTATATATGCATAGCACCTTAGCGGTGTGGTGTCTTAACCACACAACAATATTATACAATAAAACCTGTAAAAGCGGAATAGCTTGGAACAGAAACAAAATTTAATTTTAACAGGTATATTTGTATAATATTCCTAACATAGAGGCAATGATATTTTTTACTTTTAAAACAGAATTGTATTATAAATAGGGTCCGTTTACACGTTGGGAACAACACGTTGGACGAACAACGTACGGTAAAATTTGTACAAACAAAATCGCTAGAAAACACACACACACACACACACACACAAATCCGTTTTAAACAGGTTTTCGTCTGGACATGTACGGTCGTGGAAAAAAAAAGTAAACACCCCTACTAACTCCTCAACAAATTACCGTAGAAGAAAGTTACTGGTACCGAACGATTTGAAATAAAGTCTGCTTTTAAATGATGTATATAAAATATGCTTAGGGGGCATCTACATATTAAAATGAACCATAACATTGTTTTTCTCAATTGCAGTACACAATTCTGACAGCATAAATGAACTCTACACCATTGAATTAGCCTAAAAAGAAATTTTTATGCAATTCGAACCATAAGTTTCCGAGAAATTAATTATTTTAAAACCAGCGTATTTTAAGGGCTGTATTTAAATTGAAGTTCGGTATTCGATTGTTGACCGAGAGAGCTCCCTTCTTGATCAAGGCACCTTAAGCAGTCAATTAAGCCTGTTAGATTACAGGATAGCGTAAGAAATTTCAAAATATTTAGTCACTTCTATCATAGACGGCCCCTTAAAACATCATTTTGCCGTTTTTTAAGCATAATTTGAAAACTACTTGGAAGAAAAATGTGAAATTTTGGATTTCCAAAAAGCAGGACTTAATAAATCTAAATCCATCAAAAAAATTGTAGGTTACAATTCATAATATTTTCGAATATTAATTTCATAATTCATATCATAAAATTATAAAAATTGCAAATTCAACGTATTTATGTTTGAGTATATTAGTATTATTGCTACACAAAAATTAGCACATTAGGAACATAATTTTAGGAGATATAAATAAAAACATGAAAATGTAATTTAACATTAGAAGCACTCAATTTTGAACGTTTATAATTCAAAAACTTATTATTCAAATTACTTGAAATTTCGTGTCTAGGCATAGTTTGAACCGAAGATTTGAAATATCTGGTTAAAATTGGGTATTGCCATTGAAAAAAAGGAATTTTGGATTCGTTTTAATAAGTAGATGGTCCCCTAAGCAAATTTTATATACATCATTTAAAAGTAGACTTTATTTCCAATCGTTCGGTACCAGTAACTTTCGTCTACGATAATTTGTTGAGGAGTTAGTAGGGGTGTTTACTTTTTTTTTTTTTTTTCCACGACTGTACATTTTTATGGTATTATTTTGGAAAAAGCAGTAAAAAAAAAAAAAAAAAAAAAAATCGATATGCATAAGTTTTGCCTTAACAGCTTTTACTGCATTAAGTTCCACTCGACGCAGACTGATGGACAGCATGATAAAAGAAATTTAAACTAATTAGATGCGTTCGTAATTATATAAATACGTAACACCTATATAGTCGTCGTTCGGTCCATCTGTCTGTCCGCATATAACAGAGCAAAAACTGCCCAACCAAATGGTCTGAAATTTTAAATATATAATTGTTGCAAAATTTTATCGAATCATTTCAAATTTTATGAAAATCGGATACATAGTTTAATTATAGGGGCAGTCAAAAGTTTTCCGTTACAATACGGCCAATGGGAAAGAATTATTTCAAGTGCATTTTAGTGATGTTACAGCCTTTCGAACAGAATGAAATTGATATGCACTTATAAAGTGCACTAAAATATACATTCAGTACAATATGCGGTGCAAAAAATATTTATTAAACTAGTTATAGTACGAACGCGCCTCATTTCCCACGTACGTGCAATTTCCAATTTATTTTTGTGCATCATGGAAAACGGGACTTTTGGCGTTACGCCCAGTGGTTACGCGGGACAGGTTTTGCAGTCGGGGAAAATCGGGACATCTCGCGTAAATCAGGACACCTGTCAACAAACACTAACTGTAGCTGATTTTGTTATGAGATATTAACACGTTCACGCCGGCGCGGTGGGTCACACTCGACTGTCTGAGAGTTGTTAAGTCTCCGGCTTTTTGCACACCACTTTTATTTTAGAGAAAATGTTGTTCCTTTAAATCGTCCAATTTTTCTAATTAAATAAAACAATATTTTCTGTATTAAAATACCGGTATCCAAAAAGCCGGAGACTTTGCAGCTCTGAGACAGTCGAGTATGACCCACCGAGCCGGTGTGAACGTGTTAATGTATTGATTTTTTAGTTTTATTAAATATTTTTTTAACAAAATGATTGTTAATTGTTGCAAAACATTGCAAAGCGAATAGTTTTAACCCTTTCAGGGGCGGTGGCTAGAGGGTCTAACCACCTAATTTTAATTCCAAAACTGACTACTGGCAGCAAGAATATTTTAATAAAAAGTTGCTTTTGTAATTAAAGTGCAAAACAGTGTTGCCAGATAGTCAAAAGTGAATTTCCCCAAAATTTCTGAAATTTTCCCCAAATCAGTGATATTTTCCGCAAAAGTCCCCAACTCAGTTTTTACTCAAAAAGGGAATTTTTAAATTTTCAATTTACCACTATAAAAAATATTTAAGTAATTTAAGCTCAAAAATTTTCCCCAAATCAAGCCTTTTTTTGAAAAAATTCCCCATTTACAAAAAACAAACTTTTAAACTGGGCTTGCAGTGACAAGTTATTTCACGTTTGTTTTAAGTATTGTCTAACAATGTTGGACTATTGTTATATTAGCTCCATAGCTTTAGACAATTTCTTATCAGTTGGTGTTTGAATGAATCCGAGATGGTACGCTGTTTTAATTGTTTTGCCAACCCTATACTGAAGTACATAATCATAATGCAAAGTATTTTCGCTGTATCAATCGATGTGCTTTTGTATATCATGAAAGAAAAAAATATCTGCCTTCCACATATTTAAATTATTTTTTTTTAAGTACGGCGAAGGAATTTTTCATTAAAGTCCTGCAGATTTAGTCACGCGCAGGTTTAAGCTGCTTAAGACTTTAGGGTCTCATGCATCTGTAATGTGTGTAAACTGTAATGTAGTAAACAACGAATACGACTACATCCAAGAGAATAATGACTGATATTTCCGATTTCTGGATTGTATTTTCGTTTTTCAAATGAAAACTAAGTTCGAGACAGATCCAGTTTTTCTACAGGACTAAAAGAAATTTTTACGGAAAATAGTAAAAAAAAAAAAAAAAAAAAAAAATCCCCAAATTTTCCCCCAAAATTTTTGTAGTCCCCAAAAATTTCCCCACGAACTACTTGTCCCCCAAAAATTCCCCTAGAGGTTCAAAATTCCCCAAAATGGGGACAAAATCCCCAATTTGGCAACACTGGTGCAAAATAGCGTTTTGTTATTTAATAAGAAATTCATTTGAATATTCTGGTGTCAGTCAATTATTTTATCAGTTTACGAACAGAATTTCTCTGCCCCTGAAAGGGTTAAAGCATAGCTAAAAGAATTAGTTGGCGGAATGAACTGTTTTGGTTTCGCATATTCGAAAATTCTAACTTCTGTAAAAAATTTTATACGTTACCATACATGTTTTTTTCGAATATTAATTTCATAATACATACCGTAATTTATATTCCAAAAATGAAAAATATATTGTAATCCATACAATTTTTTAGCTGAATTTCAGTTCATTTCTTAAGTTTTAATTTTTTTTATGGAATATTATATGAAAACAAAAGCTGAACTATTTATTTTGTCATGCAAGCGAAGTTTATTTTCTGTAGTCAGGCTGCATGCGAGAAAAATATCATGATCGAAAATTAATTTAAAAACTAAAAGAAAAACAGTAAATTGAGATAGAGCTTTCAAACAAATTGCATAAATTGCACAATGTGTGATTTTTAGAAGTTAATAAATCTCCGATAGAAACGAAATTTATTACATGGGTCGTTCCCACTGTCGATATGACGTCAGCGTTACTGGTTTTTCCATTTAATATAGATAGCAGAAAACTATTTATAATAAAGTATAAAAAGTTTTATACAAAAGTACAAAACCCTTTATATAAAAGTACAAAACAATGAATTCGTTCAATTGTTTTACTTTTTATGGTTCAAGACACCTCCTAAACGAAGATCCTAGCTCCAATTGGAAAAGGAAATAATAAGTTTTTTCAAAGAAACTCTGTTTTTACTTCTTTAATTTTTTTTTTCGGAGAATTAAAAAAAATGAAATATATAGTTCAAAAGTAAAAGGAAATTAAAAGCTCTTTTAATCTCTTATCTTTCATTTCAAAATTTAGGCATAGATACATTTTAATAGATTACTTTCATCGTGGACGGTATTTAAATGTCAAGCATGGATATCTTCTCAGAAAAGTTTATTTAAATGAATATTTAATTACTTTTCTTCTAAAAATAACATTTAGAAACCTTTTAAGATATAATATTCATACACGTTATATAAAAGAAAAAATCTTTTCAGAAATTATGAATTATTAAAAAATAGTTTTTAATTTACAAAGTTATATTTATTACACACAAGGTACAATTACTCACAAAGTTCGAAAGAAACTTGAATTAGTATTACAATTTCACTCTTAATGTTGAAATATCTTTTTTACGAATGTTATTTTATCTCAATCATATAGAAAACAGTCACATTTCATTAAAAAATAAATATTTTAACACGTTTTAAGATAAAATATTCATAAAGTAAAAATCTTTTCTCAGAAATATGAACTATTAAAAATGGCTTTTCATTTAGAAACTACTATTCGTTATATCAACATGAAATTAATGATCCACATCAAAAACTAAAAATCTAAATTTAACTTTTTTAAAATTATTTTAATGTTGAAATATTATTTTTGTACGAAAGTTGTTTATTATAAAAGAATTATTGAAATGAAAATTAGTAGTATTTTTCTTCTAAAGATATAATTTTGAAATTCGTATTTAAGGTAAAATATTTATACACATTACACAAAAGAGACGTCTATTTTTCCCAAATTATGAACTATTAAAATATTGCATTTAATTTAGAAAATATATTTATTACAAGAAATGTGATACAGTCATACAGGTCAAAATTTTTAGATTAAAACATGATTTTCTACGTCTTATTACTTTTGTATGAATGTCATTCTAACCAAATTACTCAAATAAAAAATAGCTTTATTCTTAAAAAAAAAAAAAAAAAAAAGTTTCAAGATATGATATGTGCATGACAGGTGCATGAAAGAGCTATATCCACTTTTCACAAACTACAGTTTTCAATTTTGAAACTATATTGATACAAACAAGATGAAATTACCCATCTGTACCAAAATTTTTAGAGCAAAATGTAATTTTATAGATTTTTAATTTCAAAATGTTATTTTTGTTTGAATGTCAAAACGACTGAATTACACAAAATGAAAAATATTTACTTTTCTCCAAAAAATGAAATTTTGAAATGTTTCAAGATAGGATACTCATTCATACACATTATATAAAAGAAACAATAACTTTTCAAAAGTTATGAAGCATAAAAGAGCTTTTAATTTAGAAACTATGTTCATCGCAAAGAAGGTGGGATAAATCAAAATTTCTAAATCAAAATTGGATTTTTGTTTTTATCTTTTTTTTTTCTTTTTTTTTGTATATTGTTTTTTATAACTGAACCAGTAAAATTGATAGTTGTTGCTATATTTAATCTAAATATGATGTTTTGAAATGTTTTAACCCTTTATGTATTGAATTATGAATTTATGAAAATTTTATCTTCTAAAGTATTTTTTGGGAATTTTTGAAACTGCATTAGTAGGTTTACATAATCTAATATATAAAAATGAAAATTTGTCTATCTGTCTGTAATGCTAACAAATCCACAGTTTGGAAGCCAGAATTGTGAAATGTTACGTACATGTGTATTAAAACACGACCGAGACAACTAAAGTAATCCGGAATCGAAATAACTTCTAGTTCATTTTTAATTAATAAAAAACCACCAATTTAACAGAAATTTGCTATCAAATTTAAACATTTTTCGTTATAGCAGTTGCCAAAAATTAAAAATCCACAATAAAATTCTTACCAAAGCAAATACTTTTCCATTGCAAGATTACCACGTGAAAAACTAAAATTAAATAAATAGTTTGACGAATTTTAAAAAAGGGAATATTACATCATAACTATTCTATTTTAAGATTTCTACGTGAAAAATTAAAATGAAATAAATAGTTTGGCGAAGTTAAATAAAAGTGAATATTACGTCATAACTTTTCTATTTCAAGATTTTCACATGAAAAATGAAAATGAAATAAATAGTTTGATGAATTTAAAAAAGGGAATATTACGTCATATCGTATAGTATAAAAAAAATCTATAAAAAATCTCATACTATATCAAATTGAAACATTTTTCGTTATAGCTGTTGCGAACAGTTAATAATTCACAATAATATTCTTACCAAAACAATTACTTTTCTATTGAAAGATTTCCACGTGAAAAAATGAAACAAATGGTTTGGCGAATTAAAAAAATGGGAATATTACATCATAAATTTTTTACTGCAAGATTTCCACGTAAAAATTGAAAATAAAATAAATAGTTTGACGAATTAAAAACAAAAGCGAATGTTACGTCATACTTTTTCTGTTTTATGATTTCCAAGTGAAAATTATAATTATTTAATTAATTTGACGCATAAAAAAAGTGGAATATTACGTCATATTGGAAATATAAAGGACGTGGTGAATATATAACGTCATATAAGTGTGAAAAAATGTATTGAAGCATAACAAAAACTTGATTATGGAAATAGTGGTGTATTTTAACATTATTGCTCCAATGATGATTGGAAATAAGTTCATTTATTGCTGTATTATTTTGCATCTGTTATATAAATTTACACATTTTTATATTGGATTTTCATTTGATTCATGTGTACAACACTTCGACTGTTTGTTTATTTTTTATGTTGTATGTTAAATTTTGAAATTGGTTTTCAAAACAAACATTCTTAAAATTCCGGGCAACGCCGGGTTACTTTAGCTAGTCATTTAATAAATTTTAGAAGTATTTTAGAAGGATTGGAGGATTTAAAAGAATTAATTGCATTTGAAACTATAGGGATTTTGTGCAATATTTATAACCCCACTCAAATCTTTTATTTTAAATACTTTCTTAGTATTTTGTTGAATTAGGAAATGTACAAATATAATGTTCTTGCAATAGAAATATTTCCGAATTCTGAAAAGATGCAAAGGCAAAAGAAATCATCCTTTTAAAAATATTTTTGTTTTGTGTAACCCATAATGCTTTTGGAACAAGATAAAGTTATGTATCTATAACTCATTCTAAAATGTATTACAATTAATCGTTGTATTAAATGAATTTTATTACAAGTTATTTTAATGGCACTTATAAGTACCGTCAGTAGATAAAGGGTTAAGATAAAATATTCATAAACATTGTGCAAAGATATATTCATTTTCACAATTCTAAAATATTAAAAAAGGATTTTTTAATTCGGAAACAATATTCATTATAAACAAGGTATAAATAGTAATATAGATTGAAATTTTTAGAACAAAGCTTTATTTATTGGATTGTAAAGTTAAAATATTATTTTTTTCTGAATGTTATTGTAGCTGAATCAATGAAATAATAAACAGTCACCTCTATAACATAATAAACTTTACAAAATTTCAATTCTATAATATCTATAATTGTTATTTATTATTTTCTTGTAGTTGTTGATGCTTTATATGTATATGGGTGCTTTAATTACTATCACCAAAATATAAAATACTTTCCAGAAAGATTATCAAAATAAAGAATTTAACAAATATTTGGTTTGTTAATAAATGAATAAATCTTTTCAAATGAAAATCAAATTTCAAATTTCACAGTAATTGCTTAAAAGGCGCAAAGGCCAACATAGTGAAAAAGATTCCAAGCCGGGACTCGAACCCGGCCCATCAGTATAGCGCACTGACGTTCTACCTACTAAACCACTTGGAACGATATCTAGCTCGGAAAATTTCGCTCTATTATATGTTGACAAGGCTACAAACGCAGCACAAGATGGAATATTTATCGTGAGTCACCAACCTGGGACAAACACGAAACATAATTAAATCCAGCATCGATAGAAATTACATTATCGATGCTGTATTTAATTATGTTTCGTGTTTGTCCTAGGTTGGTGACTCACGATAAATATTCCATCTTGTGCTGCGTTTGTAGCCTTGCCAACATATAATAGTGAGAAATTTTCCGAGCTAGGTATCGTTCCAAGTGGTTTAGTCGGTAGAACGTCAGTGTGCTATACTGATGGGCCGGGTTCGAGTCCCGGCTTGGAATCTTTTTCACTATGTTGGCCTTTGCGCCTTTTAAGCAATTACTGTGAAATTTGAAATTTGATTTTCATTTGAAATATTGTAAGCAAGGCGAATGTTTCTCTCTGGAATAATTTCCATGTATTAATGTAATTTCTATCGATGCTGGATTTAATTATGTTTCGTGTTTGTCCCAGGTTGGTGACTCACGATAAATATTCCATCTTGTGCTGCGTTTGTAGCCTTGCCAACATATAATAGTGAGCAATTTTCCGAGCTAGGTATCGTTCCAAGTGGTTTAGTCGGTAGAACGTCAGTGCGCTATACTGATGGCCCGGGTTTGAGTCCCGGCTTGGAATCTTTTTCACTATGTTGGCCTTTGCCCCTTTTAAGCAATTACTGTGAAATTTGAAATTTGATTTTCATTTGAAATATTGTATGCAAGGCGAATGTTTCTCTCTGGAATAATTTCCATGTATTAATGTAATTTCTATCGATGCTGGATTTAATTATGTTTCGTGTTTGTCCCAGGTTGGTGACTCACGATAAATATTCCATCTTGTGCTGCGTTTGTAGCCTTGCCAATATATAATAGTGAGAAATTTTCCGAGCTAGGTATCGTTCCAAGTGGTTTAGTCGGTAGAACGTCAGTGCGCTATACACGGAAAAAAACTGTTTTGTTGAAATTACTAAATTTTGGTTGATATAGCTCCATCCAAATATTTTGATTGGAATGATTAAATTTTGATTAGATTAACCAAATTATTTTGTTAATTCAACAAATCGTTTGGTTAATCCACTCAAAATTTGGTCATTTCTTCTAAATTCTAAAAAATCTTCGAAATCTTCATCTTTTAGAATTTTAGAAAAATTTAAATGAACCAAAATTTAGTAATTTCAACAAAACAGTTTTTTCCGTGTACTGATGGCCCGGGTTCGAGTCCCGGCTTAGAATCTTTTTCACTATGTTGGCCTTTGCGCCTTTTAAGCAATTACTGTGAAATTTGAAATTTGATTTTCATTTGAAATATTGTATGCAAGGCGAATGTTTCTCTCTGGAATAATTTCCATGTATTAATGAATAAATCTACTTAATAAAGAAAGGATTCATACAAAATGTAAATTGAATAGTTATGGAATTTTTATATTAGTTTGAGCACCACCAATATATATATATATATATATATATATATTACAGAAAAAATAGCTAAAAAAAAAAAAAAAAAAGATTATTTTTGAACATAAAAAAGATTCATACAAACTGAAAATTTAATGAATGGTTATCAAATTGCTTTGTATTAATTTAAGCATCACTAAAGATTTTTTTTTAAATTACCTTAACCTATTTTAATCATTAGTGCATATACATTCGTGCATTTCAGGAATTTATTTTTTATTTAGAAATCTCGAATTCATATCAAAAAATTCTGAATAGTAATTTTTGCTTCGTTTAATGTCAGACGTTTCGTAATTACATAAAGTACAAATTCTTTTTTCGGAATTTCCAGTGTGGATTCGGAATTTATAATTAAAAAAAGAAATGCACGAAATGCATGAATATAATGTGCGCTAATGATACAAATGGACTAACAAAATATATTACAAAAAATTAGATCCTTTCTCAATATGAAAATGATTTGTACAACACACAAACTGAGTGGTCACCGAGTATTTTTTATTTTAATTGGATTATCACTAAAGACAAATATTTTACATAAAAATTGATTGAACAAAGTATTTTATACAAAAGTTTTTATACAAAGTATTTTATACAAAAGCATATGATTTCCATTCATTCTCTATACTCCATTTAACGAGGGAAAGATCACCAAGAAAATAGTCGGTTATTACCGTTCATCTATTAGAGAATCATTGAAAATTATATGCAGAATTAATAACGCCTGTAACGATACTTTATTCTACAATACCCCCAAAATATGGATGAATTTAATAAGTTAGAATAACAGTTTTCACCCACCAGCCAATCTTTCTTATATGCTTCATTTTGGAAAGTTCTATCGTGATTTTTGACTTCAATGGAGTTCTCTTTTTTTGTATTTTTATTTCGAACCCTGATGACGAGTGCGAGTGTACTTGGAAGTACTAGGTTTTTAGATGTACAATTTTTTGTAATTTATATATTTTATATTTAGCAACATTTTAAACACTCTTTAGTAAATTTTGACTGAATTAATTTGTATTTTAATTTATGTAACATGTTACATTTTTTTTCTTAAAAAAATGTTTATACAAAATACTGAAAGGCCAATATATTTTTGTATAATTTTGCACTTCACTAAGGGGGCATCTGTTAATTACGTCTTACTTCATGAACTATTAGAGAGGAGAGGTGTCCACAAAGTATGACACAGTGTGACAAGGGGAGGGGATTGGTTAAGTATGTTGTGACATCAAATCAAAAATATGAAAACAATTAGGGGAGGTAGGGGTAATTAGGGTCAGGGGTAATTACGATCAAGAGCACTTCAGGGGCAATCTGTAACAGATAAAAAAAAAATTGACCATGCTAATTATGAAGTCTGACTAATATTCTACATGTGCAATTTTTTTTGAATGAAATGTATGTTCCTGTAGAAGTAATCGCTGTTTTCCCAGAACAAACAGAAAAACTTTG
Source organism: Maratus speciosus (assembly GCA_963932465.1). NCBI lineage: Eukaryota > Metazoa > Arthropoda > Arachnida > Araneae > Salticidae > Maratus > Maratus speciosus. Next base: position 462,880,045 of record OZ010790.1, read on the forward strand.
TCCGTCAAAGGGAGAATGTTTTAATAAAAAAGGTCCTGTATAAAAAATATAGGAATGTTGAAATATAGCTATGGATTTAAATTTAGAAAAAGTATATTTTTTCTTTCCTTACAAAATTGCAACTGCTTGAAATAAAAGCATGCAAATCTTAGCAGTTTTATATGGTATTTATTTCAGAAGGTAATATACAACTCTTTTTGTATGTGTAAAAAATGTGACGTTACAACAGGGGTGGAGGGTATTACTCGTGTGGGATAACCTATGACATAGGGGAGGGTGATGTCGAAATTTGTGTGATGTAATTAATGGAAATATAGTTCAAGAAAAGTTAAAACAAAATATTTTACAAAAAATTGGATTTTTTTTTCCTCACATAAAAATTATTTTTAGTATATCACTAAGGAAGTAATATTCCTGAAAATTAAAAGTAAAAATATTTTTTCTTTATGAAGTAGCATTTCTAAAGGGATAAATGTCATATAATTAATAATGAGGTCAGCCAAAAAGACAGGCTGCCGCGGTGCGTTACACGCATTTCTTTTTTCAAGACTGCTTGAATCACGTGGTGCTCAAATACACGAATGCACATAAAAAGAGCATCATGCTGCTCTACCGGTCTAACGTGAAAGATAGTGCTGTAGCCTAACGATTAATATATTGAAAAAATGTTTATTGCAGTTCCCCCTATATGTTAATAGACGTTTTTATTAAATTAATTTCAGTTTCACTTTATAATGTATTCTGCTGTAATGAATTATCTAATGGCCTGACTCAAAATTCTTAACATATAGGCACACTTTTGTTTATATAGTTTGGTTTATGAAATAACTATCTTAAAATGCATTTCATTCTAGTAAGATTTTGTTAATTCAATAAACTCCTAACTCAGCACGGTTGCATCTTAAAGTGACGGTCAGTGTACAGTCAAGTAAAGGTTCATTATTTGTATACTAAAGTTATAAATGAATTAGATAACATAAAAAGGTAGATACAGGGGGCTTGCCATAGAAAACTGAAAGTGAGATAGAATCAAATATCATGCATCACGCATAGATTATGAAACACTTTTCAATACTATCACTATGTCATTACGATAACTATTTTTTATTTCATAGACAAATACATCACAACAGAAGAAACCTTGCAATTATCGTTCAAAGACGATAATATATACTTAAATTTTTTTGTGCGGTACTGTATCATTAAATGTTTCATGCCCTATATTTTATACTGAAGACGTTACAACGCACTTTAATAACATATATCAATTTTATAAAGTGCACTTTAAATAATTACTACCTACAACAGCAATGCAATAGAGCTCCTTTGTGTGTCCAAACAACAAAGGTTGTATGTTCTATTTTCTGTATAGGGCATGTTAACATGCAGTTTAATATCATATGAGAATTTTATAAAGCTATAGACAGTAACGCAATCGAATTCCTTTGTGCGTTCCTTTAAATAAACAATAAATGTTACGCACACCATTTTCGGTTGGAAAAATGTTATAGTGCATTTCAAAAATACATATAAATGTCGTAATGTTCGATGTACAGTAACACCATTAAAATTTACTTCAAACAATTACCGCCTTTAACCCTTTCCGGGGAGGAGTAATTCTGTTTGTAAAATGTTGAAATGATGGACTAACACTGGAATTTACAAACGAATTTATTAGAAAATAAAAACTTTATTTTCCCTACTTTATAAAAGGAAAATTTTAATTAAATATGCTCGGTGTCAGTACTCTTAAAATTAGGTGTCCTTTTTTGTGGACACCGCCCACTAAAGGGTTAAACCATAATGTATTCGAATTCTTTTGAGTGTCCCTATACACGATTTTTAACTGTTAAATACTTCGTTTTCAATAGAGAACATGCTATAGCACACCTCAATAACATATATCCATATCGTAGAAATCCAAGTATGTTAACGAGAATTAGAGAGAGCAAAGACAGATGGATAGACCAACCAAAGTCATTAACACTTTTGAACTATGATGGAAAGTTTTAAAACAAGAAATACAGATACAACCAAAATATGTTTTTCAAAATTCCTTGGATTATATGCATAAAGTTCCAGCAGATTACCTGCAATTGTTCCATCATCACTCAGTAAATTTTCAAAGCAATTATTGAAATGTTTTGTGAGAGCTACATCACAAAACTATGTATCTGTAAACGTATTTAACCGATTAAATCGATTGTTCTGAAACTAATTTGCTTCAACTTCTGAGGTAGCTCTGTGGAAAACAATTCAGTACAAGCGCTTACGTTATTTCGGCCATGTAGGGTAATTTCCACAAAATGTTTCATCGTTTGCTTTGAAACGTACACTATAAAAAACAGACAAATGTCGCTTAATCTAGGACAATATAATACAATCCACAAACGAAAACATATACTAAAACCGCTTCCGGGTTACTCGCGATTTCGAAGAGTTTATCTTTAGAAGCCTCAAAAGCTAGTATATTTTCAAGATTTAAAGAAGCACTCCGAATAGCTTTTATGGTGTATTAATCAGTTTCCTCAAACCGAAATATCGGATTGTAGGATGCTATCCATTTTCAAGTATTTTTTTGTTCAACAAACGTGATAAATCAACAACATTAACATTATAATTAATACTATTTTGTTATTCTTGCAGGTATAAATTCAGTTACGCATAAAAAACGATACGTCCTAAGAAACGATAGTAAAGTTCGAGAAAACTTAATAAATTATGAAAATTACTTGGAAACGTTTCCGAAGATCAGTATCAGCAAAATAAACGTTGTTAATATAAATGTTACTTTAAATTTCAAAAATATATTGGCTTTTCGAATTTCTAAAGATAAAAAAGATTTTAGAATCGTGGGTAACACAGAAGTTGTTATTGTATATTTTCGTACGTGATTATAATATACTTTCGTCGCTTAAGAAAAATTTGTCTTATTTTTTTACAATGTAGACAGAACGATGTCTTGTTTCTATATCATACGAAGGAAGATAATTTGAATGAGAATAAATAAACAAACAAATAAACAAAAAAAACTGCTGTGTTTGCACAGAGTGATCAAAAAGTCGCAAAACCTGTGAAAAAATATTTTGCTTTAAAAATACATACATGATTGAAACTACAAACATGAACGAAATTGAAAGAGTGACTAGTCTGAGATGCCACAGATTAATTTCAAAATGTTCTGCTTTCCTTCGCATGCATGTACGAATGCATTTTACCACATTTGAGGCCACTCTTCTGAATGTTTAAAAGCTTATTTGTTGGGTCTCATGTTCAGTGTTTGCACCCAGATCATCGTAGAGTGTGCGTGTACTAGAACATCTTATTCCTGACTTTCTCCATTTTGTCAGGACTGAAAACAACGTGTGGCCGTTATTAATGTGTCCTCTTCCAGTTTCTTGAACTAGGGTCATTAAACAGCAAATCATTGTCTTCTTGGGTTAGAAATACTTGAAAATGGATCTGTAATTGCTTTAATGAAGAATGTTGTAGTGAAATAATGGTCGATCATAAAAATTATCTGTGCTTGGAACAATTTCGCCTCCATTTTGCTCCTAACAAACTGTTCTTACACGTAACAGCTTAAATTGCAAATGAAGTTTTTACTGCTATGTTTTATTCTTAGTTTAAAAAAAATTATCTTGTATTAATTAATAAAGTACAGTTTTAACGATAAAAGTAAGATTAAACGCGTTTTTGAGTGGAACACTTCGTACAGATTTTAATTCTGATTTTGTTATATTTTAGTTTAAACATATGATACACGAAATTTATTTTATAAACAAAGCATGATTACTTTAAGCATTGTTTTGTGAAATTGTGTAGAGAAAAGTTTGAAAGGTTTATGTAACATAGTAAAATATCAAATTTCAGCAAGGAAATATTAATTCTCTAGATATTTGCTACACGTTAAGAAAGTATTAAAATATATTTTCAATTCATTATGAGATTCCAGTAAAATATCAAATTTCAGCAAGGAAATATTAATTCTCTAGATATTTGCTACACGTTAAGAAAGTATTAAAATATATTTTCAATTCATTATGAGATTCCTTCAAAAAAGAAAAAAGAAAATAGACCTGTTTAAATTAGCCGAAAAGTTAGAGCTTGCAGTAAATTCGGATGGCGGAAATGTTGAGTTATGTTTAAAGATAATAAACAGCACGTAATTCAAAGAAAAGATGGAGTATTTTAAAGAAACTTTGAAAACATCACAGAAGAGACGCACGCAGAGAAAATAAAACAGTTTCCGGAAGATCACTGACGGAATCGCTTGAAGTGAAAATTTGTTTAGCTAAAGAAAGCGCTTTTGAAGAAGGCAACCAGCTTTTGAAAACTTTAACACGGAATGCACCGAGAACCAAATATAGTAAAACATCGGTAAGCTGTCATCTGGTTAATTCGTCACACCAAAATAGTAATATTTTCTTGGTTATTTCACATAGATACCAATGTACTAAACAATTCGTTGATTTGCCACAAACGCAATGCCAAACCATATAAGTTGTTATTATAGAAAAAATAACTCTCGATAGCTTATAAATTAGTGCTTCAAGTAAAAAAATTCAATTATCGTATAGAAAAAGAATTGCATTGTAAAAATATGATTTATTTAGTGATATACCAGAGACAAGAAAAAAACAAACGATAGACCATAATGTAAAAAAAATTTAATCCCATTAGACAATAATGTAAAAAACAAAAAAACTCAATAGATCATAACCTAATGGAATTATTTTGGGTGTCCTTGTAAAAGAACTTCAAATGCTACATACTTCATTTTGAATACAGAACATGCCATAGGAATCATCAATAACATATATCAACTACGTGTTAATCAAAGAATATTTACATGAGTCACGGACAGCCGCAGACGTCAGAAAGGCAAAGCGAATTCATAAACCTTTTCAACTCTGTTGGAAAACTGTTAAAAACTGATTTTCAACAGACGCACGATTACCTTCAAAAGGCCCCAACTTCTTAAATAATTTAAATAATCCAAAATCTGTTCAGCAACATACTTTTCACCGATGCAAAAAACGTAAGAATAAATTTTTAAAAACTCCGATTTGTTTAGACCCATCAAATTGGAAAAAGTAAAAATCCTTAAAAAGTTTCTATGGATTTCAGAATCACTCTTCTGGTTGGATATGTTCCAAATGACATCGGGCAAATTCATAACACAGAGGCCTGAAGAAAAAATTGAAGATTAATCACACATCCGAGATATCTTGTTGAAAAGCTGAAAAATTTAGGATATTGTTTGGATGTCACCAGAAAAGTTTTAATAACATCTAAATAATACTTTCTGGGTAAGACATTTTTATTCTGCAATTCGAAGTTATTTTGAATGATGGTTGTTGGAACTTAACGTAGATACTTTTGATAACTTATAAAAAAATAATTATGGCTGATAAGTTAAGAAAAAACTGTTTCTGAAATATAATGAAGAATAAATTGGCGAAATACATATTTTAAAAAGATTATATTCGTAATTTTTTTCTTTTCGATCTCGAAACGTTTTTCATTACTGCAATAGCGAAGGCTCTAATTAGCAAAGTTTTAATTACATTTCGAGATCGAAAAGAAAAAGATTTTTGATGATTCAAAGAATAATGGATATACAACGACTCCTCCACCTTTTCAGCGGAATACTATCAATCAATTCATGTGTATACCATATTACAGAAATCTATCTGAAAAAAATCTCGCATCTGTTTGAAGCATTCGGTATATTTACATCGTTTGTCCCACAGAAATCTTTACAAGGCTCTTTCTGTAATTTTAAATGCAAATACCCCATTTCAAAGCAGAAATGAATGATATGTGGCATCCCATGTAAACAGTGTGACGCAAGACATATAGGAAAGACTCACAGAGTTTAAGTAATAATAGAGATGCAATATGCCGTGAAAACGGTTTGCAATATGAAGGCGGTTATCGCTTAAATTTAAATACCCTCATTTCTCTCTGCTGAACGCAGACTCTGTGGACGCAAGTACTATTTGGACTTAATTTTGACCGGTTTCAACCGGTTTCAGGGTTGCATTTTTAACATCACGCCAAATCAAAACACTTCATCTCTATCTATCTCTTATATCTGGCACAAACTGGCCGTACATTGAAGATCCAGTTAAAAGAATACTAGAATGCTTTTCATTCAAGAAATTTAAAATCTAAAATTGTAGCCCACGCCATACAAACCTATCACTTTCCAGATTTTGAGATGGCCAAAAGTCATTAAATCAAATTGCAAATTATTTAAGAGCCGCCTTTCCCTGGAGGCATGGTTTACTACATCTGCGAAATCTCCGCTGAATGCGGCTAGTTCAGTTCCAGCTAAATCTGCCATTTTAATATCACTCAAACATCTACATCCGTTTTTAACTGTTTGTGATACATGCTCTCAACCATAAGTTGAATTTATGTCATTTTTCGTGAATTCGCGTTTATTTACATTACTGAGGAGGGACTATAAACAGGTCGGTAACGTTTAATGTTTATTTTTTTTTAATTTTATGTTATTTTAAATTGTTTAATTAAATTGTCTGTATTTATGTATTTGTTTTTGATTTAGATATATATATATTGATTAATTTATAAATATGATATTTATGATACACAGAACAAATGACGTAGAGTTTAAATTTAGAGCAATCTAATTAATTAAAAAAATGGTAGGAGTAATGAAAGACAATTCGGAGTAAATGAAAATTCAATCCGATATTGACGGAAGCAAAAATGTGAACTAACAAAATTAAATAGGAAAAAAAAAATAGTGTTTTTAAATTTGAGAAAGGCAATAAATTAGAAGAAAGACCAAAATGTTTCAGCTTTAAATAAGCGTCTTTAAAACTTTTACTATTACTATTTCTTCAACTTATTTTTTTATCTAAAAATTAAACAAGGAATTTTTCACCCAGCATACAAATTTATCTAAAAACTGCTGAAATAGTTAGCCATTTTATTTAATATTAATGAATTATTTAAATTTTATAATAAGCATAGTGATTTCTTTCATTATTTCAACACTTTCTCCGAAGAAAAAGGGATATGAATGTATATTTATAAATATTCCCAAAATGATTGCCCCCTACATTTTTCAATGAAGAAACCGCAAAAAATACTTGCGTTAATACTGTAAATATGATAAATCTAGTTGTGTAAAAGCTAATTTTTCGATTTACAGCAGCCATATACCATTTCAGACAGCATGCCAACATGCAACAAGGAGTTCTTTTTCATTAACACTGCTTCCTTCTTTAAACAAACTCCCTCTCCCAAAAGCAAACACATGCATCCAAAATAGCAAACATCAACAGGACTGAAAGTTGCATCAATGTTGTACAAGAAAACACGCCATTAATAAGAAATTCTTTGCTTTAAAAATGCGTACTTCTAACACGCACCTTTTCTTTAACTTTTTAAGTGGTACACCCGCATATATACGGAATTATTCTGTAACGCAGGGACTATGCCCGTATATATACGTTTTCATGCTTTACTGCATACAGAGAAATGCGTATTTTACAAAAACCGTGACGGTGAATTAAACATAATCTGTTGAAAGGGTTAAACAATTTGACCTTTTGAGAAGCAGTTGATATACACTATATAGTCGTTAATCACCAGACACTTTCAATTTTAGACATTCTGTCGAATAATTTAAAATATACTTGTCGGATTCTGCTGGAACTTCAGGATTATAAGGAATATGTTTGGCCTCAAGTTTATCATCGTCGATTTGATAAAGAGGACAAATAGGGGGCCAAAAATATCAAAGAAAAATAATAATATTTGGGATCACCCTGAATATTAAAATGCACGAAATGTTCTATTGCTGCAAAATACAAATATGTGGATATTGCACAAATTCATTTGTGTAAGAATATCAAGTATATTCATGGAGATATACCGATTTTTTTAAGAAGTTCAAAACATTCTTGCATGTTTTTAGGTGATATCATGCAGGGTTTTCAACCAAATTTAACGCTAGTTTTAGAAACATTGGCAAAATGTAGTAGAAACAATATAGTGCAATTGGAATATAAATATATAAAATATTTTATGAAATATGAGCAGTTGTATGAAATAATTTTTATCTGCACATGCGCGAACGATATCAAACATTTTTTTACATAATTTAATAGTCAACTTTATGGAGCAACACATAAAAAAAAATCCAGTCAATTATTGAGAAAATTAAGAAAGTTAGCGTTGACATAGTGAGCTGACTTTTGTTGTTCTCTAAAAGCAGCAAAATGATAAGGGATTCTCCACAAATTGTCATTTATTATTAACTGACTTTCAGAAAAAAGTAAGTTTTTAATGCAGGAGTGGCCAACTGTGGCACGCTAGACACCGCTAAAATTTTATAGTAATCACTGTCTTATCTAACATCGAATCTCTGCGATTGAAGAAGTCGGCTATTTCTTTAAAAAAATTAGTGGTATCCGACGTGCCGCAGTTGACCACCCCTGATTTAATGAACATCAATTAGTAGTTTTGGAACAAACGCAGCAACTTTGATACTTCTTTTTATCATGGAATAGGCTCGTTCTGGTAGTTATCCAAGAAAAACTAAAGCATCAATAAAAAATTAAAAAAAAATTAAAATTAAAATTGACAATTTGTGGAAAATCTCTTACCATTCAGCTACTTTTAGAGAGAAACTAAAAATCAGCTCACTCTATCGCTGATATCTTTCTGAATTTTCATGATATTTGATTGGATTTTTTTATGAGTTGCTCCATAGCGTTAACTATTAAATTATGTACAAAAATCTTTGTTATCTTTCGCGCATGCGCAGGTAAAAATTATGTCATACAACTACTTATATTTCATAAGACAGAATATATTTATATTCCAATTGCGCTATATTGTTTCTACTGGATTTTTCTAATTTTTCTGAAACTAGCGTTAAATTTGGTTGAAAAGCCTGCATGATATAAGCTAAAAACATGCAAGAATTTTTTGAACCTTTAAAAAAAATCGCTATATCTCCGTGAATATATACATGCTATTCTTACACAAATCAGTAAACATATAGTACAGTATTTACAAATTTTGAATTCTACAGCGGTAGATTATTTCGTGCATTTAATTTATAGGATAAATATTAGTATTTTTCATTGATTTTTTGCTGTCTATCTAATTGTCCTCCTCATCAAATCGACGTTGACAAAACTGCCAACTTTTAGGCTTTTCTGTTACCACTAAAATTTAATAGGGATTTTCGCCTTGTTTAATCGTGATATTTCGACGATTATATAAGACAATATTTTCCATTAAATTTTAGCGGTAAGAAGAAAGCGTAAAAGTTGGCAGCTATGCGTTGATAAATATGAGGTCAAACATATTCTTTATATAATCCTGAAGTTCAAGAAGAATCCAAAAAGTATTTTTTTAAATATTCGACAAAATATTTAAAATTGAAAGTGTCCGGTGATTAATGGTAGTGTATATTTATTTATTTGTAAAATAAAATTACTACTACTACTTATAATAATAATAAAAAATTTACTCCGACAGTACTGGGTGCAACGAAAAAATACACTCCTAAAAAGATTAAGTTTTTTTAAGTTTAAAGTTAAATTGAAAATTTGAAAGCAAAATTTAAAGTTTAACAGCTTTCAATATCGCTATTGCTACTTTTTAGATTATTTTACACCTGTATTTTATTGACGCAATAAACTAAATATTTTGGGCATTTAGTAAGGCGACGAAATTATTAATTGCAGATATTTTTTTTTTTAATTCAATGAAATGCGAAAGATAGTTAATTGTTTCATTCTTCTAATAATAGAAAAAGGCAGGGTATTGATGTTCTTTTTTTAATGTTAAATTTAAAGTCTCTTGTTAAAGTTTTTACATAAAATATTTTTACAAGCTTTTATTTAACTTAACTTGGTTTATGTATGTAAATATGGAATTGTGTAATCAATTTTTCACTCGGATATGATAGAATTATAAAAAATATGCAAACATATGTTTTTCCGATGATGATACAACATTTTAATATTTTTACAACTTAATTATAATTAAGTTAATTAATTTTAAGGTATATTTTCGTTAGGCCGGCGCAAGTGATAAATCTCCAAATATTCCTTCACTTATATAGCATTCAATTTATTTAAAATACAAATTCTTCACATATTTAATTTAAAATATATACCTTTCATTTAAAATACATAAATTAAACACATTTAAAATAGATATACTACACTCATTTAATTTAAACTAAAAAAAAATATTTAACAAGATATAATATCATAAATTAAAACATTTTAATACCAAAACCATTCAACATGAAAGTATTGTTTCTAATTCATTCACAGAAAAAAATGACAACTGCTTTCGCCGTGAAGTAAAAAATCTTTGGCAAGATTTGATCCTAGCTAATGAAAAAGTACCAAGTTTATTAAATTTTGATGAGGTGTCGATGAATAAGAAAAGCATTATAAGGAACTGTTAGATTAACTTATAATAAGGTTACAATAAATAAATAAATAAATAAAAATCTGTCATACGATGGCTAATCTGGATCTAAAAACAATTATTATTTTTAACTACATTTATAATGATTTCTATTAATTTTAACTTTTTACATTATTGAAAAATAAGACATACTTAATTTAATCTATAGTTTATTTCAAAATAAAATATTACGTGGCATGTAATGGCACTTGCAGAGATTATGTGTATTATGCTTAGGCTAATGTCAGACGAACGTCTTTTTGCACGCTTTTTTCCCTACATATCATCCCCACACAATGCTAGCGGCACTGTGTAGGCATGATATGTAGGGAAAAAAGCGTGCAAAAAGACGTTCGTCTGACATTAGCCTTAGGAAAAGGTTTTATAGAGTTTAATAAAGCTCTGTAAAATTGTACAATTTTTTTTTATAGAATGCATTCAAGGTAAATGAACAAAATACAGTAACTAATAAACTATAACGCTCTAATTCTAATCTTTTTAGTTACGAAATGAAAAAATATGAAAATCACGTCATTTTGACACAATCTTATTATTATTAGTTTTTTTAAATTTATCAGTGAAATAATGCATTTCAATCTTTATTATAATAGTGTCATTTTCACAGTTTGAAATTTTACATACGTGCTTTCATATTTTTGGCGCAAGTACACTTTAATGCGCAATAGGTTAGTAATTTTTGGACTTTCAGAAAAAAGTGATTCATGTTTGACAGAGAGAACATTGCATAGAAATGAGTTTCGCAAGGTATAAGCACATTGGCGTTCTAATCTCAGTAGCAGCAGAGTAATAAGCCGAAGATACAGGGTGATTCAAAAAAGATGGGAAAAATTTTAAGAGGTGATAGTACACACCCAAACAAACATTTTGTATCACAGAATGCATGGTCGAAAACTAAACGTTAAAAAGTTAGAGGGCGCCAAAAGTTATGTTCTTATACGAGGCAAAAACACACAATGAACGATTAAGTTAAGTTACGAAAACAAATTTAATGGCATTTGATTGCAATAAGTGCTCAAAACATTGACCGGCAGCTGTTATGCACGCAGTACAACGGCGAAGAACAGATTGGCGAATTTTCTGAAACACACCAGGCACCACCGCGCTCGCCAGATCTTTCATGTCTCGATTTTTTTTTTTTTTTTGTGGGGACAGCTAAAGGCTCTTATGTATGAGACTCCCATTGAATCCGCAGAAGAACTTGTCGCCAAGCTTTCGGCTGCTGTAGGGGAAGTTCGCGATATGCCTGGTGTGTTTCAGAAAATTCGCCAATCTGTTCTTCGCCGTTGTACTGCGTGCATAACAGCTGTCGGTCAATGTTTTGAGCACTTATTGTAATCAAATGTCATTAAATTTGTTTTCATAACTTAACTTAATCGTTCATTGTGTGTTTTTGCCTCGTATAAGAACATACTTTTGGCGCCCTCTAACTTTTTTACGTTTAGTTTTCGACCATGCATTCTTTGATACAAAATGTTTGTTTGGGTGTGTACTATCACATCTTAAAAATTTTCCCATCTTTTTTTGAATCACCCTGTATAAGCCATTTGGATTCATTCGTAGTAAAATAGTTTACGTTTATCAATATAACTGCTAGCGTCTTAATAAATATAACGACATTTTCACACGCTGAAACGCATCGCTCTTTCCCAATAACAGTGAATTAAACGGAAAACGGCAGAACAATAAATGACCTCATAAATATGCATTTTTATTCACAAAACTGAAAAACAATTACTATAACCACGTCAAAATTACGTGCATTTTTCATTAACTTTTTATTTTGCCAGTATAAATTTAAATCATTACGGTTTCAAGCTCAGTACAGAGGTTGGTTGTATGAGGCAAACGATCCCACTAGGGAGAAGCTGCGACAAAGTAAAAGTTAAAACAAAACGTCAGACTATATCCTCAAAAAGTATATATATATTTTAAATAGTTAAAAAATTAAAATCAAAGCTTAAAACAGGGTTCGTACGGGTACCATTATTTTCAAGGCCAAATATCTGTAATTTTTTTTTTTTTTTTATAGAAAAATAAATCTAGTTTAAACGGACAAAATTTCGCCTTACTTACGGAGAGATTTTCCATAAGAATATGCTGGTACCGAAGAATTTCTTAGTGTGGAATTTCAAGGACCCGTACGAACCCTGTTAAAAAGAGATACCAGTACCAGAGGAATAAATAATTGCTGAAAAGATTGTAAAGTTTTATGTAAGAACAGGGTTTTTTTTTTTTTTGCTTAAACATGACGCCATTTTCCTATGGTTTCTATAGAAACCATAGATATAGTAGTATAACCATTGATATAGATGCTGGTCCTACATCTATGATAGAAACATAAGTCACTTTTTTTTTTTTTTTTTTTTTTTTGCGATTGAGAGATCGTTTTTAGTGTAAGAGAGAATGTTTATGAGCCCTTTTGGGTCTGGTTAATTAGAGAAATGAAAAGCCAATATAAATTACATCCTTTACACGTAATCGTAGGAAAACGTGTCAGTTTTCTACATAAAAATGTCCCTTTCAGTTGAATGCCTTTTAAAAATTATGTTTCAGAGATGAAAACATTTTCTTGAAACTATGGCCTCTAATTTTAGAGCTGGTGGAATAAAAAATTCTAAAAATGATGACATTTTCATGCATTACAGGAAAATGTTGCAGAATCATGTTTTTAAATAGATGCTTTCTTTTTAAAGTGTTGTCAGTTAACTTTTAGCGTCATTGAGCTTCTCGACGATCTTAAATGCCTTCTATTCAAATTAAAATCTTCTTCTACAAATGAATAGCGTTCAGTTTAAAATATAATAATGATTAAAATTAGTTCAGTAGAAAGCTCGGGGCACATGGCGAAAATAAACCTGGCTTCTGATGTTTTAAGGAAACAGTTTACCCCAAAATTGATCAAAAAATTGATTTTTTGTTTTTTAATATTAAATGAAAGCCTATTTAATTATGAATATTTTGACAACTTATTTTTACCGATATGGCAATTATATCGCGAGATATTGTAAATTTTATTAATACACCCAGCGCAATTCCCCACACAAATTGAAACTTTAAATGACTTTTTCTCCATGCTCATATTTTCTTCACTTTCATGTTTTAAAAATGCCAAGGCCCTCTTTTGTATTTGAGATATAGATTTAAAATTTTTTATACACGTTCTTTATTATATATCTGATAAATCTGCGCATGGAATTAGCCTTCAGACTTTTTTTAAATAAAAATTTATGAAGATGTGTTAGATTTCATCATTTTACATAAGGTATATCAGTTAAAAAAATGTTTTAAATGTAGCATTAGATGTATCTAAAAAACCATGAGCGGTTTTGTGTAATACATATTTGAAAATCAAAAAAAGAAAAAAAAAGAATTGGTCAAAAATATTAATATTTAAAAAAGTAGTAGGGATTTAAAAAAAAATCAATAAAAAAATTAATTAAATATGCAGTAATTTTTTTTTTCAAAATGTACTTTAAATCGAACATTGAAATGCAGCACCATTTAAACCATATTTAAAAAAATAAGAAACAAAATTGTTGAAAAGGTAAACTGCCCCTTAAATATAAAGATTGAGTTATGTTTAGAAAGATTATATCACTCACCCGCGAGAAAAGTGACACATCTCGACAAAAATAAATTTCACAGGAGAGGCAAAGGAAAATTTGCATGATTTTATTATAACATGAAATTATAGCACTTAGCTCTGCATGTAGTAATAAAAACGGGCATAAAAAGCATAAAACCCTTAAGAATGAAGACATAGAATGAGGTTTGAAGGGTTCAGTAATTTTACCTCCCCACACAATCCACCTTTCTTCTTTGGTCACAAATTGATATATACGTAATAAAGTGATTTTCCGTATAACTACACTTACGAAAGTTTTTGTGCAGCGAGACGCAGCTGAGACAGACCTGTTAGTGGAACAAACTACAAAATGAATTTTTGCGTGATGTGTCACTTTTCTCGCGGGTGAGCGATATGTTGAGAAAACGATAAGGTTACATCTGTATACAAGTTACGACAACGGAGTTAATTATGAGCGAAATCACTCTCTCTAAAATATGTAAAGTGACGCTTTAACTGTAACAAATGAAATATTTTAAACACTAAAAAGTAGAAAGTAAAAAAGTAGAAACAAATAAAAAATAAAGAGTAGGAGAACAGAATATAAAAAAACTGCTTTTATTGTTTTTAGTATTGATATTAACATGTTTTTTACTTATGATGTTGTACCCTGATATTTTAAAGATGTTTACAAGTTTTTTCATTAGTAAATTGCTTCCCCCTTTAAATAAATTTCACTCCCGAAAGCAAACTCACCCATCCAAAGCGCAAAAATGAACACGACTCAAGAAAACATCGCAATGCTGTATGCCAATAAAGATATAATTAATACATTGCCGGCAGGCAATGTTTATCAAATCTGAATTTTAAAACAGTAGAAGCTCCCCCCTGTTCTGAAAGTCTTTTGTAAATTGGTGTTCTAGATAGGTTTCCCAAGTTTATACATCGGTAAATATCTTTCAATGTACAAATTTAATATAAGGGTCAATATAAGGAAATTGGACAATTTGCGTCCACTGCCAATAATATTTCATTAATTATTCTAAAACCAAAAACTGAAAAATGTAATATACTGTAACATTTGTTATAACAATTACCAGTGATAAATGAACATAGAATGATGCATAAATAATTAATTTTAAGCTTTAAACAAACGAAATCATCATTTTAGTTCCTGCCTCCAGGTACAAATATCCAATATTAAATGTATGCTGTAAAAATTTCTATAAATATTATTAACTTTTGCTATTATATATTTGTACCTATACAGTATGGGAAAATATAATTCTCCTTTATTAGTATAGATTGTATTGTAAAATATTGTAGTAAATATATTTGTCCCTGAGGTTGGCCATCATCTCAGTCCCTCTAAACACACATTTAAGTTAACAGATACAAGGTGGTGCTGGCAGAATTATTTCCATTGCAACAGCAACTAAAGTTCAATTAGCCACCATGGATGAACAGTAAGTTTTTCTTCTTTTTGGTTCATATTTAGAAATATTTAGTTTTTGTTCTGAATAGGGAAGTGTGATTTTTATAGCGTCCTTCATATCCCCATATTTAACTTTTTATTTATATAAAAAAAAGCTTATTGCAACTTTATTTATGTAACACACAAATGTCACATGGCATTTTTAATAATTTACATGTGTGCAAAATGATTCCACAAAATGGCTGTACAGCTGTTAAGACAAAAAAAATCACCTCAGTCTCAATTATTAGACACTGACTATGATGTTAAGAAACACTATCTTCCATAAAAGTTTATTCTACACATAAAATATACATCCTTGATCTCAAAACACTGCAGCATTTAAATGACAAAACATGTATCGTAGTATATAATTGTATGTGGTAGTTGGTACATTAATAAAAAAAAAAAATAATAAAAATTTTGGAATTAAATTGTCCGGTTATCAGATATTGACCCACAAAATGCCTTACAATCTCAAAAAATATGGACAACATGATATAAATGCATTTTCTGTAAGGTAGAAGCCACGCCCTAAGTCAACGATGTTTTTTGAATGAAAACGAGAATTTTCGTTTCCCGTCGTGAATGTGTTAAGAAGAAATAGTACTTTAGTCGACTGTATCCTTCTTATGCATATTTACTTTAACTGGAGAATGCATATTTCAAAATTTAACAGTTTTAGCCTACCGACGCGACGGTGCACATGTATACAAACCAGGGTGGGAAATGTTAATGTAAGAGTTAATATTGTGGTTAAGAGAATCTAGGTTTTTTTTTTTAAACGTGCAATCTTTTAGCATTATTATAACTGAAAATACTAATTTTATATGTAAATTGATACCTTTATGAAAGAGAAAACTACTTATGTCATTCCCCTATTTAAAAACAACAGCAGCAACAACAAAAAACATGGTATTGATTTTGCTACAGATTTTAAGGCGTCTGAAACCATTTTAAACTGCATCCCGAAATGGAACTAAAAATTCCTTTCATTAACGGTGCCTCCTTCTTTAAATAAACCACGCGACCGAAACCAAACACATTCATCCAAAGAGCAAACATCAACATTTCTCATAAAAATTTGCACCACTGTATACAAACAAACAAGTCATTAATAAGAAGTACTTTGTTTGTAAACGTGTCCATCTTATACATATTGCATCACAAGAACGCCCCCATTTCAAAATCGAACAGTTTTTAATATCCTTGATTATTTTACACGTGCACACTTTTAGCATTTTGTGCTGCAATGAAAATATTAATTGCTAATAAGAATTTTATAGTTAAATTGGTAAATATACGAAAGACAGCCACTTATGTAATTCACCTACTTAAATAGAAAACAAGAAAGAAAAAAAAAGAAACACGATGTTAATTTTGTTAGGGATTTTCAGACGCCGGATACCATTTCAAACTGCCTGCCAACATGTAACTAAGAATTCTTTTTTTTTTCTTTTTAATATTATTAATGTTGCCTGCTTCTGTAAATAAACTCTCCTCCCAAAAGCAAACAGATCTATCCAAAAAGCAAACATCAACAAGAAAAAGTCGCACCAATGTATACAAATAAACGATTAATAAGGAGTACTTTGTTTGAAAATGTGACCTTCACACACACCTTTCATTGGGAGAAAGTCACAATTCAAAATTTAACAATTCCAGTAGTGTGGTTAAAATATATTTTAGATTATTTTTCAAATTTAGTCAGTAATGCATTTGATTATTGTTTTCTATCATCCGAAAATGCCGAGTATCATACCATTCATGATAAAAGCAGATGTGAAATATGCATTTCAAAATAACTCTAAATGTAAGAAATAATTCTATCTTTTATGTATTTTTGAAAAAGCCCGCGCGTGTACACGCAAACACACAAAGATAAATTATTTTATCATAATATGTATATATAGCAATTTCATTTAAATTATATATATATATATATATATATATATATATATATAGCCATTAATTAAACATCACCGACCATCATCAAAAACCGCAATATTGTGAATGAAATGACAATAAAAATGGATGCCACAAACCTATAATATACAACTGTATGTATAAAATAAATTGCCTTATACTTAATTACAAGAATTAATATGGAAGGAAAAAAGAAATATAAACAGGCATCCTTCGACTTACGTAAGTAATGTATTCCGTAAACTTTTACGTAAGTCGAATTTGTAAATTATTTAGGTAAAATTTCGTAAGAAACTGAAATATATATATACATATATGTAATTTATACAATATTATTTTATAAATACATCATCATACCGCAGTATTTACTCATTTACTCGGATATAAACTGCTGTAAAAGTATGAAAAATATAAAAACAAATAAAAAATACCTTGTGGAATACGGTATTTATAAATTTAACATTAATGAAACGATTTATAACAAATTTGAATGTACATCAAACGACTATAAAAATAAGAAATAATTACAGAGAAATAAATTACATCTTCTCCATGAATTTTTGGCGGCAAGACAAATAAGTAGTTCTCACAAAATAAAATAATCTTTGATAAGCATAATTCTTATTATGAATTAGATTACTACTATGAATAACTAACAATAAAGATTAAATTGCTATGACAATACTACTTATAGTACGCAAAATCAAAAATGATGTGACTCTTCTAACAGCTATTCTGTAGTGTGGGAGAGTTGGTGCTTGGGGTGAATGGTTGTGAAAAGAAATGCTGTTATTTAACAACTCCTACCAATCTCTATATTGATGGATGAGGGATTTGATTTGTTAACCCATTAAGGATGGTTTCTTTTACGCTTATTTTAATACCTCCACACCAGTTTTTCCATATGGGTAATTTTAATACATTTAATCTTGAAAAGTATGAGATTAAGTAATATGAAAATTTCCTTACTAAAATACTGGTTTTCACTTTTAAAATTTTCGTAATACTTAAATGGAAAGTTTTCTTGCCAACCGGCTTCAATGAGTTAATAATTTAATTGTATATCCCAATAAAAATATATATCTCTATCTACATATTTAATTTATAAAATAATTATCAAAAATATGAAAATGCGCATCAAATGCGATAGTGTGTCCATAAATGTAATTTTCGAGATTTATTACGTAACTGCGAATTTGCGTAAGTCGGGTAATACGTAAGTCGGGGGATGTCTGTATATATATAATATTTGGCACATAAAATCCTACCAAAAATATATATATATATATGTGAAAAATTGCAGTTAAAGTCATTTTAAAGTTTAAATTATCATTTAATATTTAAAGTTCCACAGGATTTTTTAAAGTTCAATCAGAATAGGCAAACAAGTAATATAAAAATTTTGTTTTTAAAGTCAATTCCTACTTAGGTCATCAAAGAAAAATTTAATATAATCCCTTAAGCTAATATTAGTTTTTTTTGCATTAAAATAACTCAATTTGTTGATTTTCTATAAGCAAGTAGGTTTACAATGGAAGTCTATGGGAATTTGGCGAAACATTAGAGATATCGCCAAGTTGGCGACAAACTTGGCGGTATTTGGCGACAGAACAGGGTCCCCCCTATGGTAACTCCCCTTATAGATATGAAGATGCATTAAATGCTGTTCAATAACCAATGGCCGCCATTTTGTCTCCCATATAAAACTAAAATTTAATTAATGAATTAATATTTGAAAAATCTGTATTAACATTAATTGTCCTCCAGTACAAGTTTAAAAAATTTTATTTCAACTTGGTAGGATGAATAATAAGTATGTTATTAACGATTGAAAATTTGAACAAGATATATAAATAAATAAATATAGGGAGAGTGTGAACTAATAGTAGGAATTGAATAAAACGACAAAAGAAGGAAATCATTGCTTCTCTTTACTGTCATTTATAATGGAAAGTAAAAATCAAATAACTTATTTTAAATCACCAATAAAAACAATAAGGCCAACATTTAACGAGACAGCACGTGTAATATCATCAATTTGATGAAAACACTTAAAACATTCTAAATTGCAGTAGACTTCGAAATTTCGGCCACACGTGCAAGAAAGATGCATTTCACTTAATAGTTTTGAAGCATATTGAATATATCATAAAATTGAAGAATGCGTAGCGTGTTTTCCAAAAGAATAAGTCCTTCTTATTTGGGCTAAAACGCGTGCACAGAATATAATGAAGGAAGAAGAGCCTGTGCCCTTACTATATTGAATAAGAAATATTCAATTCTTTAATGCGTTTTCTTATTCTGTACTTTTATAGCGTATACAAGAAATTTTTAAATTATTAAATTCGACTAAACTATTTTTCTTTATTTTTATGGTAAAAACGATATAGCTATACAATGTAAAATAAATAATCTTTACAATTCTGAAAGAGATAACATAGACTAGTTATGTTGCTTGTACAGCCGGAAGAAAAAAAAAAAGATTAAAAAAAATACATTTTTAATCACCAAATTGTCCCAGGCAAAAATAGAAGTAGCCATTCCGCTGGAAATCGTGTTTTCTTTCAATTTATGTTTAAAAAATATATAAATAAAATAGACTTAAAGGTTGTCTTCATATTCTGAAATTGTACCAAACCCTGAAATTTTCAATACGAGCACTTAATTTTGACATCATATTTGGCTCTAGGATACCAAACGGGAAATCACTCTATCAAGTAGTTTAGGAATTATGAAGATTTAAAGTTTAGAACTCTTAATGTTAAATTCCTTTGTAATCGTTGCAAATATATTGCAATTCGGGCATTTTTTAAGCGTAATTAAAAAACTACTTAGCGGAATGAGATGTAATTTTCGATTCATATTTTTAATAGCTCCTAGAAATCGATTATTGTCAAACACTATAGTAGTTACAATTCATGTGTTTTCGAAAATTATTTAAAAAAAAGATATTTTCTATATACCAGTTTATATAATATACCATATTAAAGTTACGATTTCAAAAATCGATAATTTTAAAACTACTGATCAGAATAACTTGATATTTGAGCAGAACAATCTAGAGGCAATGAAATTTTGTTTGGCGAAGGAAAAAAATCAGTTCCAAAATGTGCCGATAGATGGCGCTGTCAGGGATCACATTGTCTAGAGATATACAAATTACTAATACGTGACATGTGCACTGCAAACATAGCTACCATAAAAATGCAGAGCACTGGCTCTTTACCTGGATTCTTCATCATGACTCTGACTATGAAGGATCGCGCTCTGCTCTTGAAGCTGTTTTATAAGAACGATAACTATACACTTACAGCTATTAGGAAGTTTCGGACATTAAAATCTATAAACAGGGGTCCAATAACCACAAATGGTCTGCGAAAAATGATTGCTAAATTCGAAGAGACCGGTTCATTTGACGTTAAACGGGGTAGAGGCAGGAAACCAGTTTCGGCTGCGCCAGTGGAAGATGTGGCTACAGTAATACAAGACTAACAGTGAGGCTGGAATCAGCAGTGCACGGGGATTTGGTCGAATACTGGATATACCGAACAGCACGGTGCGTAAAGTCCTACGGAACATCTTGCGCTGCTATCCGTACAAGATAACTCCTGTGCAAGAGTTGCTACCTGCTGATCTGGAAGCACGTCAATCTTTTGCACTACATTTTCTTGCCCGGATGGAAGTGGACAACGGATGGCCATGGAGCATTCTGTGGTCTAACGAAGCCCACTTTCATTTGCAAGGTTCTGTAAATACGCAAAATTGCAGGCCGAGAGCGCGTCCCAGCTACAGCCATTACGTCTTCAGTCTGAAAAGGTCACTGTGTGGTGCGGAATAACGGCAGCGCTTATCGTCGGTCCGTTTTTCTTCGAGGAGATCACACCTGCGGGTCCCGTTACCTGCACCGTTACTTGCAAGCGGTATGAAGCACTTTTGCGTAACCATGTCCTTCCGGCACTTCAGCAGCATCAGTGTGTGGATCGCACAATATTCATGCAAGATTCCTCAGCACATTGCTACTCCTGTGAAGCAGCTGCTGAGTGCTAATTTCGGAAATGATAGAACAATAAGCCGCCATTTTCCAACAACGTGGTCGCCACGTTCCCCTGACTTAAACCCGTGTGATTTCTGGCTTTGGGAGTACCTGAAGAATGTTGTTTACAGCGGGCAGATTCAGAATCTAGCCGACTTGAAGGCAAGCATCACACACCACACCCAATGCGTCAGAACAGATACACCCCGATCTGTTGTGGAGCATGCCGTTTTGTGCTTTCAATTAGTAGCGGAACAAGGCGAAGGGCATATCGAACAACTTATGCCTTAATCATCAGTAAGGTGTTTGTTCCATGAAGCTCTTTTTTTTTTTTTTTAATTTTTTGTCATTATCGCTGTTGTTGCTGTAAACACGTATTCTTGTCTTTTCGCTAATAAATTTTTAGTAAATTCCTGAACTCTATTTTTTCCTTTTGGCTACCAACATTCCTGTGTTTAAAGATTACATTTTTGGTCTTTCCCCTGAGATTACGCTGACAACGCCATCTATCGGCCCATTTTGCAACTATTTTTTTCCTTCGCCAAACAAAATTTCATTGCTTCACGATTGTTCTGCTAAAATATCAAGTCATTCTAACCAATAGTTTTAAAATTATCGATTTTTGAAATCGTAACTTTAATTATAATCACCCGGTATATATATATATATATATATACATATCGATAACTGCTTACGTTACTGCTATTCTTTACTATTTACAGTAGCGCTCAAAAGGATTTTGAGAACATTATATTCTCTCTTATTTTGTTTAATATAAAATGTATATTACCTATCACTGAGAACAATATGATTGCAGTTATTCACTGGTATCACGTTTCAACTTGTTTGTTTACAGTCGGCGTCACCGAAGAAATATGACTCCTCCTTGGTTCAAAAGTATTTTAACAATTAGTTTGCAGTTAATTGTTGAAGGCATCAGTTGGTCTATGGCGTCCATTAGTGTTTATATTGATTTATTGTGGTTATTTTTAAATGCTGAAACGCAAAGAATATTCTAGTGATTTTAGAAAAGCCGTTGTAAATGCACCTAAGCAAGAAATGTTGAAGCAGAAGATGCTCGTTCTTTTAACGTGTCTCGGCAGCTTGTTAGTACATCGAATAAAGTTTTGAACAAACGGACATCTATCGGAAATAAGCCTCGAAGTGGCCGTCCGAAAAAAAAAATTGCATTGTTGACCGTATTATAAAAAAGCTATCTACAAGTGATTGTCGTAAGTCGGCTGTAGTAATAAAAAATGAATTGAAAGAAAATTACAGTATAGACATACACGCTTCAACTGTCAAACGACGCCTAAGACTCTATGGTTTACATGACCGAAGACCAGCAAAAAAGCCTTTGATATCTGCTAAGAATAGGAAGGCTAGACTTGCATTTGCAAAACGGCATAAACCGTGGATAAGTGTAGAGTGGTCTAATATTTTGTGGAGCGATGAAAGCATAAGTTTAATTTAGTGTCATCTGATGGAATCAAGTACATTCGACGTTCTAAAAAAATACTATATGTTTGATACCAAATACCAACCGTCAAACATGGAGGCGGTAATTTGATGGTTTGGAGATTTTTTCATGCAGCGGAGTTGGACCCTTAGTTCGAATTGACGAGAATATGGATCGGTTCATGTATACTGATATATTAAAGACTCATACGTTACCATACGCTAAACAAACATGCCTGCTAAGTGGCATTTTCAGCAAGATAATGACCCGAAACACAAATCCAAGTACGTTAGTGATTTTATGAAACACAGAAAAGTTAAGGTTCTAGCGTGACCAAGCCAAAGTCCGGATTTGAACCCCATAGAGCATCTGTGGGAGGAGTTAGAACGTAGAGTAAGATGCCAAAGTTATTCAAATAAGGAGCATTTGTACGAAGCTCTTAAAATGAGTGGGACCGAATTTCTTTAGATCGAATACAAAAGTTAGTCGACTCGATACCCGCGCGTTGTGAGGTTGTAATAAAAGCCAGATGATATGCTACTAAATATTGACTGACTCATTACTACATTTGATAATTATTGTGTTAAAACAATTTTTAATTATAATGCCAAAATACTTTAGATTTATCATTTTTCGATTTTTCTTGTGTTTCATGTTATTTTCTAGCAAATGATAGTTAATTTACTAAAATTCTGTAAAACAATCAATATGGTTAAATAAAATAAATGATTGATTTTTGTATTTTATTATTGTTTTTAATTAAGTCAATTATTATCTTTATCAAAATACTTTTTAGCGCTACTGTATATCCCACTTAAATACTGACCAAAATTGTTTTCAACAGATAAAATTCCTCAAAAAATATTTCTACTTCTTTTTTTTACTATTTATTTATAATTATTACATACGACGTAGACAATTTTTGTTAGGATGTCTACTTTGGTGACCTCAGATTCATATGACAATATTGATACAACTTTTAAACTAAAATTAAAAGCATAAAAGAAAGCACCACAAACTAAGTTATAATAACTGTTATTAAAGTAAATAGTAGCTATTTTTTTATATGTTCATTAAGTAATCTTGTTACTATGTAATAACTTAGTAACAAATTTGTTTCTTTTTTCTTATGTATAGAGTCTTGGGATAAGCTAAATTCTTGTTAAATGAAGAAAAAAAAAAGAATGAAAGAAAGAATGTTTGAACACGAAAAAATGAAATGAATACAAAACACAGAATAGTTTTACTAGAGTTGGGATAAATGCTGAAAAATCACGTTTCAATTATGTCGTACTTTTTTTCTGGAAATTAAGCTGGAAATGTAAACAAAGGGGGGGGGGCGCTCTCTATTTACATTTCGTTACGCTTAGGTATAGTTGTTTAGGTTTAGATATATTTATTTAATCAATCGAAAAATTCAAAATAGGTTATTTAACTTTATTTATTTTACAGCAGCAAAAATGGTATTTTTATGTTAGGCGGGCACAAATCTTCCCAATAACAGCTTTTATCTTTTGCGTGTATAAAATAGAAACAATGATTTGATATTGAAATAAAATGATTTGTTTTATGGCATAATTTCTTAATAATTTTTTGAGGTATCTTAAATGAAATGAGTGAAAGGTTTATATTTAAAGTAAAATTAATTCAACACGAATTATGCTGATGGAAACACTAATTGGCGATTTATCATTTGCGCTCGGTTAACATAAAAGTGCAAAAAAGTTATATATGAAGTACATAGTTTTACGCTTAATACTAAAGATACGTCGATTTGTAAATTATAGCCCTCTTTCTTTCTTTCCGCTGACCTACCAATCGAGCTATAGCTCAATTGAACGGGTTGGCAACAGCGCGAAATCACCTGCTCGTCGCATGGCAGCGGTCTGCTGGACAATCATCTATGGCAGCTCAGCTTTGTTTGTGTTCTAAGTTGCCTTTGACTTAAGGTGGATTTGCTTGTTTAATTTCACGCTGCACCACACACCTAATCATCATGCTGTGGGAATGGAATACCCGGGTTTTAGATGTCAAATATTAAGGTGCTAACTTGTGGACAAGACATGGTAATTTAGCAAGGGAAGATGACAAAGTAACGAGTCTCCACAGAAATACAAGTTGCACCTGGGAAGAGAATTTCGGGACCGAAATGTGAGACAAAACTCTGAACTTGAGGTGTGTTACTTAAATTAGGGCTAGCGACCTGTGGGGTAATAAGAACTAAAATCTTTGCAATGGCTTAGGTTTATTGACCAACTTATTAGTTATGATTTTTTTTTTGCCTATTAAATGATATTCTTGTTTCTATTTCTCTGTGTTTGGTTGTTATTGACGCCTTTCCTTTGTTTTGGTTAGTGTTGATGTTGTTTATGACGGCCTATTATCTAAGCCAGGGGTATATGCCCGAGAGTGTCCCTCCGTGGGTGTCTTTCTAAGGGAGCCTAACCCGTATTAACACAAGATTATTCAAGAATCGGAGTAAATCACGAAAAACTCCAAACGATTAGACTAACAAGCGCGATTATGCTCGAATCCAGCACTCGCGTCTACCAGTTTTGACAGCAGAACCTCTGCCACTGGTGGGGCCTTTTGGCTCCTTCTTGGAGTGTCGTCACTGGTCGGGTATCTGTCTCAAGATACAAAATTAAACCTTTTCTGCAGCCACTATGCATTAAAAGTAATGTTTATAATATTAAGAAAATTTAATAAGTTGAATTGACTAATTACACCGGGAAAACAACAACAATATCAAAACAGATTAGAATGTTATAAAAATAAAATCTTCTGTGCAATTGTTATTGTTATAAACACTGCGAATGTAAATAAATCAGCACAAACGGACTAAGCCGCATTTGTTATAATACCACCTTCACTAATACAGCTGAAAAAAAAAATCGCAGGAGTATTATTAAAAATTTTATTAATTTTTAAATTATCCATATTATACATATGAAAATTACTCGAATCTTTTCTACCGAAATTTTCTTTCAAAAGTAGGATGTGTGAAAAATGCTCGAGAGACTAAATTACGTGAGTAAATACGGTATATTTATATATGTGTGCGTGTGTACGAACTGTTTAACATTTATTAATCTAAATATAGGATCCAAATTGTAGAAATTTGTACCATTTTATGATAAAGAAGAGAATTTCATAATACTAAAAACATTTACCAACCGAAACATTCATTTATTCATTCGTTCACAGAAAAATATTCATTTATAATGTTAGATTTAAATGAAAAAATGAAACAGGTATTTTATTTTCAACACTTCAGATAAATCAATAAAGTCTATGATCATTGTCTCCAGTACATGTAGTTATCCGATTTTTTCCGATGTTATATATTTATATATTATTTTCTGCGTATTTTCTGCTAATATTTCATTAAGAAGTAAGGTATTTTAATTTTAGAGGTAACTTTCTTCAAAACAATGATACATTTTGATTCAGTAACGTAAAATATACAAGAACCAACTA
The DNA here is from genome assembly GCA_963932465.1 of Maratus speciosus. NCBI lineage: Eukaryota > Metazoa > Arthropoda > Arachnida > Araneae > Salticidae > Maratus > Maratus speciosus. The sequence continues at coordinate 462,906,479 of OZ010790.1, forward strand.
TTATTTTTACATGATGGATTTTGATGCCACAGCATTGTTAAAATTAAAATCTTACTCCGATTTATTTATTTTTCATTTTTTATTCTTTATTTTTTAAGGTAATTCACATCTGTAAAATAACTGCCAGGATCTAAGCCAGGAAGGGGCTTTGAAGTGTGATAATTCAAAATCACTGCAATGAATGAACAAACGCGTGGATTTTTATGTGCATATCATAATATTTTGGTGTATACGTATATGTACAAAAACAATATTTAAGCGTATGTAGAAACAACTCTAAAGGAAAGAGCAGGTGTGTTACTATTTCTGTCATTATTCTTTTTGTATCGAAGAAGGCGCTCCTTTTACATAGCCTTGAAATAAATTAGGCAAAATTATTCAGCAAGTTTCTGCTTTTCCCTATTTTTTATGTGTCATAATATCCAACATAGCATAAAAAGTTTCGTATTTATTTTATCAGCTTTGTTTTGGTACTTTGAGGTGCATTTTTTAGAAACTAAGGAGTCTTCCTTACACTCTGTGCTAATAGCTTATGTGTAAAGTGATACCTAGAATTTCAAATAATGTTAGTAGAGAGAGGCAGTTTTAATGGAGAAAATAAATGCCAGGGTTCGTAAATATCACGATATTGTCGAAAATATAAGAAATATACGATATATTGATATATATATCCAATATTTTCGATATATATCCCATTTTTTTTCAAAATAGCCAACTTACTGTTGATAATAAACAACAATTTTAAAAACAACAATATAAAAATAGCAACAATTTAAAATAATAACCTTTTCTAAAATATAAAAAATATATATATATTGAAATGATGAAAATTTGAAAAAAAAATTAATAAAAAACCCTGAAAAAATTAATCAAATTAAAAAAGTAAATGCAGTCTGCACATTGCAAGCTTGTAATGTATATACTTATATATAAAAAAAAGATTAATTTCCTATGTATAGCCTTTGCTCCTATTAAACATTTTTTTAATGGAACGATTTTGACCAATTTCAACAATAAATAGCTCTTAATATAATTCTTCGATTTAAAACTGCCTACTTCAGCGTGTTTATCAAACATTTTTTTTTTATATATATATATAAAACTGCCAATTTTCATATTTTTGTATGCAGTAGTTTCTTAATATTAGAGAAGGAAGACCTCCGTTCACGAAAAACTCATTTATAGCGGCGGCGATGACAGCGTTCGTTACCCTTTTTTTTTTTTTTTTAGAATAGAGAGATTTTACTCATTTATTTATTTATTTATTTATTTGTTATAAATTTCTCGGTTTCCTTCTGATACTCGGGCGAGAGGGAGGGAGCGAGAAATTTGCCATTATTTCCACCTATTGTAATATAGCTGTAATTGTTCAAATGTATTTCAAACAATATTTTTATTCACGTTTTGTATATATAAAATTAGGGTGTAAAAGAATCATGATTTAAAAAAAAAATAAAAAAAATGGAATTTTAAAAATTTAAATCAGTTTTTTTTTTAAATTTAAACCGGCTTTTTATAATTTTTTTTCAAAGCGTTCAAATACTAAACAGCTATCAAGAGTTATAGATTTCCAAAGCAATTAAACCTCTAATAGCTAACATAATCTATGTTTTTACACTTTAATTACTTTAATTAACAGAATTATAATTATTAGTTAGTCATTACAGAAATTATAATCATTTCAAATTAGTAGTTTCATTAGTATCATACAATAATGTTATATACATTAATATTTTGCAATAATTATGTAAAACTAAATTATATACTAGTGATATTTACATTTATTAAAATTATTAATAACTGCATTTAATATTAAATTATTAACACTACTTAAAATTAATAATTATTAAACAATTAACTCTATAATTAGGAACATAATATCCATTTTTATGCTTTAATTACTAAAATGGTAATTAATAATTTGGTTTTATTCTAGAAAGAAAAAAGGGCAAGATACTACTTCCAAAAAAGGACACTATTTCATGCGGAAATATATTAGTAACGTGTTTAGTAATTATATATATATTTAAAAAAAGCGTATAGTTTCTTAGCAAGATAGTGTCATTAATTTTTGATAATTTTATGAATTACAAATTGAAAAATACAATTAAATAACAACATGTTTGAATTTTTTTCTAAAGAAATAAAGTTCTATCATTTTTGTAAGGTCTTGATCACGTATATTTAGAAATACAGTGGAATTTGTAAGTATTTTACAAAAAATCTGTGCCTACTACAGGTGAATTTCATTATTTTAAAAAAAGGCAGGGTACATTTTGCCAATTTCAAAAGGGGCAGATTGTAGCGCCCTAAAAAAATTTGCCTAGAGCCTAGAGAAAACAGTAATTATAGAATTAATAAAAACTGCAAATAAGAAATTTCCTTAGTTAGTATTAGTTTTTATTAGTTAGTAGTTGACTCCAGTATAAATAATTGCAAAAGTAGAATGAGAAAATAAGATTCTGGCTATTTTATTCTTTTACTTACAGAAATTTATGATACTTGATATGCTTACTTTATATAAAAGAATGAATAATTTGATTAATAAAAGGAAATTATGGCATTGCAAGTTATATTAGATTTAAAAATAATTTTCAAAATGAAATGCTTTTTATGGCTATGTTAGATAAAAACTATGCTTTTTACAAACTTATTGTACTTAAATGTTTTACAATACTCAGGAATTAAGCTTAGAAACAATTATTTAAAGCTTTTTTTGGTACTTTTCAGTTAGCCGGCCACCAGTGTTATTTATACATATGTATGTATATATACACATACATATTCACACATATATGGGGCATTCTCACAATCTTTTGACTTTCATGTCCCTAAATAATAATTTTTATTTTAATACACTTTTCTGCGTTCTTTTTTTAATTTCATATACTGGGGAACATCCCATTGCATGATTGCACAGCAATATTAACGAGATAAATAAGTTTTGGACGATGTTGGGGGTCCAAACACCTGGAAAACTCCTATACTATCCCGTGTCCCTGATGCTGATTTTTAAGTTTGGAGCTGTCTGGATAAAATTGTATCAATAAAAATAATTCGATCTAATTTTTTTCTGAAACTGGAACTATTGTTTTATACAAATATGTAGCTAAAAAATAACCTGCACACATTTTTAGGGTTGTTATTATTTTTAAAACTCTGTCCCTGGGTTTTAGACTCCTTAACATCGCTCTTCTAAAATTATACAGAAAATCATTTCAGATGCAGCCACAGAACTTTTTTCAAGTTTTTCCTCCTGCAGAAGTGTGCTAGAGAAATAATGTCTAAAATTCTTTGGCAGGAAATTTACTGTAGAATTTAAATCAGCATTTAAATATCAATTTCAAGCATCGTGGCTTTATTGGTAGTCTCACTGTCCCCAAGGTTTATTCCTGCACTTTTCGAGGTAAATTAATTTTTTTTTAATTTAATCCAATGTTAACAAATGTTTCTAAAAATCAATGAACATTGTGGCTATCACTTAGTTTTAACATGATTTTTCTAAAAATAGATGGTAAGTTTCCTTACCGTTCCATCCTTACCGTCCCTTTTTTTTTTTACCATTTCGTCCCTTTTTTCCAATACCATCCCCTTTTTTTTTACCTTACCGTCCCTTCTTTAACACTCCTTTAAGATAATGTTATACAAAAATTCTGTATTAAAAGTACTACATTGTTATTATTTCTTATTTGAATGTCCTGCGGATACTATGCAAATTCATTATAAGTAAAAATTTACAAGAAAGTGAGAAGTTATAGGGGTAAAATGGTAAGGAAAATTAAACTCGCAAGTTTAACTTAAACCTCAATTAAATAAAAAAATTTTCGCTGCTGACCATTTTTTCTTCATTTAGAATCATTAAGGCATTCGTCTATCAGATTAAAATGTTATTTTAGCAAGTTTAATTTTGTCAGATTTTTTACCCAGAAGTCAAAAGATGGTGAGAATACCCCATACATATGTGTGTATATATACAATATATGTGTATTGTTGACACCCTATATAAAATGTATGCTCAACAGTTATATTTGAAAAGAAAAAAGTAATGATAGATCTGTTGAAAATTCTTGATTATTTCATTGTGGCATTATTTCCTAACAGATATCGACGAACATCGCAATCATCACATACGAGAAGATTCGTTTGGATTGAAAATTAAAACGTGTTTTATTTTTGTAACGAGTTCCATTCTGGCTTTATGCCATTTACATTGTTATCTAAATCAACCTGTTAAAACTGTATTCAACTACTTATCAGATCTGATTCCACTTAAGATTCGACTCATTAAGAATGAAGATTAATCGTCATATTCAGAATTGGTAAATTGGATCGCAAGACTTGTTACAGCGCAAAAAATTCTTTCATCTCACTCTTTTGCATCTGTTAAATTTCTCTCGCCAAAGTTTTAAAATACACAACGAAATAATGCCGAAACCTGGAGAAAAGCCTATCGACTCGAAAGAATGATTTTTTAACCATTTGGAAATGGTTGTTGTTTTCGGTCGAGGATGGGCCAAATGATGCTCGCATTTTTTTTTTTTTTTTTTTTTTTTTTTTTTTTTTTTTTTTTTTTAACGAAATTCAACGATGTTCTTTACTTTTAGAAGAATTTTTATTTGAATAGGCATAAAATCGTTAAAAATTGTTTGAATAGGTAATCGAAAGGCATAAAATCGTTAAAAATTGAAAAAAGTTACAAAATGAGTAGGCGCAAATTATCAGATATGAAAAAATCCAAAGCCAAAGAGCGACGCCGAAATTAAAATCGTCTTGCAAAGCAAAAATCGAGGTCTTCAACTCATTATGTAGGCCATGAAAATCGAGGTCTTCAACTCATTATGTAGGCCATGAAAATCGAGGTCTTCAACTGATTATGTAGGCCATGAAAATCGAGGTCTTCAACTGATTATGTGGCCCATGAAAATCGATTACAGAATAAAAGACGAACGCGAAAAAGGAAACAATCTAATATTTAATCGATTGATAGTAAAAGGCCATGACTCGAGGGGCTCCAATTCACTAGCCACGGAGTTTTACAATCAGTCGATTCTAACTGGGAAAAATTGAGCTCAACGTAGGTAATTTGTCGCAATCTGTGGATGATTCGGTGGAACTGCTTTCGATTTGTAAACTGGTTTTCTTCTCGAAACGGGACTTGGAGAATTTATCGATGAAGGTTTTGGTCGTCTGAAGTTTGATCTTTGGTATCATTGTTGAAGAGGATGCGTCGGAATTTGGTGGACGAAATTTAGATTTTTCGGTTAAATTTTGTTACGAAGGTGATTTGTCGCGGTTTGTGGATAATTCGATGGAACTGCTTTCGATTTTTATTTATTCAATTATTAAAAAATTTCCAAATGGTCGTTGTAATCTATTAAATTACATTTTTTAAATATAATTTTAGAGCAACGTCCAGGCGAAATTTGTAACATTTTTTTTCCCCCTTAAATTCGTATGTACTCATTGAAGGAGATTTCACCATCTTATCGTTGCAGCACCAAAAGGGGGTTCCGTACAGCACACAATTTTTAAAAGTGGGACTAAAAAAAATCCCCAATACACAGTTGTTAAATAATTCTTTTTTTTTAAGAATATAGATAATTAAACTAAAATCATTTTTTCTAACGAGCTATCTAATTTAACCTAAAAGTAATGAGCAAAGTACACTGAGGGAAAAAAACCGTCTTCACCTAGAATGAATAGGTAGTCATTTTCTGAATCCCTAAACAAGAATTACAGATTTACTAGCTATGCAAATAGGATAAACAACTAAGCTGAATAGACGAAATGATCTAGAATTTCTAGTTTCTTGTTTTCTAGGTAACGAAACGATAATGAATTGTTTCAGTAGCGAGAAATTATCGCTTGATTTCTGGAATGGCTTCACTAAATTATTATTCACTAAATAAACTAGAATTATAGTTACTAAAACTAACCTCTTGTGTTCGCATCTATTTGCAGAGATTTTTAAATAAGTTTGACTACGATAATATAGGAAAATGCTCTCGAATTGTAATAAGAGACTCTAGAACTATCTAGCAAAGGGAACTAGAATTTATAGGGATGATATGGAACTATTTTTTCTAGAGTTGCAATTTAGATTCTAGATGCCAGAATCATATTTTTTTCTCAGTGCACCGGGAAAGAAAAGTATAAATTATATTTCCATTTAAGGCAAAGCATTTTCCTCAAGAATGCTAGCGTTGGTCAAGACTAACAAAAATATACATTATATTTTCCTTTCAATAACACTTTTTTCTCTTAAGTGTCCGAATATTGTTTAACATTAGCAAAAATATAAATTATATTTTCATTTCAAGCAACATTTTTTTCTTAAGCGTATGATTATGTTTGATTTTCAGGAAACACTGTTTTTTTGTTCTTATGCGTCGAAGTGCGTTATTTATCATTAACAAAAATGTAAATTATATTATCGTTTCATGAAACACTTTCTTTTCAAGTGTGAGACTATTGTTTATCATTAAAATTATATACATAAATTATATTTTGATTTCAGCAGCACTTTTTACCTAAGCGTGCAAGTGTTGTTTATCATAATCAGAACACATTTTTATTTCAGTTAACACTTCTTGAAGCGTACGAATGTTGTTTATCAGCAAAAAAATATGTAAATTACATTTTCATTCCAATAAACAAATTTTCCTTAAGTTTCGAGTTTTGTTTATCATTACCACAAATGTAAACTATATTTTCATTTCAAGTAATACTTTTTCATAAACATGTGAATGTTGTTTATTATTAGTAAAAATATAAGTTATACTATATTCTTTTCAGTCACATTTTTTTTTTTTTAAGTGTTAATGTTGGTTTTATATTTAGCAAAAATGTAAATTATATTTTCAACTCACGTACAAATTTTTTTTATATAATTTTCCGAGTGCTGTTTATTATTAGCAAGAAAATAAATTATATTTTTAGCTCAGGTAATACTTTTTTTAAGCGTTCGGGTGATATTTTTCAAATAAAAAAAATCTATTTCAGGTAATAATTTTTCTTATGAGTGCAATTGTTATTTATCATTTAGCAAAAATGCGAATTATATTTTCATTTCATATAACTTTTTTTTTTTTTTTTTTTTTTTTTTTTTTTTGCGATTGTTTTTTATTTATAGCAAAAATAATAAATTGCACTTCCATTTTGGGCAGTACTTTTTCCTTAAGAGTAAGAGCGTTATTTATCGTTTGTAATGGTTAAATAATCACTCCTGAAGTTATTTTATATTTATTTTCATTTTAAAAATTTTAAGGAAAATCAGGGTATTGTCAAATGGATACTAATTGTCTGTAAGCATAAATAAAAATTAAAAAGTTGTTAATTTTTAAGTAAATTATTATTCAAAAGAATCCAAAGCACTATAATCTTTTTTTAAACGACTTTTTTTTTTAATTAAAAAATTGTGGCATACTTTTTTTTTTATTATTGGAAACAACACGAACTGTTCACTTTTTTGATAATTAAATAAAGAGGTATGATATATATTATTTTTACCGTTTCCTTAATTTTATTTTTATTTATTTCCATTCAAGAATCTTTTAAATATCTTTAAATAAGTGTATGCATTTTTTAAATGGTCAAAACTTTAGTTTAATATTTTATTTCAGTGATAGATTTTTCTAATAATCAACATTACTATAATAATTACATATAATAATCATTACTATAAATGCATTTTTTAAATGAGAATTGTTCTATAAGCATTTATTTAAACAACGAAACCGAAAATTAAGAAATAAATGTGAGAAAAAAAACGTTAGTTTAATAATCTTCTTTCACTTAAGAAAATTGCTCTCTCTCTCCAAGGGGTAATTCTGCAAATCAGTTACAAAGACTCTTTCTAACAGTACAGAACATTTTCAGTTTCAGGCCAGGCGCGGAGGCCTACCAATATGGTTTTAGCTCAAAAAGCCCCGCCCAGAAGAATAACAACCATCACGGATCGCTGCCAGGGGCAGGGCCCGGAAAAACCTGCGTTAAATGAGACCCCTATATATTAAAACGTACAAGGTTATACAAAAATGTTACAAATGGTAGCCCAGTTTTATCCCTGGCGTGCAAGATTTATCATTATATAATCTTATGTACATTACAAATTTTGAAAAAAAAAAAACTCATATTGCAGTATCATACTTTGCTGGACAAGTAAAATACAATACAAATACACTAAACAAAAGAAGTCCAGATGTGAACCAAATGTGGAAAATTCCCTTAATAGACTTACAGATACAACAAAAACAAAGGGTGTTAAAAGAAGTTTTTTTTTTCATATATGACACAGTGCTAGATAACAGTTTCCGACACAGGAGACTATTTAGAGAAAAGCACAATGCTAGAAAACTAACACTGTTCAAAACAATACTGTGTTTTCAATAATAAAGCTGTTCTCTTGAAGTGAGTTTTAATTCTTATTTTGATGTCAACACCCATATGCAAGTAAAAATTTAAGAAGATATGCAAGTGCTACAAAGAAAAAGAAAAAAAAAAGTTTGACATTTGCAAAATAAAATTGACGCAATAGACTATTATTTGCAAATGAAACACTGTGCAGGAGACAACTTTAACTCTATGCAAACGTTGTATGAATCGAAAAACTGAGATATTATTTTAGAATGCTAGATAAAAATGTAAACACGAAAAACGTATGTGCACTATCTTTATCAACAAATAAAATGTGTCCTCAAAAATCAAAAAAGTCAATCATGAAATAACATTTTGTTGACTTTCACCTCACGCATTGTCTTTTGCTGTTCCACGTACACGTATCCAGTTTTAACTGTTAACACATTTTCATTCTATTTGCTGTTGTATTTCCGCTAAAGCTTCATATATTTTTATTTGTACATTATCTATATAAATTATTATATACGCATTTGCCCCAAGTGTTTTAGAAAGGGATAAATTATTTTAACTACAATTTTATAGGCAAACGTATTCCACGTAACAAATGGTGTGTATATATACATGTACATATATATATATATAATAAAACTTTTTCAATTGTTAATTATAAATCATATGAAAAATCAACAATAGATAAATTAACCAATAATGATATTACACAATTCTAATGTGTAAATAAAGGATTACAAGTTTGACTGATGTATTCATTGCTACATAAATTGCATTACATATATATGTAAGGAATATACAGTAATTTAATTGTTTTATTTTAATTTAGTAACGGTAAATCTCTAAGAATCACAATATTATTAAGGCAGAAGGAGAATTTTGTTACCGACCAGTTTTATTATCACTCACTCCAATGATTTTTATAGAATAAAATGCTTTATACAGATATAGTTCAAATGATAGAATCGAATTAAATTTCTCTGTAATACATAAATGAAGTTTCCTACAAAATCATTTTTATGTTTCAAATAAATTGTTTTTTATTAGATTTAAAATTCGACATGATGAACATTTTTTGAAATATTTGCATCAGTATAAGAGACTAAATCTATAAGATTCCACAATATTATTAGAAGGAAAATTTTGATACCGACCAGTTCTATTATCACACACTCGAATGATTGTTATAGAATAAAATGCGTTATAAAGACATAATTCTCAAAATGATAGAATCAAATTTCTCTGCAATACATACATGAAGTTTCCTACAAAATCATGCCCCACCGGTGGCTGAGAGGTTCTGCTCTCGAAGCTGGTAGACGGGAGGTGCTGGGTTCGAACCCAATCACGCCTGTCGGCCTAATCGTGCGGAGTTTTCGTGGTTTTCTTCGAGCCATGGATTTCCATGCGTAAATACGGGTTAGGTTCCCTTAGAAAGACCCCCACGAAGGGCACTCCCCCCTCGGGCCTATATCCCTAGAGTAGATAATCGGCCGTCAAAAATCAACCAACCAACCTACAAAATCATTTTTATGTTTGAAATAAATTGTTTTTATTTGATTTAAAATTCGAAGGGATGGACACTTTTTGAAATATTTGCATCAGTATAAGAGACTAAATCTATAAGATTCTACAATATTGTTAGAAGGAGAATTTTGATACCGGCCAGTTTTATTATCATACATTCGAATGATTGTTATAGAATAAAATGCTTTATAAAGATATAATTCTTACAATAATAGATTCGATTTAAATTTCTCTACAATGTATACATGAAGTTTCCTACAAAATCATTTTTATGTTTCAAATAAATTGTCTTATTTGATTTAAAATTCGACATGATGAACACTTTTTGAAATATTTGCATCAATATAAGAGACTAAATCTATGAGATTCTACAATATTGTTAGAAGGAGAATTTTGATACCGACCAGTTTTATTATCATACACTCGAATAATTGTTATAGAATAAAATGCTTTATAAAGATATAATTCTTACAATAATAGATTCGATTTAAATTTCTCTACAATGCATACATAAAGTTTCCTACAAAATCATTTTTATGTTTCAAATAAATTGTTTTATTTGATTTAAAATTCGACATGATGAACACTTTTTGAAATATTTGCATCAGTATAAGAGCCAATCTTTAAATAATGATTTGTTTTCCTTTAAAAATTACAAAATATTTTCTAAAGTACACTTACAAATCACACGGAGATAAATAATTTAGCTAATATATATAGCCATATGCTAATATATGCTGCCATACGACTCCCTAGTACTCCCATGAAGCACTGTGCTCAGTTCTTTTTGGATACCTGCTGTTGGAGCGATACGGTGAAATAAAGTATTATTATCAATCTTTGCAGTTTTTTGCAGATTAATTTTATAAAATACGTATTAATGATAAAATCTCATTGTCAGTGATGTTAACCAAGTTCAGTGTAAAGATGAACAGTTATATTTATTGCTGTGTTAGTCAGTTTTCCTCTTAACTTAACCAGTAACTTATTGGCGAGTGAAGAGGTTATGTTTTTCAAGCCATTACCCGAAAACAGTAACTTTTTTTAAAAAGCTAAATATTGGTACTTTTTTTTTCTTCCACTTTAAACGCATTAAAAATGGGTTAAGAATTAACAAGGCTTGTACTTTACAACTTTTAATATATCTCAACATTTTTATTTTCCTCTATCTTTACAAGAAGAAAGTATTGGATTCGTAAAAATTTTCGAATTCCAGTTTTCGACAGATTTACACGTTTTAGGGGTCAGAGATCCCAAAAAACATGTTTTTACAAAATGTCTGTCTGTGATTCTGTCTGTGTGTGACACAAATTTTGTGGACGCTCTATCTCAAGAACTAATGAACGGAATTTAATAAAACTTTAGATTCAGTTAGCCCCTGATACAAATTGGTGCTGATTAGTTTTTGGTGTAAATCGCCCAGTAGGTGGCGCTGCTCTGCTGCATTATTCATGATTATCGCGCAATAGCTCTATATTAAGAATTAATGCACGAATTTACATCAAACTTCAGATTTAGTCTCTGATATAAATTAGTCTTGTTTAGTTTTTGGTGTAAATCGCCCAACAGGTGGCGCTACTATGCTGCATTTTTCACGATTTCCGCTATAGCTCTATCTCAAAAACTAATGCACGGATTTTCATCAAGCTTCAAACTTAATTAGAAGTTGACATAAGTTGTTGCATATTAGATTTTGGTATAAATCACCTAACCGGTGGCGCTGCTATAATGCATTTTTCAGGCAGTATCAACATGTATGAGATAGAAGAAAGCTTTGGGATTACCACATCCGACTAGTTTTATGTTGACTTACAAATAAAAATAAAATGGTATTTCATAATACCCGAACTTCATCTATATTTATATTTAAAATGTTATCAAATAAAAAAAAAATTGTAAAAGTTTTAACGGCAATTTTAGAGGTTTTCTCTCAATGTTTTTGCAACAATAATACTTTTATATATGAAAATAAAGCAGGAAAACAGTGTACTATTTGATTATCCCGTCGACCAAAAAACTATCGACAAACTATAAGATTAAATGCCAATAACGGAGTATCGTAAATGTCACATTCACTTCACATTAAGCACTTCACACGGGTTTGTTAAGTCATCAAGTGATTTTTAATTCCACGTTTTATTTCTATTTTTATTAATGTTTTACTAATTTATTTGTTTTTTTCTATATTTAAAATAAAAATTATGTCAATTTGTATAATTTGGCGATTTATATAATTTGGCAAAACTGGTCGACGGGATAATCAAGTAAGTACCAAAAAATGAATATTAAATGAAAGAAATTTAAACTAATTTACACCTTTTAACTACCGAAATATTTCTATAAAAATTTATTTTTGCGTCGTTATAAATTAAGATTAAAGCTGAAATAAATATTTCAAATAAAAATTAAGCTATTATAGAATTTATTTTTCCTTTTTACGATTGTAACTATTTAAATTTCCGCCACTTTTTATCAACAAAATATGCATGTGAATTAGATTTTCATTTCATTTATATTTTTTTGGCTATTTGTTGGGCTCCATTAATTCAAAACCGAGGTTACAGCGTAAAAGGTTAAAATAAATTTATGAAAATGCATTTTTGATTATATTATGTTAAGTTCCCAGTTGAAAAAGTTGTAGTTAATGAAATTACAAATATTTTTATTATTATTATTATGTGAGAAATCATAAATGAATGTCAAGATTTAATATTTATTGTGTGACATTAGCCAAGTGTTTTATTTTTATTTAAAAATTGTTAAATTAGCTTAATTTATATTTCTATCTATTGGATTTTCCTTTTAAATCACTTTGTGCGTAAATAATCTTAATTTAATTGAATTACAATAACATAAATAAAAATGAATGGTGTTTTTAAAAACTTTTCAATAATAAAACGAAAATCGCCGCCCAAAATGATACAACGGATAATAAGTCAACATATATTTTCTTCTAGATTAAAAACTTATATATGCAGCCTTAATAATTTTTATACAAGTTCTCTCAAGATTTTAATTTTAGTTTACAAAATTATTTATTCAGCTTAACTGTCAATTGATCACTGTCAATTTGATTTCGGTCTTTTAAATTAATTTATGTATAAATATAGCAATTTAATTTAATTCTTATAATAAATTTAAATAAATACAATTTAATGGTGCTCAATTTTTTAAATAATAATAATAATAATAATAAAAGGATCTCCTAAATTTATTCAATAAATAACAAGTTTACATACACGTTTTCTCTATATTAAAAATTAATATATAGACTTAATAATTTTTATGCAAGTTCAGTCATTTTTTATACTTAATTAATTAAATATTATATTAGCGTTATTTAGATTGCTGTCAATTTGATTTTAGTCTTTTAAATTAATTTATCAGTAAATAATCGTAATTTAATTAGAGTAACATAAATATAAATAAAAATTATATGTTTAAAAAATTCTTTTCAAGTAACTATAATAATAAAAAGGACAGAGAAAATTTATACCATGAATAATAAGTCAAAATGGGCATTTCTGTAATAGAAATGAATACCAAGAATTATTATCTTATGTGTAAGCTCAAGCAAGCCTTTATTTTTATTTTAAAAATTGTTAATCTATAGTAGATTTTAAATTTCTGTTAATCTCTTTTCATCAAGTTAGATCACTTTACATGTAAATGTAGTTAATAAAAAAAATATTATAAATAAATTCAAATTAATAGAGCGTTAAAACGCGCTTTTTAATTAAAAGATCAATTTAATTTATACAAAAAATAATAAGTCTAAATAATATTCACTTTTATCCTTTTAAAAGTAATTTAATATAGAAATTATTAAAATTATCAAACAGGAAACCTAGATATTTCTGGCACCCTTCTACATTCAAATTTGATTTTGGTCTTTTAAATTAATTTATGTGTAAATAATCGCAATTTAATTTAATTATTATAATATATCTAAACAAATACAATTTAATGGCGTTCAATATTTTTTTAAATAATAATAATAATAATAAAACGATCGCCTAAACTATAATAACAATAAATAACAATTCATTCAACAAAAAATTCAATAAATAACAAGTTTACGTACACAGTTTTTCAATATTAATAATTAATATACAGCCTTAATAATTTTTGTTTCTTCAGTCAAAATTTTTATATTTATTTAATTAATTATTATCTTAGCGTTATTTAGATTTCTGTCAATTTGATTTTATTCTTTTAAATTAATTTATGTGTAAATAATCCTAATTTAATTAGAGTAACATAAATATAAATAAAAAAAAATAATGTTTGAAAAAATCGTTTTATTATTATTAATAATAATAATAATAAAGCGCCGAGCAAATTTATACAACGAATAATAAGTCAAAATGTGAATTAATATATCAGAAATTAATACCAAGAATTAATATCTTTTGTGTAAGTTCAAACAAGCCTTTTATTTTTATTTTAAAAATTGTTAATCGAGTATAATTTAAATTTCTATTAATTTCATTTCATCAAGTTAAATCACTTTATATGTAAATGTGTTTAATTAATAAAAGTAATACAAATAAATTTAAATTAATAGAGCTTTAAAACGCGCTTTTTAATTAAAAGATTATTTAAATTCATATAACAAATAATAAGTCTAAATAATATTCACTTTTATCTTTTTAAAAGGGATTTAATATAGAGATTATCAAAATTATCTAACAGGGAATCTAAAGATATTTCTGGAACCCTTCTACAATCAAATTTGACTTGTCTTTTAAATTAATTTATGCGTAAATAATCTTAATTTAATTGAATTATAATAACATAAATAACAATGAATGGTGCTTTTAATTTTTTTCAATAATAAAAAGAAAAGCCCCGCACAAAATTATACAACAGATAATAAGTCAACATATACATTTTTTCTATTAAAAAAAATTATATGCAGCCTTAAAAATTTCTATACAAGTTCTCTCAAGATTTCTATTTTAATTTACTAAATTATTAATTCAGCTTAATTTAGGTTTCTGTCAATTTGATTTCGGACATTTTAAATTAATTTATGTGTAAGTAATCCCAATTTAATTTAATTATAATAATAAATCTAAATAAACACAATTTAATGTTGTTTAATTTTTCAATAATAATAATAATAATAATAATAATAATAAAAGGATCACCTAAATTTATTTAATAAATAACAAGCTTACATATACATACATTTATTCTATATAAAAAATTAATATACAGCCTTAATAATTTTTATGTACGTTCTGCCAAAATTTTGTATTTATTTAAAATTGTTTTTATCGCAGAGTTATTTAGATTTCTGTCAAATTGGTTTCAGTCTTTTAAACTAATTTATGTGTAAATAATCCTAATCTTATTTAATTACAGTAACATACACATAAGAAAAGTACATGATTAAGAAAATCTTTTTAAGTAACAATAATAGAAAGAAAAGACCGAGAAAATTTATATAGTGAAAAAGTCAAAACGTGCATTTCTGTATTAGAAATTAATACCAAGAATTACTATATTTTGTGTAAGCTCTATCAAGCCTTTTATTTTCATTTTAAAACTTGTTAATCTGGCATAATTTAAATTTCTGTTAATTTCTTTCCATCAAGTTAAATCATTTTATATGTAAATATATTAAATTAAAAAAAAATACAAAAAAATTAAATTAATGGAACTTTAAAACGCGCTTTTTAATTAAAAAATCTATTAAATTTATAGAACAAATAATGTCTGAATAATATTAACTTTTATCTTTTTAAAAGAGATTCAATATAGAAATTATCAAAATTTTCTAACAGGAAATCAAAAGATACTTCTGGAACCCTTCTACATTCAAATTTGACTTGTCTTTTAAATTAATTTATGTGTAAATAATCTTAATTTAATTGAATTACAATAACATAAATAAAAATTAATGGTGCTTTTAATTTTTTTTCAATAATAAAAGGAAAAGCACCGCACAAAATTATACAACAGATAATATGTCAGAATATACATTTTTCTATTTTAAAAATTAATATGCAGCCTTAAAATTTTCTATGCAAGTTTTCTCAAAATTTCAATTTTAGTTTACAAAACTATTAATACAGCTTAATTTAGATTACTGTCAATTTGATTTCGGTCTTTTTAAATTAATTTATATGTAAGTAATTTCAATTTAAGTTAATTAAAATTATAAATCTATATAAACACAATTTAATGGTATTTAATTTTCTTTATAATAATAATAATAATAATAATAATAATAATAATAATAATAAAAGGATTGCCTAAATTTATTCAATAAATAACAAGTTTACATATACATTTATTTTATATTAAAAATTAATAGACAGCCTTAATTTTTTTTATGTACGTTCTGTCAAAATTTTTATATTTATTTAATTTTTTTTTTATCTTAGAGTTATGCAGATTTGTCAATTTGATTTCAGTCAAATTAATTTATGAGTAAATAATCCCAATCTAATTTAATTTGAGTAACATAAATATAAAAAAAAGTACATGTTTAAAAAAATCGTTTTAAGTAACAAATAAAATAAAAAGGACCGAGAAATGTTTTACAATAAATAAGTCAAAATGTGCATTTCTGTATTAGAAATGAATACCAAGAATTAATATCTTTTGTGTACCCTCAAGCAAGCCTTTTATTTTGATTTTAAAACTTGTCAATCTAGTATAATTTAAATTTCTATTAATTTATTTTCATCAACGTAAATCACTTTATATTTAAAGGTATTAAATTAAAAATTTAATACAAAAAAATTAAATTAATAGAGCTTTAAAACGCACTTTTTAATTAAAAAATCATTTAAATTTATACAACAAATATTGTCTAAAAGATATTAACTTTAATATTTTGAAAAGTGCTTTAATATATAAATTATCAAAATTATCTAACAGCAAATCTAAATATATTTCTGGCACCCTTCTACATTCAAATTTGACTTGTCTTTTAAATTATATTATGCATAAATAATCTTAATTGAATCGAATTACAAAAATATAAATAAAAATTAACGGTGTGATAGACCTAGATCTTATATTAGAAATATATTCAGAAAAAAAAAATATATATGTATATATATATATATATATATGTAAAACACGTGGTTTTTAAATTTGCAAACAACCTGCTTCCTTGTGTTCATTGCTATAGCAAAATCAAAAAGGAAAATAAATCTATAAAAATCAATAAAGTTGAAAGAGTATTGATCAAACGGTCAAAACCAAAATAGCATAAAATCAATTTTTGTACAATGGAACATGAGTCTTTTGAGAAATTGATTTGCAAAGTACAGTAAAATCTCTTTGGAATAAAACTAAAATATTTTTTAGGTATATATAAGATACTATTAATATTATTCTATTTGACACTACGAAAGTTTAAAATAAAATATAAGAAAAAATTTATAATTTTATGCAAAATATAAATTCTAAAAACATAACAGAATTCTCGAATTAAATGTTTCAGTATGAAAGTTTACATTAATTTTTATATGCATTTTAATATAGTAATATCAATAACTTTTTTACGACCTGTAAATTTACTTTATATTATTAAAATAAATATAGTTTATGTTCCTCTATAAACTACCTACATTACTGTTAATATTTACATTATTAAACATGATTAATTTGGATAATGCTTAACTTTGGAAGATAAACGCAGCTAATCGATTTCGCTGGAAAATGCGAGCAAAAACGTAACTAAAACGTCCGTTTAAATAAAAATCGTTTGTTTGAAAATTAACAGTTACAGTTACAGCCAAAGTAGAAACATTTAAAACCTAGTCGGATTCTCATTTTGAAACCGATTATTTTTCAGTGATTGAGGTAAGTAGGATGAATATTATTATTTTGTTAGTTTGTCTGACATTCAATCATTATAAATCACAATGACATTATATAATGTGATATACCTGAAACTTCCAAACTATTGTTTCTGAAAAAGTTGAATAAAATACAGTAAACAGAAAAGAAATATAAGTAAGAAAAAAAGTCACTTTATATTTATATATTGATATGCAAGAGTGGCTAACATTAACAATACTTTCTACTACTTATTTTAAAAGATATATTTTGCGCTTGAATAAAATCTTTACATGAGCATATTTTAAATATTTTCAACTGGAAATATTTCTGAAATATTCCTTCTTACATTTTTCATAATCAAGGTGTTTATCGCTTTTCCATAATCAAGGTTCTGTTCGCCCTATGGAGCGGTATGCAAAATGTATCTTTTAAGATTTTTTTTTTTAATTTATTATGAGGTAATTACAATAATATACTATTATGTTAAATGAAAAACACATTTTATTAAAAAAAAAAAATTCTCGCGGATGAACTTGTATATAAGGAAGAGAGTAATACATAATAAATATAAATTTAAGCAGAGGAATTTTTCATAATCAAAATGTCTTCAGATTTTTTGTAACAATGATAAATTTTCAACAAATGAAAATTATGGATAATCTATCTGTCAAAAAAAAGGGGGGGGGAGCTAAAAATATTTATTGAAGTTTTATAAGCTAAAAATAAATCTAAAAAGAGCTTACCGCATTCGTTGTCTGAAATATTGGAAGTCATACACTCCATGAAGGCTGCTTCTAACTGGAACAAAAAGGCTTAGCTCGTTGACACCATTAACTGTCAAACTTTCGCACAACAAAAGAACTAGTACTAATGCCAGATTCATACAGCAAAATTAAAAAAAAAATAAACCGAAAAGCTTTCACTTATTTGTAATATATCTCGAATCACCCAGCGCTATCCATCGGTAACAAAATCAACTAATTTGTAGGGTTTCATTTCCATAATGGGATATAATATTAAACCGTTTATTTCGGATATCAAGTGATTGAACGAAATGATCGACACATTCTAAAAGTACCAAGCACTCTCTCATTCATATTAATCCATGGTGGAATCTGCAAGGAGACATCAAACGTAGAAACCGCGAATCGAAGGGATCGTGGAGAAACAAGTGCATTCCTAGTCGAAACAGAAACGAAACTTCAACCAAGCTGCTTGGAAAAATTCGCAGACGATAATCACACACCATAGCCGCACTGGATTAGATTCGGATGAGGAAATGATGCGAACGTTTGGAGGTCGCAGTGCTGCATTGTGATGTGCTTGCTCTTTCCCTTGCTGCCGATCGTTGCTGTGCATTAACTGTGTGCGGTGTCTCTGCCAGCACTTGCTAGCGAAGGTGCGCCGCGTCGTGGTGGATGCTGGTACAGAGAGCAAAGATAGAAAGAAAGAGAGCAGAATTCTCTTCTTCTCTCTTTCCATATTCAATCTGGCGGCCGGAAAAATGAAAAACCAGCTTGTTTGTTTTCCCTCGGATCAGCTGGACAGAAGCGAGTGATATACTCATTTCATCCGCCTATTCTTATGGCGATACGGCCAATGAAACTGATCTTTCTCTCTTCCGAAATAGAGGATTAAAAATAAAAAGATATTCTCGAGTAAGCTTACTATATTTGTACATTAAAAATGAAAGATTTTCTTTCATCGAATAAATTAATGGGTATAAGAGGAAGTGCAGATTATAATATTTATTTATTTATATATTTATTTATTTATTTATAACCGATAGACTAGCTATTGATTTCAGTTACCGGAAAAACCCCCGTCGCCGTCATTATATTTCTGATAAAAGTGCCAGATCATGGAAGAAAATTATCTATTTATTTATTGTGAAAGAGTTCGATTAATTATTGTTATTCTTAGTTGAAAAAGCAATGATTTCAAAAATTTTAGAGAGCTGAAAGGATGAAAATTCTCAAATTTAAATGTTTATTAAGTTAGAGCTAAATAAGAATTTTAAAAATACAAACTAAACCGCCGGCAATTATTTAATCTACTATATATATAAAATCCAAACAGAAATTTCGTTCCGAACATCTATATTTTGAGTTCTGCTGCGTGGATTTTGATGGAACTTACACTGTTAGATCTATTATTATACCTCGATATTATATCTCTTATACCTATTATATCTCTTATTATGCTTCGAAAAATAAAAGAAAAAAATTGTTACTAATTTTATTTAAAATTTAAAAAAAGAAAAAAAAGGTTCGTAATGCTTAAAAAATTACGCAGTTGAAATATTGCAATTAAAACAGGATTTGGCGATTTATCTTTCTTTTGCGTCAAGTTAAGAAAAATGCATCTGAAAAATTTATAAGATGATATAAAGGAAGTTCTTCATAAGCGCATACTTTGAAATATTTAAAAAATATATAGAATATTCTTCTCATGAGGATATATATATTTATTAAAAAACGAAATCGGTAGAACCTCAATTTAGCTTTCGTAAAAAAAAAAAAAAAAAATCACTTTTTCGCAATTTAACGCTGGTTGGCGACGCAATAAAATTTGATATAATACTATGATAAATATTCTTTAAGAAAACTTTTTCAAATCTCCATACGAAGTTAGTTTAAGTAAGTTTAACTTAAATAAATACATTTTTCTAACTGTAGTTTTGTCATGCACATGTATGTGTATATAATGAAATTTAAAGATAGTAATTATGTTGTTTAGAACAAAGTTTAAATGGATTAAAATTGTTTCAAACTCAAAATTAAGGTCCCATTCTGAGCATTGGCAGTTTGACTTCGATATTGTTAGTGTCAGAGACAACAAAAGAAAAGTATTGTTGCCATGGAAACAAAGACTTTATATCGAAATTTTTACTGATAGCATTCTTAATCAAAATACACTTAAAACTTATCCAGCCGAGGACACCGTATAAAATTAAATAACTACAGCAACATACAATTTGTATAGATTATATAAGCTTACAAACAAAATAATAATAATAATAATGATAATAATAATAAACTAATTCATCTTTTAAGTTTAAATTCGTTGAGTATTAGGAATTTAAATACTTATTTAACAAGTAATTTATAAATGCATTTCAATCTCTCGCATTTGGCCACGAAATGTTTTGGTTCGCCAAATAGCGTGCAGTGTTCGTCTTTTCGCGCCAAATACTCGAAAATATTTTATTTTTTTACATATTTTCTACTTGGATTCTGCCACTACAGTTGACTGATCTTTTTTACGTACATGAGTAATTTTATTAGCATTTCCTTTTCAAAATATTTTGAGTATGCCCTTTAAGGAGACCTTCCAAATGTGGTTCGCCAAATAGCGTGCAGCGTTCGTCTTTTCGCGCCAAATACTCGAAAATATTACATTTTTTTACATATTTTCTACTTGGATTCTGCCACTAGAGTTGACTGATCTTTTTTACGTGCATGAGTAATTTTATTAGCATTTCCTTTTTCAAAATATTTTGAGTATGGAGGTTTAAGGAGACCTTCCATATGAGTAACAATTTTTTTTTTTTTTTTGATTTGTTACTTTTATTTATTTACTTTTTTTTTTTTTGTTATCTAACCCTTACAGAAAAAACTAGCAGATTTTACTTTTGTCGCCAAACAATTTGATTTTAATCCAAAAAGGCGTAAACCTGACATCAGCCCCAGGGATATTCACATTATAGGTGATTTTTAAAGCGTAAGACAGCATTTTTGAGCAATTTTTAATATTCAAATTTAAACTATATAAATAGCAGTTAAAATTATAAAAGTGGAGTTAATACTTACATTTTAGTTCAATAGTCTGCACCCCCTCCCCCCCCCCCTCCCCACACACGCACACACATATTGCAAAATACTTTGATTTCAGATATTTAAAATATTTTTCACATACTTTACTACGGAAACATGCTGCTTTGCTTTTTCCAAACTTGCGACTTTTATAACATCGAACGTAGATCAGCGAATATAATCCACTCTTTTTTTTTTTTTTTTTTTTTTTTTTTTTTTTTTTTAACACATACGGCCAATTTTTTTTTTATAAATGTCTACTGCTTCAAATGTTAAGTAATAAAGATAATTCTTAAGAAAATTTATGCAATTACTCGTTTTTAATAACACAAAGAAAACATTTTATAATAAAAATTGCTTACTGAAATAAATTTTCGATAATCTTTTTAATTCGTCATTCTCTTTTCAGATTTTTTGGCATATCTTTCCTTCTTTTTTGAAGGTTTTTTTTAAAGATATTGGATTAATTTTCCGTAATCAGTTTACCCGCTAATTAGCGTATTTACTGTACCGTTGGATGTTTCTTAGTATATTTGAAAGAGACTCTGGACAATGAACCCGATTGCTGAAGATTACATGAAATTTGTACTTAGCGATTAGAAAATTCATGATTTTTCATTATTACTGAAATTATTGTATTTCATCATGAAGCAAACGAACGAAAGAGGTTTTGTTATTATTTATTCTTTATCTCAAATTATTTTACCTCATGAAAAACAATACTTTCAATGGAGGAGAAAAACTTTATTATTCCAATGGTGGCAAATGTAATAATATCTGTCGACTTAACATTTTAGCCTACATAGGATAAAACTACCTCAAATTTCGATCATCATAAAGCATATTGTCCTGACGCACACCCTAGCAGCTAATCGTAGCAATAAATTAAGAGTTATTTTCATAATCTGGGTTATTTACACAGTAGACGGAAGAATAATTTACACTTGATAATGTAAATATCAAGGATATTTATTTCTCCGTGTTAATGGACTCTTTAGAATAATGCAAAATAAATCTTCAATCCGTATTGACGAAAATGCATATTGCTAAAAAAATTGTATAACTAACTTTATTTATCGTTGTCAGTCCTATTTAAGTTATGGAGATTTGTTGGTAAATATCTATAATTGAGTCAATAAAAACTGCATTATTTATTGGAACGTAATTGGGCGGGTAATTTTCTTTTGCAATTACCTCTGGTGCACGTGTAACAATATTGATGCATCACTTTTAATGTTTGTCCCGACCCTCACAATGAGGTAGAGGTCTGCACGGGCCCGGGCTTGGCCCGAGGCCCGTACCCGGCCTGGCCCGGCGGAATGGAGGAGAATTTTCAAACGGGCCGGGCCGGGCCGGGCCGGCAGAATTAGGACAATTTTTTCAACGGGCCGGGCCGGGCCGGGCCGACAGACAAAATAAACGGGCCGGGCCGGGACGGCAAAAAAATACGAGGTCATTTCCAATGAATATGACTTTTTCGAGAAGTATAAATGTGCGTTACGAGCCGATGCAAGTTTAACAACATCAATGCAGAAATGTAACATGTCCATCGTAGAGATCGGCATCGTACAGTTACATGATGCCTGATCAAGGTGTTTAAATTTTTTCGGCAGACTTGTGCCGGGACGGAACTGGTCTTAATCGTTCTCAGGATGTGTAGGACAGGCATTATGTTTTGTAAAAGTATTAATAGCGATAATGAACTTCTGTTAACAGTATCTTTGGAAATGTACCTTAAGGTGGTTCTCATATTTACTGCTCAACAATGCGAAACTCTCAGACACATTTTCTGACTCATTTTTAACTATAAAGGCATAAAATTGACAGGCTGAATATTGAAGGCAATTGGGATCAAATAGCGTTTCCATTTTTCATAAATTACGTACAGAGATAACAGAGACTCTTGTCACGTGACTGTACGTTTTCTCCTTTCCTGTGCTATCGCTTCCGGAAATTCGATTCAAAACGCTAACTTTGGCAGTATTTTCTGATATATATATTACTTTTATCTAAAAAAAAAACGGCATTTACATGGTTTCTGAATAAGAATACCTGCCAATCTCATGCGTTTCCGAAAAGAAATGAATTCATAAATGTATCAAAATGCAGCTCCTTTGGATTTGAGAAAAGTCTTAAAAATGACAGAAATATTTTCACAAATCTACCTTTTATTATAAGCTTCAAAAGTTATCATGTTTTTTAACCCTTTATTCTAAACTACAATAATCTTTTAATGAACCCTTATTTAAATTTTGAAACGTCTGTAGAGACGTTGACTAAAACACTAAGTAATCGTTAACGTTTACTATTGTGTGTTTTCTATTCTGCGAACACATAGTAATTTAAAATATACTGTAAAATGTTCCCATAAATATGCATGTAGTATTCATTAAAAGAATCTTAATTGTATGTCGAGAAAAAACGGAATTTTTTGTAGACATTTAGTCGGGCCGGGCCGGGCCTGTTTTCACTGATTTTTATACGGGCCGGGTCGGGCCGAGAACGGTAAAAAGGTAAACGGGCCGGGCCGGGCCGGGCCGGGCTCGGGCCGAACTTTCAATTTTTACACCGGGCCGGGCCGGGCCAAAATAGCTTTCCTTCGGGCCGGGCCGGGTCCGGCCAGGAAATTCCGGCCCGTGCAGACCTCTACAATGAGGTCGATCATGGATGATTAGAAATATTTTATTAAATGCATGAAGTTTATTTTTCTAAGTTGTAGAGTTTCTTCCCGGGTTAACAGTTACATGATTTCAGCTGGTCTACAAAATGAAAAGGCAATGAAAATGACATTATTTTAATTTTATTCAAACGATTCAGATTTAAAAACACACATTTTTATGCGTCACTTTTCTGTTAAAAATGAAAGTTAAACACTCCTTTTTGTCTGCAAATCATTTAATAAAGTACATGCAATCATCTTAATACATTTTTGACGGTATTTACTCTACTGGAATTTCAGAGAGGGAAAAAGTAGTAATAGAACTGTCAAGAGAGGACATTTATTACGAAGTATAAAGTATAATTCAGTGAGATTGTATTTAAGCTAACAAAACCACATATGCTCAAGCTGAGAGACCAGGAGTTCAAGAACAAGCACCCAAAAGTTAACTGTTCTAACATTATTCGTATTCAATGATCAATCTCTGTAATCATTGTAATGCAATCTAATTTAATAGTGTCAGAGTAGAGAACATTTTAATTCATGTTGTCATAATGGCCTCATTTCCCTACTAAAATGCCCTGTAAATGATCAACTGAAAGTATTGTTTCTTAATAGCTCAAAATTTCTGCAATTCAGCGGTAATATAATATCGCAATGACGTTCGCATCATTTTCAGCATTGTGGAAGGATATCCCAGGTGAAGGTCCACATTGTTTTAAAATACAAGGTCAAATTCACATTTTGTTTGACTGAAAGTTCGTTTCGAAAAATCGACCAGCGTAGCCTGCTAGTTTTTTTTAATAAAATGGATAATTATATTTACTCTACATCATGCTTTTCTCGTAACCATAATCTTTTTTTTTTTTTTTTTTTTTTTTTTTAAGATGTATTTTATATGCCACTTCATAATGACAAAAAAAAAAAAAAAAACCGTTAATAAAATAAAGAGGGAGAGAGAGAAAAGAAAAGAAAGAAAGAAAAAGAACAAGCATCCCAATTACGGTATCCATAAAGGACTCTAAAATAAATCCTAAATAATGTGTCGGGTAAATATTAACAGTAGGCTGGTTGGTTGGTTCTCTCTATATATATTAAAAATAATAGCGTATATTTCTAATATAAATACTTTTCGTTTATCTATAAATTCATCATTATTGCTATTATTAATTAGTCAACCACAGCTTCCAGTACATAAAATCAAGGCCGTAGTTAAGGGAGGTTGGTGGAGGGGGTATAGACTTCAAACCCCATACGAAATTTTACAAATTTGTAAAATTTCGTATGGTGTTTAAGTCCATATTAATTTATTAAAATAATAATAATTTCAGTTGTAAAAACTTCTTTTCCAAAGAAAAAGGTTAGATTAACATTATCAATTATGTAATTGCAGGAAAACAGTATGTTCAAAAATACATCTATCAGATATTATATTAAAATTTAAAACTGAAATCCCTCTTGAAATATTCTTCTAACTAAGGCGCTGCATAAATTATATATAACAAGTTTTTTTTTAACAGAAAGTAATAAATAATGAGAAATCATCCATAATACAGCAATCGAAGCAGCAATGCTTTTTTCTCTAGTATCAGTACGCTTTTAATGTAAAAGCTGAATGAATAATCACTATTAGTCAAGACAACTGAAGACATTCAGCAAGTTTGTCGCTAGAACATGAAAAATCTAAAATTTTGGAAATATTAGGTTAAAACAATAAAATATTTTGCCAGTTTTCTTAAGTAAAAAAAAAAGTACACTTATAATTTAAAAAATTAAGTTCAACTAATAGAAAATTGAAAGACACTCATATTGCTCATACCATCATAAGTTAACTTTTAAGCTATTTGTGACTTTTTAGAAAATTAAAATCAAGAATTTAAAAAAACAACAACCTCTAATTGCTTTAAAATAAAGCTCCACAAGTTGAAAATTTCGGACCAATTTATTTCACACCTTCAAAAATTATTCTTTATTATATTTATAATTATTTACCTAACTAAATTCTTGAGTCTATGACTAAAAGTTGCATACAAATATCTTGTTAAAAAAATTTCACGACATCATGGGTTTCAAATAGCAACAAAATAATTGCTTGAAAACATATAAATTCTAAGATTTTATCCAGAATAAACAAGCAATTTCAGAAATAGCTCGATAGATAATATTTTGAATGTATAAACAATTCCTTTCACCCAGTGCTGTAGTCGTAAATAAACCAGGTGGTATATGCTTTAGGCAAAGGGTGTACACGAGAGAGTATACGCTATCGCTCTACTTGAGTGGTAGAGTATGTATATACGAAGCTTCTTTAAAAAATTCAGAAGTACCGGGTGTCCTAAAATGGACTGACTGTTTTTAAAATTCAATAACTTGCAAATGGTTACAGCTATTAAAAATTTTTTGCAGGAGGGTTATATAAGATATTAGATTTTTTACAGCGATTCCAGGTTTTAGTTCCAAATAGCATCCGTAGATGCCACTGCAAGTAATAGGAGCTCAATCGAGGCCAAAAACGAAATCCCTCAGCAATGGTGATAACGAAAAAGGTTAAACATATAGAGAGGGTCTCATTCGCCTTTACAATATTCGTGAGGTCTGATTCTGAACTCAAGCAAGAATGAGAACCCTTCCATATCTTTAACCTCATTTGTTCGCATTAATGCTGGGTTATTTCGGTTTTGACCTTCAATTAAGCACCTATTGCATGCAGCGCCATCTGTCAGTTCTATTTGGAACTAAAACCAGGAAGCGCACTAAAAAGACACCAGACATATAAAATAAATATCCTCTAAGAATGTTTTTAATAGCTGTCACCATTTGCAAGTTATTGAATTTTAAAAACAGTCAGCAGGACCGTGCGAAGAGAAAACAGCGCCTAGGGCACAGTTTCAATTTGGCGCCCGCCTACCCCTCTCCCACCTTATCTTTCTGACAGGTATCACAAAATTGAAAAAAATGCAGAAACAGAAGTAAATTCGATTGAATACATATTTCTTGTTTATTTTGAACTTTAAAAGGTTTAATTTTAATTCTGAAATTCCAAACAATTAAGTAACATAAGTGAAAATTGCATTTATATTATGGCAAAGG
This sequence comes from Maratus speciosus, assembly GCA_963932465.1. Taxonomy (NCBI): domain Eukaryota; kingdom Metazoa; phylum Arthropoda; class Arachnida; order Araneae; family Salticidae; genus Maratus; species Maratus speciosus. The sequence continues at coordinate 462,933,743 of OZ010790.1, forward strand.
GGATCTGGGAAATGGATGTGGCAAAATGTAAAACGATAAGCAACTCTGTCACTTCGGGAAATTAGTAAGGTTTTTAATTAATGAAACTTTAAAAATATTCAGTACATTTTCTTCGAGAGAAAAAAGTTAAAAAGCACAAGAGGTCTTATTTTAAAAATCAAGTTCAATTAAAAACTTAAAAATACTTTGTCTCATAGCTTTGCTAATTAATTATAACGCCATTTGTATCATTTTACGAAACTAAAATAAAGAAAAAAAATTGCTTTGTTCTATAATGGAACAATGGAACAATGTAAGGCTGTTTGATGGACTTCATCTTTACATCCAGGCGACATATGTAAGCGACATGCAGAGACATAAATGAGCCATTAAGAAAGATTAAGTATAATTGTAGTAAAAACTACTTAAATGAAAGAATAAAAATTATGAAGTAAAGTGAAATTAAAATTATAAAATGAAAAAACGATAAAAAAATAAGATTAAATAGACAGAAAAATTATTAATATGAAAATGAAAATATTCCATTAGTTCTTCAACTGGCGAAAAAGCTACCGCTTCAAAAATTAATCCTTATATTATATGCATATAATATTTTATATATATAATATATGAAAGGATAAAAAAAACATCTTTTTTATCTTTTTTAAAACTCAAAATTCAAATTAAATGTCAGAAATTTAAATTAAAATCCGAAGTCTCTTTCTTCTAATTTGAAATCTCATTCTAAAACCAGTTTTATCCCTAGTAATTTTGTTTCCCAGCAATACATCTTATTACTTTGAGATATCATTTTCGGACGATCTTTAAGTTTAAAATAGCTGAGTAGCAAATTTTGTAGTCGTTTGTGGTTAGCTCATTCCCGGGCTGACCAAACCTAGTTCTGCCATTTGAGCCCGGACAATCAATCAAAAGCTAATCAACCAATTAAAGAAATGTTCTTCTCAAGTTTACAACTGTACCCTCTGCTGGAAAATATGACAAGCCCCAAGATATTAGGCAGTACCTGTGCCAATAAACGTAGATTTTGCACATTTGCGAAGCATGCTAAAACCCATGGCCATATAACTCATGAAATCATCAACTTAAATGGCTCGCGGGTCCTCCGATCGGACTCGCGAATCGAGCTGTAAGATGGAGCAGCGAAATAAATGAGTTCGATCCACCAAGAGGTTCCCGAGTCCAATTTATTATCTACCAGTATGTCACCCCAAGGTGTCATTACATATAAATATAATATATAGTCGAGCCGCTTATAACGAATCTGGCCGAATGATTAAAACTGGTTCGGTATATCAGAGGTTCGTTATAAACGATTTACGAGATTGAATGATATAGGTAAAGCGCTAAATGCTTTTAACTATACATAAGAATTTAACTGAATTCAAGGTATTAAAATACTTTTACTCATCTTAATTTGACTTTTTAAATATAAGCATTGAAATTTATATTAAATGGTTGCATCATAAATTTATACAAAGATTTTCATTATTGTGCTGGAATGATTTTATAAGAGTAGATTATAACGCATAGCTTTACGTCGAAAAAAATTCTGTCACTTTTGTTTATCTTATACTTCTCCAAAACCCTTCACGAGTATACCATTTCAATAAAGCGGAATCAACAGCATTATGATATGGGTAAGAGCATTTTGTCAATGTGGAAATTTTTTAAATGGTGATTGATTTTTTTCTAGTAAATTTTTTAAAAAGTTCGTTATTTTTGGAAAAGTAGGCAAAGATTCAGGAAGCTATAAGCAACTGTTCGTTATATCCATAATACATGAGTCCGTTAGATTCATTAAAAATGATTTTATAAAGTATATCAAACAAAATGGGATTTTTTATATGGTTCGCTATAACCGAGGATTCGCTATAGGGGAAGGTCGGGTAGTATTGGGCAGCGAGTTGTACCGAAAAGTAGTGTTTCAAGCTTTGGTCCCTGGTAGCAGCAACTGCCATACTATTGTTGTGTTTATTAGGACAGGAGGAAAACACTCACGTTATATTGGACGAAGTTGTCTGTGCGTTTGCAAGTAATAGTAAATTATGCATTTTTTTTTCGAGTTTTCTAGTGCACGAAGCTAAATTTGGAGCTACGTTGCTTGTGTGAAAGCAAGTACAACAATGCTTTTAGTGTTTTGTTAGATGTATGGGTTACTATGCTTTATACCGTAGGCCATAATGTCTAGACTTGACAATACGCATATTAGTCAAAGCGTCAGAGTTCAGTGTTCGGGTTGTATCGGACAAGAATTTACAAGGTTTAGTGGGTATGAAAAGACCCCTTATGTGAAAAAAGACCATTTTCAACATTTAATGTCTTAAAATATATATGATTTTAAAACACAACTTTTATTGACATGAAAGATATAAGTATGTTTTTTCATTTCATGTATTTAAAAAATTGCAAGATGCATAATTAGTATTTACAGGGTATACCAAATTATCAGACATTTGTCGAGCAGAAAATTGGTATAGCAGCTTACGCGCCGGATTACAAAATAAATATTGCAACTAGAATGAAAATTTTGATGCCTACTTATACTTCAGATTATAATAATTCACCTGAACCTAAATAAATTTGTATTTAGAGCATTTTTATATTTTTAATACAATGTTGTATTTAGCTAATACAAAATTTTGAAAATTTCAACAGTTATACACCTAAAAAAATATTTTTTTGAACAATAAAAATGAAATTTTAGGTTCAGTTTATACAAATTAACATTAAACGTATATTTTAAAAATTTCATGAAAAAAGATTCAGAAGTTTTTGAGATATCCTGCGCGTTACGCCCAAAAACGTCATTTGGATAAAAATGACTTCAAAGTTTCGGAAACGCCTCTTCAGCTATTGAGCGGGTATAATTCTAAAAGCCATAACTTCTGTTCTAAAGGGAATTTCAAGGGAAAATTATATCAAAATGTTCAGAAAAAAGGAGTTTAGCATCTAAAAAAATTTAAATTTCGAAAATTTTGAAGCTTTAAGAGTCTTAAGAACCCTTAAAGTTAAATTCTTCCGATTTTCCATGTTTTATTCTAGGATGAAAAAAATACATCATAAGCGGGATGAAAATTACATAAAGGAAGATACATAAAAGTCCGGCTTTATTGTGTATTTAAAGATATTGTGCATCGGGTGCCTCAAAATGTATTGTCTCTAATCTCAAGAATGAGTCTTCATCATAGCAACAGAGGGAAAAACAGTGAAAGAACAATTAAAAAAGTGGTAGGCCTAATCAGACCTGAGGCTTTTCATAAGAAAAGAGGCTTTTCATTTTCATGAATCGGAACAGATTTTAAGGATTTCACGTCTTCCAAACTCTTCAAGTATGAAGCTCGTAACATGACAACGTCGCACAGTGGTCCCAAATCACGATTACGTGGCCAAAAATCAGAAAATCGAAGTTTCGTATTTCGAAATGAAATAAATTCCGCAGTATTTAGAAATAGCTGAAGAACTATATTCTTTAGTATTTTGGTTTTATAAGCTCCCATAAATTCGCATTGCTTATGTGAAGTTAGGAGTTTTGAGCGTTTTCTGCTGTTGCGTGAATTTCAGGCAAATTCGCTGCATTCACACCTAACTAAGACCTTTTCAGATAGTTTGTTGTTCTTTCTTTGCACATCTCTGAAACACAATTAAATTACATATTTAATTTGATTTTTCGATTGCAAAAATCTCAAAAATTTTAAAAAGAGGTATTTTTTTAATAATACCTAGTTTTAAGGAATTTTTGTACATAAAAAGTTATATATAAAAAAGTCCTTCCGAGTTCCTCGGACTTTTATAGTACAAAATGTAGAATGAACCTTCTAAAATCATATCCCAAGAGATTTATTGCGACTTTTTGCGACTTTATGAGAGCCAGTAGTTTGAAGTTGACATTGGATATTGCCAGTATTAGTCCAAAATCAGTAATCGGGTTTAAAGTCAATCTAATTTTCGCACTGACCCAACTGGTGTTTATATAATGCAACATTCTAATTGACATAACACTGTCAATTTCATTTTTTTAATTCGCGGGGGTGGGGGCTTAAGAGTTGGAGATATTTTTTTTATTTATATAGATATTTTTATTTGTTTTTATAAATTTTCCCTTGTTTTTTTTCGTTTATATCAAAAATAATATTTAAACTTGACCTTATTTTAAAAAGTACATATTTAAAGTTCAGTTTATATATATATATATATATATATATATATATATATATATACACTAAATTCTACCAGCATGCATGCATGGGAAATTCAATCAACTGGAATCATTTAAAACATCATTCAATGTTTTAAATTCCCTGATTATTTGAAAAGTATATTTTACATACTTACAAATAAATTTTATTAAATATATTTTTTATTTTTCACGTATTGTCATATAAATCTATTGTAAAAAATTTTATTAACGTTATTTTTTTTTCAGCTTATTATATGAATGTTAATTTAATTATATTAATTTATATGCACATTTAAATTTTAATGGATACTTTAATGTAAAATACTTTAATTTCCTGATTATTTGAAAAGTATACAAATAAATTTTATTAAATATATTTTTTAATTTTCACGTATCGTCATATAAATCTATTGTAAATTTTTTTATTAATGGTATTTTTTTCAGTTTATTATGTGAATGTTAATTTAATTATATTAATTTATATGCACATTTAAATTTTAATGAATACTTTAATGTAAACACTTATTTATATGGATTTCCATATGGAATTATATGTACAGTCCACCCATTGTGCTTTTACTATTCTAGATAAATGTGTTGACCTGAAACTCGATATGGTTGTAGAAGTATAACCCCACATTGAGTATACACATTGGGTATAGTCAATGGGTATAGTCAATGGGCTCTCCTCGTTTCATACCCCCGCTATCCCTATCTCTGATGTTCCCCCTCTTCCTGTAGAAGGGAGGGCTTCCTACACATTCTCTGAAGAAAACCATAAAACGTCTGTAATTTCTTTGAGAAAACATTAAGAAACATTAAGAAGCGGAAATTTCAAATATATTAGAAATTAGATAGGTAATTATTTATTTAATATTACCAAAATAAAATAACAAAGGCAGATTCTTCATTTTTTATTGAAATTTCAAAGGTATTATTCTCTGTGTAATACAGAGGGGAAAAAGACGGAGGGGGGGGAGGGGGGGCAAAAATTTTGAAAGTAATCAAATTAATGAATTGAATGATTTTATTATTAATTCATAGTAAATAGATGTCGAAAACTTAAAAAAAAATAGTAATAATATTTTTAGATTTTCCTTGTTATAGGGGCAAATGGAAAAAGGGGAGAATTCACGTGTATATGTGTGGGAGGGAGGGGGAAGAGGGTGGCAAAATTTAGCTGATTGATTATTTATGTATTTTATTGATTGCTTATACTCTTTATTGTTACTTTGCAATAACATTAAAAAGATAAAAAAATAAGATTTTAACCTGTATATTTTCAGGGAGAGCGGGGGGGGGGGGGGTTGTTACAATTTCAGGGGAGACTGAATTAGATGATTTGTCTTTAAAAAGTGAAAATATTCATCATAATGAAAAGTAGAAAATTCTCATTTCTGCAAAAGAAATCCTGTAAAAAAAGAGAATTAAAATTTAATACAAACCTGCCCCTTCTATTGCCCTCTGCCCCAATCTCCTCCCCCCCGAACCCCAATTACATTTAGTTTAAATTCACAATGTAATATCATTTAGAATGTTATAAAATTAAAAATGAATCATATACAACCACTAGGATAGCCAGAAATGATTTTTGGCCACTTGATCTCGATTTGGGACCACTGTGCGTCGTGGAGAAAAAAAAAAGGAAATTTTATCCTCATCGCCGCTTAAAACTCAACTTGAGAAGAAGAAAAGAGAAAAAACAAATAGCAGAAGCAAAGAGACAGGTGAGAGAAGAAAATCGCATTAAAGGGATGAAAAGAAAACTTAAATTCGAACACGAAGCTAAAGTAAAAAGGACAAAAGTAAAGTCCACAACAAATGTAGTGACAATAAGCTGTTTCTAAATACAAAAAGACGTTCTTTTAAGTATAACACCACATCCGATCGGTCAAAATGTAAGGCTTATAAAAAGTCAAAGAAAATCCAATAAAGATGATATGAGCTTTTTGAAGTATACAAACAACATGTTAAAGTTTTCATTAGAATAGTAAATATTTAAATTTAACCATACAATTAAAAAAAAAATCGAAATAGCTTAAGCGTCCAGATGCTACCGGACCTTCCCCTATACCAAGTTCGCTACAACCGGACAAAACTGTATATATGGGACCCGATGATTCTAAGTTTTACAAATTTCCATCATTCCATTTATGTTATTCAATTTATGCTGTTTTTTACTATGTTTTTGGAATCTATGTTAAGTGTGTTGGGGGGAACTGTATTTGTTAATGTCATTTTATTCATAATTTCACAGTTTTTGTTGGTGATCGGTAATGTTTATTTAGTGGTTATATATATATATATATATATATATATATATATTATGTATATATATTACGTAACTAAAATCATAAACCTATGACTAACGGTTACAGAAATAAATCTCGCTAAAAAGCTTTCACGAATACTGTGTGCATATAAATATGAAAAAATATTTGGTTGAAAACTCAGAAATTCTAAGATTTCCGCTAGAATAAACAAACAACATCCAGAAATAGCTCGGGATTTGGAATGTGCAAAATTATAAATAGAAAACATGAAAGAAATGAAACATTAATATTTCCCCAACTGTCATCGTGATGAGCTGAAATGTACGAGATGATGGTCGAAAGCAACAATTTTCAAGTTCGTGGCGTCATTCAAACGAAAACTGCCAGGGCAAACGGCCAACGAAACAAACGTTGGATGTAGTAAGCAGATACACAACATGTGCGAAATTAATACAGTTACAGAATTTTGGAAAACGTGAAACAATTTCAGTTACTCGGGATTTTCATCTCTTTTCAGTTCCATTTTTACAATGCGTTTTTGGCAACACTGGTTGAAAAGCTGAGCTTAATCTTGAAATATTTTTTTTTCCTTTGCTTAGAAATATATTTACCAGAAAGAAAAATTAAAATATGAATATCTTAAAAAAAAGTAAAGTAATGGCATTTAATATATAACAAGGTGAAGACCGTCAAATTTCGACAAAAGCAAATGTTTAAAGAAGAACAGTAACATTGATTAATAATAAACCTACAAAATTAATTGCAATAAAAAATCCATCGAATACATAAGCTAGTCAGACTCTTAAAACAAATATTATTTTAATCTAAAGTTACCAAAATACTATTTCCTTAAACTTCAACTGTTCCAAGTTATTGAAAAATTAAACTTTATTCGTATACGTAATCAGTAAAATGTAATCAAGATAAGTAAATACGATGAAATTATCAAGTGAGACTCTTATGCTACATTTTATAGAATGAAAAAGCAGCAAAAATTATTTCACCCTAACAGAATCAATTTTTTTTTTCTGTATGAAATCTAAACCTTACGTCATTTTCACCATCTAAATATTTACATACGAATCTCCCATACCCGTATTCACCATTTTAATAATATTTTGATGCGCAATAGTTCATTACTAAATATTTTTCCAAACTTGAAGTCCCGTTTGTTAGCTACAGCTTCGCATAACAACATTCGCACTCTTAACTTCAGGTTCTAATCTCAGCATCGGCGAGAAAAAATTCCAGAAATGTATATTACCTTTTTAGACGCATTTGTGGTAAAATATTTAGTTTTATCAAAGAAGAGGTTAGTTTTCTTTTAAATAGGATGAAAATGTCTCTCATATTTATCTCATTTCAATGAAAAGCATTTCGCTTAGCGTCTCATCAGTATCAACGGAACGAAAAAATATTGAAATGTAACAGTTTTAATTGGTAAATGCGTGTTTTTTAAAGCATGGCGTCATTTTCTGTTCAAATTTTTTTAAGTTATTTTTAATTATAATGAGAAAATGGCACCAATAAGGTATAATCAATAACAATAAACAAACTCCAATAAATGAAAGTTAAAATTCTAGTGCTATATGCACCTTGAGTTAAATAATTAAAATACATATAAAAGCACAAATATTTGTAAAAAAATTACTTTCAGGTGCATACATCTACCCTATCTATATTATAAAGGACAAACATATCTGTGCGTAACGCATACGTCATTTTGCGAATGACAACACTTTGAAATTTGAAATGAAAATTTGGTTTTGCAATTTTCTCTACTGCAAATTTTTAAACTTCTAAACATCGCACATTTTAAATTTTTACACCGTCGTATAAGGAAAAAAATGCTCTTTTAAATGCAATTTGTTTGAAAGCTGTATCTCCATTTATTTTTGAGATATTAATTTTTTGTTAGTTTTTAATATCATTTTTCATCATACAACAAAAGTACCTCATTGCTATTGAAAGTCATTGAAAGTAAATGGAAAATAGTCGAAAATAAGAGATACTGTATCTTTTTGTTGCCATTTAATCATAAAAACTGAAAAAAAAGTTGAAATTAAAATATGGGCTATGTCAAGAATATTGTCTGTTATTCCGTGATAATGACGTCATATGCACACTTTTCTATAGACGAAGTTTAAGACTGTATTGTAAAAGTGGATTGCTTTAGCGGATGCAAATGACGTCATTTTATAAAAAAGCGTGTATTTTAATTCTTACACCTGAATTATGTTTTGTAGAAGTGCGTCATTTTCACAGCCCAGCTGCTTTGAAATTCTTCAAAGGCTTCACTTTTGAAAATAATGTAATCGAAATCACACACTGATAAAACGCAATGTTTTACAAAAATTTAGAGTGCCTTTATAAAAGAGAGTTGACATGTAAGTAATAGCGATTTATATTACAGAAATTGATGATTCTCGCCTAGATGGATTTGCTTCGCCGAGTTAGACAAGCAAACAAATAATTGTGGTTTAAAATAATATCGCGTTCCTGAAGTTTTTGTCGAAAATTCTCTCGAATAATAAAATTTTAATGCTATTCTTTAGGACATTCTACTATAATTTCATCAAAATAACATAATTTGCGTAATTTAATTTTTCCTAATTTTATATAATCTATACATTTAAAACACAAGTGTGTTTTTTAGTCATCTGTCCTGATATTTCTGCTGAACCAATTTTACTGATTTTTTTTTTAACAGAAAGCTCTTCCTTTGTAGATGTGATCGTACTATCTGTTTTTGTTTTTTTTTATATATATATATATCCCTACTTTTATATTTTAATTTTAAAAGCATTTTATGAAATTTCTTCAAAATAATGAAAATTAGATAGCTTTCATTATTGCAGAAAAGAGAGAAATAATGAGGTATTTTTAACTTTATTCATGCTATTTTCTGATAAAAATTCAAAATTGTTGATAAAAATTGTACTATACGATTTAGTGGCGCAAAATCCCATTAGGAGCAGAATACTATATTAGGGGCATAATAATGGAAAAAGACATACTGCTTTTGAAAACACGCATTTTTCCTCATAAATTTTCTATACTGTTTTTCCTTCTGCATGTGTACTGATACTAAGTTTCAGACACTAGGCGAAATTCTTATTTAAATGAAAATGAAGTCATATTTAAAAGAAAACGATCTCTTTCTTAGATAAAACTAAACATTTTAACACAAATGCGTCTAAAAAACATAAATTATGGAAATTTTTACTCTCCGGAATTGAGATTAGAATCCCAAGTAAAGAGTGCGTCTGTTCACATAAAAGATGTTGCTGACAATCGTGACTTCAAGTTTTGAGTTAAAATGATTTTTAAATGATCAAACAAAATACAATTTTTAAAAAAATGATGAATATGGATATGAGAAGTGCGTATGCAAATTTTGAGAAAGTGAAAATTGCTGTTTGCATCCCGGAAATCCAAGCATAAGAGCCCCAATTGATAACCACATCCTAATAACTTATCTTTATTATATTTTACTGATTAATTATCTATATTATAAAAAACAAACGTACCTGTACGTAACGCTGACGTCATTTTGCGAATGGCAACATTTCACGATCAAATTTCGGTCTTGAAATTTTCGCTACTGCAATTTTTTAATCTTCTGACCATCGTACATTTTTAATTTTCGTCGCACAGGGAAAAAATTTACTTTCAAATGCAATTTGTTTAAAAACTGCATTCATTGACTGATGTATTATATTTTCTAAAATAATTTTTAAGCATGGTTTTTTTTAAAGATTACCTTATCACGTGCCGGTTTCAATACATAATAATAATAAACATTTTGCACATAAAGCAACAAACATTTTTCAGCATTTGTTTCTGACTATTTTTGCATAACAAAATTAATACTTCCTTTATAAAAAAGATTAAAAGAATAATATTAAAAAAAACTACCAATCTAACATATTTGTGAAAGACAAATTAACGAACTTCTTTTATAAACAAATAAAAGAATAACATTGAAAAAACACAAATCTAACATATTTGTAATCGTACAATTTAAATTTTTAGATCACCAAATAGGATTTTTTTTTTTTTCAAATGGAATTTGTTTGCAAAGTTCATCTCAGTTTACTGATTGTCTATGGTTTTAAAAATAATTTTAAAGCATGAAATATTTTTTAATTTATCTATATCGCGCGGAACTCGATTACGAAAGATTAATCCGATTGTCCTTAAAACAAAATAAAGAGTTCATCATTTTCTTACGGCTTATATCCATTAAAAAAATTCCCTGTGAATAAATAAATAAAATAATATAAATAAAACACAAATTTAACAGACATGTATAAGCTCTTAAATTATCAGAATATAAAAGGATGCCATAAGTAGCAAAATCTTGGAAAATAACTCTTAGCATGCGGCTAATACGAAAATATCGCTTTTGATAAACTTCAAAAATTTATTTGATTGTATAATTCGTATTTTCCATATTAAAAATGCTTTTTTAATGTAAGTGGGCATTCTAAAAAATTTATTGCATATAAAAATTTATTAGTTTTCAATTAAAAAAAATGTTTTCGCCTATATTCTTTAACCCGGGAAGCCCGGGTACGATCCCCTAGTATATATAAAATCCTAATGAAACGAATTTATGAAACGGATATATGAAACGAATTTATGAAATGGATATATGAATCGACTGATTAAACAACTGATTATGTTTCACGGCAATTTCTCCTAAAATATGGAATATTTTACGATGAAATTAACACCAAAAAATTAATATTGATCCGCAGATTTCAAAACTGGTATTAGAATTTTTAAATTCGAATTAGTTTTCGAAATATTAATTTTTTTCTAATTTTATATACATTTTTCTAATGATGGCAACTCAAATTTTAATCAAACAGATATATATTTTTTTATATTTCCGAAAAGGTTGACATGGTAACCCGGCTACTGTTGTTTATTTGATAATAAATGTTTATTTACTTTTATTTCTTTTTACAAATTATATAAATTATTTTGTTCTATGATTATTAATTATTTTTTTTATTTCCTTTAGAAAATAATAAAAAATAATTAAGAAATACAGTACTACTTTGTCATTCCTTCGACCAATTTCGCCAAATTATATAAATAGCCAAAACACTCGCCAAATTATACAGATTGACATAATTTTTATTTTAAATAACGAAAGAACAAATAAATTAGTATAACATTAATAAATATACGAATAAAACGTCGAAATAAAAATCACTTGATGACGTAAACACGTGTAACTTGCTTAAAGTCAAGTGAATGTGACATTTACGATCAACCATTATTGGCATTTAATCTTACAGTTTGGCGATAGATTTTTGGTCGTCGGGATATCTAAGGAATACCAAAAATGCATATGTAACTGGTATTTGAAAACAAGGTTTTCGCCAAATTTTCGTAAAAAAATAAAAATCACGCTAAACCTGCGGTATGTATCTGGCCAAATATTACCACTCGAAAAAAAAAAAAAAGAAAAAAAAATGCAAACTGGCGAGTTGAAAAAAAGTTATTGGCGAGATTTACATCCTGCTAGCGTAACAGTACCTAGAATTCTTTGCGACAATGGCAACTTTTATGTAGTTTTATTCAAAAAAAATTTTTGATTTTTTAATCAGAATGGAAAAAACTTACGGTCCCATATTGGCGCGATTTTTTTCTGACGCCAATGTCATATACGGAATAGGCACATAACTGGCGCCAAAGTATCGTTATTTTGTTTGATATGGTAAGCCGGATGTTGCTGTTTATGTTGTTGATGCTTTGCCCAAATTGGCGTTGTTAAAAAATGTTGGAAAACGTCTCAGTGTAAGTGATTTTATGTCCAACATCACCTCGCTTGTGAAATGACAATTTCCTTGTGACATGTGCAACGCGTCTTCATTTTTTTTAGTTGTGAAATATGTTCCAAGATGGCGACACTTCCCTGAGCGAAGTTCTCGTAAGATCACGGACTAACGAACAATTGTGTAAAAGACTTTTGTTTCGAAAAGGCGACAACAGATAGCAGCACTAGAGAACTTTTCTGAACATATAGACTCATTTAATTAGGACCTTTTTTGCTTGTTAAGCGGTTTTATTGTCTCCAGACTTTTTTACTCTGTTTTAACTCTTGTGGGCCCCTTTTTTACTTCTCACCCGAATGGCCGATGTTGTCGGGCCAACAGCGCACGAATTTCTGTGCGTTGTTCTATTGTTATAAAGAAAACCTTGTATCTGCGTGGATTCAATATCATGGTTCAAATTACTAATCTTATTTTATTCTTCTTTTATAGTGTGAGTGTGCATCCTTATGTAATCAAGATATAGCATTAGATTAAATGGCTTTCTTCTGCACTTCTGCTCATCAATGAATACCACTTACACATTTTTTCAAATAAAATTAATCGAGTGTTTCTAGGTGATCAACGTGAGAAGTCAAGCACTCTGCGTTCATTTACCAGAAAGGTAAGAAAATAAATTTCTATCTTTCATTATTGATGTAAATACTTTTGGTATAACAATTTTATATTTATACTGGGTCCTTAGCTTCAAGCTAATCGCGAACTCACCCTTTCTAGATATTTTAAAAGATTATGAAGGCTGAGTTGAAGGGGAAAGTAAATAAATAAATAAAAAAAACCCAGTAATAAAAATTTGTTTATCTGATTGTGATAAAATGATGAACAAGATGCACATATGAGATATGAAATATTGAAATATATACATGAAAATAAAAATAAATGTGCATGAATAAATAACGATATATATAATATCGCAAAAAAGGGTATTATTGTGAATGAATATTGATTGATTATTATGAATAAATGATCATTTTATTTATATTTATGAATATATTCTAAGAAATTATTTTAAGAAAGTCACAAACTTCTTATAGTAAATATATTTGTTATCAAACAATTTATAATACTTGAATAACACGCTATGTCTGCCTCAAAAGAAATTACGGCAGTAGAGAAATTAAACGATAATAATTATAATCATTGGTGTTTTAAATTAGAAAATTTGTTAATTAAAGATGATTTATTCAAATATATAACAGAATCTCCACCTGCCGCACCCGATGATACATATACTAAAAACGCGGCTAAGGCGAAAACTATAATTTTTTGATGCATTGAAAATAGACAAATTGTGCATATCAGACATTTGACATCTCCCAAAGACATTTGGGAAAGATTAAAAAGTGTTCACCAAAGGGCGAATTTATCATCCAAATTATTCCTTTTGAGGAAGCTATATTCGCAAAGGCTCAACGAGGGCGGAGACTTAAATTTACATATCAACAATATTTTAACTATCCGCGACAAACTCGCTGCCATTGGAGAGCTCATAAATGATTCGCACATTGTGGCTCTTATGCTTTGCAGCTTGCCTCAGTCATACGCTCCTCTTATAACGAGCATGGAGGCTAGAGACGAAAAGGATCTAGACCTCGAGTTTGTAAAAAACAAACTCATCGATGAGTACTTTCATCGAATCGAATACAAAAACACCAGCACACGACCAAGGGACACAGCATATAAAATTGTAAATAAAGGCAATAAAAAGTATTGCAGCTTCTGTCAACGAGATAGGCACGCTCGTTCAGAATGTTACAAATTGAAAAACAAACAGAAAAACAATCACCAAAGAAGTGAAAATTATAACAGTAATAAATATAACAACCATGCCAACTTTAAAGCCAATCCGGTAAACCCCAAAAATCAACACAATGGTAGTAAAACCGACTCCTCGAATTTTTGCTTCAACAGCAAGTCAAATATAGAGGATGAGGTCAACCAATCGATCATTCCTCTCTTCCCAGTGGAAAACAATTTTGAAATTGAGTCAGTAAAAATTAACCAAACACAAACAACAGATCCAAACACATATATCATTGACTCGGGTTGTACCAGGCACGTTGCATCAGCAAAAACAAATTTTGCTACATTCACAGCCGGGAATTTTGGGAATATAACAATCGCTAATGGAAAAAGGCTTAATTCGGAAGGTATGGGCGACGTAAAAATAAAAACAGACAAAAACCACTACATTACACTAAGAAACGTATTATACTGTCCAGAACTAAAGGGCAATTTATTGTCAGTTAAGAAAGCCACTGAAAATAATATAAAGGTAATTTTCGAGAAAAATGCATGTTTATTTGTCAAAGATGATAATATAATCTTGACAGCTAAATTAAATGATAATCTCTACGTATTAAACCCTGAAGATGATTACGGCTATACTATAAGTACTCAAACTTTCTGTAACAATACAAATTGTATTTCATTGTGGCACCGAAGACTCGGACACAAAAATTTTGATGATATTAAATACCTTGTTAATCATGAATTAACCAATGGGATAACAATTAACAAATGTAAACATGACACGCGATGCACCAAGTGCATTGAAGGGAAACTTTCCGCTCTACCCTACCCTAAAGTAGCCACAAACAGAAGCAAAGACATCGGTACCCTCGCACATTCCGATATATGTGGCCCCATGAATACTGAAACGATAGGAGGGAAAAGGTACTTTATAACATTCACGGATGATTATAGCAGGTACACAATAACATACTTAATCGCGCATAAATCGGAAGCCGTTATCAAACTGAAAGAATACATAGCGCTAACAAAAAATAAATTTGGCAAGTTGATAAAGGCAATAAGGTCCGATAACGCAAAAGAGTATATCAGTGATGAATTTGAAAACTGCCTGATAGAAAACGGGATAGAGCGTCAATTGAGTGTTCCCTATTCTAGCCCACAGAAAGGCGTTTCAGAGAGAAAGAATAGAACGATAGTGGAAATGGCTAGAACCATGTTGTCGGACGCCAAGTTACCTAAGCAATTCTGGGGGGAAGCTGTCATGTCCGCCACCTACCTCATCAACCGTCTACCAACAAAAGCTGACAAAAATAACATGACACCCTATGAACTTTGGCATAAAAGAAAACCCGATCTCTCGAACATCAAAACATTCGGATGTAAGGCATTTGCCTATGTCGACAAACCTAAAAGAAATAAATTAGATGAGAAAGACATCGAGGGAATAATGCTGGGATATGATTTCAGAAGCAAGGGCTATAGGATATATACGGGTGAAAATAAAATTATAATATCTAGAACCGTAAAATTCTTCGAAGAAGGTATAAAAGATGAGGAAATTAAACCCGCCAAAGAAAATCAAAACAACGAACAAACTCCCGCAGATAATATTGAAATTGATCTAGAAGAACGCGACGATGATCAGAATAACACCCCGACCGACACATCCCTTGAGCCGAGAAGATCGCAAAGACAAAATCGTGGCGTACCACCTAACCGTTATGGAATAAGCGCAAACCTGTGTCAAATTCAGGAGCCAAAGTCATGGACAGACCTAGAAAATATCAATGACGCAGAAAATAAAGATAAATGGCTAAAAGCCAATAGTGAGGAAATAGATTCTCTGAAGCAAAATAATACTTGGAGATTAATAAAACCTATCCCGGGAAAACGCGTCATAGGTTGTAGGTGGACGTTTAAGGCAAAAAGGGGAGCCAACGGGTCTATAGAGCGATATAAAGCTAGATTGGTCGCTAAGGGATATGCTCAAAAATATGGAAGCGATTTTGACGAGACCTACGCACCTGTTGTAGCGCATACCACCCTGTGAGCATTCTTAAACGCAGCGGTGTACAAAGACCTTAAAACAACTCACCTAGATGTCAAAACTGCTTTCTTACATGGCGATTTATAAGAGGAGGTTTATATGCATCAGCCAGAGGGATACATAACAAAAGGGGAAGAAGATAAAGTGTGTAGTTTAAACAAAGCGATTTACGGCCTTAAGCAGGCAGCTAGGGCGTGGAACCAAAAAATAAGTAAATCTCTAAAAGAACTAAATTTCGTTGAATGCGCGTCAGACAAATGTCTGTACAAAAGAGTCCAAGATGGAAAAATCGCATACATAATAGTGTATGTTGATGACATCTTAGTCGCAGGAGACCAAACAGACACACACGAAATATACACTGATTTATCAAAGCAATACGAAATCAAAAATTTAGGTCAAGTAACACAATATTTAGGCATAAACATAAAGGAAACAGCAAACGGTAATCTAGAATTAGACCAGGAACACAAAATAATACAAATCGCAGAAAAATTCAATTTGTTAAATGGTAAGCCTACGTATACACCCATGAATACTAACTACTTTAATCTAGATCCAAACGGGAAACTAATGGGAGATAACGTAAAATTTAGACAGGCTATAGGAGGGCTTCTATACATTGCAACTTTAACTAGACCCGACATAGCATCAGTCGTTAACATCCTGGGAAGAAGGAATGAATCCCCAAGGGAAGTCGATTGGCAAGCTATCGAGAAATTAATTAGATATATGCTTACTACCAAAGATCTTAAATTCGTCATAGATAAAACAAAACCTCCAATCCTAACGGCATATAGCGATGCCGATTGGGGGAACGACAGAATAGACAGGAAATCAACCACTGGAAACTTGTTTAAATTAGGAAATAATATATTGGCATGGTCATCGAGGAAGCAGAGTTGCACAGCACTCTCGTCCACGGAGGCTGAATATATCGCTGCCTCTAATGCAGGTCAAGAAATCTCGTGGTTATTAGACTTGTTAAATGACCTCGAACTATGTCAACAACTACCCGTAACATTGTACGAAGATAACTTATCAGCCATAAGATTGACCGAAAACGAAAAGGCACAGACAAGAACTAAACACGTGGAAGTTAAGTATCACCACATCAGACATCTATGCCAGAATGGCATAATCAAAATAACTTATTGCCCATCGAAGTTAATGCTGGCAGACGTGCTCACCAAGCCGTTGCCTAAGCCTCATTTCGAGTGTTTGAGAAATAAGTTAAACATTTTACGCTCGTCGGTTTGACATAAAAAGCGGGGGTGTTGGAAAACGTCTCAGTGTAAGTGATTTTATGTCCAACATCACCTCGCTTGTGAAATGACAATTTCCTTGTGACATGTGCAACGCGTCTTCATTTTTTTTAGTTGTGAAATATGTTCCAAGATGGCGACACTTCCCTGAGCGAAGTTCTCGTAAGATCACGGACTAACGAACAATTGTGTAAAAGACTTTTGTTTCGAAAAGGCGACAACAGATAGCAGCACTAGAGAACTTTTCTGAACATATAGACTCATTTAATTAGGACCTTTTTTGCTTGTTAAGCGGTTTTATTGTCTCCAGACTTTTTTACTCTGTTTTAACTCTTGTGGGCCCCTTTTTTACTTCTCACTCGAATGGCCGATGTTGTCGGGCCAACAGCGCACGAATTTCTGTGCGTTGTTCTATTGTTATAAAGAAAACCTTGTACCTGCGTGGATTCAATATCATGGTTCAAATTACTAATCTTATTTTATTCTTCTTTTATAGTGTGAGTGTGCATCCTTATGTAATCAAGATATAGCATTAGATTAAATGGCTTTATTCTGCACTTCTGCTCATCAATGAATACCACTTACACATTTTTTCAAATAAAATTAATCGAGTGTTTCTAGGTGATCAACGTGAGAAGTCAAGCACTCTGCGTTCATTTACCAGAAAGGTAAGAAAATAAATTTCTATCTTTCATTATTGATGTAAATACTTTTGGTATAACAATTTTATATTTATACTGGGTCCTTAGCTTCAAGGTAATCGCGAACTCACCCTTTCTAGATATTTAAAAAAAAAAATCACGCCAATATGGGACGTATATGACATCTTTGCCAAACTTTCATACGAACGGCGAAGGGATCAGACCGTATTTGTTTATGGCAGTTGACGACTTGAACTATTATAATATAGACGATATGATGGCGATAAATAATATTTGACGACTTATCACCTGTGCCTGGCTAACATTAAAGTACCAAAATGGCACCTAGAGTATAAAAAGCGAAGTGGTCCCCCTGGAACTGTTGATTATAGTCACATGACTTAGGCTATTGTTATAGAGATTGTTTTAAAATACCGGGAGACAAAGACTCTTATACTTAATTTATTTTATTTTAGCTTCTTTTCAAATGTTTAACTGATCCTCTTTAATCAAAAACGAAAACAACCATTGGATGTCTTAACAGCAACTGATTCGCCCTTAAATTTTTGCAATCAAAGGGAATTGAATGGAAACCCGTTTACAGGAGATCTGCACAGCTTTTTTCAGTATAATTCAATCTTCTCTAATATTTTTAAAACCAATCAGATTAGCGTATTTTTAGATTCTGCGGTGTCTGAACGGGGGTTGGCGAGCGTAGCTTGCAGGGGGCAGAGCCCCCTAGTATAATATAAAAATATTTAAAATACAAATTAAAAATATCTTAAAATACATCAGAAAAACCTAGAATGTTTTCAACCATTACAAGGCCGTCATCAGTAGGATTTAAATGTTGTTATTAGCCTCCGGTACGGCATGCTATTTCTTTCTCCCAGCTTATTTTGTGTCCAAAAAATAATTTTCCTTACAGACGCTAGCAGTAAAACAAAGCATTACGATTAAATACTCTTTAGTAATTTTTTAAACTTCTAAGCATCGCACATTTTCAATTTTTATACCGTCTTATTGGAAAAAAAAATTCTTTTAAATGCACTTTGTTTGAAAACTGTATCTCCATTTACTTTTGAAGTATTAATTTTTTTTGTAGTTTTTGGAGCCATTTGCTTAATATTTGCAACAGAAGTACTTCATTTCTGTAGAAAGTAAAGGAAAAATAGTTTTAAAATAGTAATTATATATTTTTGTTTCCATTTTCTCGTAACAACCGAAAGAAAATGTAATTAAAATACGTTCTATTTTGAGAAAAATATAAACGAATGATTTCTGTTAAAACAATGGAGCTATTATATACTATATTTAATTGTAAGTATCTATGAATCAGTAGATAGCAGTTTTTTTTTTTCGATTTTCTTGAATGACGGAATCTTTTTGCTGCATTTGTGCATTATTTCGCGATAGTGATGTGCTATGCATGCTTTACTGTAGATGTTTAAGAGTAGATCGTGAATGTGGAATTCTTAAGCGGATGCGAATGACGTCATTTTACATAAAATAAAACGTGTGCTTTAAGTCTTAAAATTGAAATATGTTTTGTACTGCAGTAGAGTTCCGCTTAACCGAGTTATTTTCTTCTGATGGACTGGTGGCTTCTATTATTATGAAACAGCCAATATAAATGAAGTGTTAGGTGAAGATGAAAGAGCAGCCGTAAAAAAAAAAAAAAATTATGGCCATTTTTTCCCCCATTCTGACCAGAAAATCAGAGTTCTAACTTTTTACGGCTGCTCTTTCATCTTCACCTAACACTTCATTTATAATGGCTGTTTCGTAATAATAGAAGCCATCAATCCATCAGAAGAAAATGAAGTAATGGAAATGCCGAGGGCGACACTAAATTCTGAAAACGCAGAATTCCTGATCTCTAATTATTTTGTTTGCGCTTATTCGAGAATTGTGCAGAAGAAAACG
Source organism: Maratus speciosus (assembly GCA_963932465.1). Classification (NCBI taxonomy): domain Eukaryota; kingdom Metazoa; phylum Arthropoda; class Arachnida; order Araneae; family Salticidae; genus Maratus; species Maratus speciosus. The sequence continues at coordinate 462,953,676 of OZ010790.1, forward strand.
CTGTAATTGAAATGTTGTACGTCAGATGAGATGTTAAATAAAATTTATTCAAATTTTCAACAAAACGATCTTTCATCTATTATGCAGTAAATATTTCCATACTCCATGAATTAAAAAAAAATTTAAAATAAATAAAAAACGATCTTTTTTACAAATAATTACCAGGAAGCCATCGTAAGAAAATCAATTGAAATAATTGCTAATAAAGATACAGCTTGTAACAATGCACTATCATACGATATCCATGGAGTATGTAGATATTTGCTGCATTATAGATGAAATCTCGTTTTGTTGAAAATTTCAATAACTTTATCTGGCATCTCACCTGACGTGCCACATTTAAATTACGATGTTTTCTTCAGGACAATTCGCGAATAAGAACAAAGAAAATTATAACAACATTTAAATCCTACTGATGACGGTCTTGTAATGGTTGAAAACGTTCCAGGTTTTTATGATGTATTTTAAGATATTTTTAATTTGTATTTCAAATATGTATATATTATATTTATGCACCTGAAATTAATTTTTGTACAATTATTTGTGCTTTTACATGTATTTTAATTATAAACGAACTCCATTTTCTCGTTCCTTTACAACAATGGAAGTTATCCGATTACCACTATTTTAAAGAAATTTCACAAAAATCTTTTTAAATTAAACATAAAATATAAAAATAGAAATAAATTTAAAAAATAGCTAGTACGTGTACGTGTGCTCTACAAATGAACAGCTTTCATAAAAATAATAATAATTATTAGAACGATCAGGGCTGATGACAAAAAAAAAAAAAAAAAAAAAAAAAAGCATTCTTGTCTTTTAAATATATATATTTATTGCACAAAAACTTATAGATAAATATAATATTTAAAAAGATTATTTTTCAAATGCAACAAATTTCAGCTACTCGAGATTTTCGTCACTTTTTTAAAAATCACTTTTAGTTCCATTTTTATAATTTGTTTTTGGAAAGAATGGTAATAAAGTTGGGATTATTTGAGAATATATTTTTCGTTTCGTTTTCAAATAAATTTAGCGATAAAAAATATTGAAACAGGAATAAAAAAGTCCTTCGGCCAGTGCCGGGAGGAAGAGGTAGCTTTCATATTCCTTATTTTTAAAAAGCAAGCTCATATTATTCAAACACACGAAGCTCAATTTAGTGGAAACCGATTATAGGAAATTCAATACTAATTTTTATCAATACTAAATCATTATGAATGAGAATTTCGCGACATTAGTCAGCTTTATCCAAGTTGCTTTTATTTAAAGTAACTTATATTTGGTTGCCAAATTCGGCGATATCTTGAAGTTCTTGCATTTTAAGACAACATGGTGGATGGGGCTAACGAGTGAACTTGGTCGAGACCTTAGTAATTCCTGTGCACTTTTAATTTTTTAAAATTTCTTAACTAAAGTAAAAAATTCCAAAACTATAAGTTTACAAAATCGCAAATAGTCAACATTAAGCTCCACCATGTGTTAAAAATTGATATTATTACTCTATTCGAAGCATCAGACAGAAGCCAATTTAAATTTTAGTGCTGCCATCTATGATATTAACTTGAAACTAATATGAACAAAATGTCATAAGATTATGCTATTATAAGTTAATTCATTCATAATATACCAACTGCTATATCCCAACAAATCCTAATATAAAAATACCATATTATATTTCATTATTCAAATAAATATTAAATAAATACCAATGTTAATAGAATGATTACAATATATTCTACTACCATACCCAATTAATCTATACGGAAGATTTAAATAATTTCAAAACAATAATAATATAATATAGCAATATGCTATAAAACTAAATAATTTATATATAAAAAAATTTTTAAATATAAAAAAATTAATTAATAAAATGAACATGAAGAAAAAAAATAAAAAAAAGGATGTTGATATAATTATGTCAGAATCTTCATTTCCCAATTGCCTAATGATAACAAATAAATTGTGTGGTTTATTTTCATATTAACCATAAAAAACTAAACAATGTGAATATGGGATTAACATTCACATAAAACCTCTAATTAATCAGTTAATACTAAGTTCAAAATTAAACATTATTAAAAAGTATAGAGGAATAATAAAAAACTAATAACCCAATTTTAATACAAACTGTAATATCATTAGTTATATCAAATAAATTTATTATGCATATTATTCACCCTAAAGATGGTATACTATTAGAAATTAATATGATATTGTCCCGAGTACACTAAAAATTAAAAACAAGTTAATTGTTAACTTGATTAAATATTAATTAAGCTAAATAAATTCAATATGAATTGAAATATAAATTTAACGTCACTATATATATATAAAATATCGAATCAACCTCCATATAAAAAGTGTATTAGCAATGTAGTTATAATTGAACTGCCCCATCAATTTTAAAAAAAAAATAAATTAACCATTGCGTATTATCCAGACAACACCACCCTTCTCCGTACTCTAACATCTACCCACCCAACCGTCCTATAATAATTTTTTATTATTTTACAATTTTTTTTATAAATATTTTCTTATTTTATAAGTTTTTTTGTAATTTTGTTTACGCATGTGTTAATTTGTTTTTTTTTAAAGATCATGTAAGTACTAATTGTATATTAAAGAATATACGAATTTCTTTGGAAAACCGTGATTTAATGCATCATAAATTACTTGTTTAGTATTATTATTAATTAGATGAGAAGAACATAAACATTTTATTCTATATAAATGGTTAAGTATTATATTTCGATAAACAGAATTATGAAGACAAGATTTAAAATTGTAAATGTATTAACTTTGAATTTAAATTCTTTACGTTTATCATATAGATCTGTTATTGTTTTGTTGTCTTTTATTGTAATTTTAAGATCTAAGAAGTTGATTGTATTATTAGATAAGAGGTTTTCCGTTAATTCCAAATTAGTGGAACAATCTACTGGAAATTGAGAAATTTTACTTTGATCAGTGGCAATTAAGATTATGTCATCAATATAACGATATAAATGTAGGTTATTATTAGTAAAAGTACGTTCATAGTGATATAAATATAAGTCTGATAATAAACTGGATGTACAGCCACCTTGTGGTATACCGATGTGTTGTAAATATAATGTGTTATCTTGCAAGATATAATTATTATAGATAATAAAGTTAGTTAAATATTTAAAATAAGCTAAATCTATATTAGATGGTAAATCCAGTTTTTGATGATACTGTTTAAATAATGCATTTATAATATTATGTAAATCTAATAAATCTATATTATTAAAAAGATCTTTGAAGTCATATGTCGTTATATTATGTACACAATTAAGATTTTTCATAATATTGACTATATATATATATAAACTTTTGAACGGAGGGTGGTTTCGGGGTCTGGGTGATGATCGATGAAAATATACCAAAATTTTTTGAAATCGCTTTTCTCCGAACGGCTGCAATAGGTAGCTTTTTGTAATGAAAGCTACCTAAAATAAATAAATACAAAAATAAAATAGTTTAATATGCAAGATGAAACCCAGAGTAACTGACTGACACCTTAAGGATTCTGTCTTGTTCATTTCAGAACATTGTCATTTTGGTATATAATATTACTACTATTCAAAGGCTTGATTTGTTTAATTTATTTCAGATTGTTCTTCTTATGGGTTATTTAATTTTCATACGTTTAATATAGTGAAAGAAAGCCGCTTTAATTTCGTCCGGCTGTGAAAGCAGTTGTTCGTTTTTTTTTCCTTACACCTCTGTCTCGCCAAGTGCGGTACTGGATTGGGCAATATTAGTTGGGAGTGAAAATTTAAAAACATAGCGAATGAAAAATAATTAATTATCTAAATAAATTAATACAAATCTACTATTACATCTCAAATAATATTATGTTTAGTGTAACATTTAAACCACCTAAAAAATGAGCAGTTGACTATACGTTTGCGTATTTACGTAACAGAAAATGAATGCTTATAATTAAATTAATTAAATGGTATTAAAATACTTTAGAATATACTAAATCATACTGTCAAGGGAAATTGAAACAAATGTAATGTTCAAACACACTTTACTCTTTAAAAAAAATTGTGTTTGACGTTCTGTCTAATTCGATTCAAATCTATATCTCGTTTTGGAAAAAACGGAAGTGGCATTTTATAAACACTATTCTCGCTTAATGTGTCCTGTTTTTTATTTATTTATTTATTTGTTTATTGTTCACATTTATATTTATGCATTTTTTCAAGAAAATATTCTTGTATAAATATTTTCTTCTCGAGTCATTGTACCTTCTTTCTCGCTTTAAGAAAATCACTTTTAGAAATTTATAAAAGTGTTATTTACGTAATATGACAATTTTCTGTTCTTTCTATGAAAATTTAATTTTCAATAATTAATAAATTGAATTGCTATTTTCGAAAAACAATTTAGAACGATTTTAAATCGATTTTAAAAAATGGACTTATTATCGTTATTATTCTTTTTATTATTATTCAGTCATATCAAAATTTATTTGCATATTTTTAACACTTTACAACATTGTTGAAAAGATTTAGGCATTAGGTTCGTCTGTCTGTCCATCATCTAATTTTTGTGGATTATAATGAAATGTAATTTTATCATGAACGTTAGCTGCAGATGTTTTCTACTGAAAATGGTATCCCCTACATTGACAGTTTTTTTTCTTTTTTCTTTTTCTTTTTTTTTTCTTTTTTTTTTCTTTTTTTTTTTTTTTTTTTTTTTTTTTTAACAAGACTACACAAAAGAATTCGGATGCAATTCGGTCTTACGGTATTTGGGCGATAATCATTTGAAGTGTGTTTTACGATAGTTATCTACTTTCAAATAGAAGGAAACTGGTACACTGTTAAAAAAAAAAAAAAAAAAAAAAAAAAGAAAGAAGAAAAAGAAAATCTGTAATTCTACAGATGTAAAGTTACAGAAATCTATATGCTTGCTAAAATTTTATCTGTATACTGTACAAAAAAGATGTAAATCTACAAAACTAGTTTTTGTAAAGCTACAGAAATCTGTAGCTATACAAAAGAATCTACTAAAATTGTAGTAATCTTATTAAAACTTTATCTGTAACCCGGGTTGCAGTTACATAAAAAGTTCTAGGCATCACCGTTTCCTAAAAATTCTTACAGGTTTGTTGATATACGGTGCAGAAGTGTATCTGTTGCATGAATTTTTGTTGTTGCTGTTACATAAAATGTTCTAGGAATCCCAATTTCCTAGAAAAATTTAAGTAATATAACAGGATTTTTTACAGTATATACGCTTTAGAGATTCACAATAGCACGTTTTCTGTCAAAAATGGTAAGCATATCCTTTATAGAGCTATCACAAAGCCACGCAAAATGATTCCATGTATTATGATCTACAGTCGCTACTTGTTTTACTTTAATGAAGTTAATCTATTCCGAGCAATCAAAAATTGATAATTTAACTCTAAAATCATCCGAGTAATTTAAGAATTTAATGTTAATTGACACGATTTAATTATATTAATCACAAGATTTAAATTACACCGCATTAGTTTAAGTTTTGCCTTAATACTAATGTAAATTAATTAAAGAGACTTTGGCAGCACCATTGTAAATACATAAAAGTAAGATTTTTTTTTTTTTTTTTTAAGAGTGAGTTTCGTGAGTTGTTTCTGAGTTTCGTAAGTTTTTAGCGAGTTCCGTCTTTTTTTTTTTTTTTTTTTTTTTTTTTTAATGCACTCTAATTGAGCGGGTTCATTTTATAAATTCTAAATTTGAGCGTGAATTTTTTTTTTTTTAGAAAACGAATATGAGTTTAAATTAGTTCCTTTTTGTATGAGTTTACAGAACACTGCTACACATGACAACACTGAACAGTTGTTTAAGACTGAACCAATTGCTGTTTCAGTGATGTACGTCCGTTGTCAATTCTTTGGAGAGATTTTGATAACAATATACATTACTGAAAATTTATCCTAAATTTAGGGAAACGCAGAGTCTCTCCCGATCTCGATATCTATTTTTTTTCTTTTGTTAATTCGTTTTAAACTCATCGGGAAAATAATAAAACACTTCTGTGGCTTCATGTTCAAGCTTGTAGGCGTACTGTAAAAAAAAAGATATAACTCTACAGATATAAAGTTAGAGAAATCTGTACGCTTACTAAAATTTTATCTGTACACTGTACAATAAAAGATGTAAATCTACAAAACTAGTTTTTTGAAAGCTACAGACATCTGTAGTTTTACCTAAAAAAGAAAAAAAATCTACTAAAATTACAGAAATTTTATTAAAATTTTATCTGTAACCCGGGTTGCAGTTGCATAAAATGTTTTAAGCATCCCAGTTTCCTAAAAAATTCTTAGTAACCTTAATATTTTTTGATGTACAGTGAAAATCTGTATCTGTTATATGAATTTTTGTTGTTGCCGCTACATAAAATATTCCAGGCATCCCGATTTCCTAGAAAATTCTTGGTAACTTTACGGATTTTTTTTACAGTGGATATAGGCAAACAGTAGAACTTCCCCTTAAGCCATCAATTATTAACCAGCTGATCGAATCATGGCATATACAAGAAAATTTCCATTACAATTAGGCACTGAACATGTCTGCAGCATATTTTTGAATTAAAAAAATAATGTATTATATGGATAGAATTTTAATACAAAATGTAAATTTTCATGCTTCAAATTATCCTTCAGAATGGAGACGCCAAGCAAACAAAAGATGAGCGAGGTTTTTTTTTTTCTAGGTCGAATGTCCAGCTTTCATTCTCAATTCTGACCCTAAGTATGATGACATCAGAGCGTATGTGGGAGAAAGCATAAAAGGAATCCTCGAAACGATCGTATGGGATTTTTGTTTTTCGTGTCGTGTTTGTACGTATTTGTTCGTTAAATCGTTGTTAAAGATTTCGCACAAAGTGTTTGATTTATGCTCATAAAAGGCCAGATCTCTCGTATTCCATGACTGAACCTCTAAGGCTGCGTTACAATGCTTGTTTTGCCATCATTCAACACCTTTTCAGGAAAATAATTCGTTTCCACCCTTCTGTGGCTTATTCATAAAAGAATGGGGATATTCAACAGTGGGTCAAGAGATAAGAAGATTCGATGAACTTGGAGGAAAGGTCTTCGTATTGAAAGATGTCCGTCAGTTTCCTTTTAAAGCCATTAAAAATGAAACATACCACGTGACCGCAAAAAAGACGCCGATATGTTATACGACAAAAATTATATATCTATTTTTACCTTAAGGCTGCGAACGCACCATCCTTCTAACTGTTATCAGTGTCGGCGTCGATTGTTGTGGCCACGCGGTCTTTTTGATTTTTAATGACTTTAGCAGGAAAGAGATTGATGTCCTGCAAAAGAGGAATCTTTCCTTCAAGTAGAGTCGAGCTCCTTATCTCCTGACCCATTGTTGATTCCCCTCATTGTTTTGTGAATAAACCGCAGAACCATTCAGAATAAAAATGTTCCACGAAAACTGGAGAATGAAGGCAAAACTCGCGTCTGTACGCAGCCGAAAGGTCCAGATAGACGTATTATTGTACTAATTTCAATGTCGGCGTCTGTTCTTGTGCTCACACGGTGTTTTTCATATTTAATGGCTTTACAAGGAAACTGCTTTACATTGTGCGGGAGGGAGAAGTTTCCTTCAAGTTCGATCTAATCTCCTTATCTCTTTTTTATTATTCAATCCACTGTTGAATCTCTTGTCCTTTTGTTAAAAACGATATTTTATTTCTTTAGAATGAAAATCAGCACTTTTCCTTTCTAAACGCAGCCTAATAGTCTCTCATAATTTTTATATTTTCTAGAAGTGAAGGGGAAGCCTATTTACTTCAGCAACAACATTAATTTGCGTTGTCCAAGCATTTGTATTGTTGTTGGCATTTCTCTCTCTTCCCCCCCCCCCCCCCCCTTCTGTCTCTATCTCTCTCTTTCTGCTTTTTTTTTTTTTTTTTTTTTTTTTTTCTTTCATTCTACACTGAAGATGTGGCTCATTCTATGAAACCCCTGAGTAGCGCTGCCAAGTGTCCCGATTTACGCGGGATGTTCCGAATTTGAAAGGTTCCAAGACCTATCCCGCGTAACCACTCCGCGTGACGCCAAAAGTCCCGATTTTACATGACATATAAATTCTTTTAAATTTCTTTTAGTACCCTGCAGTTCGATATACTATGTTTGCATTGAGATAGTTGAGTCACTTAACTTTTTTGAAACGGGATACCCGGAATTAGGCTTCACCCATTCACATTGCAAAAAGTTTTAAGAGACTTAACTTATGTTAAATTTGTAACTACAACTTCCAACAATACATAGTTTATTATTGTTTTTATTCTTTGCGGCGTGTTAATTAAATAAACGATTCAAAAGATCATTCGAAAAAAGCTGAATAATTATTTGTAGAACTCAACTCTAATTTTAATAACAGTTTCAATTAAGAAAAAGAATTCAGCAGATAGATTTCCACTCAACTTATAGTTAAGAGAGCATCAAAAGTTAAGTGAGTTTCAGAAACTTGCTCAAGTCATAACCTTGATTCCGGGTACGTCCGTTTAAAAAAACGTCAAGTTAAGTGACTCAATTATCTCACTGCAAACATAGTATTAGTCTGCATCGAGTGGAACTTGATACAGTAAAACATGGGAAGACAGAATCTATCTATATAACAGAAAAAATTCATTGTCTCTTCCAAAGAAATATCTTACAAATCAACCGGCCTTGACGAAAACCTGTCTAAAAGGAGATATTTTACGGCTCCTAGCTATTCTGTTTTTACTAGTTCAACTGTACTATTTTATTCAATAAACCCTGTGCAGACGGAACCTGTTCATAAAAGAATTATTTCTTTCAGTAAAATTCCATTGTCCCTCCGACAAGATTACACTATACAATTATACCAGCTAAATTGGCATTTTGGTACAGTTTATAGCGATTCCACTTTCAATGGTTTTAATGCATAAGATTGTTTTGTTTATTTAGTATAATAGAATCTGCTAAAACGTAATCTCAAGGGATATATAGAGTTGCATGGTATTTCTACACTGTTAAAAAATTCTGTAAAAACATAGAAAAAAAAAACCAAGACTCTCTGTAAATTTACACTAGTTCTCGGTTAAATGCATTTGATTGAATTTCTCGTTCTTCATTTTACGCTAATTTTCCTTTTCCTATATCCAATTCTCTGTAGGGATTCCCAAGGCCAATGCTCTACCGTTTAAGCATTGGCCCTATACGCCAAAGGATCTAAGTTCGATTCTCGGTCTGGCCATTTTTTCGCTCAGTTGGAAATATTCAATTCGTATGATAACTTTACCAATCAGTTTGATTGTGTTAAAATAACAGTTTATCATCATTTAAACTAAAATAAATTTACAGAGTCTTGGGTATTTTTATCGACCTAAAGTTATAGTCTACTGTAAATTTATCGAATAATTTCTCTGTCATTTAACAGAATCTTTGTCTTTTTATTCTCAGTAATTTTACATAAGACTGAAGATAATGGATTACCAGTAGAATCTCTGTAATTTCAAGAAAAAAATCAATAGTGTACCATACAGACAATGAAATTTTTACATTTAAGACAGGAATTTTTATAGACAGACTCCGGTTTCATTGGATTTACTGTAATTTTATGTACCAATTAAAAATCCGTTGTCCCGCTTTTTTTTTTTTTTTTTTTTTTTTTTTTTTTGTCTCTCGGTTCCGCATTTTTGGGACGTTCAACCTGATACTACCCCGGAGATACACTCTTAAAAAAAAAATTCTGTAAAATTACGAAAATCCACTGGTAATCCATTATTTTAAGTCTTACGTAAAATTAATGAGATTAAAAAAAAACAGAGATTCTGTTAAATAACAGAGAAATTATTCGGTAAATTTACAGTAGACTATGTAAATTCACATCGATATCAATACACAAGACTCTGTAAATTTATTTTTAGAAACTAATGAAGTTTTGAACATAGAAGAATTAGAAATTTTCGAGTGTATTAGAACTTCTGCACTGTTTAATTTAATTTTTACAGTATTTATTTCCAGATGACCCGTGATTCGATATCGAGTCCTCTGGGCTAGAGACGAACACCTTTCCGACTGTGCTATAACTGTCGTTACTACTCCGTGCAAAGGAAAGGATGTATTTTATGATTCAGTGGGGAAATACTTTTAATTTACTTATAACATTACGAAGCTTCATGCACATGGTGCATGAAGCAACTGAAAGGTATGATTGTCAATAAAAATCCTCGCGAACTCCTGAGACAAATTTTTGTTTTCTAAAATATTCTAATTTTTAAGAAAACAATTTTTAAACCGAATTTTCTTCTATGATATTTCTAATAAAATCGTAAAAGAATTTTAAAAGTGTGTGTTTTGAATTACAGGTTCGAAGAAAGATAAAATTATCTTTAAATAAAGACATAGAAATCTCTACAGGGAATTTGATATAAGAAAAGGGAAATGTATGTAAAATAATGACTGAGAAACTCAATACAATGCGTTTAACCGAGAACTAGTGTAAATTTACAGAGAGTCTTGGTTTTTTAACAGTCTACTGTACGTTAAAAGCGTGCGGGATGTTTGTAGTTTTCTTTGCTATGTTTCTTACACATCATGTAATATAAAAAAAAAAAGAAAAGAAAAAACTATTTTATTCACATACGAAATAATTAATTTGTTCATTTTTAATACTTTTTACGAATAATAACGGTTCAAAATTCCTTCTTGGCGAAAATAACCTTTGCTGCGCTCCTAAAATAATGTAATTCCTTAAAATAAACAGAGAAACAAATTTCCCATTAATGTTTTATAACCATTTCCTGAGTCATTCTAAAATTTAAACGAATTTAAAAGATTACGCGGCTATACATCTCGCCCTACAAAAAGCTTAAATTTTCTTTAATACCAAAAATTTCTACGCAAATGCATTAAGATTAATCGGATTAGATACTTTCAAACGCAAAAGAAAAAATTTTGAAGAAATTAAATAGTGTTGTCAGAAAAGTTGTGACATTTGGTGTTTCTAATGGTTTAAAATTTCATTACAATTCTCAATTATTTTTATTTCCTTCAGCATATATATATATAAAAAAAATATTTAGAGAGGTTTTAAAACGAGGAGTGTTAAGCAATATATAAAGGATTTTTTTCAGACAGCAATTTATAATGGATTATATTTAAAAGTAAATTAAATGTTACAAAATGTGTGATATTTATGTACATATAAAGAAGTAGAAGTTTCAAGTTACATGATATTCCATTAATTATATATAGGGTGCATTTTTTTAACATGGAAAAACTTGTGAACGGAGAATTTGGTATGGTTTTATTGGGAGCGCCGCGGCGATCTTATGCGGATAGTGGTGACTATCTACGACCTAATGTAAAGCGGCGCCTCTAGCGGCAACAGTTAGAAGTGTTCAACCATAGTTCGAAAAAAAAAAAAAAAGAAAAGAAAAGAAAAGATAGATCTAAAGTGCCCTCAATTTAGTCTGAAATAAACTCACATACAAAAATCATATGTTATTAGTAGCCGAGTATAAGTTTTTCGATATCCAATCATCGGCTTAAATACGCCGATAATCGCGTGTAAAAAATATATGGCAGCTGCACATTTAATAATAAAACTAAAACATGTAAGCAAGGTGCAATTTTTTTAACAAGAAAATCAAAGTAAAAATGTTCAATGAATCAATCATCGGCAGAAAGGTATGTGCATCTTTGTGAGTGCGCATAAAGAAGGCGCTCACACATTTTTGTAATGATTTCGGCTTTTTCTATGATATATTTGCGCTTTATGAAGAGAAATAAAGCCTCTAATCCGATTATTAAAATAAAGCGGTAAAATGAATGATTTCAATATTTCAGCGCTTAAAATAAGTGATACAATTAATAGAAAAGGAAAGACACAGAAAAGTTTACATTTGACTGGGAAAAAGGCAAAAAAATGCACATCCAATAATGGTACGTTTACCGCTTATTACATCTAAAGATGCATTTCATATTTTAAATGAAAATCCAGCACTCCCAGAGAACTATCACAAAATCTTTAAACATCTCTGTATTGATTGATTATTGATTGGGCACAAAATCTCTTTCGGGACATGCTGCGAATTCAAGAATAATACCCTAGCTCTAAAAAAAATTCCACAACATTTGAATTTAAATAATACATATATTTTTAACATTACGTAATGTATACATGAAATTTTAATGAAAATTATATACTTACCTCTCTTTCTTACAATATAACTTTTGAAAAATACATAAAAGAAACTAAATTTTTATATCAAATTGAAGCTAAATACCGCTCACCTTTATTCTGTAAACCTAAAACCTTGAACTTATCAAATGTTTTATAATTTTTTTAATTAAAAATTTAGCATGATAAATCGTTAAATTTTTTTTTAAAAATTGTTAATAAAAAAAAAATTATAAAAAAAATTGACAAGTACAATGTTTTAGGTTTACATAATAAAGGTGATATTTAGCTTCAATTTGATATGAAAATTTAGTTTCTCTTATGTATTTTTCAAAAGTTATATTGTAGTAAGAAAGAGTGGTAAGTATATAATTTTTCTTAAACTTTTGTGTATACATTATATATTGTGAAAAATATATACGAGGGGGTATCGATAAGTTTTTGCCTTCACATAGAAATAATTGAGTAAAATTTATGCAATTGCTACATTGTATTACTCCTTTTCTATATAGTCACCGTGCACAATGACACATTTCTGCAAACGGTATTTCAAAAAGAAAGGAAAGTATATATTCCAGGAGGCGCGATAGTAAATTCAAAGGGGGGCATTTTTCTAACTTTTACCGACCCCCAGTGTGACATATTGCCGGAAAGGCCTGTGACCACTTATTCATGTTATGCACATCCTGAGCCCCTCCCCCCAATTTGCATTACGGGGGGGGGGGGCTTTTCTAAATTTTGTGGTCACCATTCATTCCCCCCGGCGGGCAAATATGGGGTACTTTTACCATCGCTCCTCCTGGATTACACCATCCCCCTCTCCTTTTGAAATACCCTTTTCAGAAATGTGTTACTGTGCACGGTGACTATATAGAAAAGGACTAATACAATGCAGCAATTTCATAAATTTTACTTAATTATTTCTATGTGAGGGCAAAAACTTATTGATACCCCCTCGTATATTATTTAAATCGTAAATGTTGCGGCAATTTTTTAGAGCTAGGGTATTATTCTTGAAACTGTAACAATTTCACTCCAAAATATGCAAAACTTATTTATTTATGTCGAATCGAAAAAAGTGTGTTATTATGAGCCCCGAAGGTACTGTTAGACTCCGATATCTTGGCATTTCAAGCGGGGAGACTCGGACGATTCTATACTGGTTAATCAGTAAAAGGTTGTAACGTACAAGGGAGAATGACATTCATAATTGGTGCGTTAGCCTACATAGTGACAATCATAAGCAGAAATGTATTTTGTAAAAAAATATTATTTATAACAGCAATACTTTTATTAATAATTATGGTATTTAAAAACTTAAGCGATGATTCTGATAATAAAAATGATGATACTAGTGATCGGAATGAACTGTAAAAGCATATAGCCAATAGCCATATTTTCAACAATAGCAATTCTTTACGTATAAAAATTAATCCAGGCAACTTCATAATATTTTAATGTGAATTTATTAATAATTTTATAATTAAAAAGGTGTGTTTGAATTTTTAAAAATGCCTAGATTATGTTTGGATGTATTCGTTGTGTATATATAATATATATATATCTCTTTTGTTTTCTAAATACATTTAAAATATTAGACCTTTATATAAATAGCTATAACCGTGACTTTAAAGAAGAATAAACACATTAATTAAGTACAAAAATTCACTCATGATAATTAAAAACATATACAATTAACTCTTTATCCCATTTTATCGTAGATAAAATTTCTGATGATCCAGTTTGCATATTTTTGCTTTTATATATAGGATTATATAAAGGCCTTTCAAGAGCTCGAAATTCCATGCACATTCCCTAAGATTAACTGGAGAATGAATTTTAAAATAATTTTTAAAATAACATTTCTCTCCTTGGAATGAATAATTTTCTTTTTCTCTTCCATTTTGTCAAGACGAAAATCGATAATAATAATAATAATAATAATAATAATAATAATCTAAAAGGCAGCTTCAAATGTAAGCATACGCTACGACCTGAAATACTAAACTCAGAGATAACAGATAAGAGTAAAACAGTACTAAACTAATTACTAATATTAGTACTGCAGATGCAAATCCCTATTTCCGGGAATTGGCGGGCTATCCGCTCGCCAATTACGCACTAGTTCGTGGCAACCTTTAACCCTGAAACTCCCGGTCAGAAATAGATTCTTCCAAGGTCATCTGCCAAGATACCAGAACTTAACAGTACTAACTAACTCATATTAAGAATTAAAATTGAAGTAAAAGAAATTACAAACGCTAAATGCACTTACCTCAAAACCTGAAGATATTGTTTTAAATTCTAAATATATGATGAATAAAGTCAAAAGGACTTATTTTCAAGATTATTTTCCAGAAAGTGTTTTGTATAATATAGATTAGCAGTGCTTTCTAAGAAAAATAATTCTTATTACTTATTCTAATGAATGAAAATGCACTAATAGAGGTTAGAGATTTTTAGAACAGATGTTAAATAAGTTGGGAGGAGTTAAAAATAATAAGATTTAGTTAATCAGAACAGAAGTATTAAACTATTAAGGTTGTTTGCTCTCTCAACCCGTATACGTCTAAATAGTAAAAGTGTTTCTTTGTGATGCTATGGTCCTCTAAACTGTTCGGAGGATGACCATCAATTTCAGCACAATGGTAGTTTTTATGGCCGGTATGTCCCGCTTAAAAAAATACCTGACACAAATTGTGTTCTTGAGGAATAATTATAGATCATAAATGCAATAGATTTAATGATAAAAGCTTAAATTTAAACTTGCGCTCTCGATTGTTTATACAATTTAGAACATATGAGGTTTCCATTAGGGGAACCATGTGCCCAATCCAGTGGATCAATGATTGCTTCCAAATATTATGGCAAGTTTACCTCTCTTTGTAATACAGGCAAAAACAGAATGTATTATAAATTAGTAGTCGTTTGTCATGCTTTTCGATAAAATTTTTTATTTTACACTTAGCCTTCTCATACCAGTCACCAAACTAGACGCCTCGTTAGTTCCCAGGTAATATGCCAATTTCCTTTCCTTTTCATTGTTTTGTAAAGGTATATATGATATTCACCTTATATCATGAACTCACTCAGCTCAATTTTTTGCAGGCTCCGCATGCTCTTCCTTGGTTACATTAGAACCAAAAAAAATTATGCCACTCATAATATTTGGAAATATAGTCTATTTAAAATTGCTTCTTTAGTAATTTGTATAACTTAATTGGATAACTGAAAAAGAAGAAAACCGATCTAATTAAGGAAAAAAAAATCCTTATAAAATTGGTTAAAAACAATTGTTTAATCCGTGAACTCCACACTTCGGTTCAACACCCACAGAGTGAGATTTGGGATTCCGTACTTCAGCTGCATATAATTTTGTTTGCAATATACTAGTGATAATGAAATATAACACATGATTCCTATACAACAATTAATGAGGAATCGAACTAGAGGTCTGCACGGGCACTGGCCGGCAGAATTAAGACAATATTTTTCAACGGACTGGGTCGGCAAAAGAATTGAACGGGCCTGACGGCCTGATATAAAATTTAGACGAAACGGATAAAATATGATTATTTTCAATGAATATGACTGTCGCGTGAATAAGTATAAATGTGCGTTACGAGCCGATGCTAGTTTGTCAACATCAGTACAGTAATGTAACATGTCTCAGCGTAGAGATCGGTATCGGACTGTTACATGGTGCCTGACCCGGGATTATTTTTTTTCAGCAGACTCGTGACGGACCGAGATCAGGCTTGCATTTTTTTTTTTTACATTGTCGAGCCGGGCCCGAACTGGAATTCATTGCTCTCAGGGTATGTAGGGCAGACAATATGTTTTGTAAAAATATTAATAGCGATAATGAACTTTTGTTAACTTAATCTTTGGAAATATACCTTAAGGTGGTTCCCAAATTCACTTCTCAACAATGCGAAACTTTGATACATTTTCTGACTAATTTTTAACTATAAAGGCATAAAACTGACAAACCTGACTATTGCAGGGATTTGGAATCTCATAGCATTTTAATTTTTTTTAAATAAATAAATTACTTGTCTAGTTATAAGAGATTCTTGTCACGTGGCTTCAGGTTTTTCTCCTTTCCTGTGCTGTCGCTTCCGGAAACTCGATTCAAAAACTAACTAACTCTTACCAATTTTATGCGTTTCCGAAAAAAAAAATGAATTCAGAAATGTTTCAGAAAGTAGCTTCTTTGGATTTGAGAAAATCCTTAAAAAATGACAGAGAAATATTTTCACAAATCTACTTTTTATTATACAGCTTCAAAAGTTATGATGTTTTCAACCTTCCTTTTTTTAAAATTCTAAACTACATTAACCTTTTAATGAATTCTTATTTGAATGTTGAAACGTCAAAGAATCTAAGTAATCAATAATATTGCTACTGTGTATTTTCTGTCTTGAGAACTCATCGTAATTTTAAAATACACCGTAAAATTATACCATAAATATGCATACAGTATTTATTCTATTAAGGAATCTTAATTATATGTTAATAAAAATCTGAATTTTCTGTAGAAATTGTGTCATGCCGGGCCGGGAACGGGCCGAACTTTTAATTTTTACATCGGGCCGGGCTAAGGTAGCTTTCGTTCGTGACGGGCCCAGGCCTGGAAATTCCGGCCCGCGCAGACCTCTAAATCGAGCTGCGGTATTTATTTTTTATCAAAAATTTAATTTTGTTAATGAAGAAAGCAAATTAATGAAAGCATATTTTTAAAAAAATCGACATTTGAAATTTTGGTCGGTGCGAATTTGCACTAGTGTGAAGTTGTAAATCAAATAGTTATTTTTCCAAAGAAATGACAAGAGAAAAAATGCTATTGCCCGTTATAGATAAAGTAAAAAAAATATATGAATAAGAAAAGCTATAGATAAAGTAAAAAAAAAAAAAAAATGTGAATAAGAAAAGCTATAGATAAAGTAAAAAAAAAAAAAAATGTTGTGAATATGAAAAGCTTATGCAAAATTGGTTTTAACCTATATAAACATTTTACAGAATAACAACAGTTTAGTACTTTTCTGCTAGAGGAAGTTTTGAAATTTTAAAACGTCCTGAAACTTTTTAAAGAAACATCTACCTGGAAGTTTTATTCATTGAGACACTAACCTTTCCTCATGTTTTCATATATCATTCATGTGCCAAAATATAAGGAATGCAACAGGCAGAAGAAAGGTTTGCAACCTTGGCTTGAAATTAAAAGCGGAAAAAAAAGGAGAGAAATATAAAAAGAAATCTCACAAATGTGTTTGTTCTTGGTTTCCTGCTGGTCTCTATAGATTATCGCCAGAGTAGTTCAGGAAATAACAGATGTACGTTCTTGTTAGAGCTAACGAAATGCGATAGAAGAAAGGGTGTATTTAGATCGACATTCTTTCTTGTGTAATAGTAAATAAAACTTTTTTTTTTTTTTGGTTTTATGTGACGTACGCATTTCAAACAAACAAAAATAATGTTACCGTAATTCCTAAATAATTTATAGGACTGTTTTTTTTTTTTTTTTTTTTTTTTTTTTTTTTTATTTAAATATTTTTTAGTGATAATTAACTTTTCCACATAAAGTTTTAAAAAAAATATTTTTTGTGACCAAGACATATCAAAAGCCAAAAACGTTTAGGGAATCGAATAGCGAATCAAAAATAATGAATCGAAATTATTTCAATTTTTGTTTTTTAGAATTAAAATCTATTGTATCATACATGTAAGTATTATACTTTGATAATTATAATAAGAACCATATGTACAAAAATTACAAAAATTTAAATACAATATCTGTTATTGCTATTAATTAATATGTTGTCCATATACTTTGTTATTTTTAACCGAGTTCAAGATAAACTGCGATAATGTGAGAAGTGGTTACTATTTAGGCTTTCCATTCATTTTCGAAAATAATGTCTTGAAAGCATAAGTAGCACGGAAAAATGTCAAAATGGAAAATTTCAAACCAAGTCGTCATAATTTCATCACTGGCACTTTTGCTTATAATGCTTGTTAAAATATATCATTTAGTTGTGAACTTTATTACAGACTATGAGATTACGTATTAATTCAATTTCAATGGGAAAATATGACAAGTTTGAACCTGAGGGATTTCTTTTAATACATTTTCTCTATCTACTTATGAAAAACTGGATTCGAAGTTGAATTCAGAAAGGAAACATGGCATTATTATAGATTTCAAAGATTTCTTTTTCTTTTTTATTTGTTAAGAGAATTTGACTACTTTTTTACAAGCATGCTTTAATCTGATTTGAACACTTTTCGTTTAAAGACTTTTATTTCAATGATAAAATTAGCCTTTTGTTGTTTTTGTTTTTTCATGAGTGGGAATCTTATAAGTCTCTGCCTATAGTAATAGCTGAAATAGTGAATTATAATCCCCAGTAGCAAGAGATATCGGCTAAATTTCGGCCTAATACCAGAATTGTCGGCAAATGATGAGTAGTCGAATGGAGAGCTTCACATAATATCATCTGAACAAAATCTAGCGATTTATCTAGACAGTGTCGTGGGAAAACGTCGGCAGGAAATCGTATTATTACTACAAGTCAATTAATCGGGCTTTATTCTTATGCATGTAATCGGCCGGCAATCGGAAAGTAATGAAAAACGAATCTTTTTACTGAGGTGTTACTGTTTGTTTCCGCTGTATAGATACCCCCCGCAGTGATGTTAGGGGAAGTGTGTCACGTGAATAAACTGTCCAATGCCCTACAATATCTTATCTCCCCTTCCCACTCAAAATACGTTTTCACGTTTCAAGGACATCATTTCTAAATGGACAATCGGAGGAATAAGGGAAAAAAATACTTTCCATGAAATGTTCTTCGGTGAGAATACATTATTATTTACAAATCAGTAAACTTAAATCTCTTAAAACTTACAGATAGCAGGGCAATTAGTGTAAGAGTAAACTAACCATTTAAAAGCGTTTGTTTGTTCTTTATTTCTTTTTTTCAATAATAACGTATAGACATTCATACTTAAAATTATACTTAATAAAATGATTAGAGATATTTGCTGTTTTGTTGATTTAGATAACTAAATTAAAAATTATAAGATCTGAAATTTAGATTATATCAGATAAGATCTGAAATTTAGATTATATCAGATAAGATCTGAAATTTAGATTATATCAGATAATATCTGAAATTTAGACTGTTACAACAACAAACTATTTGCTCTAAATATATTTTCTTAGTTATGAATTTGAAAGTTTTGATTTAAAAATTAATTTATTTAGAAATACTTCAGGTAAAGTTATTGTATGAATTACAATGAAGTTGATCATCTTTTTTTTCCCCAAAAAAGGAAAAAAAAATAATTTTATACCTTTTAAAAGTTTTTAAAAATGTCTGAATTTTTTTTTAATTAAAATTATTATTAGATAAATAAATTGAAAATTATAAGATCTAAAATTTAGATTATATCAGAAATTTAGACTATTAAAACAACAAACTATTTCTTCTGAATGTATTTTCTTAATTATGAATTAGAAATTTCTGAATTAAAAATTAATTTATTTAGAAATAGTTCAGATAATGTTATTGTATAAATTATAAAGAATTTGATCATCCATTTTCCCCCTAGATAGTGAGAAATATAATTTTATACATTTAAAAAGTTAAAAAAAGATGACTGAACATTTTTTTAAATTAAAATAATTATTAGATGGATAAATTGAAAATTATAAGATCTGAAATTTGGATATCAGGATAATGTATGAAATTGTCTGATAATGTCTTATAATGTCTGAAACTATTACAACAACAAACTATTTGCTCTAAATGATTGTTTCGTAGTTGTGAATTAGAAATTTCTGATTAAAAAATTAATTTATTTAAAAATAATTCAGATAATGTATTGTAAAAATCATAAATAAGTTTATTATCCTTTTTTTTCAAATAGTGATAAATTTAATTTTATGACTTTTTAAAAGTTAAAAAAATGACTGAACAATTTTTTATTTAAAATAATTATTGGATAAATAAATTGAAAATTATAAGATCTGAAATTTAAATTATATCAGGATAATGTCTGAAATTTACACTATTACAACAACAAAATATTTGCTCTAAATGTATTTTCTTAGTACGAATTAGAAATTTCTGATTAAAAATTTAATTTATTTGGGAAACAAATCAGATAATGTTATTGTATAAATTATAAAGACGTTGATCTTCTTCTTTTTTTTTCTCCAGATAGTGATAAATTTCATTTTATAGCTTTTAAAAGTAAAAAAAAATGACTGAAATTTTCTTTAAATTAAAATAATTATTTAGATATTGAGAAAAAAAAAAGAAATTTTTTCCATACATAACCAAAATTTAATGAGACACTTTAAATGATGGAATTTTCACAGCTAGGGCGCAATGTTAAATGAGAATATTTTACATTGTAAGATGCAAAAATTATCAAATTG
The DNA here is from genome assembly GCA_963932465.1 of Maratus speciosus. Classification (NCBI taxonomy): domain Eukaryota; kingdom Metazoa; phylum Arthropoda; class Arachnida; order Araneae; family Salticidae; genus Maratus; species Maratus speciosus. The sequence goes on from OZ010790.1 coordinate 462,974,322, forward strand.
AAATGTATCAAAGTTCGTTTTAATTCAAACAATAAATATTGTTAGACGGAAATATTTTCCTCTATAAAATACAAAAATGCTTTCATATCGAGGGCGTAATTAATTAAAGGGTAAGACATTTTGTTTAATTTAAATTCTAAATACTGCTGATCTTGGGATGAATATTACTGTTAATTATTCTTTGTAAGATACAATAATATTTGTATATCAACTGTGTGAGTCACTTACAAGCAAGAACATAATTTTTAAATTAAATGTAATTTTATTTGTATCTTACAATAGAAAATTAATTGTAATTTTAATTGTAAAATTATTTAACAGCAATATTTTGACTTTAAACAAAACAAGATTTATTACATTTCAATTAGTTACATCCTCGATATGGAAATGAGGAAAATGTCCCCAATTAACAATATTCACAGTTTGAATTAAAACGAATTGTTTTACGTTGTAAATACTATTTTTGCATCGTACAAATTCTTCCATTCGATATGATTAGCTAATTGGCAAAAGATCATATGATATTGAAATGTACTCGGCAAAAGATTACCAAGTGACCAAATTATCGAAAACTAATACGCAAAGGCTTCAAAACCGACACAATTGTAGTCGGGAGGCGATGCTCGAAGGGTGATTTACCTTGCGGACAAGAAGTCATATCTGCCGACCCCAGAAAATGAGATCGCCAGGACGAAATATAGTCGAGTTAGGACTTTCGGCGGAAGTTCGGCCAAGGATTATTTGCTGTTTGGGATAGCATATGAATTTCTTAAGATTTAGCTGTAAAGTTTTCTTATTAATCTACGTAAGTGCCGAATTTACAGTTAAATATATTATAAGAAAGCATATAAAAAAATTACACTTCAGGGTTTCTAATAAAGTTATCTTTACATGAAATACATTATTTCCTAGAAAACAGAGGACGCCGTAAAGTTTTGTAGTTGCCTTTTTTGTCGAGACTTTTTCTTCGAGATATGATCGATAACTTCAAAATTTCGCCACTAGGAACGTTGAATTTCGATTGCGTTAGGTAAGGAGTAGTCATTTTACTATTCCGTTATCGCACTTGAATAGCTGTAGCTCTATCCATTCGGAAGTACTTTCATGAAGGAGGGACTTTCCTATGCTTAATGCAAATATAATTAATGTGATTTATAAATAATATATTTAAATAGAATATTTTCGAATATTATAAAATGGACTTGTGAAGTATCTTTCTTTTCAATTATATGCAAAATTACTGTTCAAAATCTCCATTATTTTCTAAGTTACAAAGCACTAATCAATAATGCTTAGACATGCTAATATATAGTGTTGCGAACAAAAAAAATGAATTGAAACTTTCTAATTTTATAAGTGAAGTAATAAGAATTTTTATGATTTTCTATTTTTTTCTGCAGATACACGAAAATCTGTCTTTATGAACCGCATTTCAATTTTCTAAGTAAGCGAGAGGTAGTAGATCAATTTTGATCACATCACATAGTTTGTGTTCAGGGCAGTGAAAGAGTTCTAAAACAGCGATTTTCGAAATTCTATATCTCCAAATCTGCAAAAGATTAAATGTGAGAAATGAATAACGCTGCGCAGTAATAATCTGTTTTTATTAGATAACAACATGATAAGCTGAAAACCTGATACTTTCCCTAAGTAATTAAAATTTTGATGAGACTTTGTTTTCCTTCTAATTAGCTGTTAAAATCTGCGATTTTTGAAGTTCGGTATTTTAGAACTTACAAAATATAAATGTATGCGATAACGATGGTGAGTAGTAATCACAGTTATATTACAGGAGAGCGAAATTGTATTCGTCTGAATCTCAATTATCATCTAAGTTACAAGAGGTCGAAAATGGCTCGAATGTCTTTTTGTAAATATAGTATATACGGCATGCCTGAACACTGACTATGGTTTAACGTGCCATATGCAATACCGCTGTCGAAGTCGGGGAAGACAATTCCATCTAATCTGCTTCTATGGCTCATAAAATAAACATACAGTTATAGGTGCATATTATCTTTTACTGAGAAATCATAAATAGTACATAGTTACTAATTAAACGTTAATTTAGTAATTTATTCAAAATATTATTTGAGATTATTTAATAAAAAAATAAATTGTTATAAACATAAAAATTTATTTAGTTTAAAAACAACGAATATATTAAATATCATAAATAGCTTTTAGAATTCAACCCTTTCTGTAAAAGCATATAGAGCCCCATATGAAACCTTATGCCCGGCATTCAAATTGGCTTTTGATTGGCTTCAAATTGACCACTTTTGGGGATAGCGTGACCCTTTGGAAAATCCATCCCAATGCATATTTAAAGAATGGAAAACAAGCATACATTTCATATGTTATATCTGTTTCTTTATATATAAATTTTTGTCGACACAAAAGTGTATTTTTAATTATAAAATAAAATAGAACATCACTATTTCGTTCGAAATTTTGGATAACCCTAATCGAAATTAAATTAAAAGAAAACTGTAGAAACGTCTCAAAAAAAAAAAAAAAACTAGTTGGATGTGCCAATCCCAAAACTTTCTTCTATCTTATACATCTTAATATTTCAGAACCTAGTTACACATGTTTATACTTCAATATTATTAGTTCAATACTATACCAACTTTGATTTTCATCTTAAATTTCTGCTCAAGTCAATTAAACGGACTAAAAACGAGTTAATCTATATCATGATATTTGTTAAAATTATTAATTTTTCCTTATTCTGTCGTTATCAGCTGTTTGCGAATAGCCGGCACAGCAGGAAGCGAGTTCCCGCCGCTGCATGAGCCGCCGATGCACAATAGAACTACGAAAAATCAAGAAAAGTATACAAAAATCGCTAGCACGGAGCCCCTTTACTGCGCAATATTTCCAAATTCAAGGAGAACCTGTTGGCCAAAGCCAAAAACAAGCACAAACATTTTGGTTCAATTGTATGCATAATTTTATACGCTGTTCGATGGTACAATAATGAAAATGGCACAGAGATCGGAATTATAGCGCCCCCTTCTTTCGGAATTTTTTCAAGTTCAGGGAGGACTTGTTTGCCATAGCCAGAAACATGCACAAAAAATTTGGTTCAATTATATGGATAACTTCATACACTTTTCGATGGTACAATAATGAAAATGGTACAGACATCGCAATTATAGTGCCCCCTTCCGGCAGAATTTTTCCAAATTTAGGGAGGACCATTATGACATGACCAAAAATAAACACATAAAATTTGGTTCAATTCTATGCACAACTTCATACACTTTTAGCGGGACAATATTCAAAATGGCACAAAAATTGTACAAAAATCGCTATTACAGCGCCCTCTACGAGCGATTTTTTTACAAATTAAGGGAGGACCTCCTTGCCATAGCCAAGAACTTAAAATTTTTTTTTTGGTTCAATTCTATGCATAACTTCATACACTTTTCGATGGTGCAATATTCAAAATCGCACAAAAATCGCTGTTACAGCGCCCCCTACCGGCGAATTTTTTCCAAATTCAGGGAGGACCTGCTTGTCCTAGCCAAAAACTTAAAATAAAAATTTGGTTTAATTCTATGCATAACTTCATACACTTTTGGACGGTACAATATTCAAAATCGCACAAAAATCGCTATTACAGCGCCCCCTACCGGCGAATTTTTTCCAAATTCAGGGAGGACTTGCTTGCCATAGTCAAAAACTTAAAATAAAAATTTGGTTCAATTCTATGCATAACTTCATACACTTTTCGATGGTACAATATTCAAAATCGCACAAAAAACGCATTTACAGTGCCCCCTACCGGCGAATTTTTTCCAAATTCAGGGAGGACCTGCTTGTCATATCCAAAAACTTAAACTAAAAATTTGGTTCAATTCTATGCATAACTCCATACACTTTTGGATGGTACAATATTCAAAATCGCACAAAAATTGTTATATCAGCGCCCCCTACCGGCGAATTTTTTCGAAATTCCGGGAGGACCTGCTTGCCATAGCCCAAAACTTATAATAAAATTTTGGTTTAATTCTATACATAACTTCATACACTTTTTGATGGTACAATGGCGACAGACAGACGGACAGACGGACAGACGGACACACAGACAGACAGACATTTTCTATAAACATGTTTTTTGGAATCTCTGACCCCTAAAACATGCAAATCCGTCGAAAACCGGAAGTCGAAAAAAATTTCGATTACAATACTTTCTTCTATTGAAGATAGAAGAAAGTAAAAAATGAAAACTAAAAATATTTTTTTGCATGTATAGTATTCTGAAAAAACAAAGAAAGAAAAAAACGTTATTAACATACAGAAACTTCGACAACTGGAATTAAATCTGAAAGATGCTAGATTACGAAATACTGTTTTACATCTGCAGCATCAGAATATGAATGTGATACATGAACACTACCTGACTTATAAGTTTCTTCGGGATCAGAGTCATCTTGAGGATTTAGAAGCTATATACTCATAACTTCTACTGCCTTTTACAATTTCCCTTTGTTATTTTATTTATATTGGAATTTTGCTAATCCAAACACTTAACGGTTCCAATTAGTACATATTAGCAAGGTTTTAGTGTATATAAAAATAATACTCATCTTCTAAGAAATATTTAAAAAATAATAAAGGGTACTTCTCCATTATCCCGTCAACTATTTTTTAGGAAAAAATCTTTCGCCAAACTATAGGACTTGACGCCAAAATTGCATGATTGTGGCGTCGCATTCACTTGATGTCAGATGCCTTACACGCGTTTCTCATGTCATCAAGTGATTTTTAATTCGACGTTTATCTGTAATTTTAATGATGTGTTACTGATTTATTAGTTATTTCGTCATTTAAAATAACAATTACATTCTTAAACAGCGACGACATGATATTAAAAAAGAAAAGCATTGAAAAAAAAAGCTTCGATGCATAGTTACGTACAATAAATGAGTTTCAACTGAAGTTACAAACATTCACCAACCGAGAAAGATAAATAGGAAAAATAATGTAAATAAATAAATAAATAGATCAAGATTTTTTGTTTTCTGTTTTCATTAACGTACTGTAAAATTTATTGCTTAAAGTTATTGATAGTTCATACTTTAGTGAGTGGCACTTTTCAGAATTCCTTGCATTTTTATTTTTATTTTCATTTTTTTTTAGATTTCAGTGGATACATTCTACCATTTTTTTTATTGAGCGTTAGAGTCTGGCGAAGAATAGTTAGGCGATAGTTTCTTTTTAATGGAAAATGATCGACGTGATATTGGAGAAGTACCAAGATAAAATTATGTAACAACTTAAAAAAGAAGGAAAATCTTTAAAATGTACTTTTCTCCCCCCAGCTTCAAAAAAAAAAAAAAAAATATTCAATTGAATTTCTTTCATTATGTTACTTTCAATTAACATTATAATGCAACGAATTTAAGCCTTTTCTGATGTAGGCAAAAGTAAATAATTTGTGGGAATTTCAATTTTGAGAACATCGAACTTACTATAACTGGTATGGTTAAAAATAATTTTAACCTGCCAACGGTGATTGTCACTTCCAGGTAATATGTCTTTGAAAAACCTCTAGTCTTAGATTTTTAAGTGAATATGTACCTTGGTAACTTTATGGGGATCAGATGATTTTAACAAATCATAGGAAAAATGAAATATAACTCAGATTTCCTCATAATGTACAAACATACAAGGGTTTGAGTTTGTCTCCTTTTTTGAGATAAAAAATGTACAAAAAGCAGTAAGTTTCATTTTTTTCCTAAATGAATGTCAAAGTTAACTATATGTTGAAATGACATTTACAGAATTTCGAATGTTTGATGACTTTTTGTTGCTGTGATGGATCTTAAATTGGTATGTCAACCTGACATGTATATATATATTTTTATATAAAATCTGCTTTTAATTACTCCGTTTTAGTGAAAACAATACAACACATACATTTGAAAAAAAAAATTATATCTACTTATGGGCGTTGGAAGATTAAAGTAATAAATTTGAAATGTTCAATTTTGTTTGGTTTTTTTGAAGTCACGAAATTATAAATTTCCCTTTATTGCTTAAAACACATTATATAACTTTTCATACAAGAAACATTTTTTTCCCTTACGATTTCCTCTGGATAACCGAAAATTAATATATGTGCTACTGTATGTATGTAATATATGTATGTTAATACATACTGTATGTGCTACACCTTCAATACAAATAAATAGAGAACATGTATTTATTTGTATATTAAATGCATTCGAAAATGAAGTTAATTAAATTTACATGTTTCAACTTACAGTATTTTATACAAGGGCAACTTGTGTTCGAAGAGAATTGACTGCATTTACATTAATGTATTTTTATTTCTTAATTTATTTATCATAGCACATTACAATAGAAACAAAACAAAAAGCAAACAATGATAATAACGCAAAAACCTCTAAGAATATTAAATAAACTCAATAAATTCATTGTAAGATTATAAGCAATCAGATACTATCAGAATTAAACACACGTAAATTTACAATAAGTCATTACCATCGTAGTTAAAAAGTTGTGTCGTTTTCCTCCTCTCTGTATTTTTAAAAGTATGTCATTATAGCTTGCGATAAAAATAGCGAAAAAACTTTTCATTGTCAAGGCTTTTGACATTGAAAGAGAGTTTCTGCTACCCAAGCTGAATTGATAGTAACTGAAAAAGATCAGATTATCTTTAAAGAATTAACCTGTGCTATTCATCTACTTTTTCCTTTTTTCTTTAAGCACATGTTAGTTGTTTTTTAATTAAGGGGAACGGGAAAGCCCTATCTTCGCCATGTTAAATTCACCAACTTTATGTATCCTTTTCTCAAAAATGGTGAAAGATAGAGGTCTAGATTTTTTAGAGTAGTTAGGATAACATGATTTACGTATTTTAACAGACAATTTTCTTTCTAAGTGAAACTCAAAATTAATTATTAATTATTTATTGAAAGTCATTTTTAAATTAGCATTTTTGGTAAGATTTCACTGCCTAAAATAAATAATTCTCAACAAATCATTAAATCCCCTGTTAAACTATATAATATAACATAATGCAAGTATTAAAAAAAAATCTGAGTTCTTAAGTTTAAGAGATACTGGAAAAAAAGGAACATAAACATGAAAAATCCAAGTTTTGAGAAAAAGTCAATTAAAGATTTAAATGGCCATTAAGCTGTGAAGTAATCTTAGAAAAGAATGAATAATTTCAACACTTATTTTTTTATATATAAAAATGTGTGACACATCGTAGGAAAGATAAAAGTTTAAACTATTTAATGATATAAAAAAGTAAAAATCGATTTTTTGGTTGAATTTTGCTTTCCCAGTCCCCTTTAGAAGAAGTTACGTACTTAGCAAAAACATTTACCGTGACCCGGGAAATAAAATATGTAAGGCAAATCAAGAATTGCATATAAATTATCACGGATAAGCACTTTAGTAAAGAGTGATCCTGCTTAAGTTCACCTATAATTCACGTACTTAAAACAATATTGAACGTGAAACAGAGAATAATAAAATTAAAGCAATATCGAGTTTTAACATTTCACTGACGCTGAAAAAGTGTAATATAGGTTCAAAAAGATAGTAATTGCTGAATAAATTATGATGATTTCAAAAATACAGAAGATGTTTACACATTTTTAGAAGTATTTCGGGGCCTTTTTTTTAATGTTTAAAATCTAAAAATTAATTTTTGAAATGTTCCATCTGATAATCTTGTTTTTGAATTATAAATTTGCATCGTGCTTTTTGTGATAGAAGAGCTTTTATTAAAATTTCTAGACCATCCCACTTCCACTAATTTCCAATTAATCGTGGTGGGTTTTTGCTTTGAAAGTGATCTTTTCAGTAGATCAAAATCACAATAATCCATAATAGACCGGGAGGCGACAGTACAGACAATCATATCATCGAGTTCACGGCTGAAATTCCAGAATTAGTTAAAACTCGATTCGCATATTAAAACGCAATCGGTCTGCCAAATCATATCTTGGTGGAAAACACTTGAAAACCCGATTATAGCGGTTGACTCGTAGGTTTACCATTGTGTTTTCCTGCACTCAAAGGTATGAAAACATGGAGGTGCGGGAGCAGGAAAACACAATTTTTAACATTTTGTAACATTTATTTATTTTAACTAACTCATGACTTTAATTTTTCATTTTGGGTGATTTTTTAACATATTTATTGAATCCAAGTACATAATAATTCTTTGAAGAATATTTTGATAGAATAATCTAAATAATAAAGAATATTTTAAAATTTCCCCGCCCGCTCTAGGTAGGACTACGTTATAGATAGGTTCCATTTTCACAACTGTTACTGTATTACAGTTTACTGTAGTTGTATTTCTTCATATGGGTATCAATGCAATATTTTTTTTAAAGTAAATATTCTGTGATCAAGCAGGTAAACATACCTTTTAATATGAACTCCTCCACTGCACAAATTTTATATTATTTCGCCTAATTTATATTGAAAGTACTCAATTTTATGTACTGTAGTTCAATAGTGAACAAAGGTTATTACTTGTTCTATGTCGACCGGATTGTCCAGTTCCAAAGTGATTTTTTCGTGTTCGGTTTTTTATAATCTGATGCGAAATATCAGGTTAGTTTCAGAATTGATAAAATATAAGAAAAAACTTAACAATTTTATTTTTACAAATAAGTTGTGTCAGATAGCTTACTTGTAGTGTTGTATTATCGAGCTATATTTACATAACTTTATACATTATCCATTAAAACCACTATAAATGGATTTTGTGCTTAACGATATCTTGCCCGAATAGAAAATTTTCCCTATCCTGGCGGAAAGTATACAATACAATTATACCAGCTGAAGAGGAAATCTGCCTAAACCATATTTTTCCAACTTCTTACGATTAAACCTTATTACTTTTTACTATATATGCATGAAAAGAAAATTAAATTATTATTGTGTGCGAAATAATTCTCTAAAAATTTTAAAGCTGAGTTTTCAGTAAAAATAAAAAAAGGAAAAATAGCTAGAGGATACAGGAAAATAATATAAAAATCCGTATTAGTAATTTTTATAAATTAGTATAGAAAAATGGAAATGTTTTCAGAGTACTTAATACTTTAAAAAATTTGAAAAAAGCATGGACAGAAAATTTTTACACTCTCTGCAAGTCTTCTATTACTTTTTCGTTTTTTTTTTTTTTTACTGTAAATAATAGTTTCCTTTATTTCAACCAAGAGTAAATAAAAGGAAGAAATTTCATCGTTTCAAAATTTGAAAATATAAAATAAGTTTGAAAGAAGCAATCTGATTTAAGAACTTACATCAAATCTGGAACTCCTAGCATTTCTCAAACACGTGATTCAGTGCTTCTTCTCTTTTTTTCGCAGCATGACTTACAGTTATGGTTAAAATCAGCAGAAAGAAAAATAACATTGAAAAATTGAAAAATTAAATAAGTCATTGAAAAATTGAAGTCAATTTTGCATGCAGAACCTTTGAATGGTTTGACAAGTTATAATCACTCATAAGTTGAATAAGAAAGAAAGAAAGAGAGAGACAGAGGGATGTTGTAGATGTGTAATTCTGTTTCTCTTTTTAGATATAAAATTACGTTTAACTGAGTAATATGTACGTTTAAATTTATACATTTAAACGCTTATGCAAGATATAAATGCATTCGATTCATTATCACGGAGCAGCACACAAAAAAAAAAAAAACCCTGATTAAATTAAATATTTTGAAAGCACATTTTCCTATCAAATTAGAAAGTACAGAATCCAGGAAAATAACATAGAAATTCATTCCAGTATTTTTTTTAACATTTGGTTCAGGAAAAATGGGAACTTTTTCAAAATTATATCAGAGTATTATTTTTTTTAGGCTGCTTTGCTCTTCTTTTGAGTAATAAAGTTTCATTTATTTAAACAGTACTAAAACGGGACAGAGAATTTCACTGCCACAAAATTTCAAAATATAAACAATTAAATTTAAAAAATAAAAAAACCCGACTGCGTAAAAAGCGAACTAATTAATTATTTCTCATCAATGTGAAACTTTTTTTTTCAATTCCTCTATTAGCTCACACTCTCGCTATATATCTTGTTCAAATTTTCAATTGTTAATAAAATACTTATTATTACTCCAATCAAGCTCAAATAAATTTTTTTAAACTTGTAGTGGATGACACTTGATGTTAATCTAGTTTTTTTTTAAAATATTAATTCATTAATTAAATTAAATTAATTAATTTTCAATAATCGAGAGAGCCCTTTTCTTGATCAAGGTATTTTGAGACCGAGAGAGCCCTCTTCTTGATCAAGGCATTTTAAGCGCCACTCAAAAGGAAAAAAGAATGGGAGAAAAAAAATTCTCTTATTGACCTAAGTAGGAATTGACTTAAATATTTTTTTTTTTATATTACTCAGCTATTTTTTTTATTTACTTGTATTGATGACTTTTGAGTTGTGTTTAATTGTTAGTTCCTATCTATAAACACTGTTTTGATGAGGTCTATAGATGTCTATGATGGTTAGAGTTGCAGTAAAGCTAGAGATCCTATATACACAACTTCAGGTTGTATAATACTTTAACGGAGCTTCTGACTGTAAAATGGTCAATGAAACATAGTCTTCATTTTGAAAGACCTATCCAATAATATGTCACACAATAGGGTGCGTAAATTATTTTTCGTCTCTACCGCCATTTTGAATTTACAAAAACAAAACCTGACCTATAACCATCGGGCCGTTAAGACGAATTGATAGAGACCTCATTCATTAAAATCCATCCAGCCCTTGGGATGTTTCGAGGGTATAAAGAAATCTACATACACAGGTACGCGTGAAACACATAACCCTTCTTTTCAGTCGGGTAATAAAGAACGCCTGTAAGAATCAATTTGATTTAAGAAACTTATTCCAATTCCGAAACTCGCAACATTTCTCAAACACGGGAATGAGTTTTTTTTTCAATATGATTTACTGTTACGGTTAGAATCTCACAGGAAGAAAAATAAACTGAAAATGTATATCGGTCATTGAAGAATTGAAGCCATTTTTTGTGCGAGAGAACTTTCGTGTAGTTTGAGCAGGTTAAAATTTCTCACAAAATCGGATTAGAATGAAAAGAGATAGACAGATCTCATGATATATACTGGCTTATTTCTAGCATTCTTATATTTTCCGTACAGATAATGTTTTTACTTTTCGTTGAAAAACTTTAGAATATCATTATTAAAAATTAAAATCTTACAAAACACAGGACTCAAAATAATGTTCGCTTTGAAATGTGTGAAAGTTCCCCGTTAAAGAAATTCAGGGGTAAAAAATAGAAATCATCTCAATATTTTAAAGAAATGGTTCAGAAGAAGTAATATAAAAATTTTGTTTTTAAAGTCAATTCCTACTTAGGTCATCAAAGAAAAATTTAATATAATCCCTTAAGCTAATATTAGTTTTTGTTACATTAAAATATCTCAATTTGTCGATTTTCTATAAGCAAGTAGGTTTACAATGGAAGTCTATGAGAATTTGGCGAAGTATTAGAGATATCGCTAAGTTGGTGTCACTTTTGGCGACTCATTTTGCCCGCGAAATTTGGCGATATATCGCCAAGTTGGCGATAAATTTGGCGGTATTTGGTGACAGAACAGGGTCCCCCTTATGGTAACCCCTTATTGAAAATACTTTCATTGATCTTCAATAACCAATGGCCGCCATTTTGGTTCCCATGCAAAACTAAAATTAATTAATTAAAATTTAATTAATTAATTAATATTTGAAAAAAACTGTATTAACATCAATTGTCATCCAGTACAAGTAAAAAAAAATTTATTTCAACTTGATAGGATGAATAATGAGTATTTTATTAACGATTGAAAATTTGAATAAGATATATAAATATACTAGCAAACTCCGCGGCTTTGCTCGCGTAATAGTTGAAATATGCCAGGTGATATTTGCATGACTATTTTTTATTAGAACACTTTTTGGAATAATTCAAAAATTTCAAACTAAGCCACAGTTTGACTAAACTTCATTATAAAAGTGCAATAGACAGAAATGAGATTTTATTTTTTTTTTCATTTATTTTTCTGTGAATACTAAAGTTAACTTATTCAAACAACAGTAAAGAAGAAGAATTTTCATCGCCTCAAAACTGCAACACAGGAAGAACGTCTGTAAGAATGAAATCTGAATTAAGGCCTTATTTCGATTTTGAAATTCACAGAATCACTCGAGCTTGTGCTATCAGTGCTTCTGTTTTTGCAGTATGATGTACATTGTACAATTACACTTACAAGCTTATAGGGAAAAAATTACAAAAAATATATTGGCGATCGAAGAATTCGAGTGTTTTTGAGTGCAAGAACGTTTGCGTAAATTGATAAGGTCAAAATTACACAAAAAATCGAATAAGCGAGGGAAATAAACACACACAATAAATAAATAACTAAATAAGAAAGAGGCAGAGAGAGAGAGAAAGAGAGAAGAGGTGAGGTAAATATACAGGGTGTATCTAAACTCTTGGGCAAAACTTTAAGAGGAGATAGTGCACATCAAGACAAACAATATTAAATAGGAAACTAAGGGTTCCAAACGTCTTCCATTAAAGTTTAGGGTCCAAAATTTCAAATGATTGTAAAAAACGAAAAAATTGGTCGGTTCGTTTGCGGGTTTAGCTAAAACTATTCTTTATGTCAATATTTTCTTGAAAATAAATTTTAAAGATAAAGTTTAAAAAATGCCGACAGAGGGCGCTTTAGACTTTAGAGTAACGAACAACTATTTTTTACCGTTATTTTTTGTATCTCATTAAGTGCTTTCAAAAACTTAAACTGAAACTTAAATCTTGAGCTCAAAATCTGAATCATTGGGAGTGGTTAAGTAGCGCAAACTGAACTGTGTTCAGGAGTGGAAATTTGAACCCCCCTCCCCCCTAACCAGAGTTCAGTTTGCGCTACTTAACCATTCCCAACGATTCAGATTTTGATCTCAAAATTTAAGTTTAAGTCTAAGCTAATTTAAGTTTAAGACGTATATTTCACAATATACAGCAACACTGTCGCTCAAAGAAAAAAACAATCCAAGCACAACTAGGCTTTTTAAAAATAAATATATTGAATATGAAAATTAATTAGGATGAGCGAAGCGAATACCCTACTAGGCTACACAAATGACATTTTGTCGTACACTTTACAAAAAAAAAAAAAAAACTATTCAATATTTTGACTTGAAATTAAACATATAAATAAATTATGATCTGTAGATTTTCACAATAATTATTTTTTTTTTACAGAATAACCTTAAAAAGTTTATTATTTTATTTAATTTATTTTACATGCTTTTCCATTACGGACGCATTTTTGCAAATAAAAAATGAAACACGAATATTTTTGAGAAGAAAAAATAAATCATGGCGTTAGTCATTATAGATAGAATCATGATTAATTAAATAGTTTCACGATTTCTTTTATGAAATTTTTAAAATACCCTTTTTTATGAAAATTATAGCATATTTTTAATGAATTAAAAATTGTGAAAATTCAATTATTTACATTCAATTATAAAGTATTTTTCAGTGTTAAGAATTCCGATACATAATTTATTCTTATTATGTGAAATCATTTACGCAGACGATACTTACGCATTCTAAAAGAATTATATTATGATTTTTTTTTTTGTAAAGTAGCAACAAAAGAATTGTAAACAAATAAAATTAATTGTTAAATTCGTTATATCATAAATAAAAAATTCCGAGGAAATTCTTATAGTCCTGGCAATAGAGACCGTATGCAGGGTTGGCGAATCTTTTTATAGCCGCGTTCCAATTTTTTCGCGAAAATTTTTTACATGACTTTGACGTGCCAACTAATAAACAAATTTAGAAAATTGAAAAATCATGAATAAAATTTAGATTTTATATTTTAAATGGGTAACATAGATGTAAATAATCATAAAAACAATTATATTTCAGAAATATTTTTAAGAAATGAGATTAATTGATCTGTTGCATCTTGGAAGGAAAATAATTAATATAATGTTCATACTTAGTTAATTTCAACAGAATGCAAACGGAACAGGATTTATCTGACAACTGCTTTTCATTTGATTTATTGTATTATTCATTTACCAAAACAATGACCTTTGCGCACACAGATGGAAATATTATTAAAAGTGCAAACGCTAGTTTCTCTAAATAGTTCTGAAATTAATTTGTATGTTGCCATAATTTTGCCATTGGCACTTTTACTAATGCGGTAATTTACGGTATTTTAAAAAAGCCGCAATTAAAATTTTTCAATTTCCAATCAGTACAATTTAGACAAGATCAGATGATCTAAGTTTGTGTATTTTGTGCAATATCACTGCATATTGATTTAGAGCCACAAGAAGCACCGTGCCAAAATAATTCTTTTGCGTACCACTTTTGGCACGCGTGCCATAGGTTCGCCGTCCCTGGTATAGGGGCTCTAACTAGCAAAATTAATGGAAGTTCTGGAAATTGACTTACTTTATGTTTTTTGGGTCGCTGAATCCGAATTTGTAACTTCCCACCAAAATTTCCCCCGGCAACCTCCTAAATTTTAGTAAAATACTCCCCCCCCCCCCCCCAAAAAAAAAGGTTTTTATTAAAAAAATCAATTTTTTTTTGTTTTAGGGAAAACCCCTCAAAATAGTTGTTTTTAACTTAAATTTCTTATTGTTTTAGGAAAAAGCTTTACGAAATTCAGAAACTAGACAAAATTTGCAACAAATAGGATATATGACATTATAACGTAGGATGAACGGGAAGGGGGAGGGCTGCCTCTGAACATGCACTGCGGCGCTACGTGCACTAAGTTATGAAGTCCAGGCAATAGGGGATTTTACCTATGGCAAAATTAATACTAGTTCTGGATTTCGACTCAGTGTATGTTTTTTTGGGTCGCTGAATCCGAATTTGTAACTTCCCACCAAAATTTCACCCGGCAACCTCCCAAAAAATTGATTTTTTGAAAAAATTTGGTTTTTGAGAAAAGCGCGCGGGGGATGTTCCGAGGCAGCCCCCTCTCTCCCCGTTTATCATACGTCATAATGTCATATATCCTATTTGTTGCAAATTTTGCCTAGTTTCTGAATTTCGTAATGCTTTCCCCCTAAAATAATAAGAAATTTAAGTTAAAAACAACTATTTGGAGGGGGGGGGGTCGGGGGGATTTTGAGGGGGGGGGGGGAGTTAAAAATTAGGATTCAGCTACCCAAAAAACTTAAAGTAAACCTTATAGAGAAAGTTCGGAGGGGAGATGGGAGGGCGAATGTAAACGTGTGAGTGCTTAAGTGGAATCGCGCAACTTAGTCCACGCAGCACCGCGGCGCATGTTCCGAGGCAGATCCCCCCCTTTCCCTTCATCCTAAGTCATAATGTCATACATATAATTTGTTGCAAATTTTGTCTACTTTCTGAATTTCTAGATACTTTCTAGATACATTTCTAAAATTAAAAGGCTCCAAAATATAAAATAACGTTTTTGTTTAATAAAGATGCAAAAATAATATAAAAAATATTGTTACTTTCAAATATTTATCTTATTAAATAATGCTTCGGGAATCGAAACAAAGCATGGTTTTTGCTAGTAATTTTATACAAATAAAATATGATTTTTTTTTTCATAAAAAAGAATAAGTATCCTCAAAGACAAACAGTTTACAGCTAATTTCTAATTTTCCAGATATAGAGAAATTTTACTTTTTGTTAACAGGTCGTCTTTTATTATCGTTTGGATCGAGAGGGGAAAAAATATACATTGTATATAAATTTTGCTTATTTTGTATTAAAACAAATTATGCATTTTTTGGCTATTAATTGAAGCATAGTATAATTTCAAATGGTCTTTCTTTAACCCTTTGAGGGGCAAGCAATAATGTCTGTAATATTCACTTCGCACCGGAATATTCGAAAAATTTTATTACCCGACTGAAAAGAAGGGTTATTTTTTTCACGCGTATCTGTGTATGTGGATTTGTTTATACCCTCGAAACATCCCAACGACTGGATGGATTTTAATGAATGAGGTCTCTATCGATTCGTCTTAACGGCCCGATGGTTATAGGCTAGGTTTTGTTTTTTTATAAATTCAAAATGGCGGCTGTAAAATACAAAATGGCGGTAGGGACGAAAAAAAAATGTACGCACCCTATTGAGTGGCATATCATTGGATAGGTCTTTCAAAATGAAGACGATGTTTCATTGACTATTTTAGAGTCAGAAGCTCCTTTAAAACATTATACAACCTGGAAGTTGTGTAGGTAGGATCTCTAGCTTGACTGCAACTCTAACCATCATAGACATCTATAGACCTCATCAAAACAGTGTTTATAGATAGGAACTAACAATTAAACACAACTTAAAAGTCATCAATACAAGTAAATAAATAAAAAAAATAGGTAAGTAATATAAACAAGTAATATAAAAAAAATATTTTAAATCAATTCCTACTTAGGTCAATAAGAGACTTTTTTTTCTCCCATTCTTCGTTCCTCGAGTGGTGCTTAAAATGCCTTGATCAAGAAGAGGGCTCTCTCGGTCTTAAAATACCTTGATCAAGATGAGGGTTATCTCGATTATTGAAAATTAATTAATTTAATTTAATTAATTAATTAATATTTGAAAAAAACTGGATTAACATCAAGTGTCATCCACTACAAGTTTAAAAAAATTTATTTGAGCTTGATTGGATGAATAATAAGTATTTTATTAACGATTGAAAATTTGAACAAGATATATATAGCGAGAGTGTGAGCTAATAGTAAGGAATTGAAAAAAAAAAATATATATATATATATAGTTTCACATTGATGAGAAATAATTAGTTCGCTTTTACGCAGTCGGGTTTTTTGATTTTTTAAATTTAATTGTTTATTTTAAAATAAGGAAAAGCAATTTTTCAACTTTTCCCCTCCAAAGTTAAAAATATAAAATTTAGTTAAAAGTTTCGTAAGTGCAGAAAGAATACTTATTGCGGAAAATTATATAAAATCGCACCCCAAACAGTTTATTACTGTTGATAAGAGACTTCTATCGCCCACTGAAGGGTGGGGATGGGGAGATTGTCCACTTTAGTGATCTCTGATATAGATCAAATGCCTTATTTTAAATAAATAAAAAAAGAATTTCTCCAAAATATTTTCCAAGCATGTTTCATTCTTAAAATAAACAAATAAATAAATAAAACTAGGATAGTAAAATTTTATATGCTCTTTTCATCTCATTCCTCTATATATTTTTTTCTTCTTGTTGTTGTTGTTGCGTTTCTTTTCCTGCGAATAATAAAGTTTCATTTATTTCGGAAAGTAGTGAAATAAATAAAAAATAGTTTTCCTCGAAATTTCAAAATGGAAAGAAAGGCTATAAGAAGTAATTTCATTAAGAACTTACTCCAAATCCAAAATCCTAACATTTCTCAAACACGTGATTCGATGTTTTTCTTTATTCACCCTATGATTTACAGTTACGGTTCGATTTTGACAAGAAGAAAAATACCATTGAAAACTATAGCGGTCATTGAAGAATTGGACCTATTTTCGCGTGCGATAACGTTTGCGTGGTTTCAGAAGCTTAACATTATTCAGAAAGTCGAGTAAGAATGAATGGAAGAATCAAAGAGGAGGGGGGAGGGGAACTACAGTAGAGTGGCGATTATCAGAGTTAATTAGGACCAAGCTCACCTCGGATAAGCAAAAAACTCGGATTAACCGGATTTACACAAATCGTCACCCACTAAGGTGATGAAATATCCATTTTCACTTAATGCATTAATTTTTATGGTACTAGTAACATTTCTTTGATGTACATTTCCGTTACTTTTAAGAAAAACGGGGAATGAAATTGTTTATTTGAAAAAGCCCTTGATAGTTTTTTGTTTGTTGAATGTCAATTTTGCTGCAGTTTTTCTTTCTTTTTTTTTTTGTTCCAGTATTACACTACTGCATAGCTACCAATTTCTAAGATTTTCTCTTACCACTAAAACTTACCAGTAAATTTTGCCTAACTCAATCGCCGAAATCTAACAATTGTCAACGATTAAATATGGCAAATTTTTTTTTAATTTCAGAGGTAATAAAACCGTAGAAATTGACAGCTATGTGATTCTATTATTGTCATGAAAATTGCAGCCTCTTGTTTCTGTTCAAAGTATTAAATAGTTTTTTCAATCGAACTTATACCTTTGGAATGGATAATTTTCTTCTAATGGACTGACCATTAATATGACCATTGTATGACCATTATTATGAAACAGCCATTATAAATGAAGTGTTAGTTGAAGATGAAAGAGCAGCCGTAAAAAATTAGAACTCTGATTTTCTGGTCAGAATGTGGGAAAAAAAAGGTCATAATTTTTTTTTTCACGACTGCTCTTTCATCTTCACCTAACACTTCATTTATAATGGCTGTTTCATAATAATGGAACCCATCAGCCCATCAGAAGAAAATAACTAAAGTGGGATGAGGATAATCGGGACTCAACTGGATGTATATTTAAGTTATGTAATGCTTCTTTTTAACATTCCCATTTTGTCCGTATAGATCAGCCATATACTCAACCTTTTCTTTTCTCGCGGACCGCAACGCACTTATAAAAACGTAACAATAAAAAGAGTAATAAGAATAGCAATGCAACATAAGGAGTATAACAAAACAATATATCAAAGTTAATAATATTGTAGGCTTGAACGTTTGTCTCGGAAGAAACGTTACCACAAAATATTAACACCACCATTTCCAAACAATAAGCTTTGTGATAAGTTTCTGTTGCAAATATTGTAGAAATATGCCTCAAAATTTGTTGTTTGGAAATAGTGGTGTTAAAATTATTTGGTGCCCTTTTTTTCGCGACAAATGTTCAA
Source organism: Maratus speciosus (assembly GCA_963932465.1). Classification (NCBI taxonomy): domain Eukaryota; kingdom Metazoa; phylum Arthropoda; class Arachnida; order Araneae; family Salticidae; genus Maratus; species Maratus speciosus. The sequence continues at coordinate 462,993,198 of OZ010790.1, forward strand.
TCCTAAAAAACAGTATAAGTTATCTAATTAATATAAAATGTAATAATATAGTAATGCAGAATGTCCAGGTTCTAAAGAAGAACAAAAAAAATCAGGAGATTTTTCTCTAATAAATCAGTCTTTTGCTCAAGCGAAAACTTTTTTTCTTAATATAGAAACACATATAGTGCAATAGAAACATGTAGTTCATTAATTAATTTGCAATAATGTTTGATTAGTGTTGAAGTTAAAGAAATGTATAAACACTGATGTACCACAAATCAACTACATTTAAAATGAACTTATGATTAAGCAAACGACATTTCAGAATTTTTAACGTAATTTAAAATTAATTATGAATAACAGGGCGGATTTTGTCTTCCTATAAATATATATAAAACAACATTTAAGATCTTAAATACTTTTTATGAACATCTCAATTTGCAAAATATGGATTAACGATTATGTGTCTCGGGCCACATGTGGTCTGTGTCCGCAGATTGAGTACACACACAGAAATATCCCTTTAAAATTACGGACAGAAGCCCGCAGCAGGTATTCCAATTATACCCCGTAAAAAAATAATAATAATAAAAAAATTGCAATTTAACAAATTACAATCACCATTTGGAAATTGATTTTTTCAAAGACTAAAATTTAAGGCATAAAAAATAGCACGGAGTTGATCCTACATTACGAACGCCATGGATTAAACATTAATAGTGTTATTACACGTAAAAATTGCAAGTGGCAGAAATCGCCTGCGACTCGTACGTATTATCCACCTGAAACTTACGTATTATCCAAGCATTTCATTGGATGTTCGGGAAAAGGCTTTTCCATCGTGAGATTTCCAAAAAATCTGACGGCCCATTTTAAATGAAATTTATTTCTTAAACTTCTAAACATCCCACAATATTACTTTTTATATCGTCGTATAGAGAAAAAAAATGTACTTTTAAATGCAATTTGTTTGAAAGCTGTATCTCAATTTGTTTCTGAATTATTATTTTTTTTTTTGTAGTTTTTATTACTTTTTTGTCATAGTGGCAACACTCTGTTGTCCATCTCTGTTGAAAGTAAAGGGAAATACAGATTACTGTATAGACCAATCAGAAAACGAATAAAATGATGATTAAACCAATAAAAACCTTTAGATATGCTTTGATTTCCTACCCTGACAGAGGACAATAACCATTTTTCCAAATGGTTAAAAAATCCATATCCAATTATCAATCCGTATTTTTGCTAACAGATGAGCTAGAACTGTAAAAATATGTGGATTGCCTTTAATTTTCTAAGTATCTAAGGGATAAGGCCGCTCATTTAATGGATCAGACCGTTTTTCATCAAATAAGGCTGTTGCCCGTGAAAACTGAAAGGCAAACGCTCATAAATTTATATTTTTCTGGGAGTGTATGGCTGGTATGAATGAAGTCGATATATTTTTCATTTAAAAAACTAGAATGTCACTATTAGAAATTACAATTTTATAAATAGAAGAACTGAATTGATGTTAGCTTTAAAATGTATGAAAGTTTTAAACTACTAGGGGAAAAAAAGGTAGCGCCCAAAAATCAAGGAAAAAACATAAGAAGTTTATTTCTCTTTTTTAAGGAATGGTTTAGGAAAATAGGAATTTTTCAAAATGTTCTCAGCCTCATTCGCAAAGCGCGAAGAGTGAAACATATAATACAAACTATATATAATATAATGGTGACTATTCTATTTTCAGTCTTTCTTTTTCTTTTTTTTACAGTGAATAAATAACAAAGCTTCATTTATTTCAAACAGCAGTGAAATCGAGGAAGAAATTACATCGCCAGTTATTCATAATAGAAAGAATGTCTGAAAGAAGCAATGTGATTTAAAAACTGACCCCAGTTCCAAAACTCCTAGCATTACTCGATCACGTAATTCAGTGTTTCATTTTGTCAAAACAATGATTTACGAGTATAGTTACGGTTAGAATGTGGCTATAAGAAAAATAACACTGAAAATTTTATCGGTAATGGGAAAAATATTACCTGCGTGAATTTTTGCGTGCTTTGAACTGGTTAACATTACTGATAAAATCGAATAAGAATGACAGAAGGACCGTGAAAATGGGGGATGGGGAGGGATTTTAACCACGGTCTTCCTTTAACACACTAACTTTTTCTTGTGACCTGGTTAAAATTACTGATAAAGTCGAATAAGAATGAAAGATAGAGAGTGAAAATGGGGGGGGGGGGGGGGGGAGGATTTTAACCATGATCTTCCTTTAACATAGTAACTTTTTCCTTTAACAATTTCTTTAACACAGACGCGTCATTTTGCTTCATTTCAATAAACAATTATGTTTAGCTAATCATTTCTTTCCACTGTATCGTTAAAATACCCTAGAGCAGGAGTAGCTGATCTGTGACGACATTTCACAATCGCCAGAAAATCTTAAATTTTAACGTTATCAGAAGGATAATATGAGAATTGAAATCGAACGATGAAATTTGTAAACTTGTCTACAGATGTCATAAATCATTAATTCTGTAGCGACATGGTAAGTTTACTTGTAATTCTCTTTCCGAGGTTGTCCCAAGCGAAGAAGCTGCAATCAAGGAAAGATGCCTTGATTTCTCGCGGACTTATCGCTGATCCGTAATGCTTGGGTCTGTCTAGTCAATCGGAAGTTAATGATTTGAACAATTACTCTATTCTGATCTCGAATTTGCAACCCGAATTCGAAAATAGATTCAAAAACTGCAAGAGGTTTCACTCAGGGCTCGAAATGGAAAAATCTACCAACTGGAACGCTATTTCAAAACTATTCTTGACTAAAATTTTTATTGAAGCATAGGCAGATCTATTTTTAACCATACAAAAACAGTTTTAAAAATGCATCCAAATAATAATAAGTTACAGAGAACACAATATGCTATATATATATATATACATATATATATATATAACACAATATGTTTATGGGGCGGAAAACAGCGAATAATTTTTCTTTTGCTGATGATAGCAACAAGCGGGGTGTAAACAAACTCCATGTAACCGAGTAGTGCCTAAATTCAACCTGCTTCCTTCTTTATAATATCAAAAGATTAAAATTAGGATTCTTAGATGTGCGATCTGTCATATTTGTTTACTCACTAAAATTTAAAGAGGTCGGATGTAATATCGTAAGTCGTTTACTCGGAATAGGATCTATCGCAATCGTTCACAGTTATGTTAAGTTCATCACTGCATATTCTATCCATTTCTTCGGATGAACCTGAACCGGAACGGAGAACCAAAATATTAATATTTTTCAGTAACTGTAACAATATATTTTAATAATTGCACGAGCCGGAAGGATATTTACCATAATTTCACGAACCGGAACAATATTTGCAAAAATTTCACGAACCGGGATTTTTAGTTCCGATTTGCTCGGGTACATTTCGAGCCCTGGCTCCACCCATATTTTTCCTTGTTTTCAATGAAATTTTCAACTGATATCGATTCCTTACTAGGTTATATAACCCTTGAAGACCGGACCCGCACGATCGTGCGGGTTAGGCATTAACTAAAATTCTACTTTCCTGAGTTATCTATTCCATAAATGCCGGAATCGAGAGACTGTACTGGTTCACAGAAACTATATTATATAAATTTTGTCATCAGATAGTGAATCATCAGTTACAAATTTCAGTTACAGTATAACTTCAAAAATCCGACATCATCGGAACCGAGATTATGCCGGATTTTTGAAAATTTCGGATTTTTGAAAATTCCGGATTTTTGAAGGAATGTCAAAAGTGGTAACTAGGACTATCAAAAGTAGTACTATATTCTTAATGGTACCTTCAGCCATAATTTATTTCATTGTTAAATGATAATTATGTAAGAAATAGAGAAAATTAAATGTAAAAATAAACTTACTTTAATTGATATTTTCTATGTTACAGGAAAAGAAAAGTCTAATAAAGAGTGTAATTTCCGACACATCAATGTCAATTTTGTTTGCTCAATTTTTTTGGCCGTTCTTTAACAAGTTTTTGTTGTATTTTATACAAATTAAGAATTTCTATTACGGATCTATGTCGGGAATACACTCTTGTTCTCTAAAGCAGATATTAATTCTAAAGTTAAATTTATGTATTTTTCTAGTGACACCTTTTCTTCTGCTTGTTGTTCATCCTTGTCTTCGGAGTTGTTGGTAGCGTTATCGACAGTTCTATTTAGCGCAGCATCAGAAGAGAGACTCAAATGAACTTGTGTACTAATCTCCTCGCTGTTGCTGAGCAACAGTGCAGCTCCCGGAAAATTTCTTTTGAAAATAATCCCCTCTGACAAATGAAAAAAATGTCCAATATTATTTTATTGCATTTTTACTTTCGATCTCCAAGTTTTTAATTCATAAACAAGTGCTACTACCATAACTTGAAAGTGCAAAAGAAAAAGGAAGGGAAAAAGATGGTTTTGATGCCGGATTTTTGAAGTTACACTGTATATCATTGTTTAAAAAAAAAACTCTAAAAGCAGTCGGGTCTTAAAGGGTTATGGATGGAAATTTGGGCATTACAATGCCATTTATAATTGAAAAACAAGTTTTAACAGGCTAGATTGGTGGAATTTTACAAAACTTATTTGGACAAAAATGATTACAAAGAGCTGTATAAGTAATAGATATTTATGTGTTCACTATTTAAAAACACAAAGGTGTGCGAACAACTTTTTACTAGAATGAGACATATTAAATTGCAACCAAGATCTAAAATTACAGATGAACATCTATAAAATGCTTTGCGCGTCGCAACGACATCGATCGAAGTAGATTTAGTTACATTTTGTTCTGTGAAACAATTTCAAGTGTCTCGTTAATTAATTATGTTTCCTTCATTTCGTCTTTGTCGCATGCTATGAGGTAAGACAAATTATTAAATTCAAATATTTACATATAATTTTATAACAGTGCAAGTAGCAGCACCACAAAAACTCTATCTGATATACAGTGCAAAACATTTTGGAGTTTTCTGCCGATCATCGATGCATTAGTAGTAATTATTGATCAATGAAATGCATATCCTCTTGGCGCCTTGTGCCAGAGCACTGCCTAAACCACTATTGTTGTGGCACTGTAAAGTAGTCAGTTAGAAGAGTTCACTATTATATCGAATATTCACGATTTTCAATGTTTTAATGATGTTTTCTGTATTATACAGTGTTGTTCCTAGAGCCACTTTTCTGAGCGGTCTGCCCTGTCTTCTCAAATGAACGCCTAGCCTGAATTTTACAATAAATCCATTTAAAGTCATATTTTTGTGAGTAGTTTCACTGGACTTTTATTTATTTATTTATTTATTTATTTATTTAAAAACCTACTAGCTTCGTAAAAGTTCTGGTGTGTGCTTAAATTAGCAAAACAATCTTTGCGATCGGTTGAACAACTTTGCTTTTAAAATGTGTCCCACCGGGAGAGAATGTAGGCCCATCCCTTCCCCAAGAGCATTTTACCAATGTTAAAATATTGGAAAACCGATAGGATATAATAAAAGCAAAAAGAAATAAAAACTTCTGAATACAACCATAAAAATAAAGAAATGCGCATATTTTCATATTTTTATATTGTTACTATGATTTTTTTCCCTTTATTTTATCAATGTTCAGGATTTATAAGAAAAAAAATGTAGAGTACAACTCCACTGTGTTCAATATTTATTTATATTTGACACCTGAAATTTTCAAATATCGAATATCTTCTAAAAAATTTTTTGTTTGGATATGTACATTTTCTCTGCATATTTATATGTTTTATACATTTAAATGCCTACACAATATATAAATACATTCAATTCATTGTCAGGGAGGAGTATTTTTCCAAAAATTTTGATTGTGATTAAACGTTTTAAAACCACATTTTCCTGTACAATTGAAGATCACAAATTCAGAGAATTCAGGAGTATAGAAATTCATTCAAATTCTTTTTAAAAAAATAAATAATTAGCCAAAAAAGGGGAAATTTATCATAATGTTTTCAGAATATTTCATTTTTTAAATGAATTGAAAAAAAGTGTGTGAACAAGTGAGCATTCGCACTCTTGACTTGAAATTCTAATATCAGTACTAGCAAGAAAAAATGTCAGAAATGTGTGCCCTTTAGACGCATCTGAGATAAAATATTTAGTTTTATCAAAGAAAATGATCGTTTTCTTTTAAATATGACGTCATTTCATTCACTGAAACATTTTGTCTTAGGTCTCAAATTCAGTATCAGCGGAATGAAGAGATATTGAAATGTAACTGCTTAATGAAGTAAAATACGTGGTTTTTTTTTATTTCGTGGCGTCATTTTCTGTTCCAAAAATTTTAAAAGTGATTTTTCATTGGCATGAGAAAATGGCATTAGTAAGCATATGACCAAAAATGCTAAATAAACTTTATTTCTTCTCTTTTCTCTGTAACAATACAAATAATCCAATTGCCACTATTTGAAAAAATTTCACAATTTTTTTAAAAAAATTACATTAAAAATATTAAAATAGGAATATTAAAAAAATAGCTAATGCGGGCACATGTACAAAACTAGTCGCTGAAGGCCACCGTAATACTTATCCATCATGGATATTCATAACATAAAATATGAAAATAAAACATGTGATACATCCTAAGCATTGTATCATGTTACTTTATTCATAATTTAATTTACTTAGACTCCCTTAAATATAATTAATATAATCCCTTAAGCTAATATTACTTTTTGTTGCATTAAAATATCTCAATTTGTTGATTTTCTGTAAGCAAATAAACACTATAGGTTTACAATGGAAGTCTATGGGAATTTGGCGAAATATTAGAGATACCGCCAATTTGGCTTCACTTTTGGCGACTAATTTTGGTCGCCAAATTTGGCGGCATTTGGCAACAGCACAGGATCCCGACTGTGGTAACCCCCCTTATAGGTATGGAGATGCATTAAATGCTTGACATTTACGATAAGCCATTATTGGCATCTAATCTTAGAGTTTGGCGATAGTTTTTTGGTCGGCGGGATAATCGTGTAGAGCCGAATTGCGTAAAAGAAACATCCTTATAACTCGAAAAATTATAATAATATTGATTAACAGTTTACTGCGTCGGATTAAGCGTCTTATTTCCAATTAAAATATATCTTTGAATTGAAATTTGAATGAAATACAGGGTCATGAAAAATCGAAGAGTGTGAAAAATAGAATTTCAAATATCTCGACAACTAATTATCCAATCGAGTTCATTCATAATGCAAAATTTGTATTTTTTTATTGTCTTTTATATTCACTTCTTCAAATAAACAATTTCGAAAGTTTTTGTATACCTTTTATCAGAACGAATATTTCAAGAGTCCGAAAAAATAGTTCCGGTTAATTGAGGTTACTGATATTCAATACGCTTCTTCCCATTATTACTCCCTAAGTACACACCGAATTTCAAGTCTCTATCTCAATTTGTTCGGGAGATAGAGCGGTTACAGACACACACACATACAGACGGACGGACAATTTTTTTTTTCTAAAAATATGTTTTTCGGAATCTCCAGTGTCTGAAACGTGTAAATCCGTCAAAATATTTTTTTTTGCTTTTTTAAACGATTACAAGACTTACCCTATACTACGTATGATGGGTAAGTAATAAACAGCTTTCATTAAAAAAAAATAATTAGTAAAATTAATGCAGTAGAAAACTCAGGGCAGATGACTAAAAAAACAGTCTTGTTTTATAAATATATCGAGTATCAGAAATTAAAAGTTTATAAAATTTAGCGAAAAGGAAATAATAAAAAGTGAAATGTAAATGTATTTTTCAATTTTTATAGTAAAAGATGAGTTTAGTCTCTCGGTGGTGCGTCAATGAAATCTGCATACGAGGCAGATTTTTAATTCTTTTCTGTTGGCAACCACTTTCTAATTTTTCTGGTATTTCCCATTGCCTGTTTCCATGATAGTGATGCACGTTCTTTTCTTATGATCGAATTCATAACTGTGCTTTGGAGAGGCACAATAATTTTAAAATTTAATTTTTCAAAAGGGAGAAAAAAAAGTCTATATGGTATGATTACAAGAAAAGTTTGTTATTTCTTACATAATGCAAGTTTTATTAAAAATTTTACTTGGTTGCTTGGGGATTATTTTGCATTTAAAACCAATCCTGAACCAAATAAAGCTAAATAAATACACAGTTAACTTGAGGAACAAGATAAAAGAATACTGATAAAATGATAAATACTAGTAAAAGAAAGACGTTTGTGTTTGTATTCGCGAGATCGATAGAGAAATCTATCTCACGTAGACATCTGAAAATTTGATTCCAGATAGACGAAAAAAATCCAACTGCACCTGAACCTCAGTTTTCAATTTTTTTCATTTTTTTTTTTTTTTTTTTTTTTTTTTGCTATTTTTAATTGAACCAAAAAATCCGCTTATTTTCCTGATTTTCCAAGTTCGCCAGCGATTTTGAGCCCCTCTTACAAGCAATCCAAATTCAGTTTTTTAGTAGACTATATTTATCTCTCTTTCCAAGAAAATTTATTTTGAATTCCTACAGTGATTTTGAAAATTTTCGCGAATCTTTCACGAAAGTCTTTTTTGACCCGAAAAGAATGCTTATTTTCTATCAAGCAATTTTTATCTCAATCTTATATTTTATACCTCTGTTGGTTTGATAGTGTAATGCATAATTAAATAGTATTTTAATTTTTACAACAATGCTCTTTAAACAAACGAAAATCATAGCTGCTCTATTACTAAAAAAATTAATTCAATTTTGCTCAATTCAGGAATTTATTTATTTATTTTGTCACTTTCTGCTCAATTCAGGGGCTACTGTTTTCTGCAAGACATAAGCATTTTTTTTTTTTTTCATTTCTGGTGGATAAAACATGAAAAAGAAAATTGAGTTTTTCAAAGGCTGTAAAAAAGGAAATTTTAATCTAATCATTGCATACTTATCAATTTAATTTTATGATGGTTTACAACTGAAAAAATATATCAGCCTATATAATATCTAATCTAGGAAAAAAAAGTAACATGGCTATCTAAGAGTTTCTTTGCAGAAATTTATAAGGAAGAAAAAGTTGAATTGACAGTAAAATATATAAGGAAAAACTTCAGAAGAGAAATTTAACAACTTCCATTTGGAGTCTCTACTTTATTTCTCATTTTTCAGGTATCACTATCCTTGACCTCTCTATTTTACCGATAGGAAAGAGCCCGCGAAAGAAAATTACAAAGAGAATAGTGGCAACGAGCCAAAAGCGCCACCGCAGCGACACCTTACGAGTTACGTCTCAAGCTCCAGGCTGTCAATGGCACACCTACACTGTAACTTGTCTATCGATCGGAGAGCCACTGCGTACAAATTCTGCGCTGGTTATTCATTCAGTGTTAGGTATTAGCATTATAGGAGTAACGAGTGAAGACAAAATTTTAACCCGTAACTGGAGATGGGAGTCAAAATGTCTCCGCGTTGTTTTTTGGCTCTGATTATCACGTGGTTTTTCCAAAGACTTTTAAGATACATAACCGGCAAACTGTCAGTTTAACTGAGGATTTTTGATCACAGCTGCTGTACGACAGTTTATATGTTTTATATTTTAATTTACCTAAGAAAATGATTTTATTAGCGTATTTTTTCATTGCGGTTCATTAAGTATTAGTCTACCCTATTTCATTTAGGCCTTTTTTAAAAAAAATACCTTAGTATTCATCAATTTTTTTGTTTTTTTCGTATAGCAAGTAAATATTTCAAAAAACATCCTCCAAGGATAAAAATTAGGTGTTACTTTCGTTAATATGCATTTTTTTAATTACTTTTTTGCATAAAAATTAGTTTAAAAAACGTAAATTTCTTTACAAGTAATTTAAAATTTTGTAAATTACTATGTTATGTTACAGTTGCTACCTTTAAGCTAAAGTTCCTTTCCAGTTACTTTTGTAAGTCAAACTTAAAAAAAGGTGGAATTATAAACTTTAGCAATCTGGTTCCATATAAATTTCGCCTTTATTTAGGTTTATAAGGCATGTAAAAACTAGATACTCTTTTTTAAACATACCATCCATAAAAGTATTAATAAATCGCCTTTTTAAGCTTTATTTCTGAAAATTCAATATTTATAACGCATATTTAAATATAAAAAATAGCTTCATGTAAAAAAATATGCCATAAACTTCATATATATTGATAAAAATTAATTTTTAAGCTCATTCTAGCCATAGCACTTAATGATAAACAACCACAGCTGACGTACAAACCTCGCGGTTCAGGTGTTTCAATTTACTTCAGATGGCTGCCATGATTTCGCATGCTTTTGAATGGGAATTGCCGGTCTATGTATCTTAAAAGTCTTTGGGTTTTACTCCTTGAATAAAATCATCTCCTCAGTACCGTCAAGTTGTTCTTTTATCATTACATGATTTCCAGAATACATTGCGTTTTCAAAATAAATTCGAATGCTGTTTACAAAAGACAAAAAAGAAAAATAACATCGGAGTCTTTTTGACTCTATGTCACTGATCGCGTAAGGAAATTCATGTCTCCAGTTACGGGTTAAAGAATTTTCGCGCGCTCCGGAATTCAAGTACGTTTCCATCGATGATCATAATAAAATAGGAACTCTAAACACAGATAAGATTTAAAAATTCAGTTTTATTTTGTTAGAGAACGCTACTGATTACTTGAAAGGTGGAAATTAATGGCAATATCAAAATAATACATATGATTGTTGTTCTAAAATTATAAAGATAGATTGATGCGGAGAGAAACGGGAAAGTTGTTATAAGTGAATTGCAGTTGAAGTGGATCAATCTCACACAATTAACATGAAAACATATGATATGATCATTTCTGCTGTAAATTTATGACAAAAAAATCATTTATCTGTTGCTATGATGTTTTTAATTGTACTAAGAAATATATTAGGTATAAAAGGTATATTAATGGCATTTAACAAATAAATATGTTTTTCTTAACTTCCGAACAAACATTTAAACTAAAGCACAGTAAAAGTTAAATTTAAAAATGATTCGGTATGTTGTTAGAGTTTTCCGTGTCAAAGCAGTGTAGGCATTTCATGGATTTTGTAGTTGGCGACAACTCTTAAGTCCATGTTACGATGTTTACTTAGTGTTTATTCTGAGTCCATATTACGTCCATGTTCAAAATACGGTCTAGGAATAGCTGTATTTATAAAACTTCGAGCCGTAAGAGAGAATAAGTCTAACTGTAGTCTAAATTATTTAGGGATATAGTATAATTATAAATATAAATTATGAGTATAATTAGCATAAATAAAGTATAATTCTAAATATACTTTATTATTATTCCACCTTATTTGCACTCTAATTTATCATTTTAGGAATGCAACAGGATTCCGTACTTGAATTGACGCTTTCCATTTTATTTTTTAACGATGCACTTCGTAAAGTGTTAACTTTAGCTTGGCTTTATATGCGAACGATACCACTAAAATAAATAAAGACAGAAGGGATTTATGATAGAGGATTACAAATGAGAAATATACTTAAAACTAAAAAAACAAGTATAGTAATTACATTTTACAAAAGTGGTTAATTTTAAAACGCTCGATTATTCAAAACAGTCGAGATGAAGAAGGAAAAGCCCAAGAATAGCAGTCTCTTTCAGTTATAGCAACAGCATAGATATTAAAGTGAAAAATAAATAAACTAACTTATTATTTATATTTCTATATCAAATAAAAATTAATAAGAAGTTTAAATTAAATGTAAGTTAAACATAAGAAAAAGAAAGAAAGAAAATTGGGTATTATCCCCAATCAGTGTTGAATAATGCGGTCTTTTTCTCTTGCTCAGGTCGGAGACATCTTAGTTCGACAGTTCAGCAATAATCTCATTGGGACCATTATAGATATTTTTGTGAACATTTTTAGAAGGTTTTGTGATCCATGAATACAGAAGCAAATATTTAAATCACGTCTAATGATGGTACTATGGAGTATCTGTACGAAATTCTGATGATTCTTAAATTTCTATTATAAATTTTAGGTATGTTTTTCATACTGGATTTGCATATGAAACTTCAGATCGCAAAGGCATAAGTCAGGATAGCGAGAATTCAGGCTTTATATGGGGCATTCTCACAATCTTTTGACTTTCGGGAATAAAAATCTGGTGAAATTAAACTTGCTAAAATAACATCTTAATCTGATAGACGAATGCCTTAATGATTCAAAATAAAGAAAAAAAAAATGGTCAGCAGCAAAATTTTTTTTATTTAATTGAGGTTTAAGTTAAACTTGCGAGTTTAATTTTCCTTACCATTTTACCACTATAACTTTCTATTTTCTTATAAATTTTTTCTGATAATGAATTTGCATAGTACCCACAGGGCATTCAAATAAAAAAAAATAATAATGTAGTATTTTTAGTAAAAAAATTGGTATAACATTGTCTTAAAGGAGTGTTAAAGAAGGGACGGAAGGGGAAAAAAGGGATGGTATAGGAAAAAAAGGGACGGTAATGGAGAAAAGGGATGTTAAGGATGGGACGGTAAGGAAAATTACCATTATTTTTAGGCAAATCATGTTAAGACTCAGTGATAGCCACAATGTTCATTTATTTTTAGAAACAGTTATTTATATTGGATTAAAAAAAAAAAAACTAATTAATTTACCTCGCAAAGTGCAGGAATAAACCTTGGGGACGGTAAGACTACCAATAAAGCCACGATGCTTGAAATTGATATTTAAACACTGATTTAAATTCTGCGTTAAATTTCCTGTCAAAGAATTTTAGACATTCTTTCTCTAGCATACTTCTGCATGAGAAAAAACTTGAAAAAAGTTCTGTACCTGCATCTGAAGTGATTTTGTATATAAGTTTAGCAAGAGGGATGGTAAGGAATCTAAAACAGAGTTCAAAAAATAATATCAATCGTAAAAATGTGTGCAGGTTAATTTTTTGCTACATATTCATATAAAACAATTATCCCAGTTTCGGAAAAAAATTACATCGAATTACTTTTATTGAAACAAATTTATACAGACACCTCCAAACTTAAAAATCAGCATCAGGGACACGGTACGGTATAGGAGTTTTGCTGATATTTGAACCCCCAACATCGTCCAAAAGTTATTTATCTCGTTAATATTGTTATTCAATCATGCAATGGGATGTTCCCCAGTATATGATATTAAAAAAAAAAAAAAAAAAAAAAAAAAAAGAATATGTACTAAAATAAAAATTATTATTCAGGGACTTAAAAGTCAAAGGATTGTGAGAATGCTCTATATATTGCTTGAATGTGTAAATGAAATATGTAGCAACGATCGTCTTAAATATGATATCAGGGGAAAATCAATAGGAATAATATTTCTTTGTGACAATTTTTTACTGTATGGTGACTTAAGGAATTGTTCGCCTTTAAGCTTAACGATAAAATCTTCCCACTTTCTGATTGAAATAACAAGAAAGGAAAAAGAGATTCTTAAGGTTTTATTTTCTTCGAATAAATCCGTAAATAAGATATAAAAATAAAACTGAAGAATCTAGCGAAAATTTTTTGCCAACTATTTTGTTCGTTTCTCTATTTATTACTCCTAGAGAAAAGGAAAAGGGCAGTCAAATTTATCCTGCTCCTTTTTTTCCCCCTTTTTACTTTCTTCTATCTTTACAAGAAGAAAGTATTGGATTCGTGAAAAATTTCGACTTCCGGTTTTCGACGGATTTATACGTTTTAGAATGCCCAGAACACGATTTGATGGTTTTTAGAAAATGTCTGTCTGTGAGTCTGTCTGTCACTCTGTGAGTCTGTATGTGACAAAAATATTGTGGGCGCTCTATCTCAAGAACTAATGCACAGAATTTCACAAAACTTCATATTTAGTTAGACCTTGATATAAACTGGATCTGATTAGTGTTTGGTGAAAATCGCCCAACAGGTGGCGCTGCTATGCGACATTTTTCACGATTTCTGCAATAGCTATATCTCAAGAACTACTGCACGGATTTTCATAAAACTTCAGATTCAGTTAGTCCAAGATATTAGTTTGGTGCTTATTACTTTTTTTGTGAAGATCGCCCAACAGGTGGCGCTGGTATGCTGCATTGTTCATGATTATCGCAATAGCTGTAACTCAAGAAAAAATGTACGAATTTTCATTAAACTTCAGATTTAGTTAGTCCCTTATATAAATTAGTGCTGTGTAATTTTTGGGGTAACTCGCCCAACAGGTGGCGCTGCTGTGCTGCATTTTTCAAGATTTCCACAAGAACTGTATCTCAAGAACTATTGCACGGATTTTCATCAAACTTCAGATTTAGTTAGTCCTTGACATGAATTGACGTATAAATTAGTGCTGTTTAATTTTTGGTGTAAATCGCTCAACAGGTGGCGCTGCTCTGCTGGATTTTTTGCGATTTCCGCAATAGCTTTATTTCAAGAACTAATGCTTGGATTTTCAACAAACTTCAGATTCAGGTATACCTTGATATGGTTTAGTGCAGTTTACTTTTGGTGCAAATCGCTCAACAGGTGGCGCTGCTATGCTACATTTTTTTAGAATTTCCGCTATAGCTCTAACTCAAGAACTAATGCACAAATTTTCATGCTCTGAACTTCAAATTCAGATATACTTTGATATGAATAGGTGCTAAATCGTTGTTATTTCTTGTACTATTTAAATGATTTAATTGACGTGATTTATATAGAAGAAAGTTTTCTGATGGCTACAACATGCTAGTTTACTAGTGTCTTGAAAGTTTTCGGCTTGCAATTTCTGAAATCATACTTTTATTATTTTTTTAGAGAAGAAATAGCGTCGAATGCACATAACTTGTAAACTGCAATGCTGGGTAAATATGGGATAATTGATTTGAGATTTTTTCTTTTGTTGTACTTTATAATTTTATAGGACTCAGTATCTCCGAAATTTCGAAGTTTCTAGAAAATATTGATTTCAATATTTTTATTATAAAACAATCCATATTCCACAGAAACTCAAAATTTTGGAGCCATGCTCTAATTCGAATTCCTGCTTACAGTTTCTTTTCTATAGAGCAGTTGCCAACTGTTTGCGGTTCTGAATGGTACCTTTAAAAACATTTAACTAATTTATGCGTTCTTGCTTGTGTGGGTTTTGGTATTGTTACCTTTCCCAGAAAACACATACCTTTCGGCACACGATCGGACCGCAGCCGACAGTGTCGGTTAAGTGTCGGCGTGGTCACAGTGGTTTTGGTGAAGTGTCGGCAGCATGTCGGCAACTGAAACTTAAGAATCTTCTTTACCGACTGTCGGTTACCGTAATCCAGGGGCGTCGCCATGGGGGGGTATGGGGGGGAGCCTCCCCCCCCCAATATATGTGAAGTTGGGAAATTTGAGCTTAGAGTTGGGAAATTCTAGATTTTTGAGGCATTTTCTTTTTTAAAAGTAATAGCAAAAAAATTACGAAATTTTTATTGTTTTGGTGATTATTTTGAGTACTGCAACAGTAAACAAGTTAAATTATCAAAAGAAATACAAAAAGAAATCAGCCACAGTCAGTCTATCATTGTATTTTTCAGTTCTACAAAAATATTGTACATCTACCAGACCTAAATTTCTCTACTCCTGTCCATCAATAACTGACTAACCAATTCCTTTATTTCCTTCAAAACTTTGTTCCTTTCTCAAAAATTTCACCCTATCTCCCCTTCTCCTCCCAAAAGAGAATCCAGGTATTTTAATCCAAAGGGATTGCAGCTTCTTTTGAAAATTGGAGATCACTTGTAGCACAACAGAAAGCAATGTAGTAACCTACTTGAAACACAGCTATGGGCAAGAAGATCTGATGAGTTTTCACAACTTTTTTGACTAATTTTGCGATTTTAGGAAAATATTTTACTCATTCATGATTTTTTTTGCTGCAAAAATTAGTTAACCCATCGCTGTCAAGTACAAAGCGTTATATGAGCAAATGCGGATATAAGAAGTCGTTAGTTTAGATAAATTTGTCACATTTTACTTTTATTTGTGTGCGGAAATATATATCAGTCCTGTTCGTTTATATTCATATGTGTTTATAAAGTTTTAAACCAAAAGTCCAGTGTTCTGTGTTTACTGTTCTAAAAGGTTACTATAAATCTCAACACGAAGAAACCCTTCATAATAGGAAAAGAGTTTTCGTGCAAGATTTTGGAGCATCTAAAAGTCCATTCGAGGATGAAAAAGGTAAAAATGGACGATTTTAATTTGGAACAGAAATATGACGATGAAAGCAGTCCATCAACTGAAGAAAAAATCGACATGCACGGTAACACTGACACCTTGCACTTGAATAAAATTTTGAAGAAATAAAGATTTCCTTACAGACAAGCTCACAAACAATTATGAATATTAGGATGTGACTGGAGAAGCTGAGTTCCGTAAGCACCGTAGAAAAACGATTTCACCAAAGGCAATAGATAAAAATAATAGCACAGCAATGGACATTGATACACACAAGTTTTACAGTAAAGAATTATAAGAAATACAAGAACATTTCAGGAATTTAGTAATGGGCTTAAATGACAATGTTCCCTATACCAAGAGAATATTGCAACAATGCATTCCATATTTAAATTACAATTGTGCAAGGGAAAAGTTCATGTTTCCACCTGGATATGAGAAACCAGATGTACATGACTTGCAGAGTCAAATAGAAATAAACCAAATCCCAACTCACTTAACAAACCTTTTACTCATGCCATGAAATTCAAAGACTATTTGGGCCACGCTGTCAAACTATATACTCGTACCTTAACATTCACAGCAGCTTATCTTTATGGCGTTGCATCTAATGAAAGAATCTTTAGTCAAACAAAAATTAAAAAAATATATATTGCAAGCTACAATGAGGGATGACAGACTCGACAGCCTAATGCCTTTAAAATATGAAAGTGAAATAGGGAATTTTATTAAACTAAGCGGTGTTATTAAGAGGTGGGCTTCTTTGAAGACCACAAGAATTAATATTAAGTGAAAACTAGTCGGATGTGACAATCCCAAAATTTTCTTCTACTCCATACATGTTAATGCCTCAAAATTTGCAATCACAGTGCCAAAATTAAATGACAATTCTTTGCCTATAATAACAAACTCTAAAGGTATAGATTTGTTGAATTGTGTGTATTTAAAAGGAGATATAAGCATAGCATTTTTCAAACAAATCATTGAATTTTGGCACCCAGCCTCTTAGATGTCTGCAACTAAAATTCCTTACTCAAAGTGCACAAAAGCGATAGCTTTGGACAATATAGACCCAAGCCTAATAAGGATCTATTTATGTGGAAGTGCTACTTACGCGGAATATGAAGTTTGAGTAAATTCCGTGCATTAGTTTTTGAGATACAGCTATCGCAAAATCGTGAAAAATGCTGCATAGCAGTGCCACCTGCTATATGATATACATAAAAAGCTAATCTGCATCAAATTATGTCAAGGTTTAACAGAATATGACGTTTGATCAAATTCCGTGCAATAGTTTTTGAAATATAATTATCGCTAAAATCATGTAAATCGTGGAAAATGCCGCATAGCAGTGCCACCTGTTGGACGATTTACACCAAAAACAAATCAGCACCAATTTTTATCAAGGTACAGCCAAACCTCGTTAACACGAACTGTTTCCGATTGCCTCGTCGAGTTGTATGTAATGTAGTTAAGTTCCGATAACACGAACTACTTTTAATATGAACAAAAAAAGTTTCCCCTTGAGTGTTCGCGTTAACGAGTTTCGACTGTATAAGTGAATCTCTAAAATTTTATTAAATTTCGTGCATTAGTTCTTGTGTTAGAGCGCCCACAAAATTTGTATCACATATAGACAGACAGATATTTTCTAAAAACAGTCGAATCGTGTTCAGGACTTACTAAAACGTATAAATCAGTCTGAAACCGGAAGTCGATTTTTTTTTAAGATTCCAATACTTTATTCTTGTAAAGATAGAAGAAAGTAAAAAGCGTATTTATTTTATTAGTAAACAAACCCATAATTAGAATTTTTATGTTCTCAGTTTCAGAATTTTTCTTTGGAAAGGAATTTTTTATGCAAAAGTATCATTATAATTACTACACACGCTGTGCATATCATTTTAGTCGAAAATTGGAGCAATTTGTTTCAAGTTGGGAAATTTTCGAATTCTCCCCCCCGAAAAAATATCTGTGGCTACGCCCCTGCCGTAATCGGTCCACTTATGGTTATATATAGGCAAGTGACTTACACCGGCAAGTGACGCAGGACCGATATGTGATTTCTGATAGTGGCCCGATTAGATTTGCCAACATCGGTCCGAATTCGGAATTTTTAGTTTTAGCCGATATTTTTTTTTCTTTTTCTTAATTTTTTCTAGTTTGAGTTTTGATAAGATATGTATATTTCATGTATTTCCTATGAAATTCTAACAGTGATAAACAAAAAAACCTTCAAAAATAGCCTATATGTATTGATTTAAAAAGGGCTGTTATTGAATTCATTTTGAAAGAGACTTACAATTATTTGAATCATCAAAATTTTTTTTTAAATAGCTCCTTTAATTTACTATTCATTATAAACTTAATGGTAGAAAAAACCCCTTCATAAATTAATTATTTTCTAATTATGTACTCATTTTAAAAGCAATAGCTATGTTTCTTATTTTATTTAAAAATCAAATTTAAAAAAAAGTGTTTAAAATTATTTTACAAGCTATAAAAATATAAAAAAAAAAACTACCCAACTTTTTAGCATTAAAATTTCAATGAAAGATTCAGAAAATCTCCCACTTCTAAAAAAAAAAAAAAAAAAAAAAAAAAAAAAAAAAAAGGATAATTTAATATTTCTATTTTATTTTATGATTAAAAAATGTTGATGAGTAAAAGAATCTTTACTGCTACATAATCAGTAAAAATATATTCTACATTAAACCATCAAATTACAAAAAATGAATTCCTATTCTAATTAAAATAGATTAATTACCCTGATTTACCACAAAATACTTGAATACTTTAAATACTTGGATTAAAGAAAATTGTATTAAGAGAAAAACTTTTCTGAAAGCCACTTATTTTATATAATAAGTATTCTTAAATTTATAAGGAAGATTCAGAAATATCCCCATTTAAAAATTATCTTCCAAAAGAAAAAAAAGTATGTAAATTAATATTTTTATTTTATTTTTTAAAATATTGATAAGTAACAAATTAATATTGCAACATACTCACTAAATATATGTTCTACTTTAAATCATTAAAACGACATAAAATGAATTCTTATTCTAATTAAAAGTTATTAATTACCAACTTTTTATTTATTAAAATAAATTTTTCCATGTTAAAAATATATATTTATAAATTAACGCAACGTATGTAATTACATTATAATTCCTAATACGTAAATCTGATTAACTGAACAAAACCTCTAAAAATATATTTTTTAATGTTTAATTATTCTTTAATTTATATCTATTCTTAATAATATCTGTATCTTAATTAATCTTAAGTTTATTCTTAAATTCGTTTGGTTAAATGAATTTGCTAAGATATTTATTTTATTCATTTAAATATTAAATTAACTTTTAAATACACGCGCGTAACACAATTACAATACAAATAAATAAATAAAAAATAAAATAAAACACACTTCAAAATTCTAATTTTCCCATCTACCAATTACCTTCAATGACAAACGATTAAGCGTCGATAAGTCCTCCCCTTCTTACCTCATAGATTCGTCCCGAGATCAAGTCTGAGTGGCTAAGTGGTTAAGACGTCTACTTTCTGACCTTGGGTTCGTCGGATCAAACCCAACCCCTTCCAACGGCGAAACACGTTCCTTTCAAATATGGATAACGCGATGGCTCATAGATGGCGCCATCAAACACTTTTTTTTATCAATTGATGCTGGGGTCGGGCTGCGGCCGGCATTCGTATGGATAGCTATTGGCGTGCTGTCGGTATAATTTTTTGCCGATACCGGACCGGTTGGGTGCCTCATGAATCGGGCCGCATTCGCGCGGCGTATCAAAAAAGATACGGCACTGATACCGGCAACCGGTATCGTGACAATATCGGCGGTAGTGGCAAGCGGCTGTCGGCCGATTAGTTTTAAAACAGATTTTGTAATTTTGTTTACAGTTCCTATAGAAATGTTTAAAACTTCGTAATAGTTTTTATTTTTTATTTATTTTTTATTATTTTTTTTATTTTGCGTGGGTTAGGGGTAGGGGTTGGGTTTTCTTTTAAAACATGAGATGCTACTTTATATATAAAAAGCGGTCAACTTACCTTCATTGGATATGCAATATTTACCCTTTTCCCAGTCACATGTAAACTTTGACGTTTTTTTACTTTTATTAATAGATAATGTGCATGTTTGTCAACAAACTGGCTGGTTGCGCGACTACTCAACTTAATGTAGGCAAAAAATCGAACTAAATTGCTTGAAATTATGCTAAAATACTCGTAATTTTCACGTAGTTATGATGTATGGTATTATATGTAGGCACAAGTTACTAACTCTGCAAGAATTGTTACCATCTACCTACACCATTTGAGAAATACGTCTTTCCTTTTTTGGGGGGTGCGTGACGTCACATGCACATTATGTATTATGTCATTTTATTTATGCTATTTTACGCGTATAAATATTTTAAAATGGTTTTCATACCTTTTTTTTTTTTAAATAATCGAATAAGACAATTTCTCTTCGGAAAGCGCAAATACCTAATATTTTTAAGAATATTTTTAATGCTGCAGACGATAATTAAACCCTATTCCAAATTGATGCCATATAGTTTTTTTAAATTTAAATTTAAATCATAGAGAAAGTCAAAATTGTTACAAAAATGTGCGAACATTCTCTGTATAACAATTTTTTTTTCAAAATTCGTATCTTTATTTTACTCTTAAGTTAAGTCCTTAACCAAAGCTCATTAGCATTTTATATCTCTCCCCCTCAAATTCTGCGTATTTGCTTCATTTTCGAGAGTTGTCATTCCTAATTATTTTTTAGATGTTTTATATTACACAAATATAGAATTGCAAGTCAGAAGCTTACAAGATACAGAACAAAACGGAGGAGAAATTTGGCTGTCATTTTCCTTTTTTAGGAGTAATAAATAGAGAAAGGAATAAAATAGTTGCAAAAGATTTTCGCTTTAGACTCTTCAATTTTATTTTCATATCTTCTTTACGGTTTATTCAAAGGAAATAAAACTTGAAAATTCGTTTTTCGTTTCTTGTTATTTCAATCACGCAGTGGAAAGATTTCATCGTCAAGCTTAAAAGCGACCTTTCTTTAAGACATCACGCAGCAAAAGAAAGTCACTAAAAAATATTATTCGTATTGATTTTCCTCTTACATCACACGGCGCATTTAATTCGGATGTACTACAAATTCGATTTACATATTAAATCAAAATAATTTTCGAGATTTCGGATCAAGCTTTGCGTCTCTTTTAATAACAACAAACATATTTTTTTATATGTAAAATTATGTTGCATATTTCCTATTATAGAGGGTTCACCAAAAGTCATACCCTACTCGCTATCCTCTTTATTCAGACAATGCGTTGGGATTACAGAAAAAAAGAGAAATACGTGCCCAATCAATTCGAGGGAGATATCATTTAGTTAAAACATTTTGGTTTTGAATATTGTTACGAGGTGTCCTGCGTAAATTGGGGCTCGAAATGCTCTGGACACCAGTATTTTAAAGTGATTTTCTTCGCCTTATCTAATGGCGGAATTATCTGCGATTAAAAATGACGAAATAAACTGTAAAAAATTAGTGGTGTATAGAGAATTTGGAGTCTCCTGATTTACGCAGAATACCTGGAAACGCTAGTTCCGAAAGTCCTGGTGATACGCTGGAAGGGGGGGGGGGGAGGTGGTCGCTGGAAAAAAAACAATCTACTAACCTAACACTACTTAACGAAAAATATTCTCGAATAGATTACTACCATTTGCTGAAAGTAATAAGATCGCTGCAAAAATTCCTTCCTGTCTGTTTTAAATGTGGTTGAAAGGATGATGTATAACCCTTCTGAAAATCGCTGTTTAAACTCTTCGATGGATTAGGATGTTGCCTTGTAAACTACCGTTTTCAAATGTCATCACAAAAAAGGCACAACGGCTTCAACAAAAATGCTACATTTTATCAGAATGGTGAAGTTACTTCCAGAATGTTCAGATCTGGTGAGATTCTAACCTATAAGTATTTGGGAATACCAAGAGCCAAATTATAAAGAAAAAAAAAAAAAACAGTGAACCGTTGAGCTATTGCAAGAAACGGTTCTCGCAGCCGAGGGCGAGGGCGAAATGGAGCCTATTTCGCTTCTGGCTGCGAGCTGCAGCAGCAGGATTGCCAGTTTAGCCTCCATTTTTATTCAGAAATTTAGTGTCATAGCACAAATAAAGAATAGTATTTTATACTTTATTTAATAAGAGACATTTAGCAATCTCATAAAGTAAAAATTCTTCTTTCGAAATTTTTCCGGTATGAATTTAAAGTTTTGCATTAAAATTTGAGGCCAAACTGACAACCTTGTGCCTTGCTTGCGATCGTCTATGATGTTATACAGTTACCTCCGGTAATTTTAACTATTGCACTGATGATGGAGCTTTAGAATCTCCGAAACAACTGTCTCCCTTTTTTCTACACACACATTTTCATTTGTACTCTTTTCATGTTGTCCATTTATTTCTTCAGATAACGACATAAAGTTCAATCCTCTCATTTTAACCAAACGGCAAACGCTTATCCTTATTCTTGGAACAAAACTTCATTCCAGGCACGAAACTCTAAACAACCTAAAAAGTCTATTGAAGAATAAGTTTGCGATTTCCCATGTAAAATGTGAACTTATGGACTAAGAGTGCCTTCAATTGAATGCAATAACATGTCGCTAAAATCAGATCTTTTCTTTCCTATTTTAAACATAAAATATACATCTTATTCCCTACATTCTGATTTTCTCTAGAACTGTTCTGAATTCTTAAAGAAAATGTATAGGCAAAACTCTTATGATTAAGAAGGAAAGGAAATGATTTTTAAAAATCTGATTTTAACGTTGTATACATTGAACAAAATTGCAAAAACGTTTGCAACTCTTTAATGTAGCCCGTATTAATCACGATCCTGAAAAACACTTCACTTATCACA
Organism: Maratus speciosus; assembly: GCA_963932465.1. Lineage (NCBI taxonomy): Eukaryota > Metazoa > Arthropoda > Arachnida > Araneae > Salticidae > Maratus > Maratus speciosus. Next base: position 463,016,311 of record OZ010790.1, read on the forward strand.
CGCCCACTTTAAGACAAGACCCAATGAGAAACCGATGTGGAAAATCTCTACCATTTTTCAAAGCAAGATTTTTTTTTTCATTTTTAATTTCGAATTATTGCAACAGATATTGCCTAAATGAGAAGTAAACAAAATGTATAGAATAATCTGCAGTGAAAGCAAAATACCGATTACATGATTATGGAATACACTAACAAATTGCGATCAATTATTACAGAATTAGGTACTTTCTAAATATATAAATTTGAAAAAAAAAATGCTGATTTTGATTGTTCAAAAGAAATTCAATAGAGCTGTACAGGCACTTTCCCCAGACAAAACTTCTGTTACTAATCATTTAGATTTTGTGGCCTTAAAACAATGTCATCAGGATTTTGTTTTTCATTATTAATTTCGAATCATTGCAACCGATATTGCCTAAATGAGAAGTAGACAAAATGTAGGACAATCTGCAATGAAAGCAAAACACTAAGTATAAGGTTACGGAATACACTAACGAAATGAGATCAATTATAACAGAATTGGGCACTTTTTAAATACGGAAATTTGCAGAAAAATGCTGATTTTGATTGTTCAAAAGAAATTCAATAGAGCCATACGAGCAGGCACTTCCCCCACAAAAAACTTCTGTTACTGATCATTTAGATTCCGTAGCAATAAAACAATGTCATCAAGATTTTTTTTTTCATTATTAATTTTGAACCGTTGCAACCGATATTACCCAATGGGAATACCAAATGGGAAGTATACAAAATGTAGAATAATCTGCAGTGAAAGTAAAATACCGATTACACGATTACGGAATGCACTAATAAATTGCGATCAGTTATTACAGAATTAGGCACTTTCTAAATATAGACATCTACAGAAAAATGCTCATTTTGATTGTTCAAAAGAAATTCAATACAGCCGTCTGAACAGGCACTTTCTCCACAAAAAACTTATGTTGCCACAAATCATTTAGATTTTGTTGCCATAAAACAATGCCATCAAGATTTTTTTTTCATTATTAATTTCTAATCATTGCGGCCGATATTGCCTATGAGAAGTAGAGAGAATGTAGTATAATTTGCAATGAAAGCAAAACACCAAGTGCAAGATTACGGAATACATTAACCAAATGTGATCAATTATTACAGAATTGAGTACTTTTTAAAAATGGAAATTTGCAGAAAACTGCTGCTTTTGATTGCTCAAAAGAAATTCTATACAGCCATATGAACAGGCACTTGTTCTACAAAAACTTCTGTTATTGATCATTTAGGTTTCGTAGCAATATAACAATGTCATCAAAAAATTTTTTTTTCATAGTTAATTTCGAATCATTGCAACCGATATTACCTAAATGAGATTTAGACAAAATAGAATAATCTGAAGTGAAAGCAAAATACCGATTACACGATTACGGAATACACTAACAAACTGCGATCAATTATTACAGAATTAGGCACTTTTTAAATAAAGAAATCTACTGAAAATGCTGATTTTGTTTATTTAAAAGAAATTCAATACAGCCGTCTGAACAGGCACTTTCCTCATAAAAATCTTCTGTTCCTAATCATTTAGATTTTATTGCCATAAAACAATGTCATCAAAATTTTGTTTTCGTCATTAATTTCGAATCATTGCAATCGATATTGTATAAACCAGAAGTAGGCAAAACGTAGAATAATCAGCAATGAAAGCAAAACACCAATTACATGATTACGGAATACACTAACCAAATGCAATCAGTTATTACAGAATTGGGCACTTTTTAAATATGGAAATTTGGTGAAAAATACTGATTTTGATTGTTAACCCTCCGTCTACCAGACGGGTCCATTGGACCCGACAGGTACATACAAAATATTCATTCAAACCAGAAATTTCTTTAAAATAAACTAAGTATATAAACCAGACAAAAATAAGGTAAATAAATAAGTTAAATAGTTTTAAATAAAAATTTTGGTGTAGAACGTTTTATTAAAACTTGAATAAAATTCCCGGTAGATCTAGGGTTAAGAAAAAATTCAATAAAGTCATACGAACAGGCACTTTCCCCACAAAAGACTTCTGTTATTGACCATTTAGATTTCGTAGCAATAAAAGAATGTCACCAAGATCTTTTTCTATTATTAATTTCGAATCATTGCAAGCGATATTGCCTAAATGAGAAGTAGACAAAATGTAGAATAATCTGCAATGAAAGCAAAACACGAAGCACAAGATAAAGGAATACAGAAACCAATTGCGATCAATTATTACAGAATTAGGCACTTCTTAAACATAGAAATTGACAGAAAAATGCTGATTGTGATTGTTCAAAACAAATTCAATACAAGCGTACGAACAAGCATTTCCCCACAAAAAACTTCTATTACTGATTGATCATTTAGATTTTGTGGCAATAAAACAACGTCATCAAGATTTTTTTCTTTATTGATTTAGAATCATTGCAACCGATTATGCCTAAATAAGAAGTAGACAAAATATAGAATAATCTGCAGTGAAGACAAAATATCGATTAGTAGTTTAAGGAATACACTAACCAACTGCGATCAATTATTACAGAATTAGGCACTTTTTAAATATTGAAATTTACTGAAAAATGTTGATTTTGATTGTTCAAAAGAAATTTAACAGAGCAGGTTCCGTTCGAACAGGCACTTTCCCCACAAAAAACTTCTGTTACTGGTCATTTAGATTTTGTGACCATAAAACAATCTCATCAAGATTTTGTGTTCCATTATTAAAATATGGATTGAGGTATGGATATAATATAAGGATTGGGTTATCTATGGTGTCAGAAAAATTAGTCACTATAAGACGTTCTTGGCAAAATTCATTACGTCTGCTTCATTTATTCCCGTATTTTCTGCAACCGAATCAGTAAATCCTAAATTCACACCAATAACTGAATTATCTATGGTGCCAAAAGACTGAATTACTACAGGATATTCTGAAAACAATTAATTAAATACTATTGAATTTATTCTAGCATTTTCTGTCTCAGAATTAGCAAATGCCGGATCCACATCCATAACTGACTTAACTAAAGGATTCAGAAGTATTTATCTCTAATAAATTGTCTTCCGGTAATTTACTGGACGTACTAGCTTAGAGAGGCAGAGTAAGGCTTATAGTCAAACGATTGATTATAGACTTAAAGTAAAGGAAGCATGGAAAATATTCGAAAAAAATAACATAAACATTCACAAATAGAAAGTAAATAAATACAAAAAACGAATCGAATTCCGTCGAATTCGACGAATGAAAATGTTTAAAAGAACTGATTGATTCAATTTATAAAAAAATAACAGAAATAATTACACTAATTAATCAATATTATATTAGGTAGCCTAACTCTTAAGAAAATTGATTAAACCTTTAATTTTAATTAAACTTTAATTTTAACTTTTTAAATTTTTGAAAATTTAAACTTTATTCCTATACGTAACCAGTAACATGCAATTAAGATAACCAAATTATGAAGTTATTAATTGAGGCTTTGATCTTTGGTATTACGGAATGAAAAAATTACGAAAACTGCGCCGCTATGACACAAATATAATTTAAGTTTCCAACTCCACTTGTTCAAAAGTTGTTGATTTTTAAGTGATTTTTTGCGATTTTGCCCCGTTGTGCATCGCCGTAGGTAAGGGAAAGGAAGACACAAGGTACAATGAGCAAAGGAAATAAAATAAAAATCTCTCTATTCTAAAAAAAAAGTAACTACCGCTGTCACCGCCGCCGCCGCCGCCGCCGCCGCCGGTTTTGAATTTTTTGTGACCGGAGGTCTTTCTTCGTTAATATTAAGAAAAATAATGCATACAAAAATATGAAAATCGGTAGTATTATACAGAAATGTTCGATAAACACGCTGATGCAGACAGTTTTCAGATCGAAGAATTATTTTAAGAGATATTTAATGCTAAAGTTGGACAAAATCGTTCCACTAAAAAAATTTTATAGGAGCAAAAACTGTTCATAGGAATTTAATCATTTTTAGATCATTTTATGCGTTAGAATTTGCCGGAGTGCAGATTGCATTAATTTTTTTATTTTGACTAATTTTTTGAGGTTTTATTTCTATTTTAAATTCAGATTTTCAGCATTTCTAGAGATATTTTTAACAGATTTTAGAAAGTGATATTAATTTAAACTGTTGCCAACTGTATAAACAGCGGAAGCAATAATGTTTGCTTAAAAAAAAAAAAAAAAAAAAAAAAAAAAAAAAATTATACGTGTAAATAAATTAAAAATTTATTTACACGTGACTATTATAAACAGAAAAAAACATTTGGAATGAGAATTAAATAATTATGTACAAAAAGCAGGAACTTATTAAAAATTATGTCATAAAAACTATAATTACACGTGAATTTTAAGAGAAAAAGGAATTTGTAATGCAATAAATTTATCAACATGCGTTAGAAGTCTTAAATAGGAGAAATTACGTCATATTTACGTCACATTACAGTTATTACATAAAATAAATTAAAAATTTATTTACACGTGACTATTATAAACAGAAAAAAACATTTGGAATTAGAATTAAATAATTATGTAAAAAAAGCAGGAACTTATTAAAAATTATGTCATAAAAACTATAATTACACGTGAATTTTAAGAGAGAAAGGAATTTGTAAAGCAATAAATTTATTAACATGCGTTAGAAGTCTTAAATAGGAGAAATTACGTCATATTTACGTCACATTAAAGTTATTACATAAAATGAACACAAAATAATATTGCAAAATGGTTTAAATTTAGAAATTGCGCTAGACATTTATTTGATATTTTAAGAGGATACTTTTCAACTATTTTTGTTAGGAAAGCGCAAATAATATTTAATTTCTAACACAAGTATTTTCACGTGAATATTAAAAAGAGAAAGAATAGTTTGGTCAAAATTACGTCAGATTAAAAACGATTAATTTAAAATGTCTCATTTAAAAGAACTTTCTTTTCACTTTGTTAAAAAATACCAGGAGACAAAGACTCTGTTTACTTAATTCCTTTTATATTAGCTTATTTTGAAATGTTGTTACACGTGTCCACGTCATCAAGTTATTTTTATTTCGACGTTTTATTTGTATTTTTATTAATGTTGTACTAATTTATTTGTTTTTTCGTTATTTAAAATAAAAATTATGTCAATTTGTATAATTTGGCGAGTGGTTTGGCGATTTATATAATTTGGCGAAATGGGTCGACGGGATAATCAAGTAGTACCGCAACGGATTTGGCGTTAAAATTCCCCAATCAAAGAGAAATGAATAGAAATCCGTTTATAGAGAGATCGCCACTGTTTTTTAAATTATAATTCAATCTTTCGAAATCTTTTTAAAGCCGATCAAATTAGCGTGCATTTAGAGTTTACGGTGTCTGGACGGGGGTTGGCGAGCGTAGCTCGTAGGGGGCCGAGCCCCCTAGTTCAATAAAAAAACTTAGAAAAATTCTATTTAAATCTTATTTGGAAGGTCTTTTATTAAGTTTTATCTGACAGAGTTGCTTCAGATCGAAGAAACTTCACTTGTGAGAAAAACCCCGACTATGGATAAAAAAAATCATTGTTGTGTTATTAGTGTATTGTGGAGGACAATGTCTTGCCAATTCATTTCTGCACGTTATTTAGATCAAAATATATAAATAAATAAAATAGAATAGATACCAACACTACCAACTTTTACATCTATTAGTTGTACTATGGTTAGTTGAATCGGTATTACAGAAGATTCCTCATTAGTCACTAATACTTCCATTTGCTGAAAAATACGTTTCTTGTATGTTGTGAACGTTGCTGTATGTAAGTATTATATGTGTATCATAAGATGTGTGGAACAAAATAAAAAATAATTTCAGCATACTAGATGAATTTAAGCGTATAAGAGGGATGTAAAGTACGTAAGATACTAGTGTATAAGCATATGATAAACGACAGGATGTATGTACGTATGACGTATTCAGCATGACGATAATTTAAAATCTAAAAGTATTTATTAATACCTAAACATTTTGGAGCATAAATGAAATCTGTAAATATAATTTTTTAAATATTATCATCGGTATTAAAACTTTGATGATACTCAAAACTGCCATGTAGAAATAAACAGGAACCTAATCCTTAACAGCTAAACTAATGCGAAAATTCTAGTATGTACCTGAATTGATAAATATAAATATAAATTCAAGATAATGCAAAACTAAAAAAAAAAAAAAAAAAGAAAGAAAGAAAAAAACGGAATAAAACAGCATATATAAAACAAAAACGAAATCGGCTGTCACATTACGCAAGAAGCGATATATAAAAAAGAAGCAAAAACATAAAGAATTTCATTTATTATTATTTTTTTTTCGTTAGGGGGTATTTATTCTCTTTAGAAATAATGTAAGCTGCATAGCTGAACATGGGCTTGTACAGGCCATTATTTTCCCCACGATATTGAAGCAGGGATAACTTTTTAGTTAAAATAATGAAAAACTAAGCGATTTTCAAAATTAGCTAAAAAATTACTGAACCCCATGCACTCGTTGAATATTGTTGCTTGAAAATAGTGACCACCTTTTTTGAGCTGCCACTATTTCTAAACAAAAATTTTTGTCATAGTCTATTGCAAATGTTCTAGAAATATACTATAAATATTTTTTTTACAGAAATACTGGTAGCCAAAACTTAATTCTCAAATAGTGTTAGCGATAAGCTTTGTTAGGTTGCACCCGATAAAACAGTGCAAAGGCTTTATTAATTTATTTGGATTAATAAAAAATGTCATGAAAAGAAAAATTATGAATGGGATTTTTAAAAAACTTCATGAAAATAAAAATATTTACAGTAATTTTTATGCATTATTTTCTAATTACGATAATGAAAAACTGTGATTATCCTTCCGGGCAGCTCACTTGGACGGAGGTTATAATATAAATTTAACAAATAACAACAGTTTATTTAAAACAGTAGTAAGGGATGAGGTAGTAGAGCGAATAGCCACCGCCCCCTGAATACTACTAGGTCTGAGCGCTGACTGCTGAAGGCGGAATTTTTTTTAACGTATGTACGGTCCCTTAAATTTAGGCACCAGTACTTTTTAAAAGATTTCTTTGACTTGCTTAATCTTAGCAAAATAAAGAGTAAAAAACTTTGATACATTATTGGTTCGGATATTTAAGGGATAATTTATTTTTATTATACACACGCTGAAAAAAATCCGCCTTCGGCAGCCGCCATTTTTGAGTCAGCGCCCAGGCCAAATATTCAGGGCGCGGTGCGGTAGCCTAATTATGGATGATGAAGCATTGGCTCAAATTCACTAAAGACTGAGAAGGGGGAAATATTTGCTAAAATACTCCTTAAATTCAAACACCTAGCTCAAATCAAAAAGGTCTCGCCGATCATTCAGTTGAAACCGAATAAAGCCACTTTTTCTCACTATGAAACCGCATTAACAAAAAATAAATGAAACCCCGTGTATTCCAATAGTTCTTTATTTAAAATATAGAATTTAACTTCTTACAACACTGACGAAACAAACAGCTGTAAACTCTTCTTCGAAACAGCTATAATAGGTGGACTTAGCTTGCAGTCGACACGTGGAGATCTCGGTGGTGTGCAAAATCCCAACTAATTTAACATTGTAGGCGTAGCTAAATACATTATCTATCACTCCTATTTTTTTTATTTGTGCTGAACCAAGAAGATATTGTTATAAAAAGATAAGCATAGCACACTAGTACCAAATTACTCTCAGTCCACAATTATTTGATATTTTAAAATTAATTAGTTTTTGAGATACTTGATTCACCGACTCAAAATAGTATAATCTTTCGAGAGAATCATATTTAAAGTTAAAGGATTGGTATAAACATGACCTAAAAAGTTGTTGAATGTAATATAAACTTTATTTTCCCTGACTCAGAATGCGTTCGTTCTATTTGTTTTATACTGGGAATAAGTTAAAAACAAATTTCTATTTTCAATCGGTCAGGTCAAATACAAAACCTATGCGGAATCTGCGACTTAAAAATGTTTAATCTTTGCAAGTTTTAGAATTTCAAAATTCCCTTCGATTATACATATTTTCGATACACTCAATAAATTAAAAAATGCGAAGGAAAATTGATTTTTGTTTTCTTAAGTTCTCGACCAGAACTCCTTAATCGCCAAAAGTTTAAATAATATCGAAATTCGAGTATGAGAAATTCCCCGATCAATAAATGTAAATACGAATTCAACAGGCAAAACAAATAAAAATAAAAGGAAAATAACAGAATATATGAAACGAAAACAAGATTAGCTGTCACATTACCTAAGGAACGATTTATAAAGAAGAAAGTACATAAAAACTTTCATTTATTTTTCTTTTGTTGAGTTATTCTTTTTAGAAATAATGTATACGGCAGAACTGAACATAGATTTTCACAGATTATTATTTTGCTCGCTGTAGTTAGCCGAATTTTATGTGAAACACGAGAAAGTTTTTAGTTTGAAGAGTGAAAAGCTAAGCGATTTTCAAAATCATAGCTGGAAAATTACGTAAAATCCATTTTATTTATTTATTTACTTGAATTGTTAGAACATAATCGAAACATAAATCGAAAAATACATGTATTTTCAGAAAATTAGTAACAGGAAAATTTTGCTTTATTATTGGGATATTTTATTTAGGTAAACTACGTGTTATATACGGTATATATTTGTACATATGGTATATACAGGGTAAGTCTAAAATCATGGGACAAACTTTAAGGGGAGGTAGGGGACATCACAAGGATTCAGATTTGCATAGCAATCCATGGTCGGAAATGCTTTCCTGGCGCGGTAGTGATGACACAAAACACCAGAAAGAAATGACACGAACAGGAAAATAAAACATGTTTATTATTCTTAGGGCTGAAAATATGACGGGACAATGCGGGAAAGTGCTGAAGAACTTATTGCACACATCGTGGCAGCTGCTGGAGAAGTCCAGGACACTCCTGGTATTTTCAAGAACATTAGATCTTCCATGCGCCGGAGATGCGCTTTCATGCATCACGGCCCGGGATCGTAATTTCGAATACCTACTTTGATGACTAACATTGTCTCTTTAATGTTCTTTTTTCTTAGTTTTTTGCTCACTAAGGATAATAAACATGTTTTATCCTCTTATTCGTGTCCTGTCTTTCTTGTGTTTTGTGTCGTCACTTCCGAACCAGGAAAGCGTTTCCCATCATGGGTTGCTATGCAAACTGAATCCTTGTGATGTCCCTTACCTCCCCTTAAAGTCTGGCCCATGATTTTAGACTCACCCTGTATATATATGTAAGATTGTAACGGTAATGATGAGCAAAATTTATCCATCTTCTTGAAGAGTGGATTCATTACTCAGTCGAAGCAGCATTGGCACTTATTATTAATCAGATATCTATTGATTAAAGAGCAAATTCTGTAAAATAACTTCACATAAATTATTCACTAGCAGCATATCATCGATTAAAGAAATCTGTCACTCAAAAAGCAGCACAACGGTACATTTCGTGGTATCGAGCGATAAAAATAATCAAAGCAACAACAGAGAGAGGATCCTTGTATTTCCCCGATAAATAAATATCACACTGTTCTAATGCAATCTTTTTATTACACGATCATCTTTCAAATGGATGGATCTAAAAAAAAAAAAAAAAAAAAAAAAGATGTTAAATAGAAATATTAAGAATTCGACTATACGTTCATCTTCCAATGCTGCCGTTACATGTTAGCAGTCAAAATCACTGAAAAAGTTTTCTTCTGAACCAGCGCAAAGTTATTTATTGGTTAGTGCGTAGATATGCAAAAATACGCAATGCGTACGATTTTTAGCCTATCGCAGAGCCTAATTCCGCGGAAGATGAGCAAACAGTCTACTAGAAAGCGCGCGAAAGAGAATCCAGAACGAAACAGATCGAAAATATTCGATGGGAAAATTAAAAGGGAAGAATTTTGAAAGAGAGTTTTAAGAGGGAAGCCTGAACTGGCTCAATGCCAAAATAAAAAAAAAAAATTGCGTAGCCTGAAAAAAGGAAGAATTTAATGATATTTGGAGAGAAAAATAGGGAAATTAAAAGGGGAAAAAATTAGAATATTCTTTAGCTAGGCTAATAATTAAAATATTTTACACACACACACACATATATAGAACACAATATAATATGCATATTTTTGCTGTCATTTACTACAACAGCTTCATGTTGAACAGCAATACCTCTTTCATGATTTTTGAATTCTCTTTCATAAACATTAAATCATCAGATATTTTCTAATCCTCACTTAACAGCAACCAACTAGATTTAAATGACACGTATTCATTAGGTAATATGTCCAATATTTTGCAGCAATTCAAATAAGGTAGCTTCATTTTTAAGTCCTGATGTTTAATTCATTCCACAAATTATTCAATTCTGAAAGAAGGATCCGTTTATTTTAGTTTTCGTTCCACTTGAACTGGAAAAACTACATGCAAATATTATATAATTGATTTTCTGCGGATACTTCATACAACTTATACAATTCTAAAAATAAGGATTGTTTCCTGGAAATCCGCACAAACTTTCTTGACTGGAAAGTATGAAAAAACGAGGCAAACAACACAAATTGGCAATGTAAGGTAACTTTAATAACAGCATTACTCTTTAAACTGTTATCGAGTTTCAATTAAACTGTTTCGTCGGGAATTATCGATTTTACCTTTTTTGGTACTTGGTAGATGTTGTACAAAATTTTGGTCCATAATTTTGAGACAGTACTTGATTCGATTGATCCAATTCTTCATGTTATGTGCTTTCCAGCTTTTGGCATACATTTTGGACGTACGATACGCCCAAAACTTCTCAGTTGGTTGAATTTCGCGAATGTTAGCCGGGTTATCGGGCTTCTCTACGAAAGTGATGTTTTCTTGGCGGACGTGGCTGAGAACGATTTTTCAGTAATGACTGCTGGCCAAGTCTAGCCAGAAGACGTAATCACTGCAGTTGTAATTGCCACGAATGTAGAGGATGAGGCAACGGCGAATGCACTTGTTCAAATGTCGTTGCCATTGACAGCGAGCCTACACCTTTCGGATGAACGGACATTTTAAGGCTTTCGGACTCATCGCAATCCAAAATAGGATCTTGTCTTCGAATTTCGCTTTAGTAGGGGATTTGATGATAGGTTGTGCTGTGCAAACGTCAAAACGTGTGTAGTAGCCTCGAATTGTCGTTAAAAGTGGGGTGAGTGAGCATGAAATATGACTCGTCATCCAAGAGGAATGCTCGATCAGAGAATTTTCAGAACAAGCGACCATACTTTGTTTTCGTGGCAACCATTTGCTTTACTGTACATTTTTGTATGACCCTTTTCTTGTGATATTTGATGTTAAGCTTCTTGGTGATTGTCTTTTGTAGGTGGTTTCTAAAGTTACAGGATTTTCGAAGTTATCGGATTTCTGATTGCCGGATTTTTGAGGCACCGCATTTAAAAGGCTGTGCATCGAAAGACGATATTGTTCCCATAACCTGTCCCTGTCACGAAAGTTCCGAAGATTTCAGGTGTCTCATACACGAGATACCACTTGACTCTGATAATGACCTCATTGCAAGCCTTTCAGTCGCTGCTGCAACTGATCGTGAAACACATGGAATCTTCGAAAGTGTTAGCCCAATCACTTGATGGACGCTGCCACGCCTGTATCGTTGTTGTTGGTGGTACATTTGAGCTCTTACTGTAATTGTTATGTCAATAAAACGCTTGTTTTCATTTCTTCCGCATTTCTTGTTTTTCGCCAACACCATTACCAGTTCCATTACTGACTCCGTATTGCTATATCAAAATTGATTCTTTACATTTCCTTACAGTTTTGCGGATGAATTCATGGGCACCCTGTATAGAATCATTGTAAAAATAGAAAAAAAAGGATTAAGGAAGCCTCAAAATGTAAAGAACTATCAAAATTTCCATATCTGTTTTTTCATTATTACAATACTTAGCCTAATCGTGTCCAGAAACTAAAAATAGTCAACAATGGCTCATATGTCTCAATTGCCATGAATGTTCGTAGATAAGAGTACCGCAGTTGCCCTGACGGATTTTCATTGCGCAGTATGAATGATATTTTGGAGTCGGATGTAAAAACGACCTTTTTCCATAATAGGAATTTAAAATTAATGATAGTTAAAATTGCAGTGACCGCGGGTATTACCAAATTTCATGTATTTTTGAGATTCCAATACAAGGAGATTGTTGAATCCAGGGTTTTTTTCTGCCATAGGCGCGAATCTATCACATATCCATTATAATATTCGCGGTATTACCTAATTCTATATGTACTTTTCATATTTCTATATAAAGAGAATGATCCTACATTTTCCTCTCTAAAAGCTCAGGTTTAAATTCATAACCGCATTTGACAGCGCAATTGAAATATTTTGATGTCAGGTCAACTGGACTATATTTTAACACAGAAAGAGTTAATGGCAGGGCAATTGACCTTTGCTCGATAACCCCTTCAATGGCGGTGGTTCATTTTTGGACTACCTAATTGTAATCCCTAAATGCCACATTGGCATCAGAATATCGGAATGAAAAAATTTCCTTTTATTAAGTACGTGAACGAAAGCTTTTGCTTATTTTGAAATAAATTTGCTTGTAAATCCTGGTGTCATTCACCCATTTCAATATTTTGCGAATAGAAGTACTTTGCCCTGAAAGGGATAAAGGTCGCAAAAAGAGAAGAAAAAAAAAGGTGCGGATAAAATGGGCAAAACTAAAGAAAAACAGTGGAGAGGTTTACATCAATTTTCGATCTTTATCGCCCAAACTTAGAAAAGGAAACTTTTTCTGGTATAAACTAATATAAGTTATATAAATGTTATGATATGTATTATTTTTTCTTCATTAAAAATAGTAGGTTATTATGCGCAAGGTTGTAGAAAACTTTTCACAAATGTAATAATATATAACAGTAGTGTTCTTTTATTACAAGTTTAAGTATTCCTGTTTTCGGTTGGAATGTGGTGGATAGCTGAAGTAACATTTTTTCGGGATGATTCTGATTTCGGGAGGTTGAAAATTATTTTGTCGGACACAGGTCGAAATTCGAGTTGACTTTTAATGCAATTTTCAGATTAGGATCGGATGTTTTGCAACCTGTTAAAGATTCTTAATACAGTGAGATTTTAATAGCAATCCATTAGCTCAAGAAATATTTAAACACTGAAAAGAATATCAAAGTTTATTATGTTATCTTCAGATTTTTGAGATCTAAATTCTAAACTATCAAACTTAAAGGAAACTTCGATTTTTACATCTGACAGATAAAAGTCAAAAGAAGCGTAGGTGGTACAGAAGATGTTTAGGACGCCAAGCTATTTTATTTCACAGAACAAATACGGGAATCCAACAATGCATGCAGGAGCTTTTGAACATGCATGCACACCCGCGAGTAACAAGAATCGATTCCGGAATTGTATGAGTTCTTCCAACCGAAGAAGAGAAAGAAATTTTCAACAAAAGAGAATATCTGGAAGATATGTGGATATCTATCTATAAAGAAAGTATCGATACATAAATACATAGATACCAAGCGTAAGGGGCAAAGTTGAAAATTGCAAAACAAGATTACATATAGTTTTCCGTCTTTTTTTTTTTCCTGTTTTTCGCGTGTGATAAAATTGGTCAAGACTGTTAAAGGAGTCTTCTTGACAAAAACATGTCCTGAAATTTAATATATTGACAAAATATTCTAAATAATGATAATGGTACTTTAATGTAAATATTAAAGATATAATTCATATGCTACGTAATAAAAAAGCATTAAATGTCGTTATCTCTTTGATTATGCAAGGGGTTCATAAGCTCAATGAAGTGGATGGAAAAATAATCTTCATTAAGCCGCAATCTAGATTGACATTCTTCTTCTGCATATCAAATTTGATGAGGGTTAATTGCAAATGAATTCTTACAGAAAATATTTGATTTTAAGCAAAACAGTATATAGTAAAACCCGTTTAAGAAGTTCCCGCTTAAGAAGTTTTCCCGCTTAAGAAGTTTATATTTTCGATTTCCATTTTTCTCCTATTCTTACAACGTTAAAATAGCTCGTTTAAGAAGTTTAGTTCGAAATTCTTTCCCGCTTAAAAAGTTTTATTTTTCCTTGCATTTTTACTTTCAAGCACGTTTATTTTGCCTTTTTGATTATTATTTTATTTTCTGTGCTGGAAATGTCATTCTTTATAATCTTCGCTATTCTAAAAAGCCAGGGTTTAGGACTGATAGTAGTTGTGGGAGTTGTGGTTACCTTTTTTCACCTTAAAATCTTTTAGTTAAACCAACAACTGTGATGGAATGTGGATAGAGGATGAGTCCCTCGTCACTGCAACAATAGTGACTGACAAGGGGAAAAGAGAATTGGTCCGCCCTACCGAGGGTTAATTCTTTCAGTTCAATAGTTTAGTTTATTTTACAACAGATTCTCTCCCACCCTCTTCCATGATTGGAATAAACCAAAGCTGTGTTTGGTTCATTCATTTCGAAATGTTTAAATCAGTGTAAAGTGTATAACATCAAAGCTTTCTCGTTAGAAAATACACGAACGAAAAATTCTGTTTCTCTCCCCCCCCCCCCCCCCAAAAAAAAGAAATATATATATATATATATATATGTCGGGCAATTAAAAGAAAAGCCTTGCCAATTGAAGATAAAATCAAAATTTTGAAAGAAGTTGATAGTAACTCAAAAATAACAAGTGTTGAAATTACAAAGAAGTTGAACATACAAGTGAATGGAACTGTAGCAAAACGAGATCTCATTTTTAACTCCTCTGATAAATCTCGAACAATTAAAAAGGTGAAAAGTTTTATCGAAAGTGTCGAAAATATACGTGAAGAAGTTTTCAAAAGCTTAAATTAGACTATTATCAATTAAAGGTTGTCGAGAAAAAACAGAAACAAAAAACTATAATCGATTTTTTTTTCTTTTTTGAAAAAGCATATTAAATGACGCTTAAAGAGAAATTTTTTGTCTTAGATTAAATAAATAGTTTCTAAGGCAACTATGTATTTTCACGTTATTAGCTAATTTTTTAAATGTGCAAATCAATTTAAATTTCGTAAAAAAAACTCAGTTTTATAGAAAGTACTCTTTGTATTATTTTACTAAGATAAAATAAACCCTCTCCTGAAAATCAGTACTTAAACTAATGATTTTCCCAAAAATTGTTAATTTTCCCGCATAAGAAGTTTTCTCGTAAGAAGTTTTCCCCTTCCATTTCCTTGGGAAACTTCTTAAGCGGGTTTCACTGTACTTAGAATTAGTAAAACCATATCTGAAGTACGAATAAATCATAAGAAGAGCAGAGAAGAGTAGGGTAGAACGGTATTGTCGGGTGAAAGCCGATATCCTCAGTTGGACTCAAATTAAACAGGCCTGTAACAGCTAACTGTTAAAATACTTAGCTCTAGGAAAAAGAAGAAACAGCCGTTGCGGTATATCCATTCTAATATTTGTGTTGGGAAATTATTTTATATTTTTTCGCTTTAACGTTTGTTACTTTTAAAAATTCTTAAATATGAACATATTTAAAGTTATTGAATTTTTTTATATTATTGCATCTAGCATATTTAATTTGGATTTATTTCCATCAATGAAACTGTAGCTAGCCTTTTATAAGTGCATATTTAATGGCCTGCTTAATTACTCCCCATTCTGATTAGTAAAACTAGATATCCTAGGTGGGGGTAATAAAGGACATTGGAAAACAATAATTGAAGAGCCCGCAAACAATATTTGAAGAAAATGCAGTCAAAACTACACATGGACAAGAATGGTTATGATTTTAATTAAGCTGATAAAAAGGATGAGCGTTTCTTTTACAATATCTCAAATTGCAACGAAGATGATTATCCCTTTGCCTTGAAATATTAAATCATTAGACACAATTGAAATATTGTTAGTTTAGTTCCTTAGTTAAAGTTAAAAAATATTAAAAGAAAGTCTAAACTTTTTAATTTCCTCTAAGGGTAATATATTCATACGGTGTTAGCCCACCGGTGGTGTAATACCGAATATTTGACTTTTTATAACTAAGCATTTACTAATAAAAATGTGATGAACTATTTCTACATTCAAATGAATTACATTATGGTATAAGGATATGTGCAGGGTGTGTACGCAAAATTACATTAAATTTAGTTGGAAATTCTCGCTACAAGAAGCAACTAATAATAAAGTATGCTGTTTTATCCTACTTTCTCCTGCTCTTTGCAGTTTAGGAATTTCGACAGCTTAAATCCAAGGTGACATCCTGGTAAAACAGACAAGTTATAAAAATGGGATATAAATTCTTCAAACAAATCGATACACACGATAATTGGTTGACAGGTGCTTCAGTTTTATTATATCTAAATAGATATGATTCAGAGAATTTCCATCATTCTGAAGTTGTTTAAAAATTTATTTCGTAGTTTCTTGATGTATGATCAGTGCTTAAGTTGTGCCGGAGATTACCGGAGCACAGCTACGGTACTGTTTTTTAGTGATTTTTTAAATATTATCTGGAACCCATCAGAGCTCTTAAAACTTCGAAAATTATTCGAGGACGTAATTACTGCGAGTAAATAGATAAATTTACAAGGTGTTTCGGTATAATGCTAACAAACCTTAAGATCACGCTACAACAAACAATTTTTATACAGGAAACGTAGATCGCAGTCTACTCATTCAGTAAAAATTACAGGATGCTTCATTTCAATCTGATCCCGGACATAAATTTAACAATAATGAAGATATATTAACAATATTTACAACAGAATTAACTTGATGAGTGGAAAATGCGATGGGATCACGAAAAATGCTAAAAGTGCGCAATAATTCGGTTGGTACACCGTATTTAATGCCAGTTGCATTTCGAAAAGTGAATCGATTACACCGATTGGATGCTGATGGTGACTGCTTTCACCCCATCTCATGATATTGTCACATCCAAGGTGCTGGAAAGGACAACCAACTGGTGCTAAATTAAACGATCCACATTTCACAATACAATTGACAATACATTAAATACAGTCGTGGAAAAAAGTAAACACCGTCTTCTAACTCTGCAACAAATTATTGTAGAAGAAAGTCACTGGTACCAAACGATTGAAAAAAAGACTCTACTTTTAAATGGTGTACACAAAAATTGCTTAGAGGGGCATCTACATATCAAAACGAATCCAAATTTTGTTTTTTTCAATAGTAATTTCCAAGTTTGACACCATAAATAAATATTACACCTTTCAATTAGCGTAAAAACAAATTTTCATGAAATTCGTACGATTAGTTTCAGAGAAATTAATTATTTTAAAATGAGCATATTTTAAGGGTTGTATCCAAATTGAAGTTTGGTACTCGATTGTTGAAATGCTACACAGTGACTATGTCGCTTCTATTAATGTATTATTTCTTGCAAATATGACCATTTTACTCACTTACTATGTTTCGACTATTGCCAGCCTAAATGTTTCAATAAAATTAGTAAAATTTATATTTTCTTAATTATGTTTTTCTGCACATCGTAGACGACCCCTTAAACCATCATTTTGACGTTTTTTAATCATAATTAGAAAACTACTAGGAAGAAAAATTTGAAATTGAGAATTCGCATAAAGCAAGACATAATAAATGTAAATCTATAAAAAAAAATTGTAGGTTGCAATTCATATTTTTTCGAATATTAATTTCATAATTCATATTATAAAAATTTTAAAACTGCATATTAAATGTATTTATGTTTTTTTTTTTTTCAGTACTATAACCACACAAAAAATAATCGAATTAGGATTATAATTTCAGGAGATATTAATAAAAATATGAAAATGCAATTTAATATTAGAAGCTCTAAATTTGGAATGTTTATAATTCAAAACTTGTCATCCAAATGATTTGCAATAGTTTGAGCCGAAGATTTAAAATATATTGTCAAAATAGGGTGTTGCCATTGAAAAAAATCAAAGATTGGTTTGATTTTGATTTGTAGATGCCCCCTTAAGAAAATTTTTTATAGATCATTTAAAAGTAGACTTTATTTACAATAGTTTGGTACCAGTAACTCTCTTCTATTATAATTAGTTGCAGAGTTAGTAGGGGTGTTTTACTTTTTTTTTACACGACTGTACAACGATCAAATTTTCTGTAGGGGAGGGTAGTACAGCGTGAGACGAAAATTATTATTACTTAACGAATGGCAACGATTTTTATTTTTTTGAAAAATATTTTGCTACATCTTTAAGCTACACAAATACGCTACACATTAATGTATAAATGGTTTTAAAAAAGTTATTTATAAAAGCACAGAAGTGGAGTAACGGAGTATCGAAAATTGTCTCACTGTGTACCACAAGTGGTACATAGTGAGACAATGTATATATTTTCATAAATCATACATTTTTACACTCTATCAATAATTTTCTGCAGTTTATGACTTCTAATTAATATTTCTAGATTAAAAAAATTAAAAAAAATATGAGCCTCGGGTGAATAATGGCAGACATTAGGCTACCTTCATGCAAATTTTCAGCCTCTTACGTTTAGTAGATTTCACTTGCCATCGCATGCCCCCCCCCCCCCCCCCCCACACACACACAGACAGAGAGAGAGAAAAAAAACCTTCTTTTATTGAAAAATAACTTTTTTTACATCAGAACAGCATTGTAGATACACAATGAGGCACGAGTCACTGTGTACCACAACTGTGTGTCTCACTGTATACTTTCGTTACGTTGTAACAAAATGGCTGCTATATCTGTTTCATCACCAATTTCACAGCTTTGAATGCTTGTGTTGTTTGGTCGACATAGTCTATCATTAGATATAACTAGGTTTGGTTAAGTAAATATATGCTATAATGAAAGAAATAAATTCTAAAATGGACGTTTATGCAACTTTAACACCTGTAAAATAAATAATTACTTACTATTTTGTTGGATGAGTAACCGAAGTGCCGAAACTACATCCACGTGTTGCATAAGATGAGGTGGTTCAGTGTGTGTTCCAGCTAAGAGAAAAAGTTATAACTGTATGTCAAAATGGCTGCTGTCTCACTGTGTACCATGTCTCACTGTGTACTCCCCTATCCTACTTCCATCACCCTTTGTTATCATCTTATTTTGCACACAGGAAATTAATTATGTTGTAAAGATAATTAAAATAGCTAAAGTTGTTATATTAACGAGATATAATTATAGAGTATTGTTCTATAACTGCATTAAAATACGGTTTCATTTTTTTTCCCTCGGCGAGTCGATTACGAGTTTAAGTGCGTTAGTTTCAAAATGGATTTCAGCTCAAATTAAAATTTCAGGTTCGAATCGATATTACCTAACGTGCAGCACTCTAGTGTAAATAGAAATAAAGCAATGTTTTCAGGAAAACTCGAAAATAAGAAATAATCACTTGAAAGTCGGTTTTATTTTTTTTTAATTATTTGTTAAACAATTTAAATTATTTGTTGAATCATAAAATCGGTATAAGGTAATGGGAGATATAGGAATTTCTTTTGACTATTAACATTTTTTAGATTTTAATTAAATTGGCATAAAAACCAATTTAAAAAGAAAATTATAAACTTGTTTTTACTCACGGTGTCATAATAGGAAGAAATACAAAATTGGGGTGGGGAAAACTCTAAAAATTCTGTCGTAAGCTATAAATTTCCTGTAGTTATTCACCAGCTATTAATGCGTAGTTATAACTAAATATTTTTCGAGCAATAAATCATTTAAATTCATCATGGAAAAAGCATTATGTTTTAAATTTTTATCCTAACCCATGTATGATCAAACTTGCTGTCCAATAATTTAAACGCATTATTAATAAGGGCATATAAATTTTCTAGAGTAAGCAGGTTATCATTCTAAGAAAACTTCGAATAAGGTTATAAATAACGCTAGAAATGAAAAGTTAAGCAATTACTCTTTAACTTCTACTATTAAGAAGACGGTTTTATTGAAATTGGATAAGGTAAAATAAAAATAAAATAGTTAATTTATTTCATAGCCAAATATTTATTTTATTTTAAATAAAATAAAAAATATATAATTTACACCGTTAAAACTAACGTAAATTTGTAAATTTGGCAAGAAGAAGGAAAAAAAAATATCTGGAATGTAACAAGTAGGCGTTTAAATTTTAAGAAAAAAATATTAATATTAAACCCCAAAAAAATTTGTCTGTCTGTTAGAAACATATTTGCAATTAGTATTTCAATAGAGAAGTTGCACACGCACAGTGCGTTTCTTTAAATTTATCACAAAATTAGGACATTTATCAGAGAATAATAATAAATAGAAAACAGGAATTCTGCTTTTACAGAATTTAGTGTCGCCCCCGATGAAAAAAAAAATATATATATGTTTGTAAAAATATAGATAGTACAAAACATATTTCGGGTTTAAGACAAAACAAAAGCTTTTATTTTATATAAAATGACGTCATTCGCATCCTCTTAAGAATTCCACATTTACGATCCAGTCTTTAAACAAAATTTACAGAAAACCCAGCAAAGAGGAAATTGCTGGCCAGCAGCAAGATAGGTGCTGGCAATGATGGAGAAGAGCTGGCTAATGGCCTACCACTGCATTACCACTGCTGGACAGCTTCAGTCAATTTTGTTGTTGGGAATTATCAGATAAAATTCTGGTGGGCTTCAGTTTTATCTCATGCGCTGGCCCACCACTACATGGAAGTGCACGAACTTTTGCAGTATTATTGCTGGGGACCATTACGCTAGGTGGCGTTGCGAATATCAAAGACATTGAGTGTTTGAACACAAATCTGAAATGAATATCTTAGCTAATTTTTTTTTTTTTTTTTTTTTTTTTTTGAAATTGTAAATAATATAGCACCACTACCACCAACAAAATAAATAAGTAAATGAATAAATAAATAAATTCTTTATTTCAACACACTTTTTTTCTCCTTAAATCTGGTTTTACTAAGTTACAAAGAATTTTGGTTTTCATAATTTACACAGCTGAGAATCAATAAAACAAAAATAACCGTATAAAATATATAGGATTTCTGCACAATACAATAACTTCTATACCAGTTTAATGATTGAGAACGTAAATCACAAAAGAAACAAACTTGAAATATTGTAATGAGAGCTTGGAAACTACGAGCGGTCGTAGAATACGCTGAAAGTACTTGTTCATGTCCGATCACGAAAACCAAACAGCACCGATCGCGATAAGTACTTGGGAGGGTGACCACATGGAAACCGCTGCAAGTTCAAGTATTTCTATAGACATTTCTATTATAGACACTTCTACAGATATTTCCATAGCTCTCGGTGAAACTAGCTTATAGAAAGAAGGGCCATAATACATTGTTTTTTTATAGAATTCTATAAGAAATTTTTGTAAGAGAAAGTGCTGGGCCAGCAAAAGAATAGCAGTAGGATAGGTGCTAGCCCTGCAGGAAAAGTGCCGGATTGAAGTGAAGTGATGGAATACCAATGCTGGCCTGCTGTTGGCCATCACTGATGGGCCAGCTGCATTCCGCACGGACACTTTTATACTGGTTTAAGTAATGCCACAATTGCACTTTACCGCTGATGGCAGTGCTGGCTGCCATCTTTTTTTTCCAGCTGATGGCCCACTGTTTCTTTTTTTGCTGGGAAATATGCATAGAACGTCACTAACGCTGAATAATACACAAATCCAGCAAAAACCGATGTCTTCATACAAGAAACTCGACACAAAAAATCAACTATTTAATGATTCATAAGCCTTCATTTGTTTGTACCATAAAATTAAATATAGTTTATAATAGATGCATGTTTTATTAGAAATCATTCATTTATATATTTTTTAAAATAGCTCGTATTTTAATAACATTTTTTTCAGCTATGAGAAAGTGGCAACAAAAAGATATAATTACTATTTTCCAATTATTTTTCCTTTACTTTCAACAGAAATGGAGGTTGCCAAAATTAAAGAAATGACACTAAGAACTACAAAAAAAAAAAAAAAAAAAAAAAAAAAAAAAATAATATCTCAAAAATAAATTGAGATGCAATTTTCTAACAAATTGCGTTTAAAAATCCTTTTTTCCCTATACGACGGCATAAAAATTGACACTGTGCGATGCTCAGAAGTTAAAAAAAATTGCAATAGAGATTACCAGTATTTAACAGTACAATGATACATCTGCTTTATTTTACGGCTGGCTTCTGTAACGTAACATTATTTTTTAGAGACGACACTTTAATTGCTGGCCAAAAGAAATAGCATATCGGGGGCTAATAATAATAAAAACAACAGCGTCTCCTAATGGATGTTGAAATTTAAAATTAGACCAACACACATATTTTTAACTATTAACCTCTAACGCAAAATTTGGTGCATTTCTATTCCTAGAAACTGAGATATAACTATGAGGTTTATCACAAAAAGCATAGACTAACAGCTCATATCAAATTTGGTGGAATTCGATCCCACATTTGCCGAGATATAGCTTTCACGGAAATCGGGAAAAGCACAGCATAGTAACGCCACCACTTGTGTGAAGTAAGTACACCAGAACGCAATCAGTCCCGGTTTCTGTCAAGACCTAAGTAAATATCAAGTCTGATGAAATTTCATTTCGTAGATACAGCTGGTTGCTTGGTTGAATGGAGTTTTATGGCACAAAGTCCTTTTAGGGATATGCTGCGCCAAACGTAGGTACAGCTGTTCCGGAGATGTTGAGATATAGCTTTGAAGTACAACTATCAAAGAAATTGTGAAAAAACACTACATAGCAGTGCCACTTATTGCACTATATGCAACAAAACCTAATAGGCACCTATGCGTACAAAAGTCTGACTGAATCTAATGTTTGATAAAATTCCATTTAATTAGATTTCGCTATATATTATGGAAAACCTAGCATAGCAGCACCACCTGTTGGGAAATATACACCCAAATTTAACCCACAGCAATTTATATTAAGGTCTAACGGAATCTGAAGTTTGAAATTCCTTGCAATAGCTCCTGAAGAGGCCATAAAATGTGTGTCACAGACAGACAGACATAAAAAAATAGTCAAGTCATATTCAGGATATCCCAAAACCGGTAAATAATCCAAAAGTCAAAAATTTTCACGATGCCAGTTTCTTATTTAGTGCAAAGTAAAAATAATAGATAGGCTTATAGGCCCCTTATAAAATAAGCAATTACTCCTAGCATATATATATTTCATATTTCCTGATTTTGAGTTCTGTATACAAAACAGTAATACCAGAATAATAGTACATTCATAATGATAAAAAATGACCAGATCTGTTTGGTAATATAGATGCCTCAAAAAGTGTCAACATATTTTAAAATAATCAAATATGACTATTTTTTTTACCGCAAGTCATATGACATTTAAAATTCATAAATCGATTCTAAAATGTGATTGATATTACTTGAATTATTTCGTAAAAAATTATAATATATTACGTTATTTTAATTTTTAAAAAATTATGTGATTTTCTAAACAGTTATTGAACAGTTTCCCTTTTGACGTATACAGTTAATTTCCCAAAACTTTCAACAGTTTGGAGCCTGAAAATTCTTGCGTAAATTTCAACCCTAAATGTGATTAAATGAAAAAAAAAAAATCGATAGTCTGCATTCTCTCATAAAAAATTCAAAATCTTTATTTTACTTAAATACTCCCTAAACCTGTTGAGTCATATAGGTATTAATGACGTCACCATTTTAAGCAAACGTCATTAATTCTCCAAGCACAACGATAGAAATAAATGTATCTCTCAAAAGACAGACGATTTGTGACACTCTCAAAGTAAAAGTGCAGAATTTAGTCGATAATTCTGGAAAAGTAGTTAAAATAGAGAGAGAGGAGGGAGACGGATTATATCGCCAGGGTTTGGAAAGATTAATTACGATGATTTCGTTTGCAAGTGTACTTCAACTTCGACGTTTAACAAATGATGGCAGTTAAATGAGGAGCTTTAAAAGAATGTTCAGGGAAGTACTGCGGCGAAAAATGTTTCAGTGTAATTCATAATTCAATGTCGCGGGCCGGATTTTGTAAGGGAGGTGTTTTGATCCATGATTAGTCCAGAAAGCTACAAAATATGAATAAATCCACTGCTCGTGTTCTGTAGGAATGCATACAAACAGTATTTTAACGAATAAGTGTCTTGTGAAAAGCAGCAGAAAGAGAAAAGCAATTTTACCTATAATAAACGCAGCATAAAGTTGTTTCAAGATTTCATGAAAGGCATTTTCTAAGCATAGCAAACTGTCTTTGACAACTGACAGTCACTTTGACTTTTTGCATTTGAGCATTTAAAAGTGGCACCATTTAATAAGCAATGAAACGGCTTTGTATTGACATGTAATATCTTTGAGTCTAGTCTTAAAATATCTAAGCTTTTGTATGAAATCGCCAAAGTTATTTGATAGATAGGTCATTCCATCTTTCCATTTCAATTCGACCAGACCTTGCAAGTTGTTACCGACCGGTAGGTATTTTGGTTTGCGTACACATTACCCCTACTTTTGTAACCAATGCAATTTTTTTCTTTTCTAGATATTTCAGTTTTTAGCGTTTGGGGGAAGGATAGTGGTGAAAATTATGAATTTTTCAACAAATCACACATTTTTGAGCCTATATTTTAGATTACAGTTCCATCTTCAAAAAATTGTTTCTCTAGATTAAAAATCTGTATGAGATTCAAATTATGAGAATCAAATATTTTTTCTTCTACACAAGTTTAATCCAAAGCACTACTACTTCTACTTCCAGCTACCCTAAGAATTATAGAATTTCCCATTTCAAAAGATGTGACGTATTTAAATGAATAGAACGGCAATTAATGAAAATATTCTTTGACGATTGCTGCGGGATTGCAGACTGAAAGTACTGGGAAATTAAAATGAAATGTATATTTTAAACTTCTAACATCTGTACTATTATTATTATCTGTATTAATGAATAGAACGGTAATTAATAAAAATACTCTTTGACGATTGCTGCGGGATTGCAGGCTGAAAGTACTGGGAAATTTAAATAAAATGTATATTTTAAACTTCTAACATCTGTACTATTATTATTATCTGTATTAATGAATAGAACAGTAATTAATAAAAATACTCCTTGACGATTGCTGCGGGATTGCAGGCTGAAAGTACTGGGAAATTTAAATGAAATTTATATTTTAAACTTGCAACATCAGTATTATTATTATCTGTCACGATCATATCTGATATGATCACGATAATATCTACTGATAATATCTATCAGTATTATTATTATCTGTTTGAAAAAAAAGCACTTTTGTGCTTTTTTTTCAAAACCCCAATAAAATGTAAATATATATCGTTTTTGGGGTTTTTTCAAAACCTCAATAAAATATAAGTATTTATTTTTAAAAAAAAGCCTTAATTCATTTAATAAATATTGATTCAATAAGCTACATAAAATATCTTGTGGTGATCGGATGGGTAGTTTAGGAGAAAAGGTAAATGTAAAGCACCTAAATAGGTTACCCCTTAAAGTCTTTTGAGCAGAAGAATTTGGAGATAATCTCTCTATAACGTATTAAGTAGATTATCATTATATAATTAATACCCAATACTCTCACTGCTTTTAGACTATAAAATTATTACACAAATTAGGAAAGTTACTTAAATGTGATTAAGGGGTCTCAAGGAGTCTTAAAGCTTCAAAATTTTCGAAATCTTAATTTTTTTTTAGATGTTAAAATCCTATCTTTTCTGAACCTTTTGATATAATCGTTTCCTTGAAATTCGCATTATAACAGAAATTATGCCTTTTACAATTATACCCGCTCAATAGCTGAAGTGGCTGTTCCGAAATTTTGAAGTCGTTTTTCTCCAAATGGCATAACGCGCTGGGTATCTTAGAAACTTCTGAATGTTTTTTCATGAAATTTTCAAAACATATGTTTCATGTTAGTCTGCATAAACTGAACCTAAAATTTCCTTTTTATTGTTCAAAATAATATATTTTTTAGGTGATTATGTTGTTGAAATTTTCAAAATTTTGTATTAGCTAAATACAACACTGTATTAAAAATACAAAAATGTTTTAAATAGAAATTTATTTAGGTTCAGGGTAATTATTATAATCTGAAGTATAAATAGGCACCAAAATTTTCATTCTAGTTGCAAAACGTATTTTGTAATCCTGCACGTAAGCTGTTATACCAATTTTCTGCCTGTCAAATGTCTGACAGTTTGAGGCCCCCTATGAATGCTAATCTTTCAATTTTTTAAAAACATGAAATGAAAGAACATACCTATATCTTTCATCCTAATAAAAATTGTGTTTTAAAATCATATACATTTTAAGATATTAAATGATGAAAATGGACTTCGTTTTTTGCATTTTTTCCAATTTTAAGAGACCTGAGACCCAAATGAAAAAAAAAAAGTTTAATAAACTTCCTTGCTGCATAAAAAATTCAAAATCTTAAAACCCTTTCTTTTGACCAACCCAAATTATTTTTCTAAACCAATTGAATAATACGGGTATTAATGACATAGGAGCTTTAAACCAACGTCATTAATTTTCCAAGCACAAAGATAGAAATAAATACATTCTTCAAAAAACAGAAGATTTGTGACACTCTCAGAGCGAAAGTAGAGAGTTCAGTCGATAATTCTGGAAAAGTATTTAGAATAGAAGAGAGAGCAGAGAGACGGATTATATCGCCAGGATTTGGAAAGATTAATTATGATGATTTCGTTTACAAGCGTAGTTTAATAAATGAGGGCAGTTAAATAGTTTTAAAAGAATAAGGCAGTTAGTTTTAGGCAAGTATTGCGGCGAAAGATGTTTCAGCGTAATTCATAATTCAATGATGCAGCAGGATTTTGATCTGGAAGTGTTTTAATTCATGGTTATTCATTAAGCTACAAAATATGAATAAATTCATTCTAGTATTTTTTGGTCGAATGCATAAGGATGCGTAAAGAATGCGTAATGTAAAAAGCACAAAAAAGGGAAAGTAAAAATAACTATAATAAATATAGTACAATTTTGTTTCAATATTTCAAAAAACGCGCCACTATTTTCAGTTTCAGATGCAATGTGTGCACACGTGTTACCGCTGCTTTTTGTTATTTTTTCTTTTGCATTTTAGTATTTAAATGAAGAGTCTCTTATGAAGCACTGAAAAGGTATTATGTTGACATTATATCTGCATTAAATTTAATTTTTACGCAACTAAACATGTATATTAAATCCCCAAATCTATTTTACAGGTCCTTGGCTGTTGTAGCTATGGGCTATTTAGTCACTTAGTGATTCATTCCTTGAGAAGCTGTCCGTGTTTTTATAGTGTTTTGGAGGAGCAGAGTTACCGGAGAATCTCTCTATAATAACTGAAAAGGCTTTTTGTTGACATATTATATCTGCATTAATTTTTTACACTACTAAACATGTGTATTAAATCTCCAAATCTATTTTACAGGTCCTTGGCTGTTGTAGCTGTGGGCGATTTAGTCACTTAGTGATTCAGTCTTTGAGAAGCTGCCCGTGTTTTTATGGTGTTTTTGAGGAGCAGAGTTACCGGAGAATCTCTCTATAATAACTGAAAAGGCTTTTTGTTGACATATTATATCTGCATTCATTTTTTACACAACTAAACATGTGTATTAAATCTTCAAATCTATTTTACAGGTCCTTGGCTGTTGTAGCTATGGGCGATTTAGTCACTTAGTGATTCAGTTCTTGAGCAGCTATTCGTGCTTTTACAGTGTTTTTGAGGAGCAGAGTTACCAGAGAATCTCTCTATAATAGCTGAAAAGGCTTTTTGTTGACCTATTATACCTGCATTCATTTTTTACACAACTAAACATGTGTATTAAATATCCAAATCTATTTTACAGGTCCTTGGCTGTTGTAGCTATGAGCGATTTAGTCACTTAGTGATTCAGTCCTTGAGCAGCTGTTCGTGCTTTTACAGTGTTTTTGAGGAGCAGAGTTACCAGAGAATCTCTCTATAATAACTGAAAATGCTTTTTGTTGACCTATTATACCTGAATTAATTTTTTACAGCACTAAACATGTGCATTAAATCTCCAAATCTTTCTTACTACTTTCTTACTAATCCGAAAAATTTCTTACTACTTCTCTGTATTTTTTATTAAATTAGTTGGCATCATTTTTTGTAAAAAAAAGCATAGATATTTTTTTTAATATGGAACATATAGACAGGTAGATAAATAGGCAAATATTAATTTTACTTGTAAGTAAACAACGCGATTTCAAAACTTGCTTTAAAAATTTTAAATACTATAATTATTGAAATATTAAAGTTTTCAATTTATTTCCAATTATAAATAATTGAAAAACTTCCATTTGAATGAATTGAACTTATCTGACAAAAAAAAAAAAACTTTAAATAATTATTGAAAACTGAAAATTAAAGTACGATTGACGAATTTGCAGGGGCTAATGTTGCCCCTGATTGACAAAGAGACAATTTTCTGGAATTTTTTTTTTTTTTAATCCAAGGACGAAAAGTGATAAGGGGCGAATTTTAAAAAGACTTTTTGTTTGGCACGAATTTTCGTAGCACCTCAGAGGTGGACGGCAGATTATAGCCAGGGTTTGGAAAGATTAATATATGAAGATTAATTACAATAGTTTTATTGAAAGTGTACTTCAGCTTCGACGTTTAACGAAATGAGTTAAGTTAAATGAGGAAGTTTAAACTAATGTTCTAACACGCAATGGGACGAAAAGTGTTTCGATGTAATTCATAGGTACACGAAGAATTTTCGTCTGGGAGATGTTTCAATCCACTGTTGTTCATTAAAGCTATAATTGTTGAACATATTCATTGTTTAGAAAGTGCATAAAAATAATGTTTCGGTGAATAATAGCTGTGTAAAAATAATTAAAAGCAAAATAAATATATAAATAAGTAAAATAAAATAACTGCAAATAAATATAGCATAAACTTTTTTAAAAAATCCATAAGCGTTGTTTCTTCTTCAATGCAAAATTAAAAAAAATAAAGCTTTGAAACATCTACATGTTAATTTGTAACATCTATATGTTGATTTGTAACATCTATTAAGAGTCATAAAAGCTTTTTGTTTATTTACTTTACTAAACAAAGGTTTTTGAATTTATCTTATGTTTTTTTTATCTCCTTGGTGGGTGTTTACTTTTAAATTCTTTGCTTCCACTATTGCATAATTATATGATTTTTATTTACTAAAAATTTAATTTTGGGAGTAAATGAAAAAAAAAAAAAAAAAGAAAGAAAGAAAAAAAAAAGAAAAATGCAAGTTAACAAATTACAACGACCATTTGGAAAATGATTTTTTCAAAGACTAAAATTTAAGACATAAAAAATCGCACGGAGTTGATCATACATTACGCACGGGATGAATTACATTTTTCGGTACTGTAAATTTTTAAACTTCTACGGAGCTGGTCAAACATTACGTACGCCATGGATTAAACATTAATATTCCTGGACCAATTTTAAATGAAATTTCATTCTTAAACTTCTAAACATCCCACAATATTACTTTTTACACCGTCGTATAGAGAAAAAAATGTACTTTTAAATGCAATTTGTTTGAAAGCTGTATCTCAATTTGTTTCTGAGTTATTATTTTTTTGTGCTTTTTATTAGTTTTTTGTCATAGTGGCAACAGAAGTATCCATCTCTGTTGAAAGTAAAGTCAAAATACAGATTACTGTATAGACCAATCAGAAAACAAATAAAATACGGATTCAACCAATAAAAAGCTTCAGATATGTTTTAGATTTCCTACCCTGACGAGGACAATAACCATTTTTCCAAATGGTTAAAAAAAAACTAATTTGGTGTGACTTTTTTATTTTCTCAATAGCACCACAGACTACGACAAAGAGGATATTTACATTCACTTTATTAGTTATTTTGTTGTTACTAAAAAGGTTTTTTTCTCATCTTCCATATTCTTTACTAAAAAAAAACCTTGTTGAACACAGCAAAAAATTCAATGTAAATTTATAAGCACAGCAAATTACAGATGATAAACTAATAATAAACTTCTGCCACCGCAGTGTTGGCACGCCAAAGGAAATGCTAAAATCTTACATAACCACACAATATTTAGCATCAACGCCCTGAAATATAGTCTCATGCTCAAAATCTGAAACCTGTACTTCGTTAAATATAATTTTATATCACACATTTATTTATACCATTTTTACTGTCTTCTCATTAATTACTGCAGGAACTTGTAATTACAAGTCGAAAAGGACATCCATTTATCGTAATTAGAATCAGGAAAAGTGTCCCATTAAATCCTTCTAGATTCTAAACCATAAATCAATAAATCAAACGACGCGTTAAGAGAAGGAAAAAATGAAACTACTAAATTGAAACAGCATTTCCAATTTTATTTCGTCTTAAAGATATCGGTATCGTCACATATCTAAGTTGATGCCATTAATACTCGGAACTATGATAAGAATAAACGTATGTTACAGAAGAGAGAGAGAGAGAGAGAGAGATGATTTAACATCTCAATGATGCAACTAAAAGTGCAGCAATTACTCGATAATTCTGGGAATAAAGCAATTCAAATTAAGGGGAGATGGGAACTCACGAAAAATTACGTCATGTGGCAATGGAAGATTAATTATATTGATTTCATTTGGCAACTGTAGCTCAATTTTAACGCCTAACAAATGACAGCAGTTTAAATGACAAGTTCGGCAAATATAGTGTTTCAGACTAAAGTTGGAGCGGAACATATTCTCAGTTTCTTTTGATTACTCCTGTTTCGGTTATTAATTTTTATAGAGGGCATATTCAAAAATAAGAAATAAGAAATTATAAAAAGAAAATTTTCAACAGCTCTTGTTAAGGCATTTCCAATTTTAATTTCTTAACAGCACTGCGTGCTAAAATTAGAAATGCTTCTGCTGCATGCATAGCCTGATTTCCGCATGGGAATCCGCGCAGCTGCGAGTGTTGGGCAGTACCACTATTCAGGACTAGTGGCTGCCGCCTTAATTAAATGCAGAATTTTTGTCATAAATAAGGCGAAAATTATTATTCGGAAATAGTGATGAATGTTCGGTTCTCAAAAATGTTTAGTCTGGTCCTGGTTGCAAGTGAATTTGAAAATTGCGCATTTCGAAATCGGTTAATCAGTGTATTCCATAATTTATCACACTGGAAAACAAGTCGGAAATTGCGCGTCAAACGTGGCAAATGAGGTGCGTTCGTACTATAACTAGTTTTATAAATATTTTTTGCATCGCATATTGTACTGAATGTATATTTTAGTGCACTTCATAAGTGCATACGAATTGCTTTCTGTTCGAAAGGCTGTAACATCATTAACATACACTTGAAATAATTTCTTCCCTTGTCCGTAATGTAACGGAAAAAATTTGACTGTCCCTATAATTAAACTATGTATACGATTTTCATAAAATTTGAAACGACTCGACAAAATTTTGCAACAATTATATATTTAAAATTTCAAACCATTTGGTTGAGTAGTTTTTGCTCTGTTATATGATGGCGGATATACAGACAGACGGACCGAACGACGACCATAGGTGCTACATATTTATATAATTACGAACGCACCTAAAAAGAGAAATGTTTCTTGATATAGCAAGTTTATGAAAATATATAACATATTCCGAATTACCCGCGATTCCGAAACACATACCTTTATTCTCAGAAACCACTATCTTTTCGGTATTTAAAGAAACATTTCTGAAAAATATTCCGAAACGTTTTCGAGTATATTTTTAGCTGCGTAACAGAACCTTTGTATGCAAGAAAAATAGAGTGATGTTAATTTACATTGTCAATTTAGTATGTTTGTCTCGGGATCATATTTCTTTGAATATTGAAAATGTTTACTCCAAAATCGATAGCATCTGAAAAACCGACATTTTGTGTTGAGAAAAATGATTAATGCACAGTAGAAACTACCCGATAAATTTTAAGGGAATTGCAAGTAGCAAAAGAAACTTTTGTTTCAGAAATTCTTCTTTAAATATCGGAAATCTATTGGTTTCTAAGATTTCTAAAGATAAAGGAACGCTTTGCGGATTCGTGGGTAGCTCGCAAGATGTTATACAGACCAAAATTTTTTTTGACGCATTTTGAAATTCGATATAACTCAAGTATTTGATACCGTACGAGTGGGCGGTTTGTACGAAATTCCTCTCATGATAGAAAATTTTGTATAAACAAAAAAAAATAGTTAAAAATATTGCTCATAGATGGCGAAACATTTTCAAAGGGGATAAAAAAAACATCAAAAACACGTTGTTATTCAATCTACTACAACGCGTACGCTCTTTGTAATTTGAATAACATCCAAAATGATACTCAATTTCATTTTAATGTTGAAATATGGTAGTACATTGCATATGGAGTCCATTTTTTTTTTTTAAGTATCAGCAAATTTTGAGTTTTAATTTATCAGGATTCTGTAACATTTCAAGAAAAATTTGCCGGTTTAGTTTCATTTTTCATGTCATGCATTTTTGGAGGGGACTATTAAATGGAATTCAAAATTTAAATCAAACGGTACGAAATTCGAGAAACTGATCAGCCAAATATCGGTTGAATAAGGCTATAAATGATGTTATGCAACCTCTTTTTCTTTCATGATAAACCAAACCGAAAATGAAATTAATACCAGTTATCCTCATGGATCTGAGGATGTCATATAAGCTCTCAGAATTTTAAAATTTCAATTCGTTTCCGATATATTAATTTTATTGTAACTTTTAATGAAGTTTCTCTAAATATGACAACTGAATTATACTCTATTTTTTGTGAAAGAAACGGAAAAAAAAAAAAAAAAGACGTTAAATAATAAGATATCGGCTGCTACTTAAAAAAGGTGAATAAAATCTTAATTTTTGTTTTGCTTGACTAGATCGATTTAATGATTTTTACTTTCCATTACCTTTTTCAAAATCATGATGAAAAAAAAAATTATATGACTTACTTCAACATTTAATAAAATTATTATTCAAAATCTGAAACAGTTTATTATTATTGATCCGCATGAAATAACATTTTCTGAATTTGTTTAAAATGTAAGTAAATGGACTCTGATAGAATTATAGAGTGTTGGGGATGAAGTTTGACAATACGTTACAGGGCATACGATCAGATTAAAAGTTTTTGTGCAAGCTATAGAGACCGATACTACAGAACTTCACGACACTCTTCTGGGAGAATTCGCTTAGACGAGTTAGGCAAGTAAACAAACTTTACTTTAGCAATAATGGTAAATCTCCAAATTTTTATCAAAAATCCTCTTAATGAAGGGAAATTTATTAACCGTATGACGCCATTTTCTTTCAAAAGCATTATAACTGCATCAAAATCACGTATTTTGCAAAATGTAGTTTTTGAAATATTCAGTTAATTACATTATAAACACGATTCCATGCTTATAATTAGAAATTAAATAAAATTAATATTATAGGGTAACTCTCTATGGCAATAGTTTTTAAAGATTGAAATAAAAATTCTTAGAATGCAAATACAAGAAATATTTATGCATATTTGAAATTCTTATACATATACTCATAATGAAAACAAAAAGTGTTAAATAAAATTGGAATTAAAATGGCAGATGGCCATCTCACCTTAAAGCCGAGGAGAGATTGCCATCCAATACAAGAAAGAAAAAGTGAAGTTAAATAGCAAAAAAATAACATATTTCATATAGTTAATCATGAAAAACATATAGCAATTTGTAAAGCTGCAGTTATATGATGGAAAATGAGTGAATAAAATTCGAATAAAAAAAAATTTGAAGTACAATTTCAATACTTCACTTTCCGTAAAACCTTACTACATTTTTTGCAAAGGTCATGATATTTGTACACGTTTCATGGAACCATTTTAGGTACCTCATGCATTGTTTCCAGACATCCTTTTCGAATGTGATATTATATTGTTTTGCACAACCAACACAATGATCCTAGTCTGATTCTATTTACTCGGAATCTATAGAATCTGATAATTTAAATTAATTTCGTTTTCTACGCTACTGGAAGTTTTTTTTTTTTCCTCGCCGTAGTTTTAGGTTTATTACGTTAATTTAGTTTATTTATCAACTTTATCAGTTTCTGTTATGAAAGTTTCTGACGTTTTTCAGTGTTTTCTGAAACAAATAAATCGTTAGGTCTTATTATATTATTATTATTATTAAAATATTTATCTTAGTTAAAATTTAAACAATTATATCAATTAATATATTTATATAACATAAATGTTATATATTTATTTTAAATTTAATTACATTTAGTTAAAATCATCACTCCGTATAATTTTGAACAGGGTTCGTACGGGTACCGTTATTTCCAATGCCAAGTATCAGAATTTTTTTATAGAAAAATAAATCTAGTATAAACGGACGAAATTTCGCCTTATTTTAGGAGAGATTTTCCATAAGAAAATATTGGTACCGAAGAATGTTGAAATATTGATTAAAGGTGGCCATCTCTCCTCGATTTCATGTGGCCATCTCTCCTGAAATTAAAGGACTGATGGTCGCCTAATTTAAAGCATCAGTAGCCATATTATACGTCTTTGTGTTAGGCTTAGAAGTAAAGATTAGATTATATACGTGCCTTAAAAGTCCATATAGTGAAGAATATATATAACGTCCGTACTGCAAAACATTCAGGTACCTAAGTTAAAAAAATATTTAACCACTAAATTAAATAAACGTTAAAATTACATTTACTTTTTATAATCGAAAAACACAACTTCACGTCGCAATAAATAAACTCGTTGAACTATTTCATACGAACAAAGTTTATGTTGCAATCTATGATCAAGTTTTGGAAATATTTAGAATGACCATCTATACTAGAGTTGCCTTAAATAATTTTGAAAAGTAGAATTAAGTTTTCCTCCGAAAAAAGTGATAGATTCATACAATGTAAATGCAACAAATTAGGCACCATCGTTAAAAAAAATCACGTGTAAAAACGTTCTCAAGGAATTATTGCTCTGTCCAATATAGAATGCAATGTATCGTTACCGTACTATAACAACGAAACAAAAACAAACAATAAAATTGCATATATTTGTATTATTTAGAGGAGAAATAAAAATAATTGAAAACTAACAAGAAAGAAAAATCATGCGTCAAGCATAAATTACGAAACAGTTTCCAGTCTCCAGTTCTTTTCGTTGCCTTGTAGATGAATTTATTTATATTCTCCAAACATTGCTTAGTATACTAAATACAATTTAACTGAAAAATGCATAACACAATTAAAAAACACCCTTAAGCAATTTACGGTCATACACAGTAATTGCGAATTATTTTGTGTAACACTGTATATGATCCACAGAATTTATACACACCACGTAGATCGCAGAAAATTATTTCAAGTTAAAAACTTATACCAATAGTGAAAACGCACTTAGAGCATTTATCGCTCATAAGAAGTATTGAAACCGAATTTTTTTGCGTGACCATGTAAATGTATGATAAATGTTTTGCACTACATATGCAACAGAAAGCATATTTTAGTGCACCTCAAAAACCAACAAAATAGACCTTAACAACATCCATAAATTGCATGACAATCCGCGTATATTTACGACAGATAGAGCACGATCAGACGGCAGATTGTCAAACTGAATTCATAAACTATTTTCAACTGTGTTGGTCAGCGTAAAAAAAATGTTCCGGTAGATTCTATGTTGGAAGTGTAGAATTAAGACCAAGAAGGGGAAGTTAATTGAATGTAAATATTTAACTATTGGTACTAACACAAGATTTTTTTAAACCATGGAACGAACTAGAAAACCTAGGACTAAAATAAAATAGCAATATAATAATTTGGTATGATGATATTTTATATTAGCGCGCTGATTAGCTTTAGACGATTTATGGAAAACATGGGCTTCGAAATGAAAACCGAGAAAAACTATTATTTCTGTTAAAACCAAAACAGAACAGAAAAAGAAATATTTTATTTTAAAGGAAAACGGTACGTTAACTGGAAATTTAAAATATTACGGTTAGAAGTCTGAATTATAGAAGTTTTACATTAATTATAATAAAAGACAACGTCAAACCAGGAGCGTGACAGACACTTCCGGAGAAGTTATGCCAAGGCTGTTATAGGAAAAGCATGATTGTAAGGGAAATTTAAAATTACATTGCGTTAACTATAGTACAGGACTATTACAAACGATGGACTCGATTTAAAAAAAAATCATGTTTTCGAAACTACTGTACATATTACAATAAGTGATACATGAATTTAAAGAGAAATATACCAAGTTTTTTTTCAGTTACAAATGTTCGATGTGTTGTTACATGGTACTCTTGTTACATGGCATACGTCCAATCTGTAATCCAGTTCGTCCCAAACATTTTGAAGCATCACTCTGTCAATGGTTCTGAATTCGGCACAAATGCTTTCTTTAAGTTCTGAGAGTGTCAAAGACATTGTTTATGTACCACCAGTGCCGAAAACAAAGTGTTCAGAACTTAAAGAACGCATTCGTGAAGCTTGCAGAACCATTGACAGAGTGATGCTACAAAATGTTTGGAACGAACTCGATTACCGATTGGACGTATGCCGTGTAACAAAAGGGTCACACATCGAACATTTGTAACTGAAAAAAACTTAGTACAGTAGAACCTCTTTCATCCGAAACTCTTTTAACTTTCTTTCTCTCTCGGTTAACCGAAATCCATTTTCAAAGCTTTTTTTAATTATTATTATCACATTCCTTTTGTGCAAAATCCATTTTGAAAGCTCTTTTCTTTTTTTTTTAACTATCCTATTCCTCGTGTGCAAGAGGTCCTTTCCGAACTACGTGTAGATATAAATATTTTCGATCCCCTTTTCTTAGAGTTCCTTTGAATTTAACTTCAGCTCCCGTAAGCTGCGGAGTAGAACGAAGAAAACAAATTAGCAATTCTGAAGCTTTTGCAAAAAGTTTGGCATGGTTGCAGAAGCAGAAAGACTGTCATACTGGTGAATTAATAATATTAAAAAACTCCGTGATAGAGCTTCAAAGCAAAGACAATCGAAACTGCGACAAACAAAACATTTTTTCAAACCCTTGTGATATATGTAAAAGGTACTTAATTTCAAAGTAAAAATTCAGGTCATTTATTCTTGTTTCTATTTTGCTATCGCTTTATTTTTATTAAGCACTTGTTACCATAATAAGAACTATTGAATATATCTCTCCTCAATCTTAAAAAGGAAGCATTCTCGATTATTCGAAAATTTCGATTTCCCGAAAGATGGTCGGTCCCAATTACCTCGGATAATCGAGGATCTACTGCATATTTCTCTTTAAATATATATATCACTTATACTAATATGTGCGGTAGTTTCGAAAATATGATTTTTTTAAATCAGGTCCATCATTTGAAATAGCCTTATATTTACATACAGTGGCAATTGAATGTAAACATATACGGCCTTTCGCGAGATACCGTCAATTTGGCGCGACAAAAGTGTCACTATAAACAAGGTCAGATTTGCGCCAATTAGTGTACTTTCTCTAAAATCTCACTCAAATCTCAAATTGACTCAAACTGGACATCTCCCGTAATCGGCAGCCCAAATAGAACTAGCGCATTTTGTCTGTTCTGTTTCGGCTAAAATTATTGTATTCTAGTAATGAGACGTGAATCTTTTGTAGCAAACATGCAATCTTTTACTGAGTTGCAACTTTCTTAAGTTGCTTTTGGTTTTTGCATGCTTTTTCCAATTTAACCATATGTTTCCTTTAACCACCTTCAAGCCGGTAATGCTCACGATTGATTCGATGTCTTTAAGTGGTCTCTAATTGTAAAAAATTAACAACAAAATTAATGAAAGAATTTTTTCCTGATATTTTTTAATCAAATATATGATTTCTAAAAACAGTATGAATTTTCTACGCTGCTTTTATAAGATTTATATGTTGCTTTCAAATACTTTTGAGTAATTATAATGGACGAAATTCCCTATTTAATTTACTATTATAAATCATTGTTTTTCACCCGTAACAGCCGTACTTGTCTAGTCTTTCTCAAATTTCTAAATTTTCTTTTAAAGAGATATTATGTCTTGAAAAGAAATTGGCTCAAATCAACCATACTACATTTCATAAAATAAAATATTCAAAACTAATTTTATGAAGTCTGTTACAAGAAACTATTTCTTATATTTTAATTCAGTTAAAGCAAACCGAAAGTCGTTGAGAAATTTTTTATTCATTCAATTTAAAGAATGTTTGAAAAGCTGTTTTCAAAGTACTTTATTATACGAAGAATTAAAAAAAAAGATTTGGTTACTTAGCCAATCAATAGATATAATCCTTTCTAATGTCTTGAGCTTAACAGAAAGTTTTTTGAATGAGTGCAAATCTGATACAATTTTTGGAATAAAAATACTTTTCATTGATTAAAAAAAAAGTGGAGCATAAGTTTAAAGCTTATCGTTAAATTCTTTAAATAGCTGTTGAAGCGAAATGAATTACGTAGTTAATTTTATGAAAAGATAAGTTTTAGATGTTTAGTTTAATTCCCTGAAGTATGTAGAATTTGGTGTTCAGTAAAAAAAAGGATACTAAATATTGCGAGGCGTCATCGGAGTTTATATTTCCATTAAGCGTAGTTTAAAATATTTCTCAATTTTAGCATCAACAGATAATGCGAATTTAAGGAACATTATCTTTTAAGCGACGCTTTTACTTATTGTTTTCAGTCACCGAAAAACGTTGTACCATTATTGGGTGACAGTCCCTTCGGGACTGTCAACTGGGAAAGAGTCATGACACGGGTTTAATCAAACACAATATCTTATTTATAACTCTAAACAGTGAAGCAGGTAGATGTAAATGCAGCCAATAAAAAAGCTTAGTATTATAAAAGACAAAAAGAGGGAGGGGGAGAAATGCTTTAACAAAAATTGTTAAATGCAACTCCTGTAATTCGTCTCCAAATGACATCATCGTGCGTTCTACAAGAACATTAGCAATTCTCTTTAGTCAGATAGCACTATAAATGTAATCCCGTAGATTTCAGTAGAAAGCTCAACTTACCAAATTTGCGAAAACTCACAGTCGAAGAATCTATCCAAATTGTTAATCGGAAACTTCACTTGAAATCAACACGTGGATCGAATTGCGCGAGAGAACTCTCAAACTTGAGGGACAGATACGTTCCAAATTAACTGAATCTATCCGCTACTGCATAAAATATATCTACTACACAACTACAGTTACCTAATTAACATACTGCAAAAAATAACCGTGACAACAAATTCCCGAAGATACATATGCACTTTGTGAAACTTAAAGAAATGACATAATGGGTCTCATTTGCGCACAAATGTTAGAATTCGGGACACCACGATGACAAGCAAAATCTCAAAACTCACTCGTCTACTAGAGTACCCTAATAAAAGAGCAGGTATGTACTCTTTCACAAATGTTAAAAGTACCCCGACCATGGAAGGAAGCCACTGTTGCAATAATTGTCGTGTTATAGAGCAGTGGCTCTTTATTGATTCATTTATGTGTGCTTATTCATCCAAAAAATTACATGCTACCATCTTCAACTTAATTATTATGTTTTAATTGAATCTGAATTATGAAAGATACTTCATTAGTTATGTAATTATCTATTGTTTAGTGTATTGCGTGGTGTGTATAAATTTCATAGATCATATAAAGGGTTGCACGACGGAATTTGCACACAATATCGGATATGGACTGCAATTGCTGAAAACTGATTTTTACTGAGTTATGTGTTTTTTAAATAGCTTATTTAGATATGTCATTTCATTGTTTGAAAAAATGAAATTCCTTTATAATATTCTATTACCGAAGGTAAATATTTCATAATCTATGCCTGATGTATGATTTTTCGTTTCTGTTAAGTAATTTTAATTGCGTATCTTTAGTTATTAATTGTTTTATTAAATACTTTAATGTTTTCATGAATGTCACTGGGGTCACTTTTAAAGCATTATTGACCCTAGTTCTTTTAAGACCCCGTTAAAAATTTAAAATTTAATATGGACATAGCCACTAAAATTAAATTATGGAATGATTATCGGTAGAAATATGAAATATAATCTATAAATATTTAAGAAAAAGACATTAGTATATTTTAATTCAACCATGAAAGAAAAAAAGCCATTTATTTAGTTTCTAAATGTTTTATTTGCTTCATATTAGATAGTCGAGTAGATAAAGGGATGGTTATATTTGTATAGTTAATTTTCAATCAGAGCCGATGCAATCATTATTTTTCTCAATTACTTATATTGTTAAATGATATAAATGATGTGATAAATGGAGATAAATTAGAAAATAATTGCTCCTTGATATTGCAGTTCATTATTGTATTAAACAGAATTGTTTGATCACCGTACCTTATAATTAATTGTTTATTTGTTGTCTATCTATTCTTTTGTTGTAAATGTTAACATTTGCTTCGGTGACTTATTATTAAAAGAAATTAATAAAGGTTTCGTGTTATATAATTTAAACAAGACAAATAAAAAATTTAATAACGGTTTTTGCATCATTTCATCGATCAAAAAGATCATTACCTGTCGTGACTTAGTAATTTAAAACTCTTCAATGGGTATAAGAATTTAGTCTATGATATCACAGAACAGGAAACTCCAAAGAACAATTATTAGCATAAGGTATTCTTCGAATAGTTCTCCTATGACCCTTTTTTTTTAAATATTGTCACTGAAAACAATAAAACGTCGAAGTAATTTCAGAAATGACTATACAGAGATAACTCAGCTAAGAAAGATAATGTGTTCTGAAATCACCTTCATTAGTCGAAATTCCGTTAACCTAAACATGATTTCCACATATTTTTTTTTTATAGAAAACAGCTTAATTTGTTATTAATGTTGCCACGAAATTAAAGATAAGTTTTATAAAATATTACAAAGAACCTAATAAAAGGTAAACAATATTAATTTTCCACTAGTTTGATATAAACAGATTTTCAATCAGATGAAAGACAAAGAAACGTAGAAGGAAAAACTGACGATCTTTATTTCATACTTACACAACGCTTTTACAAGTCTTCTTCCAAAATTTCAAAAATTCTTCAAAGTAAGTGTTTTGATTTTTAGTAGCTGATGTGTGACTTTTTGTTGGATAAGAATTGGAAAAAAATCCAGGGCTGTTTTGAGCTTATCTTTTTTTCCAGAATGTTTTAAAAGTGATTCGGATACTTCTCTTCAACCAAGACACAATTATGTTTATTTTAGCTTTATTGGGACGACACTTTGAAATCAAAGACGGAAATTTTTGACAGCAATTCAACACTTTTTTAATATCGTCTGCTGGTATTCTTTCTTTTTTACGGGTATACGAGTATCCCTTCTCTTTTTAACCTTCCTTGTCCTTTCCATGATCCAGCTGCTTTTTCAACTCTTCAAGATAATCTGTTGCCAGATGCATAGTGTGTTTGTACTTCAACTAATTCTTTTACGTCATTTACCTCTAAATCTAATGGTTTTGCTAAGGAGACTATCTTATCTACTATTTCGTCATTTTAAATATCAAGTTCCTTAGCAGTATCTTCACCATCTTGAACACTGGAAACAGCACTTTTTAATTTGCAGCAGTCTAGCTCTAATTTTTTTTCAGGCACCATTAAGTGTCATAACTGACAATTTGTCACATGCTATGATCATAACTTAAACAGCATGAATAATATCATAATGATCCTTCCAGAATTCTCTCATAGTCAGACTGGTACAGGAAAATGTATCAAAACATCTTTTGAAATGTGGTAAACGTTCAAAAGATTTGCAATGTTTGCAAAAGTTTGCAATTGCGTTATGTTAGACACGCATCCAATAAAATATTTCTTAGACGAGGAATTTAAAAAAAAATCTTCGTTAGCCAAAAAATTCGTTAATTGAGGTATTTGTTAGACGAGGAATTAAAATAGCGAAATAAATCTTCGTTAGCCGAAAAAATCATTAATTGAGGTATTCGTTAACCGAATTGTACAGGTTCCCCTCCAATAATGTAACCATGCTGTATTCGCCAACATATAGGTATTTAGCACCTTTTCTTTTTAAATCTTTCGGATACGTTGGAAAATGTTTATGACTTCGGTTCGCCTGTCTGTTTTCACTCTAAGTTACGTAAATGTACTTCGATTGTCCGGAAACTATTATATGTTACAGAACTTCACTACAGTATGGTCTATAGAAAATGGTGTGTTACAACATTTATCGATCGTTTTCAGGAAAACACGAAACAACACATATAATTTATGGTCTATGGAACGAATGTTTTAAATACACTTTAATGACGTAATACTTCTGAAAATATAACGAAAACGATATGCAATGTTGGGATATGTTACAACATGTTCTCTTAACCCTTTGAGGGGCAAGCATAATGTCTTTGTAATATTGAATTTTTACCGGAATAGTCGAATTTTTTTATTTTAGATAAAGAAAAGCTTTTTTTCATCATTTTCCCTCCAAATTTAAAAATATAAAATTTAGTTCAAAGTTTCTGGTGCGAATCTTTTCTAAATTAGGTGGGATATAATATGGATGTGGAATATAATATATCTCACCGTCCCTCAAGGGGTTAAGAAAACAGCGTGTGAAGCATTTATCTTTCGTTTACACAAGGACATATAAAAGGATTTTGATATATCATAGCCGAATTATCTGATGTCTGTTTTTAATGATCCGATACTGTTTCAATTTGAATATGTTATAGTTTGAAATTTATATGTATATTATTGAGAATTTATTATACGACAATTTGGTATAGAAAATTATGTGGGGAAACGTTTATAGTTTCTGTTTACAAGGCCATACCATTCCAAGCAGCGCTGCACAAATATAGTCAAACTATATTACACAAGAACGCTTTTCAGCTGAATTAGGGGATCTCAGGACTCTTAAGATTGAAAAAAAAAGACTATTTTCAACATTTAATATCTTAAAATGTATATGATTTTAAAACAACATTTTTATTGGAATGAAAGATATAAGTACGTTCTTTCATTTCATGTATTTAAAAAATTGCAAGGTGCAGAATTAGCATTTATACCGGACTCCAAACTGTCAGATATTTGACGAGCAGTAAATTGGTATAACAGCTTACGCGCAGGATTACAAAATAAATTTTGCAGTTAAAAGGAAACTTTTGGTGCCTACTTATACTTAAAATTGTAATAATTACTCTGAATCTAAATAAATTCGTTTTTAAAGAGATTTTATATTTTTAATACAAAGTTGTATTTTGCTAATGCAAAATTTTGAAAATTTCAACAGTATAATCACCTAAAAAATATTTTTTTGAACAATAAAAATTAAATT
The DNA here is from genome assembly GCA_963932465.1 of Maratus speciosus. Lineage (NCBI taxonomy): Eukaryota > Metazoa > Arthropoda > Arachnida > Araneae > Salticidae > Maratus > Maratus speciosus. Next base: position 463,059,647 of record OZ010790.1, read on the forward strand.
TTACGTTCCGTTTATACAGACTAACATGAAGCATATGTTTTGAAAATTTCATGGAGAAATATTCAGAAGATTTTGAGATATCGTGCGCGTTGGGCCGAAAAAACGTCATTTGGAGAAAAATGATTTAAAAGCGGGTATAATACTAAAATTGAGCGGGTATAATACTAAAAACCATAACTTCTGTTCTAATGGGAATTTTAAAGAAACAATTATATCAAAATGTTTAGAAAATGTAATAGTTTAACACCTAAAAGAATTAAAATTTCGAAAATTTTGATGCGTTAAGAGTCTTGAGACCCCTTAAACTATACTGTGTTATGGTGAGCATATACTATGAATAGTTCTTAGATTGGAACGCCTAAAATAATTCGAATATATCACCATTTATACACATTATAGCTTAAAATAATTTGCAGAAATATCATAAGTTTTTAAAATGAACGAAATGTTAAATTTTATACAAAATGCTAAATTTGTCAGCCACGGACGCATTATTGTTCCAACAAAAGTAATGTAGATATTAGTAAGGAGACGGAGAGATAATTGTGAATAATATATTAGTGAATCGTTTTAGAGATAGATCTTAGCACGAACTTAATGATTTGTAGACAAAATTTGGATCCAACCACTTATTTGGAATATTCCAGAAATAAAGACTCTACGATACATAGGCGTTTAATTATCTAACACAGTCAAAATTATCTGAGATACATAAATCTCTCGAAACGAGCGTCCAGCATATGACTTTTTATTTTTGAGAGTAACAATCATCACCTTTCCTAAAAGCAGAATTTATGCGATAAAATACAACGAAGATTACTATTCGAAAAAGGTTGTATTTAAATATATAAGGAACGTGAGTACCTTATGGCACGTGTATGATGTAACTCTCATCCCGAAAGGGGTAATGTAATGTATGAAGCAAGGGGTAATATGTATGAAGCAACAATGGAATTTTTCAAGATTTTTTGTACTTCTAATATTAAAAAGTGTTTTATAAATTATGCATGATACGTATCTATGCGTGATGGATTTTGTTTCTTGCTCACTATAAGTATAGTCCCAATGAAATTCGCCTGAAAAATTAATAGAAGTTGATGAACTGTGAATCGAACAAAAATAATCCACTTTGAACAAAAAATAATGAATATTTCGTAATAGTGTTCTCATAATGTTTTGAAGTGCTTCATTAATTCAGCGTGACATAATTTTTTCTTCCTCAGTTTTTATTATTGTTATATTTTTATTTCTCTATTTTTATTTTTTTGTATGAAATCAGGACTATAGAGGAAAAATAAGTAAGCTGTAAGTATTTTTAAGCTAAAAGTATGTAAAAACGTTTACCAAAATAATGCTGAGGAATTATGAAAAATACATTATGAAAAATAGGAAACTTTCTTTAGAAACAAAACATTTAGATGATACTAAGTAACGATTAATCTTGTAAACTTTGAAAGTTTTTACTATATTCATTTTATCTTTTACGGATAATTAACCCCAGAACAAAGAATTGCAGAGCAATGTTCTTCCGTGATAACAATAACTTAGACGTGAGAAGCTTGTATCATTTTATAGAAAGAAATTCATAAACCGAAATGAACGTTGCCAGCACCAGTGATTTCTCATTTACTACTCTTGTGAAATCTTGTTTTCTGCCAAAAATAATGGTAATGAGGTTTTTCTTTATCATTTCCGACGGAATTATGCAATTATTCAAGAGACTAAATCTTTAAACACGTCATGTAATTGTTCTATTTAGCTTTGAAACGGCCATTATCCTGCTCCCTCGCGTGCAGAGAAGAGAAGAAATTTAGAGGTTAAAGCCCCTCTTAGAGCAATAAAATTCTGATAAGAGATCTATAAGTTTAATTTATGATGATTACACCATTAACTAACGTAAAAAAAACACAAGCAAGCAGAATAAATAAAGTATGTATCTGTAAACTATGTAATGTATCCAAAGCCCTTTATGTGGCTTAGTGTCCTGCACGGTCGAAATCGCAAAATTCTGCTTGATCTGAACCCAAAATCTGCATACAGGGTGTCCACATGTGTGATGTTAACCACATATATTTGTCTTAAATTCCGTAGGAAATATTAATTACTAAATTACACTGCTATTTCAATTAGACACTCATTTTCTTCTGAAAAAGAATCCATTTTCTATCATTGAAAATTCTTTCTTTTAGTATTTTCTTTTTAAATTTTAATAAAAGCCAAATAAATGATTGTAAATTATCTAGCTACCGTTACAGATTTTGTAAATAAAAGCATTTGATTTACCTGTGATACATTAGTCTTTAGATTACTTTTAGATTACTTTTAATATTAATTTAGTAGCTCATAAATAAAGTATTTCACTGATTAATTAGGCAGTAATCATAGATAACTTGTAATTTCTTTTTAAGATAACCATTTCAAAAATCAAAAAGAATTATTTAATTTGTCAGTTGATTGCAGAATCGCCTTGCATACTCTCAATCTAAATGAATTATTGACTTATTGAAAATTATTATATTATTTGATGAAATAATAATATATAAGTCATCAGATTTATTTTACTGGGGTTTTTCTTTTTTCGCCAAATTGTGTCTTATTTTTATATTTTTGATCAAAGTTTGGCGTGTTTTTTAACTAATGTATACCAAGACAACAAAACCCGTATACACGACTGCTCGTGGCAGAAGATTCTTACAAAATTGTATAATCTAACAATAACACCTCCCTGCTTTTAAATTTCTAACCAGCCTTATGGCTGGTAACATGTAAGCAACATCAATAAATCAAGCATCCGGTTGTGCGTAAAGAACTTGTCCTTGTTATTTAATTATGAATCTTGGCTTTCTATGTTTGCAGCTTTGATTTACCACGGGATCCGAACTTAGAAATTGGGTTCTTGCTAACGTAATGTATGTCCCTGATGCTTTTACAGGCTTATAAAAAATTTAATGTATGGGGGGGGGGGGGAGGGGGTTCAAGAAAATCAACTCACAAGCCACAAGAACAGGTCACAAGCTGAAAATGTTTACATTATGCTTGTGATCTCCGAGACAAAATTTCGGAAGTCATCGATTCAGTCACACCTGACATACTGCTCAATGAGATTAAATATCGACTGGGCATTCTGAGAGCTACGAAAGGAGCCGATATCGAAGTGCATACATAACAAAAATGTAAATTTTTCAGTCAAATAAACGTTTACAGCAAAATAAACTTGTTGACAAATCAATAATGCATACAACAAAAATTAAAAGTTTTTTTTGGGGAGGAGGGGGGGGGGGAATCAGCAAAATAAACTTCTTGTGTTGCTACTCATGATATCGCTAACCGCAAATCTATAGAACTCATAGTTTCCGTACAATTAACATTTGAAATCAGGGAGGTTTCATGTTGGACCTCTGTACTTCTTTCCTAAACCGATCAGAACCTAAAGCCTTTAAGTCTAAACTGACAAAACCTAAATCCAAAATAATAATAAAAAAATTAATGCGAAATTTTTAATTTTATATTTTTATTTAAAAAAAATAATGAAAAAAATGAATGCAATTTTTTAAATTTTATATTTTTATTAAAAAAACAAAGAAAAAAAAAAGAGATTTTTACACTTCTGATGACAATGTGAACATAATTTCGGTGAATGTCAGACAGGTTCCACCACTTTCTTGCTTAAAATAAATCTTTCAGTGAAATTCAGATTTCTTGGGCCCTAAATACAAGACATCTGGACGAAAAGACAGTGAAAAATTATGTTGTTTTGGTGCAATTATAGTAATTTATTCTTTCAGTTTTAGGAATGAAAATGTTTGTGATGTCATTTTTCCCTAGTGGAAGAATTTCACCATTCTGTTTTTAATGCCTCATATCTAAATCGCCAAAAACGAAGACAAACCTTTGATTGGATACCAGTTATTACTTGCACATGATCACCATAGACGCGCGTTTATCATCACCATTAGCCATAGGCGCCACCACGTATGAGCAAGATAGGGCAAATGATCTCCATTAAAAGAAATACACTAAAGTGGTAAAAATGATTCAATTCTATTATTCAATATTATAATAGAACATTTAGAATCATATATGACTAAAGGTAAAAAATTATGAATCTTGTCAAAAATCTTCGTTTATTGTATCTTTGGAAAGGACTATAATAAAAATTAAATAAATAAATGAACATGACAGAAAAAGATGATTCAGTCCGAAAATTTCTCTTTTAAATTATTATAAATTACTTATAAAATTTATAATTTTGGACATAAACACTTATGGCAGTCAATTCGTACATATTTCTTTGCTTTGTCATTAAAATTCATAAATCTTAAACGGCTAATCAAGTAATTGAATGACATCAACATTTAACTACTTTTTCAAAGATTTTGAGGTATGGTTCGATGCATTATCGTGCTGGAAAATTAATTTTTTATGCCCTAAAGGCATTATATGTCAAAATTTTTGCTTCTGAAATACGAGTGTACATTCCTGAGTTTATCTTCTTGGAACTCTGAATAACTAAATTAGTTCTACCTGGATCTGACTCAGCACTAGAAATCTAACTCATCCTCTTTTATTTTGACAGGTTTATGGAGCGTTTCTATTCCTCTTCAAATCATGCCAGTATTAACTTATAACTTTAGGCCAGTGGTCCCCAACCTTTTTTTGGTTGCGCACCCCACCTATGCATCTCTAAAATCATATACCCCCCTCCCTTCTATATCATATAAATCTTATTGCATAAAAAATAAACTTTTAATTTTCCGGAAGGATCCGATAATAGCATTGACTTTGATAAGTGATTTCGCATTCTTAAATTTATCAAAATCATATTTTTTTATTACACGGATGTTTTTAACATGCCTCTATGAATGCAATGAGGCCACTGATCTTCGCATTTACATCTACAAAAGTTTTATTGTTTTTTGGAAAATTACCTCAAATTTAAAACATATAAATATTCTACATTTTTATCTTCGTAAAATTCCTTGAAATCTCTCTCACATTTTGCATTACTTCTGATAGAATTGATACATTTTATAGTGGTTTTTAGTACTTCATTAAGAGAACGTGGCATTTGTATATTAACAAAACTGTATGGATGACGTATTTCACAAGTAACATTTCCTGATTCGTGCTTTTATCCATTTTAAGTAGCTATTTTTCTTTCCCCTCATAAATAGTTCTTCGATAGCGGGCTTTCATTTTCCCATTATTATTATTTGGCCACCATGTTTTCTTCGATTTTAAATTTAAAAATGCATATGTCATTAAGTATGTTTATATTTTGTGTATGTGGTCTGAAGAAGAGCCGTAAGAAGTTTACTTTCTACATATTTCCTTCCGCAATGCGCACAGGAATTTATTAATTTCATAAAAGTAGTACCTCATTTAGATAATTCAAAACATCTTTTTTTCCAAATAGTCAATTTTAGATATGCCCTACAAAATTTCCTATGTGAAAATTTCTTCATGAGGCATATTACACCATGAATAGATGTTCAAGGTTTTTTTTTTTTTAATAAATAGTAAAAAAAGAGGTGTGTTTTACTAAAATAATGTTAAAACCAAAAAAATTAAAAGGATTTTGTAATGTATAAAAGATGTCAAAATACTTAAAAAGACAATTCATATAAAAATTACGGTGTCAGTGTATTTTGAACTTTTAAATGGCTACGTTTTGAAAATTAATTTTTATTCAGTTATTTTAAATTTTTCACCTATTATTTCTATTTTTAGACTACGACACTTTCATTACGAAAAACCCCCAGAAAGTTTGTTAATAAGAGATCTGAAATTGCCCTCCTGAAAAGTCATATTTCCCACCTGTAGGATGTACGCCCCACATTGGGAACCACTGCTTTAGGCCCATTAAGATTGAACCGCCTTTCATCCGTATGAAGTTATACGTTAATACTGCCATGATTTGTGTAGGAATAGAAACGTGGCACACAAGTCGTCGAAATAAAGGAGAATCCGGCGTGGTTTGCGATGCTGTATCAGCTCGAGATAAGGCTAATCAATTTATTTTTTTTTTCTAAGAAAATGAAGTTAAATGTGCAAACCTGTATTTCAAAAGCACAAATTTTTGTGTATAGTTGCTTTTAAGAGAGAAAAAATCATTTTCTTTCAAGACAACGCATCGTTCCATACCGCAAAGGCTACGAGAAGGTGGTTCAGTGATAGCAATATCCCGTTAGTGGATTGGATATCTCGATCGCACGATATAAACATTATATAAAAAAGACAACGCATCGTTCCATAACGCAAAAGCTACGAAAAGGTGGTTCAGTGATAGCAATATCCCGTTAGTTGATAGGACACCTCAATCGCACCATATAAACATTATATAAAAAAGACAATGCATCGTTCCATAACGCAAAGGCTACGAAAAGGTGGTTCAGTGACAGCAATATCTCGTTAGTTGATAGGACACTTCCATCGCACCATATAAACATTATATAAAAAAGACAACGCATCGTTCCATAACGCAAAGGCTACGAAAAGGTGGTTTAGTGATAGCAATATCTCGTTAGTTGATAGGACACCTCGATCGCACCATATAAACATTATATAAAAAAGACAACGCATCGTTCCATAACGCAAAAGCTACGAAAAGGTGGTTCAGTGATAGCAATATCTCGTTAGTTGATAGGACATCTCGATCGCACCATATAAACATTATATAAAAAAGACAATACATCGTTCCATAACGCAAAGGCTACGAAAAGGTGGTTCAGTGATAGCAATATCTCGTTAGTTGATAGGACACCTCGATCGCACCATATAAACATTATATAAAAAAGACAACGCATCGTTCCATAACGCAAAAGCTACGAAAAGGTGGTTCAGTGATAGCAATATCTCGTTAGTTGATAGGACATCTCGATCGCACCATATAAACATTATATAAAAAAGACAATACATCGTTCCATAACGCAAAGGCTACGAAAAGGTGGTTCAGTGATAGCAATATTTCGTTAGTTGATAGGGCACCTCGATCGCACCATATAAACATTATATAAAAAAGACAACGCATAGTTCCATAACGCAAAGGCTAAGAAAAGGTGGTTGAGTGATAGCAATATCCCGTTAGTTGATAGGGCACCTCGATCGCACGATATAAACATTGTATAAAAAAATAGATGGAGTGCAATGTTGAACTTTCTATGTAAATGGCCAACAATATTATCCACTGCAGATTTTAAGTAAGCTATTTTCAATTCCTGGGAAAACTGTACCCACATCGTAATTTTCAAAACTTGTCCCAAGCATGTCCATGTCCAATAATATGGTTCAGCGTTTCCTAAATAAAGATGGTCACATTTCTTATTAAAATAGCACCTATTCGAACTTATAATCAGCGTCTTTATAATTATGACTATTAGAAATAGAATAATTTTGCTTGTTTCACATAAAAAAAAGTCCCTTACAAAGGCTTGCCAACTTTTCGTGTGTAATAATTTAATAATTATAACGTTTTCTTTCTTTTCACTATTTACGTGTAAATATAATATTTCAATTCAAAATACAGTGTTTGGAAATATTATTATTCGACCTTTTTAAATTCTGACAAAAGTAGATAAAAAACGACTATTTCGAAATATAAATCAAATCTCCTTTCAGATAATAAAATTTTGAATAAAAAAGAAAAAGAAAAAGAAAGAAAGATTTTAAATAGTAATTGGAGATTGCTCACCGCAATCTAGTCAAGTATGGTGCCTGCGAAAGATGATGAAATTGTTATGGATAGCTTTTAATCCTATAAAAGTTATGATACGTATCTTGATCGATTTCAAAAAATTAAATTGCAATTAGGAAGCATTCTTCTATTTAAAAACTGCCTACTTCAGCATTTTTATCGTATATTTCTCTATAAAACAACCAGTTTTTATGGTTTTATATAGAATACTTTCTGCAGGATAAGCTGAGAAAGTGAAAAAAACACAGTACATAAAATAACGGCAGCGGTAGCGACAGTGTTAGTAACTTTTTTTTTTAGAATATAGAAATGATTATTTTCTTAAATAAAAATTAGCAAGAGATTTCTCTTTGTATTATGAATACATACTTGGACTTGGATTTGTACCTTGCAAATGTGACAGAGTTCCCAGAATGAAAGTCTTATACCTCTAGTAAGGAAAATGAATGTGGAAAAATACAGTTCCGAATGTCCAGAACATAGACTGGAAAAAACATGCCCTCAAGAGCCCCCCCCCCTCCCCCCCCCCCCAAAAAAAAATAAAAAAATAAATAAATAAAAAAGAAAAGAAAAGTCGCTTTTCAAAATCTATACAATAATAAAAATTATTAATTACAAGTTTAAGACCAAAAAAAAAAATTAGATATTTACATATTTACAGAAATCATAGAATATAATCTGAGTATAAAATGGATAATTTGTATGCAAAATTGATGAAGAAAGGTAAAATAAATGGTAGAATAAAATGTAGAAACTGGTGGAAGATATTTCATATAATCCCCTAATCAAAGACTCGAAACCTTTTTCCCTCCTTCGCTGCAGAAAGTAACATCATTAACAGTTCAAAGTGAAAACATTTAGTGGCTGACAGATAAAAAGAAAAAACCAGAAAGACATCTTCTTCCTTTTTCCATATCATGTGAAATATGTAATAATACTTAGGCATATGCTGAACGCATATGCTCTTTTCTGGCTTGCGTTTTGAACTTACAAACACTCTAATTGACTTTTACACTGAACACTTTTTTCCGAAGATTATTTCCATATGACTTTAATTTAATATAAATATCCAATTATGCTTACTTGGATGATTGCATCAAAGTGCCGAAAATACATACATATACTTGTTAAAATTAATAATGTAAACCCTGCGATGAAAATGCGTTTTAACGTCACGTTTCTATCCGCTGGCGCATAAGCGAGACGGGAATTGTTACGCTCTTTCTTTCTTAATATGTTTAATTAAATTCTTCTCTTTTTTCTTCCCTATCAAAAAAGAGTGGATTCATGCAGTATTACACCTCGTGCACACTCGCTATAATAGAAGATAATTAAACCAGATGTGGTACGTTGAGAACGGATACACTTAAATTCCTGGCTTACCAGAGTACAATACGGATATCTATAAAAGGTAAGAGTTTTAATTATTCTTGTTTTTGCTGTGATGAGGCAGAGCGCTGTTTGCATTTATAGAATATGATTAATTGAGGAGCGTGTGAACTCACGCCAAGAAATGTTAGGGATACATTTTATCTAACATATTAGAAACGAGAACCAATCCGAAATGCACATTAATATATTGTAAATTCCTTACCATTTTTAGTGTCCTTATAATTTTGGCCAAGGGGTGTAACACTGGTCTGCAAACTTTGCTCTTAGAAACAAGCAGTAAGTATACAGTTTACTGTAGACAATACATATATACAGTAGAGCCCCGATTATCCGCGAACGGATTATCCGCGGTGCAGTTTATCCGCGAAGCGAATTTTATTTTTATTTTTTTTTAAATTTAAGCCAAATTTTTAAGTCAAATTTTTAAATGTAAGCCAAATTTTAAAATTTAAGCAAGGAAAATACAGTAAGCCCTACTAATAAATATAAACAGAAAAATTCATGTAGGCGAAAGTAATAAAAAAATATTTCTAGATTCGGTTGCCATGTTTAAAATATCAGTTATAAAGTCTTGATGTCTTTTCTTGATTTTATTAGCTAAACGTAAGCACAGCAATTAAAATATTTAACAATTAACTAAGAATATTATGATAAATTCCAGGGGAGCATATCAAGAATAGCTTCATTTTTGAGATAGAAAAAGTGTTTCTAAAGCAAGAAGCAAAAATAAGTGATTGATTTTTTTAAAAAGGTGTAACTCAGCACTTTTTGTACAGTATGTATTGCATTGCTCCCATCTTTGTTTACTGTTCTTTATTTTAGTGATTTAGACGTAAAGCAAAGGTTTCGGTTGTACTGTGCATATGTATGTATTTTAAACATTTTATAATGTTTTTTGTACACTAAAACATAGTTTTCCTGTTGAATTATTTTTTTTTTTTCGAGCTTGCACCCCATTTTCTGTCATTTTCGGGTTATCCGCGGTGGGCTTGCCACCCAATTCCGCGGATAATCGGGCCTGTACTGTAGTTTAATTTTTCATCCTTACAGATATAAAAAAAAATCGAAATATCCTAAATCTTATAAAAAGATAAAATATTGCGACATGTTGATTTGTTATCCCTATAATTTCCAATGCTCGAAATGAAAAAAATCCCCGAACCGGAACGCTATTTCAAAATGATTGTTGACTAAAATATCTTTTTTGAAAGCATAGACAAATGTATTTCTAATTTTACAAAAACAATTCAAAAAAATACATTCAAGACTTTAAATAATAGAAAAAAAAAAAAACAGAGAGCACAACAAGCTATATATAAAACACGGCGTTTACTTGGCGGTAAACGCCGAATAATTTCTCTTTTGTGGATAGCAACAAGCGGGGTGTAAAACAAACTCTCCGATAAAAACTAAATTCAGCCTGCTTCCATCTTCGTTACATCAAAATATTAAAAGGAAAAAGCTGTCATAATTACCCGAACCGGAATTATATTTACCATAATTTCACGATCCGGAATAATATGTGTCATAATTTCACGAACCCGAATATCGTTCCGGCTTGCTCCGGTACATTTCCAGCCCTGGTAATTTCCCGAAAAAGAATACTCATAAATGAATATTTGCACATTTATGGGGGGAGAAGGGTATAAATCTAACAGAGTTTGAGTGATTTCACTATCATTCATCATCGTTTGTCATATTTTTTATCAAGAAATATGTCTAGTTAAATGGTTTGAATATGGGATAACTGAGAATTAAGTATTTGATTGACAGCCTCAGATATTTAAAAAAGAAACAACGAACAAAATCAAAAAAGAAAACGCTTGGTGATAAATTGTCTGGGATTTGAATATTTCAGCCGATTTTTCACAGCTGTAAATTTTTACTCCAGTTCGACATTTTCATATAAAATTTCATTGTATATATGAAACGGGGATTTGTCACTGTAAATATAAAAAAGAACGGAAAATCATGCATCCAGCATAGATTATATAACACTTTGTAGCACAATCAGAATACTGTAAAAATCATTGCCGGCTCGGCCTACAGCGGAGGTAGATTTCGAAGTTAAATACTAGTTTCACCAACAAAACTAAATCAAGATTAGAGATAAAACCCAGCTTAACAATTTTCTCTGGCCGCTTTTGACGAATTTTCAGTTTCATTTTTCTGTAAGAGCTGGTTTTATCAGAATCATATTAAGGCGGTATTAAAAAAAAAATATTTTTTTCCACGCCTAACGACTCGAAATTTTCTGACACAAATTCAGACTCATTTTTAAAAGCAAAAAAAGGAAACTTGCTGACGTGAATTTTTGAACAGATTTATAAGCGACCTGTGTTTTTATTTTCCGTTCAATTAATTAGAACTGGATTTACAAACAATTATTTTCTCAGTACAACCATTTTTTCATTTCCAGCGCTATCGCTTCGGGGAATTCGGTTCAAAATTCCCACTTTGACAGCCTTTTTTGAAATATCTTCAGGGCTTTATCAAAAGATCGACCAATACAACACATTTGCGGTTTTCGCAAAACCCTTTCCTATTTATATCCCCTTGGTCCGACTTTGTCCATTAACGAACTTGACCGAGATTTCCTACTCCTTGATTTTATGTATCAGTTTGGAAGAGATTTATGCAGAATTATAGAAGTTATCGTGTCCATAAAAAAGTGATAAATATATCTAGATAGGTAGATAGATAGGTATATAAAGTTTTGAACCGGGAGTGGTTTTGGGTTCTAGGGGTCATGATCGGCGTAGATCGGCAAAACTTTTTCAGTTGATGGTTGATGGTTGATTTTTGACGGCCGATTATCTACTCTAGGGATATAGGCCCGAGGGGGGAGTGCCCTTCGTGGGTGTCTTTCTAAGGGAACCTAACCCGTATTTACGCATGGAAGTCCATGGCTCGAAGAAAACCACGAAAACTCCGAACGATTAGGCCAACGGGCGCGATTGGGTTCGAACCTAGCACCACCCGTCTACCAGCTTCGAGAGCAGAACCTCTCAGTCACTGGTGGGGCCAAAACTTTTTCAGAAATTTCCGAATTTTTCGCGCAGTCCTGTATATGATGTACAGATTTGTATGTATACTACATAGTATGCTAAAAGTTAGTTCAATTGGAGGCATAGAACAGTTGAAAATTTTTATTCAGCAATCTAATCTTATATAACGTTATAGCAATACAACATATTCTAATGAGTAATTGGACCAATCTCTTAAAATATATATTTATAAATATATTATAAAAAATAGCTGGATGAATCCTATCCTATCTGAATCTCTTTTACTTGTTGACACATCAGGAGGCGTTGATTGTTATCTTCGCAGTATCATGATATTTTTAGTATTTATTCAATAAAAATATCCATTGATCGTCTCTTAAGGGAGTTTTATACTTTCTTTTTTGTCAATATTATAACCTGCGATATTTTCTGAAGCAGTGATTTTCGTTAAAAGTTTCGGCGTAGTTTAAGAATGCATTCCACTAGAATAGCTAAATTCTCGTAAAAGATGAGTGCATGTTATAGAAAACGAACTATTGAAGTGAATAAAATGGATCGGCAAGTTATTTTGCCTTAGGTCAACATATATTTTATATTTTTCTTTCAATGTATGTATTTTCTTCCTTTTCATTCTCGCTATTCGTCTGAAAGAAAGCTAATTTCGGATAAAAAATTGCTTAATCCCTATGTGCAATTGATCTTTCCAAAAATATTTTTTTATTCTTGGATAATAGATGTTTTTAACATTTTTTCTTTGTCTGTTATTCAGTAATAAGTTGCTCTTTGTCAATCTAATCAAGTATATGCTTGCAAAAGATGGTTAAATTGCTATAAATAGTTTTTGGTTCTATAAAACTTATTTAAGTGAACTTCCTTGACCGATTCCAACATTCAATTTTCGATTTAAACGTTTTCTGCTTCAGTGTGTTTTTCATACGTTTATCTATAAAACTTCCATTTTAATGTTTTTAAATGCAATAGTTTTTACGGGATAACCTGAAAAATTTAAAAGGTCACAATAAATTCAATTACGGCAACACCAGCGTTAATTACTTTTGTAGAATAGAGAGAAATTACAGAATGGCCGTATACAGTCTTCTTACAAATTACTATAGAAAGACGAAGACTAAAATAGTCTTAATAAATCCACTAGTACATCATAATAATCTCAGAGGCCAGAAAGTCACCGAACGAACGTAATATTATAATCGAAACATGGAATGTTTTCCTCGTACCATGTCCACATCAGTGCTGACTATTGTATTATCACCACTTCGAGTAATGGCCAGGGATTCCCGACCATTTCAGGAATGGGCCGGCTAAAGCTGTGTTCTTTCAAACATTTCTATCTATCCTTTATATCCGTATACAGCTGCACTACCCTTGACAGTATGGACAAAGAAAATGCCTAGCTTTTTCAGAAAATGATCTATCAAAGGCGCCTAAATCACGAGTTTTGCCTATTATGTAATTTTTCATAGTTGTTTATAGAGACCTATATATAAATGTTCAACTACATACATATATCATATGGCAGTACCCATACATTAGTAAGGAATCAGGCAATAGCTCGACATTTTTTCCGCAAAACTACCTGTTTCTAATTATTTGGCAGTATATATTGTTTAATAAATATAAAATTCTCGATTTTTTTTAATTGAAAGAAAGCTAATTTTGTAATGAGAAGTTATTCGATTCCGAGGTGTAATCTATTATTTCAAAAAGAATTATATCTGTTCCCAACCAATGCACGTTTCTAACAATCTTTATACAACAGCAACAACAACAAAGGAAAACGTTTAGTACAAGAGGTGCAATTACATATGAACAATGCATAAAATACTTAATAAATGTATTATAATAACTGATAAATATTTTCTTTATAGAAATAACTCAACATTTTAACAACGTTTCATTAGTCTTTGGACTCAGCAGGTTCACGTTTAAAATCTTATGGTACAATTATCACTAAAAATAAATTTTTTTCTTTAGATATAGTTTTAAAAGTATTTACCATTTTATTGTCAAAATTTGCTTGTTGTAGATTAATAAGGGTATTTATCTTACCTTAAGATAACAAAATAACATGGCTTTTAGAGCGCTTTTAAATATTTTAAAAGCATAATTTTTTTCGAAAAAATTGAAAAGATAACTATTCATCCCTGCATGTTTAAAATCGAAAATTCTAAAATAAACACAACTATGTGCACGTAAGAACTTATACTTTTGAATTTTAGTGCTACGGAAACACAATTATTTTGTATCATCTGTTTATTTTTACAGCTTATCAAAACTACTCAAAAATATCACCATACTCTGCGTCATATTTTTCGACAAAGGATTTTTTACAAGACTATCAGAAAAGAAAATTTATTTTGCATTTCATACTTAAAATATTGAATCCAAAAAGTTTTTATATAAAAAAATATTATCCTAAGAATAAAATGTGGATAAAATTTATATTGTGAAGGTAAGAATTATAACAATAAAATGATAACTGAATCATTCTCATCATATCAGAATCTCTTTCACATGTTGACTCATCAGGAGCCACTGATTATTGTTCATCCTATATCAAGATAATTCCAAAATTTATTTCAGTACAAGTTTCTTTGATCATGTCTTAAGATGGGACACCAGTTTGAAACTTTCAAAAAATCAATTTTTTCTGCATTTTTCAATAGTTTATAATGTTTAAAACGTAGTCGAAAAAAGATTTCGTGAAATTTAAATTAGTATTACAAAAGTTACAACTACAAATATGCCTCAATAACTACAGTTACCGACAAAAAGGATGTTAGGCGAAGTTCTCCTCTAAAAGTTCGGCTCCAGTAACTTCGATAAGTAAGAAAGTTCAGAACTACAAATAATACCTAAATCATGAGACATATTCAAAATTTTAACGTAAAAATAAGAAAAAAATGAAAAAATTAGTAAATTACAAAATTTTTATTAATTTGAAAGCATAAAAAAGAATGTTAGTAACCAGAAAAGCGATCATTGACGATGTAATTAATATTAATTAGTATTTAGTTTATGCTTTACTTCGAAGTAATAAGATCGTCAGTCGTTTGGGAATCGATTTGTACAGGTTTTCGATAAATTCGATGCGATTCGTGTTGATCTCGATTACGGCGTCATCCATTGCTTGAAAAAGCTCATCCAAGTTATTATACTGCAGCTATTACTCATAAATTATGTCGCACAGCATTTTTCATACACTTTCAATGCCATTTAGATCAGGACTTTTCGAGGGCCAATCGAAAGAAGCCAATTGAATGTCAGGGAAAAATTGAAGCGTTCATTTCGACACGTGACACGGGCAATTTTCCTGTTGAAATAGATAAGTTTTGCTACCAAATCACTGATAAAGTATTGGTTTGATATCTTGACCGATAAATTTCTGGTAGATACTGGAATTTACCAGACCTTCAACAGATTGAACGTGAAGATAGCCATTCGATAGAATCATTCCGCACACCACAATGCCACCACCCTTATTCTGGCAATTACTTTTTATCAGTTTTCGCTCTGGGTCCATCGAACAGGACCAATAGTCTGGTGCGCCAACACAAAACCTTTTTTCGTCCATGAAAACTGTTTCAAACCAGTCGTGAGAGTTCGTTATCCATCCTTGTGCCCACTCGCGTTTCTCTTTGTGTTTTTTATTATTATACAACTTTTTTGATTGGCCGACAGTATCGAAATTTCAGCTCTCTCATGGTCCTCTGCTTTGTCCTTATAGAAACCCTGGATGAGCTAGCAGTTGTTCCGAACTTTTGCTGCCATAACGCTTTCTCTGTTATCGTTCAACTTTCAAACTTCTCTTTTAACTCTCGTCGCCTCTTTCATCGAAAGTATCTTCTTACGTGTGTTCTTGTTCTTTGACCCATCACCGTACTAGTCCAAGAGCTGTTAAACATTTTAGGGAAGGTATTTGAGGCACCCTGAAAATTTGTGCAACACTTCTTTTGTAATGCCTGAATACAAAATGGAATGTCTGGCGGAAGGATCGTGGCCCAAAACCTGTGCCAGACAAAAAATGGCACTTGACACGTGTCTGGCACAGTTTTTGTGCCGACTAAAGTGTCTGTCATTTTCAAAATATTTTTTTCTAAGCATAAATATTATTGTGCCTCAATCTCAGCGTGCCTCAAATACCTTTTTTTGGGTAGTCAAAAATGGCACTTGACACGTGTCTGGCACAGTTTTTGGGCCGACTAAAGTGTCTGTCATTTTCAAAATATTTTTGTCTAAGTATAAATATTATTCTGTTTCAATCTCAGCGTGCCTCAAATACCTTTTTTGGGTAATGTCAAAAAATGGCACTTGACACGTGTCTGGCACAGGTTTTGGGCCACGATCCTTCAGCCAGACATTCGATTTTGTATTCAGGCATTACAAAAGAAGTGTTGCACAAATTTTCAGGGTGCCTCAAATACCTACTCAAAAATGTTCAACAGCTCTCCTACTATATCGTCATTTCTGGTATAACAAAAGTTTGAGAGGTTTCCGAAAAACTTTTGGATGTTAGATAGAAATTCAAAAGTTTCTCGTACAGAATTTTTGGATACATAATCAGGCAAAATAACTATTTAACACTTTTATACAAAGGAAAACAAGCTCCCATTACTGTTCGTGCCTCCTTACGTTCCCTTAAAATTCTTTTTGTCGTCTTATCTGCGTGGTTCAATCGGCGAAACTCATCCCACAACTTAATAATTAATTTGATTGGGTGGTAAACCGGTTATTGTCTTATTAAACTCTTTTGATTTACATATAATTTCAAATTTCGTTCGCAGTTTGCCGGAAAAACGGAAATTAGAACACTTTGCCTACTGTAACATTCTTTTTAGCGTGGAGTGTAATTGGTGATGAACCAAACTTCAAACTTTAACGCATTTTTATCAAAATGGCATTTTTGTACCTGAACACTTGGACTGCTCGAGATCAGATCGGCTGATTACCTTTAAATTTTAATACAAACGTTCAGAATTGAACTTTCTTCAGCATTACATAATTTTTTATACTTTTTTTTATGTTGTACAAGCGTTTTAAGGCAATTTTTATGGAAATAAATTGATTTTTTTTTAAATGCTGTTATTTGTACAAGTATTTAAATTTAAAAAAAAAGAAAAAATCCTGTACAATGCTATTGCCAAGACGCTAAAGATTTTAATTGTATTAGGATTATTACTTCTTTTTATGTTTCACGAATTCTTGCTGCAAGCGACATTACATTTTCAGTATACCCTTATTTACACGAATCCCAATGATGAGGTGTGAAGAATTTTCTTAACCCTTATGTCAATGACTGGGACACCCGCGTACTTTTTTGCTTTTTTCATCAAGATTTCTGTGTGTTAATATCAAAAGAAACTAAAATAAATTTAGATTCCCAGTTTTTGTAGCATTCACTGTCCAATAGGGGTGTTTTAAATAGAGTTTATGGTGCGCATATGTTAAAATTGCTGCAGGTACCCGGCTACCATGGTGATTGGAGACAAGGGCAAATTTAGGCTAACGATAGAGGGGTGAAACAAATATGAAACATATCAACAACAACAACAAAATTACAACTCTTGATACATTGGGGGGAGGGTGGAAACGAATCGTTTATATTATTAAATGTTATGAAATCCTTAAAAAATTTCTAAAGTACGCTCCAATCCCTCCTTTTTTCAACGTTTTAACTGGTATACCCCTTTAAGGCTCCGCTGCACTGAAACTCCCCGATCGCCAACATCCCATGTTAGCCCATGGGGAAACTTTGAAGCGCGATGACTCATTACCTAATATTATTAAAATACCGTTTTCATCATCAGAAAATAGACATCAGATGCTGATGATGTACGTTTTTAAAAATTATCTCCGTAAATTTTAAGTAGATAAAAAATCCCTATAAACTTTGAAATTTCCATCTGATTAAATTTTATCATCGTCTTAAAAATACTTAAAATTTACATAGACAATTTTCAAAAACGCACATCATCGACATATGACGTCTACTTTCTGATGGTGAAAACGGTATTTAAATAATTATATTAGGTAAAGAGTCATCGCGCTTCAAAGTTTTCCCATAGGCTAACATAGGATTTCGCGATTGGGGAGTTTCAGTGCAGCGGAGCCTTAAGGGAATTTTACACGGTATTTTTCTTTATTTTTTGCATGTAATATTTTTTGAAGCAGTGATTGTAAAGAAATATTTCTTTGTGGTGTAAAAAAAAAAGGATTCCATAGAAACAGCAAAATTATCGTAAAAGATAAATATATAAATAAAAAGAATTATTGCCGTGAATAAAACGGATCAGCAAGCTATTTTGCCTTAAGGCGATATTATATATGTCTTTCTTTCATGGATATAATATTATCGAAGTTATTTTAAAAGAAAGCTAATTTTGGAGAAAGAGGTGCTCAATTCCTACTTGTGATGGATGATTTTAAAAGGAGTTACATATTCATGAATACTGCATGGTTTTAACAATAGTTACGTAAGAGCAACAAAACTCTTAATGCAAGAAGTATAATTATACGTACATGCATGAAACTCGTTGTATTTCAATATCAATGATGTCCTCGATATTTGCATGTTATTTAGATTACATGCTTTGTCACATTTAAAAAAAAGTTCTTGTAATATTAAAAAAGAAAAAAGAAAAAAAATTGTGCGTCAAGCATAGATGATGAAACACTTTTCAACAGTTTCAGAATAGTGAGCGGATCTTCACCGCTAAGAGAGGGGAAAGAAGATAACTCACTTTAAAAAAACTAGAAAACACGGATTCTGCGTTTTCAGAATTTAGTGTCGCCCCCGATGCAAAAAAATATATATGTACTATATAAATATAGATAATACAAAACATATTTCAGTTTTAAGACTTAAAACACATGCTCTTATTTTATATAAAATAACGTTATTTGCATCCTCTGAATTATTCCTTATTTACTATCCAGTCTTAAGCAACATCTACAGTAAAGTACGCATAGGACGTCATTATCGCGGAATAATACACAAATAATAATAATAAAAAAAAAATGCTGTCACTCAAGAAACTCGACACAAAAAATCGGTTATCTAATGATTCATATGCCTTCAATTGTTTGTAATATACATACTTAAAATTAAATTTGGTTTATAATAGCTCCATGTTTTATCAGAAATCATTCATTTATATTCTTTCAAAATACCACGTACTTGTGTAAGTTGTTATGGAAAAACGGCAATAAAAAGATATAATTACTATTTCCAACTATTTTTCTTTACTTTCTACCGAAATGGAGTTACCTGAGTTGCCAAAATTAAACAAATAACGCAAAAAAAAAAAACTACAACAAAATTAATATCTCAAAAATAAATGGAGATGCAGTTTTCAAATAAAGTGCATTAAAAAGTACTTTTTTCCCCAATACGACGGTATAAAAATCGAAAATGTACGATGCTTAGAAGCTTTAAAAATTGTATTAGAGTATTTCACAGCACAATGATACATCTGCTTTGTTTTACGGCAGGCTTATACAACGGAACTTTTTGGGGACGACACTTTATTTGCTGGGAGAAAGAAATAGCATGCCGGAGTATAAAAAAACAAAAAACAAAAAAAAAAAAAACCGCATAACACATTTTAAAACAACATTTCTGTAATGGTCGTCTATAGACGGAATAGTACTAAAATTATTTTGTAGATCTCTGTACAAAATGTACGGATCTGTACACATATATACACTACATAGAGTGTGCTGAGAATTTAGTTACAAAACACAGTCGTAAATTCACATTCAGTTTTTTCCCCAATATACGGAAATGCACTCGAATAAATTTGAACAGCTCTGTATATTATTACAAATATTTATACACGTCTCAAATTAAACTGAAATTTAATACAGGAAAATTAAAAATAATTAAAAACATAATTTCAGAAATTACCATCAGCATACGGTAATGTACTGAATTCTTTGCGTAGCCCTATATAAGAATTTATTTATATTCTAACAAACATCTTTTTAATATAACAAATACAGCTAAGCTCGAAAATATATAACTAAATTTCCCAATTTATAAACACCCTTAATCAATTAACGCTCATATAGATTAATGCTTATGAATTATTTTGTGTAGCCCGATTTTTGGCCTCTCTCTTCTCACAGTATTGATGCAAAAGAAGGAGGTTAAATATATGGAGTGGGCCCATAAGAACAAAATTGCATTGGCGACAGAGAACCACTCCATATATTTAAAGTAGTACTTCTTTCACAGCAATACTGAGAGAAGAGAGAGGCCAAAAATCGGGCCCCAATTCTGCACTTATTGCTTGCAGCGCCATCTATTGCTGTTATTTTAAACTAAAATAAAAAATCACAGGGAAAAAAACCCCTCTATTACCATTTGCAAGTTATTGAATTTTAAAATCCGTCAGTCCATTTTAGGACATCCGGTGCATCACATTCACAAAATAAGTAGAGATTTCTAAGGGAAGTTACATGTTATATGCAACGAACGTATATAAGCGTACATCCCGACTATTAAAAATAAATAAATAAATAAATTCACAAAACATCAATTTTTATAACACATGCATATTTTTTAAAGTATTATATTACATAAAAAATGTAAAACAATTAAATAATATATATTTCATTCTATCAATAGATAACTACCATGTACCGAGAAAATAACTTTTTGTAGGATGACCAACATGCGATATTTTCTGAAGCTGTGATAGTCAAGAAATATTTTTGTATTGTATACGAAAGCATTTCACTGGAACAGATAAACTATCGTGAAAAAAATACAAAAAGAACTATTCAAGTGAATAAAATGGAACAACAAATTATTTTGACTTAGGGTGATATTTTATACCATATGTTTTTATTTTCATGGATATAACATTCGCGAAGCTCTTTTAAAAGAAAGCCATTTCGGAAAAAATACTCAATTCCTATGTGTAATGGAGGATTTCAAAAAGAATTATTTCCTTTTACGAATGACAAAAAAAGCCACAAAATAACGCTAAAAATCACTAAAAATACAAAAATTACGCAAAGCAAAATATACTACATTAGGCTAAAAGCTTGCAACTGAATTCCTTTTACGAACGTCAAAAAATTGCCGCAAAACGCGAAAAATTCAAAAACAGCTATTCGTATTTCAATATAACTTTATAGAAAATAAGACAATTGTTACAACACTAAAAATCACTAAAAATACAAAAATTACGCAAAGCAAAATATACTACATTAGGCTAAAAGCTTGCAACTGAATTCCTTTTACGAACGTTAAAAAATTGCAGCAAAACGCGAAAAATTCAAAAACAGCTATTCGTATTTCAATATAACTTTATAGAAAATAAGACAATTGTTACAACATTCGGCTAAAAGATTGAAACCGGATCCCTTTTACTAATATGGAACAAGTGGGTAAGTGTGATCACAGACCGCACAGAGGGTTTTGTTTCGTACTCCTTTTAAAACACTTTACCATTTAACTGAAAAATCCAAATTACTAATTTATAATTATTAAATCCTTACATAGATCGTAGCACCAATAATTTTATTTTTTAAATGAATATAAAAGGGAGTTCTTTTTTTATAAATCAAAATAAAAATATTCCACTCAAATTATTTAAATAAAATTCAAAAATCCAATTTTTTTTAAATTCCGAAACTAAAAAAAATTAGCGGAGATTTAAATAAAATTTTAAAATTCTAAAAAACAAAAACGTGTTTAAACAAAATTTAAAATTCTGAAATTTTTCGGACATTCAGTAGATGTTCAAGCAAAATTTTAAATTTCTTATTTTCTCAAAACAAAACAAATCGTTTAAAAGAAATTTAAAATTTCGAATTTTTAAAAATTTAGCGGAAGTTTAAACAAAATTGAAATTTTTGAAGTTTCTCTCGTCGTAGAGCAGGCGTGATGCGCATGCGATTCAAAACATGTTACTTCCATTTACCACCGCTAAGAAGCGCAAACAAACTGAATAAACCCAGCAAACACATAACTTTCGGTACACGATCGGACCACAGCTGGCACTGTCGGTTAAGTGTGGCATAGGCACAGTGGTTTCGGTGAAGCGTCGGCAGCATGTCGGAAATTGAAACACAAGAATCTGCTTTTTCGACTGCGAGTTACCGTAATCGGTCCCCTTATGGTTATATATCGGCAAGCGACTTACGCCGGCAAGTGACGCAGGACCGATATGTGATTTCTGATAGTGGCCCGAACAGATTTGCCAACATCGGTCCGAATTCGGAATTTTTAGTCTTAGCCGACACTTTTTGTCTTTTTCTTAGTTCGGTTTGAGTTTCAGTTTTGATAAAATATGTATATTTCATATAAAATTCTAACAGTGATAAACAAAATAAATGTCAAAAATAGCCTATATTTATTTATTTAAAAAAAGTTGTTGTTGAATTAATTTTAAAAAGGACTTAGAATTATTTGAATCATCAAAAGAGATTTTTATATCGCTCCTTAAAATTATTATTCATTATAAACTTAATCGTAGAAAAAAAATATTAATAAATTAATTGAACTTATTTTCTAGCTGCTATATTCATTTTAAAAGCAATAGCTATGTTTCTTATTTCATCTAAAAATCAAATTATTAAAAAAGTGTTTAAAATTATTTTACAAGCTATAAAAATATAAAAAAAAACTACCCAACTTTTTATCATTAAAATTTAAAAGAACGATTAAGAAATCTCACACTTTTTAAAAAAAAAAAAAAAGATAAATTAATATTTCTATTTTATTTGATGATTAAGAAATGTTGATCATTATTGCTACATAATTACTACATAATTACTATCTACATTAATTATCAAATTACAAAAAATGAACTCTTATTCTAATTAAAAGTAATTAATTACCAACTTATTTTTTAATTACCAACTTATCCCGACTATTAAAAATAAATAAATAAATAAATTAACAAAACATCAATTTTTATAATACATGCATATTTTAGTATTATATTACATAAAAAATGTAAAACAATTAAATAATATATATTTCATTTTATCAATAGATAACTACCATGTACCGAGAAAATAACTTTTTGTAGGATGACCAACATGCGATATTTTCTGAAGCTGTGATAGTCAAGAAATATTTTTGTATTGTATACGAAAGCATTTCACTGGAACAGATAAACTATCGCGAAAAGAATACAAAAAGAACTATTCAAGTGAATAAAATGGAACAACAAATTATTTTGACTTAGGGTGATATTTTATACCATATGTTTTTATTTTCATGGATATAACATTCGCGAAGCTCTTTTAAAAGAAAGCCATTTCGGAAAAAATACTCAATTCCTATGTGTAATGGGGGATTTCAAAAAGAATTATTTCCTTTTACGAATGACAAAAAAAGCCACAAAATAACGCTAAAAATCACTAAAAATACAAAAATTACGCAAAGCAAAATATACTACATTAGGCTAAAAGCTTGCAACTGAATTCCTTTTACGAACGTCAAAAAATTGCCGCAAAACGCGAAAAATTCAAAAACAGCTATTCGTATTTCAATATAACTTTATAGAAAATAAGACAATTGTTACAACACTAAAAATCACTAAAAATACAAAAATTACGCAAAGCAAAATATACTACATTAGGCTAAAAGCTTGCAACTGAATTCCTTTTACGAACGTTAAAAAATTGCAGCAAAACGCGAAAAATTCAAAAACAGCTATTCGTATTTCAATATAACTTTATAGAAAATAAGACAATTGTTACAACATTCGGCTAAAAGATTGAAACCGGATCCCTTTTACTAATATGGAACAAGTGGGTAAGTGTGATCACAGACCGCACAGAGGGTTTTGTTTCGTACTCCTTTTAAAACACTTTACCATTTAACTGAAAAATCCAAATTACTAATTTATAATTATTAAATCCTTACATAGATCGTAGCACCAATAATTTTATTTTTTAAATGAATATAAAAGGGAGTTCTTTTTTTATAAATCAAAATAAAAATATTCCACTCAAATTATTTAAATAAAATTCAAAAATCCAATTTTTTTTAAATTCCGAAACTAAAAAAAATTAGCGGAGATTTAAATAAAATTTTAAAATTCTAAAAAACAAAAACGTGTTTAAACAAAATTTAAAATTCTGAAATTTTTCGGACATTCAGTAGATGTTCAAGCAAAATTTTAAATTTCTTATTTTCTCAAAACAAAACAAATCGTTTAAAAGAAATTTAAAATTTCGAATTTTTAAAAATTTAGCGGAAGTTTAAACAAAATTGAAATTTTTGAAGCTTCTCTCGTCGTAGAGCAGGCGTGATGCGCATGCGATTCAAAACATGTTACTTCCATTTACCACCGCTAAGAAGCGCAAACAAACTGAATAAACCCAGCAAACACATAACTTTCGGTACACGATCGGACCACAGCTGGCACTGTCGGTTAAGTGTGGCATAGGCACAGTGGTTTCGGTGAAGCGTCGGCAGCATGTCGGAAATTGAAACACAAGAATCTGCTTTTTCGACTGCGAGTTACCGTAATCGGTCCCCTTATGGTTATATATCGGCAAGCGACTTACGCCGGCAAGTGACGCAGGACCGATATGTGATTTCTGATAGTGGCCCGAACAGATTTGCCAACATCGGTCCGAATTCGGAATTTTTAGTCTTAGCCGACACTTTTTGTCTTTTCCTTAGTTCGGTTTGATTTTCAGTTTTGATAAAATATGTATATTTCATATAAAATTCTAACAGTGATAAACAAAATAAATGTCAAAAATAGCCTATATTTATTTATTTAAAAAAAGTTGTTGTTGAATTAATTTTAAAAAGGACTTAGAATTATTTGAATCATCAAAAGAGATTTTTATATCGCTCCTTAAAATTATTATTCATTATAAACTTAATCGTAGAAAAAAAATATTAATAAATTAATTGAACTTATTTTCTAGCTACTATATTCATTTTAAAAGCAATAGCTATGTTTCTTATTTCATCTAAAAATCAAATTATTAAAAAAGTGTTTAAAATTATTTTACAAGCTATAAAAATATAAAAAAAAACTACCCAACGTTTTATCATTAAAATTTAAAAGAACGGTTAAGAAATCTCACACTTCTAAAAAAAAAAAAAAAGATAAATTAATATTTCTATTTTATTTGATGATTAAGAAATGTTGATCATTATTGCTACATAATTACTACATAATTACTATCTACATTAATTATCAAATTACAAAAAATGAACTCTTATTCTAATTAAAAGTAATTAATTACCAACTTATTTTTTAATTACCAACTTATCCCGACTATTAAAAATAAATAAATAAATAAATTAACAAAACATCAATTTTTATAATACATGCATATTTTAGTATTATATTACATAAAAAATGTAAAACAATTAAATAATATATATTTCATTTTATCAATAGATAACTACCATGTACCGAGAAAATAACTTTTTGTAGGATGACCAACATGCGATATTTTCTGAAGCTGTGATAGTCAAGAAATATTTTTGTATTGTATACGAAAGCATTTCACTGGAACAGATAAACTATCGCGAAAAGAATACAAAAAGAACTATTCAAGTGAATAAAATGGAACAACAAATTATTTTGACTTAGGGTGATATTTTATACCATATGTTTTTATTTTCATGGATATAACATTCGCGAAGCTCTTTTAAAAGAAAGCCATTTCGGAAAAAATACTCAATTCCTATGTGTAATGGGGGATTTCAAAAAGAATTATTTCCTTTTACGAATGACAAAAAAAGCCACAAAATAACGCTAAAAATCACTAAAAATACAAAAATTACGCAAAGCAAAATATACTACATTAGGCTAAAAGCTTGCAACTGAATTCCTTTTACGAACGTCAAAAAATTGCCGCAAAACGCGAAAAATTCAAAAACAGCTATTCGTATTTCAATATAACTTTATAGAAAATAAGACAATTGTTACAACACTAAAAATCACTAAAAATACAAAAATTACGCAAAGCAAAATATACTACATTAGGCTAAAAGCTTGCAACTGAATTCCTTTTACGAACGTTAAAAAATTGCAGCAAAACGCGAAAAATTCAAAAACAGCTATTCGTATTTCAATATAACTTTATAGAAAATAAGACAATTGTTACAACATTCGGCTAAAAGATTGAAACCGGATCCCTTTTACTAATATGGAACAAGTGGGTAAGTGTGATCACAGACCGCACAGAGGGTTTTGTTTCGTACTCCTTTTAAAACACTTTACCATTTAACTGAAAAATCCAAATTACTAATTTATAATTATTAAATCCTTACATAGATCGTAGCACCAATAATTTTATTTTTTAAATGAATATAAAAGGGAGTTCTTTTTTTATAAATCAAAATAAAAATATTCCACTCAAATTATTTAAATAAAATTCAAAAATCCAATTTTTTTTTAAATTCCGAAATTAAAAAAAATTAGCGGAGATTTAAATAAAATTTTAAAATTCTAAAAAACAAAAACGTGTTTAAACAAAATTTAAAATTCTGAAATTTTTCGGACATTCAGTAGATGTTCAAGCAAAATTTTAAATTTCTTATTTTCTCAAAACAAAACAAATCTTTTAAAAGAAATTTAAAATTTCGAATTTTTAAAAATTTAGCCGAAGTTTAAACAAAATTGAAATTTTTGAAGCTTCTCTCGTCGTAGAGCAGGCGTGATGCGCATGCGATTCAAAACATGTTACTTCCATTTACCACCGCTAAGAAGCGCAAACAAACTGAATAAACCCAGCAAACACATAACTTTCGGCACACGATCGGACCACAGCTGGCACTGTCGGTTAAGTGTGGCATAGGCACAGTGGTTTCGGTGAAGCGTCGGCAGCATGTCGGAAATTGAAACACAAGAATCTGCTTTTTCGACTGCGAGTTACCGTAATCGGTCCCCTTATGGTTATATATCGGCAAGCGACTTACGCCGGCAAGTGACGCAGGACCGATATGTGATTTCTGATAGTGGCCCGAACAGATTTGCCAACATCGGTCCGAATTCGGAATTTTTAGTCTTAGCCGACACTTTTTGTCTTTTTCTTAGTTCGGTTGGAGTTTCAGTTTTGATAAAATATGTATATTTCATATAAAATTCTAACAGTGATAAACAAAATAAATGCCAAAAATAGCCTATATTTATTTATTTAAAAAAAGTTGTTGTTGAATTAATTTTAAAAAGGACTTACAATTATTTGAATCATCAAAAGAGATTTTTATATCGCTCCTTAAAATTATTATTCATTATAAACTTAATCGTAGAAAAAAAAATATTAATAAATTAATTGAACTTATTTTCTAGCTACTATATTCATTTTAAAAGCAATAGCTATGTTTCTTATTTCATCTAAAAATCAAATTATTAAAAAAGTGTTTAAAAATATTTTACAAGCTATAAAAATATAAAAAAAAACTACCCAACTTTTTATCATTAAAATTTAAAAGAACGATTAAGAAATCTCACACTTCTAAAAAAAAAAAAAAAGATAAATTAATATTTCTATTTTATTTGATGATTAAGAAATGTTGATCATTATTGCTACATAATTACTATCTACATTAATTATCAAATTACAAAAAATGAACTCTTATTCTAATTAAAAGTAATTAATTACCAACTTATTTTTTAATTACCAACTTATCCCGACTATTAAAAATAAATAAATAAATAAATTAACAAAACATCAATTTTTATAACACATGCATATTTTTTAAAGTATTATATTACATAAAAAATGTAAAACAATTAAATAATATATATTTCATTCTATCAATAGATAACTACCATGTACCGAGAAAATAACTTTTTGTAGGATGACCAACATGCGATATTTTCTGAAGCTGTGATAGTCAAGAAATATTTTTGTATTGTATACGAAAGCATTTCACTGGAACAGATAAACTATCGCGAAAAGAATACAAAAAGAACTATTCAAGTGAATAAAATGGAACAACAAATTATTTTGACTTAGGGTGATATTTTATACCATATGTTTTTATTTTCATGGATATAACATTCGCGAAGCTCTTTTAAAAGAAAGCCATTTCGGAAAAAATACTCAATTCCTATGTGTAATGGAGGATTTCAAAAAGAATTATTTCCTTTTACGAATGACAAAAAAAAGCCACAAAATAACGCTAAAAATCACTAAAAATACAAAAATTACGCAAAGCAAAATATACTGCATTAGGCTAAAAGCTTGCAACTGAATTCCTTTTACGAACGTCAAAAAATTGCCGCAAAACGCGAAAAATTCAAAAACAGCTATTCGTATTTCAATATAACTTTATAGAAAATAAGACAATTGTTACAACACTAAAAATCACTAAAAATACAAAAATTACGCAAAGCAAAATATACTACATTAGGCTAAAAGCTTGCAACTGAATTCCTTTTACGAACGTTAAAAAATTGCAGCAAAACGCGAAAAATTCAAAAACAGCTATTCGTATTTCAATATAACTTTATAGAAAATAAGACAATTGTTACAACATTCGGCTAAAAGATTGAAACCGGATCCCTTTTACTAATATGGAACAAGTGGGTAAGTGTGATCACAGACCGCACAGAGGGTTTTGTTTCGTACTCCTTTTAAAACACTTTACCATTTAACTGAAAAATCCAAATTACTAATTTATAATTATTAAATCCTTACATAGATCGTAGCACCAATAATTTTATTTTTTAAATGAATATAAAAGGGAGTTCTTTTTTTATAAATCAAAATAAAAATATTCCACTCAAATTATTTAAATAAAATTCAAAAATCCAATTTTTTTTAAATTCCGAAACTAAAAAAAATTAGCGGAGATTTAAATAAAATTTTAAAATTCTAAAAAACAAAAACGTGTTTAAACAAAATTTAAAATTCTGAAATTTTTCGGACATTCAGTAGATGTTCAAGCAAAATTTTAAATTTCTTTTTTTCTCAAAACAAAACAAATCGTTTAAAAGAAATTTAAAATTTCGAATTTTTAAAAATTTAGCGGAAGTTTAAACAAAATTGAAATTTTTGAAGCTTCTCTCGTCGTAGAGCAGGCGTGATGCGCATGCGATTCAAAACATGTTACTTCCATTTACCACCGCTAAGAAGCGCAAACAAACTGAATAAACCCAGCAAACACATAACTTTCGGTACACGATCGGACCACAGCTGGCACTGTCGGTTAAGTGTGGCATAGGCACAGTGGTTTCGGTGAAGCGTCGGCAGCATGTCGGAAATTGAAACACAAGAATCTGCTTTTTCGACTGCGAGTTACCGTAATCGGTCCCCTTATGGTTATATATCGGCAAGCGACTTACGCCGGCAAGTGACGCAGGACCGATATGTGATTTCTGATAGTGGCCCGAACAGATTTGCCAACATCGGTCCGAATTCGGAATTTTTAGTCTTAGCCGACACTTTTTGTCTTTTCCTTAGTTCGGTTTGATTTTCAGTTTTGATAAAATATGTATATTTCATATAAAATTCTAACAGTGATAAACAAAATAAATGTCAAAAATAGCCTATATTTATTTATTTAAAAAAAGTTGTTGTTGAATTAATTTTAAAAAGGACTTAGAATTATTTGAATCATCAAAAGAGATTTTTATATCGCTCCTTAAAATTATTATTCATTATAAACTTAATCGTAGAAAAAAAATATTAATAAATTAATTGAACTTATTTTCTAGCTACTATATTCATTTTAAAAGCAATAGCTATGTTTCTTATTTCATCTAAAAATCAAATTATTAAAAAAGTGTTTAAAATTATTTTACAAGCTATAAAAATATAAAAAAAAACTACCCAACGTTTTATCATTAAAATTTAAAAGAACGGTTAAGAAATCTCACACTTCTAAAAAAAAAAAAAAAGATAAATTAATATTTCTATTTTATTTGATGATTAAGAAATGTTGATCATTATTGCTACATAATTACTACATAATTACTATCTACATTAATTATCAAATTACAAAAAATGAACTCTTATTCTAATTAAAAGTAATTAATTACCAACTTATTTTTTAATTACCAACTTATCCCGACTATTAAAAATAAATAAATAAATAAATTAACAAAACATCAATTTTTATAATACATGCATATTTTAGTATTATATTACATAAAAAATGTAAAACAATTAAATAATATATATTTCATTTTATCAATAGATAACTACCATGTACCGAGAAAATAACTTTTTGTAGGATGACCAACATGCGATATTTTCTGAAGCTGTGATAGTCAAGAAATATTTTTGTATTGTATACGAAAGCATTTCACTGGAACAGATAAACTATCGCGAAAAGAATACAAAAAGAACTATTCAAGTGAATAAAATGGAACAACAAATTATTTTGACTTAGGGTGATATTTTATACCATATGTTTTTATTTTCATGGATATAACATTCGCGAAGCTCTTTTAAAAGAAAGCCATTTCGGAAAAAATACTCAATTCCTATGTGTAATGGGGGATTTCAAAAAGAATTATTTCCTTTTACGAATGACAAAAAAAGCCACAAAATAACGCTAAAAATCACTAAAAATACAAAAATTACGCAAAGCAAAATATACTACATTAGGCTAAAAGCTTGCAACTGAATTCCTTTTACGAACGTCAAAAAATTGCCGCAAAACGCGAAAAATTCAAAAACAGCTATTCGTATTTCAATATAACTTTATAGAAAATAAGACAATTGTTACAACACTAAAAATCACTAAAAATACAAAAATTACGCAAAGCAAAATATACTACATTAGGCTAAAAGCTTGCAACTGAATTCCTTTTACGAACGTTAAAAAATTGCAGCAAAACGCGAAAAATTCAAAAACAGCTATTCGTATTTCAATATAACTTTATAGAAAATAAGACAATTGTTACAACATTCGGCTAAAAGATTGAAACCGGATCCCTTTTACTAATATGGAACAAGTGGGTAAGTGTGATCACAGACCGCACAGAGGGTTTTGTTTCGTACTCCTTTTAAAACACTTTACCATTTAACTGAAAAATCCAAATTACTAATTTATAATTATTAAATCCTTACATAGATCGTAGCACCAATAATTTTATTTTTTAAATGAATATAAAAGGGAGTTCTTTTTTTATAAATCAAAATAAAAATATTCCACTCAAATTATTTAAATAAAATTCAAAAATCCAATTTTTTTTTAAATTCCGAAATTAAAAAAAATTAGCGGAGATTTAAATAAAATTTTAAAATTCTAAAAAACAAAAACGTGTTTAAACAAAATTTAAAATTCTGAAATTTTTCGGACATTCAGTAGATGTTCAAGCAAAATTTTAAATTTCTTATTTTCTCAAAACAAAACAAATCGTTTAAAAGAAATTTAAAATTTCGAATTTTTAAAAATTTAGCCGAAGTTTAAACAAAATTGAAATTTTTGAAGCTTCTCTCGTCGTAGAGCAGGCGTGATGCGCATGCGATTCAAAACATGTTACTTCCATTTACCACCGCTAAGAAGCGCAAACAAACTGAATAAACCCAGCAAACACATAACTTTCGGTACACGATCGGACCACAGCTGGCACTGTCGGTTAAGTGTGGCATAGGCACAGTGGTTTCGGTGAAGCGTCGGCAGCATGTCGGAAATTGAAACACAAGAATCTGCTTTTTCGACTGCGAGTTACCGTAATCGGTCCCCTTATGGTTATATATCGGCAAGCGACTTACGCCGGCAAGTGACGCAGGACCGATATGTGATTTCTGATAGTGGCCCGAACAGATTTGCCAACATCGGTCCGAATTCGGAATTTTTAGTCTTAGCCGACACTTTTTGTCTTTTTCTTAGTTCGGTTGGAGTTTCAGTTTTGATAAAATATGTATATTTCATATAAAATTCTAACAGTGATAAACAAAATAAATGCCAAAAATAGCCTATATTTATTTATTTAAAAAAAGTTGTTGTTGAATTAATTTTAAAAAGGACTTACAATTATTTGAATCATCAAAAGAGATTTTTATATCGCTCCTTAAAATTATTATTCATTATAAACTTAATCGTAGAAAAAAAATATTAATAAATTAATTGAACTTATTTTCTAGCTACTATATTCATTTTAAAAGCAATAGCTATGTTTCTTATTTCATCTAAAAATCAAATTATTAAAAAAGTGTTTAAAAATATTTTACAAGCTATAAAAATATAAAAAAAAACTACCCAACTTTTTATCATTAAAATTTAAAAGAACGATTAAGAAATCTCACACTTCTAAAAAAAAAAAAAAAGATAAATTAATATTTCTATTTTATTTGATGATTAAGAAATGTTGATCATTATTGCTACATAATTACTATCTACATTAATTATCAAATTACAAAAAATGAACTCTTATTCTAATTAAAAGTAATTAATTACCAACTTATTTTTTAATTACCAACTTATCCCGACTATTAAAAATAAATAAATAAATAAATTAACAAAACATCAATTTTTATAACACATGCATATTTTTTAAAGTATTATATTACATAAAAAATGTAAAACAATTAAATAATATATATTTCATTCTATCAATAGATAACTACCATGTACCGAGAAAATAACTTTTTGTAGGATGACCAACATGCGATATTTTCTGAAGCTGTGATAGTCAAGAAATATTTTTGTATTGTATACGAAAGCATTTCACTGGAACAGATAAACTATCGCGAAAAGAATACAAAAAGAACTATTCAAGTGAATAAAATGGAACAACAAATTATTTTGACTTAGGGTGATATTTTATACCATATGTTTTTATTTTCATGGATATAACATTCGCGAAGCTCTTTTAAAAGAAAGCCATTTCGGAAAAAATACTCAATTCCTATGTGTAATGGAGGATTTCAAAAAGAATTATTTCCTTTTACGAATGACAAAAAAAAGCCACAAAATAACGCTAAAAATCACTAAAAATACAAAAATTACGCAAAGCAAAATATACTGCATTAGGCTAAAAGCTTGCAACTGAATTCCTTTTACGAACGTCAAAAAATTGCCGCAAAACGCGAAAAATTCAAAAACAGCTATTCGTATTTCAATATAACTTTATAGAAAATAAGACAATTGTTACAACACTAAAAATCACTAAAAATACAAAAATTACGCAAAGCAAAATATACTACATTAGGCTAAAAGCTTGCAACTGAATTCCTTTTACGAACGTTAAAAAATTGCAGCAAAACGCGAAAAATTCAAAAACAGCTATTCGTATTTCAATATAACTTTATAGAAAATAAGACAATTGTTACAACATTCGGCTAAAAGATTGAAACCGGATCCCTTTTACTAATATGGAACAAGTGGGTAAGTGTGATCACAGACCGCACAGAGGGTTTTGTTTCGTACTCCTTTTAAAACACTTTACCATTTAACTGAAAAATCCAAATTACTAATTTATAATTATTAAATCCTTACATAGATCGTAGCACCAATAATTTTATTTTTTAAATGAATATAAAAGGGAGTTCTTTTTTTATAAATCAAAATAAAAATATTCCACTCAAATTATTTAAATAAAAGTCAAAAATCCAATTTTTTTTAAATTCCGAAATTAAAAAAAATTAGCGGAGATTTAAATAAAATTTTAAAATTCTAAAAAACAAAAACGTGTTTAAAAAAAATTTAAAATTCTGAAATTTTTCGGACATTCAGTAGATGTTCAAGCAAAATTTTAAATTTCTTATTTTCTCAAAACAAAACAAATCGGTTAAAAGAAATTTAAAATTTCGAATTTTTAAAAATTTAGCGGAAGTGTAAACAAAATTGAAATTTTTGAAGCTTCTCTCGTCGTAGAGCAGGCGTGATGCGCATGCGATTCAAAACATGTTACTTCCATTTACCACCGCTAAGAAGCGCAAACAAACTGAATAAACTTTCGGAAAGGAGCCATCGAAAACCAAGTAGAATAGGACAAACCCCGTTGTGATCAGGCCTATAGAACCCGAGATAAGAATGCTCCCTCTAGCATGTTGCTACCTAGCAGTGGAAAATGGAACTAAAATATGCAAGGCTATCGAAGAACAAAACCCTTTTGTCGTTCTCATCTGGATCACAGAACCTGAGATACTTTGAAATGAAATAAAACCCGATAGCGGTCAAAGCCCGCTAGTCTTTATTATAAGAATATCAGTCATGTGGACTCATTGCCATATTTAATCAAAAATACTTCTTCCACTTCTCTCAATCTCTGCAAATATATCGATTACACCCGAGATACTTTATTGAAATGAAATAAAACGCGATGGTGGTCGAAGCCCCCTATTCTTAGTCATAATAAATTCTGTCATGTGGCCTAATTGCGATATTTAATACTCAATTTTTAATTCATCATTTTATATCTTTCTCTAATCTCCGTAAATATAAAAAATAAAAAGTATGTACCGCGTAAAAAATCATTTCTTTTCTGCGATAAATTTAATTAAACATTAATTGAAGTCTTCGCTTCTAATTATCAGTTTTTAATGAAAATTGGATTCCTGGGTTCAGCGTTAGTGCATCATTCTGTGTTTAGATGTGTAATTCTCAAACCAGTGAAAGCAGCATTTAAAAAATAATACAGAGCTCTTAATTTTCCTAGTAGGATTAAACTTTTGCTGTTTTATATCTCAGTCACATGTCTCTGCGTTCAATTGAAAACATTTATTTTTCATTTAAAAAATTCATTTTTTTTTTATAATTAATGTTCTAATTAACTTATTTTAACGAAAATTACATATTCGGAATCAGCGCAAAAAAACAAACAAAAAAAAAACAACAAAAAAAAAACAAAAACAAAAAAAAACCGCATACATGCATTTTCAAATCTATAAATGCAATATTTATAAAAAAATATGTATATATAGACCGCCAGAGAATCTCACAGCTGTCTAACTGCATAACGTTTCTCAAACTCAGATCGACTTGTCTTTGAAAAGAGATTAATTTATAAAAATCGAATTTAATGGATATTTCGACTTCTTGTTGGAATTTGGGAAAATTTTTTTAGAAATTCTGAAAGGGAAAATTTTTTTTGCGTGTGGGTACGAAATATCAAGTTTTAGATCCAGTAGTCTTTTAAGATACAATTGTCTTTGAAAACCTCCAGCTCTTTATCGCCGTGGTAGTCGGGCGAAATTGTGGCAAACCCTCCCGCTCTTTTCACGTTTCTGAAAGAAAATCTTTGCGACCTCATTAAAATGAATGTTTTAGTTGAATTAGAAATATTTGCCTTTTTTTAATTTGTGTTTTTAATTAATAACGTACATTAATTAAGACTTTTTCGAAATTTTATGATTTTTCGTGTGATCGGAAGTATTGAGCTATAAGTATGCAAAATTTTAAATCTCTTACTTATACAATTTCTGACAATGAGCTGTGTGATGGACAGACAGAGGAATGAGACGAATAAGGGTTTCGTCAGATAAAAGAAACCCTAAAACCGTCGTGAGACATGATAACACGTTAAAAATCGCATATAAAATTCAATTTAAAAAATCCAAAATGGGCTTTGAGGTGCATAACTACATGCATAGAGGTACATTCGTGGGAAAAAAAAGTAAACACCCCTTACTAACTCCTCCGTAGAAGAAAGTTACTGGTACAGAACGATTGGAAATAAAGTCTACTTTTAAATGATGTATATAAAATTTGCTTAATGGGCCATCTACATATTAAAACGAACCCAAACTTCATTTTTTTCAATCGCAATACCCAATTTTAACAAGGTATTTCAAATCTTCGGTTCAAAGTATGCCTAGACACCAAATTTCAAGTTATTTGAATGATAAGTTTTGAATTGTAAACATTCACAATTTAGTGTTCTAATGTTAAATTACATTTTCATATTTTTATTAATATCTCCTGAAATTATACTCCTAATGTGCTAATTTTTTGTGTAGCAATAACACTAAAATACCCAAACATAAATACGATGAATTTCAAATTTTTATAATTTTATGATATGAATTATGAAATTAATATTAGAAAAAATTATGAATTGCAACCTACAATTTTTTTGATGGATTTAGATTTATTAAGTACTGCTTTATGCAAATCCAAAATTTCACATTTTTCTTCCAAGTAGTTTTCAAATTATGCTTAAGAAACGAGAAAATGGTGGTTTAAGGGGCCTCTATGATAGATGTGACTAGATATTTTGAAATTTCTTATGCTATCCTGTAATGTAGCAGTCTTCAATGACTGTTTGAGTGGCGCTTATGATGCATTGATCAAGAAAGGGCCTCTCTAGGTCAACAATCAAGTACAGAACTTCAATTTGAATACAGCCTCTAAAATACGCTCGTTTTAAAATAATTAATTTCTCAGAAACTTATCGTACGAATTACACAAAAAAATTGTTTTTAGGCTAATTGAAGGGTGTAGAGTTCATTTATGCTGTCAGAATTGTGTACTGCTATTGAAAAAAACAAATTTATGGTTCGTTTTAATATGTAGATGGCCTCCTAAGTACATTTTATATGCATCATTTAAAAGTAGACTTTATTACCAATCGTCTGGTGCCAGTAAATTTTTTCTACGATAATTTTTTGCAGGGTTAGTAAGGGGTGTTTACCTTTTTTTTTCCACGACTGTACTTGCTCTTCAAATTTTGTAGCTCCGCATACAGCGGTATCTTCGAAACAAAGCGGACAGACACATACACAGAGTGTTGAGTTCATACACTTTTCTCCGGGAGGGATATCTGTGGCTGCGAGGGGGGGGGGATGTCTCTCCCGGGCAACCCCCAGAATTCAACACTATATACACATACTCTGTCTCACGCACAAACGTCTTTCGTTATTATGTATTATCGAAAAATGTCCCCTGATCATCTGTGAAGAGCTCTTTATATAATGTTTCATTTTATTTTCTTCTTTTTTAACTGTCATATATTTTGAAGTAATGATTTGTCATGGAGAATTTTCCCGCAGTGTTACAAAGCATTGCAACTAAACAACTAGACTATCGAAAAAGATGAATGCATGTTACAGAGAAAGAATTATTAATAAAATGGATTCACCAAAATCTCAGGGCAGAATTATATATATTTTATGTTTTTCTTTTGTGTGTGTGTGTGTGTGGGGGGGGGGGGGCATGACATCCCTGAAGTTCTTTTGAAAGAAAGCTAATTTTGGAGGAAAATATAATCAATTCGTATGTGTAATTGATGATTTCATAAAGAAACATTGATTTATGAAAAATGATGTTTTCAACAATGTTTTCGTAATAGAAACAAAACTTTTAACACAAAAGAAGAAGTATAATAATAGATGGATAGAAAAGGCTGAATATCGTTGTAATGATGATGATGTCGTACACATATTTGTTGTTATATATTTTTTACGTTATTTATGTGTTGTCTTGATTATTTGCATGTATAATGTTCTTTTTTATTTTGAATGAGTGCAATTACAGTTTGCTACAATTTTTTGAAAAGGTGAATTCTTACTAGATTTTTATATAATCGGTCAAGTGCAAGTTTTACTCACGTACAAAAGGTTCTGTACAACGAAGATCTTGAACAAAGTTTAAGCTTGGCTTCGAAATTAGGTCGCAAATTTGCAACGTCGCCTTGCTTCGTAAAGGTGTTTTCTACATAGGTTTTTAATTAATATTTCAGCTAATTACTGACAATTTTTTTTTGAAAATCACTATATCAAGAATCCTTGGATGATCCCACGTCAATAGGTAACCTCAACTTTCTCGCTGAGCACGCACAAAGTAAAGTTTGTGTGTAACGGGAAAATGCGATTTTCTCAGAAACTATGTGACGTAGGATAATCGATACAGTTTCCTGCAAGGTTTAAATAAACTCCTACTACCCTAATTTTTTTATAATTTTATTTACAGTAAATTCTGAAATAGTGGGGTGGGAACATATTTTTGCAGTACATTTTCCACGATATCTTTGAAAATATAATACCTAAATTTCAAACAAATACATTTTTGAGTTCGGTGTTACGAGATCTTTCGCACAATTTTTTTAAGTGAGTTAATTAGCCGACTAATTTTTTCGTAAAAATATTTGGGAATGGCTAATAATCTATAAATATGTAAGTCAACAACTTTTATAAAGATAACTCTGGCAAGATTGAACTTTCCATGTTCAATAGTTTTCGAGAAAAACGGCGGTGACAGAGGAACAGATAGGCACACGAGTGATCTTATAATGGTTCAGATTTTACTTTTTAAGTACGGAACCTAAAGGGAACAAAAAATCATGCATACGACATAGATTATGAAACACTTTCCAACACAAATAGAATATTGTCAAGAAATTTCATTCAATTCATACAAGAAGTAACATGATTTTAAAAAATACATAAATGATTTTAAAAATACATAAAGCAGTAAAGATTCATTTTCTGCCATATCTGTCCGAATTCGGTAGTGCATGCGATGTCTTTCTTGCTGCCCTGTACGTCATCTATAGAATTTATACACTGTAATGAAGTTTTTAACGTTATGTATTATTTCATGGCGGAGTCATTGTGTAATTCGTAATTTGAAGTTTTATATAAATGTAAATCCAGGTTTGAGAGGATCCTTGATAAATCTTTTGAAGATTTAAAGAAATATAACAAAAATATAGAAAATCCACATTAATTGATTTTATTGGCAAAGCCAGGCATCATGATGTTCGATGAAGACAGCAGTGTCAGATAGGGACCCAATAGACGGCACGATATGTTATCTGCTTAGAAAAGTATCAGAGAGGCCAATGCATGAATATCCTCTCTAAAGTGGTGAACAGTATTGTACTTCAAATGCGATGCATCAAGCCAAAATGGAAATCTTTGTGATTTATTATAACCGTAACAGATAACTCATTTAATGTAAATTTTTAATTACAATCCAGCCAAGCAATTTGTTAATTGGTGTAACTAAAATTTTAACTTACTGTTGGGGAAATCCATGATAAAGAGCCATAAATGATACTATAATGGATGGAGGCACCAGATACGAGAAACAACCGACAGTAATATGAATGCATAGTGTTTTTAATCATAAACAATTAGATCATTAAGAGTGAAATTGCAAGGTGAATAATTATTTGTATAGATTATACGAGAGAAAATAAAAAAATAAGTTACAGTTCCAAGTTCTTGCCATTTACTAACCCACATATACATAGGCAACACGGCTATGACAACATACAATGTAAGTTCATTTTTCCACATAGTCCCCAGACTGTAAACATTTCTTGGAACAGTCAACCAACTTTTCGATTCCGGATGCGTAGAAATCTCCTCCAGCGCTCTGTAACCACCCGGAGACAGCGAAATCCAAGGTGCTCTTGAGCGATGGAGAACACACTGCCTACGAAATGTTCAGCATGCTGGCAATTTTCTGGAGTGTTATGCGCCAATTCTCTCTAATGATTGCATCCACACAGTCAACAATTGCAACGGTACTGGACGTTGCGGGCCTGCCTTCGCAATATTCGTCCGCGATGTCCGTGCATGCTGAACATTTCGTACGGCAGTGTGTTCGCCATTGTTCACGAGCACTTTGGACTTCGCTGTCTGCGGGTGGTTACATAGCGGTGAAGGAGATTTCTACGATCCGGAATCGAAAAGTTGGTTGACCGTTCCGAGAAATGTTTACAGTATCTTGGGGACTATGTGGAAAAGTGAACTTGCATTGTATGTTGTCATAGCCGTGTTGCCTATGTATATGTGGTTCAATAGATGGCCATAACTTGGAAGTGTAAAGTAACTTATTTTTTGATTTGCCCTCGTACTTTGTGAAGATTATTGAGTAATTAGATTATTTTGGAAGACAAGGCAAAAAATCAAAGATTTTCTTTTTATTTACTTATCTTAATCGTCAGATAAATATACGCGATTGCATTGTTGATACAAAAATTGCTTTGCTTTTTTTTTTTTTTTTTTTTTTTTTTAATTAACGGCTGAAAATTTTGTAAGCATTAAAGAATGATATTTATTAGCTGCAAAAGAGATGAAGAGAATAGTATATTTTAAAAATGAAAGAAGTTTTAATTATAAATACTTGTAAAAGGAGAAATTTTCTTTCAATTTGGGGGATGATTAAATGGCGATTTGTTAATTACATCACCATGTACACCCCACGTAACATATTAAAAGTCATTTATGTTCTAAAATGCATATTAAACATATTACAAATGAAAACCCACTTCCAGAAATTATCGAACATAGTCCATCATGCAACCGAATTATTTTGAGGGTCTCTGTAAATGAATCAGAAATGATATGTACTCAAATCTATAGAAAACTTGTTGTAGTACACTTAAGTTATCCATATTAATTTCATTGTATCTGAATAGTACCCTGACATCATTAAAATGCACCGCAAACGAAATTTCGCCTTATTCCATGACGCAAAGGAATTTTCTTGTGCTTCTCTGTAAACGAACTATAAATGATACATATTTGATATTGTACTGAAAACATTTTACAGTTCACCTCAGTGATGCATATCAATACCACTATATTTGAATGAACATAAGATCATTAAAATTGATGAACGTAAACGATTTTTCTCCATAGACCATCATGTAACGAAATTCTTTTGTGTTTCCCTGTAATCGAACTACAAATTGCACACACTTCATTTTGAATAGCGAATATTCTACAGTGAACCTCAATAACCTAAACAAAATACAAGGCAATCCGAGCATATTTATGACAGTTAGAGCACGGTCAGAGGCCAAATAGGAAGACGGCCAGATAAACAGAAGTCACTTTTCAATTATTTTGGAAAGCGTTAAATGAAAACTTATTTTGTACTTTCAAAATGAAGAAAAGCGCAAAACTGAAGTTCCACGGTGTAACTTACCAACCATTATTTATTTTTTATTTAAATTAATTAATTAAATTTATTTATTAATTTTGAAAGAACTATATTGATAAATCTTCAGTGCCGCGGAAAGGCCGCGCAATGTGAAGAAAATGCGAGCCGAAAAAATTCACATTTCAATAGAAAATATTTGACCTTTTTTTGACAATTCAAAATAGTATGTTATTTTCAAAGCTGTTCTGAAATCCAGACTGGCTACTTTCTCACACATTTTTAAAAAAATTATTTGTATTCCCAAACATATCAAATTGGCAGGTTAGCGTTTTGAACCGAATTTTCGGACGCGAAAGCGCGGGAAAGGGAAGGAACTGCCGCTCTGAGACAATAATCGTTTATAATTCCTGATATAATTCATTTATGGGAAAGTGAAAAATACAGTTCGATAAAAAATCACTTCAATCATTATGCCTACAAGTATCATGCATTTATGTTTAAAAATGCATCAGAAAACGTGTCAGTTTCACGTTATTGAGCAGGATTTTTTTTTAAAGAACCCCCTTATTGCAAAAACCTACATATTTCTACCTCGCTCCTCGACGTTGAACCGACTTCATAAATTATGCTTATTTTCTCAAGTTCTAAAAACTCCAATAACCCCTTAAGAGAATAAACGTGTTAACTACTTATTTCCAGTGTTCATTACTGATTTATATGTTACTGTATATCTATACGAATTTTGTCGAAAATTTTTTTAATGTGCTAAATAAGTGCAAAATTTGCTCTTTTGATATCTCAGTTCATAGCAATGCTTTATAAAATATAAGCATCGTATTTGATAGCAAATTGCAGTTTTCTGTAAAATAGATTTTGCCAATTTTATGTCAAAGGCTTTAACTATAGGTAAACTTTTCTTCATGACTGTGTTAACAATAATTGCTATAAAAGAAAAACGTTTACATTATAAAGTTATTCGACGAAAAGAGCTATTACTGACCTTTCAAATTCTGTTTGATTTTTTTTTTATGTCGTAGCATACACTATATTCATAGAGTATTATTTAGCAATTTATTTTAGCCATCACGTTCTGATTGTGGCTATTAACTTTAAAATTTAATCATCCATTTAATCATCAAATTAATCATTTATTTAAAAATCTTGTAGCATTTACAAAGGTAAAGTAAATCAAAATTTCACATCGAAACGTAAAGCAAATCACTAAAAAATATTTAAAAGTGAATCTCCTTAACATCTACATTCAGTAAAGCTCCATTTTGAATTGAATCTTCGTTATAAATCGCTCCAACAATGAAGATTTAAAAGCTATTGGCTGCCGTCCATATAGAAGAGTATTACTTTGCATTTACAAATTTTCATAATGAAACACCTTAAAGGAAAAAAAAAGCCCTTACATAACTGCTGATGGAAACAAACAACACAAGTGCAAGACATAATAAAACCACTTGTATCTGGCAAATCATCAAATTAAACTTGTGGAACAGTGCTCTGCGAGATATCAACAGTTTTCTGGCAAACTTTGGCTGGGCTTACCCTCTGGATTTAATCCTTAACCAAAAGAGTGTCCTGAGGCTGAAAAGAGACGTAATACTAGTGCCAACCTAAATAGATAACGATGCCAACTTTATTTACAGAGCGATTTGTCAAATGTCTGTTCTCGAATACACTTAAGAACGTTTATGAAAGAAAATAATTGCTTTAAGATTCTTGAAAGTCTTGAAAAGTATTTTTGAAAATCAATTATTAGTTATAAGTTTGAGCCAAAAGGTCCATTAACTTTAAAGATAACATACAATAGTTGATAAAAATGAATGAAGGGTTTTAAAGTTTAGATTTTGAATAAGATAATTATTAATATATGCGTTCTAAGTTTAACCCTTTCGAGGGCGGTGTCCTTAAAAAGGGACACATACTTTTAATTCCAAAACTGACAAACGGCACCAATAATATTTGATTAAAATTTTCCTTTTATAATGTACGTGGAAATTTGCTAGTTCTTATTTTCTAATAATTTCGTTTATAAATTCTGGTGTCAGTCCATTATTTCATCAGTTTATAAACAGAATTACTCCGTGCCTGAAAGGGTTAAAGGAAATTAACTAGGAATAAATAATAGATATTATTAAGAAATAAGGAAATAATGTATATGCCAGAAAACTAGAATAATTAAGATGAATATCGCGAAGTAAAAATATCATACATATATATATATATATATATGTATGTGTGTGTGTGTGTGTGTATTATGTATTGCAAGATAGTTGGGCAAAAGGTTTACAAAAGTTACGAAACGATATAATCAATCACAATATAACATACATTTTTTTCACACAAAAGAAATGAAAAGCTTCAAATACTTTTTCAGTGCCTACACAATGCATTTTATTCAAAAGGATACAGCTAAATAAACCAAGTTTCAAGATATTCGTTATTGATGAGAAAGAATTTACGTTATTCAGAAAAAATTCATAGAACTGTTCATAAAAACAAAAATAAAATAAGTTTTTTATATTTGAACTTATTGATCTCATCTGGTATATAATACGCTAAATCGATACAAGTTTAACCAAAGCAATTGTTCCATAATAGAAATACTTTAGCTTTAACGAGATTTTACATATATTTGTTTTCTCGTCGATAAAATATGAATGCACTGTGACTAAAACACAAATCTTTTTGTCGTCAATGTCGTCATGTGGCATGGAAAATAGCCGTATTAGTGC
The DNA here is from genome assembly GCA_963932465.1 of Maratus speciosus. NCBI lineage: Eukaryota > Metazoa > Arthropoda > Arachnida > Araneae > Salticidae > Maratus > Maratus speciosus. The sequence goes on from OZ010790.1 coordinate 463,103,234, forward strand.
AAGTCACTGCGTGACACTGATGTAACCCATTTTGGACGATTTACAAATGACTAAAAAATCGGTCACCTTGACTTACATTGAATTCGTGAAATGATGGTCACTGAAAGTCAAAATGTGGCAAATTTGTAAAGTGAGGTTTTTTTTTCCGCATTGTGACTGAGGAACTCGATTGCGACTCGGTCAAGTGGTTAATGGCCACAAAATGAGCAGCTTGGGTCACTGTTCGCTGGTTCGATAGGCGAACCACGCAGTTTGGACCGGGTGAATGTGTAAGGCAGTGGTTCCCAACGTGGGGCGTAGGCTCAACCGGGGAGCAATTTGACAATCTAGGGGGGGGGGGGGGGGGGCAGTTTTAAAATTGTTACCCATACATTCACCACCAGTTTCTTTTGTCTATAAATAAATGGAATACAAGCAAAATTTAAAAAATCAGTTCTGTTGTTGAATTTTTAAAATGTTTCTAATTAAAAGAGTAAAATAAATTTCAAACCAGAATAATTAAACAAATAATCTTTTAATTCAATTTAACATCTTTTTTTTTTTTTTTTTTTTTTTTCTAGTATTAAAATACTTTATAATTTTTCTGGTACTTATTTTAAAATATTTCGTAACGTCTTTGATTATTTATTGAATGAGATTTCTCCTTCAGATCGCTCTACTATGTGTCACAGGAATGATCTTTTACATATAAACTACTTAACCCTTTCAGGGGCAAGGCACTTCTATTAGTAAAATACTGAAATGAATGAATGACACCAGAATTTACAAACAAATTTATTTAAAATAAGTAAAAGCTTCTCTTCACGTACTTAATAAAACGAAAATGTTCAAACCAAAATTCTGGTGTCAATGTCCCATTTTAGGTATTAAAATTAGGTGGTCCAAAAATGAACCATTGCCCTTGAAAGGGGTTAAATGTATAAATAAATTTGACGGTCTTGAACATATTTAACATAAAAAACATTCGAAATATCTGAACGCGGTACTACCAACTTTATAAAACTTCAATAGTATTAGAAAAGAAAATTGGCATATAGTAAATACCTACGACTTTAGTGCAGGTGTTCCACGCAGTAAATAAATTTACAAGATGATATATACATTTTATATTTTAAAGTCAGATAGTACATGGACAATTAACGATATTGGAAAGGAAGAACTGAGAAAATGTGTAGTGATGGTGAAATAATGACGATTTAAATTTGATAAAAATGAGAATTTTGAAATTCTTCTTGCGTATTGTGTTATCCATAGAAAGAAAATTTAGAGTCGAAAGCTTTTCCACCACCCTTAATAACTTACAAAAATTGATTATAAAATGTGTGAATATCAATTTTAATGTTAAATGTCTCTTTTCAAAATATTTTGAAAAGATAAAAATGCAGACGACCGTATAACATTTTTCTTTAACATTGAGTAAATTTGGAAAGGTACAACTAAACTTTTTCTGTACAAAGGCGAAGATATATAACCTCATTCCATTTATAAAATATTGAATATTGATAATATTTATAAAATATTTAAATATATAAATAGTGAATATTATCAATTTTAACGTTAAATGTCTCTTTTCAAAATATTTTGAGAAGATAAAAATGTAGACGACCGCGTAACATTTTTCTTTAACATTGAGTAAATTTGGAAAAGTACAACAAAACTTTTTTCGTACAAAGGCGAAGATGTATAACTTCATTCCATTTATAAAATTATGTTAAAAACACATTTATGACAGAATATTCATCTCTTTGATAAGTTAAAAAATGTGAAAAGAAGTTCTAAGGCTTTATCATGCTTCCTCCGTGTTAATAGTTTAAATATTTTTTTTTTAAATATTGGGTTGATCGGACAGTCATGTCGTATTTTGCTAACAGTTGTCGTTAGTGTGTTTTTTGGAGAAGAAACGCCATGCACACGCACCTCACTAAAATACTCGATAAAATCACACTTCTAACCCATTCAATACACAGGAAATTGTTCGATTCGAATGAGTTGGATATATTTTATACGAATTTGAAAATGGAGGAAAAAACTGTTGGTTTCGCTATATTTTGCTTTTTTGTTTCCGCAAAGGCAAGGATGCGAAGCAAGCTTGTGAAAAGTTGCTTAAATTTTATAGGGACGATACTCTAACGATACGTCAATGCCAGAGGAGTTTTGCAAAATTCCGATCTCGAGATTTTGATGTGAATGATGCTCGGTCAAGAAGGACATTGGAGGCTGACGATGACGAAATAAAGGCAATGGTTGAGTCTAACAAGCGGTACACGACACGAGCGATTGCAGAGGCACTACACATTGCTCAATGAACCGTTGTTGATCATTTAAAGAAGCTTGGGTTCGTAAGCAAGCTTGAAGTTTGGATTCCTCAATAGCTGAAGGAAATCCATTTGGTGAAGCGTTTGAGCATCTGCCATTCCCTTCTTAAACGTGAAGAAAACGACCCTTTTCTGAAGCATATGGTCTCTGGCAACGAGAAATGGATTGTTTACAATAACGTCGTAAGCATGCGGTCTCGGAGAAAGCGCGATGAATCCACCTCAGTCAACATCCAAAGCGAACATTCACCAGAACAAGGTCATGTTGTCAGTGTGGTGGGATTTCAAAGGTGCTGTGCATTTCGAGTTCTTACCACAGAAGCAAACGATGAATTCAACTATGTACTGTCAGCACTTGGACAAATTGAACAGTGCAATCAATCAAAAGCGGCCAGAACTCGTGAATCGTAAAGTCGTTGTGTTCCACCACGACAACGCCAGATCTACACACGAGTTTGGTCACCCGCCAAAAGCTGTTGGAGCTCGGTTGGGCTGTGTTACTCCACCCACCGTACTCACCTGACCTTGCACCTTCATATTACCATTTGTTTCGCTCTTTGCAAAATTCTTTGAATCGTAAAACATTCGATTCCGATGAGGCAATAAATCGGCACCTGGTACAGTTTTTCGCTTCTAAAGACAAACGTGGAATTATGAACCCTGTTGAGTGATGCCGAAAGGTCATCGAACAAAATGGTCAATACAATATTGATTGAATTCTTATTTTTATAAGAATAAATCACCTTTGAAAAACATAATAAAAATACGACATGACTTTCCGATCAACCCAATAATAGCGAACAAAATTTACGTATTAAAGGAGGGGGGGGGGGGGGTGGCATGGTGACTTTACAGATGCTTTGGTGGGGCGTGGCCAATAAAAGGTTGGGAAACACTGGTGTAAGGTTTTCAAGGATTCCCTTGTACGAGAGCGATAATCCGGAGTCACTTCAAAAGTCCTTCCAGATAGTATCCCTCCTCAATATGTTCAAAACTGCACGATGCTTAACAAAATCCCTCCCATTTTGAATGTGACACTTGCGACAGTTTATGATATCATAGAGATGATCACATTGACTGGCTGTGCAATTAAGGATTTTTATTTTAGAATCCTTTCTAGTTGTTAATACCGCCATAAAGAGTCCCCTATGGAATCATTATCTGCAGGATTGTTCCCGTTCATTTTTACAAAAGCTATTATAGAATATTATGATAATTGAAAAAGAGTTGTTACCTAAAATTATAGAAACTGCGGTTGTGGATACACGGTTTGTCGAATATCTACAAAAATTCTTGACGAATTGTCCTGAAATAAATTTTGTTTTAATTTTGAGAATGTAAAGAACATGTTTGACTTACGTATTTTTAAGTGACGATTTGATTTATTCGCGGGGACAATTAGGGGGCCAACAATAAATTTAATAATAAAATAATGTTTGCGATGACCTATGTAATAGAAAATGCTCAAAATGGTCTTCTACTGTTGCAAATGACTATGTAGATCCTGCTTAATGTAAGTGCGCAGTAGTGTAAGCATAGCACGCATATTCGTGAAGATGTCAACGTTTCTGTGAAAAATTCAAATGTTTTTCGTTTTTAGAAGACAGAGTTTTCAACCAAATTTAACACCGCTTTCCGAAAACATAAAGAAGAAGAGTGGGAACAGTATATTGCAATTAAAACATGAATACATTGAATATATGATGAGATATAGGCATTTGTATAAAATAATTTTTAACTGTGCGTGTGTGAAAGATTCCAAAACTTTTATTTCATAATTTGGTACTCAGCTATTTAAGGCAACTTATATAAAAAAGTCCAGTCATATAGCGCAAAAATTCAGAAAGATAATGGCGATATTGTGATTTGTTTTGTAAAAGTAGCTTGATTATAAGGGATTTTCCACAATTTGCAATCAACTCACTGTATCTTTCCGTGTTTTCACATTCAACAACTTTGACAATATTTTTCGAAAAATCTTCTGTTTTTGTTTTTACCGAAAGACGAAAAAAAATCAGTTCCATCACGTAATTTCTTTTTAAGAGCACTTGCCAATTTGATTCGTTTGCGAACAAAAATGAATTTAAAAATGTGTCAGAAAGTAGGAAGTTTGTATTTGAGAAAAACCTCAAAGGGACGCATAAAAAAATTAACAAATTATCGAATATAAATAAAAGGTTTCCATAAAACGTTTTGTTGTGTGAAATCGTTCTCACTAAAATACGCTAACCGTTTTGTCATAATTAAATAACAGCGCAATAAAATAAGAAACTATCCTTTGAAGTCACTTATTTCTTTCTTGAGAATTACTTCTTAACTGAAAACATTAAAATTACAGTACGTTGCAAAAGTATATGGACAGGCGATTTTTTAAAAATAATAGTTCAAAACATGAAGCAATAATCACGAAAAAAAAATAAGCATATGGTATCATAACATAAGTTTATTACAGCAAATAAATAAAGTATAAATTTTACAGAATTTTTGTAAAAAATAAAAATAAAAATAGGCTGTCCTAAAGATATATGGACTTTTCGAGTATTTTGCATTTAAATTCAAATTTTGGATCCATTTCTTTTAATTATCTTGAAAACCCTATCAGGGATGATTCAAACTAGTGTTTGGAGAATGTGTGGCTGTAAAGAAAACCAACTCTGCTGTACTTATTGCTGTAATTCCTGAATAGAAGAAAACTGACGACCATGGGCATACACATCTCGTGCAAGTACTCTACAAAGGTTTTCAATTGGATTCGGGTCTGGGCTGATGGCTGGCCAGTCTATAACAGTCACTTGATTCGGCGTAAATCAAGCTGTTGTTGAGTAGGAGGTATGAATCGACGCATTGTCCTGTTAGAATTTTCAGTTTTGCTCTCCTAAGATGTTTCCAATTGGAAGTAGACTGCTTTTGTAGGCATTTTGATAATTCTCAGAGCACTGTAGATCATTAAGAAAAGCGTTATCCGTTGTTCCGTTGAAACAGAAAGCACCCTACACGATGAGAGAAACCCTCCTTTTTGTGGACTAAAGAACCCGCGAAGTTCTCGTCACAGGTCATCGGTCATGCCAATAGTATGCCCATGCCCAGCCATCAAGGCCATACAAATTGAATTTTTTTCATCACGGAAGATTTTCCATTCCAAGAGATCATTCATCCGCCCAATGCATGTGGTTTTAGCCCAAAGAACCCGTGCCTTTCTATGATGCACTTCAGGATAAGTGTCCGACACAATCTGCGATTTTATGATTTTTGCTTAGTTGTATGCGACGGTGAACAGAAGATCTCGAAATGGAAACGCTAAAGTCACCGCAATTTCTTGAACAGACTTCTTTTGGGTTCAAACAGCTCGCAAAATCTTGCCTTAGAGATGTTTTTCTTCGTCGATCTTTTTTCAATCGCATTGTGACCTTTCGATAAAACTGCATAAATTCCAGATCTGCTACGCTTCATTTGTTTAGCAATATCAGAAACTTTAACATTTTGAGGCTTTAAACACCAAACTTTAGCTATATCAGCAGCAGAGAATGGAACGTTGCGAGGCATTTTCCAACAATGTGACAATTGAAGAACGAGCAGTGATTTTATGTTTCGAAATGGTTACGTCACAGGTACAGAACTCAGAAAATGCAAATTTTTTTGATACGGTGGTAATAAAAGCAATTCGTTTCATTGTGCATGTATTTTCGGGACAGTTTATTTGGAATTTTACTTCTTTATAAACATCTGAGATATAAGCCTAATATTTCTGTATTGTAATGAACTTATGTTATGAATATGTATGCTAATACTATGATTATATAATTACATATGCTAATTATATTTTCTGTGATCATTACTTTATTTTTAGCTGTTATTTCGAAAAGTAGCCTGTCATATACTTTTAAGACGCACTGTATAACAAATGTAAGTATAAAGAAGAGTAATGTCTTAATTACGTCCACTAATAACTATGTCACAATATATATTCCAAACGGAAATGTCAAAACATATATTAGAATATATATTTTCTTAAAAGACGTTACTAAAAATACATTAAAAGTACATTAAAAACCAATATTGACATGTTTCAACTCCTTTATTGAGTCGTCCAGATAACATTTAATCGCGACATAGAAAAAAACACGTGCGATATCGAAAATGTAGGGGGCGTTATATGTTTACTTGCTTGTATTCGATCATTTTTTCCGGTTGTCATATGCATTGTATTTGTAATTTCTGTTATACGTTCTGATGACGACTCAGTAAAGGAGTTGAAACATGTCAGTATAGGTTTTTAATATACTTTTAATGTGTTTTTAGTAACCTCTTTTAAGCAAATAAATATTTTAATATATGTTTTCACTTTCCCGTTTGGAATATATATTGTGACATGCACTGTATACCTTTATTTTTAGGTAGCTTTCTTTACAAAAAAGCTACCTATTGCAGCCGTTCGGAGGAAAGCGATTTCAAAAAATTTTGGTATATTTTCATCGATCATGACCCCCAGACCCCGAAACCACCCTCCGTTCAAAATTGATATATATATATATATATATATATATATCTGACCTATGTCACACTGTAACTCCCGTAATTATGAACCGATTTCGATGTAATTCGGTGTGTACATAATACATACCAATGTCTCGACAGAGTTCGTTGGCCAGCTTCATCCGCCGTTTTGTTTCAAAATGGCGGCCATTTAAAAATTAAAAAAAAATTTAAAACTTGAAATGTGGTACCAAAAAATTAAAAATGGAAAAATATTTTTTTCTTATGTATTTGACCTTTATACAAAGATTCCGGAGCAGTTTTTGTTTCGTCTATATCTTAAAAAATGGCTGAGTTATAGCATTTTGAATTTCTAGCGTGGCTGACATTTTGAAACGTCCTGAATTTTGTCACGCGATAAAAGGCGTATTTATGAACCGATTTGGATGTAATTTGGTGTGTACATAGTACATACCAATCTCTCGACCGAGTTCGTTGGCCAGCTTCATTCCCCATTTTGTTTCAAAATGGCGGTCATTTAAAATTTTTTTAAAAATTTAAAATTTGAAATGTGGTACCAAAAAATTGAAAATGGAAAAATATTTTTTTCTTATGTATTTGACCTTTATACAAAGATTTCGGAGAAGTTTTTGTTTCGTCTATATCTTAAAAAATGGCTGAGTTATAGCATTTTGAATTTCTAGCGTGGCTGACATTTTGAAACGTCCTGAATTTTGTCACGCGATAAAAGGCGTATTTATGAACCGATTTGGATGTAACTTCGTTTATACATAGTACATACCAATGTCTCGACCGGGTTCTTTGGCCAGCTTCACCCGCCATCTTGTTTAAAAATGGCGGCCATTTAAATTTTTAAGAAAAATTTAAATTTGAAATGTGGTACCAAAAATTGAAAATTGAAAAAATATTTTCTTCTTATGTGTTTGACCTTGATAAAAAGATTCGGGAGCAGTTTTTGTTTTGTCTATATCTTAAGAAATGGCTGAGTTATAGCATTTTGAATTTCTAGCGTGGCTGACATTTTGAAACGTCCTGATTTTTCTCACGTAATAACAGGCGTATTTATGAACCGACTTGGATGTACCTTGGTGTGTACATAGTACATACAAATATCTCGACCGAGTTCGTTGGCCAGCTTCATCCGCCATCTTGTTTCAAAATGGCGGCCATTTAAAAAAATAAAAAAATAAAAAAATTTAAATGAGATACTAAAAAATTGGAAAATGAAAAAGAATTTTTTTGTATGTGTTTGACCTTAATACAAAGATTCCGGAACAGTTTTTCTTTCTTCTATATCTAAAAAAAAATGGCTGAGTAATAGCATTTTGAATTTCTCTTGTGGCTGACATTTTAAAACGACCTGATTTTTGTCACGCGATAACGGGCGTATTTATGAACCTATTTGGATGTAACTTGGTCTGTACATAGTACATACCAATGTCTCGACCGAGTTCGTTGGCCAGCTTCATTCGCCATCTTGTTTCAAAAGGGTTGCCATTTAAAAAAATTTAAATTTAAAATTCAAAATGAGGTATTAAAAAATTGGAAAATGAAAAAGATTTTTTTTATGTGTTTGGCCATGATACAAAGATTCCGGAACAGTTTTTCTTTCGTCTATATCTAAAAAAAAATGGCTGAGTAATAGCATTTTGAATTTCTCTTGTGGCTGACATTTTAAAACGACCTGATTTTTGTCACGCGATAACGGGCGTATTTATGAACCCATTTGGATGTAACTTGGTCTGTACATAGTACATACCAATGTCTCGACCGAGTTCGTTGGCCAGCTTCATTCGCCATCTTGTTTCAAAAGGGTTGCCATTAAAAAAAATTAAATTTAAAATTCAAAATGAGGTATTAAAAAATTGGAAAATGAAAAAGATTTTTTTTATGTGTTTGGCCATGATACAAAGATTCCGGAGCAGTTTTTGTTTCTGAAAATTTGTTCTTTTGTTGATATCTTAAAAAATCGTTGATTTATAGCACTTTGAATTTCTAGCATGACTAACATTTTGAAACGATCTTGTATTTGTCACGCGATAACACACGTATTCGCCTATTTCGATGTAAGAAGGCATGTGGATAGTATACATCAACACCTCGACCAAGTTCGCTGGCCAGATTCATCAGCCATCTTGTTTCAAAATGGCGGCCATTAAATTAAAAAATATATATATATTTAAAGTGAGGTGCAAAAAAATTAGAAATTGAAAAAGGTTTCTTTCTTAAGTATTTGATCTTGATATAAGGATTCAGGAGCATTTTTTGTTTGTCTTTACCTTAAAAAATGGCTCAGATATAGCAGTTTCAATTTCTATTTTGGTTGACATTTTGAAAAATCTGATTTTTTGCATGCGACAGCACTCCTATATATTAACCGATTCCGATGTGAGTGAGCATGTGCACAGCAATTACTAAGGTCTTGACCAAGTTCACTGCTTAGCCTCATCCACCATGTTGTCTTAAAATGACAGGCACTTTAAGAAATTGCCGAATTTGGCAGCCAAATATAAATTACTTTAAAGAAAAGCAGCTTGGATAAAGCTGACTAATTTCGCGAAATTCTCATTCATTATATTCATAAAAATTAGTATTGAATCTCCTATATTCGGTTTCCACTAAATTGAGCTTCGTGTGTTTGCATGATATAAGTTGGCTTTTTTTAAATAAGGATTATGAAAGCTACCTCTTCCTCCCGGCACTGGCCGGAAGGACTTTTTAAATAGATGCATTTATAAGATATATATATATATATTTAATGAATTATAAAAAGCATTTTTGAAAAAAGCTGTCGCTTTATACGATCATGAACTTGAAGCAGAAAAACAACAAGCTACTACCTCATTCTGCTAAAGAATAAAAATTTCATACGGTATGCCGCATCTGGCATTTATTCAACAAGACTTTATTGTTTGCCTGCAAACATTGTTTGGAATGCCATTGTTGCAGTGCCAGAGACAATACAGGTGCAAATAACTTTCAGCTCAGCTGGTAAAAAAAGAGAGAAAATGTCTATGATTGTATATATATCAGTCAAATAGAACGCAAATGGAGGAAGTTTCTATTATTTAGAATGTTCAGTCACCAAGCGGTTTCAGAAGAAAAATGAGTACTTCAGTTAATTATGCTATCGTACTATTCATAGAGGAAGTTTCTATTATTTAGAATGCACAGTCACCAAGTGGCGCTAGAAAAAAAGCAAGAACGAAAAATCATGCGCTCAGCACAGATTATGAAACATTTTCCAATGCTTCCAGAATATTTACTGTAACAAACTTAACATCTTAATAAAGTGAAAAATGTGTCTAATTAAATAATTCGTAAACGCATAACACATATCAAAACTCAATTTCAGCAATTACCATCTACAGCACGAAAAAAATATTTGAATTCTTTTGTATAGCCCTGTATACGGTCTATAGATTTGTATATATACTACATACCATGCTAAATTCTAGTTCAGTTAGAAAACGTACAGGAAACGCACAGTTTAAAATTCTCCAATCGATAATGGACGCAATAGTACTCAAGATCTTCTGTATAGCCCTGTATATGATCTATAGACTTTATACACGCCAGAAAATATGCAAAAAATTGGTTAGATTTAAAAACGCGTTCCACAACTTAAAATACACTTCCAGCAATTGTTCATATGCAGTAATGTAACCGATTTCTTTTGAGTGTCCCTGTAAATAAACTATGAATGCTTTGTACAGCCATGGGAAAAAGAAAAGTAGATACCCCTGCTAACTCTATGCAGCAAATTACTGCAGAAGAACGTTACTGGTACCAAGCGATTGGAAATAAAATCTCCTTTTAAATGATGTATATAAAATTTGCTTAGGGGGCCAACTACGTATCAAAACGAACGCAAAGTTTGTTTTTCTATAGCAATACCCAAGTTTGACACCATAAATAAATTCTACACACTTCAATTAGCGTTCTCATGAAATTCGTATGATTAGTTTCACAGAAATTAATTATTTTAAAATGAGCCTATTTTAGAAGCTGTATCCAAACTGAAGTAAGATACTCGATTTTTGATATGCTACAGAATGACTATGTCACTTCTATTAAGGAATTATTCTATTAAGGTATAATTTCTTGCCAATATGACCATTTCACTCACTTAATATGATTCGACTATTAGCAGCCCAAATATTTCGATAAAATGAGAAAATTTATTTTGTTTTTTTCAAATTATACTCTTCTGCCGATCATAGATGGCCCCTTAAAACATCATTTTCACGTTTTTTAATCATAATCCGTAATCTGGTTGGCAGAAAAAAAAATTGAAACTGAGAATTCGGATATAGCACGACATAATAAATATAAGTCTATCAAAAAAACTGTAGGTTGCAATACATATTTTGCTATTAATTTCATAATTCACATTATAAAATTTCTAAAATTACAAACTCAATGTATTTATGTTTGGGATTTTTAGTATTACAACAACACAAAAAAATTATCACATTAGGATTATAATTTCAGGAGATACTAATAAAAATATGAAAATGGAATTTAACATTAGAAGCTTTAAATTTTGCATGTTCGTAATTCAAAAACTTATCATTCAAATGACTTGAAATTTCATTTCTAGGCATAGCTTGAACCGAAGACTTAAAATATAATGTCAAAATTGGGTATTGCTATTGAAGAAAAAACAAAGTTTGGTCTAGTTTTGATTTGTAGATATCCCACTAAGAAAATTTTATATACATCATTTAAAAGTAGACTTCATTTTCAATCGTTTGGTACCAATAACTTTCTTCTATTATAATTAGTTGCAGAATTAGTAGGGGGTGTTTACTTTTTTCCATGATTGTAAATCATATTCTATAGTAAACACGTAGTAATGTACCTCAGTGATATATGTCAATTTCAATATGTTTGAAATAGTGTAACATCAATGAAATACTCCGCAAACGATTGTTCCCCCATAGACTATAATGTAATGTAAATTCTTTTGAGTGCTCCTGTGCAATAACTATAAATGCTACAAGAATTTTTAAAAAATTGTCAAAATATAAAGAGGTTTTAAATGTTTTTTTTTATGATTTGCTGTTTTGCCTCAAAATAACATTATGAAACTGCCAATTTTGTGAATAAACATTACTTGAACATGAATATCAATTGGACATCCAGAAAGTTTAATTTAAGTTAATAAGGTGGTGTTTATTTTCCTATAAGGATTGGCCAAATAAAAAGGGGGCAAGTTGAGTAAAAAGAATACCTTTATTGGAAATCAAAAGAAATCGCCATGGATGTTGTAACACAGGTCCCATCGTTTATTAGAATTGATAATAAAAATTGGCGCTACAGTGAAATGGTATATGTATTGAGATTTATAAAAACATAATTAATTTATTGATATTAAATAAGTATAATCTTATAAAAATGTAATAGCGTATAATAAATTTTATTTATGTTGTTAAAGGGAAGTTTTTTCAAGTTTCAATGTGTGTTGGTACATTATAAAAAAGTAAAATGCAATCGAGGGCTATAGTTTACAATTCGACGTATCTTAGCTGTTAAGCATAAAATTTCATGTATAATACTTCATACATAACTTTTTCGATATTTTTATGGTAACCAGGCGCAAATGATAAATCGCCAAATATTGTTCCCATCAACATCATTCGTATTCAGTTTTAATGTGTATTGGTGTATTATTAGAAATAAAATACAAATACAATAAGAAAAAATTAGCAAAACGCAGGATTGCCGTAATACCGCGAAGCACTTATTGCTCCGGGAGTAGGCTCACGAAGGGTGTAGGGGGCAGAGCCTCTAGTAAATAAATAATAATAATAATGAATAACAATTAAAAAACGCACCAGACACTAAGTAGATTTGTTGCGTAACTGGAACATTAAGAGAAAATATAGCAAACGTTTTTCTTTTGCTTTTCACTTTTATAACTTACAATATGTAATTTAAAGGTGTAGTTCCTCAATCGTCAGAAACATTAGAAAAATATATTACTAAAAAATACGCTAGCAATTTATTCACTCTTTCTTGAAACTTTAAAAATAACTGTACAAGTATAGAAAATATTTACCTGATTAGCAGCAATATTCATAATCATAAAAATTTACTTACCTGAAAAGAAAAAAAAAAGAATAATTAGAAAATTGTTCCATTATTTCACGTCATATAAAGGCATAAAAAGCAAATATACAAAATAGTCAGTTCTATACATTCTGTAATTTTTTAGTCATTTTAAGATGAATAAACTATAAAACAAAAACGAGCTCGAAAGCTACTTAAAAATTTTAAGCTGAATTATATTCAGCTATATTTATTTCACTCTTTAAAAACATCAAAATTATTTTAATTGACTTTTGTAGTTTTATAAAATGTGTATCAACTATAAATCTGACAATTTTTTTTCATAGAATTGGTGTTGCTTCAAATATAACTACGATCATGTTATAATCCAAATGAAGTAGTAAAAAGCTGTTTCAAGATATCTGAAGACAAAGATGAAAATTCATGGAGGAAAAACAGAAATGAAAATAGAGCACGCGTTTGTTCTTTGCAATAGATTTTCATAGAATTGGTGTTGCTTCAAATGTAACTACGATCACATTATAATAATTGAAATGAAGTAGTAAACAGCTGTTTCGAGATGTCTGAAGTCAAAGATGAAAATTCATGGGGTGGGGGGTGGGGGGGACAGAAATGAAAACAGACCACGCGTTTGTTCTTTGCAATAGATTTTCATAGAATTGGTGTTGCTTTAAATATAACTACGATCATGTTATAATCGAAATGAAGTAGCAAAAAGCTATTTCAAAATATCTGAAGTTTAACATAAAAATTCAGAGAAAAAAAGAAAAGAAAACAGAGCACGTGTTTGTTCTTTGCAATAGATTTTCATAGAATAAGTGTTGTTTCAACTATATCTGCAATCACATGTTACAATAGAAATGAAGTACTAAACAACTGTTTCAAGATATCTAAATTCTAAGAGGAAAATTCAGACGGGGAGGGGGAGAAGAAAAAAAAAAACAGAAATGAATACAGAGCACGCGTTTGTTCTTTACAACACATACTTTATTTGTATTTATTTTATTTTTTTATTAAAGCATTCTTCTTTGATAAAAATATAAATAACTAAGTTTTATGCATTACTGTAATCACCTTTTCTTACGTGCTGATGAAAAATGTTGGGGCTCCAATTTTAGCACGTTCCTACCGCATACTCCGTAAAATAAACTTTGTATTTATTTGACTGCTGAATTTGTGCCGTTAAATAAAGTTTGTTATTCAGAATATGTGGTAATTGCGAGTAATGTAAATGAATTAAGTGGTAATGTGCGAAATTTAGAGCAGTATTCCACCCCTGTTAAGGAGACTCGGTACTCTTGATTTTGTAAAAAAAAAAAAAAAAAAATATTTATTTTCCAACCTTATTCTTGAAATGAATTTAGCCATCTGTAGCATATTCTTACGAAGTACCGTAAAGATTCGATAGTAAAAAAGATACAAAAAAGACTTTTTACATCATCCATTTCTCTTTATATAATTCAGGGTTTCAATCTTTAAATTCATTTATCTCAATTTGTCTTTTTTTGATACATGATTAAGATCAAAATGATAAACCGGGTGAATTTTGTAAAATTTAACGATCTAATTTTCATTATAAATAAATAATTTATTTTTTTAAATAAAAATGTTATGTAAATGGCCATTTTTACTGCATTTTTACATATCTCATGCTATTTTATTTATTTTTTCTTTAACCAACTAACTTTTTGAAAATCCGGTCCTTACAGTTACAGTAAGAAAAACATGTATATTTGTAAAATATTTATAATATTTGTAAGAAAAATAAGATTTTTTTTTAAATTCAAAATTGAAAAAGAAGTATCGTTTTAAAATTTTCTCTTAAAAAATTTCATTTTTTCAAATTTAATCGCAATATTTTTGTTTTACATTCCCTTTAAAAAAAAAACATTTAATAATGCGTGAAAAATGCTCGAAAAAATAGTTCAAAGGGAAGAAACACAGTAATAATTTGCCGGCTATAAATTTAAATGTTCACCACCTGGACAGAGCCTGATTGTTGCAAGTGCCAGAGTCAGGCAGAGCTGAGCAGATTTGTAATTATAATTATCTGCAGCGTAATTACAATTTAATCGTATGTAATTGATTATAGTTATGCACAATCGAACACAGAAATTTCGTCAAATAATGGGATGGGTGGTGGTTCTGGCTACCGTGCTGAATGATTTCTTTATGGCATGTAATTGCAACTATAATTAATCATATACAATTAAATTTTAATTACAAGGCAAGTAATTGAAATTACAAAATTTGCCCAACTCTGGATTCAGGGAACATTAAATTTTCGCCAATGATAAACAATTTATTCATGAAAATAACTAAATGTGAAAAATCTAAAAATGCCAGCAGTTTCACTATTTTAGCAATAAATCTACATCGTTAAAAACTCTAGGGTGGGTTGAAAGTTCTTTTGGTACTGAAGTAGATGCAATCATAAGTATCATAATGGTGAAATATCGTTCTATATAGTTCAACCGGAGCTCTAAATGTTAGAACGAGATTTCACCATCTTATGGTTGCAGATAATACAGCAACAAAAGTTAGTTCAACCCACCGCAAAATTTTTAATTGTGTACCAGGTAATTTAAATACCCTTTACTTTTATTTTATTTCGAACCAAGCTGAATTTTAAACTGACTTCCTGAATCTGAAGTAAATTTGTCGCCGTTAGAATAATTTCTTCTAATTGTTTGATAAACCTTCACTTTCGAATGCAAAATTATTGAAGTTTCTTAATAGGTTACAAATAATCATTTTTTAATGATTTATTAAAACATAATCTATAGTTGATGAAGAACAAGCACCATAAAATTCATATCTATAACAGAGGTAATGTTTACTGTTTTAAGAGCAACATGAATTCTTGTTCTGAATTTTAGCAAGAGTTATCGTTGGAAAAGTCTTGCCATGAAGGTCAAGAAAAATGCAGGAATTACCATCCCGAATCAAAATGTTTGGGAGATACGGGTGAATTTCTTTCGTGACGTCATACATAAATAAAAATAAAAAACGCTCTCCGATTTTGTCAAGGAAGGATTCGCTGGAAAGACCTTGCCTTGAGGTTCAATAAAAGAATAGGAACTACCCATTTGAATGCAGCCGTTCAGGTGATGCGGGCCAATTTCTTCTGTGACGCCATACGTGCATAAAGGGAAAAATGATACTATCTTTTTCAAAAGTAGGTATTGTTGGAATGTTACGAATACGAACGAGACTCTAGCTTAAAATAAAGGTTATCCTAACGCGATTAAAACGGGACCCTAGCTTCTGATGAAGTCATCTTGTCGCTTATTTTTCCTTTTTATATATGAGGTCACGGAAGATATTAGCGCACATTTCGTGAGTGGTTGGAATTGCGGGTACTTCCTATATTTTTCTTAATCCTCATAGAGAGATCGTTCAAACTATACCATTTTTGACGTAATCCAGAACTGATAGTTGAATATGTACTCTAGTAATAAACAAAAAAGAAAAATAATGCGTCAAGCAGAGATTATGAAATACTTTCCAACACACTCTGGATGCTGCATAATAATACTAAAATTTAGTTTAGTTATGAAACTCCCCTCCAAAAATTTGCGTCAATAAACGGAAATGTACTGGAATTCCTTTTTGCATAAGATCTACAGAATTTGTACACACAAGTAATATGCAAAAAATGGCTAAGTTTACAAATGCATACCACAATTGAAACCACACTTACAAAAATTATAGTTCATAGACAGTACTGTAACCTTTTTTTGTGAGTCTCTGTAAATGAGCGATAAATGTTTATGCACACTATATTCTATAGTAAGCATATTTTAGTGCACCTAAGTAATGTATATTAATTTCAATATGTTAGAAATAATGTAGCACTATTAAAATACACAGGAAAACGATTTTTCACCATAGACCAAAATGCAACGGAATTCTTTTGACAGTCCTTGTAAACGAACTACGAATGTTACACACTTAATTGTCAATACTGATAATAGGATAGTAAACCTCAATGATATACAGAGTGTTTGGCTAAAAGTATCCAAAAGTTATGGCTTATTTTTACGGAGCTACCCATTAGAATTTTAAAAAATTAAATAGAAAGAACATCTCACCAAGTTTTAATATCAATAGATTTCGATGTGTGCACCTTTTGTAGAGTGACAACCGTCTAAATAGTAATCCAGTTCTCTCCAAGTGTTTCGTAGCATATCAGGAGTTATTAGACGAATTGCTTGAATGATACACTTCTTCAAATCATCCACAGTGATTGTTTGTTTATAATCAGCAGATTTAATGAATACCCAAGCAAAAAAGTCTAATGAAGTCAAAGTCAGAGACCCTGGCGTCCAGTCAATTGACCCCCGTCTTCTATCCAACTTGCAGGAAATGTATTATTCAAAAACACGGTAACATCTCTGTGATAGTATGGTGGAGTCCCATAAAATCTCGGAGGGGTTTCCAAGCCACAGTGGATCAGTCTATTATATTCTAATGGATAGTTCTGTAATAATAAGCCATAACTTTTGGATAGTTTTAGCTCGGACACCCTGTATATCAATTACATGACAATCCAAGTATATTTACGCAAGTGGGAGAGCGAACAGATAGACATATGAACAGACAAATTGATTCATAAACCCTTTTCAACTACATATCTTGGAAAGTGTTAAAAATAGACAGCGTAAAAAATACCATAAGATATTATGCCAAAAATTCAAAAAAAAGTTTTAGTATTTATTTTCAGTACAATTTAACATTACTTTCAGTGCAATAAATATATATTACTCCGAAAATAATATGGGCATCTCTAGTCTCACGTTTTCTGGGCTCTCAACTTTTGATTCTAAGAGAAAAATCCTTGGAGGAATGACAAATGATGCTTTCTCACAGAAATGGATGCGGTGGGGCGAGAAAACCTTTTTTTGCATTTCCTCTTTCGCCCCAGAAGAATATAAAACGGAAGAATGAACTATCGATGAAACAATTTTCTTTCTTTCTGCTTAAAAAAAAAATTATTTATTTACTAATGGCAGTCGAATGATACCTATAGATTTTCACGAGGAAAATGGGCTTAAGGCATATGCCTAGCTTCGGGGCACTTTTTTTTGAAAAATATGAAATTTTTATCAAACATATGTGTTTTTAGTTAAAACAGGGAATAAAACTTATGAATTCATATAAACAGGGGTGGGAAAATGCATCATTTTACTCGCCACTTGCGAGTGAATTTTCTGACAGGGAGAGTGACTTTTTAGGTAGTCTTTGAAAATTGAAAACTATAGCGGTATGCCAAAAACGTTTTTTTATTTAGTAGTTAGCTATATTTTTCAACTTTCCCATTTACTGCGATGTAAACATGGTATTAAGTTCTACTTAAACTTTCATCTCTTGTTTATATTTCTTAATTTTATCGGAAAAAATATATGAAAGTGCATTATAGTAATAGTAACCAACTATTTTTGAGTTGTGTAATTTTGTCATAAAAATTTTCAACTGTACGTTGCGTTTTACTGGTTGGTGAAATAAATCGTTGGCTGGTAAGATTTTCTAGAAATTCCCCAACCCTGCATATAAATGTTTAATGGAATTTTAATTAACTTTTCAAATTTAGGCAATATTTAGTCAAATTTTAGTAACGAATTGCGTTTATGCCAAACCTTCTATGATGAAATCTATTCAATATATTTCACTTTTTATTTTCAACAATATATTAGCAAATCACTAACCTGTGTTATGAAGCAAAAGATTTGCAATATCTCTTAACTTCACTAACATATACCAAATTTTGTATACAAAACATGATTTTTTTTTCTTTAAAAAAGTGTACATTTCAATAAAAATAGCTCTTAAGTTAATATATGCAAACTTATAAGCTATATTTCGCTTCATAACATACCAATAGACGAGCAGTACCTTCTGGCAAAATTTTATTTCAAAATCTTAAAAAATTTTTAAGAAATGATGTTTCTCGTAAACGTACACAATGAAAAACGCAAATTAAGATTTTGATATAGCACAAAAAAATATCTATAAAGTTTACAACTTTAAAATCCACCATGTTGGTAGGTTTTTATATATTTATGTATATGTTATATATTATATACTTGTGTATTGTTTACTTTTCCGAGGCTCTTTAAACGGTCACTTCCAGTTTCAGAAAGTTCATTTCCGATTTATATTTTGGGGCTATAACTTTGCTTCTAATTATCGTTGAACCAAAAGTAAGGCATTTTTAGAATCCTAAATGTTTGAACTTCAATTTCAAATAATAAACAGAAATCGAAAATTTTCGCAAAAACAGCGATTTGAGGGTAGGCACATACCTTAAAGAACGAAATTATATGTTGTTGTTAGAAACAAGTAATTATAAAGTTTAACGCTATTTTTAGATGCATATTTATAATATACTTCTGTGACGAAAATAGGATTGCAGTTATTTGGTATAGGATAAGTATCTTATGAAAATAATACAATAAGTTTCCAAGATTATGAAAGGAAATCTACATATATGGTGTAGGTATTTAAATGAATTTATTTGGAGGGCATTTGTTGGTTAAGTTGAGTCAAATAAAGGCCGTTGATCTGTACTAGGAGTTAGTACGTAGATTGCGTTTTATCTACAATACTTTGGTCCGGATTCCTGCAATAAGACCTGAAGATAAAAACGAAATTGAAGACACGTAAAAAAACCCACATAAGTACTTTTATTTGAATTCAATAAGACGTGGTGAGGTGATCCCCCTTACACGAGCAGTACTTTTCCACCTTACTCTTCTAAAGCTGGTTGCAAAGTCTCTCGATAAAAATATCTGCCGAGCCAAGTAAACAAGTTAATAAAAATATCCGTTAGCATGTTACATACAAAATTCAAAATCTGACGAATCCCTCTGGCGATAAATAACGGATGAAAAAAAATGTTTTATATAACGATTAAAGAAATGAGCAATAACCTTTTACATTATATCCATAAACCCTGCGCAAAATTATAATTTTAATCTGCCATCCGTTATATATAATTACTTATTTACTGACAGATGCTAAATTTCACTTATAAACAATATGCGAAGATTCGCGAAATGCAAGACACATTTACTTAATAAATAAAAGATAACAAAGATTTATTTAGAGAGGAAATAAAATATTATTATGATTACCTCTTGATTATTAATGGCCTGTCAACTGTAACTAGATATATCTACCTCTATTTAAAAAAAAAGAGTTTTTTAAATGAAATAAGAAATCAAGTTATATTAAACAGTCAATGAATACTTTAAGATTTATGGGTGACAAATAAATTAACGGAATGTAATTTAGGAATAACGCAATATATGATTCTACATCATAACATAATATTAATGTACAGCAATATTAGACTTATATATATATATATATATATTCGATTTACAAAGTAGGGAGGAGGAATTCAAATCAATTTAATCGCATTTAACTTGAACGCTTTCAAAAGGCAATAACAAAGCTATTATTATTGTTGTCGATGTCGTTGTTATTGTTGCTGTTGTACTTTAGTGTTATAAGAATTAAATAATGACTTTGAAGTAATTATGCTTTAAAGTACACTAAATAATCACGCTTCACAATACTTCAGTGATTTATCTATGAAAATTTCAGACTAAATTTGAAATAAAACGAACATATCATGAGCATCAATATAAGTAAGCACAGAATGTTTGAAAATATGATGTGATATTTAAAACGAGTAAATGGTTAATGGTTTTTACAAAAGATAGGGGTGTCATGAATGACTTTTCATTTATAAAACAAGAATTTTCATCTCTCTTTCATTTTTTTCCAAGAAGCAAGATATCTATTCAATTGCCTACATGTTTCGACTCTGCTCGAGTCATTTTCAAAACAAGTAAATAAAAAAATTCTAAAATTGCACGGTCTATGAAACGCCATCATTCAAATTTTTATGTACTCTTTCATATTATGCACGTTAATTTTTTATTTTACAAGGATGTTTATTTTTATTTTCGTAACCATTGAGTAACTCGAGTCATAGTTTTGGTAAGTTAAATGATGTTGCATCGTTACATATTGAATTTTTGCATGTTACAATCTCTATGGTTTCTCTGATAATGGGCATATAGTATAGACTAGAGGGAAAAATTATCTTATTTTCATTAAAATTTATTTGGATGGTTTCTTCTTGATATAATCTTGTAAGGGCTGTGGGTTTTCTATTATATTTAATATCAGCTACGCGCTCCTTTTTTCTGCACTTAAATTTCCTGCTAGTCATACCAATATA
The DNA here is from genome assembly GCA_963932465.1 of Maratus speciosus. Taxonomy (NCBI): domain Eukaryota; kingdom Metazoa; phylum Arthropoda; class Arachnida; order Araneae; family Salticidae; genus Maratus; species Maratus speciosus. The sequence goes on from OZ010790.1 coordinate 463,124,372, forward strand.
GAAATTCTTTGATCCGCCTGATCTATTAAATGGTATTTCATATACTCCTGAGTAATTCTCAAAATTAATTGGGTCAATTTTAGTCCAAATGACCCAAATGATTCCCCCCCCCCCCACCCCCAGCCTATACTATCCATCAATTACAAGAGAAACCATAGAGATTGTAACACGCAAAAATTCAATATGTAATTTTGCAACATCATTTAATTTACCTAAACTATGGCTCGAGTAATGGTTACGAAAATGAACATAAACATCTAAGTAAATAATAAAAATTAACGTGCATAATATGAAAGAGTACGTGAAAATTTGAATGATGGCCTTTCATAGACCGTGGAATTTTAGAATATTTTATTATTTTTTTTTTGTTTTGAAAATGAATCGGGTACAGTCGAAACACGTAAATAGTTGAATAAACTTACTTTTACTGTTTCTAATGTTTTGATTTACGCCTTTTAGCAATTAAAATTAGTATATTATTACAAGGTGTTAATTTGTTATATATCAAGACTAAGGGCTATGCATATATAACGTTATCATTTTAGGGGGGGGGGGGGTATTATTTATTTTCTTTCATTTGTAACCTGGTCTTTATATCAAAATAATATGCTATCTTTTTATAGTATGTTATATATTTTTATGAAAATACAAAGTTATTATTAAAATCATTAAATCATTATAAAATTATTTAATTCAAAAACATGGAATACCCCAACGTTACGCATTCCTATTCTTCTGCCGTACATGTATGCATATATAATCCGCTGTTCTACAAACCATATTCGAAGTATGTTTAAAGTGATACTGGGGGACAAGTGCAAAAAGACATTATTACTGTTGAATGCATTATTTAACAAAAGGATATTATTGAATACTTTTAAATAGTAACTATTTCTTTTAAGTATTATTTAATATAAAGTTATTTCATATATAAAGTGATATTTTATTGACTTCTCTTCATTTGAATCAATAAAGTATGCTCAAACATAAATATAATCATATTTGTATCTCACTCCAAATAAAATAAAAAATTTCCAAAAATCTAAAGAATTTTCATACATTGATAACGATATCGTTACTGGGGGGGGGGGGGGGGGGATGATAACATATGATATCGTAAGGTGGGAAGGGAGGCTAAAATTACCAAAAAGTTGATAACATTATGTATGCACTGCCCCTATATATTTATTTAGGATAAGCGACACATAAAAAAAAATATATATATACTGATATAAAAGCAAAAATTTTTAACGCTTTCGATAAATAGAAGAGAAAAAACATATTTGCGCAAGATTCGTGTACTGAAGGGGGAAAAAATGCTGACAAGTATTAGTCCGTACGAAGTTTACTTTTGAAATTGATTTTTCTAAACAAACATTCTTAAAATCCCGTGCAACACGGGATACTTTAGCTAGTTTTAGATAAAACACTGATGCATGCATTCCATATCTTGGCTAATTTTGGATCAACTTTTACCTAAATAAAAAGGATCTATATGTCGTGATTTTTAATAATAGCTATTTATATTTTAAGGGGGGAGAGTAATCAAGTGGTCTTTTAAGGTAATCAATTAATAACATAAACCTTATTATCGGAAATACCGTAGTAATTTTCAACATATGTGCCGTGGCACACTGGAGTTCCTTGAGAGTATCATAAGTGTGAGCGAAAACTTTAAACTATAATTGCCGAAACGTCAGTGAAGGCTTACCGTGGAGACACGAAAAGTTTTGATTTCCGTTTGTCTGTCTGTCTGTCCGTCTGTTCCGCGATAACTGCCGCAAAAAGCATCCGATCGGCTTGAAATTAATGTGGCATGTTGATGAGGTACTCGGACTTAGCTGTATGGTTTTTGGTTAAATTTGGTTCATTCGTTCGGGAAATATAGAACATTTTATTTTGCTCTGTAATGCTTTTCAATGGCAAGTCAGACGATTTTCAAATTTTCATTTGTTGAAAGAAATGGCTCATATAAAAAATGGATTTAAATGGTAAATTTTTGATGCTGAAATTTTTAAATAAGAGTAGTAAATTATTCCTATTAGTTTGCAATTTTGTCAAAACATTTGTCAGAGCTTTTAAATTAGGTGTATAACTTATGATGGAATTTTATACATGTGTTCGAATAATATAAAACATTTTATTTTATGAATTTACTTATATTTCATTTTTTTTCTTTTAACCGTTGCGTAGCAACTATATCTCATCTAAAAATATCATAAATGTGAAAGTATGTATGGTTTTTAAAGTCAAATCAAAGTTAAAAGGAATGAATTAATGAATGCCTTTGTATAGATATTTGCATATAGATTGATTTAAACGCAGAAATGAAAATAGTATTTATATACTATATAGAATAATATCTTTATTTATGTATTCAACTATTTTGATTATAAAGGAAAAAGTTCGTTATTTTCATACAGAATAAACTGACATTATTCTATTGAACTTTATAAACTTTATTGTTGCCAAAAAAAAAAAAAGGGGGGGGGGGAATAACAATTTCTCCCAAAGAGTTCATTTTAATTTGTAAGATTTTCACGTGCAAAGGGAAAATGCAGCAAATTACAAATAATAAAAAAGATAAATAGGACAGGAATGAATACATATAAACATTTCACACCAAATACCACCTAAATTAATTTTTGTAGTGGTATTTTCCCACACTACGAAGAAAGATTCCTCGATTTACACGATTTTACTTGGCCTTCCTTTTCTTATTGGTTGCGATTTCATTTTCGCAATTGCGTATATTAATTGGCACAAAATTTTACATTTTTATGACTGAGGTATATGTAAGGCCATACAAATAAGAAATTCCGTATTGTTTCCTATAAAATGTGATAAGTGTTGGTTAACTACACTGCTCAAAACAATTAAAGGATATTTGAAGTTTTATATAAAATAAAGATATAAACGAAATTTTTTTTGCCGAAAATAGAAGAAGAGAATCACAAATGCAAATTTTTCTGGTTTTCAAACTGTGGAGTATGCAAATTTTGAGTTCGACGTCAAAAACGTCGCTTCAGCGGCAGCGAATGAAATTTGACTTTCAACTGGATAAAAGAGAATGAAGACAAGGATGATGGGCATTCAGTGATTGCTTTGTTTCGATGAGTACGATGTCTCAGCGAAGTCGTTTGACAGATTCAGAAGCTTTGAGAATTGTTGATAGGTTAGAAGGGGGCCAAACTCAAGCCGAAGTAGCGTAAGCCATTGGAGTGTCACAAAGTGTCATTTCCAGGATCTGGAACGGTTTTTTGGAGAGTGGATGTGCAGGCCGAAGACCAGGGCAAGGTCGTAGACGGGCAACAACGCCCAATGAAGATAGGTATTTAGCGTTAACAGCTCGGAGACACCGAACCATGAACGCTACTCTTCTCCAACAACACCTTCGCTCGGCTACAGGCACCACGATTTCAACTCAGACTGTCCGAAACCGGCTCCATGCTGTAGGTCTGTATGCTCGCCGACCGATGGTATGTGTTAGATTAACATCAAGGCATCGTCGCGACTGCAGGGAGTGGGCAACCGAGCATGTCAACTGGAGGAGAAATGAATGGAGCATTCTGTTTTCTGACGAGTCCCGTTTTTCTGTGCATCCGGATAATAAGCGTATTTTCATCTGGAGGGACCGTGGCAGTAGGAATAATCCTGCGTTCGTGCACGAAAGTGTCAGATTTGGCGGTGGAGGAGTGTTGGTGTATGGTGGCATCTCCATTGACGGGCGCACTGACCTCTACATCATTCGAGATGGAGCTCTGACTGGTCGCCGATATAGGGATGAGATCTTCAGACCTATTGTAGTCCCTTACGCTGCAGCAATCGGAGATAACTTCATTTTAATGGACGATAACGGCAGGCCACATCGTGCAAACCTGGTGGAGGATTTCCTTTTCGAGGAAGGAATCGTTCGAATGGAATGGCCAGCGTGTTCTCCAGACATGAATCCAATCGAGCACGTTTGGAACGCTCTAGGAAGACGAGTTTCTGGCCGCCAACAACCCCCACAAACTCTCCAAGAACTGGAAAGAGCTCTTCTGGAAGAGTGGGGCAGAATACCCCAACTCGTCATTAATAGCCTCATTGAGTCCATGCCTCAAAGGTGTTCAACGTTGCTGGCCGCCCGTGGAAATCATACCCCCTACTGAAAATGATTTTCTGTGAAGAAAACACCTTTTCTTATTCTTTTTTTCTCATATGCACAAATTGTGTTTTTTTCCTTTAGTGCACAAATGCGCAATAAAATGCATTTTTTTCTGCCAAACATGTGTAATTTATTCTCATATAACCTACTATGTCTGTCGACCATGTATCAATCAGCTAAACAGTTTACCAGATGCAAACTCCACCTAAAACTGCAATATCCTTTAATTGTTTTGAGCAGTGTATATATGTTTCTATTAAGAGGAGCAGGGCTGCCAAGCCTCCGGCGTTCTGGATACCAGTATTTTAATACAAAAAATGTTACTTTATTTAATTGAAACATTTCCGCGATTTAAAAGAACAACATTTTCTGTAATGTAATAGTGTTGTTCAAAAAGCCTGAGACTTGCCATGTCTGGTGGTGAGTGAAATGTTTTATTTAATGCATTTATCTCTATTTTAATGCTACGTGAACAACGTCCCGTGTAACAGCTTGTAGAGTGTAAAATAAATTATTAAAATAATCCCTATTACGAAAAATGAAACAAAATGCCCGGCTAAGGGAAATAAAAGGTTAGTTAACTTTTTGTAATTTGACCTGAACACAGGTGTGCATCAAATTTCAACGGTGTTTGTAACATCACGATTTTAAATTAAATGTGGATACTATTAAAAGGTTATCACAAAAAATACTTAACGGCGCCATATCACGTTTATCTATTTAGTCAATTGGAAGTGGACACGATGATTAATTATTAACCGTTAGGTTTAGAACTCCCCCTACTTTAGGGTGATTTTAATAAGTTAATGCTATCGAGTACATTTTTAGATATTTAGATTAGATCTTAGATATAAATATTGCAGAATGGTAATCAAAATTATTATTAGATTTCTAAATTAGATGTCTCAGTTTACATTTCCAAAAGTTCTTTATCCATTAGATACAGGTGTTTGTGGTTAGCAGGCAAGTAAATAGATATGGATATTAGGATAACGTAAAATGCTTGACCAAATTGTTGCTTATCCTTATAAATCGCAGTGTAAAAATGAATCTAAGACATAGGATAATCATTAACTCAATCAATAGAAAATTACAAATGCAAAATAAATTACACAACGGGGTGTTCAGGGGGGGGGGGGCACCCCCCTGAAGAAATTTGCTTTATTATATAAAAATTACTAGAATAAGTAGCTCGTGAGAATTTCAGAATATCATTACATAACAACGTGTTTAATTTAACGCTTCTAATGTCTGAAACCATCGAAATATTTTTTTCTCCTTCTATAAATGTTTGTGTAATTTAAAAGTTTAAATTTTGTTTTTGTAGAAAGATTAATATTAAGCAAAATTTGCTAGAAACAATAAGTTGCAGAGATGACGTTGAGGCTCTTGATCTGCAGATTTACTAGTTAATTAAATTACTTTTCTAAATCATTTCTCAAGGTTGAAATTCCAAATAGTGAAAATAATAATAATAATAATACAGAAACTACCTTCTTTCTTAATATCATATTTGTGTAAAGTTAGTATTACTGAAATGAGTAATATTAAAAATAAATAAATAAATAACAGTTGCAATTCTTCAAGAAAGATGAAAATTTAAGTAAATATTAAAAATACAAAACATTAAAAATAATAAATAAATAACAGTTGCAATTCTTCGAGGAAGATAAAGACTTAGACTTAAGACTATACCTGCTCTTCAAAATAAAAAAGCTAAAAAAAATCATTCTCAGTTATTTTGTCAGTTGCTAGATTAATAAACCGAAAAACTTAGATAAAAAAACATTTAAATTTTTTTTTTATTATGACCTTTTATTTAAAAGGTATGATAAATTATGTTGTTTTTATGTCGCATCATTGGATTTTGTTTGTGTTAATAAATACTACTTACTTACTCACACAATATGTAGATTTTAAATTTCATGAGATATTTCAATTGTTTAGAGCAACCATACTCAACCTGCGCATGTGGCCCGGACCGCGTGTGGACTGCGCGGGCCGCATGTGGCCCGGCGACGTTGTATATGCGCCCCGAGACACATAATCATTAATCCATGTTTGTACAATTAACTGAGATGCGCATAAAAAAAGTATTTAAGATCTTCAGCGTTGTTTTATATATTTTCATAGGAAGATAAAATCTGTCCTGTTATTTATAATTAACTTAAAGTTATGTTAAAAGCCGTTTCCTTAGTCAAAAGTTCCTTTTTCATGTAGTCCTACTTGTCCTACAGTGATGTATACATTTCGTAATCTTTAACAATAATCAAGCATCATTCCAAATTATGTTTTCATCAATATATCTACAATTATTTTTTTTTTCATTGAGCAAAAGATTTATTAGAGAAAATCTTCTTGAAAATTATACATTGTTATAATATTACGTTTCATACTTATTAAAATATAGCTAATACTACTTTTTAGGGTTGAACTTTCGTCGCGGAAAAAATTGGCATCGAAAACATTTTGCAACACTATTGTTAACCAGCAAACTTCACGGCATATTTCTACAGCATTTGCAATAAAAATCTACAACAAAGTTCATTATTTGGTAAAAGAGGTGTTAATTTTTTTGGTAATATTTCTTCTGCGAGAAACGTTCAATCCTATAGTCATAATATTAACTTTATTACATTGCATTGTTATACTACTTATGTTATTTTAATTACTGTTTTTATAAACCCATTTAAAAGTGCTCTGCGGCCCGCCTAAAGTCGGAAAATAATGTTTGCGGCCCGCGAGAAAAAAAGGTTGAGTATGGCTGGTTTAGAGGGAGGAGGGGTGGGGGAATGTGAAATCTAATTGTATTGCATATTCCGAAAAAATATATATACTAATTTTATAAAATGCTGAATTTCAAATACGAAACCATATTTACGTTGTAGGATAAAAGTTTTATGAGTGAAAATGCACGTTTTGAATGACGTCAATTATCAAAAACCATTCGCTCTTTCAAAGCGGTTTTTCGGAATCGGTGGGATTAAAATGACATTTGGAGGAATTTATGCAAAACGATTTAATTTTTTTAAATTAAAATAAATACTTTAAAAATGTCACTTTCACCCGATAAACAATTTCACTTTTAACGCACTAGTTAAAAATTTTAACAGTCATCTTTCAGAAATAATTAGTTGAAATTCTATTATATCTTATTCTTTTAATTAAATCCTTGTGAATAGGGTGAAGTAATTGTTTAAATTAATGCAGGGAGCTTAAATTTGCTTAACCTTTTTGCCGAATCTAAAACTGAAAAATTCTACGAGGAAGCAAAAGATTTCTAAATGTCAATTTTTTGAAAGACGATTTTTCGTTCTTTATTTAAAAAAAAAAAAAAAAAAAATGATTCATGAAACTTGAGTATGTGAAAATATGTTTCATTTATGCTAATTTTCTTTTAAAAAGTAATTTATTAAAGATACTTTTTTGCCACCCATTCCAACTTAAAAAATAAATTTTTCCATTTTAAAAGTTAGCCGGGTGAGTTTGTCAAACAAACGTAATGTAATATGTGACACATTTTAATGTTTTAATCACACCAGACCGTCTGTTTTATAAATAACCGAAAACTGACTATTGATAAATGTTGACATATCCTTTTGCTGCATAACGATGTATGGCATCAAAAGACGCCACAAAGTTGCCCCACCAGGTGGGGTACTTTGTAACAGATAAGTTTTTGCTTGAAATGCAAGAGAATGAATTCGTGAGTTATCTTTTTCTGAAAAATATGTTGTAAACCATTTAAACTACGAAATGATAGTTAAATGTTGCTGATTTGTCTCATTGATCTACTCCCGCTTCAAAGCACCCGCTGCGCTTTCTTCCCGCTACAAAGAATTGAATAGCGTTTTGCAGTTTCCTTAACCTTTTAAGACCAGACCCGCTATGTTGTAAACCATTTAAACTACGAAATGATAGTTAAATGTTGTTGATTTGTCTCATTGATCTACTCCCGCTTCAAAGCACCCGCTGCGCTTTCTTCCCGCTACAAAGAATTGAATAGCGTTTTGCAGTTTCCTTAACCTTTTAAGACCAGACCCGCACAATCGTGTGGGTAAGGCAATAGCTAAAATTCTATCTTCCTGGGTTATCTATTCCATAAATGCCGGAATCGACTGAATGCGCTGGTTAACAGAAACTATATTATATGAATTTTATCAACAGATAATGAATTATAAAAGCGGAATCGAGTGATTGTGCTGGTTAACAGAAATTATATTATATGAATTTTATGAACAGATAGTGAATTATCTGTTACAAATTTCAGTTATATCATTGTTTTCGAAAAAACTTAAAAAGCTGCCCCGTCTTAAAGGGATACATGCATCACATCTTTAATCATAATGACGCTTTCATAATAATTCATACACATATTATCTCTTAAAATATAAGAGATCCTCTTTAATTTGATATTTCCAATTTTACAATTAAAAAATAGCATGTTGGAATTTTTTTTGGAAGTCATACAAAACAAAAGAACTGCACAATATAATGATTATTAAGGGTGTATTCGAAAAGATATTTTTCCACCATCAACAGCTCGAAATTTTCTCAGACATTTTCAGACTCATTTTTAAAAGTAAAAACATGAAACTTGCTGAGGTGATTTTTGAAGAGATGTATAAGAGGCCGTGTGATTTCATTTTTCGCTCAATTAATTAGAATTTGATTTTTAAACAATTATTTTCTCAATATGACTCTTTTTTTTCGTTCCCAGATATCCCGCTTCGGAAAATTCGGTTCAAAACGCCAACTGTGGCAGCATTTTTATAATATTTTCTGCATTTATCAAAAAATCGAGAAGCACGGCACATTATGTAGTTTCTAAATAAAAGAATTTCCCAATTTGATGCGTTTGAGAGCAAAAATGAATTTAAAAATGAATCAGAAAATAAGTAGTTTGGATTGGAATACACCCTTAACTAATAAAAAGAAAAGGTTACAAGGCAAACGAAGAAATTATATAAAATGAGGAAACATTAAACAAGAAATACAATTCTGTTTTACGATTTAGAAATAACAGTCTACAAAATATACGAAATTAAAAAAAAGTTGAGTTATAGTTTTTGTTTTCCAATCGAGCCAAAAATAGATAAACCTCCAAAATTGGTTTTACCAAAACCCCTAATCCCCTATCACTCACTGTTTTTCCTAACGCCCATGCCCTTGAAGAGGAATAAATATTTCCGGAATAAAATCTCTCTCTTTAGTCGATGAGGAAAAATTCTGAGAATGTGTCGTATCCTGTCTGAAACGTATTCAAAATTTTGCCCAATGCAAAAAATTAAGGGAAGACTTTGAGGTCTTTCTGGAAGATTACGTCTCTCTCTTTGTTCTTTTTCTTCCGGTGCCAAATGTCTCCTCTTTGCTGTCGCTAGACGTAGTAGCCACGTCGCTTCCTCTAGAAGTCGTTACCACCTCGCTTCCTGTGGCTTTTTGGACATCAGTAGCACTGTAATGCTTCAGTTCAGTCTGGTGGGTCTTGTTCAACTCTTCCAAGAACACTTTTCCCACGTCTTCCGCCATCGATCCTAAGTTTTGTTCGAGCTCTGCTTTTGGAAGCCGTTCCAAAGCTTTGTTTCTATTTAGTGGATAGATTCCAATCGCCCGAAATCCCGACTTCAGATTGTTCTTGATATGAGACGTTCTCTTTTAGAAGACGTGATCTGATTTTAAATTAATCTAGTCGATTCTGCTGTGTATTTATATTTTTTATAAGGTAGATTGTAATTTTATCGGTGCTGTTATAATTCCTGCAAGTTTTAATTAATAAGGCTAATTTATTACTACGATTTTCCTATGGTTAATAAATAATTAGAATTTGGTTTGATTAGAGGAATTATCTTTGCTCAATGAATGATTAGGATATGGTCTGGTTAATTTGTTGCTCAGAAATAACTAATTTTGAAGCGCATATTGGTGGAGATTTTATCATTATGGTTGATATTTTAACACTTTACTGTTTATAGAGGGGAGAGGGATCAATTATGCATATTTTTAATTTGATTATAATGTGAATATATTTCTTAAATGAAAAAGAGTTCCTGGAATTTTGAAATTTTATTAAACAAATTTTCTTTTTGAACGATTTTGTAAAACACAGGAAATTTATTCTTTTTGAATTAAACCATAGGGAACAACAGAAAAAAAATAAACACTCCTATAAACTTTAACCCCTAAAATAATAACTAATGCAGAAACAATAACTACCTATATTTCAGTATTCCCTAAAAAGCGCTAAAAAGTGCTGTTTTTTTAAAAATAAATTGTGACAGGAATAACATAAACAAGCATATATCTGCTTACTAAAATCGCGGGATTTGAGGAGGTACAGCAGCGCGCTTATCGGCAAACAGCTACTACAACTATTTGCTTAAAATGCATTGAGTCTGGCCGTGAGTGAGAAAGAAGTTTCGTCAAATATTTGAGAGTGTACGTTTCGTTAAAAGTCACGTTATTTTGATACGAAACGATTGTCAAAAATAACGAAATATATCAAGGATTGCTGAATTGTCAAAAGTGAGAGTTTTATTTCTGAGAGTGGCATACACTGAAGCAGATTATTATTATTAGTATGTAGATTTTAATTAATGAATCGTTATTATGAAATAAAATTATTTTGGAAAAATGAAGGAATTTATAAATTAAATTTCTTTTTGAGAAAATAAAAACAGCATCGAATTCCTGAACTCTCATTTTTGTACTGAATGTGTATTATCATTTTGAAAAAGCACTGGACAATAGAAAAAAAAAGCTCAAATAGCTTTAGCTTAAAGATGTCAACTTAAATTGGAACAATTTTTTAAATAAAATCCATGCATAAGAAATAGAATTATCTATTGGCTAAACCGCCGAGAATGCTCTATAGAATGATTGAAGATCTCACGACAACAACAAAAAATGAGTTCCAGCCAATCGATTCAAAAGCAATTTTATCAGTGAATTGAAGTCTCGTTTCTACCTTTGTTTAAAAGCGACTCCATAAGGGATTTTAAAAATTTTATTTAAGACAATAGTAATGGAATTAATCCATCTTATTTTCTTCAATTCTGTAAGGTTTTCTACATTTATTTCTGGATTATGTATTACGAGTGTTTAGATTTTACCTTCACTTTTATACCTTCACATAGATTTTACCTTAATATCATTTTTAAAATCGATATTTTTTTCCTAATCATTATGCAATCAAGCAAAACTTAAAAAAATAATCCAGTCAATTTTTAATGATCATATAAAGATTTGAATTACACAGTTAACCTGACAAAAATTTTTAAAGACACATTTTAGATTTAAAAGTTTTTTTTATTATTATGCTAAAATCTGTTCTAATTGCGGTTGAAGTTTGTAAATGAAAATGTTAAACTTCAGAAACCATTTTCGTGGTCCATTTGGATTCCACAGTTTTAATTACATAATAGTAAAAAACATTTTCAGCCA